>OZ020611.1:82568523-83977748 GCA_963971575.1 Liopterus haemorrhoidalis | reverse complement strand
GGTCCAAGTATATGGACCTCTTGTTCCGAGCTTAGAAAGCTGTATCCCGGGTATAAAGTTAAGCTTGTAGTCCTGATAGTTGGTGTTTTGGGTGGCATGAAAGCCTCCTATCGAAGGGAAATCGAGTCCATTCCCGCCTGTAGATCTTCTGCCAACTCTTTGATCTGCAGGATGCAGAAAGCAGTGCTGCTCGGGTCGCTCCGCATTGTGCGGGCACTGGATCTGGCGTAATTTCCGCGGCTGCATATCGCCAGGGTTTGGGATGCAGTCGTGTGTATTTAGCTCCACTAGTCTCTAGTATGACGCGGCTCAAAAGGTTGCTGAAGTTTGAGATTAGTGGACGCTTGTCAAGACCTGACAAACCCCATAATAATAATAATAATAAATCTCTTTATTGGCAAGGTTCAGTTTACACTGCTCTACCACCTAACTTTAAGGTTATTTTACAATCGAGTACATACAATGTTTTAATGTTAACAAATAATAGTATTGTTTACTAAGTGCAATATGCAGTCTAATTGAACACGGATCGAACCATTGAGCTCACATTGGAAACATTTGCTGGCGGAGTCGTTTTTTGAATTGGGCAATTTTAAGAGTTTTAAGATTTTTCGGAATGGAGTTGTACATATATTGTGGCAGCGTTGTACGAAAATGATTTTTTGAATAAGGTTGTCTGGTGTTTGGAAATATGTATCATTTGAAATTTCCCAGTATTTTTACTGTTAAAGCCCGTGAACCTCCTCCGCCCTTCCCTGGTGGGGACCTGCTTACCACACTACTAAAAATCTAATGTCTATAAACTATTATTAATAATGCAATTACTATGTTTTTATTTCACTTTTTATTAAAATATTATAAATTAAAAACAATACGACTAGTTTCGTCTATTACGACATTTTCAAGTAAATATGCAAACTTACATCTAACCTATATATAGGTACTCTACTAGGATAAGGATGATAGTGGGGGGTGTATTTTACAATTTTAGGTTTAATAAAGGGGAGGTATTTAAGTCTAATTGTTCATTTAATATATTTTCAGGATTTTTATGTTTAAATTTATTGATTTCTAGGGGAAAGAAATATTTTATAGCCCTTAATAGCATATACCCGAAAGAGATAAAACCTAATAATTCTTTTCACGTTTTGCTGTATTATGTTATAATATCAGAAAATGCAGGTAATAGTCTGAGAAAATACAACATCAATGTTGCATTTAAACCCAATAAAAACCTTGATAAAATTTTCTTCAATGCCAAAGATAAATCCGATATTTATAATAATAGCGGAGTGTATAAACTAGATTGTTTAGAGTGTAATAGTTCGTACATAGGCCAGACAGGAAGATGTTTTGCTACTAGATTCGAAGAACATTTAAAATTATTCCATTCTCAAAAAGAAGACTCCAACTTCAGCAAACACTTACTCGACACTGGCCACAGCCGTCCCCTATTAACTGATATGAAAGTACTACATGTATGCAATAAGGGCAAAAAACTGTCTTTACAGGAAGCCTTAGAATTCAATAAATTTAAACATAAAAATCCTGAAAATATATTAAATTAACAATTATACTTAAATACCTCCCCTTTATTAAACCTAAATTTGTAAAATACACCCCCCCCCACTATCATCCTTATCCTAGTGAGTACCTATATATACGTAGATGTAAGTTTGTATATTTACTTGAAAATGTCGTAATAGACGAAACTAGTCGTATTGTTTTTAACTTATAATATTTTAATAAAAAGTGAAATAAAAACATAGTAATTGCATTATTATTAACATGAATTTTCACAAAGTAACGACCTACACCATCAACTATATGTCTATAAACTAATTCTATTGTGGCAATGAACGTCACCGAAAACTTATTTAAATGTTAACGATGTAAATAAATTAATATATATATATAATATTTATCGCGCTGTTTAGTGACGCTAAGTAAAACTAGATGTCATAAACATATTACTTATTCAAAATGGTTTTAATAAAATTTCAGCAGAAGTAAACTTGAAACTAAATTTGGCTAAACAGCTTTAACTAACAATTTTAGTTACGCTTTAATAAATTAATATAACTACAAAGATTTACATTTGTTCATCACCATTTTCGTCGTTAATTAATTGTAAAATAAATATCAGTATAACGAACAATATATGTATTTTACTGAAATATTAATAATATATAAGTATACAAAATGGCTGTTTGTTAAATGGAGCTTTAGTAAACCAATTTTGTGAAAATGAAATTAATTTAGGTAGATGAATAATGAAACTGTTCAGATATATTAATAATATATATTACAGAATACTGCATTAACCACATATATTTTTAAATTAGAATACGGGACTGTTAAAAAAATACAACAATAGCAAAGCAATGATAAGCTGATGTATATATATTTCGTAAAAGATACATTATAAAAAAAATCATATTATCAAAGCGATGTCCAAAACGTTGAGCCACTGAAGAGCGGGTGTTGAGTTGTGTATGTCGTCTGGATTCCCGTAAAAGCTGTAGATAAGGCAAGAATATAAAATGTGCTACAAAATTTGGGATGGGTGGTTGCAGGTATAGCTTGCTGCTTGAGAGTATCCCCACTTGTTAAGGAGGCTAGTACAACGACCATGTCAAGTTTTTACACGATTCAATTTAGCCCAAAGATATCTCGACAAGTCCAACCCAGCTAGTATTGTTGTAGGCTCAATGGTAAATGGTCCATACTTGAATTTCTGACATTTTTCAACCCAAGCTACTTGCAGACTAAAGCTAACTTTGAGATGTGTTTAGGAGGCTTAACGGGCTGCTGTAAAAGAGTCAATATCGATTTATATTATATAATTTTTTTTATTATTAATCTATATATATATATATCACTGCTGCTATCATCATCAGCAGCAACAGTGCTCTTCGCTCCAATATTGGAGATGCACCGCCCTCAGATTGTTCTACTGCTATCGGTGGTTCTAGTTTACTGTTTTCCAACAGCTTTTGGAATGACGTCTCTCCATCTAATTCTATGACGTCCAGGAACATGTTTGCCATCTGGGTCTCCACTAAGTAATGCTATTTAACAATCGGCTACCATCTATTTTAATTACATGACTAGCCCAAACTCATTTCAATTTAAGATGATCAGCAACATCGACAATTCCGGTTTTACCGAGTCAAGTATTTTTTTCTATCTTGGAAATTTATACTTAATTTGTCTATTTGGTGAGTGACCAAGTCTCTGCAACATACGTCTGGGTTGGCACGATGCAGTAGTTGAACATTTTTATTTTTAAATGCTGTGGATAAGGTTTGGATTTAAAAATGTTCTATAACTTCCCAGATGCTGTCCAGCTGAGCTTTATTCTTTTGTAAATTTAAATTGAAGCTTACAAGTTATGCGAGGGTCAATCAAATTTAAACGAGATTTTTTCTTCTTGATTTTTGAGCAAAAATAAAAAGACAAAATAAATAATAGTATTTTATTTAAGAAGCATATAATGTAGGCTAAATTACACGGATAAACTTTATCACCCAAGCTTTAGGCGAGAATTGTAATCATCCGAATGTAATATAGTCATTATATGCGAGTCAAATACAATATTTATCTACAACAATATAATTTTATAATTAGAAAATCAAGATAGGCTAACGAACCATCAGCTTCTATTTTATTATTGTAACCTACAACAATATTTAAAATATATTTATTTAGTGTTACCTTTTCGACGTTGATGAAGGCTTTAACAAAAGTAAATTGTATTCTTTAGCTTTTTCCAATAGTTGTCGTTTTCCTTTAATATGGTTATTAATACCTCTTTCTAAAGCCAGATTCTGTTCTAGATTGCTTAATGAAGTTATTTGATATTCTGTTAGTAATAATTTTGATAAACAAAATTTATTTGTTAATTTACACCGTTACTTTATATTAACAACCGTTAATTTATTTGCTCTTCCCTGTATTTGAAAATAAATATTAAAAATCTTTATTCTCGTCTAAATAAATGGTGTAAGGAGTAACCAAGGTCAAACTTTACCAACTATAGGTGCTTTCCAGACTGTTCTACTCCGAACTGTTATGAAATTATTACACTTGGAACACCGTCTAGTCCAGAAAGGCGTGATTTGAATTTAACCGTTTACCCCCACTTTAATCGAACTCGACGTTCTGAAATTTAGGTAGGTACTTCTGGGGAAGAGGGAAGAGGGAAGAGGGAAGGTAGTTCTAGTGTAGTTTGGGAGCGTGGAGTACTTAACTTGAAACACTAACGAACTGTTCGGAGTAACTCCGAGTTACTCTTTACAGCAAACTGGAAAGCGCCTTATAGTACGTCCTTAACAAAGCAAGATCATCTACAACAGTGTTTCCTAACCACCGATCTGTGGACTGGCACTGGTCCGCAAGATTTTTTTGCTGGTCCGCGATATTTTTTTTAATATGCAACTATTCGCGTAATAAGTTTTAACCAACTTAATTTTGAGATGAAAATCTTGGTCCTTAATCTGGTAATTGTTCAAGTAATAATTTGTTTCTTTTTTCACTAATATATGTGATTTGTTTATTTGTTGTTTTTTTTTTGTGTTATAAAACTTTTGCGGTACACATTACTTTCTAAAGTTGCCGGTCCGCGAATTTTTTCTAGGTCGCTGGCCGGTCCACCATGAAAAAAGGTTGGAAAACGCTGATCTACAACTCGCAGGCTTTGAAAACAAATACACCAACATGGTAAATAAAGAAGCATTAAGAATTAGTGTCTTCGATCAATGTACCTAAAGCCGTGTATCAAATAGGAAACGAAAGGCAAACGATTACAGTGAGTACACGTCTTGGAGATGAAAGAGGATGGAATGGTATGAAGATATAAGAAGGAAGTAGAACATTAACAATTCAGTTGGAAGAATTCGCAAAATATGAAGAAATCAACTAATAGACGAAATACTGATATATAAGATAACGAGAAACAGTGCTCAAGAAGATACAATGTGTTATTATTTCATTTATTCTTAGCAATCTTCAAAGTTACGAACACAATAAAATGTTGCTGCAATATTTTATTTAAATTGCGAGAGTTAAAATAACTCGTAAAAGTATTGAGACCGTCCGTTATATTTATCCTTTTTTCAACATAATAAACAAGAAATACTGAACTGACTTACCAGAATCGTAATAACAGTTTAATATTTTTATTATCCTATCTTAATAAATTTTATATTGAATTCTCCAATCATCCCATAACACAAAATGATAAAAAAAGAAAGTGTAAACGTCAAATGATTCTAAATATAGATGAACAAAATAAATGAAAAAACGATACTTCATTTATTAGATTGCTTTTTGTAGTTGTCGTACTTAATCAACCAACCTAAATGACAAAAAAACAACATCCAATCTATAACGTTAAATTATTAACTTCCTACCCTAAAATTACTAGATCTATTAAAAGTTTTTAATCAAATAATAATTAAAATTCACTACTTACAAAAATATATTTTAAATTGTTTTATATCTTGTACTTCAATCTTTTTAAATTGAAAATCTAAGATTTTACAAGGAAAGAAAATAATTAACATCACCGAACTGTCGTGAATATTGTTACGAATACTACCTTGACAAAAAAATATAGTAACCTTGAAACGGACAGCGAACTTTGAACATTGAGTTATGCGAAAGTTCAAGAAATTTAAGGAATGTTTTAAGGTCCAATATATAAGACGTACGACCTGTGACCTTGTGATCTCTTATTCAAGCTCTTGAGCCAGTTCAGCGGGACTGTCAAGATCGTCAATAAGTCAGTCCATGCATTCAGTTTCAAACAAGAGTTAGACAAGTGATTGAACTCAAGTGGACAGTGTACAGTTTTTTTTTTACCATTTAAAATGGTACCTAAAAGGGAGTTAATTCTGACAATGCATCACCATATCTGCCTTGATCTCCCAACTCTTGTTTTGCCTTGCCTATTCTAAATTAATAGTCTTATATTCAATAAGTAATTGACTTCGGTCAGATAACAATACAGTGAATTAAACTAAAGCAGATTAAACTCCAATGCTAAAGAAATGACCAATCCAATTCCATTTACGCTTTTTAACAGATCTTTACAGGCTATAGTGTTTGATTCCAACTACAGCTCAAGGAAACTATTAATAATTATGGATTTAATAGAGTAATATATATTTGCAACAGATAAGACATAAGGCTAGGGTTACCAAGAACAATCCCGCAGATCCAGGATATTGGCGGGATTGTTCCGGAATTGGTTTTTAAACCCAGAGTCCCGCTTACACTCTAATGTCCCTCAGAATCGTCAAATACTAAGTATTCGTTTAAATTTTCAAATACTAATGAAAAATATTAAGTGTTCTACTTTTTTTTTTTTTTTTGAAAATAATGGATTTTGTAAATGAATATGCCCTTACATTTAATAATAAAATGATTTCAAGAACAAAATCAATTAAATAAATGGTGTCAATAGATTGAGGATAGATGTAAAGGTTCTTTAGATCGAATCCGCCGCATCCGCCCAGTCGTTTCCTCCGCGGCACGAGGGTTACCTAACCGACAGGAATTGGCGCACTCAGGCACCTTCGAAAGCAAATAGCACGCGAACCCGTAGGCTGATTTTTGTGAAACTAACTTTAAATTGTTCGTTATGTCGAGAAATTTCTAAAAATATTGTCACATAGGTAATCTTAGGTCAGGATTATGACATCTAGACATTGTGACGGTCAGCTGTCTGATTAAAAACTATTCGTCAGCGTCTAACGTATGTGGCCTGATTACGAAATGCATACACTGCATTTTCGTAATGAGGAAATATTTGTCATGACGAATGAATATTGGAACTGAGTTAAACTTTCGTTACAAAAAGGCTGGATGAAACAGAATACTGAAGCAGTGGAACATAGCCAACTCCGCTGCACGTATTAGTCCACACGGTGACGACCAAGACACTGACGCCAGATTCTTGTACCGAGGGTGAAGCCAAGCAAGTAGTCACCATGTGAGTAGGAGAAGACTTCTCCAGGCTCCTCGGCTCCCGGATGGGCAGCCTCCGCCTCGGAGATAGGTCCAAGTCGATCCTGGCCAACACGGGGTGGACCGAAGACTTCCCCAACTCCATGGACTAATTCAAACATTATATTGTAAATTTGATAAATGTTTAATAAATTTGTTATATTGAAACCAGGAGTTGTGTCTCAATCAAACCACCCACGTGACAATATAATGTACTTGCAGCCACCCATCCCAAACTAAGGAGCACCTTATATCTTTTTACTCTATCTACAGCTTTCACGAGAAGCCAGACGATATACACTGATGATTTTTAGTGTCTTAAAGGTACGGCATAGCTTTGTAGTCTTTCAATAACATGATTTTTAAATACAATAATAATGTAAAAAAAAATGTTTTATTTTGCAATATGGAGATGATCGTGTCTGTAATGAGTCCGTAATGAGTAAACAGCTGATGGTCAGCTGTAGATAGTTGTTTTTATTTATGTCCAATACCCGTATAACCTTTCCACTTTTATTTTGTAATGTCTCTTACGAAATATATGTACATAAATATATAACTTCAGTCCAATAGGATCAGAATTGTGGAAGTTATTAGTCCTTTTGTGCGAAAATATTTGCTCCATAATCAAAAGTCGCAATATTTGCTCCAAAATTACAAGCAGGGACCGATCTCACGATCAGAATTGAATAACTCGAGGAATCCAAAAATATGTCACACACCAATGCGGAAAGGTGCAGATACAGAAAGCTCATGAGAACTGACGGAATAAAGCCGAAAATGGAGTGCCGTATGGTACAGAAGGAGGACCATGCGAATAAATTCACGTAAACACTAGCGGTTATATTACCGAACAAAACCTACCCCGATATTTTCTTTTCCTTTTTTTGTTGTGCCATCGTTAGTTAGATGTCCACTTTCGACATCTTGCTCCCAATGAAGAAATTTTGGCTACGCCATTATCTTTATTTTATCGAAAGCTTCAATTTGTTCATCTACGTTCGATGATGATAAGTCATTTTGTAACGATTTAATAGCGTTGAAAAATCTAAGATCAAGTACATTTAAATTGGAATTATATGGAAAATAATTTAAACCAAATTTATCTATAATCCGAAGAAAAATTAAAACTTTTTTGCGACAGGGAGTATTTCCATAACAATCGGTTTTATGACTAAAAGCTAACTTTTACATACTACCAACCAGTGAATAGGACAAAAGCGATTTAGGATGATATATTACACTCCTTAAATAAGGACTGGTAATAAATGTTTCAGGTAAATGACGATTTAAATGCATTACTTTAATTTTCTGTAATAAAATTTTACAACCTTTCACAAACACCCAACTACTAGAAAGTGCAAAAATAACAAGATGCAATCTTTAAGATTAAATTTAAACTCTAGCTATTATATAAGGACTTCTAGTGATGTTCACTAATTAACTAATGCTTCAGAATTATTAAATTACTAATTAGTAGGCAACGGCACAATTATTCTTTGGAAGAAATATGTTTAAAAGATTCATATCAAGCGTTAAATATATTTTAGTGATTAATGAAATATTTTGTGTAATTCGCTTACTTAAAATTGTGATGCATATTTTGGTATAAATGTTCAAAGAAATACTATGTTTACATATTGAAAGATAAATTTAAATGAGATGGATTACTTCCATTAATACCATTATTTGTACTCATTACAGACGTTATTAATATTCATTCCGTTTTATTTTAAAATTTTATAAGTGACAACAGCTCAAATTTTCTCATTAAGACAAATTCTTGAAATATGTTGGGAACATTACACATTTTTTTATTGATTTCAAGAAAACCTATGATAGCATTATGCGTAACAAACTTTGGGACAACACGGACGGATTTGGAATTCCTATCAAATTGATCAAGATGACAATGGTCTGTGTGTCGAAATCCATTAGCAGGGTGAAAATAAGAAATCTTTAGTCACAGTCTTTTGAAAGTCATACTGGAGTCAAACAAGGAGATGCCACTATATCTTTGCTGTTTAACCTCGTGCTGGAGATGATGTTATGGAAAGCCCAAGATACCAACCACCCTGGTCTACAGCTCAGTATCTTATTGTTAGTAGACACACGACCTTAAGTCATAAGAACACGACCAACTTGAAAATTAATGTCAACACTTTTGAGAGAGTTTATACTTGCAAATATCATGATAAATCTGTTAAATTTGATACAGCATCAAAATATGAGCAGAATTATAGTTGCTAATGCATCGTATTTGTACTTGGTCTCCTCTTCAAAATGAAACTCCTGTCTAGGATCAGCAAGATCTGGTTATACCAAGCTAAAGTATGTCCCGTATGTATGGCTCCGAAACATGGACCTTAACAAAGCGAAATCTACAACACCTCATAGTTTTCGAAAATAAAATATTATGCCGAATCTTTGGTACCTTTCAAATTAATGGTGAATGGAGAGTCCGTAGGATCAAAGATGTCAAAGAACTGTACACAAGGCCGAGTATCACACAAGAACTGAGAGGTGGACTATTACAGTGGATAGGATACGTTATAAGAATGAGGGAGGACAGAATGGTTAAGAAGATATGGGAGGAAAGATTTAATACTTGTCGACCAGTGGGAAGGCCTCGCAAGAAATGGAGAGATCAGCTAACCGTAGATCTAACAAGTATTGGTATACAGGGTACATGGTAATACCTGACAATGAACAGATAAAAATAGAGGACTTATGTGAGTGAGACCAAAAGTCAACCCGACTGACAGTACCCAAAGAAGAAGAAAGGTGTGAAAGATTACAAAACTATATTTATAAAAACTACGCTTATAAAAACGTAATAATTCAAGTTAAGTGCATAAATACGTCCATTTATGGACATAGTCTAACTAGTAATCTACTACTTAGAATAATTTTGCAAAGCAGACAATAAAAAATATTCTTCTTAAACCACAAAAAGTGATTGATTTTAATTTTGACATTGGTTTTTAACGATAAATATGATAATGTTATAAATTCGTTGACCTTATTAATAAGAATATTTTGTTCGAAGCTGTCACAAATAACTAATCACTATAAACGAAAAAAATTACAATACATCAGTTATATATTTGAACCGGTGTATCGCGAAATTTATTATTTAATTGTTTATAGTATTTTGCTCATTGTTGTACAAATCTAAATAAAATTAAAAATGAAAGTTTCGATATACATTTAAAAAATAACTTAATACTCACAGCTGCACTGATTTTGAAGTGGTTTTCGCCAACGTATAGAACATTTGTCTAAAAGATGTCACAGTATGACCATTATTTTGAGCAATTAAGAAATATTTTGAACTAAGTCGGAAAAACCTTGCGGAGCTTTAAAATTACGGCGGCTAAATTGTAAAAAATATATCAAACATACATATATATATAACAAAATTTACGGTTTAATATTGCTTTAAACATATTCACGAGAGCATATATCCCAGATCAAAAGATAACTCGCAATTAGCATTTATTTGTTTTCATTTTCGACAAAAATTATGACTTTCAGTTTGCTGTTGATCAGTGTCATCGTAATTTAGGGGAAATACGTCCAAGAACAAAGAAAGAAAATAATAATAACACTGCGTCCTTCTCTGTGGAGGTTAGAGGTGAGCATCTCGTCCGCTGAACACGTTGTGGGCAAACCTGATCTGTACGGGCGGGACTATCCCCATTTTTAAATATCAATAATAATTATTAAAATGAGAACAACAATAATTCGGTGGTAAGAGCATTTACTAACGAAAATAAAAAGTCTTTTGATTTAAATATTGTCGCACCCGTAGGCCGCTATTTTTATTAAATTAAATTTTTCATAATTTAATTTAAAATATAAAAACTTTTTATATTTCTTAAAATGTTGAGTGCCGCAACTTGCGAGTTCCAACATTCATTAACTCACTAATCACCTGTCAACTGACCTGTTCAGAGTACATTCCGCTAGTGAATATATTTTTTTACAAGTGTTTATTTTATAATTCGCGAATCTATCGCGATTTTAGTGAAGTTACACCTGCTGTGCTTCATTAAAATATCATCTGTGTATCTACACGAAGTCCAGGAACATCCAGGACCTGTCCAGAACCCAAGAACCTGTTTTTTGGGACCAACCAGTGCCACATCTGTAAAATTGGAATAAATATTCTACATATTTATAAGAATACAGCTACTGTAAGTCTGTTCCAATTTTACACACATTTTATTCATTGTTAATTTAATATTATTTTATTTTTGTAACTTAAATTCAGTTTTGTTAACGCCTCTGTGCGATTTTGCATTAATTTTTTGTTCACACACGCTGATCTCTTGATCACGTGTGCTGATTAATTTTCATTCAATTTAACATTTGTAATTTTAGTATTTATTATTTATTTTTGTTATATTATCAGTGTATTATTTCATATTGTATTTTGTGGCACTGTATTTCATTTATGTGATACGTCCACCGTGTTGAGCACCGTTCTCCGCATTTTTGTCGCTTGAGTAGGGTTTTCAGAGACGTCGTGGGATTTTAGGTTTGGTTCCTCCATAGCCATTACTTGTGGGCCTAGGATTTTACCCGTCTCCACCCCAGCTTAGGGCTACCATTACCCTTGTGTTAGTCTCCTAGAGCAGCCCCTAGGAGCAGAAGAGCTTTTATCCCCTCTCCTCTCCTCTAGGTCGTCCGTGTCTTCCTCTGCGGCTCAACTCGGTGTGTTTGTGTCACATAACTCCGTATATCTTTCTATATTCCAGCCTTCTGCTGGTGGTCCTTCGAGGTGTCCGCCCCGAAGACCATTTGTGTGACTGTCTGGCCACCCTACCTTACTTAGGCGGGGAGCGGGCGCCACATTTTATGGTCCTTCGAGCCGGATGTACTTACGCGCACTCAGGACAAATTTTTAGTCGACTTTTTGTTTGTCCGACTTTTTTGATTTGTCCGACTTTTTTTGTTTGTCCGATTTTTGGATTCTACGTCATACGGACAACGTTTTTGAGCCTGTCTCAAACGAAAAATCTAATTTTTGGCTTGGCCGATTTTTTCGGTTTCGCCGACTTTTTGATTTTTTTGATTTTTAGATTGTCTGTCTACAGGACAACATTTTTGAGCCTGCCTCAACCGAAAAATCTAATTTTTTGGCTTGGCCGATTTTTTCGGTTTCGCCGACTTTTTGAGTTTGGTGATTTTCAGATTGTCCGTCCTCAGGACAACATTTTTGAGCCTGTCTCAACTGGAAAATCTAATTTTTTGGCTTGGCCGATTTTTTCGGTTTCGCCGATTTTTTGATTTTTGTGATTTTCAGATTGTCCGTCCTCAGGACAACATTTTTGAGCCTGTCTCAACTGGAAAATCTAATTTTTGGGCTTGTCCGATTATTTTTGGTTTGTCCGATTTTTGGATCATCCACACACCGGACTATATTTATAAACCAATTTCAATCGGATTTTCCGACTTTTGGTTTATCCGATTTTAGATTATTTGATCTCCGAATAATCCTAAGTCGACTTACTTACGTACTACAGTTTCTATAACTTATTACGTGTTTTCTGGACTCTCTAGTCCTACTTTAGATTATCCTATCTCCGGATTTTCCATTAACCAGGACATTCTATGTCCGGTAGTTTTAGTTACACTCAGTAACTCCCCCTAGAATATCTCAGCCCGCTACGGCCGGCGGAATATTCTTCAAACACATTAGTATCGTCTTACGTACTAATTCGCCTCAATCATTGAGCAAAAAATTGCCAACTACTTTAGTGACTGTCTTCACAAGTCCACTATGGCAAAGTCTACGAAGCTTACTATAAAAAAGGGCTTCTCCATCAGGTTTATCGATGCGTTAGAGCGCTCTATCAATGAAGCTTTAACCGATCCATCGTACATTCCTGATGTACGAACTCAATTCAAACAACTACCCTCACGTAGGGACACTTTTGAAGAGTGTCTACTTGAGCTTATGGCCCTCCCTGAGAATGCGGCCAATCAAGATGACCTGAACCAAGAGTTTGACGACTTTCAAGTAAGAGTTATGCGCATTACTACAACATGTGAGGCACCCCCATTCAAAGAGGATGCTAACTCCACTCTCGATCGCACTGCTCAACTCGATTCAGGCTTCTCACAGGCGAGCCAGTCGGCTTGCAAGAATACACATTTACCTAAGTTGAGTATCCCACCGTTCAACGGAGAAATCGATAATTGGCAGTCATTCTTCGACCTGTTCAACACTACAATTCATGTCAATGAGACTCTATCACCGGTCCAGAAGTTACAGTACCTTCGGTCTTCTCTGCGAGGCGAAGCACTGAACCAAATCCAGGATTTGAAGGTAACTGAAGCCAATTATGAGATTGCCTTAAGTATCCTTAAGGAAAACTATCAACGCAACCGTCTCATCTCAACCCTTCACGTCCAAGGTATTGTTAACATACCTGCTCTCAAAGACACGACATATGACAGTGTAAATTCATTTGTCTCGACTGTCAAAAGGCATACAGCGTCTCTCCAAGCCCTTAATGAACCTGTTGAACAATGGGGAAAAATCCTAGCAGTGATTCTCTCAACTAAATTAGAAATGAAGGTACGTAACCGTTTTGAGGAAGATCTGGATAACAACGAGTTACCAGAACTAGAAACCCTCCTAACATTCCTGCAAAAATACGTCACATCTCAACAGTGGCAAACACTCTCATCAGAGAAATACACTCCTCCTAAAGGGAAGTCATACTTTCGTGAGCGTCCGTCCACGAAACCGACTGAACGAAGAAAAGCCTTCCTGACTACTTCTAATAGATCTCCTAAATGTCTAGAGTGCAAAGAAGTACACCCTCTGTACTGCTGCACTAAGTTTAAGGATCTGTCAGCCGGTCAGAGGCACCAGCTGATTAAGACAAATAACTACTGTTATAATTGTCTAGCCCCTAACCATCGTGCAGAAGGGTGCAACTCCAAAGTCAGCTGTAAAACTTGTCAGCAAAGACATCATACTTTGCTTCACCTAAACGAACCTACGAAGCCCGCAAGAGAAAATAATCACCAGAAGGCTCGTTATTCTTCTCAACTTACTGCTTCGGGATCTAATCCACGTCTCGACGATCCGCAGCAAGCAAGCCAGTCCTCCAAGAAACTTGTAAGCTCTACAAGTGTCAGGACAAACAGCTCTTCTAAGATTTCATCCGTTTTATTGAGTACAGCAATCGTATTTATTCAAGACTCACGTAAAAAATGGATTGAAGTCAGAGCTCTACTGGACAGCGGCAGCGAGATCAGCCTTATCACGGAAGGCTGTAGAACCAAGATCGGCCTGAAACGAAGACCGACGAATTTGACCATATCAGGAGTCTCAGATGTAGAATTAGAAAGAGTTAAAGGAATTGTTACTTGCAACTTCCGACCACGCGACCGTCAAACTAACTTCTCTGTTAACGCACTGGTCGTCAACTCTATTGCACCTCAACTGCCTACTCAAGGATTCGGCAGATTAACTACGTCTGCCCTGGAAAGTACACTACATCTCGCAGATCCAACTTATTACATACCTGGACCCATAGATATGTTGTTAGGGGCCGATGTATTTTTCTCCCTGACCAAGGGAACCTCCCTCAAACTACCAGAGGGTCCTCACGCCGTAGAAACTACCCTAGGCTGGGTAATTTCTGGACCTGTATCTACTACAGGCAACCACGCAGAGTGCAACTCATTTAATTCGTTTCATCTTAGCGTAGATGAAAAAATTTCTAATACGTTGCACAAATTTTGGGAACTTGAAGAAGTTCCAACAGCCAAACCTGTTTACACCGACGAAGAACTTCTTGCGGAAAGGATTTTTAAAGAAGAACATACGCGAAACTCCGATGGCAGGTACACAGTGCCACTTATCTTCCGAGGCAGTACTCCAGACCTGAAGGGATCCTTTGCTCCCGCTCTTGCGTGCTACAAGTCACTTAGGGCCCGACTCAGTCGTAATGAGGCTCTTCGCAAGGCCTACGTAGAGTTCATGGAAGACTATCACAAAGCAGGGCACATGTCACTGCTTAAATTTAATTCTAACAACCAGAATTCTGGCTACTTCATTCCTCACCACTGTGTTGTCAAAAACAGTGGACCGACCATGAAGTTGAGGGTGGTGTTCAACGCCTCTAAGCCCTCCGCAGATGGAACTTCTTTAAACAACACACTATTGTCCGGACCGCCTCTCCAACCGGACTTAGCAAAAGTTGTGATGAAACAGCGATTGCATCCTATTTTGATAGCTGCGGACATACGTCAAATGTTCCGCCAAATCTTAGTGCCTGATCGCCATAGGCGCTGTCAAAAAATCCTGTGGGACTTCGATTTGTCAGCAACTCCTAAAATCTTCGAACTGAACACAGTAACTTACGGAACTACGTGCGCACCATTCGTCGCGATACGTACTCTTCATCAATTGGCTATGGACGAAGGCGACAGTTACCCATTAGCGGCCGCTGCCCTCAAATCCAGCACTTTTGTAGATGACATCATCACAGGCGCAGATAATCTTTCTGACGCCCGCCTGTTGAAGAGCCAACTCATTAAGCTTTTGGCAACGGCAGGAATGGAACTACGGAAGTGGGCAAGTAACTGTGAAGAAGTACTGGAGGATCTCCCTCCTGATCATTGTCAGTTTGACAGTAACCTGAAACTTGATCCTGATCATCAAGTGAAAATACTAGGCGTCATGTGGGATCCTTCCGCCGATGCCTTCGTATATCATCTTCAGTTGCCGGAGTCGAAGCTCACCAAACGACAGCTATTATCTGAAGCCGCCAGGATCTTTGATCCTCTCGGTTGGCTGGCTCCCACTACTATCGTCCCCAAGATGATTCTCCAAACTCTCTGGAAAAAAGGTCTTGATTGGGATGAACCTCTCCCAGATTCGGTACGTCTCCAATGGCAGAACTACAAGTCACAACTCCCTGCGGTTAAAGGCATCTCCATACCCAGGTGGATTCCCGCTGCTGACAGCACGATCGATTTAATCGGATTCTGCGACGCTTCCGAGAAGGGATACGCAGCCGTCGTATACATCGTTTCTAGATCCGACAAAATAAATACATCATTAGTAATGGGAAAGACTAAAGTAGCACCGATTAAACAAGTATCTCTCCCGAGATTAGAATTGTGCGCTGCTTATTTGCTCGCACAATTAATAGACTATATTAGAACTACACTGTCTGTTGTATTCAACAAAACATATTTGTGGACAGATTCTACTGTCACACTATGCTGGATACAGTCACCGTCCTACAAATGGAAAACATTTGTCGCCAATAGAGTGGCACAAATTAGAGAGCTCACTCAAGTTGAAGACTGGCATTACATACGATCACAGGACAATCCTGCTGATTGTGCCTCTAGAGGACTGCTTCCTACTGAACTAGTTGACCATTCACTTTGGTGGAATGGACCGCCATGGCTCCAGCAACCTACCTCTGAATGGCCTTTGATCTCTTCTACAACTAGTTCGTCATCTGAAGACGCAGTTTCGCAAGAAGCCAAGGTTATCGTTTGTTTAGTACGCGACAATCACACTGAAAACGATATTTTTCAGAGGCACTCATCATTCAACACGCTGTTACGATCAACTACATGGTGCCTACGTTTTGCACATAATTGTCGCAACAGTCAGAATAAGATCATCGGTCCAATCTCCGCGGAAGAATTGTTGAAAACTCAACTCCTGCTTGTACGCCTGGTACAGCACGAGTCTTATGAGGATCAAATCGAGCTGCTTCGGGAAAACAAGACGGTTTCCAAGTCGCTCAGGAAGCTGAACCCCTTCCTCGACCAGTCCAATACATTAAGAGTGGGTGGTAGGCTTGAGAACGCCGAGAGGACATTTTGTCGCAAACATCCTATCCTCATACCGGCAAATCATCCATTTACTAAGCTATTAGTAATGTATTATCACAAGAAGTATCTGCATGCAACGCCCAGGACACTGCAAGCCATTATCGAGCGCTCCTTTTGGATAGTAGGAGCCCGAAATCTTATAAGGTATTTGTGCAGTAAATGCGTAGACTGTTTCCGCAATAAACCGACCATTCGCAATCCGCTAATGGGTGACTTACCACATCACCGTGTAACTCCGCAGAAACCATTTTCCGTCGTAGGCACCGACTATGGTGGTCCATTTCTCGTCACGCCCGTACGTGGTAGAGGTCACACTACTTCTAAGGCATATCTGTGTTTGTTCATCTGTTTCTCGACCAAGGCTGTACATTTAGAGCTAGCTTCGGACTTAACTACTGAGAAGTTCTTGCTAGCCTTCCAGCGATTAATCGCCCGTCGAGGCAGATGCTCCCACGTGTATAGCGACGGAGGGACTAATTTTGTTGGCGCCAAAAGTTACTTCACGGATCTTCAAAGGTTCGTTAATTCGTCAACATACAACGACTACTTGGCAAACAAATTAGCGGATGAAGGAATACAGTGGCACATCAACCCTCCATCAGCTCCACACTTCGGAGGCTTGTGGGAAGCTGCCATTAAGTCGGTAAAGTTCCACTTGAACAGAGTTATCGGCCAACAGATCCTTACATACGAGGAAATGGCCACAGTCTTCTGTCAAATTGAGGCCATACTCAACTCGAGACCTTTATGTCCTGCAACTTCAGATCCTGATGACTGCGAATCACTCACGCCCAGCCACTTCTTAACCTATGAACCAGCAGTTACCCTGCCGGAACCCAATTCGAGTCGTGACTCTCTCACGCACTCAGCAAGATGGAAAATGGTTCAACATATATCGAAAGACTTTTGGCATCGCTGGAATAATGAATACTTAAACACTCTACAACAGCGCCAAAAGTGGACCAAACCATCACCACAGCTCCAAATGGACCAACTAGTCCTCATTAAAGACAACTGCCTGCCTCCCCTTCAATGGAAGCTAGGGAGAGTTGTCTCAGTTACCCCAGGCAAGGACGGAGTAATACGAGTCGCTACCGTCAAAACCGCCAAGGGAACTTTTGTCAGGCCAGTAGTTAAACTGGCCCCATTACCGTTCGGCCCTCTTGCCGAGCGTTGACCGCTTATCCTTCTTTGTTTTTCCACGGTTTAAAACATTCGTTTTGGCCGGCGGAATGTCGCACCCGTAGGCCGCTATTTTTATTAAATTAAATTTTTCATAATTTAATTTAAAATATAAAAACTTTTTATATTTCTTAAAATGTTGAGTGCCGCAACTTGCGAGTTCCAACATTCATTAACTCACTAATCACCTGTCAACTGACCTGTTCAGAGTACATTCCGCTAGTGAATATATTTTTTTACAAGTGTTTATTTTATAATTCGCGAATCTATCGCGATTTTAGTGAAGTTACACCTGCTGTGCTTCATTAAAATATCATCTGTGTATCTACACGAAGTCCAGGAACATCCAGGACCTGTCCAGAACCCAAGAACCTGTTTTTTGGGACCAACCAGTGCCACATCTGTAAAATTGGAATAAATATTCTACATATTTATAAGAATACAGCTACTGTAAGTCTGTTCCAATTTTACACACATTTTATTCATTGTTAATTTAATATTATTTTATTTTTGTAACTTAAATTCAGTTTTGTTAACGCCTCTGTGCGATTTTGCATTAATTTTTTGTTCACACACGCTGATCTCTTGATCACGTGTGCTGATTAATTTTCATTCAATTTAACATTTGTAATTTTAGTATTTATTATTTATTTTTGTTATATTATCAGTGTATTATTTCATATTGTATTTTGTGGCACTGTATTTCATTTATGTGATACGTCCACCGTGTTGAGCACCGTTCTCCGCATTTTTGTCGCTTGAGTAGGGTTTTCAGAGACGTCGTGGGATTTTAGGTTTGGTTCCTCCATAGCCATTACTTGTGGGCCTAGGATTTTACCCGTCTCCACCCCAGCTTAGGGCTACCATTACCCTTGTGTTAGTCTCCTAGAGCAGCCCCTAGGAGCAGAAGAGCTTTTATCCCCTCTCCTCTCCTCTAGGTCGTCCGTGTCTTCCTCTGCGGCTCAACTCGGTGTGTTTGTGTCACATAACTCCGTATATCTTTCTATATTCCAGCCTTCTGCTGGTGGTCCTTCGAGGTGTCCGCCCCGAAGACCATTTGTGTGACTGTCTGGCCACCCTACCTTACTTAGGCGGGGAGCGGGCGCCACAAATATCTATACACGTAGGATAAATAGATTAATAGCAATCACGAGAAGAACATAATAAATACATTTACAGGGTCTAACGCTTCACGTTGCCAGCGTCGATTTGTGCGACGAGCTTATCACATAGGCAACTGTAACACATACGTGTTATCACCAAGTAACTATACTACCAATGAGGCTTTCAAGGAAGCACTTACTTAAATTATTTGTGCAAGAATCACAATAATACAGTGGTAGACTGATACAAAAAAAATATATAATTGAATCTTCCTAAAAGTATTCATACCAAGCCATGCTTGAACCCATTCTGACCCGGTTTCAGTCGAGTACGACTAATTTTCCGGTAGCAGAGCGGCAGGTATATTGTTAATAATGTAATAAAGAAATATAAACAAATATATGTCAAGGAAAATATTGTTCAGAGTCGGCACAAATAACTACTCCCTATGTCCTAAAATAGTTGTCACTGTAATACCCAGTTGCATAATAGTATATTATGCAACAAGCATGGAAGGATGGTCATTTCACACGAGTATGAAAGTTGCGCCACGAGTCACAGGCGACTAGCGCAATTCATACGAGTGAGAAATGACTATTCCATGCAAGTTTCATACTATACTTTTTCCACTTCTATAATTTTATTACTTATTTAATTTTTATTCAGTTTCCTTTAAAAACTAACAATAATTTGACAGTTGCTTTCAACCTATTTATTACGTTTCTTAGAAACGACCATTTACGTTGTCATACGGAATGTAAATTTAGTTAAAATAACATTACCTCCGTTAACAGATTGACGGACTAACCAAGACAAACTCAAATATATATATATATATATATCAAAATATATTTGCAAAATTCGATAACTTTAACTACAGGCTATTCCAAATCTTTAGACGGAACTAAATGGAATTTAAAGTTGTCACTATTTAATTTTTTATATATTGAAACAGGCTTTTCCTAAACAAAATGATTAAAAGCTTCAATCAATCGGTAAAAGTTACTAGATTTGAAAATCTAGTTCCGCCTAAACCAAATAAACCACCTATATATTATTTAATTTAAATCCGGTTTCCTTTACAAACTAACAATAATTTGACATATGTTTTCAACCTATTTATTACGTTGCCTATCAACGGTTGGCCATTGCTGCTTGAACCTGTTATGTAATAATCTTAAGCTGTTACGTAATGAGCTCATTACGTAACAAGTCAGTGGTGGGTAAAAAAATGAGTGGAGAACGTGCTACATTTACTTATCACTGGCAAGCCTGTAATGAGCGTATATCTATATAGTCGTAAAAAGTCTTAAAACTAGATGTAAGCTAAAACTCGATGTAAAACACATAATTTCCTAGCAACGCAATGTATTTTAAAGAGTTTTAGCTGATATGTAGTTTTAAGACTTTAATGAAATCGGGCATTAGTGTGTAAATTTTGTCTCAAATTAGTTGTCACATTTGTAAAACAATGGAATGCAAAGATAACCTCATCAAAAACAGGAACTTATATTTAATAAACGTAACATTAAATTTAAAGAATAATTCGATAGTTTCATTAATATCGAAGCAGTTTTTGCAGTCGAAATTGCTTCAGGACTGCTTTCACTACACAATTTTTTCCTTAATCACACGTATAATTTTGTAAGCATTACTTCCGGCTGACTATCTTACGCTTTCCATATATGTTTACAATGTTAAGAAAATATCATCCAACATTGTCATTATCATTTTGTCGAAAGCCGTTTTGTTCGCCCCAGTGAATTTATCTACGGTTGATGATGATTTCTCATGTTGTAACGATTGGATAGCGTTAAAAAATCCAAGATCAAATACATTTAAATTGGGACTATACTTAAATAATAAATCAAGCAAAACTTAACAATAATCAGATATTAAAATAAAAGATGCAAAAGTGACAGCTATTTTGGGAACTTGGGAATAGATTGATTATAAAGTATTGGCTCTAAATTAAGATAAATGAGAATATTTTTTAAATATACGCTAAACCAAACGATTGAACGGAACCAAATGGAATTTTTATTTTTGTAAGTTTTCGAGCTCACTTTTTAATGACTGAAGAGTGCTTTTGGTAAACAGAATGATCAAAATCTAGTTGCGCTTAAACCAAAAAATAGGCTATACTCGTTATAAATTACCAATATAGATATTATATTTTGATCTCTTAGGATTTGTGTACTATTTATAAATTATAATAAAAATACCTTTTTAATCACGTCAGAAATCAAATTTAACCCACGTTTAATCCAAATCACGTCAGAAATAACTAAAACTACAAAGGACTGTCTACGACAATTAATGTTTCACAAACCATTATTTCTAAATTAGGGCTTGTAATTCAAATGGGTTATAAGACAAATATGTATGCACAATTTGTAGTTTTATTTTTGTAAATTTATTGATATAAATATTTTGTACTAGCTATAGAAGCTAACGGGCGGCTCAAGACGGTATGCAGACGATGCGCTGCATCAGGGCGCCATGAGCAAGGGGCGCCGAGTCGAGGATAAAATTTATAGCCTATTACAATATCAAAATAGCTTTAATTACAATAATATTCATTTTTGTAGTAAGTATTATGACCTTTAATTAAATCCAGCAAAAACTACTTTTATTTACTCTAGTGAAGGGGGGTGGGGGGCATGAATGGAGATTTAGAAAAAACTACTTCTTTACTGGGCGGCACTTCAGGCTTCTAGTAAGGGGGGGGGGGCAAAAGGAAATTTAGAAAAAAACTACTATTTTTACTGGGCGGCACTTCAGGCTTCTAGTAAAAGGGGAGGGCACCAAAAAAAAAAAAAAAAATAGAAAAAAATTACTTTTTTTTATTGGGCGGCAATTCAAGCTTTTAGTAAAAGGGGGCGGCAATTCAGGCTTTTAGTAAGAGAGAGCGCCAAAAAGAAATTTAGAAAAATATTTAAAAAATATATGGGGGGGGCGCCTAACCTATTTTTGCATCGGGGCGCCAGGACCCTCGAGCTGGCCCTGGAAGCTAATTAATAAATTTATTATTATTATTATTATTATTATTATTATTATTATCCTAATCAGGGGCGTAGCTTTGATGTGGAAGTTGAACGCCACACAAGGGCGCCAACCAAGAGGTGCGCCATGAGACAAAAATATTGTCGACATAATAAAAATCTTCCGATACTTTGTAGCTAATTGGGTTGTTTCACACAGTGCATTTGAACAAGAACATTATGAACGCAAATATACGAATATTATCATTAAACGGGCCAACGCAACTTTCTATCAAACAACCAATACGCTGAGCGTAGAACGATAGAACACACCGGACAAATTTTATGAATTTTACTTGATTTTCACAACAAATACAAAGTGTAAAAAACTTCTTTTGTTGTAGTGAAATGTATAAAATTCTTAAAATTCTAAAACGTAATTTATTTTGATATATGTTCAAAGGTTTTTGAAACTTACATACGTAAAGTACCTCTTAAGAAAATGCTTTTATTTCATAACATGAAAATGGTTATGGATAGTTTATTAGTTATTTCTATTATAAATGAATATGATAACTGTATGGGACATTTTGGTAGACCTAATCAAGGGCTTTTTAATTTAACGCTACGTATAACCCCCAGAGATTGTTAGTTTCTTATAAAAAACTAACAATCTGAAATAAAATTAGTAACAATCTGTACATCAAATGCACTGAATTTTTATCTATCTAATATGATATTTTAGATTATAGAAAAAATTATTGGAAACATGTTATCGCTCAATATCTTTATAATAGATATCACACAACAATGTTCTGTAATTTTTTAAACATATTTCTGGGTTTCAAATAACTTTTATATTTATACAGTTTTGTGTAGAAATGTTCAAATAATACGTCAACATTTTTTTCGACATGATTATAGTTCAGAATCTTCATCGAAAAATATTATACTTTTTGATAATGAAATTCCACTTAGTACACGTATTCTTTACAAAAATTAAATCAGTTTTACCTGCAGCTCCTATACTGAGAACAATGTCATATTCGAGATGGGGGCAAAAGTAGATTACCAAGTACAATAACTAGAAGTAGTTTCCACTACAAAATAAAATATTTACAAATATATTTGTAAAATGAAGCTTTTGCTAAAATTTGCCGCATGGTACACTAAATTGTGTCGAAAGGTTTACAAGATGGCGTCTATAATGCAATTTGTATATTTACAATTAAATGACAGTTCTTTTTACAATTTAAAATATCTTATTAGATAGATTAAATTTGCCGCAAATTTTGATGTATAGATTGTTACTAATTTTATTTTAAATTGTTAGTTTTGTATAAGAAACTATACAGTTGTGCACACCTTTACAGCGTAAGCTTTTTGTGAATTTCTGGATCCTCTTATTTATGATTTACCTCATATTATTTATCATTTCTCCGTCAATTTTTCAGCATAAGACAGGAAAGAATAGGTTTTCCACCAGTGAAAGAATTTTTGAAATCGGTGTAGTAATTTCTTGAGATAAGTTCGTATATTCCTATTCTTTATTGTATTAGTATGCAAGGCCGTCTCATGAAATTTAAGGGCCCCAAGCCATGGGTATTTAAAGGGCCCCTAAGCCAGGAGGGGTCAAGTCAAATAAAAAAAAAATGCAATATAAGCGATTACAACGATTTTCAGAGCTGGATTATTCATTGGCGGTATATCTAATTTTACTAAAATTACATTTTAAATACATAAATTCTATAATGCTGTGCGGTAGTCGGTAGATCGCTAATTCCCCATGATTCCAAATAAATAATATAATCGTAAGCAAACTTTCAAACAGCACTTTTCTATAAGTGCGATTGCTGTGTACATTACCAGTACGCTGATTTCGACCCGTTTTTGTTTTGTTGTTCGATAAAAAAAAAAATATTTTGGCAAAATTTAATTGTTATTATTTAAATGTTATTTCTTTTTTTCCTTCACATATATGTATATTCAGAAAAATTGTGAAATATGAAAAACAGAATGATTAATAATAAAAATAAAAAATTTTAGTTGTAAGAAAAATAGCCCGGGGCTGAAATTAGTTTTACCCCTACTCTAAAATATGAATTTTAATGTTATTAATTTTGTTTATTTTGTATAATTTTTTTGTAATATCAGTAACTATAAAAAATGAAATTAAGACCCTTAAATAAGCGGGCCCTAGGCCATGGCCTCGTTAGCCTAGGCGAAAAAACGACCCTGCAAATCATTATGGTGGGTTACGCGCTCAGTGAATTTTAGTATTCGTGCATTGTTAAATAACATAGCAAAGTATAAACGCTATGTATTGTTATATTGAAGCACGGTTCGTAGACAATACGGATGTCTTACATCGGATGAGAGTGACGTACTTCAGTATGCCTAATACACAGCGTTTGTGGAGGTTGCTTTGTTAAAAAAGTATCAGTAACATAATAAAGTGCACAAATTCTGTGTTTTAGGCATACTGAAGAACATCACTATCACCCGAAGTGAAACAACCTTACAGTTAACGAACCGTGATACTGAAGTACGTCACTCTAACCCGAAGGGCCAACAGGGCCCCTCATATAAGCGGGCCATAGGCCATGGCCTCGTTGGCCTAGGCGAAACGGCCCTGTTAGTATGTAATCTACACTGATTAATTCAAATAATTCATTCAAATAAAACGAGAGGGTGGCGGTAAAAACCTATTTTCACAAAGGTGCCTTACATGTCAGCGGTGCCTCGGAAGATAACATTCAAAATGGATTTATTACTTTATTATTAAGAGCAATTTTAAAGCTATTTCTGATAGCCATTATCTATAAACTACCAAAATTGTAACTGTACATATTATGTTTTGATCCCTCAATCATACTCCGAGTTAAGATTATAACTCTTATCGAATATATTATCTAAATATTTCAATAAAAAATATTTTAAATGCATTACGTTTTTCAAAAAGAATATCTCTAAACTACAAAAAATTACCTTGGACATTAAATATTTTATAAACCATTGAGTCTAAGTTAGAATTTATAATTTAAAAATTGCACAAGATAATATTTAAAATGCATTACCTTTTAATAAGAATATTTTTCAAAACTGTCGCTCATAATCGCTATAAACTATCAAAATTGCAACTGTAGATTCCCAGTTAAGATTTATATATTATTTCAATAGAAAATATCATAAATTCATTACCTTTTTATAAAGAATATTATTCCGAAGGAGTCAGAAATAACTAATCGTTATAAATTAACAAAATTGCAACTGTAGATATTACATTTTGGACTTTCAGTTATGATTTGTATATTATTTCAATAGAAAATATTTTAAATTCATTACCTTTTTAAAAAGAATACGATTCCAAAAGTGTCAGAAGTAAATAATCGTTATAAACTACAAAGAAATACCTTGAACATTAAATTTTCTATAAACTATTTGCTCTAAATTAGGGTTTGTAATTGGATTATTGCATAAGATAATATTTAAAATTCATTACCTTATTAATAAGAATATTTTTTGAAAGCTGTCACAAATAACTAATCACTATAAACGACAAAAAAGTTTAATCCTAAGTTCACAAGTCCACAATTTAAATACTAATAAAACATCAACACCACATCCATTTAATTGTTTCTACTGACATCCATACAGAAACACTTAACAACATATATTCATCATAACTTTAATCATACGACGCTTAGCCAATGTTATCGGAAAAGCGTATATAACGGCGACGCTGCACGTCGGGACGCCTGCAGCAGTAACGGTGAACTGACCGAGCAGTCGTACCGACCGAGCAAGCAAAGCAGAAACTGACGCAGAATCGGTGCGCATAGCAAAAGTTACTACTTTTTTGTATGGTGTATAAAAAATTTCGCGTTTAACCCTAAGGCCAACATATATTGCAGAGTTAGATAATTTGTTAATCTTCTTTTAGAAGTTATCTTTGTGTAAGATTCAAGAATGAAATCATAATTTTATTGAAATAATAACATTTTACAGTTGAGTTAGTTATGTCGTTTGATGGGAATTTTCAAACATTTGCTGACAAGCGAAGCGATGTTTTTCTTTTGAATTCATTATGTATTTTGTGTTCTGAACTGTGTACTGTTTTTTTTTTTGTATGATCTTAATCACTTTATAGCATAAAGTATCATCTGTTAATCAATAATACCTGAATAACTAAAAACCAATATATTAAGAAACTATATTTAAAAGAATTTGATTAAATGAATGGTACTAAATAGAGATTTTTAATAAGAAATAAAGGAGTTATCTTCAGTAACTTTTACAGTTTTATCCGAATATTTCTGACAAAGAAGGTATAGTCCATCTCAGGCTCTTTCGGAATTGAAGAAATAATTGCAGTTATCTGATGCCGATATCGCAGTAGGGGATTTATTGCTATAATTCTCAATATAGAAAATTACAGGGTCTAGTTCAGATAAAAATAAATTTCAAATTGGATTAGCCTGGATAACTGGATTTCAAATTTGAAAGGATTTACATATATTCTAAGAATTCTTATAATTATCTTTTTTCTGTAACCACCAGTTGTTCTACTTCTTCAAGTACCACCTCCGCTTCGAAGTCCTGAAGAGATCTATGCTTGACATTCTAAACCACTCTCTTAAGTTCCACAACCAGCATATTCGTCACCTTCCTGCTGATCTCTTACCATTTATTTTTCCTTCCATTACTACCCGTAATGAATGGTATTTATTATTATGCATTACAGGACACAGATATTTCAACTACCTCTTTTTAGGTTGGTGAGTACTTCTTCGTTTTTCGTTCTGCTGGTCCACGAAATGCGCAATATTCTCCTATAAATCCACATTGCGAAGGCATATATTCTCATACTTAACTCTTTAATTAAAGTCCACGCCTCTACACCATGCAACACTACTGGAAAGATGTAGCATTTCACTAATTGAAACTTTAATTCGATTTTTTTACCAAAAATTGACCTTCCTTTCACGGGAGTCCTCTCCAGTGTCATGATGTACACATCCCAAATACTTATATGTGTTAACACTTTCAATTTTGTCTGCGCCCACAAACAAATCGATGGATGGCACTTTATTCTTATTTATTACCAGGTACTTTTGTTCCTAAGACACTTAAATTAATATTTTAATTTAGTCGACTGAGAATAACAGTAGAGAAGTAGTATTAGAAAACTTGTGTTTAAAAATTTGGCGTCCATGTATAAAAACGAACAAAACTGCTGTCGAAATTGACGATGTTTCCGAAGTAATCATCTTTTTAAGTTCAGACGAAAAAGAAGATAATGTACCAATTAAATAATTTATAGCATTTTTTTCAGTTTGATAGGGGTAAATTTCAAAAAACAAGAAATTGTTTCCAGTTAAAGAAAAAGAAATTATTAAGACAGTGTTTAATTAATTAAAAATAAAAGGTGTTCAAATTGTTTTGGAGAAAACATGTAAATTAACAAACGTGCCTATATCACAATATAGTGAGTAAGCCGACTGAAGAAAAAAGCGAAGTGATTCGGGAAAATAAAACGCAGTTGACAATTTCACTGAGAATCCGAAGTAAATATCTAGAAAGCATACAGTTGTATGAAGAACAATGTGTGCTTAATTTAGACATGTTTCAGAAGCAATTAATTTGTAAATAAAAATATTGTTATGATAATTTGAAATTACGTTTATTATTACTGTGTATGGTCCTTCTTAAAATAGTTATTTATGCTTTATAATAATCCGTCATCTTAAAGCACAATATGATTAAAAAAAGTTCATCTAGAATGTTATGGCATGCTTTTGTACTTATAAAAATGCATTGAACAAATGTATGTCGACGGACTTTATTCATACTGTCAGGTCCGGCGCGAGGGTCCCTAGGTTGGCGCCCCTAGGCAAGAATTAATTCAGCGCCCCTAGGCAAGGCCGTAACTAGCTTTTTTCGAGCCCTAGGTAAGATTTTATAATTGGGCACCCCTAAAAATATAATAAAAAAATTATTTTGTGCCTTTCGGTTTGGAAAGAATTGGTTTACATACTATAACATTTATGTATACTATTGTGTGATACATAATATTGTTGGTTCTGGCTGCATTCCTTCACAGTTTCTTAGGTGGTCTATTGACTTCTTCTCTGCAGATTCTACATATTTTCTCCGTTTCTTTCATTCAATAACAGTTTGCACTCTCGTCGGTGCCACATCTGAATCTTGCGATTAACTTCTAGTGTATGCATTTAAAGACAACTTTAAGCCCTCTACGAATATTGAGGCTTAATATAAATTTCTCGAAAATGATAAAAAATTTGAGGACGGCTGTGAATTCTTCGTAAAAAAGTGCCTCCAAAATGTGCAAATTATAAACTTGTATGAATTTAAACAAAAGCGTTATAAGCCAAAAATTAAATCGACAAAAATCAGTTTTTTGCTCGTATCTAGTAACCTGTGCACTTTTCTGGAATACCAAATACAGCATTAAAGTGGCCAACTAATGCGGTAACTTTGCCCCAATTTAACCGACATCGTATCTCTTACGGTTCACGAGATTACAATGGCTAGGCTCGAAAAACGGAAACGCTGTATATTGGATTAAAACTAATTTTATGCATAAAAAACCGGGAGTAATGAATTCAATATTTTCTAAATAATGTGAGAATAGATAGTGCACATCAATGGCATGCCATAAAAGAACATTGGGATGCGAAACACCAACTAGGGCCGGTTTGTGAAAACTCAGTTAACTATGACAACAACTGACTAATGGTCAGGCGAACCCTTTGGTCAATTTTATTGTGCGTTGCAGAAATTTATTTTAAAGCTTGGTCAACCGAGCCTATGGTTTACTAAGCTTCGATATTTTTTGCTAATGTGAACTGTACGTTATATGACAGCAATAAGTTGTCATTATTTGAATTTGGTTGATGAAAGAATTAAAAAGTTTCAAAGCGAATTAAAAAATGAATTCACGAACACCAAACTTTACCAACACCGATAAAAACATTTTACTAGATATTGCCGGCAAGTAAGTATATATATTTTTTATTTCATTTGATATCTAGATATTTTTAAACTATTCTTAAAACATAACCTAAAATTTGTATTTATCATTTTTCAATATATGTACATCCTACATTCACTGTTTATTCCTCTTTCCATTTCTATTACAGATATTCTCGTATTACTGAAGACAAAAAAGTGATAATTGAACAATCCAAGATAAAAAGAAAATTTGGTACCAGATTACAGATGAATTTAACTCAAGTTGCGTGAAGAGACGCAAAACAATTTAAATATTTGTATTTCAATTTAAAAAAAAAATAAAATAAAATAAACTAGAAAGAATATTTGTGAATCACATGTACGCTTTTCAGTATCTGTTTCTTGAAAAATACAGTTGTTGATGTACTACTGATATAATGTCTATACCGATGGTAACAACAAATTATTGAAAATATGTCGATAGCTGTATTTTTTAAGAAATCAGCCCAAAGTAATTGTTTTAGAGGAAAACTTATTGAGATAGTAAAAAGGTTGCAATGCACGATAAGGTATTAAACATTTTAAATTAAATTATTATCTTATTCAAGATTAGTGATATTTGAGTTAGGCTGTGTAGGCGCAAATAGCCTTTGATGCTGTGTGCCAGATATTTTAAATAACTATACTCTATCTCTGAAAGACTGATAGTAATAAATCATTTTTTCAGGCAGTTACCAGTGGCGTGCACATTTTAAACACGTTTAAATTGGTTTTGTGTATTTTTATATTACTAATTATCATTTTATTAAACGCACGCCTGTGACCATATTTATCATATCATTAAACACTCCCCTGTGACCATATTTTTCCTCAAAATTTTAGGGTCAAATTTTTATGGTCTATTGTGTTTAACCTTAGTTCGTATTCCCATATAATATGTGCGGCACACTCGGTTGTTTTTAACAATATTTCGTATCGAACTATTCATATTTTGTCGCTTTTGTTTTGCCGCTTCTGTGTGATAATACAATAACTTTTTACAAATAATAAATTTTATTACTATCAGTCTTCCGGAGATAGAGTATAATTAAATTATTAATATTTATTATTTTAACTAATGACCTCCCCATGCCCCTAACTGAAGAGGGGGTAAAATTAATAGCAACATTTGAGGAAAAAATAGAAAATAAATATATAAAACTTATTCATATATTTATTTTACAGTGGTATTATAACATGAAATATCAAACTAAAAAATGATTTCGAAATTATAAGGAAATTTTGTAGGTTATGTTATATTAAAGTTATTCATTAATAATAGTTAGATCCATTTTCACTTTAAAACACGAATTAAGAATTTAATTTACCGTCTTCTTAATAAAATTACTTTTTTTGCTTATTTAGCCCCGAAATTATATTTTAAAAAAATTAATGAAAAACTGAATATAGACGTAAATAGTAGTTAAATTGGCATGAATGTATAGTCAGCAAAATCCAATTGTTTGACTCGACGTCAAGTCGTAACCAACGTTTGTGCAATACTTAACCAAGGAAGTCTTGGTTGAACTCACGTCAATTGCGAAGTTAGCTATGCATAGTTGACTAATGGTTAACTTTGCATTGTTTTACGTTTTTGCAACAGTTTACTAAGGCAACCGTAGTTGACCATTAGCTCGTAGTTCACTGAGCTTCCAGAAACTGGTCCCTAATTTAATGTGTGATCAAATCATTTTGATCACACATTAATTCCAGAAAGGACATTGAAAATTTACATTCTATTTACTCCTTCCTTCTTACTTTTAAAAAAATAAGGAAAATAAATGTTCCTCAAAGAAGATAATGTGTGATATAAATGATTTCATATACCCATGTTACAAATTTTGTCATTTTATTGTTCTTTTTTTTATAATTCTAAAGTCATACACACTCCCGCTTAAATTCAAACATTACCCAAGGTCATCATGATGAGTCATGGGATAAAGAGTACTTCTTCTTACTTTGAGTCAAATAGTGGAACATTCTGGAACTAATTTCCTTATCTCAACCCCTCAACACCTGTTCTTCTTCCCTTTGTTAAACAAAATGGCCGCTTCACGATTGTTTTTTTAAAGTTCTAGAATGTTATTAGTTTAAAGTTTTAAAATTGTGAAAATGATATGGTGCACGATTGGTTTGGTGATTTATAACGACTCAGTTCGTATTTTCATAACATCTATGTGTTCCTCTTAATTATTTCGGTGAGTAAAAAATAAACTGTTTTTATGATTCCCTAAACTAATTGCACGTTGTTGTTATAGATACCTTCAATAAAGACAACGAATAGTTGGCGAAATATAGGCCTTATGAAATAAATGTGGGTTATTCACAACACGATCTTCTTTGTCCCAACTAAATTAAGTATATTTAATTTTAACAGAAGAAAGTAATTCTCCGGTGTGTATACGAGTATATTATATATATACAGGGTGTTTGTTTGAAACGGGGCACCCCGAAAATCTCCTTTATTTGTAAAGATACAAAAAATCTTCAGAACAAAAGTTAAACTAGACAAAAAGGCCCATCTAAAGGTTACTATAAGAATTCTGAGGCACTTCTGGTTTCACCGGAAATGATGTCAACTAAATAATAAAAACAATAAAAAAAGAAACAAAATATCTCTAAAATAAACTCTTATAACTAGTTATTATATGAAATAACATGAAATAACTTAAATTTTAATTTTTCAATTAAATGTTTTATAAATAACAAGAGTTTAATAGTATACTTTGGTTATTTTTGTTTGAACAAAAATTGTATTACTAAGTTTTATTGTTTTCAAAGCTTGCTACGTTCAACTTTGTAAAACTTGTTATTTATAAATAAATGGTCGCCATTTTGAAATGGTTAACATGAAAATATGATTTTTTGGTGTCATTGTAAAGCTAATTTAATGTGCTTTTAGGAAAAAATTATCGATTCCCTATGCTAGATCAAAAGTTGACATCATTTCCGGTGAAACCGGAAGTGCCTCAGAATTCTTATAATAACTTTTAGATGGGCCTTTTTGTGTAGTTTAACTTTTGTTCTGAAGATTTTTTGTATATTTACAAATAAAGGAGATTTTTGGGGTGCCCCGTTTCAAACAAATACCCTGTATATCAAAGTTTGCTCCAAGAAGCGCTCCGCACTTGTAAGTTGGAAAAATGATAGAAGGTTTTTAAATAATAGAGGAGAACCGCCAGCCTTGGGACAGCTTTTGGATTTTATAGATTATCGAGACTTATATGCAATATTTAGGAACAAAAAAAAGTAGTAGGTACCCAAACACATTTATAACAAAATAATAATATTTATTTTAGTATAATTATACAAATTCTGGTGCAAAATGTATTATTTAAATTAATAAAATCGTCACAATGCATCATTCAGAAGAAAATGCAGAACATCCTTCAAAGAATCGGGACTTATTCATGCTACCAGGGAGGGCTAACGGGCTTGAGATATTGAAATATTTTATATTATATCGCCCCCCCCCCTCCAACAGATCAAAAAGCACGTGTTTTTTTACGTGTTTTTGTCAAAATATAAGTGATGAGCCCCCCCAACAGTTCCAATAAAATGTGATTCACGTACTCTAACAATTTAAGTGTATTTTAAAAGTCATGACTTGTAGTTTAGAAACGAGAACCTTTTTAATTATTTTAATAATTTCGTCTTCTTTCTCTTCAAAAATGAGTGACATTCATTTCGAGCAACCGTGTGCTATTAGGTTTTGTTTCAGACTTGGGCACAGTGCAACGGAAACTTTTGCAAAACTTCAGCAGGTTTACAGAGACAGTGTTTTGTCAAGGACCCAGGTTTTTTGGTGGTTTAAGGCATTTTCAGCAATTTCTATAAACGAGCTTTTGGTCAGTAAAAACATTCCTATGGCTCCTCAGCCTCCTTATTTGCCTGACTTGAGTCCTTGTGACTTTTTCCTCTTCCCAAAATTGGAAAATCACCTCAAGGGATGTCATTTTGGGACAGTCGAAAACTGTTGTCGAAAAATATTGAAATGTAATTACATTCGAATAAAAAAAAAAAAAAATCGTTCGGGTTACTTAATTTACACACCTCGTATATATGATCATATATATCATCAGGTAAACTCTTAACATCAGATTCAGAATCAGAAGTACTAACAATTTCTTCTTTAATATTTTTAATAAACTTGACAGATCTTATTACTTTATTTTATTTATTTATGGTTTCTTCCATCCTTAGACATTTGTATTTCAGTAATGCCATTTTCTCGGTTAATACAAGTGTCGATTAACACTCTGGTTCTTCTACGGTTGGATTGGGATAGTGTCTTTATGTTCCCATCTTGTTACTGTCCTATACTTCCCACCAACGCATCTTTTTTACTCAAGTGTATATACACAATAAAACTATCTTAACAATTTGAAAATGTTTCCTAAACTTTTTTGTGAATATCTTTACTTTCTTTATATTATAATCAAACTATCGTTTAATGTTTGAAGATACCAATCTAACAGAGATCTGTTTAAAGTTAAACTTTCGACAATCTCTTCTTAAGTCAATTTAAACGTAATAAAGAATATTTTATAAGCAAAACATGTCTGTATAAAAGATTTTCAATATTGAAATAACTCATTAAATTACAATGTTGCGAGTCTAGACGGCGAATCCGCCAGAGCTATCACAATCCAATCCAAGTAATACCTGCTGCGCGCCCTCGTACTGCGAACCGGGGAATACCCTCAAGTGGCACTTTCTCCTACATATTTTTAATGCCATAATAATATTGAAATTTATGTTCAAATCCAGAAAATAGCAAGTATAAAACTAAATCGAGTCAATTATGTTATGGTAGTTAAAAAAGTTAAACGTTAATAAATTTTTATAATTAATATTTCTTTTGCACTACGCGCCTCAAGCCGTATATATGTTTCTGATACTCCATCATGGATCAAAGAGCCTCAACATTAAACAGATTTTTTTTTTTTAATTTACAGGGGGATGTCAAATAAAAGTTTTGATGATTAGATTAATGAACAAATTTTATTTTTGAAACAAAAATAATTTTGATGCGATTTTGTCTGCCTTATTACCAGATAGTCCAGGCAGCGCTGCATTTTTGATGTTCATTTCATCCCGCTTAACTTTTTTTTTTTGTAATTGATAGTTTAGAAATGGCTAATAATAAAACAAGCGTCAGCCGCCAGGATCGTGGTGGGGTTGGTCGTAAGAAAATGTACATCTTGTAAAAAAAAAATCCAAAAGTCTTTTCAAGCCATTTGAAAATGTGCAGTTATTGTTTTATTGTTTAAGTGATAATAATAATAATAAAAAAAAGTCAGCTGCATGCGTAGTGGGAGATTATACGTCAGTCGCTTGTCATTTAATTTCAAATTCAATCAAACTTATACATCGAACTTATTATATAATTAGAATAATAATAACAACAATGTACTGCTTGCACAATGGGGGTAAGACCGGCTAAATCAGCTAAGGGATTATAATTGCTGACCGGGCATTTAGCCTAAGCATTTTATAATGTAATCAATAATGTAACTGACGATCTTTACCCCGTTATGCTGACGATCATTTTTATTAAATATAATATGTAAACTATTCATTATAAAAATACCAAGTGGCTTGAAATAAATTTAGCTATAATTTCATTGATTTAATCGATTTTTTATATTTTATCGTGACACCGAATTACATAAATCGAAATAATCAAATAATATTATGAAAAAAATAGATTAAAACTACGAAATTTAACTTGTATTGATATTAAGCGACTTGCAATTTTTATAATAAATAGTTTACATATAATATAAAATAAAAATGATCGTCAGCTGCCGACATAACGGGGTAAAGATCTTCAGTTACATCATTGATTACATTATAAAATGTTTAGGCTAAATGCCCGTTCAGCAATTATAATCCCTCAGCTGACGGTCTTACCCCCATTGTGCAAAGAGCTGATTGTTGTTAATTATTCTAATTATATAATAAGTTCGATGTACATATAAGTTTAATTGAATTTGAAATGACTTTACATAATTTTGTTTATAGCAGATTTATACAAGCGACTAACGTATAATCCTCCACTACGCACGCAGCTGACTTTTTTTTTATTATTATTATCACTTAATTCTTTTTTTTTTACAAGATGTACATTTTCTCAAGGCCAGCCCCACCACTATCAACGCAGCTGATGCTTAGATTATCAACTTTCTACCCGAAACGAATAATTTACAATAGGAATCAATCGGGATGAAATGACCAGGTCACTTGCAACGCTGCCTCCCGGACTAAGAGGGGCTGATTTGAAAATCTTTTTTAACCATTATTTCTTTTAATTAGTCAGCAACTTGAAATATGTACTCCAGAAGATAAAATCGCATCGACAAATGAGGCAAAGCAAAACTTACTACCTCAAAAATCTAATGACGTTTATTTAAAAGAATATAATTTGTTCCTGGAATGGCGTAGTCAAAAGAAAATAAATTCCTTTACAGAACGAATAATATTAGCTTATTTCGAGGAAAAATCAAGATATTTTAAATCAACCACATTATGGCCCACGTACTCGAAATTGAGAACCACATTAATTATTAATAATAATGTAGATGTAAGTAAATATTCCAAGCTTACAGCATATCTTCAAAGAAAATCAGTTGGCTATAAAGCAAAAAAAAAAAAAAAAAACAAAAATTTTCTAGAGAAAAAAGTTTTATATTTCTACTAGCAGTGTACCTGATTCTTCGCTACCGGAAAAAATACAGCCGTAGTCGGTTTAGACCGGGCCCATGTCGGAATGGGTTCAAATTAGATTTGGTGCGAATAGTTTAAGTATGGTCTAATTATATATTTTTTGTTTTACTCTACCATAATATGTGCTTGTTCACAAATAATTTAAGTGAGATAATTCTTTAACGTTTTCAAGGCGAAATGACATATTTCTGGAGGCCACAAACTGTTTTAAAGATGCCTATACTAATTCTCCCATCGGAGTGTCTCCCGATCTCCGTCATATCCCGTGAAATCTTAAAATTTTGGTAAAATAGTAGACAGAGTAGGTACTATTTTTTCTGTTGTATGCAGGTCTAATATAGTTCTCTTTAAAACTCCTTTATCAAAATCGTCTATATTTCTTTTCGTACAATCCTTTTGTACACTTTTTCTAGGTGAAGAAAATTTCGAGGGTTCACCTTGATAGATTTAGTTTTTTTTTTTTTTTTAATTCTTGTTACGCCTGTTGCAGCAACCACTCAAGCAAAAACTGATTTGAAAGGAATAATAGGTTCTCCAGCTTAATAAAAGTCAAAATATAAGAAATTATTTCGCGACTTTGGCTAGTAATAGCGCGACCATTTAACTTACTTTTAAAAGGCATATTTACTATTGCTAGATTTTCTACCGACTGTACTCAGAGCGATGTTGCCCGCACGAACTACCGAGATTAAATGCGTCCCCACTCCTACATATTTGAGCCATTTACGATTTTGACCGAACACTCCCGATCTCAATATAATTGTACAACCAACTATTGAATTCCCGTGTTCTCACTGACGGTTTAATAGATATTCCAATGGTCCAATATAATTAAAAACAAAGTTATTAATTTCTCGTTTCTAATGGGACTTTTTTGAGATTTTCGATTTTTATAGTTATGACGAAGGCATTTTCTACCTGTATGCCAAATTTCAACTCGGTACCATATCTGGAAGTGGGTTAGAATTTCCGGACATATCCACAAATATTCTCTTTTATATATAAAGATTATGAAAGAAAGTTCATAATTTGATATTTTTATAAATTGTTACAATATAAAAAGTATAGATTACATTCCATTTTTCATTTTTTCAATTAGAGACAGTCGTAGAAAATAGTATATTATGCAACGAGCATGGAATGATGATCATTTCACACGAGTATTCAAGTTGCGCCACTAGCCGCAGGCGATTCATACGAGTGAGAAACGACTATTCCATGCAAGTTTCATACTATGCTTTTTCTACGACTATAACAATAATTTGACAGTTGCTATCAGCCTATTTATTACGTTCAACGGTTATGTACGAGTAATATGGAATGTAAATTCAACTGAAATAACAATATTTGCGTCAGCTGATTAACTGACTGACCAAGACGAATTATATCAAAAAGTATATTTGCAATATTCGACAACTTTAACTATGTTTTTTAATTTTAATCCACAACAGAAACAGTTGGAAGTACACCACTGGCTTGTTCACCTTCTTGTACAGCGTTGTGGGCTCTTAGTGTTAATATAAATGTATTTGTGATTTTACAGTTTTGAAACTTTTATCAGAGTAAGTAAATTTCAATTATTATTCATATTTATATTGACAAAAAGTTGTATGTGCTATTGAATATAAAAATAAAGACTTTAAGCTACATTATGGAGTATTTTGGAAGTTTAATACGCAGTTTGCATGACGTTAATTCAAAATGATGGATGGTTGTAATATTGAATTTTAGTGTGCCTGTTTCATGGGACTGGATTCCAAATTAGCAACACATTTCAATTGCAACAAAACAGATAAACTCCTCAAGAGACAGGAAAGCAATTGTTGCAAGTGTCATTACTGATCATCACCCTACAAAAGCCGATTAGAATAATCAATGAATGCTAGAGTTGCAAAAGTGTCAAAACGTGGAAAAGGTCAGCCACAGTCCTCAAAAACCTCATATTTTGATCAAATTGAAACTTCTGCTCTCCAGCAAACTAAGAAGAATGTAGATATAAAAAAAGCAAAACGAAAACTTCATTTGTCCAATAGACCTACAGCTAGTGAAGATTCAGGAAATGATGAGTTGAAAGACTTAGATTCTCCCAACTCTCCACTTAATCTTCCGATCGGAGAGCTAGAGCAAACTATGGATGGCCCTTCATGAATGTTTTCGCGGAGACTTATGGATTCAAAATTGTGAAATTTGGGCTTACACCTTGTTTGCTGGAGCAGAACATAATATTTATGTATGTGAATTGTGTTGTATATAGACTAAATTGACTAATTTTATAATAAAATAATTGTATATTAAACAAAATGATAGTTTAATTTGAAGTTGTACGAGAAAAAATGTGGGTGGGTTCATATTACCAGCACATGAAAATTATGTAACAAAAATCATTTTTTTTTTTATATTCGGTCATCAACCCTTTTTCTATATTGAATAAAAATAATTATAACATTAGTATGTTATTTATTTAATATGACAGAACAATTACAGAACAATTACAAATTATTATACTTTCTATTTTTTTTGTTACATACAGCGCTTACTATAGGGTCATTCCATCTCAAATCACCAAAAAGACACCTATGGCTCCCACACGACCCTCTCCAAATGCCATGAAATTTTGTATTAAGATAGCACTAGACCCCAAATGACACTTTGCAAAATATTAGAGCTCAATCTGCTTTGGTTCTTAAATAACAGGTCCATATTCAATGGACTCTCGTCCCGTTCATGCGTAAATACCGCAAAAATTACCAACTTTGATCCTTTGTTAAATCACTTCTATTGCCTGTAGGAGTGTGAAATTTTACATACCAGGACAACTTTTGGTGTAGAATAACGTAGTGTAATCAAAAAATCAGTATGGGTGGCCATTCAGCTATCCACCCATGCTAAAATCACTGCCAAATTTTGTCGCGAGAAATTTGGACCCCAATTTGGAGACCACTTACTCGTCAGCAAAAAGTCTAAACGCCATGATCTTTTGCAACGATGTATAACAAGCACAATATAATGCAGTGATGCAATAGCAACACTGTTGTATTCATATGTCCAGAGGTGACCCACTTGAAAGTTGGCCAAAAAAATTTTTTGTGCAAAACTAGCCAACTTTCAAGGCAAAATATCTCAATATGCGTCATTCTCAATTTGGTTTTGAATGACACCATTGGATAGAGCAAATTTTTCTGTACAAGAGTAACTTTTATTTAGGTTGGGATCTGAATCCCTAGTTCAGCCAGAGGACTCTGAAAATGACATACCTTGCTGCGATATCGAAAAAATCAAATTATAATTCTCCATATCTTCTTTGTGCACTGATCATGATTGCTAGCAAATTGATATCCAAACTGATTGGAAAAATTTTAAGCTTCATTGGGTAGAACATTTTTAGGTGGGATTCAGAATTATTATTTAAAAATCAGTGCTATTTTAGGTTCCTGTTCTATATTTATCTTTACATCTTTGTAGTATCGTGTCAGCAGGTCAAACGTTGCTGTTTACTTATTTGTGTATTTACTTGCAATAAATACACACATAAATAAAAAGCAATATTACTATTAATGTATTACAGGTCTAACTTGAAATTACTGTATTCAGTTAGTTAAATAATTTGATTTGAATTCGATTACGGATACGTCATGGATCAGGAGTCCATTAGTTTATTGTAGTGCTGGGAACCGAAACCGGTTTTTCGGGTACCCGGTTCCGGTTTTCGGGTAAAACCGGGTTCGTAATTTTCGCGTTACCCGGATAACCGATTCCGATTACCCGGTTCCGATTACCTGGTTCGAAATACTCTGTTCCGAATACCTGGTTCCGGATACCCGGTTCCGATTACCGGGTTCCGATTACCCGGTTCCGATTACCCGGTTCCAAATACCCGGTTCCAAATTCCCGGTTCCGGATACCCGGTATCAAACACCCGGTTTCGAGTTCCTAGATTGGATACTCGGTTCTGGGTTCGGGAAAATACCCGAGGAATTCGAATGAATACAAATTCCCGATGTTGATTTAAGTAAAATGTAAACATAAATATATTAAAATTAATGCTGGGAATCGAAACCATAAAATAAAGTCAGACAGAAAATAGTGCGAACTTCCTAAATTTTAGTGCTGGGAAACGAAACCGGTTTTTCGGGTACCCGGTTTCGGTTTTCGGGTAAAACCGGGTTTGTAATTTTCGCGTTACCCGGATATCCAGTCCGATTACCCGGTTTCGGATACCCGGTTCCAATTACCCGGTTCCGATGACCCGGTTCCGTATACCCGGTTCCGAAACCGGGTAAATCCGAAACCGTTTTTTTATGGAACCGGTTCCGGTTCTGTCAAGATCGATTTCTGACAGCACTAGTTTATTGCCATGTGCTCTTGCTAGCCATGGCGTCGTTCTTCTGAATGTCACTTGACAACCTATACTCACTCCCATTGGTAGTGGCTCAGCCACCATGGACCAAAGCAAGGATTACACTAATAATGGATAAATTTGCCTTCTGCAAATTGCCATGCTCTGAATTTGACAGCCTGCAATAGCCTACAATATAAGTACGCCTCGCATATAAAAGTGTTATTTTCAGAGTCCTGTGGCTGAACTAGGAATTCAGATCCCAATCTAAATAAAAGTTACTATTGTACAGAAAAATCTGCTCTATCCAATGGTGTCATTCAAAACCAAATTGGGAATGACGCATATTGCGATATTTTGCCTTGAAAGTTGGCTAGTTTTGCAAAAAAAATGTTTTTGGCCAACTTTCAAGTGGACCATCTCTGGACATATGAATACAACAGAGTTGCTATTGCAGCACTGCATAGTATTGTGCCTGTTATACATCATTGCAAAAAATCATGGCGTTTAGACCTTTTGGTAATGAGTAACTGGTCTCCAAATTGGGGTCCAAATTTCTCGCGACACAATTTGGCAGTGATTTTAGCATGGATTGGTAGCTGAATGGCTACCCAAACTACTTTTTTGATTACACTACTGTATTCCGCACCAAAAGTTGTCCAGGTATGCCAAATTTCACATCTCTCTGGGCACTAGACGTGATTTTATAAAGGGTCAAAGTTGGCTCTTTTTACGATATGTAAGCATTAACGGGATGAGAGCCCATTGAACATGGACCTATTATTTAAGAACCAAAGCAGATTGAGCTCTAATATTTTGCACAATTTCATTTGGGGTCTAGGGCTACTTTATTACAAAATTTCATTAGATTTAGAAAGGGGGGAGTGGGAGGCCTTTGGTGAATTCACATGGAATGACCCTATATTGACATTTCATTTTTTTGTTCATGTGGACTGGATCCAAAACATATTAATAACAAAACATAACAAACCACTATTACAGTATATGCAAAATACCAATACATAAATAATGAATATACAAAGCTAGGTACGTTGAAAACTAAAACTGTGAGTCCTTAATTCGGGTTCTGTTAAGGGAAAAGTAAATGGGGTTCCATAATACCAACTTCTCCTCTACTAAAAACGGTCACTGGTGTAGCGAACTAGTTGTTAAATTATTTGAATCCCACCACTAATGTGGTTTCGTAAATAGATCGCGGTATAAAGAAAAAAATCAGCTGTGGCCACCACAGGACCGACCGCCATCATAAAGTACTTGTATAAAATACATTCTAGCAGCAGAGTAGAAATAACTTCTAGCCTAATATTTTCTAGCAGAGATATTATTTATCATGCCCATGGAAACGTTAATAATAACAATAATAATAATAATAATCTTTATTAGAGTAAGACATTTTTACTTGCATATCATCGTCATAAACTGACAAAGCAGTAAATACATATGTAATTTACAATATTTAGTTAACAAAACTAGTAGAAACATTACTACAAAGAAATTCTTGCATAGTGTATCAAAAAATATAGTGTATAATCTAAGTATGAGTTACATGTAAGTATGAAAAAATTGAGAATTTTACAAAAAAAAAATCAAAATTTTTCGTTTTATCAAAAAACGTCTCAAATAAAAGTTATTAGTTATTGCATTTATAGCAAGTTTTGTTAAATATATTTTTTCGAAATGTTTTTCTGTTAATATTCGCAAAAATATTAAAATCGACACGAGTAAACTTCCATTTCTAGTCAACCGATTTTTACCAAAAGTTGACCAACTCGTACCATTGATGTCAAAAGCTTAAATATGCAGTTTCATAAAAATCCTTTAAGCCAAATTTGCTCTGCACGTGTACACAGACAGACAGACGGACGGACAGACAGACCGACAGACATCATGCTAAAAATAGTAAAATCGTTATGTAGGGACCTGAATTCGTGGAGATTCATTTAAATCTCGAAATGTCAAAATCGGTATTATCACAATTACTCCCTTATATATGTTGGCGGTCGGTAAAAATAACATGGCTTAATATATTTGAGAAACGCTGATGTAGGTAAGAGAGGCCTATGACATTGGTCAACTAAATATTTATCAAGCGTATAGCATTTCAAGACCCATACATGGATCGAGTTTTCAACCTGTGTTTTAGTTCTAAACGATATTATGCTGTCGTCTGTGGTCGACAGGCTAGTTGTTCATTTGTGTATCATTTTTAATAATTAATTTAATCCACTAAATAATAAACAGATTAACAAACAATACATATATTTTTTATCGGAAATTTGAGTGACATATTTCGTGGAATGGAAATCATTTAGAGACATTAAAAATGTTGTTAATTTTGTTTGTTTTGTGAATTATTTAAATGGTACAGCCTTAATACGTAAAACATTACAGTTATTAATTTTACACTAATGACTTTCTGATTATTCAGAAATCTGGGAGAGGAATGTCGCGACATATATGCAAATGATAAATTAAGGATTTCGTTAAATAATTATAAGGGAAATTTTGTTTTGTTTAGAGTCGAGAGATTTTGATTAATTAATGTGTCAGGTTGGCCTAATTTTAGAATATGTACTACCAACATGACAAAAACAAAATCACATCATTATAACAGCTCGATTTTTATGCCGAGATTAGCTAGAAACAGAAAATAACAATTTAACACTGACAAAATTGAAACAGAAAAGGTAAATTAGAAACAGTAATAAGAATTTGCTACAGTGCCATACAGACGCCCACTCACAGAAGCTCGGAATCCTTCCTCCTGGTGTTCTGGTGATGTCCAGGACTGAAACTATTAAAAATCAACAAAGTTAACTTAACAGGGACAGCAGTCAGAATCCTTTGATCTTCTAGCTTATTTTCTTTAGAAGGTTGGCAATAATCATGCCTATTCTATCTGTTGATGCAGCAGCTCGGAACAAAACTTATTAATGTGTTCGTCCAATAGCGTACATAAAATAATGGTTTTGGACAGGCGCACACCCTATGGAGACTCAGAGGAACCGGAACCCAGAGAACCCTACTGAAATTACCAAACCTTAACCGAAACCCCAACCCTAAACTTAAAATTTAAAGAACCAGAATCTGTACCGGCGAACCGCAAAAAAAGAAGATACTGAGGGTTCCGTCATCTTTCATTCAATCGACTATCGTCGACTCGTCGAACCATTATAAAGACATTTTTTCCAATTCCTTAACAAACATTTATAAGAACGTTAGTATGTGACGATATTATAGTCACAGTCACTTGTATTATGGTGATGCTTTTTGTAAACTTTGGTGATGATTAAAAGGTAGGCAATTTTAATTAATATATGATAGAACGCTTTATAGCGTTTATGATAATACCAATTAAAACACCCAAATCCAACTACATATAAGCATTTATTACTACGTCTATTTACAATCTGTCACACATATGTCATTATGTTATCGTTACCAACGTAACATATTACAATGGACATCCAAGAACTAGTTTTGACCCTAACACGGCCGTCCTGATCTTGCTGCGTACTCGCGGCATCATCTAAATTTAACTGAAAAATAAAACAACTTAATATCCTAACACGGCCGTCCTGCTCCTGCCACGTCCTCGCGGCATCTTCAGAATTTAATAACTGCAAAATAAAACAGAGTAAACGAAAACATAATGTTTGTTTTGCTCGTCTCCTTGAGGTTCCTGACCATCCAGAGTTTCACTGAACTCCTTGAGGTCTTTGAACATTCAGCGTCGAACAAAACAAACACATCTCCTTGAGGTCCCTGACCATCCAGAGTTCCTCTGAACTCCTTGAGGTCCCTGACCATCCAGAGTCAACAAGACAAACACGACCATTTTAGGTCAAACAACTCCTTGAGGTCCCTGACCATCCAGAGTTCCTCTGAACTCCATGAGGTCCCTGACCATCCAGAGTCAACAAGACAAACGAGACCATTTTAGGTCCAACAACTCCTTGAAGTCCCTGACCATCCAGAGTTCCTCTGCACTCCTTGAGGTCCCTGACCATCCAGAGTCAAACAAAACAAACACAACTCTTTGAGGTCCCTGACCATCCAGAGTCAACAAAACAAAAACGACCAGTGTGTCTTGCAGTACTCAACAAACTATCAATTCTCAAATAAACTATCAATCAGTTCATTTCATTACAGGTTGTCTACAGTACCCAACAAGCTCAGTGACTGTCGCTGCTTCCTACTCAGTACCTGATTATTCCACACTCAACGTGCCTTCTCATTTAATCAAAGCAATAATATGTCTCTTACCACTTTAATCATCGTCACTTTTAATCATCATCATCAGTATCAGCTTAGACGTGTTAATGAGTGAATCAGTTTGGAATTTGTGATTAAAAAAGTGAATTTTTTGCGTAAAACTTACTATAAATGCGGAAAGTTCCCTTTGAAAGAGTTTGGAAATTGTGACAAACTGTGATAGTGACACTTTAGGGGTGAATAAATGAAGAAAATCTTTTAAAATTTTGTATTGCTTCTGAGTGTAATTATAAACAACATGTAATACAATAGACTCGTATTAGAGCAGTGGTTAGCGTCATAGACCATGGAATAGAAGATCCATGGTTCGACCCCCACAATAATTTTTTTTTTTTTTTTATTATTATTAATAATATATTATTAACCAATATATTATTTAAATAATTAATCTTAAAATTAGTTAAATTAAAATTTTACTAGAACAGTTAAAAAAATATATATATATTTTAGAGCTAAAATAATTACAAAATGCCCCCAGGGGCAGAGGAGGGCAATGGCCCTCCTCAACTTCAAACCAATTTATACCTAGAGGAGGACTCCAATGGAAAATTTAAAGTTTTCATTCAAAAAAAAGAAAACGAGGAACCAAGCAATGTTAAAAGAATAGCAATAAGTGTACTTAAAGTAGCAGAAGAAGTACATAAAATAACACAAGGAAAAGGTATTATAGACATTAGAAAGCTCGGCAGAAATAAAGTAGTGGTGGAATGCACAAATCCAGCAACAGCCAACAATTTAGTTCAAAATGAGGAACTACAGAAGAAACAACTAAATGCCTTCATCCCCAATTTTCTGATAGCTCGGGCAGCAATCGTTAGAAATATAGACGCTGACTATACGGAAGAGAAATTGCAATCTATAATTGATAGCAGACAATTTAAAATAAAATCCATAGCCAGAATGAGCAGAAAAATAATAAATGATGATAAGGTAGAATTCATTGCTAGCAACACGATCAAAATTTTCTTCTACGGGCAGCAGATTCCAGAATATATTTATATATGGAATGCAAGATTCCCTTGCGAACCATACGTAAGAGGCGTGAAACAGTGTTACAGATGCTACAGATACGGACACGTGGCAAAACAGTGCAGAAGTACGGTAGAAACTTGCTCAGTTTGCGGAGATAAAGGACATACTAAGAATGAATGCAGACAAGGAAAGCCAGTATGCGTTAACTGCGGAGATGAACATGAACCCACCTACAAACTATGTAGTGAAAGAGTCAGACAGAATAATATTAACTCGCTTATGGCAACACATAATATGAGCTATCAAGAAGCATCCTTGGAAATACCGGGATTAAAAGACCGAATAAATCAGTATGCGGTAAGGACTGAAAATAAGTTTGATCTTTTACAGAACTACGATGAAGAGTATCCCCAAATATTGACAAAAGAAGTTAAGGAGTTGCCCGTCTACGTACCTAATCCTATTTCAAAACCTCGTTGGACGAGAAACAAAAGCGACAATAAAAAAGGAAACAAACAGATACAAACAAGCGTTTGTTTTACTAGTCAAAAAAGAAGCAGGAAAGAAGTCAATTCAAGCACAGAAGGGGAAGAAGATGAAAATAAATACTTGAATAAGAAGACTAGAGAAGACTGTAACAACAAAATAACCACTGTAGTAGAAATTCATGCAATTGAAACAAATATGAGCGAAAGCAATTCAGTTAAAGAAAAACCAGCAGATAAAATAAATACAATTCAAACAAACATGAGAGAAAACAATTTAGTTAAGGAAAACCCAGCAGATAAAATAAACTCAAAGGAGATAGAAAATTTGGAAGAAATAGAAATAGTCAACGAAGAAACAGAAATGAACATAGATATAAAAAACACAATGAAAAATAACAACACTACAGAGAATAAAGAACCTCAAAGAAATCTTAGAAGGTCACGCAGAAGACAAATTTGATTATATTAAATTGCATTAATTGTAGTAGGTACAACTAGTAGAAGTATATAATAATTAGGTATAACAAAATTAATTAAAATTCAACATTTTACAGTGGAATTGCCAAGGTATAAATAGTGTCAAAACGGAGTTACAGTACCTACTAAATGAACAAAAAATAAAAATATGCTTACTAAGCGAAACATTTTTAACACAAGACAAATATATCAACTTACAAGACTACGCAATAGAAAGAAAAGATAGAAATAGAACAACCACGTACAATCCTCACGGAGGGGTAGCCATACTAATTCACAAATCAATTCAGTACGAAACCATTTCAATTAAAACACCTAACGATAATGTCCAAATCATGCCAATAAGAATAAAAACTCACATTGGTTACATAATAATAATTTCTATATATGCACGCCCTAAGCATAAAATGACGAAAATTGATTGGAAATACATCAAAAACCAAATTAATGAACCCTTCATTCTAGCCGGAGATTTTAACTGCCATCACGGGTCGTGGGACAGATATTATCCTCCGGATACAGAAGGTGATGAGCTAGCAGCGTTTATCGACGAAGAATGCCTTTATGTTGCCAACGATGGGACTCCAACAAGAGTAAAACGATTAAATTGGAAGGACAGCGTAATAGACTTAACAATTTCCAGCCCAGCCTTACTTTGTGACATTACCAAATGGGAAGTACTAAAGGATCCAATGGGAAGCGACCACTATCCTATTGTATTTAACTATACGAATATAAGCCAAAGAATTAGTGATAGAGGAAAAGATATAAACTACGTTTATAAGAAAAATTATAAAAAAACAGAATGGAACATTTACCAAAAACATATAGAGGAACAGATAAATGGTGTGAACAATACATTAGATGTACAAGAAAATTTTAGTTTTCTTGTAAACACTATAAATAGCGCAAGAGATATGTCAACACCAACCATGAAAATAAAAACGCAGCACACGAAAATAAAGCCCTGTTGGTGGGATAGCGATTGCAATCACATAATAGCAAAAAGACGACTAGCACTATCCATATTTAATAAATTCCCAACTATAGAAAACTACTTAAACTACAAGAGACAAAGAACTAAAGCAAACAACTACTTCAAGAAAAGGAAAAAAGAGGAATGGAGAAAATTCTGCGAAACCTTAACACCTAACAACAACACGAAAGAAGTCTGGAATAAAATAAGAATGATCAGAAGAGATAACTCAAACAATATTGACACTGAAGATGGTTCTAACTGGCTGGATGATTTTGCCCAAAAAGTATGCCCAAGAAATGTGATTCATACACTTATATGCAACAATATTAAAACAGTTATATCAACATCTCAAGATAAAGAAATAACATACGAAGAGGTACTGCAAAGCATAAACCATAACAAAAACACTAGTGTTGGATACGATGATATCAGCTACGAAATGATAAGACATTTACCAGACACTGCAATTAAAAAATTGCCAAAATTGTTTACGGATATGTTAAACAATAATTTTGTACCGGAAAGCTGGAAAACTCATATTATCGTACCTATACCCAAACCAGATAAGCCACTTTATCAAGCCTCATCCTACAGGCCAATTACACTACTATCCTGCTTGGGAAAAACTTTCGAAAGTATTCTCAAGAACAGAATAGAATGGTTTCTAGAGCACAATAGCAAAATGCCAGAAACACAATATGGATTCAGAAGAGGAAAAAGTGTACAGGACAACATAAACATCTTAAATACAGATATACAAATTACATACTCAAGAAACCATTATACCATTGCAGCCTTTTTGGATATAGAAGGAGCATTTGATAACGTTAATGTAAATATACTTCATGACAACTTATTAAAAATTGGTATATCAAGCAAACTAGCAAATTGGATATGCAAATATATGCAAGAACGACAATCGTTTATCAAATATAAAAACAGCTTGAAAGGACCATACATAATTAATAGAGGAATACCACAAGGGTCCATCCTCAGTCCCTTATTGTATTCTATATATACGAAAGATCTTGAAAAGGTACGTGGTGGTGGGACAGAAATATTGCAATATGCAGATGATATTGTGGTATATAGTCATGGTAGTAAGCTGAACATTGCACAGAAACGTCTTCAGAAGAAATTGTCTGAACTAAATAAAATATTAGATAATCTAAAGCTAAAAATATCCACTAACAAGAGTTCTATTGTCATATTCACACGACACCATCTTAGGAGTAGTCCTAGAATATGCCTTAATAAAAGAAGCATCAAAGTGCTACCGCATGCTAAATTCTTAGGTGTGTGGTTTGATACAAAGAGCAAGTGGCAAAAAGAAATACAAGAAGTAATGTATAAATGTTACAAAGGTATCAATATATTAAGATGTATAGCTGGATTTAAATGGGGAGCCCACCCGATTACCATGATAAATTTATACAAGGCATTAATAAGACCACATCTCGACTATGCAGGGACACTCATATCTTCCGCAAGTGAAGCTAGGAAAAAGACACTGGACAGAATACAGCATCTAGCTCTACGTACATCATTAGGAGCAATGAAATCGACCCCTTGCCAGATCCTCAATTACGAAGCTGTTGAACCCCCACTGAAACTAAGAAGAAGGTATCTAGCACAAAAATTTATTTTAAAAAAAATGCAGTGTCCTACACACACTCTTCACAATAAATTGCAAAGACTAACAACTCTACAAGATAAAACTTTCTGGAATAAAAAGGCTACACCACTATTAGTAAAAATATATAATGAAGAAAAAAGTACAAATATAGAAACTTTTAAGATAGAACCATATTATGAATATAAATACGAATTAAAAACTTTGCAACTAAACATATATTCAAATAATTTTAACAAAGAAGATCCTAGCCAAATAACTCATAATTCATTTTATAATTACTTAGAAGAAAACATGTTCGATGAAATTATATATACAGACGGATCAGTCGCGCAAAAAGACAATCTCAGTAGTTGTGCATATTTTAATGAAACAAGGAACACCACTGAGAGATTTAAGATAACCACTGCAGTAAGCTCCTGCTATGCTGAATTATTGGGGATAAAAAAGGCATTGGAAAGTTTGGAAAACCTACAGAATAAAAAAGTGCTAATAGCCACAGACTCCAAAAGCGCACTCGAATCTCTAAAAGATAATAGCTTTAAGAACAATAATAACAGAATAATTTGTGAAATCAAGAGCTTGTGTAAAAATTTACAATTGACACAAAACATTATTAATTTTATTTGGATACCAGGCCATAAGGGTATAAATGGCAATGAAAAGGCAGATAGGGAAGCCAAAGCTGCTTACTGTGATTCTTTTGGAATGAACATCAAAATACCATATAGCACCATCATAAGAAAGAAGAGAAAACAGTTAAGAAAGAAGTTTCAACTGTGGTATAACAAACAGTGCCAAAAGACTGCTATCACTTATTTTAAATATAATAGCAAAGTAAAAGAAAAGCCATGGTTTAGTTATCTAAATAACCGGGACTTGATAAGTACCATAATAAGACTAAAATCCGGACATAATAAAAGTGCAACCCATTTAAAAAGGATTGGTGTAGTGACCGACAGCAAATGTGAGTGCGGAGAAGAAGCCACTGCTGAACACTTAGTGCTCCAGTGTCAGCATAATAAAAATGAAATTAATCTGTTTTACCGTAACATATTGTCAGCCATCAAGACTTTACCCATAAACCTTAATTATCTTGTGTCAAACGAAAACGGACTAAAAATTAAGATATATGAACATATAAAAAAATGTGAAATTAAGATTTAATAAGTAATAGAAAAAAATAATAGAAAATATGTATGTATGTATGTACGTATGTATGTATGTATGTATGTATGTATGTATGTATGTATGTATGTATGTATGTATGTATGTATGTATGTATGTATGTATGTATGTATGTATGTATGTATGTATGTATGTATGTATATGTATGTATATGTATGTATATATGTATTGTAATTAATACTATTATAGAGTTAATTGTAGTAATTAATATTGTTATAGAATTAACTATATAGAACTGTTATCAGTGTTAGACTTTAAGAAAACTGTATATTGTAATTGTTATTGTATTACATTGGTATAAATGTACTAGTAAATATAAGTGACTATGGATGCAATATCCGAGGTCAAATAAATAAAAAAAAAAAAAAAAAAAATCATCATCATCTAACTAGTTACTTTCGTACTATTTGTCTGTCAATAGACAAACGCTCGTCCATTCTGATTTTTGTCCATTTTTTTATTATTATTTCTCTTCAGATCATTACATTTGTCATTTCAGGTAAACTACACCTTGATCTGTTATCAATCGCACTGGTAAAATAAGTCAAATTAAGCAGAACCCTACGGTTCCCACTGTTTTAGTCCTTGTTAAAGATCTCCAAAGAATAAAGAATACATTAAATGAATTTATCTCCCGGCTCTAAAATATGTTCTAAACCTGCAATAGCTGTAACAAAAGATCTGCGCAAGCAATGTGCACAGTATTACATCGTTCACATTTACTATTACATAGCATGTGCATCAATTGTAAAATCTGTCATTTGTCATCTGTCATCTGCCAATGCAAAATATAATCTAATCTAATATGATTCCATACGAGGAATATAGTTAGTCTCCAACAAAAACTCTTTGAATTACCTTGTTAAGTTTTTATCCAAAATTTCTAAATTATCAAGAACAAATTATAAATACGATACCTCATTATTCTCTTATTATTTGGCGTTAAATTTGTATACCTCTTAGCTTATTCTTTATTTAACCTTTGCAATGTTATCGGAAAATTTATTTGCATCTTGTAGTGTTTTCCAGTCCATGCTATTAGTTTAAACGTACTTTATCCTAATTCGTTCTAGAACATTTCAACTTTCTACGCATCACTGTGGCTCACCATAATATGGGCACGCAACGTTTTGGGGTTAATTATTTTTTACAGTTTAATTTTAATATAGCACTTGTGTTTTCCATTTTCAAAACTCTTGTCAGCCAATTTTGACATTTCAATTTATTTTTGCAACTGTCAATCTTCTGTCATTTTCACTTTTTTTTAAATCATTTCAAAATATTTGATGTAAGGAACAACGAAAACTGGCCAAAATTAGTTGTAGGTGTAGGCGTCCCACTTCTGATGATAGAACGCTTTATAGCGTTTATGATAATATCAATTAAAACACACAAATCCAAGCACATATAAGCATTTATTACTACGTCTATTTATAATCTGTCACACATATGTCATTATGTTATCGTTACCAACGTAACATATTACAATGGACATCCAAGAACTAGTTTTGACCCTAACAAATATTATAAATTAAAATTTTGATTATCATTTCATAAATTAAGAAATGCAGTTCAACAATTGTCAGAAATACACAGCAAGCAGGGAAGCACGTCACTGTAAACTGATACCTCTTAATCATTTGAAGTCGGACGCAAGAGCGTAGCCATATATATATATATATATATATATATATATATATATATATATATTTGAAAGTTGGTCTTTTTTGAAAATGTACTTTTCAACTTTTTTATAAATTAAAAGTACAGTTATAATAATTTATCACTGAAATTAGATTTGAAAAATAATAATAATGATAATATAGTCAATGAAAAAGCAAGTTGCGGAACATAAATGGACCTATTTTGTTTGTCCCATTCTCGCCTATAGCCGGACGCAGAGCCGTAGTAACGGCCTGGTATCGGGGCAAGTGCCAGGGGTGCGATGCTTGAAGAGGGGCGTGATGCTTGAACAGGGGCGCGATGCTTGATGAGGGGCGCGTGACCTGATGAGGGGCACCATCGTGTGTTTTTGGTCATTACTCAGTTATATTCTGGAAATGAGCGCCTTTTTTTTGCTCATCAATTGTATTGTGGAAGTGAGAAATAAAAATTATACCTTAAATAAAATAAAAGAAGACGAAAAAGGCGCTATTTTAAGTTAATTTAATTTATTTGCCAAGGGCGCCAAAAACATTTCTACGGCTCTGGCTGGACGGAACTCAATAAGACAATAGTTGGCTACTGTAAAATAATGAATGTCGTATTTCAAATTTCTTAAAACTATTGTAAACACCGGTTTTAAATATTGTAAATTATTTGTTGTTTACTTCAATTAGTTAGTTTTAGTAGTGCAAAGAATTAAAATTTGGTTTATTTACTTTTAAATTATTTTTATTTCCATAATTAACTTTCATAACTGTTATTAAAATCTTATTATCTTAAGAAAAACACAGATAAAACTGGAACCGAACCCTAAAACCAGGATTCTAAATTTCTTTTTTATAGAACTATTCTTCTAACAGAATCCCATTCAAATTTTTATACTGAAACAGAAACCTTAAAAAATGTGAACATTTTTTCCAGCTCTGGCAGAGACGCCTATGTACGTAAACTTGTGGTGACTTGCCCCTGCAAATCTATCAAATGTGTTTAACACACCGTTGTAATGTTGGTTGCATAAGTAGCTTGCCAAATCCATAGGCCAATTAAACGTTAAGCTGCGTCGACACTATGCCAATCGGCAGTGACGTCCACACTCTCAGCCTTGTGAAAAATCCATCTGTTATCAAGTCTGATCAGCATAGCTTGTGAAATACGTTTTGATAATGTATGACTCTGACTAAGAAAATCAGCTTATACTATCAACTTGTTTAATTATTATTTCAAGTACCATCAATCGTCGTAAATAGTCAGGGAGATTTTTGAGTTCGATCAAGTTTCCAAAGTCAAAATAAATATACTGTGAGTGATTTGACAAATGATTTGTTATTAGACGCTGTAGATGACTTAAATCTCGAGTAAAGGTGTGTTACTGGGTTTATAAATTCTTTCCAAATGAGATGTACTAACTTCGAAACCATATTAAATTCGGGCCAAAAATTGCGATCAGTGAACGTTTGGCTGTAACACTGCAGTTCCTTGCAACCGAAGACTCTGTTGCAGATATGCGATACTGAGAAAGTATCGATATTTGGGCATCGATAATATCGAATAAAAATTATCAATACCGGTATCGTATCGAAAAAAAAAAAAAAATATATCAATATTTTCAAGTATCGAAAGGAAAAATTAATATATTTTCTATAAAACATAAAAAAAACATTTTATCTTCGGGAGGAAGGTTCGTTCATTGAAAAACTAATAAATAAGAACTAAACTTAACCTTATTTACTAAAGTTTATTGCATTATTTTTAATTGGCTAATGTTTGGGGGAAAATAAAGTACTGTATACCTAAAAACTAGGTAATTAGCTTAGGTTTAGTTAGTAAAATTCTAGAAATCTAGGACAGCAGAATTAGGAAAATAGAAACACGATAATAGATAATAAACATTTTACGACGGCATTTCCAATCTTTCACTTGCAAAACTGGTGTGTATATGAACTCATGCTGAAACCTATATGTGTGAGTGATTGTTTAAAATAGAATTAAACACTCCACTCTTCTTCATTGCAAGAACCGAGAAAACTCCTTGGTCTATTTTGGTAAAATAGGTCCACACTTTACTTCTTGGTGCTGATATTTTTAATTAAAATATAACCAATGAAATTTCATAACCTCAAACGTACAGGAAAAAGGCGCCAAACGGCAGCAACTTCTAAACCGTTCAACGCATGTTTCTTGGCGTACTATTTCCTGCGCCATTGCGATTGCGTACCTCTTCTACCAGTTTTTACAAGAGTACAATTTTTAGAAGTGTTTCTTATTGAAAAACATGTAATCACAGAAATATTTATATGTGTTTATAAATAAAAATTTAATTATACTGGGTCAAATGTACTGATATTAATAAAGTTCGGAAGATTAGTATCGATACCAAAATCGAATGAAAAATATCTATACTGATATCGTATCAATAGTATCGGTATGTTGGATATATACGACGACACCATGGTATTATAGATGTTTATGGAATATTTATTTTGTTTTGTTACTATGACAAGAATATAATGTATAAATATATATATTTTGTACTACTATCTTTACACTATGAGCGTTGAAACAGCTTTCTTTGATCTAGACCGCCATCAGTCGGTTTACAATTAGCATGCCGCACGGCCTGTTGCCTTAGGCCAACAACATGTCTACACTTATTTGATTTAGAACAATTGGAATAATATGGACGCTGCTTTAAAATATGAAATAAATAGTTTAAGCTGCGTCTACAAAATTCCAATTAGCAAAGGCAAGATTTTGCTAGTTGGCAGAGACGTTCGCAATGTCAGCTCAGGGTCATCATAGAGTGCATCAGTCTGTTACCAAGCTGAGCTGACAGCCGAAATTGAATTTTTTTATGCCGCTTGACACAGTTGGCACGTCCAGATTATGGGTGCTGGCGCAGCTTTCTTTTATCCAGACCGCCATCAGTTGGTTTACAATTTGCAGCCACGCGGCTTGTTGCTATAGGCCAACAACATGTCAACACTTATTCGGTTTTGCCAATTGAAATAATGTGGACACTGTTTTAAAATATCATATAAATAGTTTAAGCTGTGTCTACATAAATTAGTCAATGCCAATTATTTGTCATTCAGTTGGTAAGGCTACGGTTTCCGTGGCGCTACTTAAGTTTGGCTTTCAAAACGGCAGTAACTGAAAAGTTACTGCACAGTTTTAAAATGTTTGCAAAAGTCTGAACAACTTTTAAAATTTCTATTCAATGCTTGGTGAAATGTGAAATGTTTAGTTCCGCATACAGTAGGTACAATGCACCCAGGCATGCGTTTAAATAATTTTGTAAAATAAAAAGTAACAGGCGTAAAGTCTGTTACTTTTTATATTTCAAAAAAATCTATTAGGATTGTAGCAGCTGCAAAAAATCCAAGCCCGGAACATTAAGGGGCTTTGGAAAAAATTCTGCCACCCGCTTTCAATTGACTTTTCTGAATTCCGCTCCACACTCTCGGAAGAGAATTTTTCGTGAAAATATGATTAGCTTTTTATTATTGGGATACTATTCATGAAGAAGGTCGGGCCTGTTAATACATATGTAACTTATAATTTGTTGTTTTATTGTATAATTAAAAAGCAACTACTTGTACTTTCAAGAATGAACTTTGAGACTAAAACAAGAAATCATTTGACCTGCCATTGTCCCTGCTTTACTGCCAACATATTCGATAATCCTACCGTAGTATACTTACTTGCAGGACCCTAAAAATGTTTAAGGATAAGGACTCCGAAGGATCGGTTACTCTACTGCTAACAGACCTTACTTGATTTTTAGTTTGTGACTCCCCGCTTCTTCTTAGTTGTGTAACCACAACTCAGAACTACCTAAGGGCTCCACAAATGTTTTGCTTTTTAGTCCAAATATTCAAGTTACGCCACTAACTGAAATTTTATGTTATAAAATAAAATTTCTAATTGTTTATTAAATTCATAACTTTTCTATAACCTGAAGCATGTTGTCTTTTAATACATTAGCTTTTCAGTTTCTTCGTATTATGTTAAATGCTAATTAAAATTGTGTTTTATAATAATTTTGATGAAAAACTACTGACAGAAGTAAAAAGTAGATACTTGTGCAATACATTTTAAGTGGAAATTAGTTTTATAATTGCTAATTAACAATAACATTTAAATGGAAATGAGTGTTACAGATGAAGTCATTTATATACAATGTATAATATATCTAAATATTATCTAAATTGTAAATAATACAAAATTTATGCTAAATGTAAATTAGCACATATTCTATGGTTTCATACTTAAAAATCTTACACTTTTAGATAAGAAGTTGTTAAATGAAAACATTCTCTTGTGTTTCACAAATATGTTTTTATTAATGTTTTTGCAACCGAAGAGCTTATTGGGCGGAAAAACTCGAAGAACAGTGTATTTTGGGTTCGCTAGACACAGAGCGATAGTGGGCTGTATATTTAACGCTGGCTGGTAGTAGATGATGGGGTGAACAGCAACTATAACGGGAAGGTGAGGTATTCTAGACTCTTCACTGACGCGGCATGTATGCCAGTCTTTACACAAAGGGATACGTTAGCCTTGGGAGAGATAGGTTCCCATTGAGGACCACATTAATTGTTGTAAGGAGGATCTCTATGCGAAATACGTCCTCTTAAGTCCCTAACGAGAGAGGTGGGGGGCGTAACGTGCAGTTTACCAGCGTGCAGTGAAAGTACACTAGAAGAGTCCCTAGTGAGTAAGACTGCCTGGAAGGCAGCATGCAAGGAGCTCTAAAGCTAAGTGGCTAAATAAAATGTGCTACCTTACCAGACTTGCAGCTGAACGTCCATGTACATTGATGTTGTATGTGTCAATTCTACTCACTGTGTGTGCAACTGTTATATGAATCAGATACCATGCAAGCGTATTTTAGGTTCAAAGTCAAGCAGGTGCAACAGGATGCAAAATTAGCTCAAGCGGAAGCAAAGCGGCAAAACGCAGTGGCAGTTCCTTGGTCGGTTGTTCTTGGAGTACCTAAAAATGTTGCAAAACACAGTATTTCTCTTATACAGCGGAATATGATGATGAATACTGTAGTACTCAGCTACCCAACGGCGTGCTGAGGTGCTACAATAAATATTACGGCTACTCGTGGTAGCGCTACGTAATACCACTTGGACCGTGGATGTAAAATAACAACTAAAAGGATAAGTAATTAGAATATATGATAAAATAACTAAATACTTATCTTTTAGTGCTGGATCGATGTAAGAACCGAGTAGAGAAGTGGTGCTGGAGATGTCGCAGGAGGTAGTACCGCAGGTGACGTCTCCCCAGGTGACTACCCTGAACAATGTACCCAGGCTGGCTCAAGTGCTGGGTTCCGTGTATACCATTTCGGCTTGAAAAGCCACGTCGCACTAGTGTCTGAAAGAAAGGTTGTGTTACCCCAAGGGTTGTTACAAATGTAAATCAGTGTTTTTATTATATTTATTTAACAACGAAAGTATGAAACATAACAGTGTAAAATATGAAATAACAGTACAAAGATACCTAGTAAGGTGAGGAGTATGACTAGGAGTCGAGAAAGGACGGCGAGTGTTGTCGTGGTGTCCGTCGTGGACGTTGAATCGTAGTTGGTGGGAGCACCAGAATGGTTAATGGTGGCAGCGCCGAGGTAAGTGGCGATGCGTGAGTTGTAGGCGATAGAGCCGATGCAAAGGTAGTCCGTGGTAGGTATTGTACATGGGGCTAGTGTAGCACTCACGCACAGTGGATAGAAGCGATGTATTAATGGTTGAAGTGCCGGAGAGCGGCAATATGCGGCGGTAATGCCGTGAAAGGCGTATCGTCGGAACGGGGCCGTAGCGCCGTTTAAAACAAGGTGTCTCAAAAAAAAAATTATATTTATTTAGCTTACTGCGTGAACGCAACGTATCCGAGGGGCGCGGGGGTTATGTCAATCGGTAGCCTGGCTCTTGGGAATTTAGACGCTATAGAGCGTTTCTCGGGAGCAGACCGCGCGTTATGCGTGCGAGAGTTTTACAAAAACGGTGATTCGGCGACTGTAGCGCGTAGTAAATTCTGCAGTATTCGAGGTTTTCGCCACTTAAATGATGCGCCAAGCATTCCTCTCATTCGACATTGGATTAAAAAGTTTGAAGAGACTGGTACAACGCTGGATAAATCAAAATCCGGGCGACCTAGGTCATCAAGAACGGTAGAAAACGTGGAGAATGGTAATTAGTCTGTTCATGACGACCCGAACCTTTCAATTCGGAAGCGCGCAAGTGCTTTAAATGTGCATAGATCATCATTACATCGCATTATGCACAAAGACCTAAAGCTGCACCCCTACAAAATTCAATTGGTGCAAGAATTAAAGCCCCAAGATGCCTGTCAGAGGCTTGATTCTCAGGCAAATTGATCTCCCGGAGAGGTGACATAAATTGGCCTCCACGCAGTCCAGATTTAACCCCTATGGACTTTTTCCTATGGGGTTATCTTAAATCTAAAGTTTACGCCAATAAACCGACTTCACTGGCGCATTTGAAAGAAAATATCCGTCACGAAATGGCAGCCATCCCTGAGTCCACCTGCCGAGACGTCATAAGTAATTTTACTGTTCGATTAAATGAGTGCCGAGAACGCGAGGGTCTACATTTAGACGATATTATTTTTAAGAAATAAATCCCCAAAAAGTGTATTTTAATAATTAATAAACATTCTTTCTATATACGGCTTACTTTTTTTTTAATCGATCCTCTAAATATAAAATTTCTTTTGAGACACCTTGTATAAAAGAATATCGGAAGCGAGGGCGCATCTTACCGTATAGCGAGAAGGGCTAGGGTTCCTTGCCAAATAGTGAGGTGAAGCGTCGATGGTTATACCGGACCTAGCCGTATAGCGAGGTGAGTGAGGATACCTTGCCAAGAAGCGAGGCGAAGCGTCGATGAGTGTATAAATTCTTTTTAGCAGGCCTCTTGCCCCATAGCGAGAGTATTGAAGAGAAGACGTCTGCTCAGGAACTGATGACTGGTGAACAGTGGACTGCAGAACAGTGGTTTGCGCTTGAAATTCGCTATATTTCAAGAAATGATAACCAAATAAAAATTGATGTGAAGTGTGAATTTTCACACATTTCAGGGTTTTGCAGGTATTTAGTAAGTGAATGATGATTATTTGGGGTGCCAAAACAAATTTTATGACAAAATATTTTTTTATGAATTTTAATTCGAATGCCTATTACCATTATTTAAGTTTTTAAAGATGTGCAGTATTTTTTTTTTTATATATCAAGGTTCATTAAGATTTTGAAAATTGCGCCTATGGCTTCCATTGGTTGTTTTTAGTCATAGCTCCTCCCCTTTGATTTCGTGTACATTCAAATATATAATTAAATTATAATTTCAACAATTTCCACTGGTTATTAAATTTACGCTATTAAAAATTAAATGCAACAATTGCCAAAATATAATTAAAATTTTGAAAAAATAATTTAAACAATATAAAAATGCAAAAAATAAATAAAAAATAATATTGTCTCCTCACGTAGGACTCGAACATGAGTCCGATTACGAATTCTTGGACAGAACGCAAGTATCTTAGCCACAGCACCAAGAAACACGTTACTGTTTAGCGTATTATATAACTATAAGTTGTCAACATTATTAGCAAAAAAACACAAAAAATGCTTTTTTTTCCAAAAACATAATCTGATCAAAAATTCCTGTTGAACTATTCCGGTTCACACCAATGTACATTACTTAGAATTTTTTCAGATTTTTAGTTTAAACCATCTGGGCTACAGGGGGACAAAATTTTTTTTGCACAATATTGGCAAAAATCGCTTCAAAATAATTTATTTTGGAAAAATAAAAATTTGATCGTTAATCCACGTACCAAGGGCTTTAATTTGATACCCTACTCAGAATTAAAAAAAAATATTTTTTTTTTCGATGAGCACATATTTGTTTATATTTTTAGGGGGATATGTTTTTTAGATGTTTTGGTATTTTTCCTATGTGCGGGTCAACGAGTTGTATAAGCATGCCAAATTTCAACTCTCTAGGTTTAGCCGTTCGGCTACAATTTTTACCGAACAGACAGACAGACAGACAGACAGACAGACAGACAGACGACAAAATGACGGTATAAGGGTTTTTTGGTCATACCTACAAAACCCTAAAAAGGTCCTTCCTTCTAAAATTAAAATGATGACCTAAAAAAAGGTCCTCGTTACAAAATTACATTTCACTAAGATGTTAGAAGTTAATCCAATTAGCGGGTTATTATGCATGTCGGTTATTTCACTATGAATATTGGTTTTGTTCTTGTGTTTCTTGATTTCGTGGGTTTCCAGTAAATTCAACTTTAGACCTTTTCTGTGAACGTGAAGGATATTTGGTTCAAAAGTGTCCATGTGGTTTTTATTAATCAGATCTTCTGCGAAGATAGAATTTTTGTCTGTTGCAAGACTTCTTATGTTTAGAGATTTTGGGTTTAAAGTATGTTCCTTTTTGACCTATGTAGGTAGAATTTCACGAAGCACAATCTAACTTAAATTCTCCACTTCTGTCAATTTTAATTTAATTTATAGAGTGTGGATCAAATGTATGTAAAATATCAATATTTTTGGCACAAGTCAATTTAATCCGTCTGGCTAACCGGGAAATTAATCTAATGTTGGGTAATCACTAAAGTTACAATGCCCCACGAACGAAGTTTTGAGAGATTTGCATTTTGTATGCGTACGGTCGTTGTCTTTACTAAAACCATGGTCATAAGCAGGAACATCTTTAAACTTAACTTAAAACTAGCGGGAAACTGATAGAACAAGTGGACAAATTCAAATACCTGGGAACCGCCTTCTCACAAGATGAAAAGTTAACCCCTTCAGTAATCATTAAAAAAATTTAAAATGGAAAAAAAACACAATTTTTTTTATGAATGAATTTTATTTACTGAACATATATATTCTTCATAAAATCCATTTCGGGCCCAAAATGGGAAAGTTGATATAATGGTGCATAGTGTGGGTGGAGAAATAAAAGAAATTCATAAAAAAAATATTCATTTTCTCTCGTACCTAGTTTGAATCATCGTAGCTGTCTTTTGTCTCGCTTCCGCAAACCATGAATCGTATTTATTTTCACCCGAGTACATTCGGGAGTAATCTTTTCTGCAGGTAAAGCTTGCCCGAGTTATCTTGGGTGTGGGAATTTTCACACATTACAGCCGCCGGAATATACTCGGGCGTAGTCCTTGGCGGTTAAAGACTGAAATATCGGAGCGAGTTGGTACAAATGGCAGCCTCCTTAATAGTATAAAGGCACCCTTCCTCAATAAAAGAGAAATATCGAAAGAAGCGAAGGTACAAATCTTCAAAAAAGTAGCGGTACCCATATTAGCACATGACTCGGAGTCATGGACAACCACGTAAGCAAGGCAAAAATTGAAGGGAATACCAAATTTGACTGAATCAGGAATTCGACTTTCAGAGAAAACCTAGACTCGAAACCTGTGGAGCAAACCACTGAAGAAGGACAGCTACGATGGTATAGACATGTGAATATGATGAATAATGACAGGGAAGGAAAATTAGTCACGGAAGCGAAAACATTCAGGAGAAATCGCAGAGGAAGGCAAAAGAAAGTACGGAACGAATAACTGAAGAATGCTGTTGAAAAAAGAGGAATAGATTGGAGGAACACTAGAACCTTGACAAAGGATAGAGATAAATTGAAAGAATTATGGAATAAATCACCAATCTTAGCAGAAACTTAAACTCCCACACAACCTGACAACTAACGGTAACAATGGCTAAATAATTAAGTAAGTAACGGTCGAAGTTTTTAAGTACTCTCGAACGTATTTATACCTTTTTCGGTATTATGGAATTAACTTTAAAAAACGGAATAATATGGTCATCATATTTTATAAATATACTTATTATTTATTTATATACAAGAATCTGGGGAATCAAACAATAGTTTTATACAGATAATTACCTTACATTTTGTATAACAATAATGTTAAGTTTAATTTATAATCATTCTTGGTGTGATTGAGAACACACAAGGGTGCAAACACGTAAACATACAGCCCTCTTAACCAACGCCTGTCCGTACAAGTGTGTTTACTTAAAATAGTATTACCAGCACACATGTACGGTCCTCGTAACCAACATACAATATGCACTGAAATATCTTCTTCAGCCCATAAACGTCCCACAGTAGTCTCACCGAGCCGTAGTTTTCACTACCGTACTGCTACTTTTTATACGGGTTTTTTACTCCGAAGAGCGAAGATTTGGGTCTACAACTCCCACAGTGACTTAATTCGGGTTGGGAGCAGTGATATATTTATGATATGATCTCTTTTTTTAAATTTTTATTTCTTTTTTATTATTTTAAATGACGGAATTTAAATGAGGATGAGGAGATAAGGCCAAATACAAATATCCATGCCCTGACCGGGATTCAAACCCGTGACCTTCAACACGAGAAGTATGGTCGCTACCTCTGCTCTACTGAGGTCGGTGCACTGAAATATAAACGTTACTAATCACATAACACAGTACAAACTCATACTAGAAAAATACAGTCTTCGTTCATTCGTCCCATATACAGGCTGTTTGTTTGAAACGGGGCACCCCGAAAATCTCCTTTATTTGTAAAGATACAAAAAATCTTCAGAACAAAAGTTAAACTAGACAAAAAAGCCCATATAAAGGTTAATATAAGAATTGTGAGGCACTTCCGGTTTCACCGGAAATGATGTCAACTTTTGATCTAGCATAGAGAATCGATAATTTTATATATTTTTTTCCTAAAAGTACATTAAATTAGCTTTACAATGACACCAAAAAATCATATTTTTATGTTAACCATTTCAAAATGGCGACCATTTATTTACAAAATAATAATCAACATAAGTTTTACAAAGTTGAACGTAGCAAGCTTTGAAAACAATAAAACAAGAAACAAAATATCTCTAAAATAAACTATTTGACTATTTAGAAAAAAAAAACTATTACTTTTTATAATTATTTTACAAAAAAAAAAAAAATACAAATGTTCGATCAAACCACCATTAAAATTTAAGTTATTTCATGTTATTTCATATAATTATAACTAATTATAACAGTTTATTTTAGAGATATTTTGTTTCTTTTTGGTATCAGTGTGGTATAGAATTAAAGAGTTCAGTGCTACTGCCAATTTTAATTACAACCGATTTCGACCGCAAAACTGTATGTATAGTTAGTTGTAATTTTTGACGCACTGCATCAAATGTTATTTGCATCTACGCAACCCAATAAATGAGGTAGAGGTACAAATATATATATATATATATATATATATATATATATTTAGTAAATCTACTTTTTATGGTAATACGATTAAGAATAAATAAGCCACCCACATCGAAAATTTAATAGTTTGTGAGATAATCCACTTTTTTGTTTGGAAAAAGTTAGTTTTACTGAGATTTGACGGGATAAAGTTGATTTTGCACAAAATCGCTTCCAATCTCATTTTTTAAAGCAATATAATAAATGCACATAAAAAAATAACAAAACTAAATGTAAAATCGACAGATAAAAACTTGTTATTGTCAACTTGCATTTATCTACATGAGTTTGTAACCTGCGCTAGTAGAGAAAATATTAGAATGATGTGATTTGCTGAAATGGAAAAAGTTGATTTTGCACCAGACTCGCTTGTGGATAAAGTTGGTTCTGTTTTGTCTTGCACAATTTGATGAGACATTATAAAGGGATATCATTGATTTTTTTCATATTTTTTTCTGTTTTCTGAATAGCTTTCAAGGTAGAAAATATAATCACATGATATTTTGATTTTGAAATCGGTTTGCATGTGTTGAAGTCGGTTTTGCATTGTGCCTCCTCAAATATCACGTGGTTGATCTGAACCATCTTTAATATGAAGACAAAACTGCATAACTGGTAAACTTTTCTATTTTTTTATTTAAACATTAGACCTAGAGCCACCGGTATTCGCTAAACTCTTTTTAAGCCAGATTTAAATTTAGTCAATCCAATAAATTTCGGTTATATTGTCAACATTTGAAGAGGTGATTAACAAAAAATTAACAAAAGGTGGCATTGTCTACTCTAAAACATGTTTATCAACTGGTTGCAACGTTATACTACGAAATGCAGTTTTTGCTATGTAAAACGGAGTTTGAAAACAGCTTTATGTTCCAAAACACATTTTTAGTTCTATCTTTGGCGTTTCAAATCTCAGTTTTAGTATTATGTTTGTTATCGTGCAGATTTGTTCAGATTTCTACGTAATAAGTTGTTCTTGTTACTGAGAAAAAATAAGTGTTTTAAGTTATTCTATTTTGGCGGAAACTTAAAAGTTAATGTAGCAGAAAAGACCCAAGATCCTAGAAAACGGTTGAAAGGGGTGTCTAAACGAGAAATCCTGAAAAATATCAGGTATTTAAATTCAAAGATATAATATTTCAATTCATTTGTTCTAATCATTTTCCGAATGCTGAAAACTTTCTGCAACAATGCAAGCACAACATAAGTTCGTTTAATTGTTGGGATGTTACAGACAATGATATTATTGAGGCTAGAAAACGAAGTGATAGCAATTTGTTTTGAAAAGGGAAATATTCTATATAAATGATCCCTCAAAAAATTTACAAGTTTCTTTAAAAATGGGTCAAACTTTAAGAAACCTCGAATTATGTGAACTGGAAAAATTTTACGATAGTATTAAAAAAAATATTAAAATTGAAAATTTGCAAATATTACTTGAAACTTATAAACGTATATTGGCAACAGGACGAAGACTTGTCGTAGTATAGAAAATTAATAGATGATCAAATTAATTCCATCAGGGAAAACCGTTTATTGGTCGATCTAAATCATGCATACCTGCAATAAAATGATCACTCTGAAGAATAAAATTGCTATTATTGCGAAAATAAAATATTGAATTTACGCGTAAAGTCTATTTTGTATGTTTTGTCATTACAAAATTTACAAATTCAGAGGGTCATTTCATAAATATTGCACACGTTTTATTTTTGTTTTTTACATGTTTATTTTTACTACAGTATTGCTTTACAATCCTTCAATATAGTCTCCGTGCTTCTCAATAACTGACTCCCAACGTTTTGAAAGCTTTAATATTCCATGCAAGACACTATCTCTGTTCATCTGTCGAATGGCTTAGAGACCGATAACCATGTCCACGGTTTTTTCAGCTTTGGGAATAAGTCTGGTGGACTCATGTCCGGATTGTAGGGAGCATGAGGTTACACTTCCCAACTATATTCACGCAGTTTTTCGGTTACGACATTCCCGATGTGAGGGCGAATGTTGTCATGGAGATTCAACATCACTTATTCCATATGGAATTCTGTCTGCCATGATAATTCCTTGTTTAAAAACATAACTATCACATTCATTACTAACTCCCCCCTCTATTGTCTCCCCAACATGGCTACCTCCTGAACCTCAGTCCTGCCGTGACGGCCTCTCGGCAACATCCTCCTCCCGTACTATTCCTCTACCCCACTCCCCCTCATCATTTACATACATCTACTTTAAAATAGTAATAGAAACTGGCTCACTGGAGAAATCCGATAGAAGCCAATAATCACCTTTAATAAAAAAAAAAAAAAAAATGATAATTCCTTGGTAATCATAAGCAATTCTTAGTATTTTCATACTAGTTCTTGAATCATGGTTTATGCGTACACGACCACCACGACAACGATCAGCCAATCGAGAAACTGTACTACGGTCCACTGTTAAGTCACCACAAATTTCACTTAAGGGTCTGTAAATTTCTGTTGGGTTTTTGCCACGGAAAGTTTCGATCTTAATATACGACCTCTGATCATCAACAATCACAATAACCGAGACTCCGGCAGGCTCCATTTCTAGCTCGCGTTTGTTTAAAACAGAGTACGTTAGAAATGAAAACAAAACACACGCTTCTTCCTCGAGCCATCAACTACAATTAACATAATTGTCACTGTTGTTGCATCATCCAACCCGTAGTATTGCCAACCTGTGCATTATTTATGAAATAACCCTTATATATTTTTTTCAATAAAAGTTAAAGTTTGAATAAATCGCAGTATTTTTTCAGTATTTTAAAACGTATTTTTAAAATACATAAAATATTGAACTGATAAATGAAGTGGAAAATGCAGTCTTTATTTTCTTTTTTCTTTTATCTTTTTTCTTTTTTTTTTCTCTCTCTCAAATTATACATAACCCACCAATATTTGTAATTTTTTTCAGGAAAAAAATTGGTTCACCTTTTCTTTAATAGGTTTTCTGCAAATATTTCAAAACAATATGTTTTACAAAAACTGCGGTTTCCATTCTCTTTCTCGCTCCTCATTTTTTGTAACATTTTAAATCTTTGATGATGGCGTAACAAGGCGAAATAAATATTTTAAGTTTTTTTAAATATTTTTGTGGAACATTACCAGGTGTTTTTGTAAGAATTCCCATCCGCTTTTCTCAATTACGTTCACACAAATGATATTCCAAAATGCATGTACCAACAAATACAACCAATGGAAAAACAGAGCATATTAAAGAAATTGATGTTACAATCTGAACCAGTTTACACTGAAATTTTCAGCTAAAAACTCATTAGACACCCCGTAACCAGCAGATCTCAAAAACTAATTTTCTACGAAATTTTCTGACAGTATTTTTCGAGTTATTATTCTTTTAGTATGTTGGTGCAGGGTTGCCAATTATCTTTTCGTGAAAAGGCAGTCATTTTTTGTTATTTTGTCCTTCCTAAGTTTTTTGTGTTAAAATGTCCTTTCTTTTATGAAATAATGGCGACAGAAAAAGCCAGGGTTTTTTCGTTTAATGAGTTTCTTAAACGTTATTTCCGGATTCATTAATTACCACAAAATTAAACAAGTACAATGTGAAAATTGAAAATATAACACAAATGAAAAATAAATATAAATATTTAATTGTTATTTAACGAACAATATAACAAAACAGATGTAGGCTGGATGCTATATGTGGTAAAAATTCTGAATTCGTATTGTTACCAGGACATGCATGTTTGTATTCATCGGTGTCACCCCATATTTATTAAAATAAACATAGGGAAGCACGGGGTAATGGGAGTCTCTGGGAAATGGTAGTAAGTCTATATTTTATGTTTAGAAAACACAAGATGAGCACTTACTTACATTATTATTAACTTGTGGCCCATGGGCCGCAATTCTGCGGACATCAGATTTTTGTGGCAATAAGTTTTGCGCTGCCTTATTTGCCAATGCGATTATATCTTCTTGTTATTCCATATTTATATATTTCACAATATTAAAGATCATAAATTGCAAATTGATTTGAATTGTTTTCAAAGCATTCTGGGATTCTTCTTTGGACTGTACCGATAACAATGAAATCATATAACACTGAAAGCATGCGCCTTGCTGTGAAGTCAACTACACCTCCAGAGATAAAGTTGACTGTTATAAGCCGAATTATTATTACTTCAATAGTTTGCCAACAAGAATTGCAAGAAATTAATATAATTATGGCCTGTTATACTCTCGGTGGCAAATATTACTTTTGTCCCCATGTGGTTTTGGCTTCAAAAATTGAATGCTAAAGTATAGAGTATAGTATATGACTTCAAAGACGGCGAGCTTGAGTCCGTGGAAGCATTTGTGTAAACCCCATTATTTTATCAGGAGTGCTTATGACAGGAATGAAAAATGACACGTTATGGTACTTTTTTTCATGCATTTTACTTTTTTTAATTCCCACCATAAACAGGCATTTTATGCAGTAAAACAAGTAAATATAATGCAGGTTTTGTGACAGATGTAGAAAAAATATTATTTTCTATACATAACTATAACAAAATCAAGTTGGTCTCAAAAAATCGTAATACTAGTGTTGATTGGCTCGAAGGTGTCCTAAAACGAAATCCTAATATCAGCCTAATTCAGAAGCTACAAGTGTAAACATAATCACGGGAAAGACAAAGTGGATTGGTTTTATTTAAAATTAGGAGTTAGGGATGGTCAAACGTGAGCCATAAAATTCTGATTCTAATTGCCCCGAGCCTTGGATAATGGTAGTTAAAAGTAGTTTTTTCATAAGTTAATAAATTTATGTTTGTTATATTGCAATTTGTAATTATTGAGCTTCGTAGCTTATTAGTTATATATGTAATTAAATAAGGAATTTATTGTTTAAATAAAACTCAAGTAAATAAAACTATTTTATTCTAAGTATTCACTCTTACAACGTAAGAGAACATCTGATCTCTCTATCAAATTCTAAGTGTGTTTTATAAAAACCAATTAGAGTAATGAGTTGTCATCGTTATCGTTAATGAGTCGTCCTCATTAGTGGGTCCAGATTACGGATTGCATCTAGATAACATTTTATGGTGACGTAACAGGGCTTCGTGGAAGGCTAGATGCTAACACGGCCGTCCTGCTCCTGGCGTGTCCTCACGTCCTTTCTGTAGACGAATATCTGGTAAATGATGATGTGGTAGATGACATCAGGGGATGACCATGTAGGCCTTAGAATAGTCTGAAACAGTCTTCAAAAAGATTTAAGGAAAAAGAAAAGATTTAAGGTCCAATATCATTGACCTTTTAAGGTCCCTGACCATTTAAGATCCGCACCATGGACCATTTAAGATCCACACCACATTTGAGGGCCCTCATTCAATCTACATATTGACCATGGTCTTAACCTACATAGACGATACCTGGCCGTTCAACTGCTCTCAACTGGCAGAGACGGTTCCTTATCGTATATATATATATATATATATATATATATATATATATATATATATATATATACATATACATATACATATATATATATATATATATATATATATATATATATATATATATTTATATAAATATATATATATCGATGTGCCAAAGTTAAATAAATAACTATGATTTTTATCCATAGTTTTACGATGATTTTCTTAAGAAATCACGATTACACAGATAGGGTGATCATAGGTGACATTAACTTCCATGAAGTGAAAAGGCATGCACCAATACAACAGTAGGTAGTGTTCAGTATTGCTGATTAATGAGACCACTGTGGAGCATGAAATGATCGTCAGTTATTATAAGTAACCCATAAATGTTATTTCATTATAAAAATTGTGGCTAATTACGCCTAGCTAGAGCGTATACATATACATGCACAATTCACACAATAAGCACAACACACATGAAAGCCGCGTGGTCAGCATGACGTTTCAATAAGTCGAGAAGCCATGGGGCGTCTTCATAGAGATATACAGAGAACGTAAACAGGGTTTATAGACGAGGGTAAAGTAGTAACGAGGGTAAATGTAGCAGAGTGTGGCGGAGAGAACAGGCAGCCGCCATATTTGACCGCCACTTTAGTCAAAACGTTAGCTTGTATCCATGTAGAATCTGCATTATGTTTTGTTTTTGTTGTTATTTTTTTTTTTTTTTTTTAACTAAAAGGTACTTAGGATTAAAATAATGTTGTACTTAACAAAAACTAAAAATAAAACACCATATTGTACAAAAAAAATAAATAAATAGATAACACATTTATATGAGCCATTAATATTAGAATTAATAACTTTCTTACAACACATAAAATAATAAGTAATCAACAATATGGATTTCGACAGAATTGTAGTAGGATGCATTAGGAGAAGTAACAGAAACTATTCATGATAATATGAATAATAATAGAAAAATAATAGCTGTATTTCTCGACTTAGCTAAAGCATTCGATACTGTGGATCATCAAATATTATTGAAAAAACTAATGAAGATTGGAATAAGAGTATTAGGATACAACCTACTTAAAAGCTACCTTGAAAATAGATATCACCAGGTAAAAATTGATGGTTCTACAAGTGACGAATTATTAGAAAAATGTGGTATTCCACAAGGGTCTGTATTAACCGCAACTTTTTTCAATATAAATGTGAATGATTTATTCAATATTGACATAAATGGTACAATTATAGCGTATGCGGACGATACAGTCCTAATAACATCAGCAAAGTCCTGGAATACAGCTAAACAAGAAGCAGAAAATAGTTTAAAAGAAATAAAGAAATGGCTTGATTACAACCTTCTTACGCTTAATGTAAAAAAAATTATGTGAAGTGTGAATTTTCACACATTTCTGGGCTTCGCAGGTATTTAGTCATTCAATGATGATTATTTGGGATGCCAAAACAAATTTTAAGTCAAAATATTTTTTTATGAATTTTAATTCGAATGCCTAATACCATTATTTAAGTTTCTAAATATGTGCAGTATTTTTTTTTTAAATATATATAGCAAGGACATTAGGATTTTGAAAATTGCGCCTATGGCTTCCATTGGTTGCTTAAATCATAAGCCCCGCCCTCTGATTTTGTCAAACATAGAATTAAATTATAATTTCAACACTTCCCACTGGTTATTAAATTTACCCTTTTAAAAATTAAATGCAACATTTACCAAAATATAACTAGAATTTTGAAAAAAAAAAAAAAACAGAAAAAATAAAATTAACAGGATTCGAACTCTAGTTTGCAAATTACAAAGCGCACGACAAAATTAACTACGCTACTAGAGCTACTGATCTGGTGCGTTACATAGCAAATTAAATATTTAACATATTTTAGTTAAAAACACAAAAAATGCGTTATTTTCCGAAAACATAATCTGATCAAAAATTCCTGTTGTACTATTCCGGTTCACACCAATGTACATTACTTAGATTGTTTTCAGATTTTTAGTTTAAACCATCTGAGCTACAGGGTGTGGGACAAAATTTTCTTTGCACAATTTTGGCAATAATCGCATCAAAATAATTTATTTTGTAAAAGTAAAATTTTGATCGTTAATCCACGTACTAAGGGCTTTCATGGTTTAACGGCTAACTCTCTAGGTTTAGCCGTTTGGCTACAATTTTTACCGAACAGACAGACAGACAGACAGACAGACGACAAAATGACGGTATAAGGGTTTTTTGGTCATACCTACAAAATCCTAAAAAATTTAACTTCCTAACATTAACTATAAAGAGCAGAATGCAACCGTTAATAAATTATTTAACAAAAAAAGAAAGTGCAACCATTATTGAACAAATTCAAAGAACAGCTTCTGTAATATATCTTGGAATTATTATAGGCCAACATTTGTCCTGGAAGCAACAGAATGAACAACGGAATAAAAGAATGCGTAAAATGTATTACATGTTTAGAAAATTAGCCAAAATTGTTCCACAATATATATTGAAATGAGTGTATTAAGGATTAGTACACTGTCTTATACAGTATGGTAAAATAGGGTGGGGAGGCATAACTAAAACTAAAATAAAATCATTAATAACAAGTCAAAAAACTATATTAAAAATTATATATAAAAAACCAAGAGATTACTCCAGCGAAAAATTATATAAAGGAACTAGCATTCTTGATCCGCAACATATTTTTGCCCAAATTTCATTAATAATCCTGAATAAAAATAAAAAATTTAATTATATTAAATATGGTATAGCAACGAGAAACGAAGTGTACAAACATGTCACATTGCCAAAAATTAATAAAACAATATTTAAAAATAGTTTCACATACGTATCTTTAAAACTGTTTAATAACTTGCCAAACGAAATTAAAACAATACAGAATAAATATGCTATTAAAAATAATATAAATAAATGTATTAAAAACACTGACCGCGATTATATACATAATATCATAAATTCTCAAAAAACAAATTAATAAAAAAATAAATAAATGATTGAACAAATAAATAAATAGATAAAATAAACATAAATAAAACACTTATAATTCACAATAAATAATTAAATTATAATAGCAAAGTTCAACACAAGGTTTAATATCTTATTTAGTGCACTATTCCGACTAACTTAGATAAAAAAAGATAATATAATAAGTCATATGTATATGTATGTATTAACTGTAAAAATGATATATGGGATTATTACCCATATATCATTTTTATATCAACACTGTTTGGACAACGCACATAGCCGCTTCACGGCAAACCCCCTCATGGCTTCTACGCCCCTGCTTTCGCTACACTTCTGGTTGGAATACGTTTCTCTACTTACTCAGCAGTTCTCACTTTTCTAGCAAGTTCATTTTAAACCAGTAATAATTCAAATTTTGTACAGACAACACGTCTTCGTACAAACCGTACAGTTTTTCTACGGTTTTCCTTTAAAAAATTGTGTAGCTACAAGACAGTGTACATCAGCTCTCTATTATCGCTGATATCTCGCGTTCTATGGGTTGTACCGCGTGCTATCACCCATCATTAGATTCACCGAGATTTTATCTATCGATCGCGACCCGTAAAACAGTCAAAAACTCATATTTAGAATCTTTTAATTCATAAGGATCATTATCGCATACCTGGGCGTGGCCTAGTTACCCATTCCACTAAAATCCATTCCCTCACTCCAAAACCAAAGGTATAAAAGAACTAAGATTTCAAGCGCAAACCACTGCACGTCAGTCAGTTCCTGCGAAGACACCATTCTCTCTCGATATGTGCAAGAGATCCCGAAAAAAGAATTAAAACACTACCATCGCTCATCTACCTCGCTATACGGCAAGGCCTCGCTATTTGGCAAGGATCATCATCCACCTCGCTATTTGGCAAGGAACCCCGTCCACCTCGCTATACGGCAAGGGCCTCATTATTTGGCAAGGATCATCGCTCCGCTATCGCTATATGGCAAGACGCCATCGAATCATCACCCTACCTCGCTATGTGGCAAGGAATCCTCATCGACCTCGCTATGTGGCAAGGAATCCTCACCCACCTCGGTATGCGGCAAGGTCCGGTATAATCATCGTTTCACCTCGCTATCTGGCAAGGAACCCCAGCCCATCTCGCTATACGGCAAGATGCGCCAACGCCTCCGATATTGCTTCATTAAACGGCGCTACGGCCCCGTTACAACTATACGCCGTACACGGTATTACCGCCGCACATTGCCGCTCTCCGGCACTACAAGAATCACCCCATCGCTTCTACCAACCGTGCGTGAGCGCTATACTTAGCCCCACGTACAATGTCCATGATGGACCGCCAACTTCGCATCAGCACTACCGCAAAAACCCACGCATCGCCACTTTCCTCAGCGCTGCCACCATTAACCATTCTGGCGCTGCCGCCAATAACTCAACTTCGATACAACGCCCACGACGGACACCACGACAACGCTCGCCGTTCTTTCTCGACTCCTAGTCATACTCCTTACTTAACTATATATCTTTGTACTGTTATTTCTTGTTTTACATTGTTATGTTTTCATACTTTCTTGTTAAATAAATATATAACTTCACACTTTGCTTTTCATTTGTAACAATCCTTGGGGTAACACAATGCGACACTAGGGCGACGAGGCTCTTCGAGCCGAGACGGTGTACACGGAACCCAGCACCTGATCTAGCCTGGGTACATTGTTCAGGGTAGTCACCTGGGGAGACGTCACCTGCAGTACTACCTCCTGCAACATCTCCAGCACCACATCTCTACTCGGTCCTTACATCGCTCCAGCACTAAAAGTTTTATATTTAGTTATATTCTCACATATTCTTCTTACTTATTTTTTTAGTTGCTATTTTATATCCACGGTCCACGTGGTATTACGTAGCGCTACCACGAGTAGCCGTATTATTTATTGTTGTACCTCAACACGCCTTTTGGTAGCTGAATACTACAGCCATCATCAGCTGTTTAAGAACAATACTGTATTTGTAACCATTTTTAGGTATTCCAAGTCCAAAGGATTGAGAATCTGCCGCTGCGCCGTGCCGCTTTGCTTTGCATGGTCCAAACCTGCATCCCGTTGCACCCGCTTAGCTTGGAACCTAAGATAAGCTTGCATGGTATCTGCTTAATATAACCATTGCACCCACAGTAAGTAGGATTGACACACACTACATCAATGTACATGGACCATTAGCTGCAAGTCTGGTAAGGTAGCACGCTTTATTTAGCCACTAGTTGTCACTTAGCTTTAGCTTCCCTTGCACGCTGCCGTTCAAGCAGTTCTTCTCACTAGGGACTCTCCTGGTGTACTTTTTCTGCACGCTGGTAACCGCAAGTTATCCCCCTCTCTCTCGCTAGGAACTCAAAAGGACGTTTTACGCATAGGGATACTTCGTACAACATTTTATGTGGGCCTATTCAGGAACTAGTCTTTCCAAAGGCTTTCGATTTCTTGAAGAATAGAGGGCCAAAATATTGAATTCACGGAATTATCTTATTGCGTGAAGAAACACCTATGTTATATCACTATTTTTAAGATGAAAAGAAAAATAAATGCTTAAGAAAACAATCTTTTTATTTATTTTATTTACATATTTATTATTTTATTTTTGTTATTTATTTAATGAACTATCTTTACTCTTCATTATCTTTAAACTGAAACCTGAAAAATGAAAATATGATAAACTACCATTTATTTTTATCCCAGAACTGGATATAGAAATCTAAAAACCAGAAAATAACCTACAATTTTCAGATAAATTAATCTTCTTCCACGTCAAAATAAGAACTGTACGTGCTACAAGCTACATACAAGCCGGTAGACACGTAGTTCCATCAGAATCCCCTAGATGGCAGGAGACCCTTCTCAAAGGATTTCAAATCCTGTTATGGTAATGAAACCCAATAGAGTTTAATGAAATACTTGCTACAATAGCTTGACCCCTCATAAATTCATACAGATTCACGAGAAATGTGTGTCAGCAAATCTTTCAACCCCTTTTCATTCTCCTTACCACCTACTTGGACTTCCTAATAACATAGATTATGTTGAAGTTCGTTTACTGACAAAATTGTGGCTTTTCATTTATGTCGCTGGCCGGACTTGGTTTCACACTTTAACGTTTATTAACTGAACATTGTGGGTTTTAATGAATGACTTTCAACAAACAAAGGCTGAATTTACTCACGTCGTATATAATTTTCTAACTATCAGACCAGGGAATATTTGAAATAAATTATTTGGAAAAGAATTTCAATTACTTTCTGGTGTTTGAAATTTTGTAATACAAAAAATAATTGGTATTTGAAAATATATTCTCCGTAATACTTTTATTTATTATACGAGGGTTACCTTCTATGTTTTTACAAACGACCACTAGATGGCAATACTGAAATGAGTCATTATTATTTTCGTAAAACTTGACATTTGTTATTGTGAAATCAGTGGCAGTTTATAAATTGACCGAGTAGTTTGATGACAGTGAGCGTAAAAAAAGTTTGTGAAAAAATTGATATTACTCGTGAAGGTTTTCGTTGGATGATTTTTTACAATTTTAGTAAAGGCCTAACTCAACAACAATGCATATATTCGCTTCGTTCAACTTTTGGTAATGAAGCACCATCAAAAAAGACTGTTTACAATTGGTTTGCAGAATTTCGTCGTGGTCCTGCGTCCGTCAATGGTGAATCTCGTGAAGGTAGATCAAAATCGGTTGTGATTCAAAAAAACATCGATGCTGTGCACAAAATGATTGAAGAAGATCGACATTTGACTTACCGTAAGATAGAGGCATCCTTTGGCCTATTGCAGACTGCAATACATTCATTTTTGCATGAACATTTAGCTGTGAAAAATATCTGTTTCCGATGGATTCCGCATAATTTGACCGAAGCTCAAAAAAGGTTCGTATTGATTGGTTTAAGGGAATGCTGAAAAATTCAACCTTACTTTACTTACTTACTTAATCCTGAAGCATTTCTACCTTGCGGTGTAAGACTAGAAAAATTCAACCTAGGAACTGCAAAAACCGTATACAACATCGTTACAGATGACGAAACTTGGATTTATTTATATGAACCGGAAACTAAGCAACAATCCACTCTTTGGGTCTTCCAAGATGAACCGAAATCCACAAAAGTTGTTTGTTCACGAAACACTTCCAAGAAAATGATCACTTGTTTCTTCGGTTGTACTGCACATATCTCAACCATCCCTTTAGACGATCGGATAACAGTTAATGCTTAATGGTATACAATAATTTGTTTACCAGAAGTTATCAACAAAATCACGAAAAACAACCAAAAACGTCGCATCATTCTTCATCATGACATTGCAAGCTCCCACACAGCACGTCAAACAATTGATTATTTGAAGGAGAAAAACATCGAATTAATGTCTCATTGTCCCTATTCACCTGATTTATCCACTAATGACTTTTTTTTTGTTCCCAATGTCAAACAAAAAAAGCGTGGACAGCGATTTTCATCACCACAAGAAGCTGTTGAAGCCTTCGAAGACCATGTTTTTGAGATAGCAACTTCAGAGTGTAGAAAATGTTTCGAGAATTGGTTTGAACACATGCAAAAGTGTATAAATCTTAAAGGCGAATATTTTGAAAAGCAATAAAACAGTTTGTTCAAAAAAAATGTTTTCTTTCTAAGTTTTTGTATAAACTTTAAAGGTAGCCCTCCTATGTTGTCTGAAGACGTCAGACTTTGACATACTTGAATAATGAAGTATTTCAAATATTCCCTTATCATTTCAAATACTTTCCTAGTATTTCAAATATTTCCCTAGTATTTGAATTATTCCGTAGTAATTCAAATCTTACCTAGTATTTCAAATATTCCCTAGTATTTCAAATACTTTCCTAGTATTTCAAATATTTCCCTAATATTTCAAAACTTCCCTGGTATTTCAAATTCTTTCATAGTATTTCAAATATTTCCCTAGTATTTCAAATCTTTCGTAGTATATCAAATCTTCACTAGTATTTTAAATACTTTCCTAGTATTTCAAACATTTCCCTAGTATTGCAAATTTTCCTTAGTACTTCAAATTTTCCTTAGTATTTAAAATTTTCTCTAGTACTTCAAATCTTTCCTATTGTTTTAAATAGGTTCCTAGTATTTCAAATATTCTCTTATATTTCAAGTAATTTTGTCACAGTTTAAACAGCCATGGAATCCATCCACTTATACGTTCTTTATATCCTCCAGTTGTTCTCTGGATCCAACTGCAATACCAAAACTTTAAAAAAATAAATAATTAAAAATGCTAACGTTTTTCGGGGTTTTTCAGAGTTGTTTTGAACAATGACTTTTTTTCATAAAATTGATAATAAAAAAGTTTTCCATTTGTATCCCGTTTCTTGGATCGCGCTGTATAATGTATAAAATAACATAGTATAACTTATTATAAAATTATTAATGAAAAAATTAATAAATAAATAAAAAAGTTAATAAGACTTGAATTTTAACATTTATTTTAACCATAAAATAGTTGCTTATGAGCAGGGTGACCAGATTTCAGTTGAGGTAAAACCTAAGATAAAAAAAAAAATTGGCAATACATGTACTGTATTGCCAATTTTTTTTTTTATTCAATTTTTCTCACCTCCAAAAAATACAAGTGATGAGACTACGAATTGGACACATAAGAATTACACACAGCTACAAAATGAAGAAAGAAGATCCCCCATTGTGTAATGACTACAACACAATTATTACAGTACAACAACTTATTACAGTGCAACGGAAACTTTTGCAAAACTTCAGCAGGCCTACGAAGACAGTGTTTTGTCAAGGACCCAGGTTTTTTAGTGGTTTAAGACATTTTCAGAAGGAAGAGAGTTGATTGAAGATGAATCACGTAGCGGAAGGCCTTCATCTTCAAGAAACGATGAAAATGTCGACACAATCCTGGATCTTGTGCGTTCAGATCGTCGGTTGACAGTCAGAATGATCGGGGAAGAGTTGAATTTGACTCACAATACCGTAACCAGGTTTTGGCCAGTAAAAACATTCCTGCGGGTCCTCAGCCTCCTTATTTGCCTGACTTGAGTCCTTTTACCTTTTCTTCTCCCCGAGATTGAAAAATCACCTCAAGGAACATCATTTTGGGACACCCGAAAACATTCAAACGTCCATAACCAACCAGCTGAAAGCTATTCTAGTATCCGAGTTCCAGCGCTGCTATGAGGATTGGAAGAACCGTCTACAGCGCTGTATGGTTTTCCAAGGAAGCATAGGCGCCCGCAGAAATTATTCTAGGGGGGGGAGCAATACCAAAACATAGATATAGATGTCATATTCGAACAATGCTTTCCACATGGCGGGTCTGGGAACGATCGCCGCTGAGGATAAACATTTATTTTCTGGTTAAAAATGTGGTCTCTATAGTTAAAAATCATCGATTTAGTAAATAAAAACTAAAATAAAGCCAAGATTGCTAAAGCAAAAATATAATAATATACAAACGTTTTTTTTTTTTTTATTTTAGTACAAACATACATATTATGCGAATAATAAAACAACAAATAGAACTGAATAAACATTTTATTTCTTACATTTATTTGTAACCTAACAAAATTTATAACTTAACATATCTTAAATATATGGTTTCAATTTATAGAAAATATAGTATTAGTGTATTTTTATAATTCGTATAAAAACCATACAGTCCAAGTATCAATGTGAGTGAAGGAATTGCAACCTCCTGCGATCTCTCTCGAATCTTCTTGATAAATACATACCTATTTACCTACCATTTTTATAAAGTTGTTTTTCTTTATGAATTTTATATTTAAATAATATATATTTTTTTTAAGATACGAATTGGTAATTGGTTCCGAAATCCAGGTGGGCCAGTTGACCCATCTTGCCCCCTCTTGCGGGCGCCTATGAAAGGAAGTTATTTTGAGGGAGACAATATTGAATTGTAATTCTATTCGAATAAGAAAAAATTAAAAAATCTGTCCGATTACTTAATTTACACACCTCGTAGAAACCTGTATAGTAAAGTGAGACATAAAATCATTTTAATGTAATTGACAGTTGCCAATATTAACAATTCAGAAACTGTCAAAATTTAAGCAAAATAATTGCTTTATAATGTTGGGAGAAGTGGATGGCAACAAATTTTACAGAAAAAAAGGAAAATTGAAATATCTGGAAGAGTTACAAGAGTAAAACTAAAAAAAATGAAGAAAAAAAAAATTTTAGACTCGATATTTGTGATAGATAATTGGATTTGTTATAAAAAGGTTATAATATAATTGTGTTATAATATAATGTTATTTTACTGGCAACGCTTTTATTATTTATTTATTTATTTATTTATTTACTGACTAATTTATTTACCTATTTTTTATTTAGTGACTTATTTATTCAATTGTTTACTTATTATTTGTTTGTTTATTCATTTATTTATTTAATTTATTGTTGTTGTATTTATCTGTTTTTTTCTGTTTTGAAAAGGAAACATATTTCATTTTTATTGTAATCTAATGGCAACGCATTTTATTTTTATTTATTTATTTATTTATTCATTTATATTTTTTATTTTTTATTTTATTTTATTTTATTGTTATATTTCTTTTATACTGATTCAGTTATTATAGTAAAAATGTCACAATTTTTCTACATACAATATAAACACATTACTTAACTCAATAATTAGCAATCTGCCATAACTGCCAACATGGGTGTATGGTTGTTCGTGTGAGGGATAAAACCTCTATTTACGAATAGCCGGTTTTCAGAATTTCTTCTGAAAATCTTGTAGGTATTGGTCCCTGACAGGTCATCAACTCTTGTTCATGGCTAGAAGATACTGTGAGCACACCACAGTGGCCACACCCCGATAAACCCTGTCGGCTCAGGGTACAAACTGGACAAGGGTAGCTAGATATAGCGAAAAGGAGCAGGCTTCTCCCCAGTGTGTGAAATCTCATATGGATTTAGCGGCAGAGGAGAGAATTAGTCACATTCTCCAATGGTAAAAATGCATATGAGTGGGCTACATGCACAGTAGTCTCATAGGGCGCTGTATTAACCTCTATTATGAATACAGTGGTCAAGTGCTGCAACTTGGTCTGTAACGAGAGCGGCATATTTCATACCGTCCTCGATCACTTTCTAAGTGAAGACATAGAGCTTAGGTTAGACTTGGCGAATGAGAAACTTTTTAATTTCCAACGGCAGTCTAAGCTATGCAAAAGCCAGAAGCACTACGGCTTAAAGGGCGTAATATTGATAAGTAAATAATACTACGGCCAAGTGCTGCAGTTCTGGTCTCCTCCCAACGTCTTAACCAAGTTTTGCCTTGGGTAAACGAGATTTAGAACCGAGAGGGTGCCATTAGCAGCTGTGCAACTCTTCTGGCACTAAAATATTTCATTGCATAAACAGTCACAATATATTCATTCATTCATTTTCTTCATATTCGTTTAACAAGTCCTATGGCGATGGGTGCGTGGTGGTGGGACAGCTGCAATGCTATCAGACTGTCCTAGCTGCAACCTGCACATAGGCGACCGTGGGAGAGTGGTCACTTCTCGACTAAAGAAGGGGATGTTAGTCGAATTCGGCAGCACCTGCGGTGACAAAGCAGCCCTATTTAGGGACAGCGCTGCTTTCCTCACTCCGAGGAGGAGGCTAGAAAAGGTGCCTCAAACATCGCTCATCCTTACTTATTTTGGAGTAGGATAGCCACGTCCTACCCAAGCATTGAAAATGTGGTCGAAACACAAAATCATATATACCAATGAATTTTGCAACCTGGAACGTACGAACCCTACTGGATAGAGTAAACTCTAACAGGCCAGAAAGAAGAACTGCTCTTGTTGCAAAAGAACTGCATACTTATAACATCGACATAGCAGCGCTTAGTGAAACAAGGTTAGCCGAAACTGGCGAGATCGTTGAAGTGGCTAGTGGGTATACCTTTTTCTGGTCTGGTCTCAAGCAACATGAGAAGAGGCAGTCAGGCGTTGGGTTCGCCATTCGAACCAAACTTATTCCTTTGCTGAACAAAATGCCTCAAGGGATAAATGACAGGATAATAACAGCACGAATGGAACTTAAAGACAAGAAATATATGTCCATAGTAAGTGTGTATGCTCCAACTATGACGAATGACTACCTTATTAAAGAACAGTTCTATGCTGATCTTAGTGATGTACTCACTCGCATTCCGAAAAATGACAGACTAATATTAATGGGTGACTTTAATGCCAGAGTTGGAAAGGACGCCTCAAACTGGCCTAAAATTCTAGGAATCCACGGTACTGGAAAACTTAACAGTAATGGCCTGCTATTACTTACTCTCTGTCAGAACTTCAATCTGACCTTAACTAATACGATCTTTCAGTTACCGGACAAATACAAAAATACCTGGATGCATCCTAGATCTAAACACTGGCACCTGTTAGATTATATAATAACAAGGACAACTGATGTGAAAGATGTCCTCATCACACGTGTTATGAGAGGAGCAATATGTGACACCGACCATCGACTTGTACGAGCTAGACTTAAATTAGAATTTAAAAAGCCAGAGAGAAGACCAACAAACAAGGTCCTACCAACCCTGAATATCGCCAAACTACGTGATCCAGACTCTCGAGCACACTTAGAAGCCATTATTGAAAAAAGTTTTTCCAGTAGTATGTCCTCAAATCAACTCAGTAGCAATGAACACTGGTCAGACTTGTCATCTCTAATTTTTGATGCTGCTAAAACCTCTCTTGGCACCTACAAGAGAAAACATCAAGATTGGTTCGATGAAAATGACAAAGAGATCCAGGATTTCATTGAACGGAGAAGAAGCGCTGAGATAACATATATTAACAATATGAACAGTGCCAACAAGACTCGATTACTACTAGAGAGGAAACAGCTACAAAGTAAAATCAGAGAAATTAAAAATAAATGGTGGAAAGATAAAGCAGAAGAGATTCAAAGTTATGCTGATACTCATGACTTGAAAAGCTTTTATCAAGCCTTAAAACAAGTTTATGGTCCACAACAACGTTTAATTGTGCCTCTACATAATAAGGACAATTCTGGTACCTGCCACAACACTCTGGATATACTTTCAAGATGGCGAGAACATTTTTCTGAGTTACTTAATGCTGACAACGTGTATGATATCTCCGTAGCTAATGTATTTCCCCAGTACCCAATACTGCATTATCTTGATGAAAAGCCAACTTTTGAAGAAGTTAATGATGCTATAAATCGCTTGAGCAATGGAAAGTCGCCAGGGGCTGACGGCTTACCTACAGAACTTCTTAAATATGGCGGAAATTTACTTATTTCAAAAGTCACAGATATTATAATTCAAATTTGGGAAACTGGTGATTTCCACAGGATTTCAAGAATGCATTAATAATTCCAATATACAAACACAAAGGAAACAGACACTGTTGTAACAGCTACCGTGGTATCTCTCTTCTATCAACTACAGGGAAAGTGCTCGCAAAGATACTTAATAACAGGCTCAGTTCGATATCGGAAGCTCATAGTCCAGAACCACAATCTGGTTTTAGGAGAAACAGAGGGTGCAACGATATGATATTTGTCATCCGACAACTGCAGGAAAAATGCATCGAGCAAAATAGGGACTTATATATCTGTTTCGTCGATTTCAGCAAAGCATTTGACACAGTTCCACGTCCATTACTCTGGATAATACTACAAAAATTCGGATGTTCTCCTAAACTTCTACAGCTCATTCGTAATTTGCACGACAAAACAGAAGCAAAAGTCTCTTTAAACGGAACTCAGTCGAATTCATTCCCAGTAACTATTGGCACCAGACAAGGATGTGTTCTTTCACCTACACTGTTCAACATATTCCTTGCAGCAGTATTAGATGTTGCCTACTGTGACTACTTGGGTGGTGTTTACATTCGTTATAGAGTTGACGGAGGACTACATAAATTATCAAGATTCAAAGCCACCTCTAAGTTGCAATACTCTACAATACAGCATGCGCTCTATGCGGACGATTGTGCACTGTTATCAAGTGATCCAAATGACTTACAAGAGGCAATTTCAAGACTATCTGAAACAAGCAAGCGTTTTGGTCTGCAAATAAGTAGAACGAAAACTGAATTTATGGTAAGAGCTCCAAACATAATTAATACAATTTCTAACTTTTTTATTGACGATAAAGCTCTAAAAGAAACAAACGCTTTTAAATACCTTGGAAGCATCATTTGCTGTGATGGTAGCCTCGATGCAGAAATAAATAATCGACTATCAGCTGCTGCTAAGTCATTTGGAAGTCTTAGAAAAAGAGTATGGCTAAACCACGACCTCAGACTCGATACGAAACTTGCTGTCTATAAAGCTGTAGTGCTACCAACCCTATTGTACGCGTCAGAAACATGGACCCCGTACCGCCGACACTATCGCACTTTGGATAGATTTCACCAACGATGCCTAAGAACAATATTGAAAATAAAATGGCAGGATCACGTCGACAATATATCTGTTCTCAATAGGGCCAACTCCACCAGTATAGAGTGTTTGCTCATGAAAAACCAACTTAGGTAGGTCGGACACGTAATACGTATGCCAGGAGAACGCCTACCGAAGCAGATACTTTACTCTGAACTGCAAACTGGCGTTCGTAATGTAGGAGCCCCGAGGAAAAGATACAAAGACGTGATACTACAGACACTTAAAAATACAAACTTAAGCTGCCATAAATGGGAAGAGTTGGCAAAAAACCGGAATATATGGAGAAGAACTACACGGGAGGCATTATCCATGTATGAAATCCAAAGACAGCAAGCCGTACGAGCCAAAGCAATAGCGAGGAAACAGAAAACATCCGACAACAACAGCACGGCCGTGCTAACATTCTCTATCTGTGACAGACGTTTTACGGCCAAAATAGGTCTCTTTAGTCACCTTAGAGCACATGAAAGACGTAACACTCTATAAAATAAAGAGAAGAATAAAAATGTATATATGTATATATATATATATATATATGTATATGTATATATATATATATATATATATATATTTATTGTGACTCCTATAGTCGAAATCGACGAAGGATTATTATTATTATTATTATTATTAATATAATTGCCTTTTCTCAAAACCCAAATTTTTCAGTTAATTATATATAAAATATTTATAGTGTATTTCTCACTATTTGCATTTAATTAAACTCAAATGATGCTATTCCATCTTACAACATAATAATAATAATATTAAAGCCTTTATTAAGAATAAAAAGTTTTTAAACATTTACAAAGTTAATTTTCTTAAAATATGTTTTTTGTAAAGTTTTAATAAAGTTATAAATTAATCTAAAAAAGGTCGCCATGCATTATTTTCCATGCATCATTCCACATATTAAAGTTATCATTTCTTTCTATGACACTGTATAGTTTTCTAATTTTCGTTAAAAAAAAGTGTTTTATTTCTTTTTTTTTTCCTTCTCTCAGTTTCATCGTTCAATTTTTCAAAATTAATTTGCATACATCATTTTTTAGATGATATTCTACTTATTATGAAAATTTATTTTATAATATTTAACTTAATGTGTACTTTATATACATGCAATTATGAGTAGTTTGCTATAGTCTAGTGCCTACGTCGAAAGATACTGCACTTGATGATAATGGAATGCCATTTGGCACACGGGTTCCTTATAAAAATTAAATCATTTTGACCCGCAGCACCTATTTGTGAATTGAGGCAGATTCAAAATAAAAACGATAACTAATTTTAATAATAGAGCGAAATAGCTAAATGCATATTTGTACAATGGACCTTTAGCTACAATTTTGCGCGTCGTACGACAACATTCATTACTTAGTTTACAGAATACCATCCATAATTCATTATCAGACGCAAAAAAGTGATTTCCGAAATGGCTAACGAATTTCGTATGATATGGCTCGCTTTCTATTAATTTAATGCCGTAGATTACGAATCTGTTATCAAAATAGTGAAAATTTAAAATTTTGATAGATTTTTTTCCCAAATTCGAGACATGATGATATAATCTATCACTGCAAATCTGCGTATATTAATATTTTTTTTCAATTCTTCCTAAATCTGTAGGGCATATCCTTGGCTACAAGAATATCTGCGGAGTTTTTCTCTGAGGGGCGCCGAAATTAAGGTAGCGACCGAAATGTGTAAAGTCTCAACTTCGTATTATTTGGACATTCTTTATATCATTTTCGACCAAATCGGGCCTGTAAATTACAAAAATGAAATAAAAAAATGGCATTTGACTTATTCTATTTGGGTTTTGCCCGAAATGAAATAAAAAATTTGACATATTCAGCCGGAACGGCTGTAAATTATGACATTTAAGTAAGATACCCCATGTATATACGGAATGCATCAATTTTATTAGGTTTGTTTGCAGCACATGGTCTCAAATGAAGCCAGTTTCGAAATAACGCTCGAAAATCGAATTTAGCTATTTACATCAAATTTGTTGAGTTCTATATCAATTTCGGGTATACTGAAGTCGTAGATTTCGAAAATGGAGTTATTTTAAAGATTTGCTACATATAAGATTGTATTTTGCCCGAAAAAAATAATTACATGTATTCTTTACATAACAGTGAGATTCATTACACGAGAGTTAAGTACCTCCCCATCCCAAAAGAGTATTATATAGCAGTTCTGATAAAATAATATAGATTACTACACACTTAATACGATTCTAATGGTGGCCGAAAACTATTCTTTCGAAAATGGTTAAAATCATCTCTGATATTTTTACCAGTTATTACTAGTTATCAGGACAATATTTTAATGTGTTGATAGTTATATAATTTGCTAATAATATTGACTTTCACTGCTACCCTACAAAATAATTTATATTTGTTTACAAATCAAAGTCGTAGGCCTATGTAAAGATAAAATTCTAGTGAGTAGAGAATGTCCATTCATGCTATCAATTGTACTGATTATTGCCGTTATTAATTTTAGTTTAGGTTTATTTTAACTTTTTAGAAGCGTAAAATATCTCAAAATTATATTTTTTAAAACTATGCCTATGAAAAAACGTATTAAGTCAAGTTCAGGGACTAATTACGTCCGTTCCCCAGTAACTATTAATTACTTATTATTTTTTAAATTTTAGTTTGTTTAAAATTTTTCTTCAATTAATTGTGCAAATGTTTCACACCTGGTTTCGACTTCGATTCAGACTAGTATTGAATAAGAATTCATCGAATCTCTTCATTTTGTATACAATTAGGTAGTAGAGGAAGTCAGTATTATTGGCACATATAGAGGATTTATCAACACATTACAATGTTCTCCTGATAACTAGTAAAAATATCAGAGATGATTTTAACCATTTTCGAAAGATTAGTTTTCGGCCACAATTAGAATCGTATAAAGTGTGTAGTAATCTATACTATTTTGTCAGAACTGCTATATACTACTCTTTAGGGATGGGGAGGTACTTAACTCTCGTGTAATGAATCTCACTGTTACGTTAAGAATACATGTAATTATTTTTTTCGGGCAAAATACAATCTTATATGTAGCAAATCTTTAAAATAACTCCATTTTCGAAATCGACGACTTCGGTATACCCGAAATTGATATACAACTCAACAAATTTGATGTAAATAGCAAAATTCGATTTTCGAGCGTTATTTCGAAAGCGGCTTCATTTGAGACCAGGTGCTGCAAATAAACCTAATCAAATTGATGTATTCCGTATATACATGGAGTATCTTACTTAAATGTCATAATTTAAAGCCGTTCCAGCCAGATATGTCAAATTTCTTATTTCATTTCGGGCAAACCCCGAATAATAACAAGTCATGTGACTATTTTTATTTAATTTTTGTAATCTATAGGTCCTATTTGGTCGAGAGCGATATAAAAAGTGTCAAAATAATACGAAGTTGAGCATTTACATATTCCGGCCACTATCTTAATTTCGGCGCCCCTCAGAGAAAAATTCCGCACATATTCTTGTAGCCAAGGATATGCCCTACAGATTTAGGAAGAATTGAAACACAATATTAATATACACAGATTTGACATTTTATATCAGTGATTGAGTATATGATCATGTCTCAAATTTGGGAAAAAAATCTATCAAAATTTAAAATTTTCGCTATTTTGATAACAGATTCGTAATCTACGGCATTAAGTTAATAGAAAAAAAGCCATATTATACGAAATTCGTTATCCATTTCGGAAATCACTTTTTTGCGTCTGGGAATGAATTATGGACGGTATCTTGTAAACTAAGTGACGAAAATTCGCGTACAATGCGGCAAATTATAGCTAAAGGTCCATTGTACAAATATGTATTTAGCTATTTTGCTCTATCATAAAAATTAGTTATCGTTATCGTAATTGGCGCGCTAGTTTCGCCGCCATCTTGAATCTGCCTCGATTCACAAATAGGTGCTGCGGGTCAAAATGATTTAATTTTTATAAAGAACACGTGTGCCAAATGGCATTCCATTATCATCAAGTGCAGTATCAACGTAAAATATGGTGCGTAGGCACCAGACTACTATGGAAAACAAGTACAAACATTAACCAACAAGACAAAACAAATACAAATTTGACAAATTTTATTCAGTTTAATTTTTGTTCGGTTTAAAACTTTTATATTAATACTTGCAGTGTTTTTAAGTAGTGGCATTTATTTTTTAATAATGGAGCGACAACATTTAACTATCCATGAGATTAATCGTGCAGTGGAACTTCTCCAAGCTGGCTTCAGGCAAGTTGATCTAGCCAACTGGATAGGAGTTTCTCAAAGTGTCATCAGTAGGTTATGGAGGCGTTACAGGGAAATAGGGAGTCCAGCTAAACAACATCCGGGACGTAGTTCCGGGAGTTACAGCGAGCGCATAACTTAAACGTTAGTCGCGATACTATAAGAAATCGTCTGCACGAAGCTAATATTCTATCACGACGACCAGTCAGAAGTCAACCCCTCTCTAGAGGCTATTGCAGACCAAGATTAGACTGGTGTCACAATTTTCAATATTGGTGTGATAATGACTGGGCTACAGTTTTGTTTACTGATGACTCCAGATTTGGAATTCATCCAGATTCTCGTCGAACAAGAGTATGGAGAAAATCCAGTAATTTGGGTTACAGAGGGGGTACTGTTATGGCATGGGGTGGGATTATCATTGCCGGTAGAACTGATCTCGTTTTTCCCAATGGATTTTTAACAGCACAAAAATATTTGGATAATATTTCTTCAACCTATTGTGCGTCCATTTTGTGGTGCTGTTGGTGATCAGTTTCATCTTGCCCAGGATAATGCTCGGCCACATGTTGCGCGAATTGTAACAAACTAGCTGGACAACAAAGATATTGATGCAATACCATGACCAACACAGTCACCGGATCTAAATCCGATTGAACATGTGTGGGACATGTTTATGAGAAAAATTACTCCATATATGGATACCATCCACGATAATTTTAGATTCAGAGAGCTTCTAAGAGCAAAATGGGCACAGTTACCTCAAGAAGACATCGATAATGTTATTTTGTTCATGAATCGCAGATGTAGGGCTGTAATCAACCAACGTTGAGGTCATACTCTCTATTAGCATTAATTATTTTTTTTTATTTTTTTACAATTCTGTACATAAATCTGTACATTAATTTTTTCTTCAAGTATTGACTATTTTTATAAATAACATTTAGCTTATTTTGTTGTAAACTATTCTTTATTGAGTATATTAATTGATAGAATACAATAAACGTACAAAACAAACCATACGCTATTTATTTTATATATTTTTTTTATACCCCTAGACTTTTCCGAGGTGTGTATTTATAAGCTGCCTTATTAGCTACTTTTAGTACCTAATAAGAAATGTACCTTATAAGAGTGGTTGTTAGGTAAATGAAATTTATTAGGAAGTGGATATACGAAAATATATTTATATAGCTAATAAATATATTAGGTACCTTATTAGGAGGTGGATATCTCGGCCCTTAATTATTTTAAATTTTATTCTTTGCAATCTAGAATTATTTATTTTAGAAATAGGTTTTTTTCATAATAGAAATTAATGGTTGGTGATCACCTTTCTACCATTATTATTATTTACTTATTCCATGAAGCAGAAGCCAAAGGCTTGTAGAGTTTCGATACAAGTACATTCATTTATACATCGGTGTTACAAAAAGAGCGGACATAAAATGTAACAAAATGTAACTAATATTAAATCAAACTTAAACTATATACTATTACAAAAGGATCGAAAACAAAATAATAATACGTATTATTATAACAATAATGAATTACGAAATAATATAAACAGAATAAATTGTAATATCCAAATAATAAACATATACTATATACTATTGAAATAACTATCTAGATTATTCTTAAAAATATTCACACTGTTGGAACTGACAACAGAGCTAGGCAGACTATTCCAAATATCGAAAACACGATTCGACAAAAAACTTTCCCGCACTTTCTTTCGATATTTTTCATGTTTAAGCTTAAGAATATGACCTCGTAATCCCATATTCGCACTTAACACAAATAGATTCGACAAATCACCATAAACATGTTGATAGAACTTTTTTTACGTTTCATGTCCGATTTACGTCTGCTTTAGAGTGTTTCAATATCCCATATAAACGATATATAGCGATAGTTTTGTAAAAAATTATCATTATTACCGATACAACAGTATTAAAATTGTCATGATAATAATTCATTTTGTTAACTGACACTTTTACAAGATCAAACGTTCTGTTGACATTTTTCTAAAACTGTATGATTTCCTTTCTGTGCAGTTTGACGTAAGGATCGACCAGAACTGGATGAAAAAGGATTCCATATCATCAGAGCCTAACGAAGTCACGGAGTTTTCAGGGAATAGTTGAGCCACTGAGTTAATTACATTTTTTATGCTTTCAGGAAAATCGATTCCTTTCACAAACCCTCTACGTATAGGTGCCTTACTGTAATTTGCTCTAGATTTTAGCAATTCTCATTGGCTTTGTTCACTCGCCTTTGTTTACTCATTTTGATTTATTAACTACATAGTCAAATAAATTAACACTACTCACTGATTATTATTACCAAAGGTAGAATGCTAAAGGCATGTATGTTCGCATATTTAATCCAACTTAATGTTAAAACATCTCGGTCTAGAACGGAAAAACACGTATTATCTCTATCTCATTCCGATTACCCCCGAAGGGTTGTCAAGGTTGCCAGACGTCCAGATTTTGGCGGGAATGGTCCGATTTAGACACTAAAAACCTGACTGTGTATCGGGATATAAAATCTGTAATTCCCGATTTGGAGAGAAAATTCAAAAATCGAACTAAAAAAGATATTATTATTTTTGGGGTTTCTCAGGTCTTCACAAGCGTCCACTAATCGCAAACTTTAACAGCCTTTTGGGCCTTTTGGGCAGAGAGTAGTGGAGCTAAAAACACACGGCTGCATCCCAAACCCTAGCGATATGCAGACGCGGAAATTATATTACTATTTTTTTAAGAAAAGACCACTGGTAAACTAAAAACCACTTTTATTTTTGTGTGCTTTGTAGAATTTGTGTTAAGTAAATCATTTAGATTAGGGGTTGGTAACTTTTTTTACGTTGTGAGCCGCTTCCAATAACAATATATTTTTAATGAAATTTTATATCTAATTTTGTATCAAATTTTGTATCAAATTTTGTTAGCTACCTGCTTTAGGGGATACCTGCTTTTGTAATTTTTATTCGCTACGATTTTAAGTTCTTGTTTACGCCAATTTACACGTATTTACGTCGGAACAAATACGCCGAGTGTGTAAGATATCTAAAGCTGCAAATTTTTGGAGAAAATGGTGTTTGTTTATCCACGCATTAAGAGGTTTCATTTCCCAGCATCACAAAATTTTTAAAAAATATTCATTTTTTTCTTTAAGTACATATTTGCTTATATTTATCCCGCATCTTTCTATATTCAGCCGTTTGGCAATAAACTTCCAGCGTACGGACAGAAAGACACATGATTTAGGGTATATGGGTATTTTGGGGGCCATACCTACAAACCCCGAAAATTGCACAATCAATTGATTTTTACAACCTATACAGGATTTTTGCCGCCTCCACAAACTTCTTCCATCTTCCGCTGTTACGCGCTAATCTTCTACAATTATGGGCATCGGTTCTGAGCAGGTCTTTTTGCACATTGTCCCCCCATCTCATTCGAGGTCTTCCTCTTGGTCGGTTTGTACCTGGAACGCTATCAAATATTCTTCTCACTGGTATATTGTTAGGCATTCTGATGACGTGTCCGATCCAATGTATTCTCGAATTTTTTATGAAGCCTATCACATCCGGTTCATTTTAAAGGTCGTGCAGCTTATCATTTCTTCTCATTCTCCATATTCCATCCTCTTGGACAAGACTGAAATTTTTCCGTTAAATCTTGCGTTCAAAGATTCTCAGCCGTCGGTTTTGTTCTTGTGTACCAAGGTTCAATTCCATATGTGAGTATGGTTGGAGAAGTGTCTTGTGTAATCTTATTTTTATGTGCCGGGAGAGCAAGCGTGATCTGATTAGACTGTTAAGGGCATAGTAGGCTTTTTTTGCTGAAAGGATACTTAGAGTCATTTCTTCCGTGATGAGGCTGTGCGGTTCACGGAGGTATTTAAAGCATGTTACGGATTCTATTTACAGTTCTGCGATTGTTGGTGGGCATTTGTTTTGAGGGGTTCTCGATACCCTGAGGTACTTTGTCTTTTCAGTATTTATGAGAAGTCCTTCTGCTTCTGCTGTTCCCTTTAGTGAGTTATACGATTTGACAACATTTCTTTTGGATGTGCTTATTATAAGGAGATCATCTGCATAGCCCAGCAAAATGCATGAGTACATTAATAATTCACTACTGTTCCTAGTAGGCGCAAAATTGAGTTTGAGGTGAGGACGCACAAAATTTCGGAGGTATATTATAAACGGAAAGGACAAAAACGAACGGTATTTTTTTCGTTTTCAATGCTTGCCTTAAACTTCAATATATCTGGGACACCTTGCATTGGCGGCTGGTACATAAGAGCTGCAGAGCAGCAGCACCCACAAAATTAAATGAATTTAAACATTACAGACGTTTTAGATTTTTTTTTCGCTCTCTTTATCTCTTTAAATTTACTTCATTTTTAATTAAAAACTGTAACTATTGTTGTGCGTCGTGCATTACAATATGCAGTGACTCGATGTAGTTCGTGCTTTGGCAATACCAACTGCTTATTGTATAGCAGCGATTGGCATTGAGTGAGCGTAACGGTGGAATATGCGAGGTATAGCTTATATCGGAACTGCACAGGTTTGCAGTTAAAAACTGGCGTCTCTATCGCGAATTAAGTGATATTTCACCCTCTTGGTGTCTTCATTTAATTTTTTGTGTATCTACGTTGTTGAAAGTATTCCCGGTTCTGCTGATTCAATTACTTCCTGGTGTGAAATCAACTAACAGGGATATCTACCAATACCAGGAAACCATTAGGACCCAGGAATCTGATTTTTGGAACACCAGTACCACTTGTTTGTAAGATTGGGAGAAATATTCTATATATTTGTGAAAACATCTCACAGTAACTCTGTTCCAATTTTACAAACATTCATTTTGTAAATTTTTTATAAAAAATTTTCTACCTGCAAGTTATCGCATCAGCGCCGTAACTTGCAGAATTTGCTTTGCACACGCTGACCTACTGATCACGTGTGTATTCTTATATTTGAATTTAAATTTAGCATTCTGTATTTTTGTTATAAATTGTCAGTTTTTTGTATAATAGTTTATTTTTTGTGGTAATATATTTTATTTCTGTGATACACACATCGAGTTGGGTAACGTCTACCGCATTGTTTTATAGGGTTTTCAGAGGCATCGCGGTATTTTCTAGGTATGGTACCATTTCCTTGTGTTAGTCTCCTAGAGCAGCCCCTAGGAGCAGAAGAGTCTATAATAATAATAATAATAATTTTATTTAGTGCTTGTACAAGTTTTCACACGTTTACACCAGTCAAAGATCATACATAATTATTAGAAATATAAATTGAAATATAAATTATAAAATTACAATACAATTGCCAGATGGGTAAATAAACAGAGAAGGATTTTTAGTATTTGCTCCAATCAATGCTGTAGTACTCATCAGTGCTGTACAGACAGTTTTCAAGAAAAACCTCTCTAAGTTTTTTCTTGAAGGTCCTGTTATTAACATTTCTGACAGCAGAAGGCAAATAATTGAAGAAACATGCAGCCGAGTAAAGACCGTTTTTTGACTTCTCAAGTCTTATTTTAGGGAGACGAATATTGTCTTTAGAGCGGACATTATAAGAATGACTTGAGGAAACGGTGACAAACTGGGCTGCGTTTTCTTTAACATACACCAGGCAGATATATACAAATAGGCTGTACACTGACATTATTCTACATTTTTTAAAAAGTTCCCGGCAGTGGGTTCTGGAGGGGACATTATTCATAATTCTAAGAGCTCTTTTTTGGATTATGAAAATGCGGTTGATCGATGAGCTTACTCCCCAATGGACTATACCGTAAGACAAACGAGACTGGAAAGCGGCAAAATAAAAAATACGTAAAGTCTCGAAAGAGACCGAAGTTTTGAGCCTGACAAAAGCGAAGATTGATTTCTTCAGGGAGATGGCTAAATTGCTGATGTGCTGGTGCCAACTGAGTTGACCGTCTATATATATTCCTAGGAATTTAATAGGATCACCGTACTCAAAGACTTCGTCGGTGTTGCGGTTTAGGGAAAAGATAATTTGCTGGGTCTTGCTGGCATTAAGAGTTAATTTGTTTGTAGTAAACCAGTTTTTTACTTTCCCTAGGGCAGTTTCTGAAATGTCGAGTAACTCTTTTACTGATGTATTACTTGTTAATATTGTGGTATCGTCCGCATAAAGTATTACATCCGCGGAGTTATCGAAAAAGATATTTGGAAGGTCGTTAATAAAAACGATGAAGAAGAGAGGTCCTAATATTCCGCCCTGACAAACTCCGTAATCAACATTTCTCGTTGATGATTCGGTGTCGTTGAACGAGACAAATTGTGACCTGTTAGAAAAATAAGATTTAAGAAGCTCGTATGCAGTACCACGTATGCCATAACATTCAAGCTTGTCCAGCAGGATTTTGTGAGGGACACAATCGAAAGCCTTAGAAAGGTCACATAATGTGGCCTGTGATTTCGTATGATTTTCAAGGCTATCAGTTACATAGTTAACGAGCTCCGTAATGGCATTTAACGTAGACATGTTGGGTCTGAAGCCGAATTGGTTTTTAACAAGAACATTTTTTTCCGTGAAAAAGTTTATTAATCTATTTTTAAGAATCTTCTCGATAACTTTTGATAAGATTGGAATTATCGCTATCGGCCTATAGTTAGATGCATTGTTAACATCTCCGCTTTTGTATATAGGTATTACTTTCGTAATTTTCAATTTCTCAGGAAAGGTACCTGTTTGGAAACAGGCATTAATGATATTAGCGAATATTGGTGAAATAATATCGACAATTGATTTAAGTATATCGCTGTTGATACCGTACCCATCTTGTGTGCGGCTCCCAGACAGAGACGTAATGGTCCCTTTGACCTCGGTATAGTCCGTTGGATGCAGGAATATGGTGTCAGTACAGCGGGTTACATGGGCCAGAGCACTGTAGTGTCCGGTTGCGATTTTTGAGCTCAATGATGCGGCTATGTTAGAGAAAAAAGAATTAAAGTCCTCGGCGCTAATGCTAGATGTGGGAGACTTTTTTTTATTTGTTCCAAGTTCGGATTTAACAATATTCCACATAGCCCGAGATTTATTATCACTGTTTATAACGTATAAGTTATTGGCTGTGATTTTTGCACGTTTTATTTTTCCCTTATAGGCTTTTTTGGATTTTTTAATAATATGTGATAACGAGTCAGAACCAGTAACCTGTTGGAGCTCACACATTAAGGCCAGCCTTTCTCTATGTATTTTTAAGTCATTGTTGAACCAATTAACATTTTTCAGAGTTTGCGGTACCATTCTGGATTTGAATGATTTCCGCATGCATTCTGTGAAAGTATCAAAGAAATCATTGAATAATTTGTTAACATCATTGTTGCTCAAGTTGAAGTTGAGATTTTTGACATTTAAAGTTAGGTTGTGAACAAAATTGTCAATGCTTCCCTGATTTATCACAGTACGCTTACAACAAATTACATTTGAAGTTATGACTTTGATAACGGGGTAGTATTCAAGATGTACCCCAAAATGGTCAGACATGCCATGGTTCTCGACGACGGTGTTGAGGCACCGCTTGTCGGCATTGGTGATTACGTTATCCAGACATGAGCCATTGTTTAGATAAGAAAATCTCGTTATTTCATAGTGTGAAAAACTACAACCATAGCTTTCAACCACGTCTTTGAAAACGGTACTGTTGTTGTCATCTAGTAACAGGTTGGTATTAAAATCACCACATATAAAAAATGTTTTGTTTTTTCGACTTAGTAGTTCTAATACATCGTTAATAACTTTTAAAAAAATTTCAAAACTGCCTGTCGGTGATCTATAAATAGCAATGACTATGATATTGTTGAGCCTAATGGCTGATGTTTCGCAATGATACTCAACGGACATGTTTGAAATTCTTTCGTAGTTATGAGAAATCATATGATTCCGTACAAATATACTAACACCGCCGTTATCCATATTTTGGCGGCAGAAATAATTTGCTAAGTAAAAATTGTTCAAATTATAATACTTGATTTCTTCGTTTCGAAGCCAGTGTTCACACACGCACAGAACATCCACATTTTTATGAAGGTTTATAAATAATTCAACTTCATGAAGTTTGTTACGGAGGCACTGTGAATTTAGTAAATACAAACCGACACATTCTTTGGGTTTTCTTGGTGTTACTTTAGGTTCATTGATTTCTTCCGTTGGTGAAAAAAACGATTGACAAAAACCCCAGTAGGCCACATGTTTGGGTTCGTCCACTGCTTAAGAAGTTCAAAATCGAGACCAATCTTGAAAGAGGCATAGTTGCCCCTTGAGTTCAGCTTCTCGCAAACAAATCCGTTGTAGTTTTCGGGGCTTTTTTCTTTAATATAACTAATAATAGTCTGTTCATCCGTACCAGTTGCGACGTTCCATATGTGGAGCCAAGCTTTTTTTGGTGCAGATTTAAAATTGGAAGTATTTGTGTTCCCGTTTGATCCCACAAATCTACCTGTTTTGCGAACCCTCTGGTCTTTTTTTTTATCCTTCGCACTAGGTGGCTTGCCGTGCGCTGATGCGAGTGTGGTTGCATAAGTAGGCTTCGTTGGCGGTGCCATGTTGTTTTGGGCCGGTGACGAGTTTGAGACCGGATCGGAAACCACTTGTAAATTCATGTTATTTAATATTTCAGCTTCTAGATTCGAATTATCAGCTGATTTATTGACATCGACAGTTTTAAAAGTGGATACTGTGTTGTCAGTGGTGTTAGAATTATGTATGTCCGCAATAATTTCATTGTTCACATGCAGTTTCTTCTTGATGTGATTTGAACTGCTGGGTGATGTAGAGTGGTCATGTTTAGTGCTAATTTTATGAATAAAATCATTAATATTTTTCATCTCACCTGACATTAAGACAAATTCAGAAGTTGCTCAATTTTTTTGATCAAATCAATTAATGATAGCGAATTTTGTTCCTCTTCTGGTCCAAAAATGGTGTTTGAGCAGAAATCACATAACCATTTTATATTTTTTGAGTAATTCGTGACTGCATTAAACTCACGCTTGTTTAATTTAACGCACGAACAGTGATAAAGGTTTCCACAAATACCGGAACATTTTACACAATTATTTTCACTGATTACACAAGGATTTTTGCAATAATTGCACTTGTACAAATTTTCATACTGCGTAGCCGCCATTTTTTTTCAATATATTCTATATTCTCTTCTTTTTCCCCTAGGTTGTCCATGTCTTTCCCAGGTGCTCAACTCAGTGCGTGTCCGTATCACCATCACTGTATCAGCCTACTTTCCAGCCTTCTGTTGGTGGTCTTTTGCAGTGTCTGCCGCGAAGATCATTTTGAGTGACTGCCTGGTCACCCTACCCTACTTAGGCTAGGAGCGGGCGCCATTTAAGTTTTCCACGAGCCGCCACTGATATTCTGTATATGGATATCATTAATGAAATGTTCGTTCTACAAATTTAAAGAAAAAGAAGTGAAATATGCAACATGTTCTTATACTCTTCCATTTCTAAAATTTGTGATACAAAGCCTTACCTGAAAGATGCCTTGGTACATACAAAACAAGAATAATGTGTTACAAAGTTTCCAGTTGTATTTTAAGTTAAAATTGTGCTTGTACTTTTGATGAAGTTTCCAAGACAATATCTGACATTTTTACACTTAAAAAGAAATATTGACAAAAGAAAGAAATCATTATTTATTTATGAAAGTCAACTACAATACAGTACTTTAAACTTTAAAATACAAACTTAAGAGTCTAAGAGAAAGACAGAAAGAATCATAAATTATTAGAAAGCGGCTGTAATAAATAACTGTTTAACTCAATTGTGAAAGGACTTTAAATAAACACACTGAATAATAAAGTAATAAATTCCATAAACATAACCACGGAAAAAGTCAAAACATCAATTGAATATTAATAAAATGAAATTATTTTTCTAAACAGTACAGCCCATTGTGGATCTTAGCCTTTTCTGCATCTACTTCTTACTGAGTATCTTAGCTTACACAGAAAATGGACCGACAACTTCTTTTTCAAGGGCCATCTCCACCATTAGTGACACAAGATTTAAGCAAGAAAGTCGTACATCCTTTATTTTTAGAAGAGCCATTGAAATTCTTCTGTGAGGCTTGAAACTTGAACTCTAAAGATTAGTACCTACCATGAGTTGCCTGAAAGATTTCTAATGTGGCCGCAAAGATAAATTTTCCGAATCTCCTGGACAGAGAGAGTATCGAACGAAGTAGTACAAAGATCAGAACAAAGATCAAGAACAGAAGTGTAGAAAAATATCTTCCCTTGGTCATATTATAAGGAGAAATAAATATTAGCTTCTCCAACAAATACTAAAACGCAAGATCAAAGATCGACGCGGAATTGGTAGCCGACAATTATCTTGGCAACATAATTTAAGAAACTGGCCTGGAATAAGAAATCCATGACAACTTTTTCGTAGGAGGTTGCATTAAAAGCCACTGTTCATGTGTCGACGGCTCTAGGTGCGTATGCTGTGGGCAAAGACAGTCTCTCATATCATTTTGAAGTGTGGATCAAACGCCATCCTTTATTTACACAAGTGCTTTTCTATAACCGAATTAAAATGGAACGCGATAAGTTGTTTTTCCGATGTGTACTTCTACACTAGTTTAAAAAAAGTGCAGCTAAAGCTCATCGATTACTTGTGAAAACCTATGGTAAATGTTCTCCATCGGAAAGAGTATGTAGAGACTGGTTTCGAAATCGGTAATTGTGACGTTCAAGACAAACACCTGCAAGCTCTATTGGAAAAAAACTGCTCGAACACTCAAAGATTTTGACAAAAGCTTAAGGCTGTAAATCAAGCATTTCACGACGTTTATAATCTATGGGAAAGATCCAGAAAGAAGGAAGATTGCTACCACTTGAATTTACCGAAAATGCCATTGCTAATCGTTTAAACATCTTATTTGTCTTTGCTTGCCTTTGTCTTTGTTTGCAAGGCATAAAACGACTAGCAATGAAAAATTGATCTATTTTGACAACCTGTAATGCAAGAAATCATGGATTCATCCTATCAACCATCAACGTCGATACCAAAGCGAAACATTCACAAAGCAATACTCTCTATTTTGTGTGATCTGGACGGTCTGGTCTATTATGAGCTTCAAAAGCCAAAGGAAACAATCACCGCCGAACGGTATCGACAACAACTGGAGCATTTGAATGATAATTTGATGCAAAAACGACCATCAATTGCATCAAAACGTCGGAAAATTATTTTTTCTATGAAAATGCTCGACCCCACTACTGAAGCTCTAATGAGAAATTCTTCCGTATCCAGCGTATCCTCCAGATCGACGTACGCTCAAGCGATTACCATCTATTCCGATCGATGCAACATGCTTTGGAAAATGCAAATTTCCATAACTACGGAGAAGTCGAAATTTGGGTTACTGAATGAACTTGCTAAAAAGACAGACCATTTTTTCGTCCCAGAATTAAACTTCCAGAAAAGTAGGAAATGGTCATAGCTTCACAGGGCAAATACTTTGATTAATGTATCCCTGCATTTTGTTTTGAAATAAATATACAAAAAATATAAGAAAACAGATTTGCCTTTGCCCAAGTGATTGCCAGCGTCAGAGGGATCGGACAGGGCACTTGAAAGAAGAAGAATAGAAATAACACAAAAACACATACTTACTCTTAACTGTGCAGTGATGCAATGTACTTGTACAGTGCTACTAATGGTAAAGCACAGTGCTACTAATGGTAAAGCACCGTGCGTTATTTACAGTACGAACTTATTCGTCCCACCAAAGAGTGCCTTTGGTGCAACGAATAAGTTCGTTTTTATGCAGCTGAGGCGAGAACGCAACAAGCACGTGATACTCCAACGCCAGTGTGATTACAAATGTTCAGTATATCAACAGTGGCAAATTTTTCCATTTTTGAAAATATAAAGAGTCATCTTTGGATACCCAAAGAGCCAAATGTAGCCCGCAATTCATACGTTGCAGTCCTTTAGTTTAGCCTCTTAAAAATGTCTTCATTTCTGTTTTTATCAACCCATGATTTTTTCCCATATTTATACTTATAAATTATTCGACAGCAGCAATAATAAATAACGGTTAAACTCAATTGTGAAAGGAGTATAAATAAACACAGTGAATAATAAAGTAATAAATTTCATAAGTATAACCACGCGTGAAGTCACATAATCAATTGCATGTAAAGAATGAATGTGTTAATAGGGATGAAATAAAGGCAACGCGCAACACCATTATTTCCCAACCCTTTTTTGAGAGCTTTGACCCACTTTCCGCATTAATTTAAATATTTTTTGTTCATATTTTTACCCCAAAATATATGACAAAATAAAAGGCCATGCCTGTATTTTTTATGAACTTTAATTTATATCAAAAAGCTTTGTTTGGTTTTAATATTTTAACTGGTGTAATTGGCTTTAAAATTTTAGTAATTTCACTTTTTTATTGTCAAATTGTGTGAATGTTACAGCGAATTGAGCAATTTAGTAACCCTTTAAAAGGCTGAAAAAATACTTCCCACTGTTACTGTTAAATTACTAGTTATGTATAAGTGTTGTAATAGATACATTTGAAAATATATCTAGATACAGATACAGATACTTGAGGAAAAATGTATCTAGATGCAGATACAGATACAAATTTTAAAAAGTATCTAGATACAGATACATTTTTTTACAATGTATCTAGATACTTCAAGATACTTTCGGAAAAATGAAAACACCACAAAAAAAAAGAAATAACTAGAGCAAGGAATATATTTGTTCATAATAAAAAATAAGTTATGCAGTATTATTACTCTTAAAATAAACACAAATAGCCTTTGAAACTGTGTGTCAGAAATATTAACTAACTATATACCTATGTAATCTATAAAAAAATCACTTTTTTATTCCAATTTCAGCGGATATCTCGAACATTTTTTGTTTGCTAATAAATTACTGATTATTAAATGAGTATTTAGGATGACAAAAATAAAACAACAATTTTATTTATTATATTTTTCTTTATTTAATTCACATTTATAAAATTAATTCTTATTCTTAGATTAGATAATTACTTAATGGTTGTTTTACTTAACCGTTGCTAATAAAATTACAGTGTAATTTACTTTGTACGTTTTAATTTTAACCGTTAACCTTGCAGTGACCCTGAACCTAAACACAATTGCGATATGAGTTAATTTTGTAAAGTTGACATCTCTTAAACTTATTATTATAAATATTAATACCCAATATTTTATTTTACCCTATAATTTTGATAACTAAACCATAAAATATTTAAAATTTTATATAGGTATTGCAAAACTACGTCATATCACACTCATGTTTAGATTCAGAGTGAAGCATGTTTTTACTCCTACCAAGCAAGAAAGAGTTTACTGGTCGCTGATTGGTTAATTTAAACTTAAAATTCAAATATCTGAATGATGCTAAATGTATTACCAACTTGAAAAATCGTAAGGACATATTTTGTAAAAAGACCTTGAAAAAGACAAAATAGGAAAGTATCTGAAAAAAGTACCTGAAATACAGATACTTAGATACTGATTTAAATATCTAGATACAGATACAGATACATATTTTAAAATGTACCTAGATACAGTAACTAGATACTTGCACAGTATCTAGTTACTGTATCTAGATACAAATACCTAGATACATTACAACACTGCGGGGGTTTAGTAAACATTTAGCCGTAGTTTTAGTATTAGTCCTATGTGTTAGTTTCAACGTTATATAATAAAATATCATATTACGAGTAAGTTCGTACAACCTTTGTCTTAGTTTTTGTCTTACCGATCTAAAAAACCAACCTTGAAAGTTAATTAATTTTATTTGTTTTACATCGGCCTATTTCTGCAGCGAGGCTAATCGTCGATGCCAGGGGGCGAGCTCCTACACGTTTATGAGGGGTGAATATGGGAATAATGTTAACAGATTATTCTCGCCCGAATAATATCACTAACGGGGAATTGAACTAGTTGACTAATTCAACTGTTTTAACCAGTCAAATCTGAGTTATTTAACGGGCTCGGCCACTCGTTTACAATTGAAAGTTAATTATCTTTTATCTTTTCTTATAGCTAAACCCTCAAAAAAGCTTGTGCGCACACACTGTCATAAAATGTACAGGTTATACATATAATAATTATAATGGTATTGATACAATACCTGTCTTACCTTACGCTCCTACTGATATTGGAGGAAAGGAAGCAGAGGCGGAAAATTCCAGATGTCGTATTTATTGGAATTATGCATTTTCTACCACTAAACTTCTCTCAGCCAATAAACCGGGCATCGTCCTGCTGGATTTCGAGACAATAGACTATTTTTTCTTCGAATTATCCTGTCCAGCTGAGAAGAACATCACTCTCAAAGAGGACGAGAAGAGAACCAAGTACTGGACCTCTTGTCCAAACTAAGAAAAATGTACCTGGGTTATTTTGTTAAAGCTGCTTTCAAGAGGGAAATCGGGATCATTCCCGTCTGCAGACCATCTGCTATCTCTTTGGTCTGCAGAATACAGCAGTGCTGCTCGGATCGCTTTGCATTGTGCGAACGCTGGATTTGGTGTGAGCCCGTCGGTCGCCTATTGCCAGGGTTTGGAATGCGGCCGATTGCTGGGATAAAGCTTCCTCGACCTTTCCGTGAAGGTAAGAGGTGAGCATCTGGTGTGTGGCAAACACGTTGCGGGAAAACCTGGACGGTACTGGCGGGACTTCAAACCCCCTCTTAATAATTATAATGTTTATTGATGTTTAGACATTACAGCAAAGTTTATATAGGTTAATAGGTTACATAATTTGCAATATTTCAAAATATTGCTATTGCTTTTATTGGAACTTTGTCCTGCTGGAATGGCCAAATTTTATAAAATAAAATAAAATAAAACTAGACGCCTTTCTTATTCGATCATATTGTACTTTATACCGTGAGTTTATTTTATCATAGAACATAAAGCTTTCATTTCCATAACAAGTTGATTGACAGCAATGTAAAACGCGTTTTTTTTTTTTTTTTAATTTAATGGCCTAGCTGCTGTGGCAATTAGTCAGGACAATTTTTATTTGAGAAAATTTCCATGCCTGAACGGGATTCAAACCCGAGACCTTCGCAACGCAGAGCACATATGTTACGGTATGTTAAGCAAATTTGACAATTTGCTACCATGTTACTGATATCATTGTTCATACCTGGCCAGAACAATGATTATCGCGCTCTAAACAGACACTTATCTTTCCCCATATGATTATGATATATTCTTTTTAACATTTCGGTACGTAATTCTTTAGCTACTAAAAATTTATTATTTTTAAAAATAATATTCTTATAAATACTTAAGTCACCTCTATAAGGCCAATAAACTTTTATTTCATCTGGTACAATATTTTTATTATTGGGCCATGCTTGATTTATAAATTTTTTTAACAACTGTATTGCGGCATTATTTTCAGTATATTTTGCAATATCCGCAAATTTTTTTTCAGTAATATTGTGACATGACGTAATAAAACTAATTTGAGCTTCTATTTAATCTTCAAATACACCTGATTTATCATCTTCATTATAAAAACGCGACAAAGCGTCAGCAATATACATTTGTTTACCTGGTTTATAAACTAAATTAATGTCATATAATTGCAACCTAATAAACATTCTTTGTATTCTAGCAGAACAAGAATTAGACCGGGAGCTCATGACAGTTTTTGGTCTCCGATTTCATACAGCATGCCTTTTGGAGGAGAGAATATTTACCCTGTGACAACAAAAAAGGGATGGTACTAAACCCCTGCACGCTTTCCGGTCATAGGGAAAATTACATTTCCACTTAAACACAAAACTTTTGTGCTTTTCTCTGATTTAATATTTCTTGCCCTTTTGTCAAAAGAAAGTTATAACAAATTTAAAGTCTTTAAAATTTAAAATTTAAAGCAAATTTAAAGCAAAAACAATTGCAAGCAGTTCCTTTTCTATTTGTGCGTAATTCTTTTGCGCATTAGACAAAGATTTTGAGGCGTATGTTACCGGTAAATTATTTTGCAATAATACTGCCGCCAAACCTTCACGTGACGCGTGGAGACGATCTTTTACAGCTCTGTCTTTAATTCCTAGGACTATTCGGTTTTTTATTAAACTATCACACAAAGTACCAAACTCGCACGAGGAACTAAGATCGCGTAACTCAGTAACGTATGTCTCTATAGATTCATTTTCCTTTTGATCGCGAAGAAAAAATAAATGTCCTCATACGTAACATTTTTTAATGGGATAAAATACTCGTCAAACTGTTGCAGTATTTTATCAACATCTATTTTGTCACTCTCACTAGCAAATTGAAAATTGTTATAAAACGCGCGATCTCCAATCGAATTTAATAACAATGCTGATTTAAATTTACTGTCTTCTTTATCACTCTTCATGGCTTTTAAATATATTTTAAATTTTAGTTTATAAAACTTCCAATTTTCTGCCAGGTCACCATCCCACAGTACTTCATTTAAACTTTTCACTTTTACTGAATCCATGATTATCTTTGTTTCCTTCGGCTGCGCCATGTTACAGGTTGCACAAGATCATAGTAAGAAGTCTTGATTAATACTGCCTTTATTTAACAAATACTAAATATACATGTCAGAACCCAAATACATGTTAGAACACAAATTACACTTTGTTTATAGACGGAAACCTTACAAAAGGAAAAATAGAGCAATACCTGCATTAAACACACTAAATATTCCTGGTGAAGTGTGGTTTCAACACGGCGGTGCCCCAGCGCATAATGCCAAAATAATTAAAACATTTTTAAATCATACATTTCCTCGATGTTGTATTGGACATGGCGGCGAAATAGAATGGCCCGTTAGGTTGCCGGTCTAGCACCAAACGATTTTATTTTATTTTTATATGGGATATATGAAAAGCAAAATTTTACCATAGAAGAACTAAAAGCTAGAATAGAAAATGAATCCCACAGAATAAGACCGATGCAATTAATTAATGTTATGCAAAAATTATTTTTACGACCGTTTGGGCATTGTTTGGCAGTGAATGACCAAATTTTAAATTTTATGTTTGTTTAATAAATATATTTTTAATTTTTAATTCCTATTTATTTCCTTGAGAATTTTTTTTTTGCGTTTATTTATCGCTTTAATCGAGTTAGCTATGCAGTGTGTTCTATTTTAAAATAAAGGCATTTTGCCGGCCGGCGTAGCGTAGTGGTAACACATGTGCTCTGCGTTGCTAAGATCTCGGGTTCGAATCCCGTTCAGGCATAGAATTTTTCAAATATAAGAATTGTCCTGGCTAATTGCCGAAGCAGCAAAAGTCTTAAAATAAAACGTATTTTACATTACTGTCAATCATCGGTTGTTATAGAAATGAAACCTCTATGTTCTATAATAAAATAAACTCACGATATAGCTTAAAAACGTGAAAAAACTCTAAAATTCTAAAAAATACTGAATACTTTGACCGAAAAAAATATCCGCATTTTTCTTGAAATGACTCAATCAGTTACTATACTGTTTAAAAATGTCAGCCCTTTTTATTAGCAGTGTGTGAGCAGTATTCAGGGTAACAATAAAGCGCATTCTGAACACACAAGATGAATTGATAATATTGAACCGAAAGCAAATATGATGTGAATAGGTGGCAAATTGACTCCATTGAAAATATTTAAAATTCAGACGCCAACCTATAATCGACGACCTATAAGCGCAAAACCATTGGCGCAGGACTTTTTTCAAAGAGGTCAGTAAAGATAAGAGTTGAGAATTTTTTTCTCCGTTGAACAATCTTTATACAAATCTGGCTGATACTTTAAAGTTTTTTTATATTTGATAGGAGATTCTTAAAGTTTTATTAACGCCTTTTTAGTTTAGTTTAGCACAGATATATTAGGTAAAAAAAATTGTTAAAAAAAAATATTTGAACAAATGTATTTTGTATATACAGAATAGTTTTATTTTCTTACTACCTTTTATTAAGTATCAGTTTTAGCCAGCTGTATACTCATTACTCGCTAGGTACCAGTGTTGCCAGATGGTGAAAAAGAAAAAATCGTACCAACACTTCAAAATGATCGTATTTTCAAGAAAAAAATCGTACAAACAATCGTATTTTTTAAAAAATAATCGTACAAATAATTTGCTGTGTAATTAATTTAAAAATTATTAGGTATATATTTTTTCTATTGCACAATCATAGTAGCAGAAAAGGATAAAAAATTTATAATACAGCAAAGTCCTTTTTATAAATTTTTATTGTTACAATAATTGAGATAAAATGTATCGACTTACATGCAGTAATGGGCGCGTAAGTTACATGATGTAACTTACCTCATTGTTGACGCGTAAACAATTGATGTAAAGTAAACACAAAAACTCTTGTAAACAATGTAAACAACGTAAACAATGTAAACAATGATTTAGACATGCGCACTTGTTTTGAATTACAGAACCTCATTTTCAATACATTTTTATAAATAATAAAATTTTAATGAAACAATTTTAAATGAAAAAGTAAGTATATAAAATTAGAACAAGCCAATATACATATTAATAAAAATCGAATTTGCATCATTATACAGGCGTTACATACAAATTAGTAAATATAAATATGAAAAATAAAAAACTTTTTTCTTTAAAAAATTCAGTCTAATTTTTTAAGTAACAAAATAGGTACATTAAATTTCACCTTCAAGAAAATTAGCCTATATTTTTTAATAACGAAAAGATGCATTGCAAATTTTGCATAACGCCCTATATTTTCTTTCATTTTCTTTAATTAAAACAAAACATAGTTCTTCAGAACTATTCCGTAAACGTAAACAATTAAAGTTTACGTGTAAACGCCCATCACTGCTTACATGTTAATACAGGTGTAATATATTCTTTATTGTAGTGTCTTTATTGTAGAATGAAATGAAATATCCATATTTGTTTATAATAATTCAAAATGTGCGTCTGCGCAGATAGTTCAAAACTGGTAATTTCCTGACGGTAACTTAAGGACAAAATTACTGTAGCTGATGACAGCACCAGAGATTTAAACATCAAGTGTGAAAGCAAACCGAAGTTAAACATCGGTGAACTTTAAGTTCACTCGTCTTAAAGTTCTAGTGTGAAAAGGATATAACTAATGAGGAGTGAGCTTTTTATTTTTGAATATTCGAATATGCCCGAGCATACCCGATCTTAGCGAGATAAACCATTCTATTTAAGAGCGCGTCGATTTGAAATCCGAGGGCTAAAATATTCAATATATCGCATTATATAATATTAATATTTAACTTACTAAAAATGTATATAAATAAATATGTTTCATCAATAAAAACATCAAAAAAATCGTACATCTGATACCAAGAAGTCGTACATCGTACACATGCAAAAATAATCGTACAAATACGATTTAAATCGTACATCTGGCAACACTGCTAGGTACGTTCTAGGTAAAGTTCTACCTTTGTCAATATGTAATTTATTTTGCAAAATTTAAAATAACAAAAGTAATTTTTGTAAATTCATACAATACATCCGAATTTATAGTCATTTCTGAAATTCTTGAATTAATAAGTACATATGAAAACCATTTTTCCTTCGAAGTCGGAGATCCGACCGTAAAGAAAATAAGACAAAAACGAGTTTTTCTTAATTTTTCATATTATTTACGAAAATAAATAGAACTTTCTTATATGGTTGAATAGCAAAAAAAAGCTCTATTCAAAATTATCATAACCTACTATAAGCTTTATAGGAAAAATTAAAATTGATCGCCATAAATTGAAAACGGTACGCGAATTAAAAAATTGAGAAACTCTGTAAATTCACCATCAAAAACTGCCTCATGAAAGTGCACACCAAAAGCATTTAATATCCTATTTTGGGTATTTTTTAGGAGAACAAAGGTATCATTAAAACGGTCCCTTAATGTGGCCACTTTGGTCTAGTTTAACCGACCTCCTATCTCTTACCGTTCTCGAAAACCCCATGCTTAACAAGATATTTGGAACACCCTATATAGGCTATTCCAAATGTTTTAGCGGAACGAACTGGAATTTTCATTTAAGTAGTCATGTGCTCTCCTTTTAAGGTTAAAAATTGCTAAACAAAATTATCAGAAGTGTCACTTAAACGCTTAAAGTTACTAGAATTCAAAATCTAGTTCCCCTTAAACTAATGAAGTAGGCTATATTTATTATTATATTGCAGTGGTGTTCAACGCAAGTGTTATGCGTATCTGGACGTATCTGGACAGAAAACAAATTTTGAAACAGCTTACACTTAATTTCTCCGGTTCCTGAGTGATGTTTTGGATTTCTGCCTCTTCCCCATCATCAAGTAAGATTCTGAATGTTCATCCCCCACCCGATAATTTCCTAATTTTTTACCTCCGTCCGCAAATAATTTTGTTTTTTTTTTTGTTTTTCTGCCCTCTCTTGAAGTGATTTTTATAATATTTGCCCTCCTTTATATGGTGAATTTTACCTCCCTCCTACCCAAGTAATTTTAAAATTCTGCAGTACGTGATTTTATTCGTCAAGTCAATAAAATAATTTTTCTATAAAGATTGTGCTTACTACTTTTTTTTAATGTAATCTTTAGTACAATATAGAGTCAAATATGCTATTTAATAAAGGTTAATTATATTATAACTTCGAATTTAGAGTTTTGGAGGTTAGAATTCATTAATATTAATACAAGTTATCTCACAACGCTGCGATTCAGGTGGCGTCAATTGGCTCCAACTTTCAGCATTAATGTTCATAGAAACTTTCGTTCAGAATAGCAATTCGACAAAAAGCGGCGTTACTTAACGTTAACACTTGACGTTGACATTGACGTTGACGTTAAGTCACGACAACTCCATCTTTCGGAATCCCACAGATTGTTTGTGTTATTTGCAGAGCCGTAGCAATGTTTTTGGTGCTCTTGGCAAATACTTAAAATAGCGCCCTCGAGAAATACTTAAAGTAGACACTTTTAAATAAATTTAACCAATTTTTTTTTCATTTTATTTAAGGAGGTCATTTTTTTTTATTTTTATTTTAATAGACAGGTGAAAATAGAAGTGATGACAAAAAAGTCTTCATTTCTAAAATACAAGTGATGACGAAAAACAAAAACGTCCACATTTCTAAAATACAAATGATGACCAAACAAAAACCGCACGATGGCGACCCTCAAGTATCGCGCCCCTGCCACATGCCCCGTTGCCAAAACTTTGCTACGGCTCTAGTTATTTGAACAAAAAATCCGACATACTTTGTTGTAATAACGTCACGCTGACCATGTGACTTTCATATTGTCAGAACTTTCATTATTATTCGCACAACTAAAGACTTCCCTATCCAGCAATTATTACTTTCTTTTTAAGTCCTACTTGACAAATAGAAACTTCTCAGTTAAATACAATGATGCCCTATCAATTTATTATCTCATAACATCTGGTGTTCCCCAGTGTACTTGGGCCATTCCTTTACCTACTTCATACTGCAGATATACCTGAGACAGACGACACTATGATAGCTGCATTTGCTGATGACGTTGCTATACTATCAACAAACGATGATCCTAAAGAAGCTTCTACAATTCTTCAAACTCATTTAAATCTTATAAACGATTGGTACAATAAATGGCGAACTAATGTAAATCAGTCTAAGGCCCGGTCTTTTCACCTTCAGATAAAGTCCCAGGTAACTATCTGACAGATAAGGTTATTTGTAACTTCATCTGCTGAGTAAATGTCAATACCAGTCAGTGAATCCAATACGTCAGTCTCATTATCCGTTAGATAACTATCCGATAGATACATTTGTATAGAAAGAAGGGATGACATTTACTCAGCAGATGAAGTTAAAAATAACCTTATCTGTCAGATAGTTACCTGGGACTTTATCTGAAGGTGGAAAGACCGGGCCTTAATCTGTTCAAGTTACGTTTACAACCAGACTCAGTACTTGCCCACAAGTAACAATCAACGACATTCCAGTTCCTATAAAAACTGAAGTAAAATTCCTTGGATTGCATTTGGACCAACGATTGACCTGGAGTAAACACATACAAGCCAAACGTAAGTAGTTTGACCTAAAATTTCGCCAAATGTATTGGATTCTTGGCAGAAAATCAAAATTATCAGTTTCAAAAAAAATTTTGCTCTATAAGACCATACTCTAGAACAGTGCTTCTCAACCTTTTATGGCCTGGGACCCCCCAAATTATATAAATATTGTCTGCGGCCCCCCTATGTATATATATATATATATATACATACATATATATATATGGTGTATCAAGATAACATGGATGGGAACACGAGTTTTTTTCGAAAAGGCGACGTTGCTTACACGTCATTCACACGTCAAAAATTTTGAACTAAAATTTATCCACAAAATTGAATGGTAGTATTGAAATTTTCCGGAAAAAAACAGAATTACAGGACATCAAGGATAATTTCGAATTTTTAAATAGGAACGTATGTCATATTGGATATCTTTGGATAGAGCTTTTCAACAACTTTTCCTTAAACATTTTTTTAATATCTTTTACGGTTGACAAAAAACTGTGATATTTTTAAATGACGATTATAGTCCCTATAACGACTTGAAAGTTAAGTATTTTTATTTACAAATGTTCAAAGTGCCTTCCATTTTAATTTAAACACATTCGCATCCTTACTCTTGAGTTACCTGTAGTTCGGAGAGCAATTAAACAAATATATAATAACAAATATTGCACTTTCAAATCGTACCTACTTCAAAGCACAACTTCAAAATACTTGAAGTGCCTCCAACGCGAACCCATTTACCGACACATACAATTTATTTGACCTTTATATAGTCTACTTATAGTCTGTTTCTTTTGTTAAAGCGGAACTAGATTTTCAAATCTAGAAATTTTTATCGATTAAATGAAGCTTTTGATCATCTTGTTTAGTCCCATTTACTCATTATAAAGTTAGCTAGTGACAACTTAAACATTTGAAATAGCCTATAGTTTAAATTAGTTGTCAAAATAAGTATATTAAGTATAAAAATAAATAGAATTCTTTTATTTATGTTGTGAAAGGTATATTTTTATGAATATCAATATAAGATACTCGTATTTATAAATATGAATCAAATTTATATCTTGCAAGATTGAGTGCATTTTTATTATATTTTCATGTTTCGATCTTGTATGACTTCGCGGCCCCCCGGTTGAGAAACGCTGCTCTAGAACATATGGTCGTATGGATTTCAATTATGTGTGTGAGGATGTGCCAAGCCGACCAGATTAAAAATAATACAGCTATTCAGATCAAAAGCGCTCTGAGCTTTACTGAATGCACCTCGGTACGTCTCAAATAGAATGATCCGTGAAGACCTCAAAATCCCTCTCATCACGGAAGAAATTCATACAGTTGCCAACAAATACCATGACCGACTCATTGGACATGAAAATGAACTTGTGGGAAATTTAATAAATGACTTTCACAATAGCAGGTTAAAGACACTTTGGCCAAACGACCTACCGCAACACGGAAGACAGTGATATATAAGGAGAAACGTCACTGGATGCCTCCCTTACTACTTTCAACTAATTTACTTAATACTCGCAATGAAGTAGATTGTAAATTAAAAAACACATTAAAAAAGAAAAAAACTAAAGACTTCCCATCTGTGCAGCTAATCGAAATACCGGTTATAGTATGTCCTACTTGAACTAAATATGTTGTCACTAGGAATTAGGGTTGTACATCGAAGGCAAAACATCGATGTTTAACATCGATGTTGAAAAAACATCGAAGGAAAAACATCGATGTTTCCGATACATCGATGTTTTATTAATATTAAAAAAAGCTATTTATTTATATTATACAGGTTTTATTTAATAATGTAAAGATAAAATACGAAAAAAGTAACTTTTAATACACAAAAAGCATTTATTAGATTTTTAAATAGAAATATTCTTTTTTAATAGTAATTAATTTTACATTAACATTACCCAATATAATAATCCTAATTTGTTCCTACTATTTTTACATTTCTAAAATGAAACATTGCATTTTATCATAATACTAATGTAGTAATCTTAATGTTAATTTTATATTATTTATCATAAAAATAACATACCGTCATACACATTTTTTTTCTCACTTTTTTAAGTTGAAATACATATTACATTTTTTATAACACTAACATAGCAATCCTAATATTAATTTTACACTAACATTATAATATAATAATCCTAATAATAGTTTTATTAATAAATAAATTATAATTATATATCTCAAGACGGTAATTCCAGGGATTGGAGGAATAACAACTGGGAAAGTGTCAACAAGACTCAAAGAGCAACAAGTTTGTTGCCGTCGTTGGTCGTTGCATTGTTTGCAAAAATTAGAAGTTTCTTCTTATTTTTTTCTTATTCTGCTAACTACTAAAAGGAATAAAAACTAGCACTATTAGTATTGTTATATCAATATAGATGGCGCTTATTTTTTGTGTACTAATATTAATAAAAATTAAAATTTTAAGATTCCAGCGCTCTAGCAGTAGTGTCTGAATTTCAAAGTTTTAACATCGACATCGGTAGTAGACATCGATGTTTTATCGATACTATCGCCATCTGAACATCGATGGTAAAAACATCGATGTTTTTAAAACAAACATCGATGTTTTCGATACATTGATGTTGTTTTCCCATCCCTACTAGGAATCATCGCACATTGTCGGATATGGTTACATTGTAAAAAAAATGTTATAGTATTATAGACTACAATGTTGTTGACTGCAATGACTGTTGTTCCATCATAAAATGTTCGCATCCATAATTCGTTTTTCGTATATAAAACTAATAATATATATTTTCAAATTCACCCATTGCAAGACTGTCTTCCAAAATCGTTGCAGTATAATTTGTAAATATTATGCACGTGATCGTTAGTAAAATTCTTGAACACCCTTACGAGTTTGTCATGTTTGTGTTCTTAAAATGTAAAATAAATAAAAAATGTCTATTTCCTTATGCACTACCTAGTAATTTTTGCTGAAAGCAAGTAAACTAAAATTTATTTATCCGAAATAATATTAATTCTTGTTCCATTTCTTTCATTTTACAGAATTTTAGTTAGTATCTGTCTCTTCCAATCCAAAAGAAAACAATCTATGAACTCTAAAAATAACTTGAAAAGGTTGGTTTATTTTTACGTCTACCTGTTTGTTCAATTAATGATACTGATATCATACACCCACAAGTTTCATCTTCAAAGTTACGATCGAAAACGTAAAGATAATATTTGAGATTACATTTCCGAACTCGTGGCTAGTTACCTTCATGCGTCCGTATTAGGGAGGTTTCACGCATTGATCACATGCTTGTATTAACCCTTGGGCATAGGCGAGTGCAGACTGTGCAATTGACCTACATGATTTTAATTTTGTATTAAAAAAGCAATGTGACATCATAATAAACATGCGTTCACTACAAATTTAATTTTATTAACCGACCACTCACAAATTACAGACATTAATAAGTTGTTTTGAATTTATATTTAAATATAGACACTTGGTATCAGTATATACAAATATATGTAACTATAGACCAGGCATGTGCAACTTCCAAAATACCGAGGGCCAGATAGCCATCTGAAATACATTCGCGGGCCAGAAATTTTTAAAAACCTTTTTTCATCAGTTTTTTTTTTTTTAATTTACTGCACTGAAAATATCTTTATTATGAAAAAATATAACAATCTAAATTTTCTAAACTATATAATTTTTTTTTATAAATTCATAAAAAAAAAAACACAAGAAAAATAAAAATATTTTATAATGCATAAATATTGTTAAATAAGAACAAAAGGTTTATTTAATTTTAATGGGACGGTTGGGACTTCATACTGCTCACAAGATTGTCAATTTTCAGGGAAACAACTGATGTAGCAACATGCAACTTGTTTTCTAGGTGTAAATCCGTTAGGCAGCAGTCTGATTGATCGAGCGCCGTCGTGTAACGTAGCGCCGAGTCGTGTAGTGTCATTTAAAAATTTAATAACTGGTCTGACTGACCGAGTATTACCAATCATTCAGTGTCAAGTAAATTTGTTTCTCACTTGTCAAATAGTGCATATTCGAACCTAAAATAATACTAGCAAACAGTTAAATATCTATATTGTAAATTTTTTAACTTCTAGCGGAATAATTGACAATCCAGCTGTCAAATAATATATGGTTATGGACTGTATATGCTTAAATGCGCATGTGCTATTGCCTCGGGCGTCGTGTGAAGTTCAAACTGGTTTGAAATGCAAACAACTTGATGCTACTTGACAGCAAACGATGGTTCAGTGCGACACATGCCCTTAGTTAACGTGTGTTTGAAATTTGCTCGACAGCAAACGATTGACAGCACTCGATCAGTCAGACCGCGGCCTTATTCGCGTCCTTGTTTTTGATTTAACGATCTTCAGCCGAGAAAATAACTGCTCACATTTGTAAATTCTTTCAAAGAGCCTAATTCTTTTTTGAGCAAAAGAGAGTTTCGGAAATTTGTCAACAAGGAAATATTTCTTATAAAACCCAAGTAGTGAAATGTCCTTAATTTTTTACTTCAAATCTGAGTTCTCCTGTAGCTCAAGTAGTTCCATTTGCAGAGAAAGTTCCATTGCACTGAAAACAAATGCTTGGTTTATATACGGAACAAGAATAAGGAATAGGAAATAAGAATAGTAAACAAGATGTTAAAACATGGCTGCGCCGTATATCGGTTTATGTAGGAATGAAATTTAACTTAAACACAAGAAAAGTTGGTAACATTTAACATTTTATTCTTATTCCAAGAATAAGAGACGAGAAGCATGCGTACAACGGTCAAGATGTCGGCCGTAATAAAATTTGTTCAACAGATGTTTTCCAGCTGTGATCAGAGGGTTGAAAACAATAATATAATGTGGGAAACACAAGCAAATAAATTTACAAAATCTTCTGAATCCATTTTACTGAACACAATATTTTTTTAAAGGTTATATTAAACACAACAACCTCAAGTGACAACCGTTAAACACAGGCCAATGCAAGTACGCAGGCGCAGCGACGAAATGTTATGTCCGATATAACCGGTTTCATATTTTTTATTCTTGTGTACTATTCTTATTTCCTATTCCATATTCTTGTTCCGTATATAAACCAAAAAAAGATATACTCGCGGGTCAGATTCAATGGGATTTTAGATAGTTATCGCGAGCCGAACAAAATGAGGCAACGAGCCGGATCCGGCCCGCGGGCTGTAAGTTGCACATGCCTGCTATAGACAATAAATATGATTTTTGATTAGAGCGATGCGACGTTCTCAAACGTTTAATGGTGACTCTCTCAATATGACTCCTAAGTCACATTGGCCGATGGATACTAGCGCAATAGTGATGATCGGACTCCGCGCAAAAATATAGCCCTGCTACAGCAAGACTTAAATAATAGAGAACAATATAGAATTTTTCAGAATATAGAATAATAGTAGAGAAGAATAAATATCATAGAAGTAGCAGCATTGATGTCAATTGTACAGAATCTTCATATTTTTTTAAGTAAAAAACAGGGTAGAGAAATCAACAAATATGATATTAATAGCGAGGTGTAAATTTAGTTATTACCTGTTATACACGTCAAACACAAGGCCACTAACTCAGGTAGAAGTAATGAGACTAACAGAGGTGCCACACTAAGGCGACAGAATGTATTTATTGCGCCATCTATCTCTTATGTGATTGATAGTAAATCTGTACAGTGAATTTCGTAATGGCCCGGTTGCACAAGCCATTTTGTCATTTACACGTATGCTAGTAACTTATTAAATACTCCTGAAAAGAATTCGAAACACACTGCAAAATATAGATGCTTCCAACTATTTTTTATGCGTAAAATCGCCTTTTTAGCGCGCCAATTTTCGATGTTTAACCTAATTTTATGTTGCGTACGTCTTTCACACCTATAAACAAAAATTAATCTCCTAATTTATTTAAAAAAATCTGTTTCAAAATGATTTTAGAAGAATTAAATGAAAACTCAGAAGTTATTGTGGCGCACCTACCAAATAAAAAGATTACCTGACACTATACCCGAATGAACTGATTTTTTTAATTTTCGCCACTTCTTGGTGGTAGGTTGTGTAGAGGGATTTAATTTTATTTTTTACTTCCACGGCATCAAACCTGGCGATGTTTATGTTACTTGCTAACTTGATTACTGCCGCATCCCGAACAGGCTTATTTCTAAAAATTTTTAACGTTGAGTTTCTCGTTTATGCCTACGAAACCCTAAAAACTGTAAAATATTTATAGGAGTTTCTTATTTATGACTACGAAACCCTAGACATGTCTGTATGTTATTTTGTCCGCAGATTCTTAGAAAATAAACCTGTAAAATATTGTTCATATCGGTCATAGGATATAGGAGTGTCTAGAATTTCTTGTTTATGCCTACGAAACCCTAGACATTTCTGTACATTATTTAATCCGCAGATTTTTAGAAAATAAATCTGCAAAAAAGAGACCTCACTCAATCAAGAGACCTCACTCAATCAAGAGACCTCAAGAGTCCCCAGTAAGCCAATCACGAGAACCTTAGGAAAAAATGACGTCACAATGTTACCCAAATCACATACATACACTTGCTAGTTATATATGTACAATTTTAATGTAAAATAAATAATAAGTGAAATAAGTAGTTCCCCTCCCCGGGAAGGGGATATTTTTGGTCACTTTTTACTGTTGCCTTAATAAGAAAGATATTTCAAGTTTTCGTTCTTAAAAAGAAAATTTTGAGATGGTTATGTTTGTATTTCAGTTTTCTTCTCTAATAGCAAATTACATGAAAATATGTAAAATCATTTTTGCGTGTATTCACGCAGACAGTTAGAGAAACAAAATTTTTGATGGATATCATCTTATAATCACCTGAACTGTGTAGAAACTAAGTATAAGGACAACAAAATAATAATAATAAAAAACAAAATTCCTCCAATTTTATTCATATAAATATTTGCACATTTTCAACTACGTGCCAAATAAATATTTTGGTATGCCCTGTAAAAACATTGTGAGCACCAATGTACCTGGACATAGGAGGTTTACATTCAGGAGTCGGTCGTTCTGTTCTGGGGCCAGGCATTCCCTCGGGAACCACGTTTTCTCAACAAGATTGCCAAAGTTGGAACACCACGATGTATACGAGGCGAAACGTTAAACTTTTCACTACAGTTTCGGGATCGCGCGACTATTTACCGTTACCGTTAGTTCGCAGACCGTGCATTACCGCTTGTTTCTCTGTTATCTGCTGCACTTGCTAGCTGTGACGTCACAATGACAGTTGGAATTGAGCTGATACATTTGTATGCGTTTTATTTTCAAAGTTGTTATTGCTGTTTTTGATTGAATGCCTTATCTGGAGTTCGTTCAAGTTTAGTGCATTTTACGGTACGTGACGTCATAGTATATATTTTGTTCAGGAGTTGTCATTTTCTTTTATGCTTGACAAGATCGTTTTTAAACTTACAGTTTCTTATATTGAATTTTCTTATTACGTGGACTTGAAGCAAACATTTATATTTTTCCCTGCGTTCTGATATAAAAATAGTTTGGTTTCACTCCAACTTGTTCTCTGCTCTCCATCTTCGTCTGCTCCAGATCTTCCAGGTTATCATTGCCGGTTTTAGGCATGGAATTAAATGGCCCTTGGGTCTCTGACAGACCACATCGCTTAGATAAATTCGATATTGGTGATAACTAAAATTGAATTTTATAAAAAATATTGATAAAAATATTAGGTTGGCAACTAAGTAATTGCGGATTTCACTAAATTAGTTATATTTCATTCAGTAGCAAACTTGCATCGACCTGTTTAAGAGTGTTTGTGTGACGTCAATTAAAATATGGTAAAAGAAAACGATCATTATCGTCATATTTTGCTTTATTACTTTCGCAACTGAAAAAATGCAAGTTCACAAAAAGTTATGTGCTGTGTATGGTGATGAAGCCTTAAAAGAACGTCAATATCAAAATCGGTATGCTAAATTTTGTTCCGCTAATTTTTCAGTCAAAGATAAAGAAAGCGTTCTTTATATTCGAGATTGACGTTCTTTTTCCTACATTGACGTTCTTTTAAGGCTTCATCACCATACACAGCACATAACTTTTTGTGAGCTTGTGATGTATTTTTTCCGCCAACTAATTCCATCAGTCAGTGAAATCCGCAATTACTTAGTTGCTAACCTAATAAATAAAAAGTCTTAATATGGTGATCAAAAACAAAAACTACCTATTTTTTAACATCTTTAACTGTTAAAGTTGTTAATATTTTAAATTTAATAATAAAAAATCAATTAACTTCTCTATTTCCGTTAAATTTTGACAACGAATGTATCTGAAAAAAGAAGTTTTCCAAAACTTAAATCAATCCAAAATGCTCATAGAGCAATAACGTAACGATTGCCTCAAAAACTGATTTTTCCTAATGCTGTCTTAATGTTCATTGAGAATAATGTAGTACGATAACATTTTATTTAAGGCCCATGTCGATCAATGGTATACTAAAAAATTGATGTGAAGTGTGAATTTTCACACATTGCAGGGTTCGCAGGTATATAATAAGTGAAGGCGGCATGCTGAGTGTGTAGGACAAATTTTGCTTTGTAGTAACCACGGCAAAATGAATGATCTTTTTAAAATAATTTATCGTCTGTTAATCTCAAAGCTTTAAAAACAAATTTTATGTTAAAATATTTTTTTGTTAATTTTAATTCGAATACCTAATATCATTATTTAGGTTTCTAAATAAGTGCAGTATTTTTTTTATATAACAAGGATCATTAAGATTTTTAAAATTGGGCCTATGGCTTTCATTGGTTGTCTTAAATCATACGCTCTGCCCCTCTGGCTTCGTATAAATGACACAGAATGAAAATATAATTCCAATTGGTTATTAAATTTACGCTCTTGAAAATTAAATTCAAAATGTGCTAAAATATAACTAGAATTTTAACAAATTAATTTAAACATAATAAATATGAAAAAAAAAAACAAAAAATAAAATTGACTCCACAAGCCAGGAACGAACCTGTGTAGTGAATAACGATCCTGTGTGGTTGTCGAGCAACTGAGCCACTAGACCACCAAACGCTTATCAACTTAGTGTGTTATAAGAGTATAACATGTATGCATCGTCAACCAAAAAACACAAAAAATGCGTTATTTTCCGAAAACATAATCTGATCAAAAATTCCTGTTGTACTATTCCGGTTCACACCAATATACATTACTTAGAATTTTTTCACATTTTTAGTTTAAACCATCTGGGCTACAGGGTGTGGGACAAAAATTTTTTTGCACAATTTAGGCATAAATCGCCTCAAAATAATTTATTTTGCAAAAATTAAATTTTGATCGTTAATCCACGTACTAAGGGCTTTCATTTGATAGCCTACTCAGAATTTTAAAAAAATATGTTTTTTTTCGATGAGTACATATTTGTTTATATTTTTAGGGGGATATGTTTTTTAAATGTTTCAGTATTTTTCCTATGTGCGGGTCAAAAAGTTGTACAAGCATGCCAATTTTCAACTCTCTAGGTTTAGCCGTTTGGCTACAATTTTTACCGAACAGACAGACAGACAGACAGACAGACAGACAGACAGGCAGACAACAAAATGACGGTAAAAGGGTTATTTGGTCATACCTACAAAACCCTAAAAATGTTCTTAGTGCCTGTCATCGGAGCGTGTCCGATGATTAGTTACAACCACCTATTTTTTATTCTTTTTTTTAGGGTTTTGTAGGTATGACCAAAAAACCCTTATACCGTCATTTTGTCGTCTGTCTGTCTGTCTGTCTGTCTGTCTGTCTATTCGGTAAAAATTGTAGCCAAAATGCTAAACCTAGAGAGTTGAAATTTGGCATGCTTATACAACTCTTTGACCCGCACATAAGAAAAATACTAAAACATCTAAAAAACATATCCCCCTAAAAATATAAACAAATATGTGCTCATCGAAAAAAAAATTTTTTTTTTTAAATTCTGAGTAGGGTATCAAATGAAAGCCCTTGGTACGTGGATTAACGATCAAATTTTAATTTTTGCAAAATAAATTATTTTGAAGCGATTTTTGCCAAAATTGTGCAAAACAAACACACCCTGTAGCCCAGATGGTTTAAACTAAAAATATGAAAAAAATCTAAGTAATGTACATTGGTGTGAACCGGAATAGTACAACAGGATTTTTTTATCAGATTATGTTTTTGGAACAAAAAGCATTTTTTGTGTTTTTTTGCTAATAATGTTATAGTTATATAGTTATATAGACGCTAAACAGTAACGTGTTTCTTGGTGCAGTGGCTAAGATTGAGTTCGAATCCTACGAGAGTGTTTCAAAATTCTAGTTATAATTTGGCAATTGTTGCATTTAATTTTTAAAAGCGTAAATTTAATAACCAGTGTACACAAATGAGTTTCGTGTACAGAATGTACACGAAATCAAAGGGGAGGAGCAATGACTAAAAACAACCAATGGAAGCCATAGGCGCAATTTTCAAAATCTTAATGAACCTTGATATATAAAAAAAATACTGCACATCTTTAGAAACTTAAATAATGGTAATAGGCATTCGAATTAAAATTAATAAAAAAATATTTTGACATAAAATTTGTTTTGGCATCCCAAATAATCATCATTCACTTACTAAATACCTGCAAAACCCTGAAATGTGTGAAAATTCACACTTCACATCAATTTTTTTATTATTAGGTTTATCTTCATAATTTCGTCCATATTCTATATTAACGTGCGGTATTTCTGAAATCCCTGTACCAGTAATCGACATACCGATTGGATAATTTAGAAAAAGCTATGTGTAGTTAAAAACTACACTAGGAGAATGGGTGTCCAAACTGTGGGACATGCTACTAACAAAACAAATTAAAGCACAGTTATTTAAGATGTCTAATATGTAGGAAACTAGTAGATCATTATTCGGTAATTAATTGTAACTATTGTATCGTCTTTCAATCCATTGGATTCTTCAAATGACACACCCATTCTCCCATAATGAATTGTGACACCGCCAGCGCATTGAACCCCAACGTCTGATCCTTGCAGATCCTCTTGTTGTTGAGAACCAATAAAAAATTGTAACCTCCAACAAATAATCGCTTTTTGAAAGTAGCCTATTTTGAACTGCAGAAATCACTTAACTAAAAAGTAGCAGCGAGAGAAGAAAGGGAGAAAAGGTTTTAGCAGAAGCAATATCTGAAAAGTGACGTAAGTACTTCAAAAGCAAGAAAGAAATAAAGATCAAGAAGAGAGAAGGCATAGAACAACGTAAGTGAGCAAGAAAAGCGAAAAGATTCATGAATGAAGAAAATATAGGTAAGAAAAAGAAAAAATGTAAAAGATTAGGTAATACCGAGGAAACAGAGAGGAGGTACTGCAAGGTCCGTCAAGAGAAGAGAGAAATCGGTAAGATGCCGTGCCATTATTGTCATAGAGCAGTGTTTTTCAACCAAAAACGCACCGCGGACCAGTATAATATATAATTTTTCTAACGCAGACCACTAATAATAATTGTTGGTTCATTTTTTGCAAGAAAACAAATATATTTAATGTGCATCTAAATACATTTATTTTATTTGTAGAAAATCACAGAAAGTTTACAGAAAATAAACAAAATATAAATTATTTACATGAAAACAGTGCATAAAAAATAAAAAAATACATATAAAAACTTTCGCGGACCACTAAAATTTTTCTGGGTACCACTGGTGGTCCGCAGACCACCTGTTGAGAAACACTGTTATAGAGGGTATAATTATGAATGCGTCACTGTGTCAAAAAATGCAAAAAAGTTTATTAGCTTGAAGTGCCAATATTGAGTATTTAAGTTAATTATTTTAAAGACTAATTCTTGTATTAATATTTATTATATCTTGTAAAATAAAGGATCATTTTGAATACATATTTTGGATTTCTATACGTCCGATTACTGGATCTATTTGCGCCCGATCATTGCGACATCTTGGAATTTTTTTATTATAAATATCTGTACTTCTTATCCAAAGCCGATAGGCAAGAATAATAATAATAATAAAGTGTATCTATATATCTATCTATCTACTAAATTTTAATTTACTTCAAATAAGTACGTCTCATACGTATTAAGTAAATACAATAGGCAATTACTTGTAACGTCATTCTCTTTATTAATAAATCCAACTTCATAATATAAAAACATATAGCACAAACCTTTTCAAAAAAATTTAGCGCACGCCACTGAACGCCTATATTGAAATAATAATTGGAACTTTATTTTGTAGGTCTGTGTTGTCAGTGATCCAAAGCCCTGATTAATTATAATAAAATAATACAACCGACAGAAACATTAACATGATTTAAAGCACACAAAACATTTTATTTCTCTCTTTTATTTCACTTCACTCCAGAATACAAAACGGTATCATTTTAGGATTGTAAGGTTTAATTTGAGACTTTGAAATTAAAGCAAATTATATTATCAAGAAAAGAGATGATTAATGAGAACAGGTTAGACAGCTGTATTCACGTCTGTTTGTTCAGGATTGAAAAAAACAGACTGGATAATTTTAAGGGTTTAATGACTATTGTAAAATGAAATGGAAAATTACTGACTCAAATTTTCTTGCAGAAAAATTAAATTGGTTATTGATTGTTTATCATTGTCTAAATCATTTTTATTTTAGTATTTATATAAATTGTTGCTCTATATAGTATTCAAGTGTTGATCCAACGATGTCGAGATATCAACTGCGACATACATCTGTGTTTTATTGACTACCAAATGCCTTTGATACAGTAAAACACAATAACCTCATCGAAATACTTTTTCCTACAAGCATAGGCAATCGAGATATAAGCAAAAGCAAAAGTATTGATGCATCAACAACAAACTGCAGAAATATAAATTTTAAGAGGTGTTCTACAAGGATGTATCTTGTCTCCCTAGCTGTTTAATATATTCAGAAGCCATATTCTCATAGGTTACTGAGAATGAAGATGTTGGAATCCAAGTAAATGGAGTACGTATCAACCACATTTTAAGCTGGCTCCATCCGTCCAAATGGAACGATATCACTCCAAAATCTAACTGTGAATGGGGAAAACCAGGTGGTGATGTGGAGTGACAGGATGAGTTGGATATCCAATCAGTTCAAAATCCATTCGGTTGCACCACCACCCATTCAATCCAACTGATGATGTGTGAAAAAAACCGCGCGGAGTGACATCAAGCCATCGTTCCAATCGTATGGTGTGTGATGATAACATGGTCCAAACAGGTCTCATTCTGTCCGTGGCCGCCCAACCGTTAACATCGTCAACTATTTTAACTTGTGATTGCACAACATTGTTTTTTATTTGCAAATTTTTTATTTTTATTTTTTTTTATTTTAATATTTATATCATTAAGTTTATTCTTAATTCATTTATTTAATAGTTTTCAATATTTTTTAATAAAATATAATGACGACTGGACACGAATTTGTGCTAGAAATGATTTAAAAATATCAAGATTGGCCATGTTTATGGCAAGTAACTACCTCAGACTTATCAAGATAAAATAAAAAGGAATTTGCCTATTGACCAATTATTAGTGTTACTTAGGAGCAAAAACATTAATGCAAACAAAAATTTAGTCCTGAAAAAAATTTTTTGTGGTCCTGCTTTATCCATACGAAGATAATTGCGCCAATCTGTTGGCTCCAAAGAAAGTTATTTCATTAGGTTCACATAAGAGACCCGCTTCCTCTTCAGTAACCAATCTTTTGATAATTTAGTGCTCTTGTTTTTCTTTTTCAAAATTAAGCAAGCGGCAGCAGCTAAAAGCAATTCTTCTTCATCCATGGAAAATGGAAACTAGACTGCGTGGATGATTGGAGTGATGATGTATATGCTAGGTTTTTGGATAACATCCGAATGGAGCGATAGTGTATGGCCAGATTTAGACACGCAGGCGTTTCAGTTCTTTTAGCTGAAACAAAAGTAGAGTTGGAAAGTTTATTAAATAAATTAAACAGCAGGAAGACAAGGTACATGGACTTTGCAGAATTAAGAATAAATTTATGGAACTTTATTCTTACTTATCCCTCAATTTGTTTGCATATGCAGACAAAATTGATGAGGTAAACATATATAGTAAGTATTTGGGATGTGTACCGCATGGTACTGGAGACGACTTCCGTGAAATTAGAAGCCGAATAGAGCAAGGAAGGTCAACTTTTGGTAAGATGAAGACACTAAAAACATTTCATGACTTACCAATCGAACAAAAGCTTCGATGAGTGAAATGCTACATCTTTCCATTAGTGTTGTATAGTGCTGATGCCTGGACTTTAACTAAAGAGATAAGTCGGAGAGTAGATGTTTTCGAAATGTGCATTTACAGAAGAACTATATATATATATATATATATATATATATATATACATATATATATATATATATATATATATATATATATATATATATATATATATATATATATATATATAAATAAAACACTATCTTGTATATTCGTCAATTTATTAAAACCGTAATTAAAACATTACAGATACGTTTCGTGCATATAGTTGCACATCTTCAGTCTGCAAAGAGAAGGAAATCAGTGAAATAAGAACGTTGTGCAACATTACGTATCAATGCACACGTGAATACATAATCACAAAAAAGTTTTTACAAATGCACATATATAAAAGATAAAACTAAAACAAAATATGAAGAATAAAAAACATGAAAAAAATATATTGAACAAACTAAAGATATTAACAATGAAAACCTGTAGTAAATGCACTAAACCGGTCAAAAGGATAAAAAACTGTAACAATGTATCAATAATTAAAATAGAGAATGGTACCAGTAAAAAAAAACTAAAACAAATAATTTAAAGAAAAATTTAAAACATTATTTCTTACAAAAAACCGTTAATAAGAAATGAGTAAAAAATTGTAAAACGGCTAACAACATATCCACAAAACGTAATGATTTGTAAAAATAAAAATCTAAAAAATATAATAATATAAAAAAAATATGAGTATAAACAGATATTTAGATTACACACTATTAACAAATTAAAAAATTTGAAAATGCAAAATTACACAATTTAAAAAAATATTAATAAAAACTAAAATTGTCAAACTAACAAAAATATTGAAAATATAAAAATACTTGTCTAAAATTAATAAAAATATAATTTTACAAATAGAAAATAAACAAGGCACAGGTGATGAAACAAGGTAGTGTACTTAATAAGAGAACAAACGCTTACCATGTAAGAAACACAGAAAAATAATTATTGCAAGCATGGCAGGGTCACGTCACATCACAATCACAAGAAACACATGTGAGAAACCTAGACAGACAGGCGCCATCAACTAGCCAAAATGACGTCAAAGGTAACTGACCTGTGGACAGGAACAAACCAAATTTTGATAGAAAGACAACACATGTAACTATTGAAGAAAAACGCGGAATTTCAAACAGTAAGACTACAACAATGTTTTATAAATCGGATCTAACTCCAGTGTGTCGGTTTTCTTGTTCACACATTCCTTTCTTTCCGTCTGTATGAACAGCATCTCCGATATTAGACGTTTTTCCCGGTGCTTTTCACTATCTAAAATTTCCACATTGCTGTAGTCAAACTGGTGTTTTTCCGTATTGGTGTGTATAGCCAGTGCCGTACTCTTCGGTTTATGCGTGCAATCTGACTTATGTTGGCATAGTCTTTTTTTCAAAATTTGATTGGTCGTTCCTATGTAGGACAATCTGCAATCCTGACACCGTATTTTATATACCACGTTAGCTTTTTCCAATTTAGGGATTTCCGTTTTAAGTTTGGAAAAATTCCGTGAATTATTACTGTTGGTAGAAAAAGCCACGCCAATCTCATGTTTTTTGAAAATTTTTCTGAAATTTTCAGAACTTCCATTATGATATGGGAGACTGACGTAACGTTTTTCGTCTTTGTTAACGGTTCCTTGGGGGTGTCTGTTGTTATAAGCCGCCCATGTTCTTCTCCGAATCGCTTTATTGATCATGTGTCCAGGATAATTGTTGTCAATAAATGCTGTTTTGACTTTTTTAAGATTTTCACATCTGTAACGCGGGTGTGATAGCCTAATGGCTCTGTCTAACACATTATTTAACGTGTTTATTTTTAAGTTACGGGGGTGGTTGGACAGAAAGTTCAGGTATCTCCAACTGTGGGTCGGTTTTTGGTGCCAATTAGTGTCAATAGTGTTGTCATTAGGTGATCTTACCAACTTGACATCTAAGAAGGCCAACTCCCCATTTTCTTCTGATTCTACCGTAAACCGTAGTCTCGGGTGAAAATCATTAAAAATGTGCAACAAAGTGTGGATCTGATCTTTGTTGGTGCACCACAAAGATCAGATCCACACTTTGTTGCACATTTTTAATGATTTTCACCCGAGACTACGGTTTACGGTAGAATCAGAAGAAAATGGGGAGTTGGCCTTCTTAGATGTCAAGTTGGTAAGATCACCTAATGACAACACTATCGACACTAATTGGCACCAAAAACCGACCCACAGTTGGAGATACCTGAACTTTCTGTCCAACCACCCCCGTAACTTAAAAATAAACACGTTAAATAATGTGTTAGACAGAGCCATTAGGCTATCACACCCGCGTTACAGATGTGAAAATCTTAAAAAAGTCAAAACAGCATTTATTGACAACAATTATCCTGGACACATGATCAATAAAGCGATTCGGAGAAGAACATGGGCGGCTTATAACAACAGACACCCCCAAGGAACCGTTAACAAAGACGAAAAACGTTACGTCAGTCTCCCATATCATAATGGAAGTTCTGAAAATTTCAGAAAAATTTTCAAAAAACATGGGATTGGCGTGGCTTTTTCTACCAACAGTAATAATTCACGGAATTTTTCCAAACTTAAAACGGAAATCCCTAAATTGGAAAAAGCTAACGTGGTATATAAAATACGGTGTCAGGATTGCAGATTGTCCTACATAGGAACGACCAATCAAATTTTGAAAAAAAGACTATGCCAACATAAGTCAGATTGCACGCATAAACCGAAGAGTACGGCACTGGCTATACACACCAATACGGAAAAACACCAGTTTGACTACAGCAATGTGGAAATTTTAGATAGTGAAAAGCACCGGGAAAAACGTCTAATATCGGAGATGCTGTTCATACAGACGGAAAGAAAGGAATGTGTGAACAAGAAAACCGACACACTGGAGTTAGATCCGATTTATAAAACATTGTTGTAGTCTTACTGTTTGAAATTCCGCGTTTTTCTTCAATAGTTACATGTGTTGTCTTTCTATCAAAATTTGGTTTGTTCCTGTCCACAGGTCAGTTACCTTTGACGTCATTTTGGCTAGTTGATGGCGCCTGTCTGTCTAGGTTTCTCACATGTGTTTCTTGTGATTGTGATGTGACGTGACCCTGCCATGCTTGCAATAATTATTTTTCTGTGTTTCTTACATGGTAAGCGTTTGTTCTCTTATTAAGTACACTACCTTGTTTCATCACCTGTGCCTTGTTTATTTTCTATTTGTAAAATTATATTTTTATTAATTTTAGACAAGTATTTTTATATTTTCAATATTTTTGTTAGTTTGACAATTTTAGTTTTTATTAATATTTTTTTAAATTGTGTAATTTTGCATTTTCAAATTTTTTAATTTGTTAATAGTGTGTAATCTAAATATCTGTTTATACTCATATTTTTTTTATATTATTATATTTTTTAGATTTTTATTTTTACAAATCATTACGTTTTGTGGATATGTTGTTAGCCGTTTTACAATTTTTTACTCATTTCTTATTAACGGTTTTTTGTAAGAAATAATGTTTTAAATTTTTCTTTAAATTATTTGTTTTAGTTTTTTTTTACTGGTACCATTCTCTATTTTAATTATTGATACATTGTTACAGTTTTTTATCCTTTTGACCGGTTTAGTGCATTTACTACAGGTTTTCATTGTTAATATCTTTAGTTTGTTCAATATATTTTTTTCATGTTTTTTATTCTTCATATTTTGTTTTAGTTTTATCTTTTATATATGTGCATTTGTAAAAACTTTTTTGTGATTATGTATTCACGTGTGCATTGATACGTAATGTTGCACAACGTTCTTATTTCACTGATTTCCTTCTCTTTGCAGACTGAAGATGTGCAACTATATGCACGAAACGTATCTGTAATGTTTTAATTACGGTTTTAATAAATTGACGAATATACAAGATAGTGTTTTATTTATAATATTTAAATTCGTCGAGAAACTCCAACATAACATATATATATATATATATATATATATATATATATATATATATATATATATATATATATATATATACATATAGTTCTCACTAAAATACGAACAATAGTACAATTAATAATCCAAATTAAAAAGAAAATGTTAGAATATCTGAGCCATATAATGCGTAATAATACATACCATTTATTTCAATTAACATTTAAAGGAAATATAAAAGACAGGAGCTCAGCAAGAAGGCGACGTATATCATGGTTGCGGAACTTGAGAGAGTGATTCGGAATGAAAACCATAGATCTTTTCAGGATGGTAGCATCCAATATTAAGATTGACATGTTAGTGGCCAACCTTTGAAGCGGAGATGGCGCTTGAAGAAGAGGAATGTAAAATGTTATATTACTTTGGAAAAATATATTTATGTATGATCCTCAGCAAAAATTTTATTGTAAGGAATATACTTGAGGAGAGCCGTTATTATCCAGATTTTCTAAAGCTGTAACATTGATTCATACGATTAGTACAAGGTGTCTCAAAAGAAATTTTATATTTAGTGGATCGATTAAAAAAAAAGTAAGCCGTATATAGAAAAAATGTTTATTAATTAATAAAATACACTTTTTGGGGATTTATTTCTTAAAAATAATATCGTCTAAATGTAGACCCTCGCGTTCTCGGCACTCATTTAATCGAACAGTAAAATTACTTATGACGTCTCGGCAGGTGGACTCAGGGATGGCTGCCATTTCGTGACGGATATTTTCTTTCAAATGCGCCAGTGAAGTCGGTTTATTGGCGTAAACTTTAGATTTAAGATAACCCCATAGGAAAAAGTCCATAGGGGTTAAATCTGGACTGCGTGGAGGCCAATTTATGTCACCTCTCCGGGAGATCAATTTGCCTGAGAAAATTTCACGAACACGTGGCAGAGACATATTGAACGTGTGTGAAGTTGCTCCGTCCTGTTGGAACCATGTTCTTTGATTATAGCCAGGAAAGTTTTGCAGTTCAGGTACCTAGAAGTTGTCTAACATCTCCACATAACGCTCTGAATTCACTGTAACTGCACGCCCCCTTTCGTCTTATAAGGGCCGATAATTCCTCGCGCCGACATCGCAGCCCATACGGTCACTTTAGGCGAATGTAGGGGTTTCTGATGTTTGCGTTTCGGATTCGTTGCACTCCAGTAGCGGCAGTTCTGCTTATTTACGTGGCCATTAAGATGAAAATGAGCTTCATCCGAAAACAAAATGTTGGTAAACGTTGAAAATCGCTCAATCACCTGATTTACGAAATTAAGCCTCTGACTGGCATCTTGAGGCTTTAATTCTTGCACCAATTGAATTTTGTAGGGGTGCAGCTTTAGGTCTTTGTGCATAATGCGATGTAATGATGATCTATGCACATTTACAGCACTTGCGCGCTTCCGAATTTAAAGGTTCGGGTCGTCACGAACAGACTGATTAACATTCTCCACGTTTTCTACCGTTCTTGATGACCTAGGTCGCCCGGATTTTGATTTATCCAGCGTTGTACCAGTCTCTTCAAACTTTTTAACTCAATGTCGAATGAGAGGAATGCTTCGCGCATCATTTAAGTGGCGAAAACCTCGAATACTGCAGAATTTTCTACGCGCTACAGTCGCCGAATCACCGTTTTTGTAAAACTCTCGCACGCATAACGCGCGGTCTGCTCCCGAGAAACGCTCCATAGCGACTGAATTCCCAACAGCCAGGCTACCAATTGACATGACCCCCGCGCCCCTCGGATACGTTGCGTTCACGCAGTAAGCTAAATAAATATAAAATTTCTTTTGAGACACCTTGTACATGAACTTGAAGCGACATATTTCACTTATTAGACCATATGGTTTCTTGGTTATACCTGGAACTCTAACAATAAATACAATGGGCAAACCTGCAATACATATCCATAATATCGGTTGCATGTCACGAACATGTACTTAAAACAACTAATCTATATTTAACGTATATAGTATTTAATTTAGACTAAAACAATTTGCGCATAAATATTGAATTAATTACCTGGTAATATTAAACTATCCGAATGAATACTAATAAAATATTTCATAATAATTTCATGTGTCAGAACATGGCAATGGTAGAGGAATTAATTCATATTGAATTTGTTTAATTACTAATTTCAGTCCAGAGTTAATTAGAAAATATAAAAATATATCAATCGATTATAAATAAAATGAATTGAAAAGATGATTGATGACGATTTGATGATCAAATGGACAATTTGATAATGGTCTATATATTTTCTAAATATTAAATATATCCAATGGCGTAGCTCCCCCCTTCCTCGCAAACTAATAATTCGCAATCAATGATGACCTAGGATCTAAATTTTTATTGGAAAACCAGCCCAGTTATTAATTAAAATATAGATTTCAAGGGAAGCAAATACGTTTTCCTATGCCCCCCTCCGCACCGCGGAGCCATAGCTATAGCACTAAATATATGACGAGATACATTCAGTTTGCGATAATATGTATATATAATATAAATCTTACTACCAAAACTATTTCACAAACTTTATGTCACTGTTTAAAAACTCTCATGCCCGGTTTCATAAAGCAATGCTAAATTTTAGCACCGTTGTTAAATTTTAACTTCGTTGTTAAGTACAGTTTTGTGTTCCATAAAGCAATATTATATGTAGCAAAGAATTAAACCCTCTGCTATTTTAACATAGGTCTGAGGCTGTGTTAAATATTTAACATTGCACTGTTAGCATAGTTTTACTAATTTTTGTATCAAATATTTAAATTTAATGACTAAATAGAAAAGGTAAGTTATAATATTTTTTTTTACATACAAAATTTCATATATTGGAAAACGTGTGTATAGTTTTTATTAATATTATAGAATATGATCTCTTTGAATTGTTTTTCTTTTCCAACAAATTGTTAACCGACTCATTAGATGAATTTTTAAATTGCTGTACACTTGATTCCTTGTCCGCGTATATTATATGTTTCTCCTTTAATTTGTTGGGTGATTACGGATATACTTGTAGGTGGTTATTAACTCCTTTACTCAATCCATACACTAACCATGAACAGAACTACATCGCAGCACACATATTACCAAGAAATACCATTAAAAGATCGTTCCCAGTCTTAAAAAGACTCTTGTTTATCTGTGGGATTACGATTATAAAATGACACAAGTCGTGCAGTAATTATTGCTTGTTATGTTTTACATTATTATGTAAAAAGTAACATTGGCATATTTGCCAATGTTACTTAAAGACAAAACTCCACGTATTGAAGAAGAAATTTAAATAATTGGAGATTCTTCTGCCTCAATTCTGCTTGGACAAAACAGAAATTTACTAAAAAATCGTACTGCAAGTACTGCAATTTATCACACTCTTTACAAGGTTATAAAAAATATATTTTCTTCTTTGTAATATATATTTTTTATTACATGCAATATATAAAGAAATATAGAATGTTTTCAATAACTTTCCTTATAATACCCTTTTCACACTAAAATCTTAAGACGAGTGAACTTAAAGTTCACCGATGTTTAACATCGGTTTGCTTCACACTTGATGTTTAAATCTCCGGTGCTGTCATCAGCTACAGTAATTTTGTCCTTAAGTTACCGTCAGGAAATTACCAGTTTTGAACTGTCTGCGCAGACGCACATTTTGAATTATTATAAACAAATATGGATATTTCATTTCATTCTAAAATAAAGACACTACAATAAAGAATATATTACACCTGTATTAACATGTAAGTCGATACATTTTATCTCAATTATTGTAGCTCTGAATTTTATTAAACACATTATTAAAATAAATAATTTTATTATAACAATAAGTATAAACTTCTTATAACGTCGATATAATTCAGTATTCTTGTTTATGATAATACAATATGTTGACAGCACAAATTCAAAGAGTATTTTTTTATAATAGAAATTATGTTGGCAATGCGGACGATTTTTAAGACGCAGATCTCTGTCTTCAACATCGCTTGTATTTAGACGATTAGCGTTTAAAGACACATTCACTTTAACATCCGATCTTAAAGTTCTAGTGTGAAAAGGGTATAAGATCATCTGTTAGATCTTTTTCTTGCATTAAAAAATTATACAAAATAATATAGAAATAGATTTTATATTGGAAAATAATGCATGGCAGTAAATAATTCGAAGGGTTATTCAGGTTATAATAAGCCTGTTTGGCGTTTAAGACAACTGTGAAATTGATTCATACCAATCTACCTAACAAAAACCCTAAACTGAACACAGCACTGCAATTACTTAACACGAAGTTAAAACCGATGCTGTTTCTTTATGACACAGTTAAATTCAAACAGCGTGCTAGCATCGATGTTAGCTAACATAGCATTTAGCATTCCTTTATGAAACCGGGCATCATTCTTTCTCTCTTCTTACACATTGTCATTCGTATTGGAGATGAGCATATCAGCTTAGTTCATGGAACCGGCTTAGGGGGTGTCGTTCAAATTACTGAACCGGTTCAGCGAAACGGCTCAGTAAACGGATCTCCCATAAACATTTGCTTAAAACGTCAGTCAGTTCCCGTATCTATTCTTCAACACGGTTGTTTACAATATGTACGTGGTATGTCTCAAACTGCTTATATTTACATTTTATGATTCAAGATGTAATTTATTACTTCTTGACAAGGTCCATCTTTCTCTACCTTGCTTTAAAGAAATAAATAAGATAAATAAATAAAAAATACGATACGAAAGAAGTGAATTATCTAACTTTATATGGTAAAAGGTAAACCTTTATGTTTTTACAAACGACCACTAGAAGGCAATGTTGAAATTTGTCAGTACTATATACGTAAAATTTGACATTTGTTATTGTGAAATCAGTAGCAGCTCATAAATTGACCTAGTAGTTTGTTGACAGAGAGCGTTTAAAAAAAACAAGTTTGTGAAAAAATTTATATTACTCGTGAAGGTTTTCGTTGGATGATTTTTTAGGATTTATTAAAGGACTAACTCAACAACAATGCATGGATTCGCTTCGTTCAACTTTTGGTAAAAAAGCACCATCAAAAAAATGTTTACAATTGGTTTGCAGAATTTCGTCGTGGTCGTGCGTCCGTCAGTGATGAACAGGGGCGGACTGGCCCTAAAATTTTTGTGTGGAAAAATTGTTACCAGCCCATTAATAAAAAATCAGCTGTGGCCACCACAGGACCGACCGCCATCATTAAGTACTTGTATAAAATACATTCTAGCAGCAGAGTAGAAATAACTTGGCCTAATATTTTCTAACAGAGATATTATTTATCATGACCATGGAAACGTTACATGTAAGTATAAAAAATTGAGACAGGCTGGGCGGGGTTATGCAATTTTCAAAATCTTAATGAACCTTGCTATATAAAAAAAAAAAAAAAATACTGCACATATTTAGAAACCTAAATAATGGTATTAGCCATTCGAATTAAAATTAATAAAATATTTTAACATAAAATTTATTTTGGCATCCCAAATAATCATCATTCACTTACTAAAACCTGCGAAACCCTGAAATGTTTGAAAATTCACACTTCACATCAATTTTTTAATTTTCAATTTTTGGTACTTTTCGACAATTTTATTTGATGGCCTATTAATAAAGTTGTGTGCTAGCCACTAAATCTTCAATTTATTTCTAAACTATTTAAAGTCTGAGGATTTCAAAAATTCAAGCCGCAGGTCCCTATCTCTTACCGTTTTTGAGATTTGATTGTTTGTAAAATTAAAGTTGGCATTTCCATATTTAAAAAATATACATAATAATATTAAAAAAATAATAAATAAAATAATGTAAACCTATGTTTGTTAATAATAATAATAATAGTTTATTTATTTAGCTTATGCTAGTAAGATCCATATTAACAAACATAAACATATAAACATTATAATAAACATTCAAATCAAATTTAATCCTTATTTTGTCAATTTCAACCATTATTTGTCCACTTAGTTCATGCAAAACGTGATTTTTGTCAAATTTAAATATCGATTTTTCGTAATTTAGTGCTTTACATTTTTAATAACATATTTCAATTAATTGTTTGGAACCTTAAAAATAAGTAGGTCGTAAAATAAGGTTCCAAACTTGATGCAAATTGGTTTGTAATGTTTTCTACAATAATTTCAAAACTGTATTACTGTGATAAATCATATTTTGAATGTTTTCTTCTCAAATATTTTTAATATCAGCCCTGCCTACGAAGTACAGGACTTCGTATATAAACTATGAAAATAGTTTACATATATATTTTTTCAGATAAACATGTTTCGTCGCATAAATGTTTACGTAATTCCTGCTAATGATATAAAAATAAAATTTCCTTATCAACTTATTTAAGAGGATTAATTATTTTTTTAATCCCATACTAATTCATTTGTGGTTAACAAAACATTGAGATAACATTAAAATGTCTTTATATAAATTCTAAGTTATTTTTTGTACGTCTTTTAACATTGAATATATTGGGTCTCGTGAAAGTGTAGTTATTTTTGGAAATTTGGGTATTAAATCAAAAACTATATCTCAAAAATGGTAAGAAATAGAGACCTAAGGTTTAAATATTTAAAAAATTTAGTTTTACGATGTTTTTTCTGTAATATTTGGTCCGTAATGACCTAAAACTAATTGGTAAAATTTTGATTTTATTTTGTAAATTTCAAAAATTCATATCTCAAAAATGGTAAGAGGTAGGGACTTGAGGTTTGAATTTTTGGAATTCTTACACCTTGCTTTGTCTATAAAAAATTAATGTTTGGTCCGTTATGACCTAAATCTATAAGGGAAAATTTTGATTTTTTTTTGGAATTTTAAAAAATTCATATCTCATAAAAGGTAAGAAATAGAGACTTGAGGTTTGAATTTTTGGAATTATCACACCTTGTTTTGTCTAGAAAAAATTAATGTTTGGTCCGTAATGACCTAAAACTATTGAAAATTTTGATTTTTTTGTAATTTTAAAAATTCATATCTCAAAAAAGGTAAAAAATAGAGACTTGAGGTTTGAATTTTTGGAATTCTCACACCTTGTTTTGTCTAGAAAAAATTAATGTTTGGTCCATAATGACCTAAAACTATTAGGGAAAATTTTGATTTTTTGAGGTTTGAAACTGTTTGAAATATATATATATATATATATATATATATATATATATATATTACGACATAACGGTATATTATGTACATAGTTAGAAAACGGCCCAATTTGTATACGGCCCTTGTGGAATTTTCCACATTTTCCACATGGCCAGTCCGCCCCTGGTGATGAATGTAGTGAAGGTCGACTAAAATTGGTGGTTATTCAAAAAAACATCGATGCTGTGCACAAAATGATTGAAAAAGATCGGCATGTGACTTACCGTGAGATAGAGGCAGCCGTTGTCATATCCCAGACTGCAATACATTCTATTTTGCATGAACATTTAGCTGTGAAAAAGATTTGTTCCCGATGGATTCCGCATAATTTGAGCCAAGCTCAAAAAAAGGCTCGTGTTGATTGGTGTAAGGGAATGCTAAAGAAATTCAACCTATTGCAAAATCCGTATACAACATTGTTACAGGTGACGAAACTTGGATTTATTCATATGAACCGGAAACTAAGCAACAATCTACTGTTTGAGTCTTCCAAGATGAACCGAAACCCACAAAATTTGTTCGTTCGCGAAGCAATTCCAAGAAAATGAACTCTTGTTTCTTCGGTTGTACTAGACATGTCACAACCATTCCTTTAGAAGATCGGAGAACAGTTAATGCTGAATGGTATACAACAATTTGTTTGCCAGAAGTCATCGACAAAATCAGGAAAAACAACTAAAAACGTCGCATCATTCTTCATTCCAAGCAAGCTCCCACACAGCACGTCAAACAAATAATTATTTGAAGGAGAAAAACATCGAATTAATGTCTCATTACCCGTATTCACATGATTTATCCCCTAACGACTTTTTTTTTTGTTCCACAATGTCAAACAAAAAATGCGTAGACAGCGATTTTCATCACCTCGAGAACTGTTGAAGCCTTCGAAAACCATGTTTTTGGGATACCAACTTCAGAGTGGAAATTTTTTTTCGAGAATTGGTTGGAACGCATGCAAAAGTGTATAAATCTTAAGGGCGAATATATTGAAAAGCAATAAAATAGTTTGTTCAAAAAAAAAAAAAAAATCTGTCTTAGTTTTTGTAAAAACTTAAAAGGTAGCCCTCGTATACATTAAAAATTAAGATCATGATAAAATTATACAGGATAAAACGAAACTCAATATTTTACATTAAAAAATAATCATTTTGCTGTTATTTTTCTTGCAATTGTTTTACCTTTTTAATAATTTGATTTTTGTTTGTAGTTTCAGATTTTTGTTACTACATACATTGCGTTTATTATTTAATACAAATTAATAAGCATTCCAAAAATAAGTAGCATGTTTTGAAGGGTTCTGCGTTAAAATAATGTTGGGAACCACTGATCTAGACAAAGTTTATAAAACCACTAAGTGGTCCAAAGGAAATTCTGTTGGAGGGACAAAATATGAAGTTGCACCACTGCAGGTAAAATTTAAACAATGCTTAAAAACTTGAACAACATAAAAATGCAATCAAAACAAACAGTAAAATTATACCTCCATCACAATATTTCTAAATTGGACTAAAACATACGTTTATGAGTTTATTTTGAATTGCTTTTCCCAAAATGGTCCGCACTGATTGGTACCTCTATTGCATTCAGCTTCTCAATTATCCTTTAATATTACATTAAGCAATATTCGACTCCGTAAATTAATATTTATAAAATTACCTATATGCAAGCCATAAAGCTCAATAATCCATTCTAACTGTGAGGGTAAAATCCACCGTATACCCCTTTGGTTAATTCAAGTTAAATTAAGGTTATCTATGGCATTGGGTTGGTTATTATCCAGAGGGGAAATGGATGCATCGACCAAGGCAGATGCCAGCATAAGCCGATTGAAGAAGAACCTTGGGAATTTAATTTGCCAACCCGAAGTTGGCTACAAATATTTCCAGTGACCGGGCACGGTTACATGTTTCATATCAATATTTGCTAGAATAGTCGTGGAACGCTCGGTCGTGGATGGAACTGCACAAGCATATTGCAGTTCTAGATATGCATGTTTTAACATAATTTTAACTGGATTATGACAGCGTGTTTCCGGTTTTCATATCTGAGTGATATAATAGTGATCTCATTTTCAATTGACTTCAGAAATTTATATTTTCATAGCATAAAGACATCTTGAAAAATCTAATGATAGCATTCCTCATATTAAAGTTACCGTTACGTAATAAGACGGTTGTCAGGTCTGGAATTGACTCAGCTCCAAATATTTAATAGTTAATATGAGTAGGGGAGACTGTTGTACCATGAGCATAATGTACCTTGGAACATATTTTAAGTTTCTGACCTTCTCTATCATCTAGGGCAGTGATTCTCAACGTTTTCTGGCATGGGAGTCCCCCGAAATTACGTAAATATTGTTTGCGGCCCGCCTATATATATATATATATATATATATATATATATATTAATAAAAAAGGTATTTTATGAATAATAAGACATGATTTTATTGATCAACTAATACGTCTCACACATCATATGATATATTTTATACTATTCTATTTACATAAAACAATATGCCTTAGCAACGATATATAGCACCCTACGATCGTTAATAAGTGTAAATGTTGCATAATTATATTTTCGCTAACACGGCCAGACTGACATGCGGAACGTTCTCGGGACGCAACTGTATTCTTCACACCATTAACAGCATTGTTGTTATCAGCAACAGCAACCAGTGGTCTGCTCCATACCAACAACAGCATTCTGCATCTTGCATACCAGTAACAGCAACCTGCATACCAGGATCTCCATTCTTGAGCTGGTCCACCATTCATCTTCTACTGCATCTTGAAAGTTTTCACCTAATTCATAATCTGAAAATAGAGCAATTTGGGCGCAGAATTGATCTTTCACAAAATCAACCATGCACCAATATCAATTAGTTAAAATAAATATTTGCTTACAACAAAACCTTCCAATAGCAGAGTATAAATCGTGATCTGAAAGTTTAGAGACTTTTGTTATCATTTCATTTCTCTATCACGAACTCAGTGACTAGATCAACAAGCTCAGATACTCAGTAACTATCTATTAGTTTCCTTCATTACAGATTGTCTACAGTACAACAAGCTCAGAGGCCGTTTATTCATTTCTGCACACACAGTGCTAAGCTCAGAGAGCATCTATTCGTTTCTGCACACACAGTGCTTTATCATCATCATCATCAGCCCGTCGCCATAGCTCACCATCTGCCACCATGGTTACAGAGCTATTACCGGACTGATGCCACTGGCAGCGGCATGTCTTGCGGTACTCGACAAACTTTTAATTCTCAACTCATTATCATATTTCTCAGTTTATTTTGCCATTCCGATCCCAGTGATCTGTCATTTGTCTTTTCCAATAAACGTTCAACTTTAAAACTCAAATCTCGAAACTCAGATCTTAATTATCAAATCTCAAATATCATAACTCAGATATTAAATCTCAAATATCAAAAACAAAATCTCAAATCTAATTTTTACACATTATGGCTAACACGTGCCATATGATTTAACCAAAACAACCTCTTACCTCTTACCATTGTCGTCAATAATCTAATTAGTTACCTTCATACAATGTGTTTGTTAATAACAAAGCAACGCTCGTTCATCCTGACTTGCACCTTCTTTTGCACCAATGTATTGTTGCATTAAAAAAATATTTTTAATATTGTACTTATAGTCTTCTATTTTAATTTTCTTGTGGGTGATAGGCCAATCACACTTCTGATATTAATAAAAAAGGTATTTTATGAATAATAAGACATGATTTTATTGATCAACTAATACGTCTCACACATCATATGATATATTTTATACTATTCTATTTACATAAAACAATATGCCTTAGCAACGATATATAGCACCCTACGATCGTTAATAAGTGTAAATGTTGCATAATTATATTTTCGCTAACATATATATATGGTGTTTCAACGTGTGAGTAAGTTGAAAATTTAATGGTAGTAATCAACCGACACATACACTTTATTTGACCTTGATATAGTTTACTTATAGTCTGTTTATTTGGTTTAAGCAGAACTAGATTTTCAAATTTAGTAATTTGTATTGATTGAATGAATCTTTTGATCATTTTGTTTAGCAAAAGCCCAGTTTACTCAGTATAAAGTTAGTGACAACTTTAGAAAATAAAAATTCCATTTAGTTCAGCTTAAACGTTTGAAATAGCCTGTAGTTAAAATTAGTTATCAAAATAAGTATATTAGATACTCCTATAATAATAAATAAAATATTTATTTTATTCCTGTTATGAAAGGTATATTTTTATGAATATAAATGTGAATAAAATTTATATCTTGCAAGATTGAGCGCATTTCTATTATATTTTCATGTTTCAATCTTGTAAGACTTCGCGGCCCCCCGAAGATCTTTCACGGCCCCCCAGTGGGTCGTGGTTCATCGGTTGAGAAACACTGATCTAGGGGCCTCTATATGTAGTGTATCTATATTGTTAAATATTAACCTGTTGTATTCTTTTTTTTTGTTATTAGTACGCTTGCGATTAAGTTACCTGAAAAAAATGTATTATATTGTTAAAAGTTACTATTTGGTATATTTTTTTTTTTATTTTTTCGTGTTTCCTTTGTAGTTATTGTCCTTGATATCATCTGTAATAACCAATTTACGCAATAGGCTTTGTTGAGTAATTCTACATTATTTTCTACTCCAGACATAACCGGTTCAGTTTTAGCAATTTTCACCATTTTATGCACCCTCTTGTACCTCGACACAACAAAAAATCTTATACCTGGAATTCTGTTCCTACAATCTAAAATAGTTATATTTGTCATACTTTTGCAAACTACTAAAAAAATAGCATTTTCTATCTTGATTTCTTAAAAATTATTTAATGAAAATGTCTTATGTTAATTTTTTCATGAAAAATAGGTGTAAAACCTATTTACAATGATTTTTATTTTATGTATGCATTGTTAAATTGTATAAATATTTACAAAAAAATAGTTTAAAAAGTTAATTTAATAAAATCCTACAAGTTATACTCAACATTGAAATCAGAAAATATATTCTGTTCATTTGAATAATAAAAAGCTACAAGTCCGCAAGAAAAATTTTAATCAATAATAATCTAATAAATGAAATCTGGTCAGTGAAAACATTTATAGTTTTCACTGTGTCAGTGGAAAATAATTATAAAATTGCCTAAAGAAAGCTTCAAATCTTTTACGATTTTTAATAAAAAAAAAGCAAATTTAATTTAGCGTATTATATATTTTTTACGTATTTCTAGTGTGCTTTGCATTTTTTCAAAAGAAATAAAGTGCCATTCACATACACTAGTTATCGTGATAATCTGGTCTAATTTAATCGATGATTAAGTATACCTCGTCAATGTATTGGTCAATTTCAGTATTGGAAATGAAAAAAACAATCAGTGTGTTGACGCAAATTAGAACATTTCTCTCTCAACAATAAATTGATCAATTTCTCAATTAACATATTACGCTCAAGAGCAAATTGAAAACAAACTTAACCAATAAACTGACGAATAAATTGATAAATGTAGAACCAGGTTTGTTTAAATTGTAAAAATAAATTTAGAAATGTCTGGACCAATTGTCATATCCAAAGAAATATGACTGACTTTTTATAAATTTTGTATTTGAAAATCGTTTGTTTATGTTCTATATTAATATATATACTCAAATCTAAAAAGAAGGCTCTTGAGGGACATATGTTAGACTCATAATTGATCGTTATTGATTAAGCAGCCTAGCGAAATTTTTGGATCCCCAACCATAAAAAAACGGTTTCAAGTATGAGTCGGGAATATGTGCTTAAAGATTATTCAAAATTCTTCTTTAAAAAATCAAATATAGATATGAATTATTTTCTTTTAATAATGAATTCTATATACAAATATATAAATAAGTATATAATTTTTATTATTTTTCCTATTTCTCCAGCCTATTTGCAATATTTCCCCCTATTTTAATACTTTTTAGTGCCTTTTTCACTGCCTATTTCACCATTTTTTAGCCTAAAAATCCGGTCTCTACATATTACGTTTCTAAGTAAGCGCGTTAGTATGATCTGATTCAGTCGCCAAAATTGTTTGCCAGGGCCCTCTATATTGTGCTAACAATAACTAATTTGTGGCAATGCTTTTAATATCATCCGTTAATGTGATATTACTGCTACGTACTTAGAATCTTGTGGTTTCCATTGTTTGTGACAGATAAACGCAGTGCTGGGCTGGAGCTGGAACCGTTTAACTGTTGAACATATCAAATTGTTTATGTTCATTAATTTTCTGAAATCCATTTCCATGTGCTTACACGCATTGTCCTTCTGTAAATACATAATTGATAAGAAAATAAGTTCGAAAACAGAAGTTTTGAAGATTGTAGTTTGAGCTTCCGTTCTAATAAGGTGGCCATATTTTTTAGTTCAAAATTCGGGACTGGAGCTCATAGACGGGGGGGAGGGGGAGTTAATTATTCAAATTAATTCATAAAATCATTTTTTTTTAATAAAAATTACCTATATAGCCCAGTAACCTTATCATGATTATGGGGCAAAAGTTGCATCAAGTGGGGGTAGTTAGTTTCGCCATTTTTTCTTGTATGGGATATGCCTGAGATGCAAAATCCAAGTTTTCGACCTCGGCAGCCCTCCGGAACACTTTTGAATTTCTCAAAAACTACTAAATTTTCGAACTTTTTTCGGTTTCTTACCATTATGACCATAAAGGAACACGTTTTTGACAAACATTATTCAATGCATTTTTAAACTAGATTAAATTTTCTATAATTTAAGACCAGAATGGGTTCAGTAGCTTCAATAGTTTCTGAGATACAGCTTTTCAAAATTTGAAAAAATCTCCAAACTTGAAAATTTTATGCTAATTTTCATGTTTCATCATATACAATTGCCTTTATATCTTCAACAACCTGTCTAACATGAGTCAGTGCAGTAAACATTTATTCAATTTAACATTTTGAAGGTGGGGGAGGAGGAGGAAGGGTGGTATGGGTGGAGGGAAGTCACTGTTCACCATTTTCTTCATCGTCCTCAATCGCCTGAAATAAAAAATTATATATTCAATGTCCCAAGGTAAAACCTTGTCATAATATAAATACACCGCACATGAAAGTTGGTAAGCATTAATAAATAGAAGTAATGGTATCTATAGCATGTGGGTAAGAATTAATTGTTATAAATAATGGTAACTTTCAACTACAATACGAGTGTAACAGTTTTTCGACGAAAAAATCGATGTTTTTAAAAAGTTTTTTGCTATTTTTTTGCGAATAACTCGAAAAATATGCATTTTATCAAAAAAACTGTAAAAACCAAAATTGTAGCTTTTAAAAACACAAACAAATTTTTTTTTTTATTATTTTTCTACAACTAATACGAACCGAGATACGGCATGTTATTGGTTAACTTTTTTTCGCCAAATGCATAATTTGAAAGATTCAAAGTAAAATAACAGGAAAAATTTGCATTTTTCGAAGAAAACTCATTGATTCTTTTTTAAAGTATTTGATTAGACCTTTCAAACAAAAAAAAAAAGTCTCTAGTATAAAAATTAAGCGACTTATGATCAAAATAAGGTCGGTACCTACTTTTTTCTACGAAAAAATCAGTGAAAACAGTAAATAGGGGATTTACCCCCCTAATTAAAATTGATCCTCACTCTTCTGTGGTTCTCTTCATATTTGTATTTTCAGTACACCCAAGAAGTTTGACCAATTTAAAATGCCTAATTTTAGAAAAATTGGAGTTTAAAGAAAAAACGATTTTTTTCGATTTCGTATTTTTCACCCTTTTTTTCAAAATATCTCCGAAATTACTGGAGATACGAAAAAAATGATTGAGCACTAAATTGTAGCTTTTTTAATGACTTAAATTTACCTGTGCATATATTTTCTGTACAGTGAATATTTGGCGAGATATAGCCGTTTAAAACCTCTATTTGCAAGCGAACACCACCTTATTCAAGCCCTTCAAACTCACCCCATTTAAAAACTAAGGGATCTTAAGGAATTTAATTTACACAGTCTTATAGCTCTTAAAAAGCCCTACAAAATCGTTTTTGAAAAAACTTTCTATCACTAAAAATGAAGGAGCTATGTTTAAAAAACCAATAATTTTTTTTTCGAAACATTTACATAACCATTATTTTCGGCAGCAATATAAGGTTTTGCAATGTTATTTTATAATTTTTGACAATAAGGAGTAGTTTTCACTTCTAAAAATAAACAGTGCCCATGAGCATGATATAGCATACAATTTTCAAGTTTGGAGATTATTTCAAACTTTGAAAAGCTGTATCTCGGAAACTATTAAAACTACCGAGCCCATTTTGATCTCAAATTGTAGAAAATTTAATCTAGTTTAAAAATGCATAGAATAGTGTTTGTCGAAAACATGCTCCTTTATGGTCAAAATGGGCAGAAACCGAAAAGAGTGCGAAAATTTAGCAGTTTTTACGAAATTCAAAAGTGTTCCGGAAGGCTGCCGAGGTCGAAAACTTGGATTTTGCATCTCAGGCATAACCCATACAATAAAAAAAAAACGAAACTAACTAACCCCACTTGATGCAACTTATGATGTACTATGTTACTGGACTAATATACAATGAATAATAATAATTTATAAAAAATAAAAATTTCTAATCACAGATAATTAATTTATTATAAGGGATATATTATTAAAAGGGACATTATTAAAATCACAGTATTTTTAGATAAATTCAAAATTTATTCATTAAAATTACTCAGTAGAAAACTTTTTATATTATTCGGAACTATGGATATTTTTGAGTTGGGCTTTTTTGCTTTGAAGCATTTTGTAAAAATCCGCACAGTTTTCTTCATAATTTACTTTAATCAATAATATTGCTTTTAATGTGTCTACATCAAGTTGAGTCTTGTCACTTGTCCAAAATCAAGGAAAATACCCTTTCGGTAGAAGTGTTAGTGCCAGGCAGTCAGAAAAAGAACTCTGCTAATTTTCGTATATTCGAAAAAAGAAGTTCGCGATTGTTAAGGCCTTATCACACTAGAGTTATTATTCAAGCCTAAACTTGGAAAATTAAAGTCTTTGCATTCGAATCGAAGTCTTGTGCGTGTGATAGTATGAAGAAAAAACCTAGGTTTAGAAGACCAGGCAAATGAAACAGGATACAATTTCTCGGTCTCTTTACCCAGGGCTTACAAAATGCGCGTGGGCCAACTGGTTTTATCTCGCTCTCAGCTGACGCGTCTTTGTCTTTTGTTTACGTCTAGTGTTGTTAAATTTGTATTTTTGAAAAGTTATTTATTTAAAAAAAATGATATTAGAAGAAGAGTTGATAAATTTTGTAAAAACTTTAAAAACCAATTTTAAAATAATCTTTCAAAATATAACTGTCAACTGGCATAATTTCACGATGTGCGCATGGGTAAACAAACAATTTCCAAGTCTTAACTAATATTCAAATACCGTGTGATATGTCAAGACCTGAAGACATGGATCCTTAAAAAAAAAACTTATAAAAATAAGACTTGGATAGCGTTCTAGTGTCATACGCCTTTTAAAGTGAAAGACCATTTCAACCCACCTTTGGATTGATGCAGTTTTGTTATTGCTCCATTCGGCAATTTTCTCTTCTGCAACATTCAGTTTCATATTAGTGCTCGTCATATATTTCATTTTCAGATATTTGATGAGTTGGAGTAATTTTATTCATAAGTAAGAAAGAAGATTCAATTTCGGCAAATATGATTATACCGCGAAAACCAAAGATTAAAATCTAGACAAATGGGATTTTAATTAGCCCATTTGCCGTTCTGGAGATCTCTGTATTCGCACCTGCTATGTCTATTGCACTACTAGTTACTAGATGCCCGGCGAATAAATTGCTTAAAAGATGTCGCGTCTCTCGTTTATAGAATTTTCATACAAACATTTTAAGTTAAGTTCAAGTTTTGTAAAAATAATTTGAGTTGAAATATATTTAAAATAAAATAAATATTGAAAAGAAGTACTAAAATTCGGGACAATTCTGGACAAAAAAAAAACGAATTTGGGACAAATATTGCTTCTGAAAAAAATCGGGACGCAAGGCGGAAATTCGGGACTGTCCCGGTCAATTCGGGACCATGTTCATCTTAGTTCTAAGTCACTTCAGAGTCCTATTCGTTCCAGAAACAGATTTTATTCCTACTGCAATCTTTTCCTTCTTCAGCTTTTTGATCTTTTTATTTTTCGTTACTCCGTTAACATCTATTGTAGTATCTGTTTTCGCATCTTGTCATTCGCTGAAAATTTGGTATAAAGATAGGTTATTTTTCTTGGATCCGGTCTATGATGGCGGTTGTTACGTTTATCATTTGCCGAATCTTTTCATTTCGAACTTAGTCCAGTATTTACACTCTGATTTCCATTAAAATGTTTAGTAGTTTAGTCTTTTGAAGTTCTTGTCTTTTTACGTTCATTTACTATACTTCGGTACAATAAACTCTCTTTACATTACAAAGTAACATTTTGAAAATGGATCTTCATAACCATGAGATCAAAAACGATGTAAACTCGTAACAAAGTTCTATTTCCTTGTCGATGAAGCCTTCGTTTCGATATCTAATTAAGACTTTATAAAGTTTTAAGATGGTGTTTTCGCGGCACATATTCACCCTATACACTTTATCAGTTATACACTCCCTGTAGGGGAGCGGTAACCTGGTCATATGATGATAAACCCGGGAATCGAATCAGGAACAGGATTTACTTAAAGCTCTAAACGTGCAGATATTAATCGGGAATACCTCGAATATGTTGGAGTTGGTTCATATACGTAAGCGGGCGAGACTCGCAACATATTCTATGTAATAACAATGTTATGTAACTCCAGTACAATAAATTGGTTTTATAGAAATTACGAATAGAACTACTGGTATTAATAAAACAAGACGCTAGTATAGTTTTGTTTTGACATTGACTTTTGGTATGAAATACGACTTATGAATTAGCAGTTAGGTATATGATGCTGTTTTCTATTTGGTTGGTGCTTATGTACAATATGTTGGTATCATTGTGGTTTTAAGGACTTTGATAGAAGAAGATCCCAGTTAGACCTCAGGCAAATTTGGAGAAATGTTGACGTGTTGTAATAATGTTGTAGACATCTCTATGCCATAAAAAAGTTTAAAAAAATAATACGTAGAACCTCATGAATCAAGGATAGAAACAAAGTGGACCGATTATATGCATGTTCTTCATATCTTACGAGGAATAATTGCAAAATACTTCTGGACCGAGTTATGATCTATAACGAGAAATGGAGATTGTATGATAATCGTAAAAGATCAGCTCAATAACTAGAGAAAATTTAAACCACAAGATATGTTCCAAAACCTTGGCTTCATCCGCTGATATCAGTTTAGTAGTATACATACATGGTATAGTTAATAATTTTTTCGTGCCTACAGGTGAAGACTCTAATATCCACAGATGATATGCGCCAAACAAATTTAACTAATTCACTAATTGTTTACTGGTCAAACCATACCATTATAGAGGTACTGTGAATATGTTTCAGAAAAACATAGTAAATTGAAAATGGTACATCTTCAATTTACTATGCTATGACGGTGCGTCCAGCCTTAATCAGTAGACACATATTTATTCTAGTATACGATGATGTTAGACCTAATCAAAAATTATCATCATGAAATGCTAAAACATGAAATTCTTCTGCATCCATCGTATTCACCTGGCATCACCAAGGGAATAGCACTTCGTTTAATACCTACACTAATTCCTAAAAGAAATTCGCTTTTTATAACGTAAAAGCGATCAAAAGAGTCGTAGGTTGTTATACTGGAGGAAATATTTTTGACAATTGTGTTGGAATAAAAAACTATTTAAAAATTAATATTTGTTTGTTAATCGCTTCAATACAAACAATTTGATACCCACATTAAATTTTTAAAAAAATATTTTTTGAACAACACAAAAAATTTGGTAACAATAATTATTGAAATAATCGAAAAATAATCGGATCGAGAAGCATATTATTACAGTTCACATCAGTATACATCCTTTTGATTTTTTTTTTTTTTCAGAATAATATATATACTAGCTGAAAACCCATGCTTCGCTACGGTATATTGATGGTCTCATGGAGCACAGGAGATACGAAAGGTTTCTACCGAATTTCATATCTCTTTGTAAAAGGACGCTCTATCGAATAAAAAATACCAAATTACTCCGTAAGGGATGAAATTTAAAAAAACTGTCAAACGCTTTCTAAATAGAAACCTATGTACCAAAACGAAGTGTTATAACTCAGGAAATACAAAGGTTTATATAATTCACCCCGAATGCATATTTATATATCCATTTAGGGGTTGATTAGGACAAACACGTGAATTTCTGTTTTAAACATTTGTATGGGTATCATTTGTATGGGTATCATTTGTAAGCAAAAACTAAGAGATATTAAGGCAACCCTAAATCAAATTTCACCTCATTTCACCACTTTAAAATGGAATTTAGAAAAATCTCTTCTTATTGGTATCTTACGTCATGGAGGGAATGTAAGCTCCGAATTTCATGTCTTAATATCCATTGGATTTTCTATCGATTAAAAAAGACCAATTTACCCCTTTAGGGATGAACTTTAAAAAAACTGTCAAAACAGTTATTTTAAAAAGATTTTGAAAAAGGTGTTTTGAAAAAGGCACGTATATGCCAAAGATGAATGTTATATCTCAACAAACAGGAAAAACTACAGGTACTATAATACATCCCGTTTGGAGTGGATTGGGACGAAATCATATATATTTTTTTAAATTATTGTATGTTATTGTATGTATGTTTAAATATTTTAGCCCCTTAGAAATCGACTTTCGAAGAATCTCTTCTTAGTGGGTACTTACGCCATGGAAGGAATCAACTTTGCGAATTTCATATATTTATGTCAAAGGAACGTTCTATCGAATAAAAATATCCATTAACCCCATTAAGGGTGCATTTTAAAAAACTGTCAAAACCATTTCGGGACATTTTAAAAAGACACCTATTTGCCAAAAAGGGATGTTATAACTCAACAAACACATAAAATACGACGGGATATATAATTCACCCCGAATTTATATTCACCCCTTTACGGATTGATTAGGATAAAATCTTGAAAGTTTTTCGATATTTGCATGGGTAATCTTTGTAAGAAAAAGCTAAGTAGATATCTTATTGATCCTAAGAGATATTAAGGAATACTTGACACCTCCTCTTTTCACCTTTTAGGGGTGAAATAAAAAAAAACTGACAAAACCATTTCGAAATATTTTAAAAAGACACCTATTTGCGAAAAAGTATTGTTGCAACTAAACGAACACAGGAAAATCGACGGAATGTATTATTCACCCCGATTGTAGATTTACCCCTTTATTTCAGGACAAAATCCTGAAATACATTTTTCGCCATATGCATGGGTAGTTTTTGTAGGCAAAAACCAAGTCGGTATCTTATTAGTCTTAAGAGACATAAAAAAATCCTTAAAATCACAAATCACCCCTGTTATAAAAAAATTAAATTAAATTAAATTTTAATAACTGTCAAAACCATTTCAAAATATTTTAAAAAGACAGCTATGTGCCAAAAAGGAATGTTGCAACTAAACGAACACAGGTAATATGACGGGATATTCACTCCGATTGTAAATACACCTTTTTAGGGATTGATTAGGACAAAAACCTGAAATAAGTTTTTCGGTATTTGTATGGGTAATCTTTGTAAGCAAAAAGCAATGCGATATCTTATTGGTTCTAAGAGATATTAAGGAATCCTTAAAATTATAATTCACCCCCTTTCCACCTTATAGGTGTGAAATTTTAAAGAACTGTCATTTCGAGATATATTAAAAAGCTACCTATGTGCCATAAAGTAATGTTGCAACTAAACGAACACAGGAAATACGACGGGATGTATAATTCACCCCGATTGTAGATCTACCCCTTTAGGGGTTGATTAGGATAAAATCCTGAAATAAGTTTTTCGGTATTTGTATGGGTAATCTTTGTAAGCAAAAAGCGAATCAATATCTAATTGGCCCTAAGAGATTTAAGGAAACCTTGAAATCACAATTCACCCCTTTTCACCCTTTAGGGATGAAATTTTAAAAAACTATCAAATCCTTTTCGAGATATTTTAAAAAGACACCTATGTGCTAAAAAGTAATGTTGCAACTAAACGAACACAGGAAATACGACGGAATGTATAACTCACCCCGATTGTACATAGATTCACCCCTTTAGGAGTTGATTAGGACAAATCCCTGAAATGAGTTTTTCGGTAATTGTATGGATAATCTTTGCAAGCAAACAGTAAGGGAAAAAAGTAAAGGGGTGCCCTTTAGGGGTGAAATTTAAAAAAACGGTCAAAACCTTTTTTAAATTTTTTAAAAAGAAACCTATATGCCTTAAAGAAATGTTATAACACAACAAACACAGAAGATGCGAAGGCTTCTATAATTCACCCTGATTGTAGATTCACCCCTTTAGGAGTTGATTAGTACAAAATCCTGAAAAATAAGTTTTTCAACATTTATGTGGGTAGTCTTTGTAAGCAAAAGCAAGGCGATATATTCTTGACCTAAAAGATACAGAGGAATCCGTGAAAACACATTTCACCCCTTTTCACACCTGAGAGGTCAAATTTCGAAAAATCGTTTCTTAGGGGGTCCTTAAGTCATAAAAGGGATATACTGCCCGAATTTTGTGTTTCTTTGTCTAGACGACATCCTATCGAATAAAAAATGCCAATTTACCCCTTTAGGGGTGAAATTTAAAAAAACGGTCAAAACACTTTCTAAATATTTTAAAAAGGCACCTATATGCCAAAAATGTTATAACGCAATAAACGCAGAAGATGCGAAGGGTTCTATAATTCACCCTGATCGTAGATTCACCCCTTTAGGGGTTGATTAGGACAAAATCCTGAAATAAGTTTTTTTATATTTACATGCGTAATCTTTGTAAGCAAAAACCAAGTCGATATCTTATTGGACCTACGAGATATTAAGGAAACCGTGAAGCCACATTTTACCCCTTTTAACCCCCTTTTCACCCACTTAGAGGATGAGTTTCGAAAAATCCGTTCTTAGTGGGTGCTTACGTCATGGAGGGAATATACTCGCCGAATTTCATGATTATAGGTCAAGTGGTTTGGGCTGGGCGTTGATTATAAGTAGGTAGCTTAGTTACGATTTTATATATATAGATAATATTTTTTTTCAATAGCAACAACAAAATATTAAATAAAAAATCTCTACTAAACCTCTTTTAAACAAAAATCGTTAAGTCAGAAAAACAAGATCCTACATAAAGTTACGCATGCCCAGCTTAGAGTAACATTTCGAAACTCAACATCGAAAAGATATAAGTTATGCAGAATAAGTACCTATAATAAGATAATAATAAGATCAGCCGGAGACTTTCATAAATATACACGGATCAGCAAATTGCACGAAAACTGAAAATAGAATGAATAAAAGACTATGTTAAAAACTACGGTAATTTCTTCTTTTTTTTTTATTAAGTGCCAGTTGAGTTATTCGCCTATAATACGTGAGATGGGAAACTACAAAATTTACCCTTTAAAAAATATAAACATAAAGTAACAAAATATATATTGTTTAATTCATAAGTGAAGTAGAGTGATTTCACACTGATTAACCCATATGCCCAGTAGGTTTTTAACATTTTTTCCCTACAAACTATAGATATATCTACCAACGAACTAGAGGTATACAGAAAGTCTGTTTCTTTGGTTTAGGTGGAACTAGATTTTCAATTCTAGTTACTTTTACAGATTAAGTGAGGCTTTTGATAATTTTGTTTAACAAAAGCCTACTTCAGACCATAAATGGAGAGCTCATGATAACTTACAAAATGAAAATTTCAGTTAGTTCCGCCTTAACGTTTGGATTAGCCTATATATTAATATTATACTGTTTAAATTTAAGTTATGAAAATACTCACTATTTTGTTTTCGATACTTAACTAAGTATGTTATCTAGTTGTACGCAAGTTATAGCAATAAAATATTATACAACAAAAAGCATATGCTTGTTAATGACTTATATATGCATACCAAATCTCAAATATTTAGATCCAGTCATTTAGCACAATTTCTATTATTTTTGGCAGACAGGAAGATAAACACAAGAGTAACGGCACGAAATCTTAAAAAATCTATTACAATTTTAATACTTTTATTGTGTAAAATGTCGTTAAAAGGGACTGGTTAAGAAATGACAGTACTTGACTTATGCCTTAACGACAACTTCAACGATATTGTTTAAAAACGTATTCCGAAGAACTTACCTTAACTGATAAATACTGTAACGATTGTCGATAACGTCGTCACAGTCGCTATAAAAAAGTCAGGATACGTATAGAATAAAAATTTGACATATAGTTATAATAAATATTAAATTAGCACAAAACATACATGAAAGGGCAACTAAAAAAATCAGTCATATTTATTTATATTTAACAGGGTTGGAAGGGAAAGAAGCGCTTCGCTCAAATAAACAAAACATCGAAAAACAAAATGATATTTTGAATGAAACCAAGGTAAATTTAGTAAAGCGGTTGAATTGTTCAAACGGTTTGCTCTATTTTTAATTGTAAAGATCTATTTTTGATTGGAAACGAGTAATTCATAAACTTATCTAACAGTGTAAAATCTATTTATTGCTTAAGTTCTTTGAAACGCAAAAAATTGTCATCTTATGTTTGTATATTTTTGTACTTACTGAAAGATAATTCTAATATAAATTCCAAATTAATTAATAAATACAGATATTAACTGATGTGAAATGGAGGGCAAGAATTTTAAAATTAACGCAAAATGGAACTTGAGGTAGTCCTTCCGAAAAACCTCTTTCAGACCTCGAAACAGATTTATTTGAGTTATTGGTTTTGTCAGATTTGCGGCCATTATTTCAATATATTAAACATATTAAATGATTGTTTTTTTCTTTTAACGAAATACGGTCGTTATAACGTAACACCAGGAAAGGAGATGTCGTTTATTAACGAAAAATATTTCATGACTTTACCCTTTCTGAAGGACTAAAACAGTTTACGGAATAACTTTTTGTCGTTCAAGAGTCAAAATAACGACAGTCGTTAATGATCGTGTCGTTATGGTGTTGCAGAACAGACCTGTAAGTACCGTTAATTACTACTAAATCACAATTACCCAGGTGGCTTGGACATTTGCAATGTATGTCTAACAAAAATAATCAATATATATATATATATATATATATATATATATATATATATATATATATATATATATATATATATATATATATATATATATATATATATGTAATATAAACATACTGAAAGAAAGTCACTGGATTGATGACAATGTCAGGATTTGGAGAGGACAAATATAAGAGACTGAAGAACAAAGCAGCAAATAGGATCGAATGGATAAAGATGATGAAAACACCATGTAGAAGTACCGCTAGTAAAATTTTTAAGTAATACAGTCTTAGAAAATAAGTATATAACAGATCACCATACTATTAACTACCTTTGTAAGAGGTAACCTTGAGCCATTAGTAAATTTACAAACAACGTTAATTTATTTTTATTTCTTAACCTAACTGTTCACATCTTTTTTAAAAATAAGTGAGCTCTTAGCTTTGAGTGAAATAATTTAAACAAAGTTTGTGCAAATTTCATCATATTTCCGCACATCAAGTTAACAAGACGGGTAAAGATTAATCCAACAAGACCACGAATACTTCATTTGATATAATCTTATAAATTTACGCTCCGGTTACAAAACAGCAACGAAACCTACAGATATAATCGTAGTTATTTGAGATTTTCTGTGCTTCTCTTCATATTTACAAAGTAGTCTGTTCTAACCGAGACTCGCAACTTGAAACTAGTTTCACCAGAAGTTGTGCTCGGTGGTGAATGTTTGCTGCTGGATTGTGGCGAAGGGTAAAGAGGGAGATGTGGCAATTTCCATACGTTCTGAGAAGTGTTTATATTAAGTTGAGAGTAATCTCAAAACTTATTTATGAAACAAACACTCTTCACAACCTGCATATTTTGATTAGATGCAGTATTGGCACTAAACTTAAAGATGTTTTCCAGCTCAACATAGATAATATTATAACAGGGCAAAATTTTCTCAGCTAGGATATTGTTGAATAAGCGCATAGTCTAGCAACAATTTTTAGTTGTATAATCTATTCACGATGTTTCCTCATCTGACTAGACTATGATTTGGGTGGAATTTTTGTTGGTAACCATGAAAAATAACTATAGTCTGTGTCAAATAAGAAGTGAATAGATACTGCTGCGAACCGACTACGATTTACACAGGAAAATAACGTTATGACAGTAAACTAGGGCATGGACGTAGTACCTGGGTCAGCCAGTGATTTTTTTAAAGATAAATAATACACACACGTTTAAAAAATATTGATTTTTTAAAATTATGCATTATAAATAAAAAGGTTTAAATAACACAATTACCCAAACGAAATATCTTCAGAGCTTAAGTTTTTTATATAAATATTTATTAAAGCATTTTCTTGCGCAGAGCATTTTTATGCTGTTCCTCCAATATGTCAAACGTAACTTTACATGTTCGTTTCTTGGGTGGGACGGAACCCTTATTCTTCATTTCTTTAACTATTTGCCATAACAACTTCTCCGATAGACCAACCACTATTAATGTTAATTTAATAGCTTGAGTTTTGCTTATCCCTTCTTGACTTCGTCGTAAAAATACAATATACGCCATACGTCGCTGACTGCTTTTGAAATACTTCCTTTGAGTATTCTTTATAATACCAGTAATACCAGCTTCTTTTTCTGCCAAATTATATTAATTTACTCACAAAAAAGTACTTATATATCAAAATATTTATGTCAGATAACCAAAAAATATATAACTGCATAAAAACAAATTACTTAAATTCTACACGGAGTTTACCATAATATCTATACCAAGAATATAAATAAAAGTCTAAATATGTAAATAAAAACTGTTGGGCCCGCTAAGCGCCCAAATTTCCAATCCTTTAATTTTATTTTATTTAAATGATAAAATACAGTGTCTGGGTATTTCTTTATGTTTTAGTCCAGCTAGGGCCATCTATAAATTGTTTATTGAATTTTTATATAAAAATAATGCAATAGTTGACCGCATTAGACATGTCACTAAATGTCATTAATTAATTAACCTGTTACGAGAGATAACGTTTTAGAGCGCGAGAATAAAGCACTTGTTTATTTAACCTAAAAACAGTGATTTTTTCTTCTCAGCTTTTTATTCCTAATTCTTTTGGATTTACGACCCGAATTTACAGTCATTATTAAAACCGCGTTCGGCAGCCTTACAACCTGACGAATAAAATCAGTGCAACTTATAAATTGTGTGAAAACCAGATCAGCTGATATATTCTACCGAAGAGATATCCGTCTCCAAAGAAGATCCAGAATCCAGCTAAGTGTCAAACACATTGTTTACTTTATCTGCAAACAATCCGTTTTGTTGTTTATGTTTTTTATGAGAATATTGTTTATTCTGGAGTAACTTTATTTCGAACTTACTTCATTTCCAGTTTTCAGTTCATAATTGTTATTTAATTCTTTAGTCTAGCCTTCTGCTAATAAAATTTAGTAACAACAATTTTGTAGATTATTGTTAATTTGTGAATATTGTTCTAAAATTCATTAATTGTAGTTACTATTACTTGTGCCTTCAGCTGATATTTTCTTTAATTGTTAGTGTAATAAAACCATTTATTTGTTGAACCTTAACTAGTAGTACTTTAATATTGCACTAAAGATTGGTTTTACACTACAACACTTTCTTTATTAATATTTCTAGTGTTAATTATAAGATTTGTATTATAGATATTATTTTATTGTGTCCGACAAAGTACACTGGCCATTTTTACATCGCACCATATCTTGCCAGGTGTACTTTACTCCAGTGAGTCGAGTCCATGAATTTTTGTGTTAGGTACGCCATCGGTAAGGTGTCAAGATCACCGAGGGAATACATCAAGTATCGACTCCACCTTACATCTTATTTGTGGGCCTGGATTTTACCCCTTCTTTCCCAAGCTAGGGCTAACTACTCCCTATGTGCTAGTCTCCTAGAACAGCCCCTAGGAGCAGAAGAGTTAAAATCCCCCTCTCTCCTTATGGTCGAACCACGTCTACTCAACTCCCTGCGCATACGTGCACTCGATACAATTTACCACTCCATATACCGCGCACTGCGCAACTAACACTTTATCGGTTCTTCGAGTTATAATCGTCGACCTGTGTAGCTCTGTCGTGACCTAGGGTACGACCAACCGCAGGCAGGCGCTACAATAACTAAATATACCCTATAAATAATATATATTTCGATGTATATACAACATTCACGAAGACAATGATATTAATTTATCCAAATGTACGACAATCTATCAACTTGGATTAAATACAATATTCTTACATTGTAATATAGGTGATGTTCTAAACCAATCAGAACCAAGGACAAACAGGTCCTATCTTCTTACACACAGTATTCTAAGCTGAAATAGACTGTAGACATGCGAAAAAATAAATAATAGGAATAATTGTTTTAAAATATCATTCATGTGACATTCTATAAGAAATTTTCATTCGACAACACTGGCAATATATTTAGAAGTAAAAATGTCATTATTTTTTAATGTCAAAAAGAAAAAAAAACTAGCCTAAACTTGGTATTTTAAATGCCTTGATTTTAAATTATTGTATATATTCTAAGTTAATAAGGTAACTGTCAATTAAATCTTTTATATACTTTCGTTGCACTATGATTGTGTACGAATTAAAGGAAAAAGTTCAATTTGCGTTGCAGTTTACAATATATTTCAGTTCGTTTTTACATGAATTGCTACATTTTTTATTGATTCCTATCAAATCATTAAGATGCCTAATTAGTGAATTTATTTGTTCTAAGGGCTGCTTTTACAATCAATGGATCAACATCGGGTAACGCAATTTGTTGTATAAAGTCAAAAAATCGATTTTATAATGTTCAGATAAAGCTCGGATAGGATAAACATCGGAATAAATACCAGGATATCATATCCGGCCAACGGCACTTCAAATAATTGGCAGTATAAGTTATTCCCTCACTCTGATTGGTGCATAAGTATTTATTGCGCTGCAATGATGAAAACTTTAATTTTACATACGATATATATCATATATCGTTTGGTTTACATTTTGCATTATAAGTAGATAATTATGGTTGCAGCAGCGTAATGATCAGCTCACTTGCTTTGAAAGTGTAGGATCGTGAGATCGAACCTCAGTATGGGCAAAATATCTTTAAAAAATCTTGGCTGTTGCAACCGTAGGCTCACTCGGCCTACTTTACAATGATTACCTGTAATAATATGCGATAATATTGGACATGCTCCACAGGGCACGCAAAGCCTGCGGCCATGGCTACTGAAAAAAGTATTCTTTTGACCATATCAAAGAGTACTAGTTGCTGCCTGAAAATCTCTTAAATCTATGAATCATGCCATTTGAAAGAATAATTACTAATAGTACAGTGATCCCAGCAAACATTTTTATACGGGCCAGTACTGGTAAAGCACATACTCCCCGGCATTGAAAGTAATGGGCCAGTGCTGGCATTTCGTACTGGGCCAGTACCCCGGTGTCCCGTGGCCCTTAGCTGGCCCATTGATGTATCAGTTGCTGGCCCAGCAACGGTAAAGTGCATTGAAAGTAATGGGTCAGTGCTGGCATTTCGCACTGGGCCAGTGCTGGCATTTTGCAAAATAAATACTCTTTTGGCCATTTTCAACATCGTTGAATAAATTTATTTAACAAATAAAGTTGACAATATCACATCGGTTTTAAACTATTAATGAAGAAATTAACATTGCTGTCAATAGAATGATGCGATATGGTTAACTTAAGTTGTTAAATAAATTTATTCAACGATGGTAAAACTGGCCGATTGTAAATTGTATTAACAGTTATAATTTATTGTTTTTTTTATAAATATTAAATAAATATAATTTCAGGAATAACAGGAATTAGTTTATTTAATTTATTAATTTAATGAAGAATTTTAAGATAAATGGTTTTCTGCCGTTTCGGCCAAACCAATTGCATCCTAAAGATAAGGGGTGATTAATAATTTTCGCCAATATTCGTCTTGTATTATCTACCACATCTTTCCCCCCTGACTTGAAGAGTACCAACCTAAAGAAATCATACTTGTTAAAATAAATTCAATAATCAAATTTTATAAGCATTAATGCTATAAGCTGTTCACTTTTGTAAGAACAAACTAGATCTGGTTATTTTGGTGATTTTTATAGTGTAATACTGACTTTTAGAAACTTGGTTATATTGTAAAAAAAGCTTTACAGTTTTGGATTAAGTTTGTATTATTTTAGGTTGGTATTATATTTACAAAATATTTAAGATGTCACTATTCAAAATGAAATATGACAAATTATATTTTTTAAATGCCATATTTATAATCTTGTAACAGATTTATTAATAATTGAAAATTTTATTACATGAAAAAAACTATGATTGAACTAAACTAAAAATTAAACAATTTAACATGAAATAGTTTGTGTAAACTACGTCCTTAAATCTAACAAAACACACACAAATCACAATAAAAAACTGTATAATGTTCACAAAACAATAACTATTCAAATACACTTCTTGACAAACTGTCCACCAACACGTATCAACTTGTACTGGCCCTCGAGGGGGTACTGGCCGTTAGGGCGTTTTATGACTCAGAACAATCAGAATTTTCAAATTATTACATTCAAAACAAGATTAGTTTTAAGTAAAAAGTATAAAAATGTTTGCTTGGATTAATACAAATAAGGAGTGCTTATAAAATGCTGGTAAAGTACTTCGTATAGGCGGAATGCGAAATACAAATGTGAAGTACATTATTAATACTGGCGTTGCACTTACTTTTGGTGCCAGCAGTAAAAGCAGTTTGCCGGCATTCGGCCGTTAGTTAAATGTTTGCTGGGATCCCTCGTTATACGTGTATATTTTCAATGGTTTTGGTTATACGCGGTTATGAAATTATAATTTTCTTTATTTTTAACTAGGAAGTAAAGAACAGTAGCAGCCAGTTGCCGCTGGAATATGCTCGTTGCAATAGGGCGCCTCACATCTGATTGGCTACTGTTACTGCTTCTGAGCTAGTTACCCATAATGCCTGTGTTTTATATGTACATATTTATATAGGTGATCTGTTATTTGTGGTTTTCCTAACCGTGACATGGTGGTGGAACGTAACCTCCACGGATAATGTTCCCCAAACACTCCCAAAAGATATTGTTTCTAGCAATGTCAGTTGATAATAATCAGACCAATTCTGTAACTCAGTTACTATGATCATAGTAACTAAATTTGTCACTATGAGCAAGGTCAGCTACTATCATAGTAACTTTGGGGTAATTCGTATTCCGTAAGACAAAAGTTACTAATATTTAGTAACATGTTACTATAAAAGTGCCTATCATAATCAGATCAATTCTGTAAAGATAAAAAATTTACTGTGTAGTAACGTTACTACAAGATAAAATATTATAAAAAGTATAATGCCTTTCATTCATGATAGTAACTGACCTTGCTCATAGAGACACATTTAGTTACTATTTTCATAGTAACTGAGTTACAGAATTGGTCTGAGTAACTACCAAATGCTGGTGTTTATAAGTAATAACTTAGTTCTTTTGAAGATAAAAATGGCGGACATTTGATTTTAAGTGTAATTTTTAGATATAATAGAAAATGAAGAAGACTAGTAAAGTAAATTATATAAATTAAATATATAACGGGTGTTTTTTTTAGAGGTATAGAACTTTAAATTGCAATAAAACAACCAAGATCTTGTGATTTAACACCGCTGGACTACTTTCTGTGGGGCTATGTAAAATCATTGGTCTATGCGGATAAGCCACAAACGCTTGACCATTTGGAAGACAACATTCGCCGTGTTATTGCCGATATACGGCCACAAATGTTGGAAAAAGTCATCGAAAATTGGACGTCCAGATTGGAGCCAACATCCGAGCCAGCCGTGGCGGTCATATGCCAGAAATCATATTTAAAATGTAATGCCACAAGATTATCTTTCGAATAAAAAAAAATTCATGTCAATCGAATAATCTATCGTTGTTTTATTGCAATTTAAAGTTCTATACCTCTAAAAAAAACACCCATTATAAAATATGTATGTATGAGTGTAGGTAAATGTTTATATTGCAGGAGATGAAATATGTTAAAGATCAAAAAGTCTTTTCCAATTCCTCATTTTTAGTATGAGTCTTTTTTAAATTATTATAAAGAATAATTTAATTTATAAAAAATTAACAAAAGTTCTATTCAGTGACGCAAAAATAGTTTCATGAGGGGGAGGGTTATAAAATGAGACGTATGGAAGTAATGACAAAACAAGGAAAATGCATCGAAGTAATAAAAAATCCAGCTACATGGGAGGTTCTAACCCCCAAATCCCACCCACTTGCGTCATTGGTTCTATTGTCGAGAATTTGTCTTTGCATTCCGTTTTTTTTTTTTTTTAATTTCTTCACTGATTTTGTTTTTTTTTTATATTTTATAAATGAATATACCATAGTATATATTATATAACAACAAAATAATGTAAGCAATAGAATATTTTGACATTTTTAACCTCAACTGTCATCTGTATACCAACAATGGGCGTGCGTGTAGCGCTTCTGTAACTAACTTCATTCTTTTCTCAGTAACTTTCACTAAGGGCCGGTTTCTGAAAGCTTAGTTAACTATAACCAAATAGGTAAAACATTGTTGCTATGGTTACTTATGGGATTGTTATATTGTAACCGAGTTAAACCAAAAGATTAAATTCGGCTAAGCTTTCAGAAACCGGCCCTGAGATATAACTTTCATAGCGACGTTACTACAGTTGGATATTACAGAATACGAAAAATGTTAAAGTTACTATTAAAGTTACTATAAAAATTATCTTGTAGTAACGTTACGGTACCTATTATAGTAACTTTTTACAGAATTGATCTGATTGTCTTTTCTGATATTTTTATTTATGTGTCAAACAATACCAACTTTATTTTATTTATATTTACGCCATGGATAACTATCTGAGAATAAAAAATGTATTGTAAAAGTGAAAATCGGAATAAACATAAGAATAAACTTATAACAACCAATCTAACCCGAAATACGAACAACTTGGCATTCCATGTCTATTTCCAAACAACAGAAAACTAACAAAAACCTCTAAGCGTAACTCCTCTACAAAAAAATATCACTGAAACATATTTATACAAGTTTAAACCTAAAGTACCCAGATATCATACCAAACTACCAATATGAAATCCCTCCCTGACAAATTATTCCGCTACAATTCAACACAGACCTTACCAGATATACCAAAATGACACCTGCTCCGAACTATACAAGAACGCTTTCCTAGAGATATGCGACAATTATCAAGATGTAGTAAAATTTTTCACTGATGGTTCCAAAAGTGAAAATGGCACCGGTGCTGCTATTATTGTGGACAACAAGAGCCACAAATACCATCTGTAGGATATGGTAACGATCAACATCGCAGAATGATGAAGCGGCGAAATCAGCTCTGCAAGATAGAGACCGCCAACGCAGCAGATGACTTCAAAGACATTATAAAAAAGAACATTAGAAACCATTGGTGCAACATATGGGAGAAGACTACGGCAAAAAAATTAAAAAATACGAAACCAGACATTGGTATATGGCCAACAATCGGTGCAAGACGGGACCAGATTCTGATAACAAGGGCACGTATATTACACACTATCTATACGCACAAGCATATATTTGAGAAAGAAATCACTCCAATGTGTGATACATGTCACACTCAAATAACTGTTGAACACTCAATGCACCAAATATAGACAAGAAATACTAAAACATGACATACCTAACGACATTAAAACTGCTCTCCAAAACAACATCACAACTATCACAAACACATTAACCTACCTAAAAGACATCAACCTGTACCACTAAATTTAAATTGAAATATTTGTTACCATATGCATTATACATATGTTTGTTTGAAACGGGGCACCTCGAATAACTCCTTTATTTTAAGAGATACAAAAAATTCTTCAGAATAAAAGTTAAACTAGACAAAAAGGCCCATCTAAAAGTTACTATAAGAATTCTGAGGCACTTCCGGTTTCACCGGAAATGATGTCAACTTTTGATCTAGCATAGGGAATCGATAATTTTATATTTTTTTCCTAAATGTACATTAAATTAGCTTTACAATGACACCAAAAGTCAAATATTTTATGGTAACCATTTCAAAATGGCGACCATTTATTTACAAAATAATAATCAACATAAGTTTTACAAAGTTGAACGTAAATATAATACTATAGAAATACTCAATATGTAAATACTGTACTTAGAATTAAGAACCGTTAATGACTTCACAGTTGAAGCACTATAATTTAAATAAAAATAAAAAAATTTAAAGAACTTATGTCGCCCGATAGCTATTCCGCTGCTTATCCGAGGTTTGTAAAAGCGGTCTTAAGTTTGAAATAACACAACTTGTAAAAAATAGTGCAGAATGATTGGTTTACAAATATTGTCACATAGGTAATCCTAGGTCAGGATTACGACATCAAGACATTGTGATGGTCAGCTGTCTGATTAAAAACTATTCGTCAGCGTCTGACGTATTTGGCCTGATTACGAAAATGCAGACATCGCATTTTCATAATGAGGAAATATTTGTCATGACGAATGTATATTGGAATTGGGTTAATTCTCGTTACAAAAAGGCTGGAAGTCACAAAATATGGAGGCAGTGGAACATAGCCAACTCCGCTGCACGTATTAGTCCAGAAGGTGACGACCAAGACACTGACGCCAGATTCTTGTACCGAGAGTGAAGCCAAGCAAGTAGTGACCATGTGAGTGGAAGAAGACGTCTCCAGGCTCCCCGACTCCCGGATGGGTAGCCCCCGCCTCGGATATAGGTCCAAGCCGATCCTGGCCAACACGGGGTGGACCGAAGACTTCCTCAACTCCATGGACCAATTCAAACATATGTTTTAAAAACTAGTAATTTTTATCGGTTAAATGAGGTTATTAATCATTTTGTTTAGCAAAAGCCTTTTCAATCATTAAAAAGAGGGCTCGTGACCGTGAACTTACAAAAATAAAAATTCCATTTAGTGCTGCTTAAATTTTTGGAATAGCCTCTAGTAATGCACATTGTTGTCAATTGAAATAACAGTAAGACCGACAGTGCCTAAAGAGGTAAAGGAAGAATATTTTTCAGAAAATAATTAATTTCAGACTTATAAAAATTAGGGACTCAACATTTGAAGCATAAAACTTTTTCTAAAAAAGACTGTTCTTAGAAATAATGATTTATTCAAATGAAAGGACGCGATATTACTTTCAAACACAATGTCAATAAAAGAAGGAATCTGAATAATGCTATTTCTCAGACAAACATTTAAAATGTAATGTATTCAAATGACTAATTAAGTTTTACGATGAATAATAAAAAATAAAATGACATTTTCTAGACCTTGATTTGAAGTTCAACATTTACTCGACAGAAGGACTAACCATTTATTTACCCTACTAAATGTCAACTTGAAAAAAAGATTTTTTTCGAGTACGTATTTTAAAACAACATGATTACAAATTATTCATTAATTAAGAAAATTATTGACCCAACAATTTTAAATTCTGTGGAAAATTTCAATGTGTTTATTAGAAAATGTAATTGACAAGGATGCCACTGACAAGTAGGGCGCATTTGCGCATTTTTTTTTTTTTTTTAATTTTTTAATAGAACAGTTTTATTTATGAAAATAGCAGGCATGTTGAGCATTGAAGCTACCCTAATCCAGAAACATCTTAAATTGACAGGACATGTAATTAGGATGCCAGATAACCGTATGCCTAAGCAGATACTGTATTCAGAGCTATCACATGGCAGTAGAAACCCTGGAGCTCCACAAAGGAGATATAAAGGTATGGTCAAGAGTTCACTCAAATCGTGTCACCTCCTACATTCATCTTGGGAGAAGATATGTCCTGATCGCACCAGGTGGAAGCACTCGGTGTCTTGTGCAGTGAACCAGTTTGAACAGCAGAGAATAACACTAGCTGAGACTGCTTGTGCTTGACGGAAAGAGAGACTTAATAGTATGCCTGTGTCATCTTGGAGAATAGTTGTGCTGTGTGTGTGGAAAAACTTTTGTGTCGCGTATTGGACTCTACAGTCATGAAAAGGCACATTCAAGAAGGAATATGTAGATTTGCAAAGCACCCATCGTCGTTCTTAAGAAAATATATCTTCTTCTTCTATTGTAACAAATTTTATTTTATTTGGGATTTGTCAGGTTTATTTGGGATTTGACAAGCGTTCACTAATCGCAAACTTCAGCAACCTTTTGAACCGCGTCATACTAGAGACTAGTGGAGTTAAATACACATGATTGCATCCCAAACCTTGGCGATATGCAGACGCGGAAATTACACCAGGTCCAGTGCCCGCACAGTGCGGAGTGACCCGAGCAACACTGCTTTCTGCATCCTGCAGATCGAAGATGTGGCAGAAGATCTGTAGGCGGGAATGGATTTGATTTCCCTTGGATAGGTGGCTTTCATACCATCCAAAACACCAGCTATCAAGATCACAAGCTTAACTTTATACCCTGGATACAGCTTACTAAACTCGGATAAGAGATCTATATATTTGGACTTCTTTTCCTCCTTCTTGAGAGAGATATTCTTCTCAGCTGGACTCCAGAATTCGATCACAAACATCTGTTTGGTCTCAACTTCCAGGAGGGTTATATCCGACTAGTGGCTGTCAGTAACCTCGAGGTGAGGAAAGAGTAATTCCAATAAATGCGGCACTTGGAATTTTCCTCCACCGATTCTATATCAGAAGGGACATACGGTATAACTGGCATTTGGTCAAAACCATAGGCATGTCTAAAATGGTAGTAGAGTACACGGAGAGAAGCATTATATCGAGACACGTAGCTCGACGATGCAAGAGATAGACAAGCAGGCAAAATGTGCATAATGGTTTCAGGATGGTGGTGGCACAACCTACAGAGTGTGGACTCTGCCGTTTGGAATATGCGGACCCTGTACGCTAAAGTATTTATAACACCATCCTGACACGCAAACAAAAAACCTTCTGTTTTCGATCTCAAACCAGCAGACTTAAGAAACGAGAACGTGAGTTCAGTGGACAACTCTAGACTTTTAATATGTTTGAAGAACACAGAGTGCATACCTTTACTCATTTGTTCTTTTGTCAACATGTCTATCTCCCCTCGCTTCACCGTACTAGTAACTCTGTTGTACTCCTTCCGAGAGCGTTGTTCTCCACCGTTTGCCCTAACGAGACTCAAGTCTGCCAGGTTAAATCTCATTACTACTCTTCGCGCTGTTTGGTAAAGAAACGCCCCTTTACCACAAAATTCGTGCTCACTAACGAATTGTAATAGTGGGTCCTGACTACTGATGATACTGTTAGCTGTAACCAGAACGAGTCGATCGTGCAAATACTCCAGATTAAGTCACTCCCGACCCCCGTTTTGACGGGGAAGGTAAATGCGCTGCACAAAAGATTTTGGGTGAAGACTTTGGTTGATATTCATGATCTTTCTAGTTCTCCTGTCGAGATCCTTAAGATCATCAACATTCCATTTCATTACACCAAAAGTGTATGAAATTAATGGGACAGCAAGCATGTTTGTGGTGATGTGGGTGGCAAAGTTAGTATCAATAAATTCATGCAGAACTTATCGTTGAAAATTTTGAACATAACCCTGTTTTACTTTAATGCGTACCAAATTTCCACTCTAGGTTTGGTAGTTTGACCACAATGTCTGCCGTACAGACAGATACATATGTGACGGTAAATGGGTTTCTTAGTTATACCTACGAAACGGTTACAGTAATATATAATAATAATCATTCATCGATTTCGAGTATAGGAGTCACACGGAGAAAAATGACATTGTTCCATCAAGTAAAATATTTTACTTGGCCAAGTTTTTGCTAGAGTAACAGAAAAAAATTGTCCCTGATAATATTTTTTCAATTACGTTGGTTGATCTTACTAAGACCTTAAAGTCATTCTAACAAGGAGAAATTAGTTTCATACCTATTTGTTAAGGTTACAAATTAAATTTGTTGCTACGACAAATGTGTTAGTCCATGTGAAACAAATGTATTATGTTACTTAATAATTTTGTGCATCTAACAAATTATGTTAGTCATCCAGGTATGTGACGTATATGCCTTGCACATGCGTTTTGAGTTCGGAACAATATGGCGTAGGCTTTGTTAGTGGTTGACGTTTTAATACCTGTTGATAGCGCTGTGTTTAATAAGCAAATAAGTGCAACAATGCAGTTTATCCGAACATTAGTATCTTGGGGACTTCACAAATATTTTCAACGTATTACAACTTGAGGAGACAGTTTAAAAAAGTTGGGCTACTCGATAAAAGAGTAAACTAGCCCAATAAATAAAACAGGTAATGATTTTAATAATACAAATACTGTATTAATGCTGATACTTTGGTGTGGAATTTTTTTAATCATATAGAAATATGCTAAAAACTATACCCTGTTTAGAACTCTATTTAAAAATTTCTCATCGTTTTACAGATGTTCATTTTTTTGGTTGTGAACATGGTTTTATCAGTAAAAGTGAAAATTAATATTTTGTCCATTTACGTTAAGCTAAGCAGTGTATAAACCGGGTATAAGTTTATAGACGTGAATTTTTGCCTGGCATATATAAATTGGAAATGAATATTTGTAATAATTTTGAATATTTAATTGTTTTACGTTCTGACTAAAAATCAAACTTAAAATTAGTTAATGTCCTGTTACGTATTAAATTTTATAACTGTAAATTTTGTTAATAATAAATTATAACAACAATAAATTATAAAATTTGTTTTATTTTTCTTAATACATATATACATTTTACAGGTAGAGATGTTTTTAAATTTCTTTGCGAAAACAAATTCTGTTAGATGTCATAACATTTCCAGTTCAATTTTGTGACTTCTAATAGCGTTTTTTTTTTCATCACTAAATATAAAAATATCTCTGATATGAGATTACAACAAATGAAATTAGTAATATACTTCTAACTAATTTCATTAGTCACCCCAACAAAGGTGGTTACCCGGGCAAAAGATGATCAGTTCGTGAGACAAATAATTATTTGTTACCATAAAAATTTGCTAATTCTAACTAATGAAAATTAGTTCCTAGAATAAAAACTTCAGCAAAAACATTTTGTTCCCAATGCAAATTTATGTGATTAGAAAAATTTGTTGTCAAGACAAAAAAATTTGTTGTCTAAAATACCACTAAAAGAATTTGCTGGAGTAACTAAAATTTTAGTAATTCCAACAAAACCTTTTTTACCGTGCAGAAACAATTTATTTATTTTATAGAATATCGTGTGTTCTTCTTTTACTTGCATATGGTAGCGCAAAAGGTTTATTTGTATCACAAGATCCATCATAAAGCGATGATGGATCATTCTCAGCTCTTCTCTAAAAAATTCTCTTTAAAGAGTAATATACAATTTGTATTTTGTCTTCTAATAAATCATATTCCAAACATCTTTCATTTTATTCAATTTCTTTTAGTAACATGACAGTAAACACAAGCTTTATCTTTTAAAGTAACTGTTTTGGTAAGCGCTTATTGTAGAACGTTAACTTGCAATTTTAACGCCGGCGTGGTAACATTTTAACACAAATGTGCTTAGGGAATAGAATTTACATTTGAAATGAATAAAAAAAAAATAACATCAGTAACGGATGTTAAGATTTTAACGTCTTGCTTAGAGAATAACCGTGAGTATTCTTTAAACAAGACGGTTAAATAGTGCGGAAGAAAACAGCCCGGGCGTTATAACCTACGAGGGTTGCCTCTTATATTTCGGGATTGCGGTAAACTAGTGCTGCCATCTGGCAACTGACTCTTCTATCGTAAAGTTTGACATATTTGACGGTATACGTACTCAGAACATTTTGACGTACGAGCATTATTTTTGTTGTTTACTGTAACTTAAAAAAAATTATCTCGGCTAAAAATGGAATTATGTCGTGAACATTTTCGAGCGATTATATTTTACAACTTTCGACATGGATTAACCCAACAACAGTGCATCGATGAACTTAATTCGACTTTTGGCGATGAAGCACTATCAAGGACTACTGTTTATCGATGGTTTGCCAACTTCATTCGTGGCCGTAGTTCGTTTAAAGACGAATTTCGTGAAGGTCGTCCAAAATCTGTTGTTGTTCCGGAAAACATTGATACTGTGCGTGAACTGATACTGCAAAATCGTCATGCGACTTATCTTGAGATTGAGGTATTTTTGGACATTAGTGGGACCAGCATACATTTACTGTTGCATGAACAGTTGGCCGTCAAAAAGATTTGTTCGCGTTGGATACCACATAATTTGACAATCGGAGTGGAAATGCCTCAAACGGAGTGGAATAAGTGCTTTGAAAATTGGTTCCAACGCTTGCAAAAGTGTATTGATCTTCATGGAGAATATTTTGAAAATAATAAAGCCACTTTTCTTGATAAATAATTGTTTTTGTTCTCAAATCCCAAAATATAAAAGGCAACCCTTGTATTATTAACTAGAGAAAATAAGAAAGATACTGTTCCATTTTAAGATCAAAGTTTCGCATGGGCAATTATAATTGTAAACAGTTAATAATAAATACATAAACTTTCTCGATTCTTTTTGGAAACTTTTTCGACCATAACGTTTAACATAAAATAGCATAATTAACATGTTATACAATAAACATTTTTATTGAACATCATATAATTTTTTTAATATTAGATTTGAATACTTTTCTTTTTGCTCCACTTTTTAATTTTTTTTTTTTATGGTTTGATATAAATTCATAGAAAATATTCTCTAATATTTTAAGGGAACAAAAAAAGTCTAATGGAGTGTAATCTAAAAACCCATTGTTTTGCAAAAGATTTAAAAGCCATTGACAAAATCACGAGAAATGCAATTAACACAATTTGTATTCCCAAAAAGTATGTCCTATTACCCCTCTGTTTAATGTGTTTCAACCCACCTAATAAAAGTTTAACAGTTCCCAGACTTGAACTTATTAAAACGATAATAGTTTTCGTTAATTACGAATTTGGAATCTGTCCCAAGCGTCCCATCCCTAGACTTGGACCAATTCATAATGTACCCAGGTCACGTGCTAGCCAGAGGCCGGAACTTACGTGCGGTCGACCACCGTGACAAGATTCACCAATCATATTTACCTTTACGTCGGAACCGGAGCCAAATTACCGCTTTTTATCTAACAGTTCGTAATGTCGCACAGCAGTGACGACTCGTACTTCGATCACTGCGAGGGCATTAAGGAGAAAATATAGTCAAAAAAATAAAGTATCAAGTTTCTCAAATTTCAGGATTTTGCAGGCCCTTAATTAAAAGCCAACAGAGGGTCCGAATGTTGGATACCTGGCACATTTTTTACCATAATCGCATCAAAATTTTGGTAAATCATTTTCTTCCACTAATCTAAGTATTAACAGTTTTTATTTAATATACTACATTAAATTTAAAAAACACATTTTTCAAAAATATTAAATTTTAAACTTTCAAAAAAAATAGTATCAATAATTCCGAGAGTACTTTATTGGTATTTTTGAAGTAACCCCGTTGGGAGATAAAATGGGTAAGGTAGGATGGGGCTTAAAAGACATCGGGAATAAAGTGCTGCTCTATGTATTCGTAATTCTGACTGTCCGTTAGTATATTGCGTCATAGGATAGGAGAGGTCTGCGCGCAAATTGCCTATTCCCGCCTAGCACAGTTCCAGAACACCGTGACTGAACACTTGGTGTTGTGAGGTTTCAGTGGTGAAAGTACACGTAAGTAAAATTTTCCATTTGATATTACTTTGGTATAATAATTTTGGTGATGGTATTTCCCCACTTTGTACAATACCTTATTGTCGTCTAACGTTTCAAATTTCATATAATATTGTTTAAATTGAGATCCACATATTAGTTTATTATTATTTTACTTAACCGCAAAATTAAAAGCAACTACTGTTGGGGTAAAATGATCAGTGGTGGTCCTTTGTGCCCCACTGTAGACCTTATTACCTCATAATTATTTTCACTCTGTTTTGAAATTCCTTTGTTTCAGAATGCGTAATTAAAAACGAAAAACTGACCGAGGCACGAAATCGGTCGCCTTGATGCAACGTACAGCCGAACTAGTGATGAAAGAGAATCAACCCCTAAGAAAGGTGTGTCGGGTGTGCGAAATATGCAGAACATCAATAACAAGATTTATATATCGAATTAAAAGAAAAATCCCGAATGGTTATAGAACACCAAGAAAGATTTTTACGCCAGAACAAGAATCCAGTCTCACTCAATATTTGCTTAAACTTGCGCAAATTTTTCATGGAATAGGACCTAAAGAAGTACGTCGACTGGCATATGATTGTGCAGTTAAATATTATATAAATGTTCCAGATACTTGTAATTCAAATAGAATGGCTGACAAAGTGTGGATGTCAGCCTTTCTTAAACGAAAACAAACTGTCTGTTGCCAATTTTGTCTGTTAGAAAACCGGAGGCAACGAGTCTAACTACGGCTACTTCCTTTAACTAAAGTAACCTTGAAGCATTTTTTTGACGTTAGTTAGAAGATGTTATTATTTTTAAGTTAGAAGATGTTATGGATCGTTATGAGTTGACGGATTCTTCCATATGGAACGCTGATGAAACTGAGTGTTTCGACCGTCTCCAAAGCATCAAAAATAGTTGCCGCTAAGGATAAGCGTAATGTTGGATCAGTTATGTCGGCAGAAAAAGGAACTAACGTGACATTATTGGTAGCTGTTTCAGCTTCAGCATCTTTTGCACCACATATGTTTGTGTTTCCGCGAAAAAAATATCAGGATCATTTTGTGCGAGATTGTATTGATGTGGGTAATACAAGCGGCTGGATGACGGATACTGAATTTTTCATATGCATGCAGCATTTCATCAAGCATGTGAAACCTACTAAAGATTCGCCCGTATTGCTGATTATGGACAATCACTCGTCGCATTTATCATTGCCAACATTGGACCTAGCTAAAGATAATGGCGTGGCGATGCTTTATTGCTCCCTCATTTTTCCCGTAAGCTGCAGTTGTTAGATGTATCAATCTATGGACCATTCAAAAAATACCTATCATCGACTCAAGATGCATGGATGCGAAACAATGCGGAGAAAACGATGACTATCTATGACATTCCAGGAACAGTTCGCACTTCTTTACCACTATCCTTGACTCCAGTTAATATAATGAGTGGATTTGAGAAAACGGGAATTTTCCTATTTAATAAAAATAAATTTGTAGATTCTGATTTTGCACCAAGTTTCGTTAGGGATCGCCCAAACCCGGATAATTCTCAGTTGTCTGTGTATCCAGTAGCTGCATTGAACAAAGTAAATTTCTACGTACCCACCCACATACTTTGCGCTTTATATATTAGATTAATTTAATAAAGACTTAAATACGAAGCAAATGCAGAAAAAATCGATGATGTTTTATTGTGATGAAATTTTCACAAATTATTTAAATTTAGTTTAAAAAAATAAATGGTAGCTCTGAGTACTCAAATGACGAATAAAAATGATTATTATCAAAAAACATTGTATGAAAAATATATTCTTAGACATCCAGTATTCTGTTGGCTTATTAAACTTATTAAATACCTGATGAGAAAATTTACACTTCGCATCAATTTTTTGGTTAGTAACAATAACAATATTTTTATATAAAAAGGTTTCGTTCGATATTATTTAAATATCGATAGATGACATCGAATCTATCGCTAACGTGTGAACCGATAGGCATTCATAGTTTGTAGTGTGCGCCAGTGGAAAGTTGTGAAGGAATTTAGTGCACTGGGGTTATGAAAACTCCGAGAGATTTATGCGAATTGTATTTAGAGTCTGCGGATGCTGACGCCCGACGCTTCTTGTACAGAAATGTAAAAAGAAAATTGTGCTTCGTTGAGTTTTATTCATTTTTATTGTCACGATTTTTTTAGGGTAATAAGTGATTTGTGAGGATTTTATTTTAAATAGGCGGCTTTGAGAGAGATTTTATTTTAAATTTGTGGAAATTTTATGATTAAATTTATTGGTCGGGGCAAGCAATTTCTTTTTTAAGACTGCGGGTTGTATTTAATTTTTGACTACTACTATTTACTGCTATATTTTAGTACCTCAACCACAAAATGTTAAAGTTATTTATAAGTTTCAGTATCAAGATAACTGGTTCCCAAACTCTGGGTAGTGACACAAAGTTAGATCGTAACAGTAGGTCATCGTAGTTAGTAGAATCGTAGTTAGTAGGTCACGAACCCATTTTCAATATTTGTAGATTTTTTTGTACTCATCAGATTTTTCGAAATCCCTTTTTGTTTTTTCATCAAAATTTCCAAAATTCTTTTTTCTTGCTCATCAGGTTTCCCGATATCCCTTTTTTTTGCTAATGAGGTTTCCCGAAAGCATTTTTTTTTTTTTTTTAGTCATAAGGTTTTCCGAAATGAATGTTTTTGCTCACCTGGTTTCCCGAAATACCTTTGTTATTAGCTCATCAGTTTTTTTTTTTTTTATTTATTTTTTTTTAATGGCTTTTGCTGCTTCAGTAATTAGCCAGGTTCTTATTTCTTCTTATTTCTTATTTCTTCGAAGCTTCCATGCCTGAAAGGGATTTACACCCGAGACCTTAACAACGTAGAGCAGATGTGTTACCATGACGCTACACCGTTCGGCTTCATCAGGTTTACTGAAATATATATATATTTTTTTTTTGTTCATCAATTTCCTAAAATTCTGTTTTTGTATAACTCAAGTTTCCCGAAATCTCTCTATATTTGTTTGGCTCATCATATTTTCCGAAATCATTTTTTTATTTTCTCAAGTTTCCAAAAATATTTTTTCTTACTTATCAGATTTCTGAATTCTTTTTATTTTTCTTATCGAGTATCTGGAGTAATTTTGTTTTATCTCATTAAGTTTTCCGAAATCCTTTTTTTATCATCAGATTTCCCGAACTCCTTTTTCTGTTCATCAGATTTCCTGATATCCTTTTTTGCTTATCAGGTTTTCCGAAATATATATATATATTTTTTTTTTGTTCATCGGGTTTTTTAAGTCCTTTTTTTACTTATTGAAATTCTTTGTTGTTCATCAGGTTTCACTAAATACTTTTTTCGCTTATAAGTTTTCAGAGTTCTTTTTCTTCTCATCAGGTTTCCTGAATTCCTTTTGCTTTATTCATCAGCTTTCCTTTTTTACGTATCACTTTTCCAGAAATCCTTATTTACTTATAGGTTTCTAAAGTACGAAAAAAAGTTGGGTCGTAAAAGAATTTTGGTAAGTCGCGAGCCCATTTTTGATATTTACAGAAACTGTTGTTTTTTTTTTTTGTACTCGTATCAAATGACCCGAATTTTTTTTGCTTATCAGCTTTTCCGAAATCAGGTTTCCAAAATCGCGAAACAATATTGGGTCGCCAAAACAATACGCAATACATTTTTGGGCCGCATAAAATGTTTGGTAACCACTGATCTAGACAATTAAAAAATAATAATGTTAATTCCCTAAATCTGAAATGAAAAGATGGATTTTACGATTTCTTGACTATAAGTTAATATTATATTCAACTAAAAAAATATCTGTTAAGCAAATGTCATATTACATAAAATATTGTCATGAAGATGTCAATATCCAATCTAGGTCAGGGACTGTGCCTCCAGCGTCATTGTGACGCACAACTATTTGCTTAAAAACTATTTCTGTGCATTGTGTTAAATGCAAACGTTGCATTTCGTAAATGGATAATTCTCATCGAAACAATTAAGCAACCACAGAAGTATAAATGACGTCGGAAGAAAGCCAGTCAAAGGATATCGACATAGTGCCTCAAACAGTGTTCACTAATGCCCGGTTACATAAAAGTCTTACGATTAGTTAAAAGCTAATTCTAGATATGAAATCCGTTAGAATATCGCGATCAATGGTGCAAACATTTTTTGAAACCGTTCAACCAGTCAATTTTTTTTTTTTTGGACACAGAATCAAAGGTGGAATATCTTATCTTATAGAGGGTGTATCTCGAGAACTATAAGAGCTACGAGGTTGGTTAAATTAGCAAAGAAATACCATTTTGCAAGTCTATTACAAAATTATTAACCAAATTCTTTTATGATCAGTGGTTCTCCAAATATAGAACCCAACTTTTCTTATTTTAAATGAGAACATATTTTTTTATATATATTTTTTTTTTTTTTTGGAAAAGAATTTTATTCTGAATACAACGAATACACAATTTAGTACCCTTACATCACAAAAATTATGAGAAAAATGCATATTAAATTGACTTTAATTTAAATCAAATCGCACAGGAATCAGCGTATTATGAATGAAACAAATTATTACGTTTTTATTGTTAAAACTAAAAATGATTTGAGACGTTAAATTAAAAATATATTTATTTAAATACATTTTTTTTACTCACCTATCAGAAAGCTATCGTTTTCTGTTGCATCGGAAAATACTTTCCGCTCTAGCGCAGAAAGTATTTTCCGATTGGTCAATATAAATTAAATAATACTACACATTTAAGACTATTTTTTGTAATTAATTGTGATTTGACAATTATTTAAAGTATTTAAATTAATTCCTCCTTCGAACAAAGTTTTGGCTGTTACACAGTATACTATTATATATATTATTACCTTTCTCTTGACTTTTGCGGCAAGAGTTCTAACGCTATTTTCTTTGCCGCTTCCTCTATCTCCTCGTCAGCCTCGCTGCTTACTTCATCTTCACACATTATTATTTAACAAACGTACAAATACCAATGTATTTTAAAATAATATAATAATTATTTTGACATTCGTTTAATTGTTGATAAACATCGTAGCAACGACAAGCCACCTATTATGAATATAAATATAAAATATCTTTCTCAATCGACAAATGTATACTTTCTGCGATTGTTACACAATATACTATTCCAATTACTTATATAATATAAAAATACGCACACGGAAAAAAGCGCACATAAAAAAGGCGCACACGAAAAAAAAACGCACATGGAAAAATACACACACGGAAAAAAGCACACAGGGAAAAAGGCACATACGGAAAAAAACGTACCTACATTATATCTAAAAACAGTTTTAAATAAATCGTGAGAAACTATTACACAGTAAAATTTGCCCGCTCTAATATATTGCATCCACTTTTGTAAGGTCAAACGAGATCTGGTTATTTTGGTGACTTTTAAATGTAAATTTCTCATTTCAAAATATTCCTTACGCTGTAAAACCTACTTCAGATTGGTTAGTTATGATCATTATAATTAAGATATTATTTATCTTTATGAAATATGTCAAATGGAATGACATTTTAAGAAAGTGAAATTTTTTACTATGTTTTAATACCAACATGACATACAATTTCAAAGGTGCAAAGTAGTGAATGTATCAATTTGTAATTTTTACCAAAATACTTTAAATATTTTGAACAAATTTTAAATTCACACAAATAAGTTGTCACCTAGTGGTGCTGACATGAATGACCAAACTCGGCCGGCAATTTTTGGTAAAAATTATAATTTTTACCAAGTAGAGTTTTACTCTAATGTTTTACTACTAATGCATTACGTTTAAGTTTTTGAAAATTTAAAACGTTTAATTTATTTTTACATTAATCTATCATTTTTACCAAAATATATTACATATCTCAAATCAGTTTAAATAATCGTGTAAATAAAAAATAATGTCCCTATTATATAGGAATAATCCTGAAAATATTATTTAAAGGATATAAGAGCGTCCAGATTTTCTTGTTTATGCCTAAGAAACCCTAGACATTTCTTTATGTTATTTTATCGCCAAATTCTTAGAGAATAAATCTGCACAATATTGTTCATATCAGTCAAAGGATATAGGAGTGTCCAGAGTTTCTCGTTTATGCCTGCGAAACCCTAGACATTTCTTTATGTTATTTTATCCCCAAATTCTTATTTGATATAGTAGTAACTAGAGTTTATTTTTTTATGCCTACGAAACCCTAGACTATTCTATATGTAAATATATTCGCAGATTTTTAGAGAATAAGTCTGCAAAATATTGTTCTTATCGGTCAAAGCATATAGGAGTGTCTAGATTTTCTTATTTATGCCTACGAAACCCTAGATATTTTTATATGTTATTTTATCCGCAGTTTCTTAGAGAATAAATCTGCAAAATATTTTTCATATCGATCATAGGATATTAGAATGTCTTGAGTTTATTGTCTATGCCTACGAAACCTTAAAGATTTCTATATATTATTTTATCCGCAGTTTTTTAGAGAATAAGTCTGCAAAATATTGTTCATATCGGTCAAAGCATATAGAAGTATCTAGATTTTCTTGTTTATGCCTACGAAACCCTACCCATTTTTATATGCTATTTTATCCGCAGTTTCTCAGAGAATAAATCAGCAAAATATTTTTCATATCGATCATAGGATATTGGAATGTCTTGAGTTTCTTGTTTATGCCTATGAAACCCTAGAGATTTCTATATATTATTTTATCCGCAGTTTCTTAGAGAATAAAACTGCAAAATACTGTTCATATCGGTCAAAGCATATAGGAGTGTCAAGAGTTTTTCGTTTACGCCTACGAAACCCTAGACAGTTCTGTACTTTACTATATTCGTAGATTCTTAAAGAATAAATCTGGAAAATATTGTTCATATCAGTCAAAAGATATAGGAGAGATTAGAGTTTCTTATTTATGCTTACAAAATCCTAGACATTTCTATATGTTATTTTATCCGCACTCTCCTTGAGAAGAAATTTGCAAAATATTATTCATGTCGGTGGAAGTATGTAGCGGTGTTTAGAATTTCTTGTTTATGTCTCCGAAATCAGACAAATCATCCCGAATTATTCCGACCGAACGAACAGACAATAAGCTTTTTATATTATAGGGATATTATGAATAATATTATTAGTATTAATTGTTTTAATGAAATATTTCAGTTAATTTTTATAATCTCAAAAATGGGTTTCAATAAAGAAATTTGTGTTTATTTATATGTTTTTATTTTAATTGCTATTATTAATATTAGCTGCTTTCCTTTTACAAGTTTGGCTAAATGCTTGGCTAAGCTAAGAAGTTAGTCAAAAGTCTTAGCAAGGGAAAGGGGGGAGGAAAAAACTTAGTTTATCTTAGCCAGTGTCGTATAAATGGAACGTTCTTACAACTTAGATTAACTTAGCTTAGCTTAGATTTCTTAAGTAAAGTGGTAAAAGGAAAGCGCCTATTATAAACTACACTTGAGATAAGGCCACTTCACTTAATATATAAATTAAAAATAGTCATTGTTCATGTTTTTCAAGTTTCATTATAATTGAAAGTGGCGTATGTCCATTTTCAGTTACAAAACCACTGTTTTAATTTGACTGCAATCATAATTTTACTTTTATCACTACTTTTAAATTTTACATGTCCAAAATCTCGGAAAAGCAAAATAAAGCTGCTAACATTGTGACGTCATTTTTTCCTAAGCTCACATGTTAATCCTATAATCCCAGTGATAAACGAAATTATTTTGCATAAACAAGTTAAAAACACTCAGCTAGAATAACTTTTTTTAAATAAAAATTAATGAAATAGTAAATAATTAAAAGTTAGTATTAAAGTAGTGTTAATTTAGTGTTTTGTGTTAAGACAGTGTGTAGAGGTTTTTAAAGAAGACTTAGTTCTAAATCTTCCAAAGTGAGTACATATTTTTTAATTTCAATATTATAACACTAGGTTGTTTAACCCGTCGACAATAACGGGTTTTTAACAACAAAAGAAAAGTTTTTGACTGTAATTAACTTGTTTTTTACCATCCTTTCTGCATTTTGTCTTTTAATATTCCTTTCTTTACATAGTGAGTCATGCTGTTTTTCGAAAATACCTGACATGGTGATATATTTTTTGGTTAATTATACAAGGTGTCTCAAAAGAAATTTTATATTTATTTAGCTTACTGCGTGAACGCAACGTATCCGAGGGGCGCGGGGGTTATGTCAATCGGTAGCCTGGCTCTTGGGAATTCAGTCGCTATGGAGCGTTTCTCGGGAGCAGACCGCGCGTTATGCGTGCGAGAGTTTTACAAAAACGGTGATTCGGCGACTGTAGCGCGTAGAAAATTCTGCAGTATTCGAGGTTTTCGCCACTTAAATGATGCGCCAAGCATTCCTCTCATTTGACATTGGGTTAAAAAGTTTGAAGAGACTGGTACAACGCTGGATAAATCAAAATCCTGACCTAGGTCATCAAGAACGGTAAAAAACGTGGAGAATGTTAATCAGTCTGTTCGTGACGACCCGAACCTTTCAATTCGGAAGCGCGCAAGTGCTTTAAATGTGCATAGATCATCATTACATCGCATTATGTACAAAGACCTAAAGCTGCACCCCTACAAAATTCAATTGGTGCAAGAATTAAAGCCCCAAGATGCCAGTCAGAGGCTTAATTTCGTAAATCAGGTGATTGAGCGATTTTCAACGTTTACCAACATTTTACTTCGGATGAAGCTCATTTTCATCTTAATGGCCACGTAAATAAGCAGAACTGCCGCTACTGGAGTGCAGCGAATCCGAAACGCAAACATCAGAAACCCCTACATTCGCCTAAAGTGACCGTATGGGCTGCGATGTCGGCGCGAGGAATTATCGGCCCTTACTTTTTTAAAGACGAAAGGGGGCGTGCAGTTACAATGAATTCAGAGCGTTATGTGGAGGTGTTAGACAACTTCTTGGTACCTGAACTGCAAAACTTTCCTGGCTATAACCAAAGAACATGGTTCCAACAGGACGGAGCAACTTCACACACGTCCAATATGTCTCTGCCACGTGTTCGTGAAATTTTCTCAGGCAAATTGATCTCCCGGAGAGGTGACATAAATTGGCCTTCACGCAGTCCAGATTTAACCCCTATGGACTTTTTCCTATGGGGTTATCTTAAATCTAAAGTTTACGCCAATAAACCGACTTCACTGGCCGACTTCACGACGAAATTAAGATACGTTAAAAAATAAAACCAAATACACTTACAAACAATTGAAATTTTTATGTTATAGATCCGTCATTGTTGACGGGTAATAACCTAGTATCTAAATATTGTAAAATAACCTTAAATATCTGGAAATGAGGAAAAATGGACTTACACCCTTTCAAATATAAGAGCTCAATACAAAATTACTGTCTCCTCATAATTAGTAGAGTGAAATATTTTGAGCCCTGTTGGGAACTGCAGTGTCGACTCATCATTTCTAATGATCCAACGGAAAAATTAAACATACCTTTGGACTACCTTAATTCTATACACCTTCTGGACAGCCACCACAAAACCTCACTTTGAAAGTTGGCGGTGTCATTATGCTGTGTAGGAATATTAACTTTAGGCTTAGTAAATGTGTTGACATGGCGACTTGATGTAAAAATGTGTAAAGCTAGAGGTCATAAAGGTTATTGGAAAAGGTAATATTGTTTTCCCTGAAAGTAGCCTTTGCTATTACAATCTATGAAGCCCAAGAACAAACTTTTTTAAATCTACCCACCGAAGCCTAAACATATAATTTCTGCATACTTCTTTAATTCTGCGTTTTTTCTGTAGTCTAGTCTTTTCTTTTCCTTATTAAAATAATTGGCTTGGCGTGCAAAGCAAGTTGGAGCAGTGACGGATTATCGCTTAGACAAAAAAGACATTTGTCTTGGGTCCGTAATTTTCTCTTGGGTCAGTGAGGATCTTTTTTTTTTTGCTCTTCACTTGATTAAATGAATATTGAATTATATTGGTATAGCAACAACAATTTATAAGTTAGAACTTGCTCTTAAAAATATTTGTTGTACTGGTACAATAAATAAAATAATTAACTTTCTGCTGCAGCAGACCATCTGCATATTTCTTTTGTAAGACATAATTATAAAACAATTTTTTCCTTTGCCCTAGCTCCCGTTCTTGTCCCGGTATAGAGTTTCATAATTATGGTAAGCCGTAAGCCTATATATATATATATATATATATATATATATATATATATATATATATATATATATATATATATATATATAAGGAGAAATAATAGTTCTTATTTACTCGTCAAATTATATTAAAAAATATTATTACAAAATAATAATTTTATGAGACGTTTCGACTGGGACATCCAGTCATCTTCAGTCTAAAGTTAAAAAACCAAAACTTTCGAAATATATATATTCGTATATATATATATATATACCCACATATATACATATATATAGGGGGGTCGCAGACAATATTTAAGTTATTTTGGGGAGTCCCATGCCAGAAAAGGTTGCGAAACACTGCGTCAGCATATATGGCTAACATAATACATACGTTATTTAGTACAAATTTATTCCGTAGAATAGTGTATTACCTTGAATTTAGTGGGCTTCTTGTCATGTCACGGTCATTTTTGAACAGTCGGTATAATACTGATTACCATGCACTGTTTTTTTGGTAAAAAATATGGCATTTTCACTTTAAGTATTTTTTCAAAAGTATGTAGCTGTATCTAGATACAAACATTTTTGGCATGTATTTGTATCTACATATTTTTTATAATTCTGTATCTGTATCTGCATGTAGATACAATTTTTCTTAGGTATCTGTATCTGTATGTAGATATTTTTATTAATGTATCTATTACAACACTGAATATATGTTTGTGTTATATGTTAGATGTTGTATGTTATATGCCATCACACTGCGACATATATCATAATATCATAAGATATTCTTACCGACCTGCATGATGATCGTGATTCATTAAGTTAGTAAAAATCTAGGACATCAGAATTAGGAATACGATAATAGATAATATTAACATTTAACATAATATAACATTTTACGAAGCCACCATAGTTGGTTTAAAGACACACAGATGTCGCACTATATGTAACGCACTAATTTCCTTAGCTGTAAACGCTGCCTTGAACGTTAAAACTACCTACTAAATATATCCACTACGAACAGCGAACAGTCAACTAATTTAAAGAGCTCTGAACGCAGCTTTACTCAGGAAATATTAGTTTGAAAATGAATTACACATTTTTTGTAGAGAATTTAAAGTTTATTAATTTTCGTAACCAATCTTTTTTTCATAAAGTTAATAAACAATGGGCTATATGCAAAAAAACAGTAATGTGAACAATTTTCCAAGATGGCACGGTTTCCTGATTTTGAATTGACTGAAATTTTTTACATATTCAATAGTAAGCTCAAATAAACATCCACAACAAATTTTAAAACTTTCCTAATTATTAGAGCTAGAGCTTCGTTGCTTAGGCCAGCGTTTCTCAACCGGGGGGCCGTGAAAGCTTCGTCAGGGGGGCGCGAAGTCATACAAGATCGAAACATGAAAATATAATAGAAATGCGCTCAATCTTGCAATATATAATTTTTACCCATATTTATAAATATCTTACATTTATATTCATAAATATATACCTTTCATAGCATAAATAAAATAAATATTTTATTTGTTATTATATTTAATATACTTATTTTGACAAGTAATTTAAACTACAGACTATTGCAAACGTTTAAGCGGAACTAAATGGAATTTTAATTTTCTTAAGTTGTCACTAGCTAACTTTATAATGAGTACAGTGGGCATTTGCTAAACAACATGAACAAAAGCTTCATTCAATCGATAAAAATTACTATATTTGAAAATCTAGTTCTGCTTAAACCAAAGAAACAGGCGTATGTGTCGGCCAATAAAGTGTATGTGTCGGTTGATACGTTTCTATGACAATGTCTCGCGTTAAAGGTACTTCAAGTACTTTGTTGTATTTTTCAAGTAGGTACGACTTGAAAATGCAATATTTTTTATTATATATTTTTTTTATTATACTCTAAGCTACAGATAATTCAAGAGTAAGGATGCGAAAGTTTTTAATCAAAATGGAAGCCACTTTGTACACTTGTAAATAAAAATACTTTACTTTCAAGTCATTGGAATATAATCGTCATATAAAAATATCAAATTTTTTTGCAAACCGTAAAAGATATTTAAAAAATGTTTAAGTAAAAGTTGTTACTCTTCAGAAGCTCTATCCAAAATTACTCAATATGACAGACGTTCCTATTTAAAAATTCGAAATTGTCCTTGATATCCTGTACTTCCGGCTTATTCCGGAAAAATTCAACTGCACTATTCAATTTTTTGCATAAATTTTGGTTATCAATTTTTTTCCAACTTGCTCACAGGCCTCTTTTCTAGAAAAATCGTGTTCCCTCTATCTTGATATACCATATTTATATAGGGGGGCCGCAGACAACATTTTCATAATTTGTAGGGTCCCATACCAGAAAAGGTTGAAAAACTCTGGCTTAGGCTATAATACAATGAGTCAAAGCTATTCGAGAATGAATCGTTTAATTTTTCAGTTATAAATAAATAACATCGTATAACAATATTATTATTAAAACTTTACTTATTCATGCATAAACAACATGTTAAGCTAAATTATTAATAAATTACTAATTGAACACGAAATTATATTGTTATTATATTAATAATAATAAATTATTCAAAAATGTAAATAAAACTCATTTATAAGGACGTAGCTAAAATGAACATGTTAATTAATAATTGTTTATTAATATTTTTATTGTATAAATGATTAATTTTGTTAATAATGAACTCATATAATTACAAAATAATGTTGAAAGGAACTACTCAAAATTTTACGGTAAAACATCTAAAATAATAAAATTGGAAGCTATATCTGTTTTTTCTTTTTTGCCTCATATTTTGTTTGTACACCTTTCAGATTATTATAAGATGATATCTGCAGAATATTTTTTCTGTTCTATTCATATTTTCAATTTCATGAATATTTGGAGAGTTACGGGGAGACACCTCGAAAGTAAAATATTGAAATATTTCGCTTATTATTAACTTTTCATCAAAAATGCATTCTTTTTTTTTGTGTTTAGAATAAAGAAACATTTCATTTATGTACAATAAGATTGATATGGGAGGGCATGGGGAGGACTATTTATACACTTTAGATATCTCACTTTTTATTTACTTAACAGCAAAAATATATATAAAAAAAATATGTGTGTGCTTAAGACCACACGATCGTGAAAACTTCTATGACGAATAAATTTCAATTAATTTATATTATATATAAAAAAGCCCTAATTTCTGTGTGTACGTAACGCTAAGTTCCTTGGTGCTAGCGGGTGTTGCGGCAAGCGGGCGGCCACGAATTGAGTGGGGAAACGACGTACCTCGACAAAGCTGAATTACCAGAGCTCTCAAATCAGTACGTTTGGTTACCTGACGAAAGGATGTTGTATTAATTGATGTTACGCCCGCGGACTGACCGGTCCGATACTAATTTTTAAACGACACGCATTGAGCGGCTGTTTAGGATTACCTAGGTATAAGCCGAAACAGCTTTACCATTGATGTTCAGCATATGGCCCGCGGGCCGTATCCGGCGCGTTACTAATTTTGAAACGACACGCATTAAGCAACTTTTTAGGATTTCCAGGGTATAATCAAGAAACGTTTTTGTTTTGTTAATATACGCAGAATCATGCATATTTTAATAATTGATTCCTGTTTATATTGATTTTTATTCGTTACCAGTTTGCCAACGCTGTTGGCAAGGGGTCTGCTAGTATTTAAATATATATATATATATATATATATATATATATATATATATATATATATATATATATATATATACAGGCTGTTTGTTTGAAACGGGGCACCCCGAAAATCTCCTTTATTTGTAAAGATACAAAAAATCTTTAGAACAAAAGTTAAACTAGACAAAAAGGCCCATCTAAAGGTTATTATAAGCATTCTGAGGCACTTCCGGTTTCACCGGAAATGATATCAACTTTTGATCTAGCATAGGGAATCGATAATTTTATATTTTTGTCCTAAAAGTACATTAAATTAGCTTTACAATGACACCAAAAAGTCATATTTTTATGTTAACCATTTCAAAATGGCGACCATTTATTTACAAAATAATAATCAACATAAGTTTTACAAAGCTGAACGTAGCAAGCTTTGAAAACAAAAAAGAAACAAAATATCTCTAAAATAAACTATTTGACTATTTATAAAAAAAAAAACTATTAAGTACTTTTCACAATTATTATACAACAAAAATAAAAAATTACAAATGTTCGATCAAACCACCATTATTGTCCACACATTTTCTCATTCTTAATAAAAGATATTTTGTTTCTTTTTTTATTGTTGATGACTTTTAGTATTGTAAATGATATTAATATTACTATGGATATTACAGGACGAATAAGGAAAAATACATAAATTAATATTATATACATATGTCAGGTCTGGGAAAAAGTTCGTGGCGTTTTTTTTTAGTAAAATTCAACTGGTTTTAAATAGTTGATTTTGATTTCGGGATGGTAGGTCAGGAACAAAGAATTACTCCGTATTGACGTAAAACTAGTTTCGATAAACTTTTAATATCTTCTTCAGTTACACTAAAATAATTTGAAAAGAGAGAAACAACAAATTAGGAATGTTACAATAAATAAGTCAATTAGTTCTTAATTAAATATACAACTTACTCAATAATGGTATATGCTAAGTGATGTGAGTAGTCCTCCCTTAGATGAGGGTGGATAATAAAAAACTAACATATTATTATAGAATATTTTTAAAAACAAATAAAAACAGATTAAAAACACTATAAAATCTTAAATATTACAGATTAATAATTGTTATGAAATAAAATACAATAAAATAGACAAAAATCAATCACAAATTATCACAGAATAAACGTGGAAGTAAATTAACATAGCTGACTAACATTGTGAAAACAGACTGCGACAACATTAACGGAGATAAAAAAATTTTAATAAACCAGTTAAGACAATCAGAAATTCGAATAAAACGCGCGTATAGATTTATTATCTTTTATACAGCTGATGACGTAGTCATAACAATTGTGCAAATTGGTAGTGTCTTGTTGGACATTAATATTATTTTTATTAGATTTGATGTATATCATTTCTTTTATAAGTCTTTTATAATAATTATTTTCTGTATCTAAAATAAGGTAATTTTCAAGGTCAAAATTATGATTTTTTTCATTAATGTGTAACGGAATAGGAAGTTTTAAATTTCTAACATCTTGTTTATGTTGTGTTATGCGTTTTTTTACATACTGGCCAGTCTGTCCTGTGTATGTCGACAAACAATCTTTACATTGAATTCTGTAAATGACATTAATATCTTTATCTCTATTATCTTTATCTTTTATCCTAGAAAATAGTAGGTTCACTGTTTTGTAATATTTGTACGTGATTTTTATCTTTGAGTTATTAAATAATTTTTTTATACAACTGGTTTTTTTATAGTGTGAAAATGAATTTATTTAAACCAAATATGCTCCAATATTATCGACAACGTTTCGCCATTTTTCGGGTAGAGCCATGATGCCATCGGTGGTTTCTGGTTGAAAAACTGAATCAAGTGGTATTCACAGGCTTCTTTTGAAACCAGCTTAATTCCATTAAGAGAATTCTGCAGAGATCGGAATAGGCGATAGTCAGAGGGTGCTATGTCTGGACTATACGGTAGATGCAACAAAATTTCCCAACCAAGCTCTCGTAATTTTTGACGGGTTATCAAAGAAGTGTGTGGTCTTGCGTTGTCATGATAAAAGACAACACCTTTCCTATTATTCAATTCAACAAGAAGTAGCTCATGGTGGACTATTCCCTTCCAGTCCCACCACACACACTGCATCACCTTGTTCGGCGTCAATCCTCGCTTCGTGAACGCTTGTGACGGCACAGACAAGATCGTGGACAAGGGATGGTCCACGATCTTTTACGCTTCCGATTGTCGTACGTGATCCATTTTTCATCACCGGTTATGACACGTTTCAGAAATGGCTCTATTTCATTGCGTTTCAGCAGCGCATTGCAGATTTTAATTCAGTCTATCATGTTTTTCCCGCTCAACTCATGAGGAACCCATATATCGAGCTTCTTTTTGTAGCCAGCTTTCCGTAAATGGTTCAAAACAGTTTTGTGGTCAATGCCTAGCTCCGTACCAATATCGACACTGCTAATATGCCTATCTTGCTGGACTTTTTCAAGAATTTCATCAGCTTTTTCACTGATTGGACGATCAGAGCGTGAGTCATCTTTCACATTTAAATTACCAGAACAAAAGCAAGCGAACCATTTCTGCGCAGCAGATTTTAATAAAGCACCTTCATCGTACACAGCACAAATTTTTTCACAAGCTTGCGCAGCATTCTTCCCTTTGTCGTAATAATATTGCAAAATATAGCGCAATTTTTCATTACATTTCTCCATTTTCAAACGCAAACAAGTTTCCAACCACTGCACAAATTTTGATGTTTAGACACTCAAAGTAACGATCGAACTGTCACCTTTCCAACGAGCGCTTAGTGGTGTCGCTGCGATCTGTGTTTCCTGAGTTATTTTCTATTGGCGCCGTCTATCGGCAAAAACGCCACGAACTTTTTCCCAGACCTGATATATAGATAAAATCATTTAATTGCATGCGTATACTCATTAGCTCTACAATATAGGCACTTGTAACTGTAAGTATAAAATGTATAAATGATTCTGCTGAAGCTTATTGTTTTTATTTTGTGAATCAATATCTCTTTCAATATTATAATCTAAGAAGCAAACAATGGGTTTGTGGTAACTAAAATATGCGATAAATACTTTTGATTGAAATCAGTTTAGATATCTAAAGAAAACTCAGTCTATTGTAGTTCCATATTTTGTTGTACTGTCCTTTGGGTTATTTGACATATTTAAGTGAGAAAATGTTCATGAATGAATTCGATGATTTTATGTACACTTTGATTAGGTGAGATGTAAATTGCAACAATTATAATAATGTCTATTATTAGCTAATTCCCTTTTCAGATTCAATTCATCGTTGAACTGGCTATTTTGATTCATTTTTAATTTTGTAATCTGTGAAAGACAATACTCAAATATTTATATATGCATATTATCGCTACTCTTAAAAAAACTCGTATTTCAAAAACGTTTATTTTACAGAAACATAAAAAAATTAATAATAATTAATAATCAATAATATAATTATAATACAGATAATTATATTATGTAAATAATATTATATATAAATATTTATATATACTAATACTCTATAATACACGGTAACCGACGAGTTCATCGAAAATCAATTCATCGAAAATCAATTCATCGAATGAACAATTCATCGAATCGTCAATTCATCGAAAAAAAAAATATTTTGTAAATATTTGAGAGGAATGCCGAGGGGATCGGAAAGTCAAAAAATCAGTGGTCAATAAAAGTAGACATACTAAAAAATAATTGCATAAATTTTTTTATATGTTTTAAAAAAAGGTAAATAAAGTGATATAGTGTTTGAATATAAATAAAGAAATATAATAAGAAAACTTATATAATAAAACAAATACATTTTTTGTTTTTAAGGTTTAATAAAACAGGTTATGGGCAATTGCACGCAAATAATTTTTATAAATTCATACACAATGATACGCATTTTAATTGGGCCAATATGGGGGAAAATAAAGTACTATGCATCTAAAAACAAGGTAATTAGGTTAGGTTTACTTAGTAAAAGTCTAAAACCGAGCGGAGCGAGTTACCCATCTTCTATTTTAAGGACAAAGCACTATTTTATGTTAGGTTAGGTTAGTAAGGGTTTTGTTGGAAGAAGCCGAGCGAAGCGAGCTACCCATCTTCTAGTTTAATGTCAAAACACTATCTTAGGTTAGGTTAGGTTAGTAAGGGTTTGGTTAGAAGAAGCCGAGCGAAGCGAGCTACCCATTTTCTAGTTTAATGACAAAACACTATCTTAGGTTAGGTTAGTAAGGGTTTAGTTAGAAGAAGCCGAGCGATGCGAGCTATCCATCATTTAGTTTAATGACAAAACAAACTCACACTAACATAACAATGCCACCTGTTTAGAATCACCGTACATTGAACAAATCATGTGTGGTATGACGCGGTGTGACACATGCTCAGTTGCGTTTTTTTTTTTTAGTCTGTCAACTTTTATTGACCACTGCTTTTTGCTTTCCGATCCCCTCGGCATTCCTCTCAAATATGTACAAAATATTTTTTTTTTTCGATGAATTGACGATTCGATGAATTGATCATTCGATGAATTGATTTTCGATGAATTGATTTTCGATGAACTGATTTTCGATGAATTGATTTTCGATGAACTTACCGTGAATCATAATACACAAACCGGCAAATTTAAAGCCACAGATACCTCTAAGGTAATCTTCTAGTACGATGTTTTTTGGAACAATGCTCAATCGAGTTGAGGTCAGGGGAGCAGGCTGGCCAACCCATTTTTGTTATACCCACTTTTGATTTAAAAAGTCTGTTACACAGTGGGCGACGTGTGGGCGCACATCATCCTACATTAGGGTGAAATTTTCTCCGATATATGAGGCAAAAGTTACAACATGGTTTTGAAGAATATCTCTGATGTACCTATCTGCAGTTAATGCTCCGCCATCAATCACCACTAACTCTGTGCGAGCTCCCAAATATATTCCACCCGACACCTTAATTGAACCTCCACCAAAAGATACAGTAGTAGCAAAATTAAATGGTGCATTCTGTTCTCCTTGGCGTCGATACAATCTTTCTCTACGGTCTAGTAGAGCATTCAAAGCTATCAACATATAGGCTCCAAAATAATAAAATTAAAAAAAAAACATAATTTTTATCTGTTCCTTTGAATTTGCCGGTGTGTGTATATATAGTAATATAATTGTAACTATTATTTATTATAATTAATTATAAAAATATTGTCTTTCCAGTTTATGGAACTAACGCCAAGAGCCATGTGCCATGTTGGGGACACACTACATGAAAAAAAATCGTGGCTCGAATTTTCGGAATTACAGTTAAAATCACCGAGGATCTATAAAAGTGGGTAATTTTTCGTGGGGGCATATTTCAGTATGAGCAATTTTCGTGTGAGCATTTATCACTGTGCGTTATTTTCGGTATGGGGAATTTTCTGAGTGAGCATAATTCCGTGTGAGGAGTTTTAGTGTGAGCACTAATGACTGTGCGCACTTTTCTGTGGTCATTTTTCACATGAGCATTCTTCGCGTGCGGATATGTCACCGAACCACAATACACTTCATTTACCTTGAATATAGGCCTGATTCTGCTTATTTGTAATTCACTCTCTACAGAATCACAGAAAATGAATTTCCTAATTAGAGCTAAAGAAAAGATATTTAGGTACAGAATGATTTGAAATTTCAGAACTTAACGAGGTTTTGTAATTTCAATTTCCGGACTCGATTACGATATACGGACTTCGATTAACCTAAACAGCGAAATAAAGCTTGCGAAAAAGAGGGAATGTGAGGTTTTAAAAGTGGTTGAAAGTCAGCTGAGAGCTCGGAGGATGGAGGAATAAAATGAGAGGAGGTTAGCAATTTTTCAAAAATAAAGCTGAATGACGCGAAAGAACTCTTAAATTACGTAATCTAGTTTATTGACGGAAGTGATAATGAAGACATATCTGCGTACTGCGACCAGTTCAGACACCTACGCAAATTATAAGTGGAGGCAATACACTCCAAAATACTTTAACAGAATACAGACAAGTATTTTAAACCAATATCTGCAGTAAGCGTTTCGAACCAGGTTCGCTGGGCACATGATAATAATTATCACATATATATTACGCCAAATTCTGTAAAAGTTACGAAGACAAACACTATATAGTAACGTTAGGGGAAGATCAGTCGGTAATGACGGTCACCCAAATAACTCACCCAAGGAACTACACATAATGCGCAGGCCCGACAAGAGGGGGGTAACCGGGAAAAATTCCCGGGGCCCTGGGGTTTCTGGGGCCCGGGGTTCTGGCCAGAGTCATAGGAAGTGAGGACCTTTTTTTTGCTCATCACTTGTATTTTGGAAGTAATGACCTTTTTTTTGCACATCACTTGTATTTTGGAAGTGAGAACCCCCGGGGCCTACAAAGAAAGTTTCTCCCCGGGGCCCCAGAAGTCCTCTCGGTGGCCCTGATAATGCGTAACTTTTTATAAAACTGGGGGAAACAGGGTAAATGATAGACTACAGCGTGTCTAATCAGTTTGAGCTGAACCGTAGGAAGAATTGTTCGTAAATTGTTTTTTCAATGCTTCGATCTAATTTTTCTTTTTTAAAGATAAGTACTTATTCTCAATAAATTTTCTTTTGGATTCAATACTTACTTCTTCTTTTAATTCTACACTGTTTATCTACGTCTATATTTTATTTTAATTATTTCTTTTTTTCCATAAAGTTGATTTTTTTCATATTAATACAGTCAGATGAAGTTTCATAGCTCAAGAAGAAATTGTAGTAACAGACTATTAATCTGTCACTAAGATTACCCAAAATTTGTCAAATGAAAAGCAAATTGACCCTAATTAAAACATGAGAACAATTACTGACGTAGATCCGTTACCTATAGCTGGACCTTCAAGTCAAGAAAGAGAAGGATCAAAAGAGTAACAACATGCTACTGTACTTACAAAGACGCTACTGAAACAAATTAGTTCAAAAAAAAAATAAGAAAAAACGGTCATTTAGAAGACTGATACTAAAAGAAGACTGAATAACAAAAAAGAATAACAATCAGAAGTCTGATGCTAATAAATGTAATTGCAAACTAAGGTATTTAGAAGATGAGGAATCTGTGAAAAATATATATGATGACAGCAGTGACGGTATAGAGATAGATGAAAATAAGCGATGGTTTAAATTTGTATATTTGGTGAATGACTTCTAATGTTCCGATATTCTAGTTTTGAAGGATCGCCCCGTTTTGCCAATATAGGCAGATCTAAAGTCACTAGATTATACAGAGTTGCGCAACGGCGGCCATACTGGGGCTAAAAATGTCGCCAACACAAATGGTTTTCAGTGATTCCAACAGTAAAAAAATAAGAAACTAGTACTACCAAAATTTTTATTTTAAACATTGTATTCACGAATTTTTGAATCAAAGATGCACTATAACAAAATTGTGGTACAATTTCAATTTTTTTTTTATTCTTATTAAATAAAATGGATATAATATATAAATTTAAATGAAACTTAACCTTAAATATTCAAACCGCTGACAAAGGAGGTTATTAAATTAGAGCGAGAAAGAGAGATGTGACAGCGCAGACGCAAACTTAGAACGTAAAAATTGCAGCTTTAGTTTGCTTAATAGGGGAACCAATGTTGCCAATTAAACCCTGGGGTCTGTCGGCTTCTTCAAAGGCTTGCGCTACTTTGTATAATCCAGTGACTTTAGGCAGATCCACATGAAGTGCTATCTAACCTATATACTCCACTTTAGTCCAATTTATCTGTTTTATCTTTATTATTAGTTATTAGATTTTTAAGGGTATTCGTAATGTTAAAGGCGATTTTATTGCATAAAAACAAACGCGCAAAAAAAAATTGAACTACTTGAATTTAATAATCTAAAGAACAGTAAATTGCAATCAAAATACAATTCTAGATTCATAAACATTATGGTGCCCGCTCCCAGCCTAAGTAAGGTAGGGTGGCGAGACAGTCACACAAATGGTCTTCGCGGCGGCGACTGCGGAGGACCAACAGCAGAAGTCTGGAATATAGAATGAAAAAGAAAGATGTGACACAGAGACGCACAGAGTTGAGCACCTGGGGAAGAAACGGACGACCTAGAGAAAGGGGAAGGGAATATAAACTCTTGGGGCCCTAGCTGGAGTGTAAACGGGTAAAATCCTAGGCCCACAAGTAATGGCTTTGGAGAAATCAAACCTAGAAAATCCCACGATGTCTCTGAAAACCCTAGCCAAGCGACAAACAATGCGGAAAACTCAACACTGTGTGTGTCACATAAATAAATTACAGTACCACAAATAAACTATTATAACAAACTAATAATTTATAACAACAAATTATTAATATTAAATACAAAAAATACAGATATTAAATTTAAATTCAAATAAAACAGCACACGTGATTAAACTACCAGCGTGTGCGAACCAAAGTGTACAAGTTACGGCGCTGATGCGATAACTTGCACAATAGAAATATATGTTACAAAATTATAAAATAAACAATGAAATTGAGTTAATGTAAAATTGGAATGGACTTACAGAGTGATGGTTTCAGTCATAAATATGTAGAATATCATCTCAACTTTATATTACATGGTACTGATGTCCCAAAAAACAGGTTCCTGGGTCCTCGGATGGTTTCTTCAACAGGTGTTGATGCATAAAAATTATCACTTAACTCGCGATAATACGCATGAATTTTTTAGAAACTGTTTACAATTAATTTAACATAATAATAATAAGGGCCTTTCGGGCGCGACAAACATAAATATTTATGTATTCAAATATTTAAAAAAAAAAAAAATACTTACATGCTCTGGAGTAAAGGAAGGATAAAATCAAGTGATTCTCCGTCGCTTAGTTAGAAAACTCATGGCACTCGGTTATCCTCTCACTTTGGAAGTCTCTATCGGATTCAGGGGTAAGAAATTCACGACTATCCGAGTAGTTTAGAATATCCCAGGTTATTGACTCCCAAAATTATTTGTTCGCTGATTTATTTTAACAATTTTGCAATTTCATGTTTTGGCCAGGCTTTCAGGGTCTATGGACCTCTGTGCAATGGCCCGCTACACTCCAAAATCCAAAATAAACACAAAACAAAATATGTAGGTAGTACGAATAAAAGACATAACAAGGTTTTAAATAACAATTTATTTATTTGTTCGTAATTATAATAATAACATTTATAATATTCTCTCTAAAACAAAATACGACATTTATGCCGAAATTCATAATTTTCGGTGTAAACAAAACAATATAAGCGATCGACATTTATACAAAGTGTCTATTTTCTTGTAGAAAAGATAATTTTAGATATAAACATGAGCTAAATTTACACAATACTAAAAGCGATGTTACATTTACAAATACATGTCTTTTTTAATGATGTCTAATCCATAAAATGACGTCTATTCAATGTCTTGATTTCAAACGGAAATTGTAAAAAAAGTGTGACATAGTTTAATAAGTGCTACACATAACAGTTTTTTTGTCTTTTTTAGTATTTCTAAAATATTTTACATTCATTGCAGATGACTAAGTAATGATTATTGCAAAGATTTATATCATTATTTTAATTTAAAAATATAGACAGAAGTTTCTTTCTATTATATATGTCATAAAATATGTTCTGAATATGTCATTTGAAAAGAGCTTGATTAGTTTTAACAAGTAATATACATTAAATCAATGGAGTCTTTGTCTTTTGAAGATGGAAATATAAAATGAAAAGCTTAATTTTCTCTTCAAACGTTTATTAAAAACCAGTGTATGTCTAAAGAAGAAGTGGGCTAAAAATTCCTCACCCCAGTGTTGCCAATCACACGGCAATGACCGGATTTATCCAGTAACTCTACCCAATTACGCGGTCACGGTCCAAATCTAAGACCGTGAAAGTGTAACAGAAAACGCTATTTTGGAAATTGTTATTTTTTATTGCATTCTATTCGGTATTAGACGAAAGATCCATCTACAAGTTAACACCGTTATTTACATGGTAATTTATTTTCAAAAAGTTAGCAACACTGCCGGATTTATCCAGTAACTTTACCCAATTACGCGGTCACAGTCCAAATCTAAGACCGTGAACGTGTAACAGAAAACGCTATTTTGGAAATTGTTATTTTTTATTGTATTCAATTCGGTGTTAGACGAAAGATCCATCTACAAGTTAACACCGTTATTTACATGGTAATTTATTTTCAAAATGTTAGCAACACTGTAATTAAGAAATTAATCTGGAAAAATGAGATATGATGCACAGTGATGTCAACCGAAACAGCAAAACAGGTATTTGTGATAGGACTATTTATTAAAATATTTTTTTGTTTATTTAAAAAAAAAAATATGTGAATCACTTTGCTATCCAAACAGTATAAAAGGATTTTTTTCTACGACCGTTAAAAAAGCTGTACTATATTTCACTTGTTCTGTACTATATTTCTGTTAAAAATAAACATTTCTTTATTTCAAACTTTCCATAAGCATATTACATCGGCTAATGGGGGCTACACCACAATCTCTATGGACTTACATGAGCTCTTAGGGGCAACAGAACCATCTCCAAGGACTGCAGGCATATCCATGCAGTTCGAAAAAGAATCAAAGAATGCCATGAAAAACTCTAAATCTGAAATTTTAGGTCCTAGATATATATTTTTTTTTATTAGACATAACCGTTGAAAAATTTTATGTATTTATCAATTTTTAATTTTCTAATTGCAACAAATTTGAACTTTTCGTCTATAAGTAAAATTAGCTGTTAAAATTAGCACACATGCTGCATAAATAAATATTATTATAACATTATTTTTTCGAAGGTCTTTAAAGGATTTTTTAAATTTTATATTAAGCGTTTACGTTTATTCAATCCACAAGATTGCTCAAATTGATCTGGTGACGTCACAAGATTAGTGGGATTGCTCGGATTTTGTTGAAATTTTCGTAAGCAATATTTGTCTGAAGTTAAGTAGTGATGCCTGATGACGGTGGCGCTAAATGCAACTGTCAAATTTCTGTCGTTGATTACAACTGCTACCGCATTTTGTTTTATAAATATGAGTTTATTACTAATAATAGAATTCTATCACAAATGGCACTTATTCGTATATTTTGTTAAGTTATGTTGTCAACACATTCCAAATGGCTGTAAGATTCAATTTACCCGCACTAACCCCCACCAGGAGCAATCCATTAATCCCAGCAATCCTGCTAGATCATTGGATTGCTTGGAAACGCTCGAATTGCTCCGGCGGATCAATCGGATTGACTAAAAATAAGCTAGTATGTACGCACCGACTGACTTTACGAACGGATTGGGTGCACTCGGATCGCTCGGATTAATCTAACTGACTAAAACGTAAACGCCTATTGTTTAAGTTCATGTAGGGCTGTGGTCTCCAACCTTTTGTGGTAAATCATTTTTTGTATGAAATTTGAGCCAAGATCTACTTATGAAAAAAAAAAATAATAATAATAATAAAAATACCGAATAATTACATTATTTATTATAATATCACCATATAAATTTAAGAAAAATAAAAAAAAAAGATTTTTCAGCCCATTTTTATATAAATTTTTAAATAAGAATGTTCCTTTTTTTTAAGTTTTAGAACAACTGCATAATATGCAATTGCATGTTTTGTACTTTAATACATAAATTTGTATGCAAGAATAAATAGTTACTTAAAGTTTTATAAAATCCAAAATTAATGTGAAAGCTGTATTTGCTTACTATCCATATGTGCACTCCGGGTCATAGTTAAACACTACCAGTCTAATAGAACCAAACCGTCAATAATACAGGTACGATACTTGGATTTTATTATTTTCATTTGAAAGAATACTGCATCGCAAAGATATGTGGAACCAAAATAATACTTCACTTTCAACGTACACGATAGGAGAAGCGGATTTTTTCTCCTCATCAAATACAAAATCATCGCGATCTACTACTTAGGACATCACAATCGCAGACTGGAAGCCCCTAATGTAGGTTGTTAAAGGAAAGCTTTTTAACAGATTAACACGTTCGCGAACAGTTTTGAAAATGAGATTTGCAAAATGTCACCTTTTTAGATTTTTGTTTATAATAGGACATTTACTGTGTTTGGTATGTTCCTGATAGGACAGTTTATACTAGTTTTCATATACTTAAATGGAATTAAAACCTGCCACATCCGTCATTTGTATATTTGAGTAAAAAAGTAGCACGGCTATAGCCGTACTGTCTGCGAACGTGTTAATAGTTGTAAATTAATTTTTAATTCAAAATGATAACAGTAGATGAAAATTTTGTACTGCCTGGTGTGTTTAATTTAACAATCGTTTGCAATGTACCTACACCAGATCTCAAATAGAATGGATTACAAAGCAAGTTGTTTTTAAAGACCGTTAGGAAACAGGCCTACTTATCTAACTCATTTCAGTTTGGAAATGGTGCTCATTTCATTCAAATATACTGGCTAAAAATGACGTTTTTCTCTTCTTCGGAGAGTAGTAGTTGTGAGCAGAAATATGTCTCTGTGAAACTACTCATACATTTATGAACAAATAATAATACCTATTATTCCCCATGAAATACTTGAGAAAAACTATTCAAGCTCTAAGAATATTGCTTTTTAAGAATATCATTTCAAAATTTTTATCAATATCAAAGATTATGTCTAAATAATAACATGGAATAAATAATGTACAGAAGAGGCACAATTATTATTAATGGCAATATTTTAATGCCTTAATGCTAAGCTTCAACTCAAATGAGAAGCAATTTTGTATTTGCTGAACGATTTAAAATAATTATTCAATAAAATAAGATTACTAAAAATAAAACTATAATAGTAAAGTTCAGTTATTTAAAGAAGTCGATTCAATGGTAAATAAACGAATCAGCAATCAATTTATTTATATATTTCTTTCTCAATCCAACTTGCAAGGCATATGTAAGACAGAAATATATAAATAGGTTGATTGTTGCTTCATTCATTTGTCATTGAACAAACTTCTTTAAAAAATTAAATTGTACCTCAAAACTTAGAGAATACCATATACAGGGTCGTACCGATAAAATATGGCACCTGAGACAAACCAGTGGCAGGGGCGAAATTTGTCTACTTTGTATAATTGGCGAAAAAATTCTCCTTCACCATTAATTTTGGCTCCCTTTCCATCCAGCACCTGAAGCAGTTGCCTTGTTTATCGGCATGGCACAGACCATATATCAGAAGTTCCAAATATGGGTGTGTTCAGCGGTTTCAAGGAGACATTGAACGATATGCGAATATGTGGATCTGAATATTACTGATGTTAACAATTTTTAAGGTCCGTATGGGTAACCAAAAATTCTGAGTGGGACATAAAATGGAATTTATATAAGTATAAGGTCGTCGTCAGGAAAGTTCTGAGCGTTTTGTAACGCACTAATTTTTGACGCATTTTTTCTGAATAAAATATTTAACAAATAATGTGTTGTTATACACTTTTTTATAACAAATTTTTTGATCCACAAGATGGTACTGTCGATTTTTACTTAACCCTGTTTTTTTTTCTCTCTCTCTCTCTCTCTCTCTCTCTCTCTCTCTCTCTCTCTCTCTCATTGTTACAGAAAAACTGCAATATGTCGAAGGAGCAATTTAGTACGATTTTTTATTTTAATTTCAAATTAGAACAATCCGCCGCGGAAACAGTTCGACAAATTAACCTAGTGTGGGGCCCGAATAGTGTTGGCGAAAGTACCGTACTTCGTTGATTCCAGAAATTCCAGGCCGGAGATTTTAGCCTCGAAGATGAGCCCCGTAGTGGTCGACCTACAGTAATCCAGGACGAGGATTAGAAGGACCTGGTTGAAGCTGACCTGTACCAAAGGGTACGGGGGATTGCGAGAGAACTAGGCGTCTTTTCAAGCTCTTTGACAACTTTCTCACCGGTATTCGTCGAATCCCGAGCACCCAATTTTTGGTCGGATGGAATAAATCGACTTGTATCGCGTTTGCAAAAGTGCGCTGATTCCAGTGGTGCTTATTTTGACTAAATCGAGGAAATATTTCGAAAGTTATTGTGGTTTGAAGTTTATATATTAAAACGCTCAGAACTTTCCTGACAACCTATAAAAAGAATAAAGGCGCAAAAAAAAATGTCCCCTCATAACCCTGTCAACGTTATTGTAAAGACCAGAGAGGCGTGGATCCTGCCACATCTGTAAGAGTTAGGAAACGTTGGGAACTACTGATCAATATATAAACATTGCTAACTATGTAATACAACAAGAACAAAAGTAATATTTAAATTAAAACTTCTTGTTATATTAAAAATTAATAAATAATTTGCATGATATGTCATTTTGATTACACACAAACACAACAGATAAAACTGACGATCCAGGATCTAACTTATGACAAGACAAAAAGGCACTTGTCTTGGACCTTTAAATTTATAACGGCCGTGATACAAATGTACTTTGTACAATGCCATTTAATAAGATGCCAAAAGTACTTAAGTTAGGTCCTGTAACGAGCAATACAATTTTAAAGAAGAATTTAAAATAACGTGTTTAATTATGAAGATTACAATAAAGCTTGTAATGAAATTCAGCAAATACCTTAAATTTTAATTTCGATTAGTGCTAAAATGAAAATAGACTGTTCAACAGTAGATAACTGCATAATAGAATTAGGTGTATGTTAATAGAAAACGAAAACGAAACTATTTTAAATTACAATGTTGTATAGTTCGCTTTTACGGTAAGTATCTTTTATCGTATGCAAAAAAGAAAAGTACCAGTATATTTATTATTTTTTGTATAATTTAAAAAGCGGAGTGGTATACATAAAAATTACTGGTATTAATTGAATTATAAAGGCAACACACGTGTCGTATCTCCTATAAATACTAATTAGGAATGAAAAACACAAAATAGTCATATCTTACGAATCGTATGCGAATCAACGGGAAACAATGACGAATAAGAACATCCGTTTAGTGCAAACATTTCACGAATTACGTACAAGAACTACAATTTATTTACGCGAATTTATTCATTCGCATTCGCTACTTATTATTCGCTATATGTAAACCCACTACAGTGGCGAATCATGATTTTACTGATTATAGGCTACAAGTTCTCGCATTTTTATGTTTTTATATACAAATTAGTATTAAAAAATGCGTGGCTTCTGAAATTTTTTCTAATTTTTTATTTCAAAACATTATATATATATATATATATATATATATATATACATATATATATATATATATATATATATATATATATATATATATATATATATATATATATATATATATATATATATATATATATATATATATATATATATATATATATATATATATATATTAATTACATAACATAAATAATTATAGTTTTGTTTGGCAAACAAAACTATGATAGGTTTTTTTTTTTTAAATCGGCAGTATGGTATGAGATATAATTAATAATGTAGCGCCAAATCAGCAGTAAAGTACCTAATTCATTACTGTACATTTTACAAAATGTAAGTATATTAATTTTACAAGCATCGAAAATTCTTCCATTACAATAAACATAAAATAATAAATAATATATTTATTAATTAATATATGTTGTGAAAATAAATTATTGCATAGATATCCATCAATAATATGTGAATTAACACATCTTTCCTAAATTTTACAAATTTAGGAAATTTTTGAAATTTTAAATAAAACTCCCGCATTCAAATAAAATACGCCTTAAATAAGTGGGTTCGAGAAGCAAGCTCGGAGTGTTCCGAGTCACTCTGTTTAACTCCAGACCGCTCGAGGAAACGCGTTTAGGCCTTTTCTGGAACGCTCTGGAGTTAAACAGAGTGACTCGGAGCACTCCGACCTTGCTTCCCGAATCCACCTAATATTGAATTGCAACATAGTAAAATAAGTGCATTTCACAGAATATTTTAGAACACAATTCAGAAAAATATTTAAGGTGTACAGTGCACACCCTGCACATATGGAAGTACGTCTGTGATATTTGAGTAAAATTCAACGAGCTCATTTTTACGTAACAGAAATCTCGTCATATTGTCTTTTTAAATCTTGTAGGCTTTTAAAAGTGGATTTAACTGAAATTTACCATATCATAAATTATGCCGCCCTAGACCAGGGGTCAACAAACTTTAGAGGCCAAAGGGCCAAATTCTCCCTTTACGGCATTTGGAAACCTTTTAAAGAGCCATAATTTAGTTTTAATACATGATTTTTTGAATATTTTCTAAATTTTATTCCTTATCAACTTAATTTAAATAGGCACACGAATGTTCTCAAAGAGCAGTATGCGGCTCGCGAGCCGCGGTCTTCCGATCCCTGCCCTAGACTATAGCCTACTAAGCCTTGTGGTAAATCCGCCACTATTAAAATTAAGCGAAGGTGTATTACATCTGTTACACATAATGTGCAAGATAAGATGGAAATATACGCAGTGTTTGGTTTAAATGCGCCATCTCAATTATTTGTCTTTCTCGTCATCATCCCCTCTAGGATCGTTCAACATAATATGTTGAAGGGTCATAGAGTAATAACATTTGACTATATTGTTTTTCATGAATTTTTTGGTGCAGTATTTTGTACCGTTGAACAGTCATTTTTTAGCAAAATAATAACACTCTCTTATCTGATATAATACTGTTATTCATTTAAATATATAATTTCTGTTATTGCCAAGCTACTGATATATACATTTATACATATGACATAAAGATGCAGACACATAAAACTCTCGATAGATGATAGAAAAGAACCATATTGTGTAAATATTTATGAATTTAATATTTCTATCTAAGTGTCTTTACAAGAAATTTTATAATCTATTACATTTATATATTTCAGCTACTGTTTCATTAACTCAAGTATTCATTCGTAAAATTCGTTATTTTCTAAATCAGAGATGTACAACATTATTATGAAAACAAATATTTTACAAAGTTATTACAAATTAAATTATCTATATTTATCAATCTGAATGACTTTACATACTCATCAAAGTAGCAGCACCCCATATTCCAAAGGACATTGCTATGGATGAAGTAAGGACTTGCCTTATATGCCCCCCCCCCTAAGGCAAACCCTTAGCGTAACATTTATGGTTCTTAACCGTTTGCCAAGAACTTGGTCTTTCGTATATTTGCAAAAATCAAGTCGTATCGTAGACTTTCTAGACTGTACAAATATGGGATGTCTCACCCAAATCATCAATTGTGTTTGCATAGAGGTTAATTAATATGATGGTAGTGTCAGACAGGATAACGTACAGTCTCCGTTCTTTTTAAGATGATTCTCGATTCATGCGCAAAGTGTCTAGTACAAAGCATGGAGTAACATGTAATCTGTTGCACACACTGGAATATCTTGACAATTTAGACCAGTGTTTCTCAGCCGCCGGTAAATGGACCGCTGCCGATCTGAGGCTAAATCTAACCGGTCCGCGGAAATTTTTAAAATACATTCCTAATCGTTCATATATAATTAGCAATTTTTCCTATGGTCACTTGTTAATCCTATAATCCCAGTGATAAACTAATTTTTTTGGCATAAACAAGTTAAAAATACCCAGCAGAATCAATTATTTGCAAGAATTGAATGTTTTTAAAATAAAAATGAATGAAATAGTGTTTAAAAATAGTGTAAATAATTAATAGTTAGTATTAAAATAGTGTTCAATTAGTGTTTTGTGTTAAAACAGTGTGCAGAGGTTTTTAAAGAAGACTTAGTCTAAATCTTCTAAAGTGAGTGCATATTTTTTAATTTCAATATTATAACACAAGATTGTTTAACCCGTCAACAATTAACAAAAAATAAAAATAAAATAAAAATGATTTGACTGTATTAACTTGGTTCTTTACTATCCTTTTTGCATCTTGTAGTTTTTCGAAAATACCTGACGTGGTGGTATATTTTTTGATTAATTATACGAAATTAAGATAGGTTAAAAATAAAACCAAATACACATACAAATAATTAAAATTTGTATGTTATAAATCGGTCATTCTTAACGGGTAATAACCTAGTAGGGTAATATATTTTGTAAAATAATTTATGACTATTAAAACTTACACATTAAATTATAAATTTTTACCCGTAGTAGTAACTAAAAAATATTTACTTTTGAACGTAAATTTACAGAGTTTTACAATTAACTATTGTTATGAAAAAATATTTTCCCCAGTCCACGTATAAAATTAAATATATTACAAGTCAGCATAAAAAAAAATGTCTTTTTTCCGGTCCATGTTAAGATTTAGATTGAGAAACACGGATCTAGACTATGCCGAAAACGTTATCTCACAGTAGAACATATAACGAAATTTGCGCCCGGATCTAGACATATAACGAAACTTGCGCCAAACATTAGAACAAGAGACAGGTCTAGTTGAATTAAAAATCACTGTCAACAAAATGAAATTCATGCAAATTGGTAATAATGCTATTAACACCCTTAGAATTCAGGGTAGAAACGTAGAAGTGGATCATTGACAGTGTTGTAAACAGATGCTTACGTAAAATCCTTCATATCTTTCGACTAAACAATGCTTAACTTTGGCAAGGACCTACACATAATACACTGTCGAGAAAATACAACTGTGTAAATGGAGATGGATTGGGTACACGTTGATAATTACAAAACTATAAAAACGGCGCTGAAATCAGCAGGGTATTGTACCAAAATTGGACCACGCACGAATTGGAGAATAAATGTCACCAATATGGCTGAAAAAGCCGTTATTTGCTGGAAATAAGCTCTAGCTCAAATCCAAGTTCGTTCGTGAAATTATGTGGATTCCTTATGTTCCACGGAGAAATTTCAGGAACTGTCAACATACATATCATCTCACAAGATCGAAAAACGATCTTTCTGAATCAAATATTCCATCTGGCAAAGAACTGGCCTCGAACAGCAATAATTTGCAGCTCAAAACCAAGTTCGTTGGTGAAATTATGTGGATTCCTTATGTTCCACGGAGAAATTTCAGGAACTGTCAACATACATATCATCTCACAAGATCGAAAAACGATCTTTCTGAATCGAATATTCCATCTGGCAAAGAACTGGCCTCGAACAGCAATAATTTGCAGCTCAAAACCAAGTTCGTTGGTGAAATTATGTGGATTCCTTATGTTCCACGGAGAAATTGCAGGAACTGTCAACATACATATCATCTCACAAGATCGAAAAACGATCTTTCTGAATCAAATATTCTATCTGGCAAAGAACTGGCCTCTAACAGCAATAGTTTGCAGAAATAGGGTCTTTTGTTGACAAATGGTGACACTTAGGAGTGTCACTGTGATTAAGAATTTTCTTCTGGCCTATCCTCTACCGAATAATCATCTACAATAGACAGTATGTTTGAATCAGACTAAGGGGTATCTCAGGAGCTATTTTTAGAGTTGTGTTTCAACCTTTTCAAGGTGACGGCACCTTTAAATAAAATATGATAAATTTAAGACACCTCATTTGTCGAGATTATATTTGTGTTAATTCTACGAAGTTCGCAGCACCTCTTTTATATACCTGTGACATCTTGGTTCAGGTTTACGGCTGTAGAGAAACTAAGTTAGTTTTGAAACCTGTAACTGTTATCCAGCATTATGGTGGTGGTTTAATATCCACTAATTCACCCATGAAGCTAAGTGAGGTGTAGAGCACGGATGAATTCAGAACATTCAATGTTGGAAAATATTGGCCTGAATTTGTTATTACTTTATTTATTTTTATTGTTAAATGTTGTACAAATCTGTTCTAAACTACAGATATGCTATTCTTTCATATGTTTAAAAAGATTAAATATTTTATTTTTACCATCTATAAAAATTATTATGTAGGGCCGCCTAAATATATCTAAATTTATTTTAACGCACAACCTTCATAGTTACGTTTTTATATTACAATATTTTCACTAACCTCTTGAGTGTAAAATAACGTTTCTACATCCTTAGATAGGATATAAATATAGTCATAACAACTTAAAAATTGATACAAAATATAACTAGGTTATCTAAGATACGGTTTCAAAACATGGTATTAAACTTAAACTAAGTCTAGCATCATGTTTGGGAAATACGCAGTGTGTAATAATATAGTAATGAAGTCTATTCTACTTTAAAGTAATAAAAATTATTAAATAAAGGAATGAAACATTTAGCATCTAAAAATTAACGAAAGTTATTGAGCGACCTAGTTGCGCTAAAGAACGCAGCGGATCTGTTTTCCGCGAATGGTCCATTGCTATAATCTGCCAGTCCTCTTGTATGATATCAAAGATTGTATTCTCACACAAACACAAGAAGTCCTAAATGTATATGAAATGTGAATGTATCGGCAGAATCTGAAGATATCTTGAACAGAAAGGGCAACGAATGCTCAGGTCTTAACCGGAGTAAGCAGGTTATCTATCAAAATCATAATTAAAAATGGAAACTTTATTTTGGACACACGATAAGCATTAACTAAGCAGTACAATGGCCGAAGCAAGACTCCATATATTCTAAACAACAATACTGAGAAAGATATATTAATAAGTGAAGGTTGAGGAACTGATTGACGTATTCGCATTGAATCATGAACTGAAAGACCTATGTCAGGATGGCAATATCGTGAAGATACAATGTTGTATAAGGCTAAGGTGGCTGGGCCATCTTATTAGGATGTTGATACCTTAACTAGCAAAATCTTCTAATACTCGGCAACATTTGAAAAACCAAAAGTCAGATGGAAGGAAGTATTGAGTTGGACATATGAGCCATGGGCATTAACAACTTTCAAATATTAACATAGTATAGTAAGGATTGGAGGCATGCGTGTACGGAGGTGATTATCCTGCAAGGATAAAAAGTCAAAGATGATGATAATGCTCAATATAAGGAAATATCACGCGGTAACCCAGTTAAGACACAAGAAATTCTTAACGACTTCTATTTCTACAAGTGGTTCGAATTATTCCCCAGATATCTAAAGAAGATTTAGAAGCTTTGGTTAATACACCAATTATGTTCATCTTACGCCTTAAATATTAATAGAAAAATTTAAAAAATGATTGTAATTGCTAAAGATCGCAGTGCAAGATGTACTATTAGTATTGAGGATTGAAATCTAGCCAAAGTCAGCCATTATAATTATGTAGGATACACTTTAAATGAAGATTGGGATCACAATCAAGAATTAAAATATCGTATCCAACAAGCGCGCAGTATATTTGTAAAACAAAGAATACTTATTTGTAATCAAGGTGTTAATATAAATCTTAGCATCTGTGTTGTTCAAGGTAAGTTAGTTAGAAAAGGAAGTTGGATGTTCAGAAGTTGGAAAAGAGGAGATAGTTTTGATGATGGCCAACCTTCGAAAAGGCATCGGTACGTGAAGAAGTTCGTAACGAAGTGTCCAAAATGAAAACCATACCCCAACTTTCATTAGAAGAAAAATAAAGAAAGAGAAGTGAACACAACAATTGATGTAACTTGACAAAATAAGAACATTCACAGCTTGTCATTTTTTACTGAGACAAACAAACTAACAGAGACTTTTTAGTTTTATGTTTCACTTCCTTATTTAATAATGTGTGTCGAAATAATGTTCCCTGACCTTATTTTATTAAATTGGGTCTAATACTAAGCCCTGTCCCAGTAATATTACGCACTCATATTTTACCTCTAGATTTATATTTAAGCTACCCTTCATGTAATAAAATATATAACCTACTCATCTCTCTTACTTGTTAAACCCTGCTGATTTTATAATTTAACGAATTTTACGAATAAATACTGACTTGCAAGTGATGAGAACTAGACGAAGGGTAAGCAATACGGTGTACAGGCCTCATCTTCGTAGATGTGAGGCAGAGAGTTGCGTCCATTGCGTCAGTGCCTTTTAGGTGAAGGCCTAGGCGGTAATGGAGGCAAAGGTCGTGAGTTCTGTCTCACTGGCACTTGTATAGGCACGGCCGGGGGTGTTATAGTTGGCGGGGGATACGAAGTAACCTAAGAGAAAAAATAGCAATGCTAACATTTCTGATACAGTACAAGCCTTAGTAAAAAATGCATTTCTTTGTTATGACATAACTATAACCCTTAAAAGGCTTATCACACTAGAACGCTATATAAGTTTTATTTTTGTAGGTCTTTAGGTCTAGACTTATCACACGCTATTTGAATATTACTTTTAAGATTTGGATATTCTTTGTTTGCGCATGTGTACATCGTGATATTATGACTGTTGACAGTTTTATTTTGAAAAGTTTATTTACAACAACTTAACCTAAACGTAAACAAAAAACAAAGACGCATCGTGTTTTGAAAAACCTGGATAAAAAAAAAACTAGGTTTTAAAGACTAGGCAAATGGAACATTATTCAATTCCTCTGCCTTTTTTTATTTAAAAATTTTAAGACGCTTCAGTTACTGTGGCTATTAGCGTCTGTGTTTACATAGATTTTTACAATATATGTCTTTACATAGATAGGTTATAAACAGATATTTAGATTTTATTATATAGATTTACTTGTGTCATAAAGTTGAGTATATTTGTCATTGTATTTGTGTCGTTCGCGAGGGCTTGTTTCATTGTATTTGGGATGTTGTTTCTTAGTTTTTCTTGTTGGTATTTTGTGCAGTGTAGTATGATGTGTTCGAGGGTGAGTGGTGTGTCGCAAGTGTCGCATGTCGGTTGTTGTGTTTTTTTTTGAAGATATGTTCGATTATGTGTTAACAGGGTGTGCCCTATTCTGGGTCTTGTTAGTGTGACCTGGTCTTTCCTTCTGTGTGTAGATGTCCAATTTTGGGTAATTTCTTTTATATTTCTTAATTTGTTGGTAATATTTGTGTTGGTCCATTCATTGCTCCACTCTTCTTTGATTTTTGCTTTAATTATGTTTTTTTGATCTTCGGGTTGTATTGCTATTCTGAGTTCTTCATCTTGAATTGCTTGTCTTGCGTTTTCGTCTGCTTTTTCATTCCCCTTTATGCCTATGTGAGATTGGATCAACACAAAAGTGACTGTATTTTTGTAGTTTCTAATGGCATCGTGTATGTTTTCTTGTTCTTTTTTGATGTGAGAATTTTTTGGGTAGGTCTGTTGATACGATTAAAGTACAATAAGCGAGTTGGTGTATATTATGTAGTGTTTGTGTTCTTTGTATGCCTTTATGTATTCTGTCTCTTTCTATATGCTAAATGGTTGAGTAGATGGTATCTATATGTTTTATCGCCCGTTTGTTCATCTATTTTTAATCCATCTGTATATATTTCTATTCCGTTGAGGTATTTATTTCGTATTTCGCGGTAAATTTGCTTGTATATTTCTGGGCTGGTTTGGTGCTTAGGATATTTTGTTAGGGTTAGGTCAAATTGTGGAGAGAGTAGCGTCCATGGTGGGGATTTATTATGATACATTTTTTCTATTTTGGGAATGATAATGTTATAATGTTGGGTTAATTTGCAGATATGTTTTTGAAGAGGAGTATTGTCTAGGAATTTTTGGTTGTTAGTTGTGTTTTGGTATATATTTTTGTAAGCAGGGTTTTCTCTGACTTTCTATCCAGGCTTTTCAAAACGTGATGTGTCTTAGTCTTTTGTTAACGTTGAGGTTATTTTATTGTAAATAAACTTTTCAAAGTAAAACTGTCAACTGTCATAATATCACGATGTACACATACGCAAACAAAGAATTTCCAAGTCTTATAAATAATATTCAAATACCGTGAATCATCAGCATAGAATCTGTACATCATCAGGAAAAATCAATGTGTACAATTGTATAACCTCTATCATTCCCATGTTGCTACATATATTTTTCCAATACATTAGCACTTCTTCCAGATACTGCTTAAACGGCGTGAATGTATGTTGGTCTCACTAATGCTCAAGGATACCTCAATCTCACGATTGACCTCAAGTCACATGACGATCTAGCAGTATCAGTTCACGCACAGCATCAATGTTTTCCGGAACAACAACCGATTTTGGACGACCTTCACGAAATTCGTCCTTAAGTTAACTACGGCCACGACTGAGGTCGGCAAACCATCGATAAACAGTAGTCCTTGATGGTGCTTCATCGCCAAAAGTCGAATTAAGTTCATCGCTGCCCTGTTTTGGGTTAATCCACGTCGAAAATAGTAAAAAATAATCGCTCGAAAATGTTCACGATTTAATTCCATTTTTAGCCGAGATGAATTTTTTCAAATTACCGTAAATAACACAAATAGCGTTCGTACGTCAAAAAGGTCTGAGTACGTATAGCGTCAAAAATATCAAGCTTTACGACAGAAGCGTCAGTTGCCAGATGGCGGCACTAGTTTGAACCAATCCCGAAATATGAGGCAACCCTCGTACGCTCAAAATATTTGTAGACATGGGTTTTATTCAAGACGACCGTAACTGCTAAAAACCGCCCGTGAGGTAGAATTCACATATACTCACTTGGTGTTGTGGGGATCCTGGTGGTTGAGCAGGATGTGGAGTGCCGTGCCTCAGATGCCCCTGTGGAGGTGCCCCAGGTCGGGGCTGCCCAGGTAACCCCTGTGATACTACCGGAGGACCCTGGGCTTTCTGCTGTGGAGCTTGTGCTTGTTTGTGTTGTTCTTGGCCCGCAGCAACGTACGAGAACACGCAAAGTACAGCGTAGCATATTTGATCGGCCTGCCATGAAATAATACCATACATTGTAGCATAAGCAAATATAAATAAATTATATCTAAGGCTATTAAAATAATATAGCATGAATAGCAAAAACATTAGACTTGTTGACTCATTGTCATATTTAAATCATTCATTGTAAAATAATAAAAGGAAATAGCGAATTAATGTAACCTAAGTTAAGAATATATCCCAGTTTTACAAAGGCGACAGTACAAATATGTTAAAAATATTATGGGATTTTATTACATTGATTGCACTGATAAACACTATATTTGTAACATGGCAATGTTTGGGTATTTCTGATATATTTTGATACGCTGAAAACAAATCTGAAAAGTTAATTATTCTATCACCCATAGATTTTCTCAGGCAAATTTATATTTTGCAATATGCAACTTTTTCATATTGCGTCAATTCACGACATGTATCTGCGGTGACGGTACACAAGTGGTTAAGATCAGTTTATTATTGTTTATCAGGTCTAAAAGTATGCTTCACAATAGATTGCGTCTATAATTAAACTACAGGTATCCGAATCTGTTGCATTTTCTATGTCGTGACTCGTGACTAGTAACTTTTTTGAATTCCAAGTAATTCACTATAGAGAAGGACTGGCCACTACATCAGGCACTAACTCCGGGAATAAAAAACGTTAGAAATGAACCACTGGTTGATCCCAAAAACGTATTTTTCCCACCTTTCCATATTAAATTGGGCTTAATGAAGAATTTCGAAGAAAAGCAATGGATCGAAACGGGAGGGTTTTTGTATCTAATACAAAAATTTCCGATAGTTAGTGAAGCAAAAAATTAAAGAGGACATATTTGTTTGCCCACAAATAAGAGAAATAATAAAAGATGATGTATTTGACAGTATGCTAAATAAAATAAGAGCTTGGAGAACTTTTAAAACAGTGTTTTCAAATTTTCTTGCAAATGTGAGAGCTGAACTACTTGATGCCTACAAAGAAATAGGATATAGGATGTCTTTAAAAATTCACTTTCTGGACTCTCATTTAGATAACTTCCCAGAAGATCTATGTGCAGTAAGTGATAAACATGAGGAACAGTTCCACCAAGACAGTTCCGCCATGGCAAAGCTATCTCAAGGTAAATAGAGTCCGAATTTTGCTTGCTGATTACTGCTGGACATTAATAAGGGATGCCTCAGAAACAAAAAAACCACGTAAAACATAAAAAACAACATTTTGAGGTAAGTTAAAATTAATAATAATACGTGTATCGCTACATTACGTTAGAAACCAACAATACCTCATAGCAAAAAAAAAAAATGATGGGTGATAGAAAAAATCTGTCATTTTCGGCTTTTAGGACAAATTTTACGGGGGATACACCATGTTTTATCCATGTCACAAAAAATAAGTTCATTTTTGTTTGCCAGTGTTATTATTAGGTTTCAAAAAGTTGTAAAGTTGCATAATTTTTTTTCTAATTTCGTAAATACATTCGGGCCTTCCATCAATCAAAATATGAGATCATTCAACTTATTCAGCAGAAATTTACTTTTATCAATTTTTACTTGAATTTTTGTTATCTAAACATTACTGGACTATTACTGTAGCTATGCGATTTCAGTAGCGTAGTGATTAACTTACTCCCGAGATCGAGAATTCGATCCCCAGTACAAACAAAAGATTTTACAAAAAAAAAAAAAAAATAATAACAATCTTGACTGTAGTAGACCCACTTAGCCTTCCCTTAAATGAGTGTATGTGAGTGTAGTGACCTGTATCTCTGAATTAATATTCGGGAATATGGCACATGCTTTAGAGTGCACGTAAGGCCCGCGGTCTGGCTTAATGGTAAATTAAATTATTCGTTAGGTTATACCAGAGAGCGCTAGACGAGACCGGAAAATCTCTGATAGATAGGCATTATGTTATACGAAATTTAAAAAAAAAACAAAAACAAAACTGATGCTATCTAACCTAAAATTTCTATATTCTAGATTCCTATAACCAGATTCGCATGACTAGGTTCTTATTATATAGTCTAACATATTATACTAATGCAATATGAAGTATCATAATTAACTGGTGGCTTGTTGAACTGAATAAATTTTATAGACAGAAACATGCACGAACCGTAAATTTGGTATAGAAACTTGAATTCATATTCCCAGATAAATTTTTAAAACAAGCAACATGAATTACGTATTCCAGAAATAATTTTCACATGCCTTTACAAATTCAGAAACAAAACATAAAATTGAAATTCAGTATGTCACTCAACAATATTTCAATGTTCACGGAAAACAAAACAATATGGCAGAATTTGTTGAATACGTGATCTGCGAATGTGAACAGGCCACCAGACATTAATTAAATTGCATTTGAATTGTTCAGCGGAAAAAAATAAATAAAAATCTTACACAATGCAACTAAAACAAAGACAGTAGAAAGTAGTTGTCATGCGGAGGCAGGAACGTGACAGTGATGTTTTTGGATTCTCTGTGCGAGGCAAATGGAGAATATCCGATGCATGGACATTGCCATCTGGCTAGCCTACAACAACGCCGCATGCGGTGAGGACATCAACTAACACAAATCATAAGTAAAGACACATTACAAAACATACCATTGATGACTTGTACTTTCGTTGAATCACCTGACGGGTTTTAGGATCTGCAAAATAAAATAATAATTATAACCATCAAGATCTGATTTGATAATAGTGCAATATATCAAATAATCTACAACTTTCAACGTAGACACATGAAAACGTTCCTGTAACAAGATGAGAAAACATTTAGGTTGTGTCATCAATAACTTCGGCTCTCAGTCGCATAAGTCGAATAGCTCATCTTACCTGACAAGTTTTTACCCGTTTAGATAAGCAAATGTCAGTTTTATCACGTTGCATTAAAATAATAAATTTTAGTTACTGAAATGGAGAAATTGAAAATTCATAATTGGCATATAAGGTTTTAACGTGGATACGTCTTTACAATCGGTCCGAGGTATGGGCTTCAGTTCAAAAATCTAAATGCCACAAAAATCCGTCAGAATTTAGGCGTTTATATCTCAGAAAGTATACAACGTAGATGGAAGTTGATGGTGTAAATGGATTGAGGACAGATATAAGATTTATTTAGATTGATAAGCCGCGCCCCACCCGGATTTGTTACGAAGCGACACGAATTGATGCGCGCAGTCTACTTCGGAATGCTTCCCATAGGCCGACTTTCATTACAATTGTTTGTTTTGTCGAGAATTATCTGAAGATATAATTTCAGTCCAATCGGTCCATAATTGTGGAAATTATGAGTGCATTTGTTCGAAAACGTGTGATACAAAATCAAAATATCGCGATATATCACTTAAAGGAATCCAAAAATGTGCCACACACCAATTCGGAAAGGTGCAGGACTTACAGAAAGCGCATAAAAACTGACGCAGCAAAATACAGTACAGAAGGAGGACAAAGCACACGTATTCACGTAAACTCTATCGGTCATGTCCCCGAGCACAACCTACCCCAATTTTTGGACTTAAAACAGAAAAAAAAATGTTACGTAGACTGCTGGAAAATATTAGCTTTGTTCTTTTTGCTACCTTGCGTTTTACTGCAAGACGTGGCTGTATTTGACGCGGCGTTAAATTTATTACTGCAAAACGCGGTTGTAAGAATTTAAGTTACTAAAAACGCAAATTCTGTTCGTTTCGATATCAAACGAATCTTGACGTAAACAGTTGTTACCCAAAGACGATGTGTGACTCTAGTTAACCTATAAAATTTACCATTTCTCAATCATAGTTGTGACTTTTTTCAATGGAACTATTATTATTGTCTGGATCTGATTATTGGAGTAGATATAGTCTTCATATAGAGATAAAGATGACGATTATATTCTGGATATACATTGCTTTGCTATTATCAGTCATATGTGCCGTGTTCTTTATAAATACAATACACACTTACAATTATTTTCAATTTACTGCCGATTTGTTTCCATTCAACTGACTCAGAAGTAGCTGTAAGATTTCTGACGCGGCGTCTTGCTTCCAGCAGTTGCTTTAGCGAAACTAACAACATCTAGTGACTTTACAGTAAATTGTCAATTCGAACAGAGAAAACCGTAGACGCAAAGTAGCGAAACGAACAGACCTATTCTGTGTAGGGCACCATAACTGATCTAGCAGTTCGAATTTCGTTCTGGATATACGTTACTGAAGGATTAACGGAAACCAGACTTTGATAATGTTGTTTTAATATTATTTATGGAATGTAACGCATGGCAAAGTACTTGGGAATTAGCAGGAAACTTAATTTTCCATTTCTATAAAAGTATGTGCGAAATGCTGGAACTCGTTCGGGAAAATGTTTTTCTTTTGTAAGACAATGCCAGACCTCATACAGCAAAATAAACGGAGAAAAAAAAATTGAAGCGTCTGTTCTATCTACTTCACCCACTGTACTCTTCCTAGTTTTCTCTAAGTATCGTTGTTTAAATCACTGCAAAAATCTAATGTGAACAAATTTATCTAATCTAAGATCTGATTTGAAAGTTTATTGTTTCACAATATTTGGAAATACTGTTTTCAAGATTGTCAGTAATTTTGATGTTAGAGACTAACTATACTCTTGAACGCTGCAAAAAATTATTGACGATGATTTACAAACTGGTGAATAACTAAGAGTTGATGGAGCAACAGTTTCGCGAAAAATGAGCTGGAATCATTCAGAAGCTCGAAAAAATGTTACCACGAGAAAACACATCTCCAAACACAGAATAGCTAGCCGACTCAACACATGCATTTCATTGCTTGCCAGGCAACGTGAGAACTTTTCGTAGAAATTTGTTACGGGCGACAACATAAAACCCCACATATTTATGAATAGACCCAGGTCAGTCAACCGAGTAAAACGGTTACTACCTAGTAGTCATCAACTGAATCATTTAACCGACGAAATAGAACACAAAAGACTATTTACTGGACAGCCAGCAAGTCATTTTGCTACACGACAACACAAGGCCACATGTTGCTCTTACTTCCCAACAAATTATATTTAACATGGGCTAAGAAGCACACGAGTAATAAGTCACATACTATTGCAATAAAATACTTTACTGTTGTACATCTTATTTTACTTGAAATAATTTCTGTTCAAATGCACTCAGTTCTTCTTTTATGCGGTTTAAAAGTTATTCGGTGCAATTTTATTTGCAATTTTTGGGGATTCTCCGTTATATATACCGATAGCGAAAGGTTTTAACGACGATAATTCTGATGAAAAAATCTAAATATTAATGTTCCATTTTAATTAAATTAAATTAAATGAAAGAAATTTGAAGGCAAACCTTTGTTTCGTTATATTTCAAACTCCTTCAGATTTTGAGGGAAAAAAATCATGACTTTCAGGTACATGAAACCCCAATGTGTTATTGAGTTTTTACACACTTTTTGTAGGCAATTTTCAGTTTATTTTATGCATTACTTATTAAGTATTAAGTATTAAGTTTACCTTATTTTTTAAGTGTTAAATATATTAACCTAGTTTGTATATTTTTATATGTAAATTTTATTTTTTAACTGTACTTTTAGTATATTTTAATTTACTTTTGATTTAGTTATCTATACAGTTAAATGGAACACATTAAAGATTAGTCTTAAACTGAGAAAATATCATCTGCATCCATCAAAAAATAGGAAGAAAATGAGTCGACAGACGAAAGGTTAGGAAAGAAATTGGAAACAGTAAATAAAGAGACTAACCAGGAGCCATAAAATATATTGAAAAGGCCAAATGAGAATTATGAAAAAGATAAGGAAAAAGTGTAAAATCGTCAAAATTGTAAGTGATGTTACAATCATCCGGAATAGTAATAGTGAAATAAAATTTTATTCCTGAAACCTGTCAATAAAGAAACTAATGGAGTCATGAATTTCGTAGCCTATAAATTTAAAGGAGTCGTGGAAATCGATACTAGAAACATTACAAAGTTAGAGATCAATACGGAAACAACCATTAACCTACTTACGTGTGAATGAAATAGAAGCAAAACTTACTAAATTCTTCCAGTACGAAAATTCCTCCTTTCTGTGTAAAGCATTTCCTAATATGATCCAACCGTACGAAAAACTGCAACATGAAAAAAAGAACCAGCGGTCACTACACAAGGGTCAAGCGAACAAATTGACAGACACAGCACACTTCCACACCAGACAGACATCAGTGAGATCGCACGCCCTCACATTCTCGCCGAAAGCTCATGCGGTCATGCAGTAACAGCGTATCATGCCGATCCTCATGGAGGATCTTGGAAGCTGTAGGCAACTTCAGAGATGGTTTACTCTAATGTTTGGCATCAGTGACTCATTTACACAAGGAGGAGATAATAAAACAATGTGGTGATAACAGGAGTGTCCCTTCTATAGTCTTATGTGCATTTCTCATGTGCCATGCTCTCCTCTCGCTTTCTGCGTTTGTCGTCGGCTCAACCTCCTCAGCTTCTAACACTCTACAACTCTACAGATCTAAGTTCCAGCGACATTCTGAATGTGATCTGGTTGGTTAATTGGTTGGTGATTAAACAGAACACGTGTGTGGTTAAATTCGTGGTACACTCTTAGCTTTGTTAGTTAGGTTAGAAAGTTGTTAGAAACTTTAAAAGAATAAGTAGTGTTATAGTGTGTCTTGGGGAATGCAACTAAAACAGTACATACTACAGGAAATTATAAAGCGCTACTAGACAATCACTAATTACTAATTATCATAGATACTACGACCAATAAGACCAGATTGAGTTTTAATACTATGTACCTCGAAATCCTGTCAAAGCAGCCAGGCGAGTCCGACGTGGACAGGTCAACGGGATATCAAACAAAAACAACACATTAGTGAAGATATACGGTACCACGGGACCCAAGGACCATCTCAAAAGTTCCTAAGCCTCGCGCTTCTGTGAGCCTTTTCATTTCATTTCGTTTCAATTTCTCTCGCCTCGTCATCGCAATTTTCTTTCCTTCTAGTTTCGTAATGCATCCTCGTGGCATGCGTGGCAAGATTATCAGTCCGTGAAAATCAGCCATCTTTCAGCGTCGCGAAATGAAAAAGCTCCAATTGCGTTCAACGTTAGAAGAGTGAGTCAAGAAATTCAAAACAAGACCACCCATTTACATTTAAAAGGAGGAGAAAGTCATAGATAGAAAGAAAACGAAATAAGGGCATCCAACATTCAAAAACTCAACTTAAAAAGAAGTGTGGAAGTATGAAAATATATACTGAGTTTTATCTGAGACATTAGGTAGGTACTAAGTTCAGCTATTTTCTGATTTGCACATCGAGCTCACATGCAGTATAAACACTGATACTCTCTGAAAGAAGTAGCAAAAGAATATATACTTTAAACGAATTATATTATTTCGAATAGTTAATAGTATAATAAATAAATAAATAAAACTACTACCTGAACGTTTGCGTCCAATAAAATGCTGTTATGTCTTCGACATGGCTCACTAAGTTATCAAACCGGGCAATCCCTAATAAGTTATTAAAAAGTATCGAAAGAAAAGAAAATATGCACAAGTACAGAATAACAAACAAAGATGGCAGCTGAGTAGCAGCAAAGTATAGGAAATTTGAGTGGTCCTTGCAGTATTCAATGCAGTAACAATTGCCAGCTCACCCCACAACACGGAAAAATACATTTAACTGTGGATCAACATGATCAACAACACACCCCTCCAACAAATACCCCCCTCGTTAAAGGGGTTCGCAAACCGCGACACCTAATCATATACGAGGGTATACGATCAGACAACGACCTGAACAAAATGTGTACCTTGCTGTTGGCGAATAGCAACCCCACTCCTTCCATACACACTTGCAAGAGTCCCCCCTCCCCTGAGCTCATGTCCTGGACGGGAAACTCTCCTCCTAGCTCTGGAGCAACACCAGCTCTACCGCCGCGTTCCATTGCCTCCTTTATGCAGTAGTACAGTTCTTTACACTGGAACATAACATGGCAATATTACACTATTCTCAACGACTTCTTTACACTAAGTTTCAAATTATGCAAACGTTAAAATAAACGATATTCTTCCATCAAATAAAATGCTTAGTTTTGTTTAACTAGAAATGAAATACAATAAAGTTGTAGTATTGTATGTTGTTTCATCTGCATTAACATACAAGTACAAACATTGTAATTCTTTTCAAAGATTGTTCTTTGAATGTTTGAGAATATCAAATAAGATTGGAAACACAATATTCTGAATATCAGAGCAACGATAGGTAATAGAAGATGTAGTTTCTATTGTGTTTCAATACGACCAGCAGTTTTCTATCAAATTGTAAGCTTGCTGATTAAGTCAGCAGCAACTTCTGAAGAGGAGGTCAGAATTTTACTTGGCATATGTCGGTTTTGTTTGAAAACTGAACCCACCTAGACCTAGGTTACGGATAACCCAAGGAATTGTTCTAAAATGATATATATATATATATATAAATTACATACATGCGAGTGAGCAAATGTGCTCTTATGTTGGAATCCTCAGAATATCGCAGAAAATACGCTGGTGATTTGTTTAACGCGTTCTTAAAGGTGATCCCCAATATCAGAGGATTAACGTAATTAATAAAAGTAACTAAAGCAATGTTCAATGGACATTCAAGTATGTTTGCATACGAAAGTTTATTTTTTGTAAATCATTGTAAATACAACACACTGTCACCTAATTTATATTATTACAATATCAAGTATCTATTTAAGTTTCATACACTAGGTTTATGGTTTGGTTATAAACAAAAAATCATCTTTTAATATTTAGATATATTTCACTTTATCACAAAAGTGAACTCGTTGATTCCTTTCTACCCACTTTATACATTAATACCGTCCCATCCAAGAAACAAAAAACGTTTGTCTTCATGTAAGACATCACTTCTTCGCATGCGTCAGAATAAAACAATTTATTGTGAGATATGGCTTTCACATTAACAAGCTAAAGCCATTTTCACATAAACCTCTTAGAAAACTGTTGACATACTCAAAATAGACAACGATCAAAAACTAACTGCGAAATTCGATTATGACAACCTTCTTAGATATCGATGCTGATTTTGGCAAGTTCACCAAATCGGTTCATGGAAAATGCTACAGTATTGAACCTTAATGGAAACTACATCCTCCATTATCTATTAACTATCTTTGCTATCTTTCTCATGTATAGTAAACTGCTGCTTCCAATCTGTTTTAACAATTACAATTTGAAACATTCGAAGAACAATGTTATTTAAAGAATTATAATTATCTAAGCTTCCACGTTATTGTGGAGGAATGAAACAATATACAATACCATAAATTTATTTTATCTGCTTGCTAGCCAAGGATAAATGCAAGCAACTTATATGATGAGAAGATATCGTGAATTTTTAAATTTAGTAATAATTTAAAACAGTGTATTTACTAACCTTTTTCGTGTAGTATTTGTGAAGCTGAGTCTGCTGGCCATTTCTTCTCCAAAGACAAAGCACTTTATTCTTTGGACTATAAGTCATATTAACAAGTCTTTCGAACCACCATCTCTCGACGATAACTCCAGCCACAGATCTTAACACTAAACCATCATCTCTGACTTCCAAAAACCTTAGTTCACCACCACCATCGACACCTTGATGCACTGTAAAGCTTTGACGATGCAATAAACGGGACCCAAGAGGTTTAAAATCAATATCATTCCCATGCTACAAAAAATCAGTATTAAAACATAATCTCATAAAATATGTCTGAAACAACTTACTAGATTATTTATTTGGTCTAACAGCAAGTTAACTTCTTGGCTGTAGACTAAACCTATATGACTTTTTCCTAAAAGTCGACGGCACTTTCTTTTCAATTCCGACTTGTTACAATTTAACATTACTAATATTGCTACTAAATTATAAAGCATTGTTGAAAGTAGTCTATCTTCATCATGTTCTAGTCTTTTTCTTTCTGTATCGCTTAGTCCTTTATAACGTTCCATCATTTCTCTTGGTCCCTAAAAGAAAAAAAATATGTTCTCCTATTTAAAATCTTATGTTCATAATTATTAAGTATGTTCAATAAATGTCGACAATATATTTTTATGTAAATTCAAATATTTGGTAGTAACTATTAATAGATAAGGTACCATATCAAAAGAATAAAATCGTTCTAAACAGTATAACAAAAAGCAAATAAATAATCAATATCATCAAACGCAGAATATTGGTGTCTGGAACTAATGATGCGCAATGGAAAATACCATCTGCGACCAATAATAATTTTGGGGAAGATACTAAATAAAACGAAGAGTAGAAAGAAAACGAATATCTTGACTAAGATAAAGTTTTATTGCTGTCCTTATAAACCACTGGCTAAGAATACTTCTCCAGTTGTTTTAAAGGACAACGTCTTAATGTTTTCAACCTTCAAAAAGGTGTCGCACGTGAGAAAGATATTTCCGAAGAAAATAAGAAAAGCGAGGCATTAATAAAACGCATTGAACACCAAATTATTGGGCAAGAAGATAGTACCAAAAGATCAAAGTCGAAGTGGTACGAAAGGTAGTAGTACCTACTTATACTGACATGTGGATCTAATTCTTAAGTTATGACGGAAGCTCATAAAAGTAAAGTTAGGAGTATCAAGTATCATAAGATTATATAAAGGGATTGAGGGAATAAAACTCGAAGGATAAGGAATATTATCTTTCGATAAACTCGAGAGTAAAACCAGTCGTAGTTCTGATAGAAAACGGCTAACTTGGTAAAACGGACATCTACACAGAATGCAGGAGAGTCAAATACACAACAGTGTGTCCAAAACCTATTATCAGGGAAAAGGAAAAAAACAGACCAGTTAAAACATGGAGTAACGAGATCATAATTGCTGCTGCCAACAGAAATGTAAATTGGAGCAAAACCAGAACTAGCCAAAGGACAAAAGCTATGGAGAGAAAAGTATAAGTCACCAATAGTTATTCGAGGTGTCTCAAAAACCAGTCTGAGTGGAAAGATGTAACTTACATTAGCAAGAGCGTCGAAGATTTAGTAAACCTGATAAACTTGACGGTGAACTATGAACGTATTTCATACCAAAACCAAAGTCATTAAGAATTACATGATATTACACATCGCCGACATCTGCTAGCATTTTGAAATTAATCTAGGCATTTGAAGCTTTAGCTCCACCATAGTCACGCTGCAATGGGCAGTCCAAAAATATGAAGTAGTGAATATGTGGTTTGATCATCAGTAAGCTCAGAACGTTATATTTCAATGCTTAAGAATATTTTGGTCCTAAACTGTGAAAGCGATCGGAGTACACCATGGACTCTTGATCTCAACAGGATGTACAAGTTATTAAATATCCTCAAATAAATATTTTTATTTAACACAGCTAATTACCTGATCCATTCCAATCATGTCTCTTTCTTGAGACACAGCATCTAGAAAAGCATCTTCCCAAAACTGCATCTGGTCCCACAGCGAAGATCTCTCTTTACCGACAAGACCTTCAAATACATATGTTCTGGCCGCATCTGGTGATGGCGATGTGGAAGTGTTGATCATGTGACCCCCATGGTAACGGAAACCCGTACTTAGGGATGATTTACTTGACCATACACTAGCTGTCCTCTGTTTGCCTGGTTTAGGGAACTAAAAACATCGAAGAAACAATGTTAGCATGCATCCATTTCTGGTCCTTTGTATATTAAGCATATATGTTCTATCAATTACTCAAAAATGACGGCGATTTGGAAAAGGTTTTACACTTATGATACAAATAATTCACTAGTACATTGGGCAATTTTTTCTAATGGAAGCTTCGCTTTATTGTCTCTAAGACAATACTAAATTAGTGCCAATATAGGGTGGCCAGAAGGTAACTTTTAGGTAAGAAAACATGTTTTCTTTTTTGTACTAATATCTCTTTTAATCTTATTTGAAATTTATTTATGTGTATGTTTTAAGATTATGACATACATAATTCTTCTTCAAAAATTATTTTTTATTTATTTTTTTTTTTTTTGTTAAACTGTCTGACCAACCTATGACAATAGGACACAAGCTATAAACAAGCGGGTTTAAGATCTAAAAACTATATTCAAACCAATTTGATCTAATCAATCTAATGAAACTTTTGGTCTAAACAATTATTTTACAAATTTATTTACTTTACAGTCAAGACTAAAGCTTAGTTTGAAGCATTAGGTTATGGGTTACATCAAAAGTTCGTTCGGATTTTATATTACAATGTCAATAATGTCCCGAACGTATTGCAATCTTCCTGTGAACCGTCGGAGGACGGAGCATGCTACGAGCAAACGACATAATGATTTAAAGTTAATACAATATGGCTGATCGTATGTATTCTCGACAAAAATGTTACACGGCGTGGTGCATTACGAGGTACATTACAGGTTCGGCTCACCAATCTGAACCCAGCTTTATATGTTTTACTACCAGGAACATTATAAGAAACTAATCAAACGACCATCACAAAAACTGATCATTGATTATACTACAAATAAAACAAATAAACTCAGAAAGAGCGTAAGGTTACATTGTGAATCGACCCACAAACGTAAATAAGGCACTGTATTGTCAGACTGATGAGAAAAGTAAAAGCAATTTAAAAATTATAAATCAGTAAATTCTACATATGTTTTCTGTGCATCTTTTTTTATGCGGATTCCTGCGAAACGTCGCCACCACATAAAAACAGAATCGAGTGTCTATAATTTATTACAAATTGTTCTTCCCATGTGCCTTTCATATGAACTGATAAGTAAAGCACGGATTTTATGCAAATGCATATTCTGAACTAACTGCATTTTCTAAAAAAATCTTTTATATCTTTGCTCATTTAATAATATGTCGTTATTTGATACGTTTTTTATTTTGCATATTTTGCATATTCTCACAATTTTGTGCATAAATTAAATTAATTGCATATAAATGCATATTTTACATAATACATATGTTTTAAATGTTTGATTTACTTATTTATTCTTTTTATTTTTTTGTGCCAAAATTAAATACATCCATCATTTTTGGTCAATATCTAATTTCTGTTGTAAATTTTTTGAGTCATAGATTCTGATAACACAGATGATACTTTTTCACTAATTTTGCTGCACATGCGTTTTAGAAAACACATGGACAGTAATACAGTGGAATGATCATTTATAATTTGAAGAGTTCCGTAAAGAAACTTTGTGTGTAAAGTGAATATAATCAAATAAAATATGCCTAAAACCTTTGAATATAACGACACAGAAAGGAACCTAAACGCGACCTGGAACGTAACTAGAGAGCTCTTGGTAGTGGGGGAAAATTGAACGGCCAGAAACTTTACAACCAACCATTCTAAAACATCTGTCGCACTCTTTCAATATAATACACGTGTCTTAACATCCGCCAATAGGACGCTCTTATGTGTCATATTGTAGCTTTTAGGAGTGGGGGTTTTGGTCGGACGGTAGAAATGTGATTCTAGACAACACCCTCCTTCCTGTGTATTTTTATTCAAAGCCTAAAACTAACAGTTTGCTCCACACGTGGATAAAGGATTATCCAGAACTTATTTTAGACCAAGACTTCTGTAGGCCATGGAGTAAAATTGTAAGTTTCATTGACTTTTTTGTTTAATCATTTTGACAATAATAATTAAGAATTTATAATTTCATTTAGATTATAAGTGACAATAAATTTCAAGTAAATCAACATAAAATTTTGTATTGTAAATTGTTGTTAGAATTGTAATTAATTTATTGAAGTTTGTAATTAAAGTTTATAATTAAAGTTGGTAAGCTGGTGAGAAATAAATGTTGTCTCATGATATATTGTATACATTTCATGATTTAGGTATATATTTCATAAATAAATATAATAATATTATTATCACTTTTATAAATTTTTATTAATTTTTACGATTTTTACTGATGTTGCATATGTCTGCATATTATGAATAACTGCCTGCATATTTACACTATTTTTACTGCATATATTTGCGCATATTTTGTACTTTTTTGTTGCATATAATTCCGTGCTTTACAAGTGTACTAGTAAGTTGATCTTGAAAAGATTATACCACTGGCAGAAATTACTTCTTGTAGAATGTTTTTACTTCTATCGTTCTTTTTAGCGATCACCAACATATATAAGGGAGGTATTGTGATCATACCGATTTTGACATTTCGAGATTTCGATGGATCTCCACGAATTGAGGTCCCTACATAACGTTTTGACTATTTTTAGCATGATGTCTGTCGGTCTGTCTGGCCGTCTGTCTGTCTGTCTGTCCGTCTGTGTAAACGTGCAGAGCTGAAAGGATTTTTATGAAACTGCATATTTAAGCTTTTGACATCAATGACACAAGTTGATCAACTTTTGGTAAAAATCGGTTGACTAGAAATGGGAGTTTACTCGTGTCGATTTTAAGATTTTATAGATTAATATTTAGCAACAGAAAAATATTTCGAAAAAAATTATTGAACAAAAGTTGCTATAAATGCAATAACTAATAACTTTTATTTGAGACGTTTTTTGATAAAACGAAAAATTTCGACAAATTTTTGTCTCAATTTTTTCATACTTTTATGTAACGTTTCTATGGTCATGACAAATAATATCTCTGTTAGAAAATATTAGGTCAAGTTATTTCTACTTTGCTGCTAGAATGTATTTTATACAAGTACTTTACGATGGCGGTCGGTCTTGTGGTGGCCACAGCTGATTTTTTCATATTTATTTGTAACGTTTCCATGGTCATGATAAATAATATCTCTGTTAGAAAATATTAGACCAAGTTATTTCTACTCTGCTGCTCGAATGTATTTTATGCAAGTACTTTGTGATGGCGGTCGGTCCTGTGGTGGCCACAGCTGATTTTTTATAATTAGTTCTATTATAAGGCTGCAGTTTCTTTTTTTAATCTAAAACTTGGGCCCACAACACTAATTTGTTATTTATTGTTTATTTCATCATTCTTTTTAAATCCGAACGAAAATTGTATGTAATATGGAATAATGAAAGTGTGTAGGTTTGTGTGACTTACTATAGCTGCTTCTAACTCGGTGTCTGAAACGGTGGATCTGAAGGAAGCCTGAAGGCCCCCGCGGTGTAGGTTGCAAGCAGGTCCGGTTGTGATGGAACCTGCTGAGGGGGAGACAGTACCTCCTGAGCCATGCATCGTGCCCTCTGCCTGCGCCACACACACACACATACAAACACATTGCACACACGCACAGCATATTCAACAAAATAATTCATTATATTAAATCTCATTAAATTATTAATTTATTAATATATTGTTAAATAACAACAATTTATAAGCCTACTGGCGCACAAGTTTATAAAGAACTTATTATTTACAAGCTATTTAAAGAAATTATTTTAAAATTTTAAAGTAACAATTCTACATAGTGATATTAAAATTCTAAATAAGTTTTCAAAAGAAAATCATTTGAATCGTATCACTCGTATTAAAAGAATATATTGTTCATTTCTTTGGTTTAAGCGTAACTAAAAGGAAGTTTCGCTTTTTTCAATTAACAAAAAAATGGAGCTTGCCTATGTTATTTCATGTTTCATATTAGCATTTATTATAAAGTGACATTTATAAATATATATCAGCGCCTCAGAGGTAAATTGTATTAAGTCGCAAATGATAAATAGCTCAGAAAAAGACGATTTAAGATTGTTTATCTCCTTGCGTTGATCGACTTGATACAGTTTTAAAGCAACTTATATTGAAACTGGCTAGAGCTACCTATAATTCCAAATTATTTTTCACTCGACATACTATTAAGTATTGAATCACTTGGCACTAAAATGTAATTTTTGATAAAAATGTGACTTGATACAGTTTACCTCTAAGGTAAATATATATACATATATAGGTATTGAATAAAATTCTTATTTCATAATCGTCATATATTTATTAAAAAAATTTATAGAGACGTTTTACTTTTACATTTTCTTTATTACAAATATTCTTTTATACAAGATTAATAATTTCGATTTTGTTATATTTCAATGTGTACCTTATTTTTAGACTGAGGATGATTGGATACCCAATCGAAACGTCTCTATAATTTTTTTAAATAAATATATGACGATTATAAAATAAGAATTTTATTCAATACCCATATTTATTTCGTCAAGAACTTTATTTCGATCATATATATATATATAACGGCCAAAGCCCAAAATCGGCCAAAGTGGGAAGTGGCCGGCCAATTCAGGAACTGGCCAATATCGGCACACATTGACCGGCCAATGTCCGATCTTTTCTTGATTTTGGGATTTGGCCAGCCAGTTTGCGAAACGGCATGGGCCGATCGGCCAAACTCGGAAGAAAAAAGTCATGAGCAGATTTTGGGTGTTGTATAATCATAATCACATTATATTGATTATTAACTATAGTAAATTATCAAAACCAGTCAAATTAGACAAATTCTCTACGTTCATGACAACGACAAGACCGGTTCGTGGATCGCCGCGACCTATGTCATCATCTGTTATACGGATGCGTACATTATCTCCAACTTTTGCTGGTAGTTATTTTGCATATGATTTTTTTAGCATCTTTAGCCTGTTTAACGTCGTAAACAGGCTAACAGCACTACCGGACAGTCTTGCATCAGCACATCGAATATTGGCCAGGGATTTCCTGGTACTTCGCGAAGTTGCCGGCCAAAGTAGCATATACATACACAGTAGGTACATCGGACATTGGCCACACGTCTCGGCCAAGTGTGAAATTGGCGTGCCAATTCGGGAACTGTTCGGACTTCGGGCTTTGGCCGTAACATATATATTGTGTTCAGTTTTGTAAGGACAAAGCAGATCTGGGTATGCGGTGCATACCCAAACATTGTATTTCACAGTACTTTTAAATTAGTGAATGATTATGCTCTGAACGCCAGATTGACGGTCAATGATTTGAAGCACTACTGAATAAAATTCTACCGCAGACGTAAGAGGATTATACGGAACAGGTAGAAGTTAATCAATTTGATTGCTTAAAATAAGAAAAATTCTGAAAGTTTGAAACAATTTAATGCTTTATTTGAAAATAAAGGTGTATTGTATGAACTCTTCGAACACAGCACTTTCCACTAGCTAAAGACATTCATTTCGCTGTTTGCCAGAAGAAGAATTATTTGTGACAAATGTTACTAGCAATGAAAAATGGATTGCAACGCCAAAGCGACCATCTATGACGAAAAGGTTCCCTTGTGCATCCTAGTGGAACACGAAGGGCGTGTTGCTTCTCTACTAAATTACTTGGCCGACGTTTTGATATCGGAGTATGGTTTGCTTGCATGTCTATTCATAAATCTATTTTATGCTGTTATATCAAAAGTAGCTATGATTATTTCCAACTTTCGAAGAGAAACGGCGTAGACAGAGAAGATTATATTTATCATTAATTACAGTGAAATAAGTCATACACAGGAGAGTGTACCAGGGTCCACTGCTGTACATGGGTCCCCAGAATATGGAATGAGAAGAAAAGAAAAAAGGACATGAGTGTTTAGAAAAGAAAATATATCTGTGGCTTCATGGTTCTTCAAAAACTATTAGACGAAAGCGAATAAAAAACTTCTCGATTACAATTTGTTTATGTTCTGTTATTTATTATTATTATTTTCATGAGAGATCGTAGAGAAATTTTTTAGAGCTCCAAAAAAATACCTTTCTCCGGGCCGATTTATAGAGAAGTGCGGCCATGACACAAATGAAACGAATTAGGTAATTGTGTAGTATAAATGTTAAATTGCATAATCTATTTTAATGCTCAAATGATTTCCTTTTTGGGGCGAATACCTAGAGAAGAAATATATATAGCTTAATATTTAAAAACTAGAAACAGAAGAAACGGTTTAATCATTCAAAATTACGACTGTCACAAATGTTAAAATTATTAAAATGTTTGAATAAGAAATATGAATATGGCTGTTCGTGATTCTAAAGTGCATCTACGAAAGGTATTACACATTTATGGTGAACATGCCTTTAATGGTGCAAAAACAATAAAACTTACATCTGAATCGAATGACGTTAGTTTGCTCAACAGCATGTTCCTTTTCTGGTTCAATATGTCTTTGAACATATCAGCTGTAGACTGAGTATCTGACAGGTCGCCCTCGGAGTCCTGCATTAAACGAACCTGCGGTGTATCTGTAAATAATATTTATCAGAAATGAATATAAAAATACAATGGTGCTGACCAAAGAGGTCTATGTCAGCGAGATCATGGACTAGGACCCGCTTTGATTAAAAGCCTGGTCGCCGATCTTAAGCAAGAATTCAAGGAAGTTTATTTTTGTGAAATATAGAACAGCTTCTGCTCTTCAAGCACCACTTAATAATGAGAGTCTGGCTTACTAGTAATAATAATAATAATAATTTTATTACAGTAGGAGGTGTACAAAATACATGACTAAAAAAATAAAAACATAAAAGGTATATACATACATATATAATTTATACAAGAAAAATATATTACTGAGATCGTCGTTCAAAAATTCATTTATATCGTAATATGCTTTCTCTATTAAAAGTTTTTTGAGACAATTTTTAAATTTCAAAGCTTTGAGCTCCCTGAGATTATTTCGCAATTTATTGTACATAGTGGAACCAATGTAATCTGAATTAGTTTTAGCTGATGTATAACGCATTTTAGGTAGGCGAATGTTATGTTTGTCTCTGGTATTGTATTAATGTATCTCACAATTTTTTGGCAGCTTAGTATCTTTAATATATGCTAATAATTTAAAAATGTACAAGCATGGCAAAGTTAGGATATGTAAATCCTTAAATAGTTGCCGGCCTGAAGTACGTTCTGAGACACCACCAAGAATCCTAACAGCTCTTTTCTGAATAATAAATTTCCAGTTTCCAGTCAGTTGACAGTCCCCAAAGAATCAGGCCATATGACATGACAAATTGTAAGTACGCGTAATATACCATTTTAGCTATGTACGAGCCCTGTCCACTTTCAGTTGGCCCAGGTATGAAATTTTCAGCTTCTTTAGAAATTATTAAATAATAAGTAAAAGTAAATGCTGCTTTGTACATTTTTTGACTATATAATCATATTAGAAGCAAAGGGGTCCAAATTTATTCCGTAATATTTAATTTGTGATTATAAAAATAATATTCGTAAAACAAACGTATTTTTTGAGTTCATGTATTCTTGTACTGTATATAAAATAACTGGGTTTTTTCGGTAGCTATTCGTAGTAGGCGGTGGAAAACAAAGTGTGTTTATTGACTGTGATGTATTAATAGTGTTAAGTCTAAATAATTTTAATACATGAGCAGAGGCAAAGCTATTGATGAAAAAATTCGGTTAATCATTGTGAACTTAGCAAAAACAGGAAAAACCAATTCCGGAATCGGAAAATTATTAGGTTTGTCAAGATACAGTATTAGAAATATTGTAAAATTGTACAAAACAAGTAGTGCAGTTGCCCTAAAGCCTCAGTACGTGAAGAAAACTACACTGACGGACAATGACAAACGTGCATTGAAAAGAATTATTAAGGATAATAGACGAAAAATTAGGATTTGGAACCTATAAGGTAATATTTTTTTAATCGGACTCTTAAATGTATATTTACAGAAATTTATAAAACTTTCTTAGGCCAAGGAAAAACCATTGTTGACGTCTAAGCAAAAGAAAAACAGGTTGAAATGGGCAAGAGAACATAAAATATGGAATTGTGAAAAGTGGCACAGCGTGCAATGGAGCGATGAGTCTAGGTTTGAAGTCTGTGTAGGGGACAACCGGAGCAGAGTTGTTCGTCAGAAACATGAAGCATGTCATCCCGATTGCTTGAAAAGGAAGGTGAAATTTCCAGCATCTGTCATGGTGTGGGGGTTCAATGTCTGCAAGAGGTGTAGGAAAATTTCACTTTATCGATGGCATTGTTAACACAGCCAAATATTTAAGTATTTTAGAGGAGTCTCTGTTGCCAACTATGGAACATGCATTAATCTCTGGGGAGGATTTTATTTTTCAACCAGATGGAGCCGCTTACCATACGTCAAAAAAATCTTTGAAATGGTTCCGTGATCATTCTATTCCACTTTTAGAGTGGGTTTCAAGTAGCCCAGACTTATCCCCCATCGAGACACTTTGGCACGAAATGAAACCAGTGGCGAAAGGAAACCTCCGCTAGACTTGCCCTCCCATAAAAAAAATATTTAAAAAAAAATAAACTAAAAAAAAAAAAAAAATTTATATATTTAGATAAATCTTCAAAAATACATCAAATTATGTTCTATACAAATTTTTGTCCAAGGCTTGCTTTACTAGTTACGAATTAATTATCATGACCATGGAAACGTTACATATAAGTATGAAAAAATTGAGACTTGAAAAAATTTTAAATAATTTTACAAAAAAATTTCGAAATTTTTCGTTTTATCAAAAAACGTCTCAAATAAAAGTTATTAGTTATTGCATTTATAGTAACTTTTGTTCAATAAATTTTTTCGAAATATTTTTCTGTTGCTAAATATTCGCAAAAATATTAAAATCGACACGAGTAAACTCCCATTTCTAGTCAACCGATTTTCATAAAAAACAATAGGGTTCTTCCTATTTAATAGGAGAATTTTTTAGTACCAGAACGAACTCTTCACAGACAGACAGACAGACAGACAGACAGACAGACAGACAGACAGACAGACAGACAGACAGACAGACAGACAGACAGACAGACAGACAGACAGACAGACAGACAGACAGACAGACAGACAGACAGACAGACAGACAGACAGACAGACAGACAGACAGACAGACAGACAGACAGACAGACAGACAGACAGACAGACAGACAGACAGACAGACAGACAGACAGACAGACAGACAGACAGACAGACAGACAGACAGACAGACAGACAGACAGACAGACAGACAGACAGACAGACAGACAGACAGACAGACAGACAGACAGACAGACAGACAGACAGACAGACAGACAGACAGACAGACAGACAGACAGACAGACAGACAGACAGACAGACAGACAGACAGACAGACAGACAGACAGACAGACACAGACAGACAGACACAGACAGACACACAGACACACACACACACACACACACACACACACACACACACACACACACACACACACACACACACACACACACACACACACACACACACACACACACACACACACACACACACACACACACACACACACACACACACACACACACACACACACACACACACACACACACACACACACACACACACACACACACACACACACACACACACACACACACACACACACACACACACACACACACACACACACACACACACACACACACACACACACACACACACACACACACACACACACACACACACACACACACACACACACACACACACACACACACACACACACACACACACACACACACACACACACACACACACACACACACACACACACACACACACACACACACACACACACACACACACACACACACACACACACACACACACACACACACACACACACACACACACACACACACACACACACACACACACACACACACACACACACACACACACACACACACACACACACACACACACACACACACACACACACACACACACACACACACACACACACACACACACACACACACACACACACACACACACACACACACACACACACACACACACACACACACACACACACACACACACACACACACACACACACACACACACATACGGACGGCACTTCGAAAATAGGTTTTTTGGATTCCCTGGACCATGAAACGTGGTCATCCGTCAAAATCTCGACATCGAAAATTTTCGCGATTACAATACTTGCCCCTTATATATTAAGGTCGGGCAAGTAAAAACGATTGCGTATAACACCGGCTAAAACAATTCCAGAATTAAGACTAAAGCTTCAAGAAATATGGGATAATTTTACTCCTCGACAATGCCAAGACCTTGTAGATACTATGCCTAGAAGAATTAATGCCGTTATAAAAATGAAAGGTAACGTTACCCAGTGTTAACTTCGGAAATAGGTTTCCAAGTTAATGGCTTCCCGATGGAAATATTACTTTTTTCTTATTAATTTACTTTAATAGTTGTAAATATTAATCGTATATCTCTAAAATGTTTAATTGAAAATAAAATATTACCTAGATTTCATAAGCTATTCGCATTCTGTTAATTGAACACCAATAAGTAAAAATTTCGTAACTGGGCCAACTGATAGTGGACAGGGCTCGTATGTCTAATGATACATAATTTTTGATTCTGTATAGCATGAAGTTACAGTGTTTAACTTTTTTGCCATAGTTCGTATATGGAATTCAATTGAGCATCTAAATTCAAGAATTTAACTAAATTTATGTTATAGGAAGGGTCATTTGGTAAATTTCTATTAAAACTGAAAACCATTGTGTACGTTTTGGATTTATTTAGTACAGGTTTATTTTTATCAAACCAAGTAAGAGCAGACTTATTTTTAATAGTATTTTCTTCGACATCACTATTCGCGACTCAAACTAACGTTGGCGGCGCTGCTGACAAGAGCTGATGGCGGACGAGAAGCTTTTATGTCAGAAGTTTTTTCTTAATATTTATCTGTTCAAACAATATTTCGCCAAAAAAGCACTGTATTTAAGTCAATATATTTAAAAATACTTCTTAATTCAAATAAACTGCAGCACAACACGCTACAAATATTATACAAATATACGCTTCTGTTTAATTTACAAAGTGGCCCTAGATGTCTCACTGTTATTTGGAGTCGCGAATAGTCAACACCTTTACTGATAAAAGTCGTGTCGTCAGCGTACATCAGAGTAAATGCACAGTAGATCCTAAATAAATAATAAAAACAACACTGCACTGACAATTGATCCCTGTGCTACTCCTACATTTAACTTTTGAACACTCGATTTGATGTGATTACGGTAAAAATACTGCGTTCTGTCAGTTAAGTAGTTTTGTTAGATACATATTAAGACAGTTCCCACGTATGCCATAATGTTCGAGTTTTTTTAACAATATATCGTGTGACACACAATCAAATGCCTTGGTGAGGTCGTAGAACATGGTCGCTACATAAAGCCGATTTTCCAGAGAATATAGTACTTCAGTTAGTAATTTGGTAGCTGCTTTAGAAGTAGATAATTGAGATTTGAAACCATACTGCGCAAGTCATATTTATTTATAAAATTAAGGAGCCTGTGCTTTATGGTAGTTTCAAATAGTTTTAAAAAAATGAGTGTTAAGGCGATAGGTCTGTAGTTAGAAGCGTCGTTTTTGTTTCGTCGTCTTTTTTATGAATCGGAATTACTTTTGAAATTTTTAATCTTACTAGAGACGCCGAGAGCTGGTCTGGCCCCATGTAAAACAATAATACCGGGCACGGGGCCCATGTACAACAAATATTTAGGACCCGGGCCGCCGAAAATCAAGGATACCGGGCCCGGATCCCGAAAAAGAAAAAATGGGCGAGTTTACCGAACGCAACTGTTAAGTATGTTGACTGACAACTGTCGCGTGTATCGAACTGCGCAGCTGCTGAGAATGTTTCTTTTTTGTGCTTACAGTCTACTGTTTCTAATTCGCTAAACGAACAGAAAACGAAATACTGTGGTCTGTAAGTCAATAGTTACGTTCTATAAATCAATAATTCCAGGTATGAGCTTCAGAAAAATATAATTCCGGGCCCGATGATAGGAAGAAGATGCGTATAGATAGAAATATGTTCCAAAAGTTGAAAAATGTTGCGAACAGCATGATATTTCCACGTTAGGTGCCCACTGTTACGTAAGCTACGACAGAAACGCCACCAAAGGGTCGAAAATACTAATAACTGATAACAGGTAAAATACAAAAATAATGTGTGCAGTCTGGGGTTTGGGGTCCAGACCTACATATAAACACAGTTATTTCAAGTATTACTACGCATTACGATTACCGACAAACAGAATAAATAAATTATGCAATAAGAACACAAATGAGTAATACATCTAGATAGTGAAAAGTAAAGAAAAAGAAATACTCGGGATCCACACGTTATATCTTCTTCTTAGAGTGCCATGCTCGATGCTCTGAACTGCCACTTTCGTATGGAGCATATTCCGACCGTAGGCTATTTCCCCACATACAGTTGTATTGTGTGTGTTGCCTGTATAACATAATCGTATGGGACCTACAATTTATCATCGTGGAATTTGAACCACTAATAGTCCGGGAGCCAGCGTTGCATTTTTGATGGTCATTTCATCCAGTTTATTTATTTATTTTTTGTAATTGATATTTTAGATATGGCTAGGGTGACCATATTTCAGTGAAGCGAAACCGGGACAGAGTAAAAAAACGGAATGAATATAAAATAAAAATAATAGGGTTGTTTTGGTCTGGTTTCCAAGGTTACTATTCAAAAAAACGATAAAAATTTTGTTCCATCCTATTATAAATTCAGTGTCATTTATTAAATGAAATGTTAATTACATCACGATCATTTCCAATTAAGAATATAAAAAAAACAGAATTTTTCTAGTGAATATAATTCGATATTAATATCTTAAATAATCTCAAATATAAATATAATCAATGTAAATGAATAGAATTATCATCAGAGGCACATTATCTTAAATGTCACTTATTATTGATATTTTTTGGTTGACCTGACTTGTTGTAATTTGCAGTGTAGTTTGCAATGCTACTTTTGATTGTGAGCAAACAGAAGCGAGCCTTTCTTACGATTACAGAATTATGTAAAAACCGAGAAAATCGACCGTCCCGAAAACATATTTCGGGACACCGGGACAATTTACATAAAACCGGGACAATCCCGGAAAACCGGGACGAATGGTCACCCTAGATATGGCTAATAATCGAAACAAGCGTCAGCCGCCAGAATCGTGGTGGGGCTGGTAGTGAAAAAAAGTACATCTTGTAAAAAAATCGAAAAGTCCTTTCAAGCCACTTGAAAATTTTACAGTTACTGTTTAAGTGATAATAATAATAATATAAAAAGTCAGCTGCGTGCGTATTGAAGTGCGTTGAAGTGCGTGAAGTGCGTGCGTTTAGTGATGTAACTGACGATCTTTACCCCGTTACGTCGGCAGCTGACGATCATTTTTATTTAATATAATATGTAAATTATCAATTATAAAGATTGCAAGTCGCCTAATATCAATTCAAGTTAAAGTTCGTAGTTTTAATCTATTTTTTTTTTTAATACATGTATATATATATATATATATATATATATATATATATATATATATATATATATATATATATATATATATATATATATATATATATATATGATAGACGCTTTATAGTGTTTGTAATAATATCAATTAAAACACACAAATCCAAGCACATTATTATTAATAAGCATTTATTACTACGTCGAAAAAGTTTTTTTTACAAGATGTACATTTTATCACGACCAGCCCCACCACTACCAACGCAGCTGACGCTTAGATCATGAACTTATCCCGAAAGGAATAATTTCCAATAGGAATCAATCGGGATGAAATGACTAGGTCACTTGCAACGCTACCTCCCAGACTATAATTATTTTTGCTATAATGGAAATGTTGCTAGGGCCTGAGTCTTACTATTGGAATTGAAGACATTAGCTTAACTACATGGCTACAATGGCCTATAACCAGTGATGGCATCCTAAATTTTCAGGAAGCGGTTCTATAAAGTCATGTAATATCTAGGAACCTATTCGGTATTTTTAAGAGTGAAAACAAATCACTTACTTCCATTTATTAAATATAAGGAAAAAATTTTAAGAGCGTATTATTAATAACCTATAAAATAAATATTACATTTGCAACACTGCAGGGCACGGGGCACGATTCGAATCTGAAGTCAGAGTAATTCAGTTATTTTTAATAATTCTAACAACCGGTTCCCTAAGGTTTCAATAATTTTAAGACGCGGTTCGCGCGAACCGGTCCGAACCGTTAGGATTCCATCACTGCCTATAACGTATTGGGCTCAACAGCGCTATGATGTGACACCAGGCGGACAGAATTTGAACTAGACGAACGAGGAACTGTTGCTACCTCGTGTTATCCGCATCGTGTTCAAACTTTAATGTTGCAATTTGTTTGTAACATTAATTTTGACAGCTTTTCTTTTATATATTATTTTGTGATATATTGAGTTGTCATAACAAAAACTGTTGTGTATTTGGTTGTCACTAGAGGAAAAGAAGTGAGAGAAACAGTTCATTTTTTTCCAAATGAAAAACAATTTGTGAAAATAATAAATATATTTGGTGTTGTTAAAGAGATAAATAGCAAAAAGGCATGGGAAAATGCTATAAATGCGGAAAAAGAGTGAGAGTGTGCTAAAAGCATTTCAAAGCTACAGATTACATCAATATTGTTAACTTATTCATATATAACAAACTAGTATTTATTAAAAAAAATCAACAAATAAGAAATACTCAATTATGAAAATCCTTCTCGAGCATAATTAAATATCTACCCGTGTAACTTTAATACAGGATTAGGGCATGCGGTCTCAAATTTTGTACGTAGATATTCTGATACAGCTTCACTGCTTTCGTTTCTGATTAATTGTTTTAGGCAGCGGGTTTCTAACAAAGGTTGCGGTTTATAGGTGCAGGTTATCTTGCAGCTTTAATTATCCAGTGACTTTGTGAGGTGCCGATTTTATACTGCTTGTTTATAAACATAACCCACATATATCGACATGCTCATAATTTTTTTTCCGAAATTCCGCATATTATAACATGACCGGCATTTAATAACTCTTCTGCTTCAACTACACACTACACGAAGGTGTTGTACTTTAAAAATTTAAATGACTTAGTAAGGATAGCTGTTTATTATTCATTATAAATCGAAGATTTGACAAATGAGGACAACTTTCACATTACACGTTTCGCTGTTTTACACTGATCACAGCGCCGCCATTGGCCATTATTGAATCCAATAACTTTTATTTTGCACTCGCACAAGACCAGAATGCACTTAGTTGTTTTGTAAAAGAGATTCTTCAGCTTAAATATGGGGGCTTCAGACAACTTTATAGATAGCGCCTACGTTAAAATGTTGAGTTGTATTAAAATTATAAAGCCCAAACATAGTTCGATAACAATCAATAAGCTAAGCTGGAACTAACATACGAATGTGGTCAGCGAGACACCTTGATACAAGTTATAAAATCCGAATATAGTGATAGATCCGAAGATATATTGGATCAGCTGATAAAAAATAATGTTAAAAATTACAAAATAGTTATTGAAGCGCCCGCTTAGGGCGTACCACTTTGTATTTTTCATTTTTTATTCCAAATTATATTTTATTTCCATTTAATTATAATTTTTACCATTCTTATCGAATTTAAATAAATATTCATTTTATAGACAAAACATATTTAGAACCACTATATATTTTATTTCTACAATATATTACCAGAATACTATTCCTTTTATAATAATATTTTCTATAATATTATACAATACTATATTACAATATTATATTACAACTATTATTGTATTTATTTAAACTTATTTTTGATTTTATTTAAATAAACATTTTATTTAAATATAACTTGTTTAGAGCCGCTGGTATTACAGTTACTAATTTCATTTTGAGCAGCGCAAGCGACCAAAATGCAACCATATTTTAATTTCATTAAAATTTTTCCTATCAAGGTGAGAAGACGTGTTTTTGAATTTTATATTGTGAAATAGTTTAAAATCAGTTTTAATTTACTCAGGATCCCCTGATTTGAATAAATGGTTAATTAATATATCAGGCTATATTAATTATTAAATTTATATTTTGTTAACACTATTTTTTCTGGAGTTTTCCCTCCAGATTTCTTGGGGCAGTAATTTATTAATTACTGCATTTTTGTAAGACCCGAGAGAAAGGTTTGTTATTAATTTCCTAAATTTTAGTTAAAAACTGTCTAATTTAAATTCATTCAAAATTTGTCAATTTATTGAGTGACGTCATATGTCGCTGCACTTAGTACGAACTCGTGTTATACGGTTTCTTCCTGCGGTTCGTTCTTTTTAAAATAATTTTTTATTTGTTTATTTTAGTCAAATATATTTGTTTTAAATTCACTAGTAGATCTGTACCCATTTCTCAACATTTTGCGTTGAGACATCATTTAAATTCATCCTTTTTTTTGTAGATTTTTAATATAAAATTTTCGTTAAATTTAGAATCAATTTTTTTTATGAATTTGTTCTGGGATTAATTTACAGTGTAATCGAGCATCTTCACCGCTGCGCTTACCGCTATTAATTGTTGCAGTCCGCAACAATTATAAATTATTAAAATTTTTTTTTTTTGACAAATTATTTTTATTTGTTCAATTATTTTTACAAGTTTTTTTATTCAACTATTTTTGATATTTTTTTATTATTATTTATTATTCCTGGCAACGCTACACCACCTATCATTATTAATTTTTACACTGTAAATTTCCCTAACATATTAGCGATCCCCAAAACCTTTTCTCTCTTTTATTCAATTTTATTGGCAACGCATTTCCACCACGAACCTGACCTTATTTTTTTTTATAATAATAAATTCTCCGATCCGCGCACCGCGCATTTATAATTTTTGACATTTCAAGTCAACCCTTGTGTGTCGTCGTGTACTCCTACCCTACCTGGGCCGGGAGCGGGCGCCACAGTTATTAAGAACAAAACAGACTGGAAAATAATGTTTATAATAAACCTATAACATAATGCATAAGGATGGAACAAAAGGTTTGATCCTACAGAATATCTGTCTGTAATAAACAAAACAAAGAGAGTGGTGTAATTTTTATGCTATGTATCCATGCATATCTATTGCAAACAAGGCTTAAGACTCGAAGCTTTTGAACTAGAAATGATGATGATATAGGTAATTTGCATTCTCGGCACCCTCGTAGCATTCCTCTCGCTTCGACTGTTAAACACGCAACCTTCTTGTTAAATATACTTCTTATTCTTACCAGTTTGTGAAGATTTTCTCGATATATCCCATTCTGGTTGTGGTGATGATCGAGGACTTTGAGGTGACTTTAAATTTTCTCTACTTCCAAATGGACTAGAAGCTGAGGATAATAATTGATTTGCTATATCTAAAGCTGATCCATCAGCAAATTCTTTACTCCAGTAATGTGTGTGGGCTATTTCATGTAACTGAAAAGCAGAGGCCATTCCACCTAAACCAAAATTGCTGAACGTATGTTCTAAACCATGTGTCACAGCTTGGAGAACTTTGAGCATTCCTTTCCAAACAGGCTTGGAAACACACTAAAACAAAAGAAATAAAATATGTGTAGTGTGAATTTTAACACCTCAGGTATTTGTACGAGGTGTGTAAATTAAGTAACCGGACAGGCAACATAGCGTTTGATCTGGCAATATTTGGGAAGCGAGACTTGGAGGGGCGGCAGGTGAACATGTGATACGCCATCAGCTAGAATCGAGTTTGAACTCGCTAGAGTAATTTTGTTGCCCGTAGCGATTTTTTTCGTGAAACAGTTTTTTCTAGTGCGTTCTTAAAATGAGTGACATTCATTTCGAGCAACGGTGTGCTATTAGGTTTTGCTTCAGACTTGGACACAGTGCAACGGAAACTTTTGCAAAACTTCAGCAGGTCTACAGAGATAGTGTTTTGTCAAGGACCCAGGTTGTTTGGTGATCATTCCAAGGTGGACCAAGGCATTTTCAGAAGGAAGAGAGTTGATTGAAGATAATCACGTAGCAGAAGGCCATCATCTTCAAGAACCGATGAAAAGGTCGATAGAATCCGTGATCTTGTGCGTTCAGATCGGTTAACAGTCAGAATGATCGGGGAAGAGTTGAATTTGACTCACACTACCGTTCATCAGATTTTGACTAATGCATTGGGGATGAGAAAAATCTACAATTTCAATAAACGAGTTTATGACCAGTAAAAGCATTCCTGTGGCTCCTCAGCCTCCTTATTCGCCTTATTTAAGTCCTTGTGACTTTTTCCTCTTCCCAAGCTTGAAAAATCTCCTCAAGGGACATCATTTTGGGACACACGACAACATTCAAACGTCCGTAACCAACCAGCTGAAAGCTATTCCAGTATCCGAGTTCCAGTACTGCTATGAGGATTGGAAGTACCGTCTCCAGCGCTGTGTGGCTTTCCCAGGATGTTATTTTGAGACAATATTAAATTGTAATTCTATTCGAATAAAATAAATTTTAAAAATCAGATCGGTTACTTAATTTACACACACTTATACACTTATTGTAGATAGCTAGTTAGTGAAACGTTTTTATAGGTACTATTTTTCCTACAATCGCGATTTTTTTTTTTTTTTAATTTTACGTCGTATTATAAAACTGTTAAAGGCTCTCATTTAATAGCCCGTATTATTATTATTATTATTATTTTTTTTTTCATTGTGACATATTTCATTTATTTATTTCTGATTTTCATTTTTCAAATTTTCAAAGCGGCTCTTCAGATTTATATGTTTTTTTGAAATATTCTTGAAGGAAAACGATAAGGTTTTTTAAAAGTTGGTTACAGTGGTACATTGTAAAACGTTCACAGCTCTAAAATTAATAGACCGTACGCTATGAGTTGTTCACTGTTGATTGTCACTAACAAGTTTGTCATATGGTGACGCAAGCTATCATTCACAGCTCTAAATTTAATAGATTATGCTTTGTCGATTGTCGACTGTTTTCCAAACTTATAGTTAACGAGACAGTTGTTTTAATGAGACAGACATATAAACACACATTTGCTATTTCACTTTACATAACCTAAAAAATACTGTCGCAAAAATTTCAACAAATTTCAGAAATCGTGGAACGAGAAAGAATTGCTGTAGTTGCGGTTATAATTTAGTTATTGAAATTTAGTAAGATATCACGATCTTGCTGATGCCGGTTCGTAAAAAGTCACATAATTGCATTTATTTCATCGTAGTTGGTTTGAAAAAACATAGATGTCACAACATTCGTTATGCATTAATTTTAAAAGCTGTGAACGTTGTCATTAAACGTTAAAACTGTCTACTAAATTTATTAACAACGTACAGTACATAGTCGACTAATTTTAGAACTGTGAATGCAGCTTTAACAACGTCGAGTGACGATACTGCAGACAGTTAAATAACTAAATCTGTAAAACACAACAAAATGTTTTCCACAAGTAAGTTTTACAAAGATAAATTGTTAAATTGACAATTCATTATACGAGGGTTACCTTTTATGTTTTTAGAAACGACCACTAGGTGGCAATATTGATATGTGTCATTACTATATTCGTAAAATTTGACATTTATTATTGTGAAGTCAGTGGCAGCTTATAAACTGACGAAATAGTTTGTTGACAATGAGCGTTTAAAAAAAAAAGTTTGTGAAAAACAGGATATTACTCGTGATGATTTTTGTGATGATTTTTTACGATTTTAGTAAAGGCCAAACTCAACAACAATGCATAGAATCTATGCATTGTTGCCGAATCGCTTCGTTCAACTTTTGGTAATGAAGCACCATCAGAAAAGACTGTTACCAATTGGTTTGCAGAATTTCGTCGGGGTCGTGCGTCCGTCAGTGATGAATCTCGTGAAGGTCGACCAAAATCGGTTGTGATTCAAAAAAACATGAATGCTGTGCCCAAAATAATTGAAGAAGATCGGCATGTGACTTACCGTGAGATAAAGGCATCCTTTGGCATATCGCAGACTTCAATACATTCAATTTTGCATGATTATTTAGCTGTGAAAAAGATTTGTTTCCGATAAATTCCGCATAATTTGACCGAAGTTCAAATAATGGCTCATGTTGATTGGTGTAAGGGAATGCTAAAAAAATTCAACTTAGGCACTGCAGAATCCGTATTCAACATCAACAGGTGACGAAACTTTGATTTATTCATATGAACCGGAAACTAAGCAACAATCCACTGTTTGGGTCTTCCAAGATGAACCGAAACCCACAAAAGTTGTTCATACAAGAAGCACTTCCAAGAAAATGGTCGCTTGTTTTTTCGGTTGTACTGGACATCTAACCATTCCTTTAGAGGATCGGAGAACAGTTAATGCTGAATGGTATAAAACAATTTGTTTGCCAGAAGTCATCAACAAAATCAGGAAAAACAAAAACGTCGCATCATTCTTCATCATGGCAATGCAAGCTCCCACACACGTCAAACAATTGATTGTTTGAAGGAGAAAAACATCGAATTAATGTCTGTATTCAGCTGATTTATCTCATAACGACTTTTTTTTTGTTCCCCAATGTCAAACAAAAATTGCGTCAGACAGCGATTTTCATCACCTCAAGAAGCTGTAGAAGCCTTCGAAAATCATGTTTTTGAGATACCAACTTCAGAGTGGAAAAGATTATTCGAGGATTGGTTTGAACGCATGCAAAAGTGTATAAATCTGAAAGGCGAATATTTTGAAAAGCAATAAAACAGTTTGTTCCAAAAAAAAATTTCTTTTTTAGTTTTTTAAAAACTTAAAAGGTAGAGCCCTCGTATGTATGAAGGTTTCTTGATTAAATAATCCATTCACGATGTTTTCTAATCAGAGTGGACCATGATATTTTGTCGTTGCGTAAAATTAAAACAATAATGCTATAGTGCGTTCAAAGGTGAGTTTGCAGTACAGGGCATATGGAGTAGTTCTTTTTCATACTCTCTAATGGGTTTACATAATGACACTATCCTTTTCTTGCTTGTCGACGTTGCCAGCTCTAAAACGCGCTGATCTGTGAAGACGCAGTATTCTACAAATGGCCATTTGTTTTTGTTGAGTGTTATTTTGAGTTTTATAAGAGTTGATTTTTGTAAATCATACGAGCTTTTCATATTATTATAATTGACACATTTGACACTTTTACAACATTTGGCAACACCGCTCCCATTTGCCATAAGAGCTATACTACAAACTCACCTTTGAACGCTCTATATTTTTGCAATCTTATTTGTACATTTTTTATGTACAATTAATATACACGAAAATATATTAAATAAAATCTATTAAATAGAAAATTTATTATGTTAAATTTATTAAATTTATTATAATTATTTTCATGACTAGTTATTTTTCGTAGCTATCAACAAAAGTGCCACCTTAACATTGCCTATTTAGAAAAGGAAACATCGTGAATGAATTATGCCTACGATAGTATGAAAATCAAAATATGTTTAGATCATATGTCTAAAAAAATCAAAAAAACTAATTACCACATCATCAATGTGATCATCTGGTCCAATTTTTCTGTCCAAGGTCTTATTCAATTTGCTCAAAACAAAATTTCTATAAGATTCATCCTCCATCAGTTTCTTTAACCTATTAAGTTTCAACCAACCAACCCCTTCGCCCTCTAATACTGCATTTACAACCTAAAACAAATTTATTAAATCAAATTATGCATCAGTTGATTTCAATTCATAAATTTATAAACTTACGTCTTTTAAGAATGCTTGGTTCTCAACATTTGTAGTGTTTCTGTCAGCTGTTTGCATTCTTTGTATTTCATCTTGTCTTCTTGGACTATGTTTTATCAAATTACTCTTTTCAACAAGTCCTTTTGGACCACGTGGAAATGGTCCAAATACGCCACGATTTGGTTCTTGCTTCTTTTGAGGAGTTGCCGCGGTCGCTGCAGCTTGGGAGTGTTGTTTCTCAGCTTGCTTTTGCGCATTAGTCTTTGATCCTGCAAAATAAAGAATAGTACTACTTGGTTATATCGGATGGAAATATGGACGCTCATCTAATCAAAGAGTAAAAAGTTTGAAATTTTGGAAATGTAGATATGCAGAACAATTATAATAATAAATAATAGGTTACCAACACCTAGATGGTGCATACGAGCTGGATAAGTAACTTCTACTTCTAAAAATTAATAAAGCAATAAATATCAAATTAACAATATACACAGTGCATCAAGATATGACAAGAATGCTGCCATAAAACAAGATTAATTGATTGTTTTTTTTTTTTCAATAATGCCTTTTTATTTATTTAAAATAATCGCCTTCTGAATTTATACATCGTTGACAACGATCCAAAAGTGATTGGAACGAGTGAGCAAGCTCCTGGAATGGTACAGCTTTTAGAGCAGCGTTTCTCAACCGGGGGGCCGTGAAGGCTTCGTCGGGAGGCCGCGAAGTCATATAAGATCGAAGCATGAAAATATAATAGAAATGAGCTCAATTTTGCAAGATATAAATTATATCCATATTCATAAATATATGACATTTTTAGTTATTAAAATATACCTTTAATAACATAAGTAATATAAATTATTTTTATTTTGACAACTAATTTAAACTAAGTAAACTATATCAAGTGTTGTATCGATTGATGCATATCTATGAAAACGATTCGCGTTGGAGGTTCTTCAAGTACTTTCAAGTACAACTTTAAAGTGCAATATTAATTTTTATTATGCTCCGGGCTACTGATAACTCAAGAGTAAGGGTGCGAAAGTATCTAAATCAAATTGGAAAACAACTCTGAAAACTTTTAAATTAAAATACTTTACTTTCAAGCCATTGTAGGTAATACAATTTTTAGTCAATCGTAAAAGATATTTAAATACTTAATGTTTAAGTAAAAGTTGTTTTTTTTAAAGCTCTATCCAAAGATGCCTATTTAAAAAATTAAGGGAAAATTTTTCTCATTAATTTGAATACTACCATTAAATTTTTTGAGTAAACTTCAGTCATTCATTTTTTCCCAACTTGCTTACACACCGCCTTTTCGAGAAAAATCGCATACCCTATGTCCTAAGACATCCTTTGGTGCCCCCCTCTCCTATCTCTCTCTCTCTCGCTCTCTCTCTCTATATATATAGGGGGCCGCAGACAATATTTACGTAATTTGGGGGGTCCCGTGCCAGAAAAGGTTGAGAAACACTGTTTTAGAGTACGTGCCCGAGCACTTTGAATGGTGTTTAAGTCGACGCAGTTAGGCATTACTCTATCCTTCTAAGATAATTGTGCATACTAGCATAGAATCCACAAACATCCAATTGAATTAAACAAGCAAGAATTATGTGTTAATTTCCAGGGAATTCACACGTATTGTTTGAACAATAGTTTTCAATGTAAGAACATCGTGTTTTGTCTTAATTCACCCGCATTGTTTAAAAATCGTTTTTCATGTAAGAAAATTATTTTAAACCTAAAGAATGATTCGTAAAAAACAAGTAGCAGCTACTCTCTCTCCCATATACGTTTCACTTTTACCGTGTAGTCCTAAAAACACACTTATTTTTTTATTTGTTGTTGCCTATGAGCACTTTTACAAATTTACCTTCAAAAACTAAAACTCTTATGGCCGGTTGCTAACGTAAGAATTATCCCTAACTCGAGTTAAAATCGTTTGTTTTTGTATGTTGTAATATACAAAAACAAATGATTTTAACTCGAGTTAGAGAAAACTCTTAAGTTAGCAACCCGCCATTAATAACACTCGTGAATATGTGCCTAACATCTTTAGCCCTTCTAATATTTGTAACCATTCTAACATCGTTAAGCCATCTAACATCTTTATTATTATATCTCTTTATCTTTTTTATTATCTTTTCAAAAAGTTTACGTTTTCTTGATACTTACCAAATAGATCTGAAAACATGCTAGATGTTGTAGCAGCAATTCCATTCAAATCAGAACTGATATTCGAGAAGAAATCTCTCCCCGTTCCTGCAATTAACCCTCCTGATGCTGTCTGTACTAAACTCATTGATTGTCTTCTATCACTTTCAGGCGAATTACTTTGTACTGAATCACTCTAAAAATTTATAAACATTAGAATAAAATTACAGTCGAAGAAAATAAATGTTACCTTCAACAACCCTTTTTTCGTTACAACTTCTTTGGCACTTTTGGTTAAATCACCAATAGTATGTTTTCCTACATAACTTAAATCTTCAAGAGTATTTTTACTGACACCAGCAGCAGTTTTGCTTATATCAATAGTCTTTTTACTTGCTTCATGTAAGGTTTTTGATGTTTCTTCTGCTGCTTTTTTAGCTTGAATAGTAAGCTACAAACAGAATATAAGTTTAATATTTGTTTTTGTTTTTTGTTGGTGACATCTAGAAAAATAGCTGTGTTTTGTATGTGAAGAAAAGCTCTTGAAGATATGTACAAAAATTACCTGCTCCAATGGACTAAAAAGTTCTTCTCCTTCATGTAATTTATCACGAGCTTGTACTTTGAACTGAGTGTCACACAAAAGCATAGAAAAGACAGAGTTACACACATAGAGAAAGAAAAAGAAATCAGAGTGCAGCAGAGATGTAGAAAATTTTAAAACGACATTTTCTAGGAACCCTAATAATGTCAGTTAGGTTATCCACATTTAAAAAGAAAAACAATTACAGTTAAGTCTATTTTGCGTAAAAGAAAGTAATAAAGTAACGTAAAGAAAAACTGATTTACTTTAAAAAAAAAAAAAACTATGATCAAGTTTCTGATCTGGTGATGATTTACAAAGTATTCCATTCATACATCTAAATCACTACATATGCTCCCTACTAAAGACTAAAGCTGCGTTCAGAGCTCTTAAATTAGGCGACTATAGGCTGTGAGTTGAGCAATGTTGATTGTCACTAACAATATTTTTGTCATATGGTAACACCTAGGATGATTAAGTAAAGGATGCGCTATTCGTATACTAACAACATTGACGATTGTGTGGAAAGGTCTGTTGAGAGAGAAGGCAATATATGTCTGTACTGTGTACACTGTAACTACGTAATGCACATGTGCTACATTTGAATTTGAAAGGAGCTTATTTTTAAATGAAAATAATGGAATTATGGAAATGATGGAAAATATGTAATTTCTTAGAAATTATTCTAAAATCTCGTAATTTCACAGCAAATTTTATAACATATTTGAAAAATGTGTATAATACGGTGTTAATTTTTCTGTGCATCGTGTCAAACTGTTTAATTTTGGTATATATTTTTTTACATTACATAAAAATATTCTCATCTTTACCTATAAGGGATGGTTTGATAATTTTTATTTGATTGTGATAATTGATTAAATGGAAAATATGGAAATAAAATATATAACACAAATAGATACACATATGTTTATTGGTTTTGAAATATAACAAGTCTGTTGAACATTTTTCTTTTTGACACCTTGTGTATATCCAACAATTTAGCACAGTAATGTAGTCTTATATTTACATAAGATTTTACAATTAAATCAAATAATTCACTTTTATGATTGTCGAAAATATCTTGATTGGATATATATTCATCCATATTTGAAATTTTTTGTCGGTATACCTATAGCATTTTTTACCTTCATTTGAATAATGTTATTTATATTTTTAATAGAATGGCTACAACGCTACAACGTGTCATCCACAGATGATGTCATCGGCGTCATAGGTCGCACATGCGCATTACGCATAACGAGTGTACGCAGTACCGCGATATATATCTTTCTCACTCAGTAGACCTTTCCACACATTTTACACACGAATAGCGCATCCTTTACTTAATAATCCTAGGGTAACACGAACAATCGTTCAGAACTCTAAATTTACGTTTTACGTTGTCGATTGTCGATAGTTTTCCTTATAGTTAGTGAGTTGTTTTAATGAAACAGACATGTAAACACATTATCTATCTCAGTCTACATCGGAGAGAACGTTTATATAGCATGCCTTTACATAACCTAACAAAGTATCGTCGCACCGATTACAAGAAATCGCGCCCAAAATCACAAAGACGAACAGTAAATATGATCAATTTAATTAAGGTAATTAGGTTAGGTTTAGGTAGTAAAAATCTAGGACAGCAGAATTAGGAAAACGATAATAGATAATAAACATTTTACGAAACCACCGTAGTTGGTGCAAAGACGCACAGATGGCGTACCATTGTAACGCACTAATTTCCTTAGCAGTAAACGCTGCCTTTAACGTTAAAACTATCTACTAAACTTATTCACAGCGCACAGTGCACAATCAACTAATTTAAAGAGCTCTGAACGCAGCTTTAAGAAATATATTTTAACTAGTGGTGAAAAAAAAAGTCAGAATTCTCCGGAACGATGTTCCTCTAAAAGATTCGGAAGCGGAAGGCTGTTAATATTAAAATCTTTTACATATGTGATTTTTAAACTTTTAAATTATCGGTAAATAATATTAATTACAATACAATTATGATTTGCACCTGTCAGTAATTTTATACGATCTAGTTTTTTTAAATCTTTTTCTGTAAGCGTTCCGGAAAAACATTTTTCCTACTTTCACCCCTGATTTTAACATTACGTAAATTGGGATCATACTCGACAGAATACTACTTCCATACAACTTATTTAGCTTATAAATTCTGCTCATACTATGGATATGTTTCTAATCATTTAACCGCGCATTTAGGAAAATTTAATCTACACTAGCGCGCAATTAACTAGTTGTTGAGTAAAGAGATTGTAATGAAAAATGTATTTCTTTCTTCGACAAAAATTAATAATAGTTTGTGGGAAAAATGGTTGAAATAAATCAAAATTTTCTGAATTTTCAATGTTCAAAAGTATTTAATTTTGTTTACATAATACTGTTAATTTTGTTTCTAGAATTTAAAACCAAGTATTTAAGTCCAGTATTTATCAATATTAAAGTTTTGAAAAATTCTTTACGAGGTAATGACAACGATAATCCCATAAAAATGAACTTTTAAACTTTCAAAAAATTGATTTGCTTTTCTCGAAGCAAACTACGATTTAAGTTATTTCTGAATAAACAAAAATTGCGCAACCTTTATTCTATTCATAACATCTTTATTGTTGCTTTTATTTAGTTCAGTTTCCATAAGAACTTATCAATATTTTCTAATACGAATTTGTCATCACTGCTTTATGCCATCATTTCAGCCGCAGCGGCAGCTAATTCGTCATCACTTAAAATTCATGATTCATCTTTGTTCTTTCTAAAGCCTGTAGTACACGATGCAATTTCTCGATTTGAATCTCGTACGATTTGTCGTACGATAATTATTGTATTGAGAATTTTGTTCAGAATTATCGGATGTAAAATTATTGTAGTATGCCATCCAATATTTATCGCTTTGAATCTGTACCAATTGATGCGCACTACGTCTATTTGTTGACAGTTTGACAGAAGTTGACAGAATTCAAATAATTATACTTAACGTAGAATGGACAGATAGTTTACCAATTTTTGAAGAGTGATAATATTAATCTTTGTCCAAAATCAGTAAATCTCCTGGATTCGCAAAGCCGTACTGTTTTCTGTTCGAATTTATTACAATTAAAATTGAAGGGAATTATTATTTTATTTATTTTTTCTTATTATTATTTTTGTTTATAAAACTACGATTTTTCTTTATCAAAAAATATTATTGTTGTTATTATTAACGTTATAAAATAGTTTAAAGAAAATAAAAACATATTATATTAATAATGATTTCGTAGAATTTGTTTTATGCATAACACCCAACTTGAATAAATAAATGAGAATGTAGAAATTGTAATCAAAAGTAGTTTGTTGACAAGAAATAAAAAAAAAAAATCTACAAACATAATCAAAAAAAAAAAATAATAATAATAATAAATAATTCTCCCGGTACTTTTTTCCCGGAATGGAATGTTAAATGGTCAACTTAGATGGGTCACTAGTTAAGTATGTTGGATAATAAGATGTTAGATAAATCCAAAAGTATATATAAATATCCTTGTGAACAGCAAAATCCAATTTATTTTAAACAAAATAAGAAAATATATTGTTAAAGTTGATACAAAATAACCTCGAAATATGTTTGACAGATGAACAGTTGTTAGTCAAATGAATATGCGCATCTTTACTGCGCATTTTTGGTTCATTCTGTCCAATATTTTAGGTCGAGACAATAAATATTGGTTGATTTTCAATATCATACAATATCTCGTACGAAAATCCTGTAGTACACGATACAATAATTTGTGTACTATAAATCGTACGAGATTCAAAACGAGAAATCGCATCGTGTACTACAGGCATTAGAGTAAATTAAACAAAAACCAGAACAACGCATGCACAATTTGTCGATATTCTAGTACACTGAAGAATAAACACGAGTAAAAGATGGCTTCACGGCTCTAAAATTAGTTGACTATAGACTATGCATTGTGAATAAAATTAGTAGATAGTCGTTTAACGAAAGCATTTACAGCTATGAAAATGAATGCGTAACAAATGTTGTGACAGCTATGATTTTTCAAACCAATAACGATGGTATAAAAGCATTTGTGACTTTTTACGAACCCACCATTAGCAAGACCGTGATTTCTTACTAAATTTTGATAACAAAATTATAACAGCAACTACAGCAATTTTTGTTTTGTTTCACTATTTCCGAAATTTGTTGAAATTTGTGCAACAGTATTTTTTAGGTTACGTAAAGTGAGATAGCTAATGTGTGTTTATATGTCTATCTCATTAAAATAAATCACTAACTACAATCGACAACGCATAGTTCATTAAATTTAGAGCTGTGAACGGTCGCTCGCGTTTCCATATGACGAACTTGTAGTGACAATTAACAGTTCACAAGTCATAGCCTATAGTCGACTAATTTAAGAGCAGTGAACGCAGATTTGCTGGTAAATATGATTTGGCTGCCCACTGCTATAGTGTATCTAAAAAGAGAAATAGTAATAAATTACTCTAACAGCCCTATACCAGCACGTCAATGAGTTGCACAAGAGATGATATTGTTAAAAATTATTTATTACATTTGTGTTTTGGCTGCTACAAATTAGTGACAACTTTAATAAAACTCCACGCAACTGAAAAATAATGTGTGACTCAAAATGACGAAATACAAGTGTAATATATGAATTTATATATTTAAAATAATTATAAGCACTGCCATCTAGCGGTAGCTAGTTGTACGCAGTCGGTATTAAGATGGCCGCTCATGAAATATACACGTGTAATTGATACAAATAAATTTGATATTAATAAATATTGAAAGTGTCTTATTTAAAAATAAGCATATAATACATGGTGTCAGAAGTAAAACTACAAGAATTATATAAATAAAATCATGGATGTATTTAACAAGCCTCCGATATTACAAATCAAAGGTTGCAATGTGAATTGGAAACTATGGCGACAAAATTTCGAGACGTATTTGGAAGCAGGTGGGTTTCTAGAAGATCCAAAAATCACCGATAAGAGAAAAATTGCAATGCTAAAGAATTTAATCGGATCAGAAGGCCAAGAAGTCTTAGAAAACTTCACATATGTAAACCAGGAAGAAAAAGACAACTTCAAACGAGTTCTAGAAAAATTGGAAGAATATTGCAGTCCAAAAAAGAATCTAACAGTAGAAAGATTCAATTTTAATGCCGTATACCATAAAGAAGGTGAGACGTTTGATACTTTCTTACTGGAATTAAAAACGAAAGCTGCAACGTGCGAATTTGGAGATCAAAAGGACAGTCTGATTCGTGATAGAATAGTTTGTGGAGTACGTGATAAGTATGTACAGAGAAGATTGTTACGAGACAACAACATTAATCTAGAAGACGCAATAAGAATTTGTAAAGCCGCAGAAACAAGTGAACTTCAAGCAAAGGTTATACAAGAGAAATCGTCAGAAGCTGTTAACGAAGTAAAAACACAGAAAAAGAAGAAAATACAAGAGTTCAAGAAAGAAAAAACCGAGCAATTTAGTTGTTCAAGATGTGGACGAAGACACAAAATAAAAGAGTGCCCAGCGTTTGGTAAGACGTGTAGCAAATGTAAAAAATTGAATCACTTCGCTTCTGTTTGTAAAACAAAAACTGTAAAAGAGGTATGTGTAGATAGTAAAAATGAGTATCTAATTTCTGCATTGGGAAAAATAAATGGACAAGAAAATAAAGCTTGGTTTGCAGATGTAGAAATTTATGGTAAAATTATTAAATTAAAATTAGATACAGGTGCAGAAGTTAGCGTACTACCATATAATGTATTAAAGAAAATAGACAAAAATATTGTACTAGGTCGCACTAGTGCAACACTGGTTTCATTTGGTAATTATAAAATTAAACCTTTAGGTACTGTTAAATTAAATTGTAAAAACAGAAATTATGCTGCAAATATAGATTTTATAATAACCAATTGTGACTCTCAGCCATTACTTGGACTAAAAGGTTGTGAAGATCTAAATTTAATCCAAAGAATTAATAATATTTGCAATATAAGATCTGTTGAGAACTTTGTAAATAAATATAAAAAGGTTTTTACTGGTCTAGGAGCAATTAAAGGTGAACATCACATCGTGATAGATAAATCGATCCCTTCGGTAGTAGATCCCCCTAGGAAAATTCCTTTCAGTCTACAACCTAAACTTAAAAATACTCTAGATGACCTAGAGAAAACAGGAGTAATCTCAAAAGTAGATTATCCAACAGATTGGGTAAATAGTTTGGTTATCGTAGAAAAAAAGAATGGAAATATAAGGTTATGTTTAGACCCAAGAAATCTAAACAAAGCAATAAAGCGTGAGCATTATGTGATACCAACTGCTCAGGATATAGCAGTAGAATTAAAGGGAAAGAAAGTTTTCTCTGTAATAGATTTGAGCTCAGGGTTTTGGCAAATAAAACTAGACAAAGAGAGTTCTGATTTATGTTGTTTCAACACATGTTTTGGACGATATAAATTTTTAAGACTTCCCTTCGGAATAAAATCAGCCCCTGAAGTTTTTCAAAAGAAAATGAAAGAAAAATTTAGTCACATAGAAGGTGTACAAGTCATATTTGATGATTTATTAATTTCAGGAAACGATGAAGGTGAACATGATAAAATTTTGAATCAAGTTATGCAAACCGCTGAGAAAAATAATATTACATTTAATAGGGATAAAATACAATTAAAAGTAAACTCTGTGAAGTACATGGGATACATAATTAGTGCCAACGGTTTGAAAATAGACCCCGATAAGGTAAGAGCAATTGTTGAAATGGATGAGCCAAAGAATAAAGAGGAACTAAGAAGATTTCTAGGTATGGTCAACTTTTTATCTTCTTTTATACCTAATATGTCAACAATAAATGCCTCATTAAGAGATCTCATTAAAAATAACACAGAATGGCAATGGGATCATGAACACACCAAAGCCATAAAAGTTTTGAAAGAAAAACTTACAACCGCACCAGTTTTAGCATTTTTTGATGTTACTAAGCCAGCAATAATACAAACAGACGCATCAAAGGATGGAATAGGTGCTTGTCTAATACAAGATTCACATCCTATAGCGTATGCATCAAGAAGTCTCAATATAAGTGAGAAGAATTATGCACAAATTGAAAAGGAACTGCTAGGAATTGTTTATGGATTACAAAAATTCCACCAATACATATATGGCAGACATACAGAAATTCATACAGATCATAAGCCTTTAGAAGTAATTGCAAGAAAAGATATTGCACAAGTGCCTGGAAGATTACAAAGAATGATGTTAAAATTAATGAAATACAATTTACGTGTAAAATACGTTCCAGGAAAACATTTATATTTAGCAGACACATTGTCTAGAGCGTTCCTACAAACAACTGAAGAAGAAGATGAAGATTTAGAAGTAGCAGTACATGCAGTTTCAAAGTACTTATCAATAAGCCCCAAGAGAAGGAAGGAAGTACAGTCCGCAACTCAAGAAGATGCAACATTACAGAAGATACTGTATTACCATTTAGAGGGTTGGCCAGAAAGAAAAGATCAAGTACAGGAATCAGTAAAACCGTATTGGAAATTTAAAGCCGATATCTCAGAAGATGAAGGATTAATTTTCATAGGTAACAGACTGTTAATACCTGTATCGTTAAGAAAAAAGATGTTAGAAATAATTCATGAAGGACATCAAGGCATGGAAAAATGCAAAGCAAGAGCGAGAGAAGTTATATATTGGCCAGGGATTACGACAGACATAGAAAATCAAGTTGGAAAATGTTATATTTGTGAAAAATATCAGAAATACAACTGTAAGGAAACTTTGAAGTCACATTCGATGCCTGAAAGGCCTTGGGAAAAAATTGCATCAGATATATTAGAATTTAATGGTGTAAGTTATCTTATAGCATATGATTACTATTCAAAATGGTTAGAAATCATAAGACTGAACAATAAAACATCTCAAGAGTTAATTTTGAGATTTAAAGAAATATTTTCAAGACTAGGAATACCTGAAGTATTAATATCAGACAATATGCCATATAATAGTTTTGAAATGAGAAAATTTGCAGAAGATTGGGATTTTGAAATTAAAACATCGAGTCCGAAATATCCTAAATCAAATGGAATGGCAGAAAGAGGAGTACAAATAGCAAAGAACATGCTAAAAAAGGCAACAGAAGAACGGAATGATATTTATACATTTTTGTTACAACATAGAACAACGCAAGTAAAAGGTTTAAATAAATCACCCGATCAGCTGATAATGAGTAGAAAATTAAGAAATAAAATACCTCAACAGAGCAAATTACTAAAGCCGAGAGTTGAAAGAAGTGAATACATAAAGAAAGAACTGGAAGAACAAAAAAAATTGCAAAAGAAATATCATGACAAAAATGCACATGATTTACCATCTCTTGAGGAAGGTAATAGTGTATTAATGAGAAAAGGAAAAGAATGGGAGCGAGGAATAATCAAGGAGAAGCATGAAGCTCCGAGATCGTATATCGTACAGACAGAAGATAACATTTATCGTAGAAATAGACGAGATTTGCGAAAATCAACAAATCCGCCACTAGAATTTAAAAACAAACTAGACGATCTGATGGATCCTGTTAGTCCTGATCCTGAAACACCTACACCTACTCCTATAATAGCTGAACCAAATCAGTCTATGTTAAATTCAGATACGAATTCTGAAGAGTCTTCCGAAATTATATCTAGACCACTAAGAACTAAGAAAATGCCGTCTAAATTTAAAGACTATGTTATGTAAACATTTTTATGAATTTATTGTAACTATTGTAAAATTGTAAGTGGAAATGTGTTGTACATATTTTCACATTCGTATATTCCCTTAAAAAAAAAAAAAAGGAGATGTAATATATGAATTTATATATTTAAAATAATTATAAGCACTGCCATCTAGCGGTAGCTAGTTGTACGCAGTCGGTATTAAGATGGCCGCTCATGAAATATACACGTGTAATTGATACAAATAAATTTGATATTAATAAATATTGAAAGTGTCTTATTTAAAAATAAGCATATAATACAACAAGGTGTCTCAAAAGAAATTTTATATTTAGTGGATCGATTAAAAAAAAAGTAAGCCGTATATAGAAAAAATGTTTATTAATTATTAAAATACACTTTTTGGGGATTTATTTCTTAAAAATAATATCGTCTAAATGTAGACCCTCGCGTTCTCGGCACTCATTTAATCGAACAGTAAAATTACTTATGACGTCTCGGCAGGTGGACTCAGGGATGGCTGCCATTTCGTGACGGATATTTTCTTTCAAATGCGCCAGTGAAGTCGGTTTATTGGCGTAAACTTTAGATTTAAGATAACCCCATAGGAAAAAGTCCATAAGGTAAATCTGGACTGCGTGGAGGCCAATTTATGTCACCTCTCCGGGAGATCAATTTGCCTGAGAAAATTTCACGAACACGTGGCAGAGACATATTGGACGTGTGTGAAGTTGCTCCGTCCTGTTGGAACCATGTTCTTTGGTTATAGCCAGGAAAGTTTTGCAGTTCAGGTACCAAGAAGTTGTCTAACATCTCCACATAACGCTCTGAATTCACTGTAACTGCACGCCCCCTTTCGTCTTCAAAAAAGTAAGGGCCGATAATTCCTCGCGCCGACATCGCAGCCCATACGGTCACTTTAGGCGAATGTAGGGGTTTCTGATGTTTGCGTTTCGGATTCGTTGCACTCCAGTAGCGGCAGTTCTGCTTATTTACGTGGCCATTAAGATGAAAATGAGCTTCATCCGAAAACAAAATGTTGGTAAACGTTGAAAATCGCTCAATCACCTGATTTACGAAATTAAGCCTCTGACTGGCATCTTGGGGCTTTAATTCTTGCACCAATTTAATTTTGTAAGGGTGCAGCTTTAGGTCTTTGTGCATAATGCGATGTAATGATGATCTATGCACATTTAAAGCACTTGCGCGCTTCCGAATTGAAAGGTTCGGGTCGTCACGAACAGACTGATTAACATTCTCCACGTTTTCTACCGTTCTTGATGACCTAGGTCGCCCGGATTTTGATTTATCCAGCATTGTACCAGTCTCTTCAAACTTTTTAACCCAATGTCGAATGAGAGGAATGCTTGGCGCATCATTTAAGTGGCGAAAACCTCGAATACTGCAGAATTTTCTACGCGCTACAGTCGCCGAATCACCGTTTTTGTAAAACTCTCGCACGCATAACGCGCGGTCTGCTCCTGAGAAACGCTCCATAGCGACTGAATTCCCAAAATTATATGTCTTATATGTAATTATAGGGGGTTATGTCAATCGGTAGCCTGGCTACCGATTGACATAACCCCCGCGCCCCTCGGATACGTTGCGTTCACGCAGTAAGCTAAATAAATATAAAGTTTCTTTTGAGACACCTTGTACATGTAAACCCTAAGACTAAAAATTTCTTTTTTGATTTAATACTTGGTGATTGATTAAAAATTATGCACAAAAATAGATACTGAATGACATTATGTAAAAGCTGATTGCATCTTCCCAGTTAAGGTATTTAGTAAGTGAATGATGATTATTTGGGATATTTTTGTGTTAGTTTTAATTCGTATGTCTAATACCATTATTTAGGTTTCTAAATACGTGCAGTACTTTATATATATATCTTTCACCCTTTGAACACTTCTAGGACATTATGGGTAGAAGATTGCTAAATTTACCCCATCCCCATCTAAACCCAATTGAAATTTTGTGGCATAAAGTAAAAATCAAAGAAACGATTGAATATTTTTGAGAAAATATTTTTCCCGAAGAATGTTAAAACCTCTTAAAAAAAGATTAACAGCAGTTATTAAGGCAAAAAGCAACGTAATGCAATTTTAAAATTAGCTTTTAAGAACAAGTCGTACGAAATTCATTTTTACTGTATTAATAATTTAATTTGTTTAATTTTTCAATAAATATTGATTTTTTTTTCTTATTCTTGTTTTTAAGACTTCAACACATACTTGTTCTGTTGCTGTATCTATTTTTTAATTATTTCCTTCTCATTTTTAGGAATCGCAATCTGAAAATAATTCTATCGGTCGTCAAGGATGAAATTTGTAGTTAATAATATTGCCAACTTTAACAGCTTATTATTTGACATTTGCTTAATATTTTACCGTTTTTTTTTTTTTTTTTTTGAAAAGTTACATATCTCGCCTGTTTAAAGAAATCATTGTTTGCTCTAAAAAATATCAAAAACATTTTTTTTTAAATTAATTTTGTTGAAAATGGAACGTTCGGAATTTCGCACTATTATAAAGTATGAGTTCTTACGTGGAACTACGGCATCGCAGACCGTGCGTAACATTAATAGTGTATTTGGCTCTAGTGTTACTACGCAGCAGACAAAGTCAAATTGCTTCGCCAGATTTCGTACATATAACTTAAAATCCAAACAAACAAAAAACCTGGCTCATCGATCACAGCAGAAATATACTGCAACCAACTGGACGAAATGATGCAAAAACTTAAAGAAAAACAGCCTAGATTGGTCAACAGATCAACTCCTATCTTATTGCATGATAGCGCTAGACCACACACTGCACAAATGACGTTGGAACTTCTTCATCATCCTCCATACTCACCAGACCTAGCTCCCACTGACTATCACTTCTTCCATAATTTGGACAACTTTTTAATAGGAAAACAGTTTAATTCCGACAATGCTGTAAAACTGGCTTTCCAGGAATTCATTGACTCTCGTCCGCCAGGGATTTATACCACAGGCCTGAACAACCTGCCGCTTAAATAGCAAAAGTGTTAGACAATATGGGTGCATACTTTGATGAATAACATAATTCCTTGTATTTGTCAGTTATCAATCAACTTTGCCTTTTTTTCTACAAATTTCATCCTTGACGACCTAATATTACTATTTTTAACATTCTTCGTAAATTCAAAATTTTATTTTTCCTCCTTTGAACTTTAACAATAATACAACACAATTTTAAAAGCACGTCTATGAACTTTCGTATCTTATATGTAGATTAAGAGTGATTATAGAAGCATATCTATTGTGTTCGGTAAACAACAGAACATTCTTCGGTGTGTATATTTGGCAAGCGGGATATTTACTGAATTATATTTACTGGACAATTTATTGAATTATAAAAGATAATATCCTTGAGAGATTTTTGTTGTCCACTTCTTTGTAAAAACCATATATTATATTAACCACAATAGATTCCAATTTCTGTTTTTTTGGATACACTATAGTTATCTTATTATCCCTACATAAAAATCCTTCTCTGCTGCACCCTCTAATACTAAATCAAATCCTACCTTATCCATTTGTGCTAGAAGTCCATCCTGACTACTCTGCCTTGTAGTTTCTCTAACTAATTCCTTAGCTTGACAAGCAAACTGCTCAAATATTGAGCCCTGTGAGCCTTGTCTTTGTACTTTTGCACTACCAGCGGAAGAAGGTGCACCAGAACTACTACTTCCGGTTGAACAGAAGCTGGAGGTTCTAGCTAAGACATTTCCTACACTTGGTTGACGTGTTAGGCACGGGCTTAGTGGAGGTACCTAAAGATTATCACATAAAGGCTTAAGAAGTTGGCCCATAATAAATAAATAAATATAAAACCAAATAAAATTTAATCGCGGATTTAGTTTTTTGTCAAGTGGACCAAGACGAAAAAATTAAGGTACCTAACATAATGAACAAAGATATAATTCAAAACCAGGACCGTGCCGAATAATTATGTCGCCTGAGGCAGACCATTCAAACTTCCCTTCCCCTAGAAACATCATGAAGAAGTGATGAAAAAAACAAAACTGGAAACGTCATTCTAAATTCAAGTTATGAGCAAAAAAATAAGCTGTGGCCACCACAGAACCGACCGCCATCACAAAGTACTTGTATAAAATACATTCTAGCAGCAGAGTAGAAATAATGGTTAATGTTCCGTATAAGTCCACAACACATAACTCGTCAGACAGAACGTGTATGCTAGTTGGAATGAGATTTGGGCTTGACGAAGCGCCGCCCCTTTCTTTCAAAACATAACATTTACGATTCACTTTATCTTTTCCAATATTTTTATTCAAAACTGAAATTTTAATAAGTACTTGATAGTTATCCGTTCCGAAATCCAAGCAATTATTTAATAAGTGTTTACATTTAGCTCGTTTAAAGAAAAATTAACGTTTTTAAAGAAAAACTTGAATGATAAAATTTCAGTATTTATACGCTTTAAGTCACATTTAAATGGTTTAAATTAGATTTATACTATATATATTTTGAAGAATATTAACATTATTAAAAGAGAGAATCCTCAAAAATATCAATTTATTCCGACCTACCAGTTTTATGCCTGAAATAGAACATTCCGTTTTTCGTCGCATTCATATGTGCTAAATTATGTAAATGTATTAAAACTGTATAAAGCATTTATATATCTTCACTATATGCAAACAATCAATGATAAAACTAATTAGGTTAGGATTAGTTAGCAAAAATTATAGACAGAAAAAACTTAAACTTGCTAGACGTATATAAACAGGTACTCATAGGGAATTTTTACCTGTCTCCAATGAGATTTATAGGATACGTATTTTGAAAAACATTAACTTCATAAAGAGTTCCAAAATTATCAGTTACATATATTCGAACGTTCCTTGTGTTAAAAACCGTATTTTTCTGCCAACTACAGTGCATGAATGATTACTATTAGCTCCCCACTCTTACGACCATGCCTTCTCGTTTCTAACGTTATAATATAATTCATTCTAAGCATACAAGCCTAGTTGCGGTGGACTAATACGGAACATTAACCGAAATAACTTGGCCCAATATTTTCTAACAGAGATATTATTTATCATGACCATGGAAACGTTACATATAAGTATGAAAAAATTGAGATTTAGAAAAATATTCAAATTTTTTTCGTTTTTATCAAAAAATGTCTCAAATAAAAGTTGTTATTAATTGCTTTTATAGCAACTTTCGTTCAATAATTTTTTTCGAAATATTTTTCTGTTGTGAAATATTCGCAAAAATCTTAAAATCGACACGAGTAAACACCCATTTTTAGTCAACCGATTTTTACCAAAAATTGATCAACTCGTTCCATTGATGGCAGAAGCTTAAATATGAAATTTCATAAAAATCCTTTCAGCCGAATTTGCTCTGCAGGTGTACACAGACAGACGGACATACGGACGGACAGACAGACGGACAGACGGACGGACAGACAGACGGACAGACGGACGGACGGACGGACGGATGTACAGACAGACCGACAGATATCATGCTAAAAATAGTCAAAACGTTATGTAGGGACCTCAATTCGTGGAGATCCATCGAAATCTCGAAATGTCAAAATCGGTATGATCACAATACCTCCCTTATATATGTTGGTGGTCGGTAAAAAGGAACCATTCAAAATTCAAGTAATAAGCAAAAAAAAAGGAAAATTAAAATCCAAATACCGAGCAAAACAATAGCGCCCATTTTTCCAATATTGACGCCTCTTTATACCAGTAAAGGTGAGGCGGGTGCCTCACTCGCCTCACCTTCAGCACGGCCCTGTTCAAAGTCATATTATTAGCAGAATTTCGATAAGTGAGACCCTACTGCAACGTTTAATTTAATTTATTATTTAATTTGTAAAGATGGCTTGTTTTTTTTATAATAACTTTTGAACAAATAGACTACTAAATTTACAATGTACTGCACCAGACAGCATCAAATGGGCACTAAATTATAAGTACATTTTTGTTTTAACATTGGTCCAGCCAATTTCAAGGACCAGATATATATGTTATGGACCAAGTGATAAATAGGATAGTATTCACAATGCCCAGACATCATGAATAATGCCCAAAACAATCGGGCAAGATAATAAATGTTACAAAAAATGTTAAATTGCCCGGGCATTATGAATACTGCTCTGTAACCGTTGGCCAGATTGATTAAAGCAATTTCTGTTTAAATAACTTTTCTTTATTTACGTATTAAACCTTTACAAACGTATTAACAAATTAACAAAATTAAACAGCAACAGCAGAACCATTAAGAAATAAATAACAAAATAAAAATATTAAAAATAAATGAAGAAAAAATAATACTTTAGGTACTCAAGTAATAAAATAAATTCGTACTAACGTAACAAAAAAAAAAACAATTTTAAGAAGTTAACAATAATAGTCATTAAGAAACAAAGAGAACCAACTTAATAATATTTAGCATTATTTATTTTATTTTTTTGTATTTAATACTTTCTCTTATCTACGTATTGAACCTTAAACTTGCGTATTATCAATTTAACAAAATTAAGCAGTAACTACAGAACCATTAAGAAATAAACAACTCAATAATAATTATTAATAATAGTTAAAGAAAATACAGCTTATCGGAAAATAATAACCGTCAACATTATTAAACTGCCCAGCAATATTGTAGCACTATTTATAATGACCAGACAATGTGATAAAATATCATACATAATACATATTTATTATCTTGCCCGATTGTTTTGGGCATTATTCATGTCAGGACATTGTGAATACCGCCCGGATTAATCAGTTGGTCCATAACATATATATTTTTTATTTCGTATAGCATATTGCCTAGGTGTCAGAGATTTTCAGGTCGCATGTAGCGCTCTCTGACATAACCAAACGACTACTTTTAACGGTAACCGAGACCGCCGACTTTACGTGCCCTCTGAAGCACGTCTCATATTCCCGAATATTGATTTAGAGATACAGATACTCATTTAAGGGAAGGCTGAGTGGGGCTACGGTTGCAACAGGCAAAATTATTTTGAAAAATCTTTTAGTCGTTACTGGATAGTGAACTCACGATCTCACACTTACAAAGCAATTGAAAAAACACAGTGCTACTGCAACCGTACGGAACTGATATTATCGCATAGTACGTTAGGTGCCTAACGGTGTTTCTTCAAATTAAAAGCATCTACAAAGCCATCAAATGTTTATATTTATTTATCTTATACATTTTCTAATATTTCAATTTTGTATTACTAATATTTATAGGCAAATTACGTTTGCTATCATGATTTGATACTCTTTTCCATACTGTTACAATATTATTAAATATTTCGTTCAAACATACATTATTTCTGCTTACCGGAGTTATGACTCTTCTTGCGTTTCTTGCTGCTGAAGGTCTTTCTGTAACTGTATCACTTCCAATACTGGTAGTTGGAGATCCTGGTTTAACTGTAGCACTAACTATTGTCTTTGGAGTTGTTGTAGAATTTGAATCTGATTCATTTTCACCACTACCAGTTTCTTCTCTATCCTAAATTTGAGCAAATCATTTAAAAAAAGTTTAGAAAACATTTTCTTGATAATTTACCTTCTTAATTATCGTTTCTGTTTCACTTTTCGTTCTTGAAGCAAAGTCAAGATCGGAATCTCGGTTAAAAGATGGTGAACTGAGATCTGAGTGACTGCTGGAAGATGATTGTGGCGAATCTGGTCTATCGGGTGTTGGAACGTCTCCTTCAGGATATTGCAGCATAGAAGGGGGATTGTAAACTGATTTAGGATCAAGGTTGGAGGATAGTGTCATTGGTTTCCCTGGAGAATAATTGGGATCATGATGAGCAGATGTATAACCTAAAATAAAATTAAAGAAATCAGAATTATATTATAATAATTCATATATTATATTAGATAATTTGAGAAAAAATGTTAAACATTCACTAAAGTTTTGTAGATAAACCATGAATATGGAGTAGAAAATGAAATTTTATTAAGATACTGTGCTTTTTTACACTAAATCCATTTTAGTAAGACCAATTATGTGTACGCGCTCTGAAAAGGTAAGAGATCAGTATACGCATAGTAAGAAATTGAGCTTCTTAACTTGTAAGATACAGGTTATATGAATGAACTTTATGCATATACTTTTATAAGTTGAAGTGACTTCCTATCCGGAAAATAGCATGAGTGGAGAACATATAGGATGATTATAACATGGAGCAATTATACTGTGCCACCTTGCAAACATCATTTTATAAAATAGTTGACTAATATATATTCGTACTAATCTACGCGAACACATCACTCGGTTGGCTGCATTATTAACACTTTGTGTATAAAACTACCTATTTTCAACTGGAAACCGATTATTACCAACAAAAGTATGGTATGGCTACGGGTTCACCACTGTCACCTATTATTGCCAATATATACATGGAACATTTTGAAGCGAAAGCCTTAAAAGAAGCCAAGTGCAAACCGAATAAATGGTTAATATTCGCTGATAATACTTTTGTCATATAGCTACATGGTAAAGATAAACTCCGAAAATTCCATCAATATCTAAATTCAGTGCACACTAACATCAAGTTTACTGTTGAACTGAATGTTAGCAACCAACTGCCTTTCCTAGATGTATTGATAATCAGAAATGGCAAGGGTGTTCTAGCAACCACGGTCTACAGAAAATCAACACACACAGGTCTATATCTTAATTTCAACTCATTCCATCATAATAGTAGTAGGAGAGCTGTTGCGCTGAGTCTAGTTAATAGAGCTAAAATAATTTGTTCCTCTAAGAGGCTGTTAAAAGTTGAATTGAAGAACATCCGTTCCACCTCACAGGATAATGGCTACAGTCATAAAATTATTACTGATGCTATCAATCATAAGAAAAATGACGCACCTAGAACTGACGAAGTGAGATATGTCTCTATGCCCTATTACAAAGAAGTATCTGAGAAAATTGGTAAGATACTAAAGAAGCATAATATTCAAGTAGCCTTCAAATCGAGTTCGACTTTAAGATCTATTCTATCATGTACCAAATCCAAATCTGTCCTAAACAAAAACTGTTTCTACTCCAGTTGCCAGTGCATGAAACAATACATTGGCGAAACATGCCGACCTTTGCATGTGAGGGTCAACGAGCATAAGAAAAAAGTTCAGCAGGGCGAAATTTACAGTTCCAAACTGGGCGAATATACTTGGGAAAATGAACACAATTTCCAATGGAAAGATGCTAAACCCTTAATGTATGAGGAAAACAAGTTCAAAAGAAAATTGAAAGTCTGCTTTGATCGAAAACTCTGGAGATGCTGTCAGCCAAGCTAGCATAGAATTTCCTCAACTCTGGCTGTCTATTATTCACAACAACCTTTCTAATCCCCAGGTCGCTAACCCGGTAACAAACAACTCATTAACGCACAAACAACCTTAATCCAGTTGTTAATTCTCCGCAGGTAGCCCCATCCCTACCTATAGCTGGCTCCAGCCACCCAACCAATAGCAACACACCTATAACCTGGTCTCACTCCATACCCGGTATAAAAACTCAAAGTAAATTGAAATTTATATCACTACGTGATCGCTGAAGGCAGAAACAGATTGTTGAGCAGTATCCAAAACGTCCAAAATAATTTTATATACCTCATGGATTATTATATATTTTTGATACTAATACTCATTGTATTGTACTATTCTAGCCTAGTACTATTAGCAATGGCAAACGTCCAAAATAACGGTGACCGCATTAATATTGGACCATTGCAAAATATTTCAAAGATATTACTATTTATTGGTCTATTACCCGGGTTCTGTAACTGGCATTTTCAGAACCACATGAGGCTCTTAATTGAAAAATGTACGGCACTTTTATTTTTAATAGAAAAAGATTCTGTAAGTTCTTGCAATTTATTTAAAAACAAATGTTAGTAATATAACAGAATTAATACAAATAAATATTATTGTAGCGGCAAGGGAGTTGTGATGCTTGGTGAGAAATTGAAAAAAACAGGTTATTATATTAAAGTAAGTAGAGCAAAATAACATAATGTTGACATTTACTATTTGAACCGTAAAATAGTAAACAAGCAATTAGGGTGTGCGCTTCGGGTGTGCGGTCAGTATAATATAATTTGCATTTGTAACAAAACCAAAACGGTCAATGGAAACAACTTAAGCCACATACCAGAGCGGCGGGGCAAAATGGTACAAAAAATAAAAAACAAATAGCAATAAGTGAATAATAAAACATAAACATAAAACTTAAGTTGGTTTTACACAGTTCAATTAATTGATCAATCAATTGATGAAGTATTTTGTTAATTAATTGAAAAATTTATTGGTAACCTTGGAAAAAAACATCACTTTACACACATCAATTTATTTATCAATTTTTTTGAAAATTTTTACATTACCAACTGTAAAACATGTTGACATATTTATCAAAAAGAAAATATTGAAAAAATCTTCACAAAATTACAAGCTGTGAACAAAACAAAAGAAATAACCTAGATGATGATAAATTAGAACGTTTGAGGTTATGTTACATATGAAAACGAAACACAAATAATAAATTTCGAGGTTATGCTACAACTAAACAGTTGGCAATATCTTAACAGTTAAAAATATACCTAGAATTACCCAAAAAATTGATGAAAAATTGACGAAAAATAGAACTTGTTCTATTTTCAAAATGTATTGATCAAATGTTTTGTCAATTAATTGATCGATTAATTGACGAAATTTGTACACTTTACACACATCAATTAATTGAAGGCCAACTTTTTCAATTAATTGATCAACAAATTGAATCGTGTAAAACCCACTTTAGTCATACAAACAAAAATAAAATATTGCTGGGAGCTATGAAGTTACTAACTATTCTTTAATCAATGCTCGATAGTTATTGCTATACAATAGACTTGAAGAATGATATTAAATTAATGAAATTTAGTATTTTCACCTCAAATAATAGCAATCAGAAAATATTATGAAGCAAAAAAATATTTTATTCCATAAGTTATTAATTATTAAATATTAAACAGCTTCAAACGCCTCCTTTTAGTGGTGTAGCTGGCCAGAGGAGTGCCTTATGTTTAATTTGCGCGCAAATGACGTTAATCATACCCATAATCTAAACATTTTCGTTAGTTTTTGCAACAAATGATCAGAGGCGGCACCAGTGAGGGTCCAAAGGGGCCAAGCCCCCCTAGAAACTGCTATGGGGGCTGGAACCTACAGATATGTAGAAAAAATAAATAAAAAATTTAAGATAATACTGTTTCTGGTCCAGGGTACAGACTAGGAAAAAAAGAACGGACTAGCCTTGGGCATCCGTAATTTGGGAATATATTATTTGTAAAAGATGGAAGCGGCTCGGCTTCATCATTAGAAAAACATATTTCCATTTTAATAAAACAAAAATGTGCCCCTATTAAATATTTTTTGGTACCCGGTACTTTCCCCCAATTTTTAAAGCTGGCGCCACCACTATAGATGATGAATAAATGTACGTCGAATACTAATAAGGCAGCTACAATGACAGAAATTTTAAAAAGTGAAAGTATATATAATTATTTTTTGGAAAAATCATAACAAAATTTACAAATTTAAATATGCCAATGTTTATAAACAATATTCTTAATATTGTTTATAAACAACTTAATTTTTATAAACAACTGCTTAATATTCATGAAAAAAAAAAAAATTAAATGACTCTACAGGTCTATTACGAGGATTGCCTCTTATATTTCGAGATTGCGCTAAACTAGTGCTGCCATCTGGCAACTGACGCTTTTATCTTAAAGTTTGACATTTTTTACAGTATACGTACTCAAAACGTTTGGACGTACGGGCGCTATTTGTGCTATACAGTAACTTAAAATCATCTCTTACATAATAAAAAATCATCTCGGCTAAAACTGGGATTAAACCGTGAACATTTTCTAGAGATTTTTTTTTACAACTTTCGACGAGGTTAACCCAACAACAGTGCATCGATGAAATTAATTCGACTTTTGACGATAAAGCACCATCAAGGGCTACTGTTTATCGATGGTAGTGGCAATAGTGGCCGTAGTTCGCTTAAGGATGAATTTCGTGAAGGTCGTCCAAAATCGGTTGTTGTTCCGAAAAACATTGATGCTGTGCGTAAACTGATACGGCAAGATCGTCATGTGACTTATCGTGAGATTGAGGTATCCTTAGGCATTAGTGGGACCAGCATACATTCACTATTGCATGAACATTTGCCTGTCAAAAAGATTTGTTCGCGTTGGATCCCACATAATTTGACAATCGCAGTGAAAAAGCCTCAATCGGAGTGGAAAATGTGCTTCGAAAATTGGTTCAAACGCATTCAAAAGTGTATTGGCCTTCATGAAGAATATTTTGAAAAACAATAAAGCCACTTTTGTTGATAAATAATTGTTTTTGATCTCAAATCCCGAAATATAAAAAACAATTGTAATCATCAGTAAACGAACAAAAAAAGTCTTGTATAAAAGCTAATAAATTATAAATAAAAATTTGAAATATGCCAAAAACTTTCATATCAAGCGGCAAAAATAAAATGTACTAGTGTGTTGAATTAAATATTATGTCTATATCGCTTCCTAAAAATTGTGAATATGATTCTGGTGCAATATTCCAAAAAAGTTACTGTCTGGAAAAGTGTCTACAAATCAAAATAAAGACTTTACTAATTAGTTGAACCTATTCAGAGATATTTTTTGAGGTTTAATTCATATAGTCGGATTGCTGATAGCTGACTGTTACATGTATGTATCAAGTAGTGCATTCATATAATAATCTAGTTACCATTTTTCAGCGATTTTAAAAATGTTTTTTGTTTTTTGGCTTAACTGTCAGTGTCTGGTAATAAATATTAATTAAAATATGGCTTGCGGCCAATTATTAAATTCACAAACTTTAATTTTAAATTTGCTGGAATAAACAACAAATTATAATCCAAAATTTACGTATGAGTATAAATTTTTCCTTATTTATAATTATTACCTTAAAATTTATAATTTTGTTTGTTTGAGTACTGCTGTAAATTTATTTTCGCGTTCTAATTAGTAAAGATATCTACGAATTATGCTGTTTCTTTCTAATACTTTGTTTTTTATCAAATAATTTTCATGGTTAGTTGTCAACTTGCGTCACTATACGTTACTATGGGTATGCAAATAATTATAATGATATAGACAGAGAAAGCATATAGTATTGAATATCGATACTTGTAGCAACGAACAGTCACTTATCAGCAATCCGACTATAGTATCATTATTCTAATATCGTTGGCGATTGAATGTTTTTTTTTTTTTAATCAATAATAAAAATGAATTTAAAAGCTGCCATATTATACTTATGAAGATATCTTAAACATAGTTCAGAGCATAAATACGTCCTTAAACTAGTAATCATTGTTGTAAACAAATATATGTAATAAATACTGTTACTTAACAAATATCGATTAATTTAAAATCAATAGACGTCTAAAATTATCATCCGCCTCGTGCTCTAGTGAGATGCTAACATTTCATCCGAAAACATCAAGTGTTATTTTAACAAACCTGGTGAGAGATCAGATGAAACCATTTCGGAAACAAAATCGCTTAGTGATGAGTAAGATGAGCTAGTGCTATCAGCTCCTTCACTATCAGAACCACTCTCATCTGTAGGTTGATATTCGTGATGTTGAAGTGCTCTTAATGCTCCATTGAGAGAACTGCCGTCGTCCCAAACGGCGAATCGTATTGGCTCTAACTGATGGGCATACCATTTCGGTTTATCTCCTATTTGCGTAGGATCTAATACTCCAGTGTGTACTCGAAGGAATGCTACATTTGTAGGCGTTAAAGACCATTCAGCTAAGAATTCTACAGCCTGAAATAAAAAAAAATCAATATAAAATACATTAAGGTGTAATGCAAAACTTTTATGCACCTTGTGCTATTTTTAGTGCCTCAAGTCATTTCAAGTTATAATTCCTAAGGGACCACTGTGCTCACCTCGGGCTGTCGCGCCAATGATAATATTTGAATTTACGTTACCCAGTGCACAACTTTTTTCTTATATAAAATAGAGTATAACATTAAATTTGAAAGTTGCCTAATACTATAAGAGTAAGTAATATATATATAGAAACGATACAATGAAACGAGAAACAAGTATATGAAAAAAACTAGCCATCTATTTTTCAATTAGGAAACTAAATATACTCTGGTGGACACTTCAAAACTAACATAGTTTCATTAATAATTCTTTCCGTCAACGCCTTTCGAGTATAACGCATAAAAATAGTGGGGGATTCTTATACCAACAATTCTTGAATGAAAGATAACAGCTGTAAACCTATATAAACAATGCATTTTCAAACATTTCAGGGTTTGAAAATTAATTCACATATTTCAATTAAATTCTTAGTTCTTATTTAATAAAATTAAACATACAAATGGAATTACACTTGAATCAAATAAATAGAATAAAATAGAAATACAGCAAGTGGTATTCTGTATTTTTTTATATCGATGCTACATAAAAAAACCTGGACAGACGTCTGGGTTATATGATAGGATTATATAATGCTCCATGAGATGTAGATATTAAAAGAATTTACGAAACAAATAATTTTTATAAGAATGAAATATTTAAATTGTAGGAACCACGAATAATTCCATAAAGTAACAGGTGATAAAATGAGTAAAAAAATATATTGACTTGATATTTACTATTTACTAAATTAACTTTATTTATGCATATGTCTAATAAACATTTCATGATTTTTAAAACTTATTAGAACGAAGTTTAATAATTTTTTTAAACTTTATTTAAAAAAAGTTATTAAAACGAAAAAGTTTTATTATTTCTAAATTATTAAATATTTATTCAAAATTCTTTCAAAAACAATAGTCATAGTCATAGTAGTTATAGTCTGTACCAAATTAGTTTTGAAGATCGCAATAAAATACACACAAATTACAAAAACAAGAAACAAGTATACTTATGTATAGTTAGTACTTAAACGTATATATGCGCCACTGACCGTTGACTGTTTACAACGTGGTTGTAAACATGAACACTAGTTCTTTTGTAGTTTAACAATATGATTACAGTTATACGGGATAATTGTTTTATGCTGATCTTCAAAAATAATATGGTATATTCTATATAATATCGCTGATGGGGGTGAAAACTGAAATAAGTCATACCTAAGAAGATAAGACTTAACAACTTTTTCACGCCCATCAGCGATATATTCCCTATACAAGACAGCTGTATTCAGAAAGCTGAGTAACGTCACTTGACCTTGGTAGAATTGTGTTCCTATATCTTAGATAAATACATATTTTTAAAGTCGTAGTAGAGAAAAAAACAACAGAAAAAGACGGAGAATATAACATGCCTACCATAACGCTCCTCTCGCCACATTCGTCCCTCACCCCCAAATCTAGCCGTTTCAACAAACCCTATCCTATCGTTTCTCTATATGTATTAGTTACTCTATGCTAATACTATATGATCTATAATAATGTATATATAAAAAAATTAATTGACTATCAAATAAGAGATATGTTTGTTTACCTATATGTAAAATTTAAATATCACAAACATGGTGATTAAATTGCAAAGAGAAAAAAAAATCCGATAACATAAATCCACCTGAACTATTAAATACTAATTTAGTCAGCAATCGAAATTCTATTTATCTTTCCCCTGTTTACTCAAATGAAATTAAGGACTTAATTAAAAATTTAAAGAAATCTAGTAATTCAATATACGAGGGTTACCTTTTATGTTTTTACAAACGACCAATAGCAGGGGCGCGCCAACCCGAGGGTGCAAGGAGTGCACCGCACACGGGCGGTTCATTTCAGGGGCGGCAAAAAGCCTCGTCAATCGTTGTTAATAATACTAATAATCATAAAAAACGTTTATCATGTTAATTAAATAATTGTGGATTGTAAAAAAATATTTTTGTTTAAATGACGAAAATAAATTATTTTTTATTTTTTACAGTCAAATAATAATTTTCAAATGGATTTAAAAATATGAGATTATATAGATACATTTAAAATTTTATTGTGTTTTATTGTCGACATACGTAGGGGCGGCAAATAAAGTCTTGTACCCGGGCGGCAAATTTCGTTGGCGCGCCACTGACCACTAGATGGCCATATTGAAATGTATCATTACTATGTTCGTAAAATTTGACATTTGTTATTGTGAAATCAGTGACAGCTTATAAATAGACCGAGTAGTTTGTTGACAGACAGCGTTAAAAAAAAACAAGTTTGTGAAAAAATGGATATTACTCGTGAAGGTTTTCGTCGGATGATTTTTTACGATTTTAGTAAAGGCCTAACTCAACAACAATGCATAGATTCGCTTCGTTCAACTTTTGGTAATGAAGCACCATCAGAAAATACTGTTTACAATTAGTTTGCAGAATTTCGTCGTGGTCGTGCGTCCGTCAGTGATGAATCTCGTGAAGATCGACCAAAATCGGTTGTGATTGAAAAAGACATCGATGCTGTGCGCAAAATGATTGAAGAAGATCGGCATGTGACTTATTGTGAGATATAGGCATCCTTTAACATAGCGCAGACTGCAATACATTCGATTTTGCATGAACATTTAGCTGTGAGAAAGATCTGTTCCCGATGGATTCCGCATAATTTGACCGAAGTTCAAAAAAAGGTTCGTGTTGATAGGTGTAAGGGAATGCTAAAAAAATCAACCTAGGCACTGCAAAATCCGTACACAACATCGTTGCAGGTGACGAAACTTGAATTTATTCAAATGAACCGGAAATTAAGCAACAATCCACTGTTTGAGTCTTCCAAAATGAACCGAAACCCACAAAAGTGGTTCGTTCACGAAGCACTTCCAAGAAAATGATCGTTTTTTCTTCGGTTGTACTGGACATGTCGCAACCATTCCATTAGAGGATCGGCGAACAGTTAATGCTGAATGGTATACAACAATTTGTTTGCCAGAAGTCATCAACAAAATCAGGAGAAACAACAAAAAACGTCGCATCATTCTTCATCATGACAATGCAAGCTTCCACACAGCACATCAAACAATTGTTTATTTGAAGGAGAAAAACATCGAATTAATGTTTCATTGCCCGTATTCACCTGATTTATCCCCCAACGATTTTTTTGTGCCCCAATGTCAAACAAAAAATGCGTGGACAGCGATTTTCATCACCTCAAGAACTGTTGAAGCCTTCTAAAACCATGTTTTTGAGATACCAACTTCAGGGTAGCGCATGTGTAAAAAAAATGTTTCGAGAATTGGTTTGAACGCATGCAAAAGTGTATAAATCTTAAAGGCGAATATTTTGAAAAGCAATAAAACAGTTCATTCCAAAAAAAAAATGTTTTCTTCATTAGTTTGTGTAAAAACTTAAAAAGTAATGCGTAGCCCTCGTATTTAAGATAACAACATATTTAACAATGAAAATAGTATATTTTACACTTACACCCTTACTTTAGGTTTTATATATTTTATTTATAAATATATTTTAGTTGTATGAAAATTGTTATAATTTACTGTATACGAAGCATGATATTTAAATTTTTAATTTTTGTAGTTTGTTTATTTTATATTTAACGACTCCAAACATGCGTTCTACATTCACTGAAATTAGGATAATTGTAATAGTTATTATTCTTATTATTATTGCATTAGATGGGGTGGCGTAACTTCATTTTTGTACCCCCCCCCCCAAATTATTTTCTTTTGGCCCCTCTACTAATATTGTCAACTTTGTCGAAGGCTATTCCTAGAGACCAAAGGACAAAAACACATGTGGATTTCCATGTTAATTAAAGAAATAAGTCCCCCCCCCGCCGTTGTGGGCATAGCGAGCCCATAGTTATTCCTATCATTTTTTTTTTTATTTAATGGTCTTTTCTGCTATGGTAATTAGCCAGGACAATTTGTGAAAACTTCCATGCCTGAACGGGATTCGAACCCGAGACTTTAGCAACGCAGAGCACATGTGTTACCACTACGCTACGCCGGTCGGCATACCTATCATTGATCTGAAGGATATAATTTCCCAATGTTCCTTTAAACGTTTAGTTGCAAACTGTTGGAAGATGCCAACTACATAGTAAACATATTTTAAATTATAAAACTATAGTTATCAATGAGTTATTGAATAAGTATATATTGCAAAAATATCTTTGACGTTCATGCTCAATATAATTTGATTAATAATTCCACTGCACTTTACTGAATGTTCCATGTCTAGGTGTTTTACAGCATTTCTCCTTGACAAATTACATGCAAATAAATGCTTTTCTCCACGACCACTATAGAATTTACCAATTCTAAAACCAATTTTGACTACAGAAAGTTAATATTCTAACACAAGAGTTGGAATGTTATTCTAAAGCACTTATCTTCTTATGCATTTTGCGCGTATTTCATTCCATCACTTGTTATGGAATAACTATTCCATGCTTGTTGTCTTTTGTTTTTGTAGGGTTACATTAAGATATTTGCAACGTTTACATTAAATAAAAGCAACATAACTTCCTAACCTAAAATAGTGGCCGATGTGCGGCAAATTAAATTAAAATTAAACAAATAATAAATAAAATAAATTAGTTTAATTAATTGATTAATTTGTTATGTAATATAAATTATTTGTTAAGATAAAATGTTTGTTAAAATAATTATTTGTTAATTTTTTTTCCTTCTGGTGGTCGTGGAGAAAGTAGGGTCTGTGACTCGGTTGGAATGAGAAAATTCGTTGCTCGTGGTTCATCAATGTTCCACTCGCATCGAATTTTCTCATTCCAACCTTGTTACAGAATATACTATTACCCATTAAAAACTACCGCCGACGAATGGTTTTTGACCGGCGAGCGATTGTGGTTTTCAGCTGCATTGAATAGAATACATTGTCTTTAATGAATGTGCACCCACGACCAGTTGTCCTGCCGATGCGACCAAGCAACCACAACATGTTCTATATTCCTTGCGGTTCAGCTGCCGGCTGTTATAATGAAACCAATATAAACAGACAGAAATGCATGCAAGACCAATTAAAAAGCTATTATATAGTTGAACTGTGCTCTCTCCTCATTAGCTTTCTGGAGTGTTTAATGCAGAGCCGTGCAAAAGAAGGGCCACTAGTATAATATACTAGTGGGTGTACCCGTGCTTACCTACAACATTTCACTACCTTAAAACGAAGAAAGTAGAACATAACGCTCACAACGTTAAAGTAAAATATATAAAACGATAATATAATTTGCAATTAACTATTAGACGATGAGAAATACAGAAATTTCCAGCACTGCTATCTATTGGTAAGTTCCGCACCAAATAGGGTCATACCTGTACATCTTTAAACATTTCTGTGCATGCGTACACTTTACACTATGATAACTGCGTTATTATTAATCTTTGATGAATAATGTTAAATACATTATTATTCTACGTGAAATACTCTAATTTGTTATTCTAAAATAATTACATCATTATAAAACTCCGATGTTATGCACCCACAAACTTTATAATACAAAAACTATTACGTTTAAAAACAGAAAATTGCCCGTGTATTGGTATATATCGGTGCATGATAGGTATATTCTCCTGTACTTTTTACCAACCGTCAACATATATAAGGGAGGTATTGTGATCATACCGATTTTGACATTTCGAGATTTTGATGGATCTCCACGAATGCATAATGATCTACATAACGTTTTGACTATTTTTAGCATGATGTCTGTCGGTCTGTCTGTCCGTCTGTCCGTCTGTCTGTCTGTCTGTCTGTCTGTCTGTCTATCTGTCTGTCCGTCCGTCCGTCCGTCCGTCCGTCTGTCTGTGTACAGATGCAGAGCAAATTCAGCCGAAAGGATTTTTATGAAACTTCATATTTAAGCTCTGCCATCAATGGCACGAGTTGGTAAAAATAACAACTTTTGGTAAAAATCGGTTGACTAAAAATGGGAGTTTACTCGTGTCGATTTTAAGATTTTTGTGAATAATTCACAACAGAAAAATATTTCGAAAAAATTTATTGAACAAAAGTTGCTATAAAAGCAATAATTAATAACTTTTATTTGAGACGTTTTTTGATAAAAGGAAAATTTTTGAAATTTTTTTTGAAATGTTATCTAGTACTAGTATTTCCATGGTTATGATAAATAATATCTCTGTTAGAAAATATTAGGCAAAGTTATTTCTACTCTGCTGCTACAATGTAGGTATTTTATACAAGTATTTTGTCATGGCGGTCGGTCCTGTGGTGGCCACAGCTGATTTTTATATATAAAGATTACATAAAATATTGTTGTCCCAAACCCTACGAGCAAATCAAACCAGCTAAATAACATTTGGATCATTATTGTAGCAAATGTGGCAATAATTCTCGGTTATATGCCAGTGAACAAAATTATTTCCACCAGTTGTTTATCCTGTCCGGTCAAGCAACAGTACGATCAAAAAGTAGACGTTGGCGGTAGCTCTAAAAGTTTACGACATTTTGAAATAGATAAAAGATGATGACCAGTATACGAAAATTCTAATGCCGAACTCGAACAAACTTAAACACAACAAACTTAACAAACTAAGTTAAGCTGCATTCGCATCTTCAAAGTTAATACAGTGTACGCTGTGAGTTGTAGGTAAATTTAATAGATTGTTTTAACTTTTAATAATAACGTTCAAGTTATGAAAATTAATGCATAACGAATTTTGTGACATCTATGTTTATTATTATTATTATTATTTTTTAAATTGACTACGAAGGAGTAAATGCATTTCTGCGTATTTCTACGAACCCGCCATCGGCGAGATTCGGCGTAATTTATTACTATACTTTCTTAACAAAATTGTAGCCGCAACTACAGCAATTCTTTTTCATTTCACGATTTCCGAAATGTATTGAAATATTTGCGACATAATTTTTTAGGTTATTTGAAGTGTATCTAATTTGTGTTTATATATCTTTCTCATTAAAACAATGTATGAAATATAAATTTGCAAACTTTGCCTACAATCAATAACGCACAGTGTACTGAATGTATAGCTGTGAACGGGCGCTTGTGGTACCTTATGACAAACTGATTAGTGACAATCTACAGTACTCAATACGCACAGTGCTTTAATTTATAGCCCTGAATGTGGCTTTAATCCTTTTAAAACCTAACCTTGGAACCAGATACTAAGAACCGGAAAAATTTATAAATCATCCACAAGGATGTACCATGATATACTGCACAAATATGCTTTTAACAATATTACTTATAATCCATCATCTTTTTAATTACTGTTGATATCCTGAAGGATGTAATAAAAAACTTGCCTGAGTTCTCGCAAATTTGTTGAGGAATTGAGATGTCCTTGGCCGAGATCTCAAGAAACTATTGATCTGGAATGCCACAACAGGTCGTGGATAAAGTCTTAATGTCCTCGTGTGCTCCGTGAAGTTTGCTAACAAGTTCTGAGAATTAAAAAACCGCACCTGAAAAAAGAAACATGATAGCAAATCTAAAAACTTTTGAAACAATTATTTTATAAATACCAATTAAGCAAATGTTTTCCGAGAGATACGTAAAATGTACAATTTGTCAGTGTTATAAGTAAAGCCCGGACAAAAAAGTTTTTCTAAGAAAATAATTCGTTTTTAATTTTTCTTTGTTAGGAACCTGTAAAAATACTTGTATTTTTCTAATGTAAGATTTAATTATCCGCAATTCAAACAAATCGAACTGATACTACATATAGTGGTTTATTGAAATACAACCTACAACCAATTTGAAGTGTTATACGTTATATATATATATATATATATATATATATATATATATATATATATATATATGATTTTTTTTATTATATTATGATTTTATGAGCATATGATTTTTTTTTTTAATTTTTGAATATATTTGTCAACTGAATTTATATGAGTGAAAATGTTCTTTAATATTATTTGGCCAAACGATTTTATTTTTTTTTGTGGTTAAATTGACTCAGAATTCTCCATTGCCAGCTACTGATGACGCAAAGAGTCATCTGAAACACCTGGTTTTAAACATGTGGCAACATGAGTGGAGCCGCATACAGAACGTTAAGTTGCGGCAGATTAAGGGAGACGTTAAACCATGGGATTCTTCCTGCAGGATTAACCGCAGGGAAGAAACCGCCATCACACGCCTCCGTATAGGCCACTGTTGGTGGACCCATGGACACCTCCTTCTTGGTGAAGAGTCCCCTTTCTGTGAGACGTTTAACACAGATTTGTCTGTGTTACATCTTTTAACTGAAAGTGTACACTTCGAGGATGTCAGGGAGAGGTTAGGCCTGTGCTATGACCTGTCAGTTGCTTTAGGTGACGACAGAGTGCTCATGGACAGGCTGATACTCTTCCTGAGAGAATCGAACTTACTGTTTTATGTGTGAATTCTTGCACCTTATTTTAATGTGCTTTATATCTAAACTGTCTGTTCAAATTTTCGAACAGACTTGTTTATCTTCTTTATTTGTGTTTGTCTGTACAAGATTTCTTTTATTGAGTATGCGTAATTTTATTGATTTTATCTATTTATTGATTGTTTAATTTATTGTTTTTAATATGTAGTGTAGTCATTTAGATGGGCTGCGTTACGCGCAAATGTAGCTGTGCGCCAAAAATTTTAACTAACTGTCTTTTAACCTAATCTAATCTAACCGAAAATGATGAGTATGATTTGGGAATTAGACAAGGGGGGTGTGGACAGGAAAAGGGGGGTTTGTCAGTGAAGCCAGTCATGGCAGGTCTTGGTAGCACTATTTGAAGGGGGGGGGTCATATCATGAAAATAATTCATCATTATCATACGACATGATTTAAAATGGTCTTCGCAAATAGCCAAAGTGGTAAAAAAGACTAACTCAGTCCGGTATGTTTTTCGCAAGGCGTTTAAAAATATGTCACCCGAATTATTCTTGTCTATATATAACACAAACGTCAAACCCATCTTTGAATACGGCATTGCAGTTTGGTCTTCGTATTTGTCAATTAATACCTTGGAGAAAATTCAGAGACGTGCCACTCGGTTAACTGCTGTACTTCGGAACTTATTATATGCAGCCAAGTTAAGCAAGTTACAATTAACCACCTTACGAAAAAGGCGAGAGCGTGGCGACCTCGTCCAGACTTTTTAAAATTTTAAAAGGTGCATATTCAGTTGATGTGCCATTTTTATTTAAATTAAATAAGAATCAGCTCAGAGGTCATTGTTATAAATTAAAAAAGGATACATATGAAAAGTCTTGCAGGCAGCATCTATGCAACCGTGTGGTTAACGCATGGATCAGTTTACTCGTTTCTGATGTTTCATGCAATAACACAAACGCGTTTAAAAATCATTTGGATAAGTTGAACCCCAACACAAATAGGTTCATCAATATGTATATGTAACAAATGTTTTATATCTTTTATAATTGTTTTATTTTTTATATATGTAAATATAACTTTCAATTGCACTGTTTGTATATTCTGTACACTTATATTTATGTATACTATATTCCGATCGTACATTATCGGCTTGAAGCCGCCTGTTTCAAACAAAAAATACAGGCTATTCCAAACTATTAGGCGGAACTAACTGGAATTTTCATTTTTGTTAGTTGTCATGAGCTATTGTTTTATATATTGAAGTTTGCTTTTCCTGAACAAAATGATCAAAAGCTTCTATCAATCTGTAATAATTACTAGATTTGAAAATCTAGTTCCGCCTAATCGTTTGAAATAGACTTTAATAATAAAATAACTGTCAATACGGTAAATTGATCAACTATAATAGCGTCGGCGAATCAATGCAGTTACGTCACACGACGTAACAAATGAATGTATTGTCTGGAACAATGCAATGGTTTGTTACATCGTGTGACGTAACTGCATTGATTCGCCGACGCTAGTATACTACGTTGATTCAAAGTTATCGTGAAAGAACTTTATCAGATTTTCAATCACCATCACCTGAAAATATTTAATTTAAATAAAAATAACTATGACTAACCATAGCAACTCGGGTGGCAACATCCACTGAATCCACATCATTGCCGTAGATGAAGGGGTTGAATGTTGAGGGTGGTAGTGGAGCAAGAGATGGTCGATGTGAGGGGGGTGGGGTAGAGGTGGCCTGAGATGAGATGGACATCCTCTGATTGTAAGGCGGCACTGGCGACATGAATGGCGATTGCGTCGGTGATATTGGATCGGGCGATTTGTTCCTCGAGAAGGACACGCTGAAAATGGAAATGTAAACAATTTTATTATAAATAAATATGTATTCTACGCATTATTATATTTTCAAAAGTCAGTAAATATATTTACATTCGGAAATGTATAAAGAATAACTGATGAGAAAGATAAAAATAAAAAAGTCTAGGACGTTTGGTCAGCTTTCAATTTCAAAACTACGGTCGATAGGAATGCTTATTGGCTTTATGTGCTCGTATATTTTCTAAGCTGGCAAACTACAGATACTGCAAATATCTATCTTCCACATTTATGAAGCTACAAATATTAATCATGAGAAAATCATTTTGTTTTAGTTTTTCTCCTACATTTTATTATTAAAGTATATTGAAAAACAAAAATTATACAGGAAAAACAATGTATTATATGCTGTTCACTTTTGTAAGGACAAACCAGATCTAGTTATTTTGGTTACTTTTATGGTGTATTACTGACTTTAAATGTCAATTAAAAATATTTCTTGCGCTGCAAACCGACTTTAGATTTATTGGTTTAGATCATTATTAAGAAAGTCACATTTATTATAATTTTTTAATATATGACATACAATTTCAAAGGTGCAAACTATTGAAATCAAAATTTCATCTTAGTTTGTTTTTATAAAAGTGAACAGCATATATGTGAAATGTGAATTTTCACACATTTCAGGGTTTTATACGCATTTAATAATTGTAAGAAGCCAACAGAATACTTGATGTTTAGGAATATTTTTTCTATAGTAACATCAAAATCAACAGTTTGTTTTTATAATCATTTTTATTCATAGTTTGATTACTAAGAGCTTCCATTTAATTTTTTTAAACAAAATTTAAATAATTTTCGGAAATTTCGTCATAATAAAATTTAAACTAAAGAATCGCAGCGATTTTTTCTGCATATCTCCGTATTTAGGTCTTATTAAATTAAATTAATTAGTAATATATTGATACATTGCTTAATTTTTTTCAATTTCAGACACGTATTTCTCTCTTTTATCAATGTGTTATTTCATTTATAAGTATTTCACTACTATAAATGATTTATTTCTCTTTGATACCTTAATAACAAAAAACTGAAGAAAATAGATTGAATCACGACGTATAATAATAGGGGAAGCCTACTGAACACTACACACTACACTCTACACACAAAACTTGATTCTAAACTGTTAAAATTGAGAAATATATATATTGTTTAAATTTAAAAAAAAGCACACTACGTTAGCAATAAAAAAAATTATAACATTATTAGTCACAATTTAACCATGAATTAAAAAAAAAAGAAATCTACACAAAAATTCCTCTCGTACGTTTCCGGTTTATATCAATGTACATTACTTAGAATTTTCCAGATTTTTAGTTTAACCCCTTTGTGGGATAGGATACGGAAAAGTAATTTTTTGCGCTTTAAAAGCTTTCTTTTGATACCACACAATAATTTTTTTTTAAATAATTATTTTTTCCAACGTCAAATAATATCGATATTTTCAAAAATTTAATCTAACCCAAAATTCCTGTTTAACTATTCCGGTTCCTATTAATGTACATTATGGAGATTTTTAGATCAACCCCTTTGGGAGATATGGTGGGGACAAAAGTTTTTGAAATATTTTTAAGAAAATCCCATAAAATAATTCGATTTTTCAAAAATAAAAATTTACTTGTTTTTCGTCGCATTAAGAGGTTTTATATCACACCCCACTCAAAATATTAATTTCCATTAAACACGTATTTCTTTATATTATGTCCTTTTTTTAATTATCTATAAGTTTCCTATAAGTGTGTCGAAGAGTTGTGTGGCTACAATTTCTACTGTACAGATAAACATAGAGACATATGTGTGACGTAATAAGGATTTTTTTGGTGATCATACAGAGTGATTATTTAATGGCGAGACGACGTCACCGAATTTTACGTGCCTTCTAGCAGAAATACTGGTGAATACTATGACTATAATAACTATGATTATGAAGAAAATGAGATTATGCGCATGCGCGCATAATCGCCTGCTACGATGTGTATGAAACGGCAAATTATTAAAACTTCCAGTGACGTTGTCTCGCCATTAAATAATCACTCTGTACTTACAAAACCTTAAAACTGAAGGAATAGTGATAGAAAAATGTTTTAACTAACTTATCAAAAGAGTGGGGAATCTAGGTAGAGATTAGGGGGTTCCCCCACCCCATGAAGACAAATTCTTTATTATTTCATCACTTAAATTCATCCTGGCTAGGCCACTGGTCAAAACATTATGAATTTTATAAAACTGGCCTTTGAGGAGCCTAGTAAGAGGATGTACCCAATATTGATGTCTCCTGTTTTTAATTTTTCCAAAATGAAACAACTGAACGACAACCCAATTTGGACATTTTGGACTGACTAGACGAGAAAGTGACAAGTGAGAAAGTTACGATTGTTTAGTTGCAAGTGGACGTCTACTCTAATAGAAGTTTGTCGCTGTTGTTCAGTTACATTATAATCACTTTAATTACTGGAGAAAATTGGATTTTGTACGCTATTAAAAATAAATTTGAAATTGCAACTTTAATATTTATATAAGTATGACATGATATTTATAGAAAAACCACAAAAATCTATTTATATATCACAGCGTGTATATAACATTAAAACAGTAATTTCAAAAAAGGGCAAGGGAGAAAGCATTACAAGAGATATCTGGTGCGCCTTGCGCGATTGAAAGACCAGTGAACTTTCAAGATATAGTGGGCGTCACGTTACCTTTGAAATAGAATTACGTGCGAAGCAAAAAATAAATAATTTAATAACCCACATACTGCTATTTTTATAAAACCCACACATATTTATGGTCAATCAAAGCTCGAACAACTCAGCAAGTAACAAATGAAATTATAATATTATATTTTTAGGATTTTACAGGTATAACTAAGGAAACCTAATAGTCTCTGATGTGTATATCTACCTATCTGTAAATATATCTGTCTGTCTAAATTACGTCTTTTTGCCGTCTGTCTGTATGTTACATAGATAGAAATTTACCGATACAATGCTGTCAGTGTCTTAATTTCTTAATTTACAGTGTGAATGCTACTTAATGTCCAAGTACAAATTTTATGTTAAGTACTAATTTAACGTTTATTCTAATTTCTATTTATGAGGTTGTGAATGCAGCATAAGTGATTACAAAAGTGATTACAAAAAAAATCAAGGAAACATCTTTCAAAATTTAAGTGATGACAAAAAAAAAGAAACCCCTAAAAATTTCAGTGGATCACAAAAAAAGATATTAACTATCCTATTACTAAAAAAAATCAGGGGAGGTGCCATACATTTTGCACAGTTTTATTTATAATCCTAAATAACCATTACATACCTTAAAGTATTTGCTGACGGGATGCTTTCTCTTCTGGAAGGCATTAAGCTAGTATTGTTTGATCCTGGCGTAGACATGCTGCTTAAAGCCTGAAATTCCACTCACGATTAAAGTGTGTCTTAAAGCAAAAATACTATTTTTTCTACTAAATCTAATGTATTTAACTACTATTTCTAAACTGTGTTTATGTGAAGTAATACAAGTGCCCAACAAACTTATATTTTACTAACATTTTCTCGAATATGCAACTTTTATTTATTATGTGACTATGTGCTATTTGTTTCAGAAAATAGAACTTACTGACGCAATATTCTGTGTATAAAATATCTAAAAAAATCCAATGGACATTGTAACTAAAATTTTGATGGTACTACTTTTAAAGCGTGTATTTTCTATTAAGCTTTCACTACGTTCTAAATTCTAATTCTAATAATTGTAACTAACTTAATTTTGTATATTTATTTTTGCAAATTTTATAAGCATGTGTTGGTCTATTAAGCTGTAACTAATCTACAATTTCTAAGTAATAATTATTTTTCGAAGTTTGACCAAAAAACAGACGCACTAGTGTCGTAAAACATTTGCTTCGTTCGCGGATGCAGTTTCTGACAGATTGAAGAATTACGCGCGTACGTAATTCCGGATTTACATTAGGCTAGTAAACGGGATAGTTAGTAGGTCTAGTAGCTAGCCTGTTCAGTATACTGTGTCGTAACTAGGATAGTAGTTGTTTACACACAACACAGTACTGTACTATCTCGTCGACTCTAGTAACGCAAGTCAGTCGCCAAACCATTTTGATATTTATATTTTTTAATATTCTTCTGGAACTTGTTATTATATAAATAAATATTTAGTACATATTGCTCATTTCATCTGTAATCTACGTAAAAAAAAATAGTGCAGAAAGACGTCTCATCCTTCAGGAAATCAATAACTAATTTTTTATTTGGATATCACTGTTATTACGTAGTTTGAAGATTACACTGATAAACACACTATTTGTGACATGGCAATTTTTGGCTATTTCTGATGTATTTTGATACGCTAAAAACAAATCTGAAAAGTGAATTTTTCTATCATCCATAGATTTTCTGTAACAGGCAAATTTATATTTTGCAATATGTAACATTTTCATATTGCGTCAGTTCACGACATGTATCTGCGGTGACGGTACACAAGTGGTTAAGATCAGTTTATTCTTGTTTATCAGGTCTAAAAGTATGCTTCAAAATAGATTGCGTCCATTAGTAAACAACAAGTATACGAATCTGTTGCATTTTCTATGTCGTGACTCGAGATTGGTTACTTTTTGAGTTGTAAGTAATTCACTATACAGAAGGTGTGGCCACTACGTCAAGCAATAACTTTTGGACTAAAAAATGTTAGAAGTAAACTACTGGCCGATCTCAAAAACGTATTTTTCCCACCTTTACATATTAAATTGGGCTAAATCAAGAATTTCTTTTAAGTAATGGTTCGAAACGGAGGAGGGTTTTTGTATCTAAAACAAAAATTTCCGAGAATTAGTGAAGCAAACATTAAAGAGGGCATATTTTTGGAGAGCTTGGAGAGCTTTTAAAACAGTTGTTTTAACATATCTCTGAAAATTACAGAGATATCGTGTATAAACAACTTGATGTCTACAAAGAAATAAGATGTAGAATGTCTTTAAAAATTCACTTTCTGGACTCTCATCTACATTTCTTCCCAGAAGATCTGGGTGCAGTAAGTGATAAACATGGGAAACGGTTCCACCAAGACATTTCCGCCATGGAAAAGCGATATCAAGGTAAATAGAGTCCGAATTTTGATTGCTGATTACTGCTGGACATTAATAAGAGATGCATCAGAAACATAATATCGACGTAAAACATTAAATACAACATTTTGAGCTAAGTTAAAACTAATAATAATTTGTTAATCACTATATTCCGTTAGAAACCAACAATACCTTATAGCAAAAAAATGATGGGTGATTGTGATTAGTGATGGGTGATTGAAAAAATTTGAGGTCATTTTCGGCTTTTAGGTCAAATTTTACAGGCAATACACCATGTTTTAACCATGTCACTAAAAACAAGTTCATTTCTTTTTAACAGTGTTATTTAACAACCAAATATTATTTCATCCAAAGTTAAATCATCCAAAAAAAGCTAAAAAAAAAATTGTTTTAGCTACTTTATATTCATTGTTCATCCTTATTCTATTTCAACTTTTTTAACCGCTTAAGGACTACGCCCGAGTATGCTCGGGCGGCTATTTTGTGCGAAAACTCCCACACCCGAGATAACTCGGGCAAGCTTTACCTGCAGAAAAGATCACTCCCGAATGTACTCGGGCGAAAATTATTTTTTAATTAATTCTTTGCATTAATAAGGCATAATTATTAATTACGATGAATAAAAATGAATATTTTTTTTGAATTTTTGAATCCCATTTTGGGCCTGAAATGTCTTTTATGAAGGATATACAGTCGATTCCGCTTAATCAGGACACCGGTTAATCGGAACAGTCGCTTATTAGGGACAAATCCTAAAGAACGGAAACAAAACCGAGGAAATAACACAAATTTACTTCGGGTTTTCGGGAGGATATTCCGTTTAAGCGGGACAATAATCGTGTGAATCCCCGTGGCGCCGGGGAAAAATTGCCTGAAAAATTAATATCTTATAGTTTATAGCCGACAGTTGGCGAACTGTAAAAACCAGCACAATACAAAATTGTTTTGGTTATAGCAATTTAAAATCTATAGAGATTCTAGAGCACAGCAGCGACAAAAAATGTAATTTAACAAGTTATTAATTGTCTTGAATTTTCGACACCAGAAGTATGATATTTTGATATCCTTGTAAAGCTGATTTAATGTACTTTCAAGAAAAAATAAAAATGAAAGTACCGATTCCCTATGCTAGATAAAAAGTTGAAACAATTTCAGTTGAAACCGGAAGTGATGCAGAATTCTTATTATAGTCCTTAAGTGGGTCCTTTTATATAGTTTAACTTTTCTTCTGAAGAATTTTTTGTATCTCTTAAAATAAAGGAGTTATTCGAGGTGCTACGTTTCAAACAAACACCCTGTATAATTTTTTAATATGTATGTATACGTATAGTTTTGTGCAATTTATCAAAGAGAATATTAAAAAACACGAATCCTGTAATTTTTGTGGAATTTCTGATAATTGGGCCATCCGCTTAATCGAGACAAAATGTACTAGTTCCGATGTGTCCCGATTAAGCGGAATCGACTGTATATGTTAAGTAAATAAAATTCATTCATAAAAAAAAAATTGAGTTTTTTTTTTCCATTTTTAAATTTTTTAATGATTACTGAAGGGGTTAACTAGCTGCAGCGTTTGCAGAAAATTTTACAAAGGTAGGGGTAAATCTTACAGGCAATTAATTACAACCTGAAATGTTTTCATAAATTTTAAATATAAATCAAAAATAGGTACTTTTTGAGTCTAGGGAGGACACTAGTACTGTTTGCCCAGGTCAACTAGACAGCGGTCAACATGGATTTTTGACAGGTTCCAGAACGAAGCTACGAAGTTAAACGTAAGGTGTCTCGTATTTGTCAAGATCTTATCAGAAACTGCATCAGCGAACAAAGCTGTTATTAATAAATAAAAAAATATATTCCTTTAAAATCCCTTACAGCAGCTTCTAACTGCTGTGCGCACCTTAGGGATTTCGAGTTATTTTACTCCTAAACATCTCGCAATAAAGGTTTTTAAGTACCCATTTTTCGTGTAGTCATGTTATAATTCGGTATATAAGTACATGTCAGCGCAGTGGTTTTCAACCTTTCTTAGGTGACAGCACCCTAATATAAAATATATAAACTTCAAGGCACCCTACCCTTAGGTATATAATTTAATTTTTGGTAAATATAATTTTTAGTAATTTAGTAATCATGTCAAATCTGAACGGTTAATGACAGGAGGAAAAAATACATAACAAAAGGTTGCCGCCGGAGGGGTGAAAATGCTACGGTTAATAACTGAGGGTGACAAACAGTTGACGACCGGAGGCTAAAAATCAGTTCATGATAAGAAAGTGAAAATTCGTAACAATCTTTGGATTACGGGGAGGGGGGTGATAATTAATTAAAAAGTTGGTTTATGACCAGGAGTGTTTGTTAAATAAATTGTTTTATCACAAACATTTGATAAACAGGAGTTTATAAGCGAGAGCTTTATTCCAACAAGTTCGCGGCAACTCTTTCATATACCTAAGATGTCGATGCCTTCCAGTTGAGAACCACTGTCTTAGAGAAACGGAATAAACGTTACAGTGCTTTATTAAAATTTATATATCAATAAAATATGATGAACTTCTGGGAACTATGACTGAAAATTTAATTAACATTATTTTGGTCTGTCAACTAAAATAATAATTCTGACTCTGCAAATCTAATAAATATACCACAGATCTCTTTTGTTATCTGTCCCTATATTATAATAATAGTAGTCGCAGGTTGTACCGCACTAAGTACCCAAAATATCTGTGAATTTGAGTTTTCACGTAAATTTTTCGTTCATCCCTTGTTTTCTAAAATGTTCAGCACGTATCTATATACTCTGTAAAGTACTTTTCCCTCGAGATCAGGCAAAAAACATCATCGTATTTTCGCCAAATAATGATATCAAACTAATCGCAATGCAGCCGAATCTACGTACGTTGCTAAGCAATTGTACGGATTCTGGATCCTGCACAGGTGACGTCACTGACCTGAACTCGTGACCAAAGCACTCTACTTATTTACATTTGTTATAAAATGTCTCGGTGGGCCGGTTTCTGAAAGCTTAATAAACTATAAGCAAATTGTCAACTACGGTTACAATATAACAATCCCATAAGTAACCATAAAAACCGTAAAACAAAACCGCAAAAAATAAATAAATGGGAAATTTGTATTAAGAATGACACAAAAAATCAAAATATAAAGAAAATGACATTTTAAAATGATATTATCCTTAACCAAAAATGTTTATTGTAAGTATGATTTACAAAGCTTAAACAAAACGGTCGAAAAGCACGATTTAAACGATGAAAGTAACTAGATTGCAAAATTTAGTTCCGCTTAACCGTTTGGAACAGACTGTATTAATAATATAAATTTCATAAATAATATTATATTAACCTTAATTAATTAGTATATTTTTAAGATAATTAGTAGTTTTTTTTTTTTTTTTTCTATTTCACGTTTTGTCTTTGTTACTTAGGCAATTAGCCTAATATATAGGTTTTTAAATCACATACATTTAAAATACAATATGATCGAAAAAAAATGTCTAGTAGGCACTGAATTTAAAATGTACAGTGGACGATTTTGTTAATATAAAAATACATTAATTCCATTTCTATCTGGACATTTTTTTTTTTTTTTTCTCGATCTTATTGTATAACAATGCTTCAGACACTTTAGAAATTTAAAAGGAGCAGATATTATATCATTTATTCCATGATGAATTAAAATTTATCTGACAAATTATAAAGATTTATATCTATAATCAGTGCTGGGTAAAATACTTTTCTGATGTATTCGAAGTACTGAATACAAATACTTTTTTTAAGGAAAAACTATATGTAGGTAACATTTTAATTAAACATTTCTTTTTAGTATTTAACCCTTTAACTACGGGTATCGTCAATAGACGACGCAACAAAACTTTAGTGAGGTACGGGTATCGTCAATAAGCTATCTAATAAATTAAACTGGGAACGAGTGTCCCCTATTGACGATGTTATTAGTTATTATAAGATATGAACGTGGGATGTCATTTAGAACCGCAGTAAGCATATAAACACGTAATTTATGATTGTTTATTTAAAAAAAAAATATTAAAAAAAATATATATATATATATATATATTTAAAATTTATTTATTTATTTTTTTTTTTGTTCGTTTTTATTGTTTATTTATTTTTTTTATTGTTTTATAAAAAAAAAATTATTGTGTTCAATTTTTTTGCGTTCCACAGACTAGCTTTTTAAAAATATACCCGTAATAACAACACTTCAAATACAATTTATGGCAATATTATTAAAAGTTGAAAGATGATGGAAAGATAAAATAGTAAAATAGAAAAAATAACACAACAAAACACTCATAAACACTATATGACGCCGGCGTTTTTCCTATGGATAGATGAACAAAATAAATGTAAATTACGCAACTTGTTATAATCCTCGAGGCGAATCCCCCTTTCGTCTCCGCAGGGTCTTGGCTTCATAACAAACAATGCTAAGGCATAGAGTGTGCTGAGTCTATTTATATGACATCAATGGTTATAGTTAACTAAGCTTTCAGAAACCGGCCCTGAGTGTATTAAAAACAATACAATTTTAATTATTTTAGTTGACAGTTAAAAAAATTTGTTGACAGACTAATAGCTGGTTTCTAGGATCTTATTTTACAAAGATTACTTTAATCTTTGTTAACTGCATTAAGTCTTTAAATCGAAGTTAGTTCTAATATTATTAACAAAATTAAAATATAGTTTGACTCAAAAAAAGTAAAGCGTACAAGGCGCAAACACCATTCGATATATCAATAAATACCAATGATATCATTCTTTCATTTCAAAGTAAAACCAATTTTCCACACGTTTATCTTAATGAGACACATATTAATCCATTTAATTTCATATACAATTATCATTAATTCGTATCCTTAACGTATACAAAACCATCATATTATTATTATTATTTTATTTATTTTACATCGGCCTATTTCTGCAACGAGGCTAATCGCCGAAGCCAGGTTGTGAGCTCCTACACCTAGATGAGGGGTGAATGATTGTGAAAATGAGAGTGATGTAAACATATTATTCTCGCCCGAATAATATAACGGAGAATCGAACCAGCAATCTCACAATTCAGACTGTTTCACCAGTCAGAACTGCACGATTTAACGAGCTCAACTACTCCGTTGGCAAAACCATCATAATTTGGAACAAAATTTAAAAATATGCGTTTCACAGTTGTTTAATTGAAACTCAAGTTTATTGTTTATTCACCAAGAAAAATTTTCGTATGTGATTTCAGCGGCGGCTGGTACATAAGAGCTGTAGAGCTGCAGCATCCCCAAAATTAAATTAATTTAAACATTACAGACTTTTATGATTTTTTTCGCTCTCTTTTAATCTACTTAATTTTTAACTAAAAACCATCACTGCTGTTGTGGGTCGTGCGTAAATCAAATAATTCTTCTACAAGTTATGATATGCAGTGACTCGATTTGCAGCGTGCTTTGGTAGCACCAATTAGATTAATTACATTGCATCGGATATTATTATAGAACAACATGGGTTCTTTCAGGGAAGGTCCGTAGACACGAATTTGATTTTGTACACTGATTTCATATTGAATGAGATGGACAAAAGAATTCAAGTAGACGCATTCTACACTGATTTTAGTAAAGCCTTCGACATAATTGATCATGCTATTCTTCTAAGCAAACTTAATATGATTGGTGTTCATGGTAATTTACTGAAATGGTTTCAATCCTTCCTCACCAACAGATCTCAATGTGTAGTTGTGAACGGTACTACTTAAGAATATTGTGCCGTAACTTCAGGTGTACCACAGGGTTCACATATAAATTCTCTTTTATTTAATATTTTCATAAACGATATTAAAAACTGTTTTCTGCATTCAAAATTTATAATGTATGCAGATGATTTGAAAATATATCAAAAAGTATCCTCTACTGAAGATTGCAAAACAATACAAGAAGACATCGATAGATTTTATGAATATACGATTGCAAATAAACTAAAACTAAATATAAAAAAATGCTTCAAAATTTCCTTTACTCGAAATCGAAATATAGTTGATTACTAGAGTCCGGCAAAAATATACAACGGTACTTTAGTTAGGTGTTTTTCGATAAAAAGCGGCACATCTGTTATCTGTAGAAATAAAATGTAATTATATATATTTGTAATGTGCCCTGCTGACAAATAGTGTAGCGTATAAAAATTTAATATCTTATCAAAAACTGACCAATGGCAAAGGAGTGACAGAAATTACCTATCTCGGATATATTCCCAAAATAATGAGGTGTCGTTATTAAGATAAAAATTCATTGCGGTACAAGTGTTACCAGTTTTACGTCTGAGTATTTATCACAAATCAAAACAAACGAACTAAGCTAAGGACGCCGACATCCATTCACTAACACATACACTTAGTTACTTTGTATCGCCACATATGTGTCACCATGTACCATCTAACCTAACCTCACCGCTGTTGCCCTTTCCAGTTCATTTTTATTGCGCATTGTTTTCTAGATCTAAATTTTTAAAATCTAACACTTAATAATAAAATAATAAAAATAAATATATTCTAATCTATTTAGCTGATTTAATGCAATTTTAAGATATAAATGAGACTTTAAATTCAGATACTTTTAATTAAAAAATTTTAAAAGGCCATTGTCCCAGCGCCACACTATCTCAGCCGCCACTGCCTACTATCGGAGTTGCACAGGTTTTCAGTAAAAACTTGCGAAGTGTAAGTGTGACTACAGATATTTTTGTATTTTTAATATTTCATTGAAGTTGTGTGCATGCAAAAAATAGTTTAATTCAAATTCTTTTGAGATTTAATTAATTTTTAATGAATTTCAAAAATAGAATATGGATATAACAAATGCAAAATGTCGCATATCGTTGTGTACAGCACATACAATTTATTATCACTTACATACTTGACTAATATACATTAAATAATAAATTGTTATATTTCTATATTTTATGCGACTTTATTTGTAACTGTGTATGTAATTAAAACAATTATGTCCATCTTAATAATTATTTTGTTTCCCAAAGGAAAATCTCAATTATATTTTTGGTTGAAGCACTTCCATTAGAGGTTCCACGAGCCGCCATTGTATAATATTAAGAAGTTTAAACTACAAACTATCAACTAGGGCAGCGGTTCTTAAACTGTGGTCCGCGGACCCCTGGGAGTCCGCGTAGCGGGGGTCCGCGAAACCATTTTGACATTAACTTTACATCCCCCAACTTTTTGCTTTTATTCAAATAACTTCTTTAATAAAAATCCTACATGGTCAGGACTTTTTGTATTTGTTGTTACCCAACTAAGTAAACAATAATTTGAAAAAAATTAATTATTTTTATTCAACTGCAAATTATTTACAGAAAACATATTATAATAAGATCTATTTTGACCAATATTTGACTAAGAAATGTTTGTATGAGCTTAACGTATTATAATTTTTAACTATTCTTTTTACTACTATTTTTATTCATTTTATGTTTTTATTTGTAATGCTAATAAAAATGTTCATCTCTATAAATGCGCAAGACCATTTATTAAAATAACCAGAGATATTTTTTCCAATATTTATTATAAGGTAGTGCCTATGAGATTACTGAGCCAGAAATTAAGTCTCAAGAACGACGTAAAATGCCTAGGGTAGGGATGGGATCCGCAAAAAAAAAATTGTTCAAGAGGGGGTCCTCGGACTACATAAGTTTAAAAAAACCCTGAACTAGGGATATTTTGTTTCGGGTAAATTTATTGTTGAAGGAATACATCTAAAATAATTAATTTATTTCTTATATGAAAAATATTCCTTCAAAAAGTATTTTGATGATGTTTTATTAGTTCTTAATAAAAAGTATGAAGAAGACGAATAAATGTATTAAAAAAAGAATGGAAAAGTAAATTTTATATCGATAATTTACTACGCTACTAGCTAATCAATTAAACAGAATTATATCCCGCTCAAGATTGTCCGCTCCTTAGTTATTAGATCCTAGAAACACAGCGTACGAAGAGAAGAACAATATTTTAAGAGAAAGATTCATGCAAAACAAAAATCGAAACTAAACATGCAGACTACAAAAAATCAAAGATATTTACTCCTGAGCCCGCTTGATCCATCAGTTGCATAGCCTGGGTGAAAACAAATGAAGAGGAACGATAAAATTGCAGATTAGAAATATAACATTAGCAATCATAAAGGGTATAATTTAGTGCTTGACATAAGAACATTACAAGTGTTACAGAAGAAAATGATTGGAAAGTAGTGCACAGAGTGTATAGTGTAGGTTACCTGTTTCAGGTGGTTCTTTAGGATGGTTCCCTCTGGTTCTGGCAATGGAGGAATGTCGTCTGGAGAACCTGAGCATGGAGTGAGTTTGTTGGAGTCCAAATCGATTAACCAAATATCGTCTGGAAGTCTGTAAAGAACAATTTTTCCAAATTACCTCCACATGTCAGGTAAGAAAATCTTGTGAATTTTAATATATTTCAGAATTCCGTAGGTACAATATTTAATAAGATTAGTAATTAATTTTGAATGTTAATCTAATCATTAAGGTCTTTCATTTAATGCAACAGCAATTCTTTTTTTTATTCCCTAGGACTTTGAAATACAGTTTGTCTATATGAACAGTAATTGCACTGTATTTCACTCGGGTGTCTTCGTATAAAAACCTCCCAATCAAGCTCGGTAATTTTTTCACATGTCTTTTTTTGATGAATGAGGTCAGGCATTGTTGCCTTGAAGAATAACTGCTCTTCTATTCACAATTTCTGGCCGATTTCTGGTCAAGTTCTGATTCAGTCGATCCAAATTCACAGTAGAGATCAGAATTAACACTTTGCCCCGGTTTTAACATCTCATAATAAATTATTCCTTTATAGGGCCTTCCAGATCGAAGTTCATCATCCAAACATAAATTTCCTGATTTAATTTTTTTAAACCACTGTTGATATGTGCGTACACTTAGTTTATCACCATAAACAGTGCAAATGTTTTATGTAGCAACTGTAGCAGATTTTTTTATGGTACTCATACAACATTAAACAGCATAAAAAATGTTTTGATGAAAATTCTTCCGCCATTTTAAAATGCGAGGGTTTCAAATGAAACGAAAACAATAATTAGGTACTCAAGATTATAGAGTTTTATCAAAACGCAAAAGACGTCTGTTTAATTCAGCAAATAAGTCGTGACTAGTTTGGATACTGCACTAATAATAAAAACGAAAAAACTTTCCGGTACACCTAATATTTACGAATTCTACCAATTGATGCATTAGGCAAGCCCGCAATACATACCTAAAATGCTGGTTGCATATCACATGTACTTATAACAACCAATCTATCTACGATAAAAACAGGCACAAGAGGGAACTTTGACCCATGTAAACTAAGGAACTGTCCGTATTTATTTGGGGCGCATAAGACGGTTTTATTATAATTTTTCTCTGTTATTTTATGAGTTTTTCCTAGTAAGGCGTGCAATGCAGAGCCGGCGCAAACTATTTTACCGCCCGAGGCAAAACCAGCCAAACTGCGCCCTTTTAATAAAATGTGCAGTGGCGTACCGAAGAAAGGAATTGGGATCACGACCCCCCCATTTTTCAAGTGCAACAATATCAACAGAAATAAAGATAATTATTTTTTAAATTTCAGTCGAGAACTTCTTATCCGTTTTTCATGCAGTTTTTTTTTTTTTTTTTTTTTTTCTTTTCTGTAATAACTACATACATCATCTGGTCGGGTTTTCAGCTGTGTTTTATTTAAATCGTTTCAGTAGTTCCAAAGTTATAATAAAATGTGTGCGCGCGGGTGGAAGGAAATTCATGTTTTCCGTTCATATTTAACACATTTTCTTGAAATTATCAGCGACAACCAGAGCCGCAGTAAGGAAAACTTGCGCTAGGGGCAAAACCGTGTTTTGGCGCCCTTGGCAAATAAATGTAAATGTAAAATGATAAGCAAAAATAAGGTTCTCACCTCTCAAAATCTAAATGATGAGCAAAAAAAAAGTCCTCACCTCCCAAAATCCAAATGATGAGCAAAAAAAAAAGGTCCTCGCCTTCGCAATGTGGCGCCCCTTAGTCAAGCTCGTCAGAGCCCTTTTAGTGCGCTAGGGGCCGTCGCCCTCCCCCCCTTACTGCGGCTCTGGCGACAACATACGTTTCGTCAGCGGTAAAGCAGAAACACGATTCACACACTATTCAGAAATAACTGGAGATAACTGATGTTGTTTTGCGGAGTCTTTGTGACAGTCTACATGAGCCGGGGGTGAAGTAAGTATAATGAATACAGATGTCTTTCTTCGCGGTGGGGGGGGGGGGTTTACATGAACAAGAAGTGGCAGAGCCGCAGTAAGGAAAACTTGCGCTAGGGGCTGAGCCGTGTTTTTGGCGTCCTTGACAAAAAAAAATCTTCACCTCTCAAAATTCATGTGATGAGCAAAAAAAAAAGGTCCTCACCTCCCAAAATTTAAATGACGAACAAAAAAAAAAGGTCTTCAACTCGCAAAATCCAAGTGTGAGCAAAAAAAAAGGTCCTCGCCATCGCGATAGCGTCCCTTAGTCAAGCCCGTCAGCGCCCTTTCCTTTGTGCGCCCAGGTTTATCTCCCCTTCCACCCCTTACTACGGCTTTAAGAATTGGGGCAAGAAAAATGATTTTTTTTAGAGTTTAAAGTATAAAATAATACAATACGTTGCACAATATTCTGAAATTTATTAAAATGAATATAATTATAAACATGTAACATAGGTATGTATTATTTCTCAATCATAAACAATTAGACTCGTAAAACTTGCTAAACTGTTAGACAAACTTATGTTTCTAACTATTATATCTTATATAACGAAAAAATCAATAAATAACGAAATCACAGACAGTATCGATTACTTTATTTTGGGATCTACTAATATTTTAGTATTCGATACTTTTTGTTTCGATATTTTATTGTTTTCGATATTTTTGTAGTAGGTTATATCCTACTAAAGAACTGTAACAATAACTGAAAATTTTCTCCGGGATGGGGGGGTACTTTTGTCACCCGGGGGAGGGGGATCCCTTGGATCAACACTGCCGTTGCTGAACAGGCAGACTTATGACTACATAAGGATTTTTAGTTTACACATTTCTATAGTACGAGCCACTGATTGTAAGTTAACAGAAACTGGGTTCTAATAATTATGATTTTGCGTATGTATGCGTAAATCTAATTAGTTTAAAAGTATGTTGATAACACAAAAATGTGAGAAACACTGTTCTAGATTAAGCCTTTTTTGCCACAATATTTACTGAACAGACAGACACACGAGTAACAGTATAAGAACATATTGGTTATACCTAGAAAACACGATAAAACTGGGAGTGAATTTTAATTTAATTTTTTATAGCTTTACTTTTTTATTTGAATAATTTAATTTTTGTAATGAATGTAATATTTAGTGCAGCGATAAAGCTAATTTGCATTCAGTTCTAATAAAGAGCAGTTCATTAGTATGCAACACATCTTTCCTATCTCTCGTGCATATGTATGTATATGACACGACCCGCATCACCTTCATGCAAATTACCAACGTTACCGTCAAAAGCCACTAAAAAATTCCTTAAACCCTTACATGACACGTACCATACTATAAAATAAATTGTTTTTCATATACTGAATTTTAAATTCTGAAATATATTTAAACATTTTACGTTGTACAGTGTTAAGCTGCGCAGTATGAAGAGTCATCAGCAGTTCACAAAGTTTAAATTGGTCAACTAATTTTGTTAGTAGTTACAGTGGTTTCAGAAAAAACCAGTACGAATCAGTGCCGGATTAAGGATGAAGTAGACCCATGAGCTAGGGATGGGAAAAAAACATCGATGTATCGAAAACATCGATGTTTTTACCATCGATGGTCAGCTGGCGATAGTATCGATAAAACATCGATGTCTACTACCGATGTCGATGTTTAAACTTTGAAATTCAGAAACTACCGCTAGAGGCGCTGGAATCTTAAAAATTTAATTTTTATTAAAATTAGTACACAAAATATAAGCGCCATCTATTGTGATATAACAATACTAATAGTGTTAGTTTTTATTCTGCTTAGCAGTTAGCAGAATACGAAAAAATAAGAAGAAACTTCTAATTTTTGTAAACAATGCGAACGACCAACGACGCCAACACACTTTTTCTTTTTGAGTCTTGTTGACACTTTCCCAGTTGTTATTCCTCCAATCCCTGGATTTTTGTAAGTTGTCATTAGCTATTTTTTTATTTATTGAAGTTGGCTTTTCCTGAACAAAATGATCAAAAGCTTCAATTAACCGGTAAAAGTAACTAGAATTGAAAATCTAGTTCCGCTTAAACCAAAGGAACAGACTTTATTTCAACTTAAAAAAGTGTTATTTTTATGTTAAATAATATAAAATTAACAGTAAGATTACTATATTAGTATTGTAATAAAATCCAATATTTCATTTTAGAAATGTAAAACTAGTAAGGTCTGTTCCTTTGGTTTAGGCGGAACTAGATTTTCAATTCTAGTTACTTTTACCGATTGATTGAAGCTTTTGATCATTTTGTTCAGGAAAAGTCAACTTCAATATATAAAAAAATATCTAATGACAAATTACAAAAATGAAAATTGCGGTTAGTTCCGCCTAATCGTTTGGAATAGACTGTAGGTACAAATTAGGATTATTATATTGGGTATAATAATATTAATGTGAAATTAATTACTATTAAAAAGGAATATTTCTATTTCAAAATCTAATAAATGCTTTTTGTGTATTATGTGTTACTTTTTTCGTATTTTATCTTTACATTATTAAATAAAATCTATATAACATAAATAAATAGCTTTTTTTAATATCAATAAAACATCGATGTTTCCGATACATCGATGTTTTTCCTACGATGTTTTTTCTACAATGTTTTTTAAATCTGTTCAATTGTTCCAAAAATATAATAATAATTGTTCGAAAAAATATGTATACAATATACATATTTTCGGTTTACACACATTACTCGAGAACTGCTGATCTGATTTTTAAGCGGTCTTTTCTATTTGTAGCTGCATAATCCAGTTAGATTTGAGGCTATGTTTTATTAAGTTCGGTTCAGTAATTCCAAAATTAAATTTGTGCACATGAATGAAACGAAATTTACGTTTTCCGTTCATATCTATCGCATTTTCTTCAAATTATCAGCGACAACATAGGTTTCGTTAGCGGCAAGGTTGGTACACAAACTATGCACTTAAAAATTTAAAGGATTTTTAAAATCTGTTTAGTAGTTCCAAAGTTATAACGATATTTGTGCGCGCGGCTAATAAAAAATCTGTCGTTTCTGTTTATATTTAATGCCTTTTCTTAAAACTATTAGTAACAACATATATTTAAAAAACTGGAAGAGTTTTTATAATTTGTTCAGTTGTTCCAAAGATTTAACGCAGAGATTCCCTGGGGCGCCGCAAAAACAATCCAATATTCCTCCAACTGCGTTAGTTATACCAATGTTTTGACTTTTGACGCCGCGGAAAAATTCTGATACATTAAGGGCGCCGGGAACCGAAAAGTTTGGGAACCACTGATATAACGATACGAGGGCCGCCTTTTATGTTTTTACAAATACTTTTTTTTTGAAAGAAAAATCTTTTTTTTGGAACAAATTGTTTTATTGCTATTCGAAATATTCGCCTTTAAGATTTATACACTTTTGCATGCGTTCAAACCAATTCTTGAAACATTTTTTCCACGAACCATCATTGTTTTTACACAGCATCGATGTTTTTTTGGAATAACAACCGATTTTGGTCGACCTTCACGAGATTCATCACTGACGGACACACGACCACGACGAAATTCTGCAAACCAATTGTAAACAGTCTTTCCTGATGGTGCTTCATTATCAAAAGTTGAAGGAAGCGAATCTATGCATTGTTATTGAGTTAGGCCTTTACTAAAATCGAAAAAATCATCCGACGAAAACCTTCATGAGAAACAGAAAATTGACCAATACACGATATCAGGGCATGATAGGTATATGCTCTCGGGGCCTTTTTTTATCTAATTAAGATCTACATTTTTTGTCAGCATTGTGTCAATATATCTCTTAAGATTTAGCCTACGTAATTAATTCAAACTGCACGGAAAGTGCGAAACTGATGATTTATATCCATGTCCCCCTATAACACCACCTAGGGGGACATGGATGAAGTTGGAACCCCCACTAAAAGCTTTCTCGGATTATTTTACCCCCGTGAACTAAATTTGGTGAAAATTAATCTATCCGTTTGGATTTGCATAAAGAGCAGACAAACAAACAGAAATTGATTTTTATATATAAGATATAGGTATATTTAATCTAAAAGAGAATCTATTATTTCAAAACTCAAAGTTGTTACACTTCCAATAAGAACGACGGGGTCAATAAAAACGGATTGTACCCGAGCGATGACGGATGGGACAGTCTCTCTGTCTGTCTGTCCGTATATGTACTTTTCACACGAGAACGGCTGATCCGATTTTCATGCGGTTTTTTCTATCTATAGATTCATCGTCTGATCAGGTTTTTTGCTGTGTTTTATTTAAATCTGTTCAGCAGTACCAAAGTTATATTTTTAACAATATATCGACTAGAATATAATTTTTATTATAATTTTTTTATTATATCTATGCTATGTGGCCTAGGGTTTCTACTCGACAGAAGCCCCTAGGCTGTAGCTCTTAAAGCCCATGCCTTAATCCGGCACTGGTACGAATCAATAATGTCGTGAAATAATATGTGAAATAATATCTTGTGGAGCGAAGAAATAAAAATAAATATCTTCGGTCTGATGGTTGAATGTACGTTAGGATATCGTGCAATAAAAAGGGGAATTCTCAATACAAGCATGGTAATAAACAGTGGAAACTGTGCGGAATAGGTCCAGTTCATTAAAGATATAAACAGACATATTGAAAAATATTATGCTTTCCTGTACAGAAATTGTTATGCTACTAGTTTCTGTCAGTTTCACTATGACAACGACCCAAACATTAAAAAAAAAAGTCATAAATTTTTTTTGCTCGAATATTTCTCGCAATCATCCTATTGAAACCCAGCTGAAAATCTTTGTAAAGACATAAAAACTGAATTTGTGAAATAAAAAATGTCTCATTTTCTGCATTACTAAGAAAAAAAATCGTCACTTATATATCTATCTGCAGTAGTGTAATCAGGGGGACAATACGTACCGCCTTTAAAATCTAATTAAATGAAAATTTAACAAATTTAAAATAAACATCGCAAAATTACTTATGCATTTTACAACAGAAGGGGACGACTGTATCGCATTTGGTTAGCGTGTGGATGCTGTGCATAAGATACCATAGTTAACTCCTGGTACTGGCAAACATTTTTCAAATAGTTTCTCAGTCATTCTCCCTCGGAAAGCGGAAAACTTGCTACCGAGGTAAATTTGCCCACGCGAATTTCCTCAAAATCATATACAAGTAGTTCAGAATCCACGTTAAAATAATGGGTCTCATATATCTACGATACACACAACACGCACTACATAAGTGTATGTGGGGAAGTCAACACGCTCAGTACTGAGTAGTGGCATGCCGGATATCCGTATTCGTACCCGCGGTAAACCCGCAAAAAACAAAAATCTGTATTCTGGTCTGTACCCGTTTTTCCAGGGCGAATCTTAAACGGATATCATACAGGGTCCGTCACTCGAAGTGTTACCAATTAAAAATGCTGTAGTTTCGTCAATTATGAATCTTTTTTGAAATATTTTAAGACATTGTTGAAAATACATTAAATTTAAAAAAAAAAACATGTCACTGTTCCATATGGTTACCTCTGGCGCGGATGATGGCATCAAGTTTTTCGTTGAACGCATTGCACGGTGCACGAACGTGAGTCTGTGGAATTCGTTGCCATTCCCGACGAAGTACTGATTTCAATATTTCTACGCTTTCATATTATTTTGTTGACATCTTATCATAATTTCGGAGAGTATGAAAGCAACTATTGCGAAGAAATGAACTGTGGAACGTGATTTTGTAAAAATTGTTGTGTAAAACGAGCTTCATGGGGCATTGCCGAGTCCTGTTAGAATGTCCAGCGGTTGCCACCGAATTTTTTGGGTACCCAAGGGATCAACGCATCATATAACATCTTTTGTTGATTCACTCGGTTGTTAAAATTGTCGCTGGATTTACCCTTATTTTTAATTACGACCAGGGTGACCAGGTCACAGGCTTTCACCCGGAGTCTCAAGGTTTCAACATCGTTTCTTCGGGCTCCAGGTTCTGTTATAAAATCTCCGGGTTACGCTAATTTTGTCTAAAATTAATGTAAATGGCTTATAGCAATGAAAATAACATAGTTGCGTTTCATATAATCATAGCAAAACTCGGGCGCAGTGCCAGCGTATATCTAATTCTTTCTATTTCCGATCACGCCAACCGTTTAACCGATTAGTCGAGTATTTAGAGCCTGTAGCAGTCGCCGACTGTTTGACAGTTCTGTGTCGCCAACTGCTCCATTGATACTATCAACTGTCAGCCGGTAGTGCGAGTCAGACAGTAGCGGATGACGGTTGACGGTCGATGGACGTTATTGATGTTTTAGGAAATAAAAGCAAAATTGAATATATACGACGTATCTAGAATTTGTTGATTTCCTATCAAAAGATGAGCAGAAAGAGTTACTGAAATGTCTGATCAATAAGAAATATAATTTCTAATTCAGTTCCCCTGTTTCATTTTATTTATATTTTATTATTTTAAACATTTTGATTGATCATATCACTATATAACTATACAGAGTTCCTATGTTAGTTATTTCAAGAATAATTTAATAAATAAAATGTTAATATAAATTATATTATATTTTATATATATATACACTACCGACAGAAAGTTTGAGGCAGGTACTGAATTTTTAGAAATAGCTAAATAAATAAAACTTTTCAAGTCAAATTTGTATATAATTATTATGGTTACATGAATTAAACATTTTTTATCAACAATTTCAAATTAAAAATATATTTTGCTTAAATTTTTGCTTCATCAAAATAACCTCCTCGATTCTTTATTACGGCTGCACAGATCTTCGGCATACGATTGATTAATCTACGCAGTGTTTCGGGTTGTATTGCGTTCCATTTTACTTGCAACATGTGCCAAAGGTTTTCTATAGAAGACGGTTGCTGTTTTCGTACATTTCTGTCAAGTTCTTCCCATAGTAACTTGATCGGGTTAAGATCTGGTGACTGTGGTGGCCATTCCATTATTTTTAGAAATTGAAGACTTTCAAGTTCTTTTAAATAGTTTTTACAGATTTTTCTGCTATGTTTTGGATCATTATCATGCATAAAAACATACTGATTGGAAAATAATCTCGCTCCAGATGGTAGTACTTGATGCTCTAAAATGTCTTTATAAATTTCTTTTGTCATCCCTCGATTCTATGTAAAATTCCAACGTTTTCTTCACCAAAACATCCCCAAACAGTGACAGATCCACCCCCATGTTTTACTGTTGGTACCAAACATTCTTCAGAATACCTTGCTCTCGCATATCTTCAAACGAAAACACGGCGTTTTGAACCGAAAAGTTTAAATTTTGACTCTTCTGTCCAAAGGACGTTTTTCCATTGTTCGATTGACCAATTTTTATGTGTCTAGCCCAGTTTAACCTTTTTGTCTTATTAACTGCTCTTAATAAGGGTTTACAAGCGGCTACAAGCCCATGTAAGCCGAATTGCTTCAGTCGATCTTTGACAGTGGAAGTGCTAATCTTAACATCATTGAACTGATTGTACACAGATCTGATTTTTTCGGCGGTGTACCTTCTATTTAATAGGGAAATCTTTTTTATTTCTCTATCCTGTAATTTACTAGTTTTTCTAGGTCTCGCAGAGCGTTTTTTACTTGCATGGGCACCATTTTCTTCGTATCGTTGCAATGTCCTTTGCACACATCTTGAAATTTTCATTTTTTTTGCAATTTGGACTTGCGAATAACCTTCTTCGTGATAAACGAAAATTCTTTCTCTTTCGGCAAATACTTAATTCTACTCGCTTACCCATTTTTAATTGTAAAATAAAATTTCACTTTTTTTTAATAAATAATTTTTTTAATAAAAAAAGTTAAAACAATAGATTTTTTTTAAACTAAATTAATTATAACCGAAGTAAAACACACTAATTGTACAGTTTTTTGTTTTCTAATTGAAATACTCAAGTATAAATGTACAAATGTTTATTTTATAAATAAGCAAGTTAATGCCTATTGTTGATTGAAATATGCTGGACTGGTCTAAACTTGTTACTGATATACTAGAATCATAAATTAAAACATAAAGACACTCATTGAAGTCAAGAAAATAAACAATTTGAATATATTTATATCTTGAAAGTATAAATTCATAACCTGCCTAAAAATTTCTGTCGGTAGTGAATATGTATACATATATGTATTTTTTTGTTGTTGTGTCTGTATTGATTGTTATATTTCCGTTTGTAACCTGTATTTCCGTTTTGTTTTTTTTTTTTTTTTCAGGTTTTACCTAAACTGAAATCTGGTAACCCTGATTATGACGTAGAAGGATATGCTTCCGTAACTTTATAAACAACTTGATAGACTAACGCTTGTCATAATATGAGCACGCTGTCATCTGCTGTTTAGCAGCTAATTTGTTTGTACTATCCTGTGTAATAGTTCTGCCTTTTTGTCATTTCCAGTCCCACAGTAATAAGCCTAATGTACTATAAAATACTTACTTTAACAATAGATTTTGAGAATAAATAAAATAGCAAGAAAAATGCCAAATAATGTGACCTGACGCCATACAGAAATTATAATGCAAACCTCCTAGTACACCTTCATGAATCTCCGAGGGGCTATAAACCAACGGTTGGAAATTGCTGGTCTAGTATCTCTATATTAAATACTTAATTAATATAATCAAAGGCAATGATTTAGTGATTTTGAAGTCGAAAAGTTATTTTTATGTAATTTTTGTAAGAAACTTGAGAGAAAAAATAGCGCCCACTTAAAATATTATCGTTTCTTCTGAAATACGAATTTAATACTTAAGTTACTTACCTAAAATTTTTCTTGTACATCAAAAAGCTTGCTGGTAAACCGATAACGTATGGTGTTGGAGCCAACAGAAGCTGAAATAAATAATTTCATTTAATACTACTGCGTATGCTTTGGCATAAAGTTTTCATACCTGTTCCGCGCAGCTCATGCATGTTGGTAGAAGTGGTATTACTGGGAACATGTATTCCAGAGGGTATATCATAGACACGAACGCCATTACAGACATCGATAGAGCGTTGTAATCTCTGGATTGTAAAATGACTTTATGTTCCAGAACTATCAAAGACAGAACTTTCAGACATGTATCAACACCTGAAACAAATAAAAATATTTAAATAATTTTAGAAAATAAATACAAACGTGTCAAAAATGAAACCGAAAAAAATATATCACTCGAAAAATAGTTGCGTACTCAAACTCATCTTCGTATATTTCGACAAAAAAAAAAAAGTATATTCTTTTTAATTTTTAATAGGTATTAAATGGAAGACGTAGATTGTCAAAACTTCAAACACAATTTTTAATAAACCACATTACTGTAAATATGTGATCAATAGGACGTTTTGAACTAATTAATTTTTGGAAAAATACTGAAATTTCGACCAATTTCTTAAAATTTATTGTGAGTATTACACGTTTCTGGCAAAATGAGAGAACTATATAATAATATATAAGTATAGATTAAAAAAATTATATGGTGTGAATTTTCACACATTTCAGGGCTTTGTACGTATTTAAAAAGTGTAAGAAGCCAACATAATGATAGATGTCTAAGAATATTTGTTCTATAATCATATCAAAATCAAGAATTTTATGATATCATTTTTATTCGTTATTTAAATAATAAAAGCTACTTTTTTAAACAAATTTTAAATAATTTGCAAAAATTTTGTCACAAAATATTTAAATTAAAAAATCCCAGCGTATTTTTTTTTCCTGCATTTTCTCCGTATTCAAATATTCTTAAATTAATAAAAAATATATTGATAAATGGCTCCAATTTTTTTTATTTCAGAAACGTATTTCTCTCTATTAACGTGTTATTTGTTTTATAAGTATTTCACTACTAAATGGTTTATTCCTCTTCGGTACCTTAAAAACAAAAAACTGAAGTAATTCAAACAATAGGTTGAATCACGGCACATAATAGTAGGCGGAGCCTATTGAACACTATATACTACATGAACTTTTTTTGACAATAAATTTTTGTAATTTCACAAAAGGCAGGTACTATTCTACTTTAGCAAACCCACCTTACTGCGCATGCGTGCAGTGTTGGCAATAGTAAAATATAATATATCAATTTTAATAATTTAAATTTAATATCAATTTATTAAATGAGTTTATTTATAAGAAATAAGTAATATTCCCTTAATTTCTACTGTGATTAGAGTTTTAATATATAAATGTAGTTTAAATTTAATTTAATATTATTTATTTTCACTTTTTTCTGTTGTAGTTATTTATTATGCATTGTATCGATATTTAAAAAATTTTCAATTCAAGTGGACAATGAACTGGCCCCCTGCACCACCATGTTATAAACGTATGAACAATGATACACAATTTTAATTAGGCTAATATGGGGGGAAAATTAAGTACTGTGCACCTAAAAACAAGGTAATTAGGTTAGGTTTAGTTAGTAAAAATCTAGGACAACAGAAGCCGAAAAACACAAAGTAACCATAAAGGAGTTTGTGTGAAAAAAAAAAATATATATAAAGAATGTATACACTTTACAAAATATAACAACAACAAGATAAAGGTATAACTACTGAATTACATCCTACACCGCACAAACGTTTTTTACACAAACTTTTTTAAGCTTACTTTGAGCTTTTCGGCTTCTGCTGTCTTAGACTTTTACTAACTAAACCTAACCTAATCACCCAGTTTTTAGGTGCACTAAATTATGTTCCCCCTTTTGTAATCTTTAATCGGCTGTGAATGTAATATTATTATTTATTCTTATTATAAAATACCGGAATATTAATTTAATTAGATTTATTTGACTGAAAGTTAAGCATTATTATACAAATAATTTTAATTCTATTTTGATTTTAGTTTAAATTTTCTTGTTTTAATTTTACTATAGTTGGCAACATTGTCTAGTGGGTTTGCTAAAGTAGAATAGTGCCAAAAGGCATACACTACCTTTGCTAAAAATACAAAAAATCCATAACATTATTAGCCATAATTTAGCCATGAATTAAAAAAATAATTAATTTGGTCAAAAACACACAAACTACAATATTTTCCAAAAACGAAATCTGATTTAAAATTACCCACGTAAGTTTCTGGTTTAGATAGACAATACTTAGACAATACTTAGAATTTTTTATTTTAACCCCTTTTCGTTAAAGATGCGGTGGTTTTTGGTGGTCATACCTACAAAACCCAAAAATTAGAGAGCTCAAAACCCAAGTTCTGAAATTGATAAAAGTCTTTAAACAAAATCATTTGTTTTTATTTGCCCGACCTTAATATATAAGGGGCAAGTATTGTAATCGCGAAAATTTTCGATGTCGAGATTTTGACTGATGACCACGTTTCATGGTCCAGGAAATCCAAAAAACCTATTTTCGAAGTGCCGTCCGTATGTGTGTGTGTCTGTGTGTGTGTGTGTCTGTGTGTGTGTGTGTCTGTGTGTGTGCGTGTGTCTGTGTGTGTGTGTGTCTGTGTGTGTATCTGTGTGTGTGTCTGTATGTATATACGATAACTCAAGAATGGTTCAACTTACAGAATTCGTTTTGTAACTAAACAATTCTCCTATTAAATGGGAAGAACCCTATTGTTTTTTATAAAGATCGTTTGAATAGAAATGGGAGTTTACTCGTGTCGATTTTAAGATTTTTGCGAATATTTAGCAACAGAAAAATATTTTGAAAAAATTTATTGAACAAAAGTTACTATAAATGCAATAACTAATAACTTTTATTTGAGACGTTTTTTGATAAAACGAAAAATTTTGAAATTTTTTTGTAAAATTATTAAAATTTTTCAGTCTCAATTTTTTTATTTTTCCAAAAATTTGTATAGAACATAATTTGATATTTTTGAAGATTTATCTAAATATTTAAAAAAAAAAAAATTAAATTTTTTGTTTTATTTATTTTTTTTTGGGAGGGCAAGTCTAGCGGAGGTTTCCCTTCGCCACTGGTTTCTGGTTGTGTTGTAAAAAAACTTTACCTAGTCTTACCATGTTACAAAGTTTTCAACGAATTTCCACAAGATACATAAAAATACTTCATTTTTTTTTTTTTTTTTAGTACGTAACAGATACTGTGTATTTTAAACAAGAAACACCAATCAGTTTTCAAAATGACCATATCCGGATTCTACACAGGTTTTAAATCTCTACGGCTACTTGTATTCAGGGAGGGGGGGGGGGATTCGTATTTATCCCATAGCGTTCGGAAATAGAAATATCGAGTACTCCGAGCGCGCTCTACGAGTACCAACTGATGTCACTGGACATGAGTTTGATTGATTTGAACTCTCCAAATTAGCTAGCTACCAAATGGTAACAATTTATTTCTTTTCCACTGTAATTCGTGGATGGCGCATATTGGTATAATAGTATCTAGGGCTCCAGACAGAAAATTTTGCGAACCGAAATGCTTCAAAATCATTATGTGACAAAAAATTCAATATGATTTTCAAGATCCGAATCATATTTTTCATAATTTCATGAACCAGAACACCGTTCCGATTTGTTCCGGTAAATTTCGAGCCCTGCCAAAATCATTAAATAACCGTACTGTATGTACTTTGCACAAATCCTTGAAGGTATTTGCTTGCATTAAAAAATGCATTTTAAAATGTCTCCCTCATATTGGGCACGGTGGTTTTCGCATAAAAAATCATTCATACGTGTTTAATAATGATCAAATTAAAGTTTTTATCAACAAATAATATAATTACCTATCATCTATTTTTGTTTTTGATATAAACATCAATATCCACCAGCAGGGGTGTCTCATTTGAGTCTCGGTCTATTTTTCATACAAAATGATAAACGGTTCCTCCCCCTCTCCCGTATTACAGATAACATCATAGGTACCCTCCTAACTATCAGTCATGTATACGCCACTGCTTTATACTGCTAAAACGACAGGGTGTATGTTACAAGTTCACGAAAAGCAAATGAGAAAGAACCAAAGATCCAAAAGGGCATCCACATATAGATTATAGGCCCTGGCTATTGAGATCGATTTTAAATATAATATAAAGTAAAATTTACTTACCCAATAATTCCAAAGGTAAATGCAGCGGAAAATCTACCAAACTAAATCTTGTATGATCTGGCAACGCAAACATCAATGGGTCATGTACAGTCGGAGATAAAACTTCAATTTCAACCCTAAAAGTATAAAAAATATAATATAATAAGCTCTGAAAAGAAAACTTTATTAATTAGCTAACCTAGTTTTTCCCGGAATCGGTACAGGAGCAGATAGCAGTCTTAAAATCCAAGTTTCAATTTCTCTAACGTCGTGTAAAACTATTGATGGTGTACCTTCAAATGCTTGACCGGTTAAAACACTCCAGACAGTGTCTCTGTAAAAAGTTAAGAGTTAATTTTGTTATATGTTTCTGATTAGATTGGAGGTTTACCTTCCAATTTGTCTGGAAGCGCCAACTCTCTTAGGACTTGAAGATTCGTGACAAGCGTCTATGAGTTTCTTGAGTATGAAGAGACACTCTCGAAATATCGAGAAAAATGGATGATGTGATAAAAGGCAAAGTGAGGTTAATGAATGATTTCGAACTCGCTGAAATAAAAACAAAAGAAAAATTTAAAAACTGACCATATATTAACAAGTCTGTGCTTTTCAGCATAGTGGTACAATTACTTAAAATTTAAATTAATAGCTGCATTTTGTGTTTTTGCAGGACATTAATTTTTCTTTTTACAAATTTTAGCGTTACTTCCTTAACATATAAAATACAATTCAATCATCAAAACCATTACGTGTTATAATTAACTGGAAAGATTTTAAGCTGTATATGTCGTAGGCTAATTGAAAATTCCGGCTTTTTGCTTAGAGTGTCGCCCTTTTACAGTGCACCTCTCGGAGATCGTTTCTCAAATAAAAATTATTAAATGTTATGGTGTGCAAAATGCATATTCATATTGTAAAAATGCTCCATCTCACTCCTTCTCCATTCCTTTGCATATTCTTCACTTAGTAGAGAATAATTCCTTTTTATTTTTTTTTAATCTGGGAACGGATTAACTGATTTCCCTTCATATCATGGCAAATTGAGTTTCAAAATATAGGTAGAAATACAAGTCAGGAATAAAATAACTTCGTAAGTCGCGGTACCACTGTATATATTAGGTGTACCGGAAAGATTTTTCGTTTATTTGGTATTATTAAAATAGAAACAAATCGAAAGAAAAAATGTACTTTATTGAGTAAAATAGTTACCATTGTGATCTTCAAGGTGTCTCAAAAGAAATTTTATATTTATTTAGCTTACTGCGTGAACGCAACGTATCCGAGGGGCGCGGGGGTTATGTCAATCGGTAGCCTGGCTCTTGGGAATTCAGTCGCTATGGAGCGTTTCTCGGGAGCATACCGCGCGTTATGCGTGCGAGAGTTTTACAAAAACGGTGATTCGGCGACTGTAGCGCGTAGAAAATTCTGCAGTATTCGAGGTTTTCGCCACTTAATTGATGCGCCAAGCATTCCTCTCATTCGACATTGGGTTAAAAAGTTTGAAGAGACTGGTACAACGCTGGATAAATCAAAATCCGTGCGACCTAGGTCATCAAGAACGGTAGAAAACGTGGAGAATGTTAATCAGTCTGTTCGTGACGACCCGAACCTTTCAATTCGGAAGCGCGCAAGTGCTTTAAATGTGCATAGATCATCATTACATCGCATTATGCACAAAGACCTAAAGCTGCACCCCTACAAAATTCAATTGGTGCAAGAATTAAAGCCCCAAGATGCCAGTCAGAGGCTTAATTTCGTAAATCAGGTGATTGAGCGATTTTCAACGTTTACCAACATTTTGTTTTCGGATGAAGCTCATTTTCATCTTAATGGTCACGTAAATAAGCAGAACTGCCGCTACTGGAGTGCAACGAATCCGAAACGCAAACATCAGAAACCCCTACATTCGCCTAAAGTGACCGTATGGGCTGCGATGTCGGCGCGAGGAATTATCGGCCCTTACTTTTTTGAAGACGAAAGGGGGCGTGCAGTTACAGTGAATTCAGAGCGTTATGTGGAGATGTTAGACAACTTCTTGGTACCTGAACTGCAAAACTTTCCTGGCTATAACCAAAGAACATGGTTCCAACAGGACGGAGCAACTTCACACACGTCCAATATGTCTCTGCCACGTGTTCGTGAAATTTTCTCAGGCAAATTGATCTCCCGGAGAGGTGACATAAATTGGCCTCCACGCAGTCCAGATTTAACCCCTATGGACTTTTTCCTATGGGGTTATCTTAAATCTAAAGTTTACGCCAATAAACCGACTTCACTGGCGCATTTGTCCACCTGCCGAGACGTCATAAGTAATTTTACTGTTCGATTAAATGAGTGCCGAGAACGCGAGGGTCTACATTTAGACGATATTATTTTTAAGAAATAAATCCCCAAAAAGTGTATTTTAATAATTAATAAACATTTTTTCTATATACGGCTTACTTTTTTTTTAATCGATCCACTAAATATAAAATTTCTTTTGAGACACCTTGTATAACACTCTGCCATTTATCAGGAAGAGAAAATATTCCCGATTTATAAAATTCTTGATTTGAAGGAAAAAATTGTTCAAGGCTCATTTTAACATGGTTCATATCTTTAACTGTCTTGTTTCATAAAAAGTGTTCCAGTGACCGAAATAAGTGATAGTCGGAGGGTGAAATGTCTGGTGAGTAGAGTGGTTCTGTTAGAACCTCCCAATCAAGCTCAGAAATTTTTTCACGTGTCTTTTTTTTTGTCAGGCATTGTCGCCTTGAAGAATAACTCCTCTTTCATAATTTCTGTCCGCTTTCTGGTCAAGTTCTGATTCAGTTGATCCAATTGTTCACAGTAGAGATCAGAATTAACACTTTGCCCCAGTTTTAATATCTCATAATAAATTATTCCTTTATAGGGCTTTCCAGATCGAAGTTCATCATCCAAGCATAAATTTCCTGATTTAAATTTTTTAAACCGCTGTTGACATGTGCGTACACTTAGTTTATCACCATAAACAGTGCAAATATTTTTTATGTAGCAACTGTATCAGATTTTTTTTTGTGGTACGCATACAACATTAAACAGCATAAAAAATGTTTTGATGAAAATTCTTCGGCCGTTTTAAAAAGCAAGGGTTTTAAATGAAACGAGAACAATAATTAGGTACTCAAGATTACAGAGTTTAATCCAAACGCAAAAGTCGTCTGTTTAATTCAGCGAATAAGTCGTGACTAGTTCGCAAACTGCACTAATAATAAAAACAAAAAAACTTTCCGGTACACGTAATGTATATTAGCAGTATCACTGTGCAGTATCATTTTTCAACTGACCTTTAATATTCGATGTTGAGGTTATATTTAAAACATATTTGTAAAAAAATATTTGTATTATAATTGAAAAAAACATTTTGTGATAAAAAGCAACTAAAGTAAATGCTCAATGTTTTTTTTTTCCATTCCGAAAGTAACTATTGATAATAAATATTTTATGATTCTGGTCAAAGATTTTGCCAAAATTGGGTTTTAAGCTCAAGTTGTCATACATTATTAAATATCTATCACAAAAGGCATAATATTTCCAACTTAACAAAAAAATAATAATGAATTCAAGCCTACTAGAGGCCATTTTTCGATCATATTGTATTTTCATGAATCCTATTTTATCACCTAACCAGAAGGGATTGGCAAATAATTCACTTTCAATCGGACAATTGGTTGCCGGAACAATGAAATCAAAATCAGCGATTAGCTTTATATACTGACAGGGGATAAAATTCTTATCAAAATATCCGAATTGTTTTTGCATGCATGTGTTGAGCTGTCAGCTTGAAATTTATCCTCATTTAATTTTTGATTTTCCAAAAATTTCTCTATCCTCGTTATCAAAATTATTGTCTATCTGATTTTACGATGTTTACCAGTTCGGTACGTCGGTAAAATAACCACTGATAAAAATTGTTGAAAAAGTCGTGGCACGATCTTTTTCATAGACATTTGGGCTTTTAATATAATTTATTTTTTTCTGAGAATTCGAGATCGGGACACAAAAAATATCTATCTGAAGGCCGAGAAAAATTATTTAAAACTGGAATGTCTGATCACTAGAAACCGGACTTTTAGGCATGTTCCTATCTACAATTTTTATAGGATTGCACTAAAATAAATATAAGTAATAATCAGCATTTCACACAATTTCTTATCACTATACGTAAATTAATTTTTGCCTTTTTGCCTATTTTAACTCATATTTACTTTTTATTGCCTAAAACTAAGAATTTTAACGCCTAAATTAGGTTTTAACATTTTTTTTATCTAAGTTGGTCAATGTGTTACATTTAAAAAAAAATGTATTAATTTAAGTTGTGTAAACAGATTTTTTGACGTGATAATTGAGACAACTACGTATCTAGTTGTGTAATTGTGGCTTTTATTACTTCACCAAAACTCGTGGAGGTACAAGTAAAGTACACCACTGTAACAAGTGCATTTGAATGGTACTTCATTTGTCTTGATAATTATCAAATACAAGGTACAGGGGATAGTACAGGGTTTAGTACAGGGCACTAAATACAAGGAAAAAATTAAAACTAGCTGAATTTAATTTTACTCTGTAACATTTTTATTGAAAATTATAAAATATTTTACATCAAACTTTTTAGGCAATTTTTAGAGTTCTTTTCAGTAGCATAGTAATAATCAGGGATGGGGAGTCGGAATCGGGAGTCGGGAGTCGAGGAGTCGAAGCTTTTTGGAGGAGTCGGAGTCGGAATCGGGAGTCGGAAAAAGTTATCGACTACCGACTCTTTAATTCTATTTTTATCAAGGATAAGAACAATCCGAAAACGAAAGCAAAATACCATACTACCAGAATTTTTTAAATCACGGAAACAGGAACGACAATTTGTTCTCTGTTCATGAACGAAAATGAAATTAACATTATTCAATACCGGTTTTACACGGTTTCCTTCATGATTTCCAGTTCAAAATGTAATTAACATTATTGGTATTAACAGATTAATGATGTAGGATAGAGATTTTTGTTTTTAGTCATATTTAATTTTTCTTTTTCTGTATACTTTGTTTATTATGTTTAAACGGAACTTAACTGGATTTTTGGTTTTCCCAAGTTGTAACGAGTGATTATTGTGATTATTTCATGTTTCATGTTGGCAGCTAAAATCTAAATGTCAAAAGAAAAAAGTGACATGTTATGAAAAATAAAGTATATAAAATACAAAACAAAATTTTATACTAATATATTCGAAAATTTGTATTAAAAATGACTCAATAGTCAAGATGAAATGAAAATGACATTTTATAAAAACAGCTCACCCCAACCCAAGATATTTAAGCGAAATTATATATCGAAATCTACTAACTTTTAAGGATTGATGAGGCTTTGTATCATTTTGTTTAACAAAAGCCCACTTTGATCGTTAAAAAGTGAACAAATCATTTACGATTTTCAATAAAAAAAGGAGCTAATTAAATTTGGCGTATTATATTTTTTTGCGTATTTCTAGAGTGCTATGCATTTTTACAAAATAAATAAAGTGCCATACACATACACTAGTTCAGTGTTTCCCAACCGCCGGTCTGTGGACCGGGACCGGTTCACGGACCGGATTAAGTAATAATTTGTTTCTTTTTTCACTAATTAAATGTGATTTTTATTTGTTGTTTTTTTGTGTTTGTAAACAGTGCAATAAAATATATAAAACTTTTGCGATACACATTACTTTCTAAATTTACCGGTCCGCGAATTTTTTCTAGGTCGTTTGCCGTCCACCATGAAAAAAGGTTAGGAAACGCTGCATTAGATATCCTGATAATTTGGTCTAATTTAACCGAAGAATATGCCTCGTCAGTCTATTGGTAAATTTCAATAGCACCAAAACTCAAATATATTAAAATGTAAAGTATTTACTATACGAAATGGTCGGTCTTGTTAAGAAGCTTAAAAATGCGGTAATGGGTTTATGGCAGTAATCCCTAGGACTTATTGCAGTAAAACGAATATAAGGGGTATTAAGGGAATTTTAAAGTTAAATCGCATAGATGTAATAGTAGTTCAATTAAAGTTTCTTAAAAACCATTAAGGATATTTTTCAAATTTATAATTTTATTGTTTCTAAATTTTGGGGGTTGTTATACTTGTTTGTTAGTTAATTTTCAACACCCAAAGAAAAATGTCACGAAAAATGAACGTTTATAAAAAGCCGGCCGGCGTAGCGTAGTGGTAACACAAGTGCCCTTTGTTGCAAAGGTCTCGGGTTCAAATCCGGTTCACACATGGAATTTTCAAAAATAGAATTGTCCTGGCTAATTGCCAAAGTTGCAAAGGCCATTAAAAAAAATTAAAAAAATAAATAAAAAACTTTTATAAAAAGTTAGTTTCGGAAGGTAATGACAAACCTATACTTAAAACTGCGGAATTAACTAGTGTTCTATACAGAATAATTCAACGTATCATTGTTCGTGGCAAAAACCAGCAGCGAAAACGACCCGATTTACAAGTTTTCAAGAAAATAGATAGTTTTATGCCTAAAACAATAATAAATAAAATATACGACTTTTATTCGAAAAATATAGGTGCCGACTGTGCATCTTTTAATGAAAAAGTTTTGAAGACAGAATAGAATTTCCATACAAAATTAGCCATATGTAACTAATATGGAACCAATTAAAAGGTAATGCCCGCCGGAAAAATACAACACCGACAGAAAGTGACATTGTAGTACAATTAAATAAAGATGAATCAAGTGTAATAAGTAGTGATTTGTTGAAAAAATGTGTAGAACATGTAAAGACAATTGAAACAATTTTTTTTTATTAATCCACCAAATAAATATTCAATAATTATTAATTTAAATGACTGTGACAGTGACACAAACTCTGATAGTGATATAAACAATGATAATAGTGAAAATGATCAATATTTTAATAATTTTAAATTACCATAAATTGAAAAGTTCAAAAAAAGAATGATTTTTGTTTGTGCAAATTTGAAGTATTTAATATAGACTATAAAGACTTTAAAACAAAACGATTTTTAAACATGCCTAAATTTATAATTCTAATATAGCCAGTCCTAAGCCTGATAAAATGTGAAGGAATGTCATGTGAGTATATACAGTTCATTCTAAATAGCATATAAGAAAACACGTTTATTTTAAATAATTATTACGGTACTGTCAACAACTATTAACAGAACCATAAGCAGATATAATGGTTATACTGTCAGCCATTATTGGAATCAATATGTTAAGGTGGCCAGTTCGTATTGTAAATACTGTAAAGTTAATTAGGTACATGTATTGATAAAATCCTTTCTATATACAATCAAACTTCAAACTGTCAACAAATCTTGATCGAATCTAACAATTTTTTAAACAGGAAATAGACTCAAAATTGATCGTTATTGATTAAACAGCCTAGCAAAATTTTCGGGACAATGAACAGGATCCTCAACCATAAAAAATGGTTACAAGTATGAGTTGGGCATATATCCTAAAAGATTCTTCAAAATTCTTCTTTAAAAAATTAAATATAGATATGAATTGTTGTTATTATTTTCTTTTAATAACGAATTCTATATACAAATATATAAATAAATTCATAATTTTATATATTTGCTTTTTTATTTTGCCTATTTCTCTTGCCTATTTGCCTTTTTTCGCCTATATTAATACTTTTTAGTGCCTTTTTCAATGCCTATTTCACCATTTTTTAGCGCCTAAAAATCCGATCTCTACTAATCACCATAGCTATGCTATGTCAGTTGGAGACAACAAGGTACTGGACGAACGGATACTGTTATTAAGAGATTCGGTTACTTAATATTTTATTGTGTGAAGCCTTACTTCTTATTTTAATGTTTTATTTATTTTAGTCTGAAATATATTATGTTAACTGCCTCCTTTGCAGCCTATTACTATAGCCCTGCGTCTACTCAAATATTCAGAGCAGGTTTTTATTTTAAATTAGTTTTGTCTGTCGTGCAAGTTTTCTTTTATTGTGTTCATAGGAATATATTTATCAACTTACAGGGCTATTCAGAGACAAAAAATAAACAGTGTTTAAATTAAACACTGTCTAAATTCAGTGATTAATTTTTGTCTTATTCTAAGACACTTTTTAAACACTGTTTAGTAATAACCTTGAAAATAAAAGGATCACTTTACACACATCAATTTATTTATCAATTTTTTTGAAAACTTTTAGATTACCGACAAAATGAAAATTTTGAAAAAATCTTATGAGCTGTGAACAAAAACAAAAGAAATAACATTGATGATAGTGAATTAGAACGTTTGCAATTCTGTCACATTTGAAAACGAAACACATAACCTATACATTTCTTGGTTATGCAACAACTAAACAATTGGCAATAACTAAACAGATAAAAATATACCCAGAATTCTCTAAAAATTTGATGAAAAATATAACTTAATTTTCAAAATAAATTGATCAATTTATTGAAGATATTTGAACACTTTACATACATCAATAAATTGAAGGTCAACTTTTTAATCAATAAGTTGAACCGTGTAAAACCCACTTCAACTCCATCGTTAAAATATTTTCACTTAATATTTATTACTTTTACATGGTTAAGTTATGTATTCCTGTGGACGTGAGAAATCTTGCATTAAAGTAATTTTTCTTCGTAAATCTTTAAAGGTAACGACGATATTCCACAGCAAACTTATAAATTTTGCCGAAATTGAAAACTGCGATATATGCTCTCCCGGACTTTTTTGTAGTAATATTAAACCTTAAAAGTCTGTCATATATATTTTCGATATATCTCTTACAGTTTAGCGGTATTTTTAACGATTTTAATGTTCCGCACGCAAGATTTTTTACGACTCAATTCTCTCCGAAACCTCTAAAAACCGATTCTCTTTTGCACCATTAATGCCGCAGGTCCTAAAGAGTAGGTATCTGTGCAAAATTTGTTCTAAATCGATTAAGCAGCCTAGGAATGCATAGCGAACAAACAAACAAACAATTTTCCTCTTATACGGGTGAATTATTTAAGGAGCAACATACATGTGTCACATATAATGTTAATGAAGTGAGTTATTTCAAAAGCAACATAGCCATAAAACAAATGCTTATTGTATCCATATAAAATACAAAATTTTATTTTTTGAAATATTTTTTGGACTTAACTACTAAGGACATTTTTATTTTTGCTTGTATGTAAATATAAACAAACTAATAAAAATTCATTTATTGTTTCTAATTTACTATTTTTAGCTGTCTAGGAACTTATCAAATGTCAAATGACTGTTATATCTAATCACCAGTGCATATCTGTTGCGATGGATATGAGCTTGCTTTCATAAATTGCTATGTTGCAAATGAATTAACTCACTTCATTAACATTATATGTGAAACGTGTATGTTGCTCCTTAAATAATTCACCCGGTATATGTTATGGACCAAGTGATAAATAGGGCAGTATTCACAATGGCCTGACATTATGAATAATGCCCAAAACAATCGAGCCTCTAATGTTACAAAAAATATTTAATTGCCCGGGCATTATGAATACTGCTCTGTAACCGTTGGGCAGAGCGATTAAAGCAGTTTCTGTTTAAAGAACTTTTGTTTATTTATGTATTAAACCTTTACAAACGTGTTAACAAATTAACAAAATTAAGCAGCAACAGCAGAACCATTAAGAAATAAACAACAGTATATATATAGAGAAGATTAATCAGGACAAGTAAAATTAGGGATAGGGATAATATTAATACATTTAAGATAGAATTAAAACAGTATTTTATAAGTATTATGTAGATTTTAAATGATATTTTTTTTATTGTTGTTTCTTTTTTCTATATAGTATTTTTAGAATAAGTATATATTGTTTACTATTAGAATATTTTCGTATATTTTTTACTATGTAGTAAAATATGTAGCCAATTGTGCTATTTAATAAATATTATTATTATTATTATTATTATTATTACAACCTATCCCCCATTAGTCTGAATTAATTCTTTACTCTCAATTTGATTTACCAGTATCAATTATTTAAATCGAGGGCATTATTTTATTATTTACTTTTCAAGTTTAATTATTTAATTCATTATTCAACATACTTAATACAATTAAAACATAAAAAAAAAAACAATCCAGTCCCTTATTGGTTATCATCGATTTAATGAGAAAATGTTTACTTACTTGTCTTTTTCTACTGGCCCTAGGTGAAGGTGAATGACTGCCTCCACTCTCGCTGTCATTGCTCGGGGCGGTGACTCCCAGTCTCGGGGGAATCTGCCCCCCTTGCAACCCACCATCGCCCCGCACTGTGTCAGAATCTCTTCTGCTCGGGCAATCACGATCAGAATCACTAGGAGCTACGTTACTACTACGGTAGTCACTATAAAGAAAAGAAAAATAATTACTATCAATATATTCATAAGTCATAAGTTTTGTCAATACTTGAAAATAAGGAGGGATGATACTCTTAACATCGAATGTATAATAAAAAATTGATGTGAAGTGTGAATTTTCACACATTTCAGGGTTTTGCAGGTATTTAATAACTGAATGATGATTATTTGGGATGCCAAAACAAATTTTATGTCAAAATATTTTTTTATGAATTTTAATTCGAATGCCTAATACCATTATTTAAGTTTCTAAATATGTGCAGTATTTTTTTTACATAGCAAGGTTTATTAAGATTTTGAAAATTGCGCCTATGGCTTCTATTGGTTGCTTAAATCATTAGCCCCGCCCTCTGATTTCGTATACATCAAACAGAATTAAATTATAATTTCAACACTTCCCACTGGTTATTAAATTTACGCTTTTAAAAATTAAATGCAACATTTACCAAAATATAACTAGAATTTTTACAAAATAATTTAAACAAAAGATAACTGCAAAAAAAAAATTAAAATTGACAGGATTCGAACTCTAGTTTGCAAGTTAACTGTTTGGCAAATTAGAAAACCAATGACTAAACGCACATCGCTATGAGCGCTGACGTATCAACTTGGTTACATAGCGAATTAAATATTTAACATATTTTGGTTAAAAACACAAAAAATGCATTATTTTCCGAAAACCTAATCTGATCAAAAATTCCTGTTGTACTATTCCGGTTCACACCAATATACATTACTTAGAATTTTTTCACATTTTTAGTTTAAACCATCTGGGCTACAGGGAGTGGGACAAAAAATTTTTTGCACAATTTTGGTAAAAATCGCCTCAACATAATTTATTATGCAAAAATAAAAATTTTATCGTTAATCTACGTACTAAGGGCTTTCATTTGATACCCTACTCAGAATTTTAAAAAAATATTTTTTTTTCGATGAGCACATATTTTTTTATATTTTTAGGGGGATATTTTTTTAGATGTTTTAGTATTTTTCCTATGTGCGGGTCAAAAAGTTGTACAAGCATGCCAATTTTCAACTCTCTAGGTTTAGCCGTTTGGCTACAATTTTTACCGAACAGACAATAACAGACAATAAATAATAGTCATAGTACCGATATATATGACATTAACGTCGACTTAATAAAGCATAGTGCTAAACTTATTGCAAAACCTCTAGCACATCTGGTCAATGCTTGTATTGCCACCGGTACATTCCCCCAGAACCTAAAAACAGTGAAAGTGGTGCCTACTTTTAAGAAAGGCGACAAGAATAACGCCGAGAATTACCGCCCTATATCGCTTGTTCCTGTTTTTTCAAAAATTATAGAAATTATAATCAAGGACCAAGTACAATTGTACCTAGAAAAACATAATTTGTTGATAGATAAACAATTTGGTTTCAGAAAAAATCGTAACACCTCAAGCGCAATAAATGACCTTACCAAATACATAATATCCGCGTTTGAAAGAGGCGAATATGTATCTACTAAATTACTCGACCTGAGTAAGGCATTTGACTGTGTACCTCACAAATATCTCCTTAACAAATTAGAATGGTACGGAATAAGAGGTACACCTTTGCGACTAATTGAGTCATATTTAAGCGACCGATCACAAGTAGTTTACAGCAATGGAACCTACTCTAATTGCCTACCAATAACATATGGTGTTGGACAAGGATCCAACATTGCAGCTCTTCTTTTTTTAATATATGTTAATGATATTGCTAGTGTAAATAATAATCTCAAAATCTGTCTCTACGCGGACGATACAACACTGTATGAGAGTAACAAAGACTTAAAAACAGCTATAAACAACACAAATGTTTTTTATGCTCAAATCGCAGAATGGTTAGACATAAACAGATTAACTTTAAATAAGTCAAAAACTGAAAATATCGTTTTTAGCCTAAAACATGACTCAAATGCATATGTAAAATTCCTAGGTGTTTATCTGGACTCTCAGTTGACCTGGAAGCCTCACATTGAATATACAGCAAAAAAACTGAGCAAAACTTTATACTTGATACGTGCCCTAAAAGCAAAAATATCTAAACCAGCTTTAATTATGGTGTATTACGCTCATTTTCACTCCATACTTTCGTATGGCATCGAATTTTGGGGTAACAGCACCTACAGCAATACCATCTTAAAGCTACAAAAAAGGGCCATCCGGATAATTGCGTCTGCAAATATACGTGAGTCGTGTCGAGAACACTTTAAGAAGTTAAAAATATTGACTCTTCCTTCTATTTATATTATGAATGCTCTGCTCTATACCAAGGAAAACGAAAAAAGACTATTTAAGGCTAACCCCAATCAGTATGAGACGAGACAAAAACACACCATCATTCCTACTCCGTCGCATAAGTTAGCCAAGAGTGAGAAAAGCCTAAACTACCAAGCTATTAAGCTCTATAACCACCTTCCATCCCATCTAAAAAACATGGATAGGACCAAATTTAAGAGCACCATAAAAAAGGTTCTCAGGGACCAAGCATTCTACAAAATAGAAGAATATTTTAATTATACATTTTAAACCTGTTTACTTTTTAAATTATAACTATGTAAAAAAAAAAAAAAAAAAAATTATAATTTATGTTTATGTGTTATTTATTATTTTAATTAAGTTTATCACACCGCCACTCAGCTCCTGGCATTTAGATATACTTACATAATTAAGATTTTATTATATTAACTTTGTATTTTTTATTTGTATAAATTTTGATTTTAATTTGTTACTGTACAATGTCTTGATTTTAATTTTGATTTTGATTTTAATTTTGATTTTGATTTTAATTTTGATTTTGATTTTAATTTTGATATTGACTTTGATTGTAATTTTAATTTTAATTTTAATTTTGATTTTGATTTTAATTTTGAATTTAATTTTAATTTTAATTTTAATTTTAATTTTAATTTTAATTTTAATTTTAATTTTAATTTTAATTTTAATTTTAATTTTAATTTTAATTTTAATTTTAATTTTAATTTTAATTTTAATTTTAATTTTAATTTTAATTTTAATTTTAATTTTAATTTTAATTTTAATTTTAATTTTAATTTTAATTTTAATTTTAATTTTAATTTTAATTTTAATTTTAATTTTAATTTTAATTTTAATTTTAATTTTAATTTTAATTTTAATTTTAATTTTAATTTTAATTTTAATTTTAATTTTAATTTTAATTTTAATTTTAATTTTAATTTTAATTTTAATTTTAATTTTAATTTTAATTTAATTATAATTATCTTTATTGATAAGTTTTTGGTTTTTAATATGTTATGTTGTAATGTCTTGATTTTATATTGATTTTGACCTGTGCAAACATGCTTAATGTAATAACACCAATAAATATTATTATTATTATTATTATATTATTATTATTATAGACAGACAGACAGACAGACAGACAGACAGACAGACAGACAACAAAATGACGATATAAGGGTTTTTTGGTCATACCTACAAAACCCTAAAAATTATGAAAAAGTGTGAATTTTCACATATTTCAGGGTTTTGTACGTATTCAATAAGTGTAAGAAGCCAACATAATGTTGGATGTCTAGGAATATTTGTTCTATAATTACATCAAAATCAACAGTTTTTTGATTTATTATTTTTATTTGTTATTTGAGTACCTACTAAGAGTTTCCATTTCATATTTTTAAACAAATTTTAATTAATTTGCGAAAATTTCGTCACAATAAAATTTAATTAAAAAAATTCCAGCGTTTTTTTTTTTCCTGTAATTTGCTTCGTATTCAAATCTTCATTAAATTAATAAGAAATATATTGTCTTCATTTTTTCAATTTCAGAAACGTATTTACCACTTTTAACTATGTGTTATTTTATTTTATAAGTATTTCACTACTATAAATGACTTAATCCTCGTTCATACACAACTATGTTATGTTAAAAACTAAAGTAATGCTACTAACGCATGAACACAGTTCTAACTGGTAAAAAAAAAGATTATATTTTTTATTTCAAAAAAAGACACACTACTTTAGCCGTAAATACAAAAAATCCTTAATATTTAAGCCATAATTTAGCTATGATTTAAGAAAATAATTAATTGCTGACCACTTTCGAAACATATTATTTTTTCAACAGAACTACACAAATAAAAATAGAATGTAATGTTTTTGTGTAGCCCTGATTCAGAAATCAAATATTTCGAAACTGGTCAGCTAAATGTAGTTGCATTATTTATGTCCGCAACCCGTAAAACCCTTTCGACACATATCTATTTACAAACACAACCAACTTCACATCTTATCAATATTACTAAAGGCTGTTGAAAAATGGTTCATGGGTGCGTAATGACAACGCAGTAACTCACATTTCTTTTTGGTTCGATAGAAGTGAAAATCACATTAAGGATGCCGTTTTGAAACGAGTGAAGAGATAAAAGAATATGCGAAGGTTGAGTTAAGATTGATATCCAAAACTGACTTCCAGAAGGAAAAGCAGAGTGTAATTGCTACAAAAAACTGTTACTAAAGGGGCAATTTTAATTATTATTATTATTATTTATTATTATTTTTATTGTTAATATGACGAGGGAAACAAATATACACATGTTTCATCGATTAATAGAAAATCTTTGACCGTATAAATACAGAAGATGACACATGGGATAGATATAGATACACAGCCACAATCAACCACGTGAAAAGCCTGTATCAATATAACAAAAGCTATGTCATAACTAAGAACGAAACTTCTAAAACATCATTACGGAAATAGGCCACGGGGACCGATTTATTCTAAATCCACTGCTTTTCGCAGTAGTGCTTGAGGACGTAATTCAACAATGTAAAAGGAAAACAAAGCCATAAATGATAGGATGCTGAAAGATGAAAAAAAGTAAAGTCACAGAACTCGATTAATTAATAATTAATCGATTCATTTATTATTAATCGATAACTTTATTTTATTTTCAAGAAATTAATTCATTATATTGTTGAAACACTGGTCAGTAGATGACTTTGCTCCCTTTTCAATAAAGTCCCTAGATTTTTAGACCAAAACACCAACGATATTCCAGTACTGCGACCATCTTCATATAATGACGCAGCTCGTTGATCATTTTGGGCATATTTTAATTTTATTGCTCAAAAGAAAACTTGTAGGACTGGAAATTTCTAAGGTGGGCAACTAATTGCAAAATTTGTATTAAAACTTATGTCCTTAATATACGATATTATAAACTTCTTCGTTCAAACGGGAATTATTTCTAGTTTCAGCTTGTTTAATTAGCAACACAAAAAAATTGTTTATGCATATATTGCATTAACTCCCATTACTTATACTTTCCTTATAAAACGGTTAAATAATTTTATATCAGCCTGTAATATACAACATTAAGAGCCCCATATTTGTTGTCGGCGAATGTACATTTTTTAAATTATTTTATAATCGATTAATCGATTATGTTCTACCAATCAATCGAAAATTGATTATAACATTTCGATTAATCAAATGATCAATTAATTGATTAATTAATTTTTATTGCCATCTCTAGACATAATAGTAGTGGCAGAAAATGAATAGGAAATACAGCATAACATAGAAATGTACTACAATGAATTTAAAAAAAAAAGAATATGCTGATAAACAAAAATAAGACAAAGACAATGATAACAGTGGCGCACACAGATTTTTGGCTTGGGGGTCCAATTATACATAATGTTTATAAATAAATATTATGGGCCATGTTCATAATGTTTTACTAAATCTTAGTAGCACTACTAAGACAAGTATACTTAGCGTTACTAAAAATGGGTGTTCATAACACAGAATTATTGTTAGTAGTGCTTAGTAAATTGTATTTTAGTAGTACAGATTTAGAAGTGCGGAGAGGCTGTATTAAATACATTAAAATAGCAATTGTGTTCCTAATACTGATTGACTTTAATCATGTATATGAGAGATTTGCGTGATGTTCGTGAATTACGGGCACAATTGCCAAGAAAATTTTATAGTAAAAGAAAAAATATATTGGAAATATTAAGTGAAGAAGATTTCAAAAAAAATTATAGATTTTCAAAAGACAGTAACATTAATTGAAATCTTACATGACGATATAAAACCGGTATCTTCAAAAAGTGGAAGTATTTCTACTGAACTCCAAATATGTATTGCTTTACGTTATTTTGCGAAAGGTTCATATCAACAAGATGTAGGTAAGTAGTTAATAACATGAATAATTAGTTACCATTATGTTTTTATTTAGAATTCTTTTAACATAATAATGCTTATTGTAGCTGATTTACATGGAGTCAGCAGACCAACTGTCTCGCGAATTATAAAACGTGTTAGTTTTGCCCTAGCCAGAAAACGACCACAATTTATATTATTTCCTGCAGAACTAGAAACTGTAAAACGAAAATTTTATGACATTGCTCAAATGCCTAATATAGTTGGTGCTATTGATGGGACGCACATAAAAATCAAAAACCCAGGTGGACCTTATCGTGATGCATATGTATGTCGTAAAGGTTTCCATTCATTAAATGTACAGTAAATTTATTTCCAAAATGTATGACAATAAGATAATTTATTATATTTTTTCACAGGTTATTTGTAAAATAACCGATAATACAAGCTAGTATCACGCCTTCCATCTCTTTTAACATGTTGAACAGTGCATATGTCTATCTCTTTCTAATGCCAACAGCAACGTTGTCAAATTTACATCGATATTAGTTAAAATATCTTAGTATTGTGATTATGAACACTACTAACGATAGTATCGTACTTGCTTATTTTAACAAGTAACGCTTAATCGCAATATTTAGTAAAAGATTATGAACATGGCCCAATATGTTTAAAACTTATTATAAACACAGGGCAAAATTTCAATTTCAAGTGAAGACCTAAAAAAAGACATCTGTGCTTCTAAATTTTAAGTGAAGAGCAAAACAAAGGTCCTCCTTTCTGAATTTTAAGTCAAGAGCAAAAAAAACGGTCTTCACTTCTAAATTTTCAAGTAAAGAGCAAAAAAAAGTCCTCCCTTCTAAATTTTAAGTAAAGAGCAAAAAAAGGTCCTCATTTCTAAATTTCAAGTAAAGGGTAAAAAAAAACGTTCTGACTTCTCACGGTACGGGGGGGTCCGGACCCCTTGGACCCCCTTGTGTGCGCCACTGAATGATAATAAATGGAAAGAACAAAACACACTGCATAGAAATAGAAGACAAAATTAGAACAAGTGAACCGCTACAAATACGACTACAGATGGTACCCTAAATGATGAAATAATGGAAAGAATCGGAATAACAGGAATATTATTTAATGTCATCACAAAAAAAATTCTTGAAAATAAACAAATCCCCACAGAAGCAAAAGTAGAGGTATTCAAAAAGGTGATTGTGACAATACTCACATATGTCAGTGACTTATGCGCTACCGCGATTAAACAACAAAGTAAGATCAGAAGCACGGAAATAAGATTTTTAAGAAAAATAGCGGAAAAGGCAAAGTAATAGAAATGCGGCGTGTAGGAAAGAATAACAGGCAAAACCAGAACATCTAATACAAGAAAGTCAAATAATATGGGCAGGACATATCCAAAGAATAGGAAATGAAAGAATACCAAAAGCAATTTATGAGGCGAGACCAATAGAAAAGAGAAGAAAGGAGGACCAATCAAGATTAGGAAGGACGAAGTAAGGCAAGCGACAGAGAAACCAGAGGTCAAATGTACAGATATTAAAGCCTTCATGTCAAATAGAAAAGGCTGGAAATAAATCTGGAAGAGACCATCAGAAAACTAACCGTGATTACTCCACAAAGCTTTACACCAAAAGTAGAAAGGCTTAAGATTAAGTAAATATTATTATCAATTAGGTATTATTATGCTACACTGCGTAGTTTTGATCAATCATTGTGTCAGGACCGTCTTATGAATTGTAAGGGCCCTAGGTCATAGGTATTTAACGGGCCCTCCTCCCAGGAGGTCAAGTCAAATTTTGCAATTTAAACGATTAAAATTACGTATCAAAATCTTTGTTATTTTGAGACCTAATTTTTAACCTTGATTATTCATTACCGGTATATTTAATTTTTCTGAAATTATTGGTTGATGCAAAATTAACGACGATTTTTTTGGAGTTTTTATTTTGAGTTGAAAAATGACGCTTGTTTTATGTAATAATTATAAAAATATTCTTCTGTTTTTAGGTGAAAAAAATGTGTATCAAAAATCATATTCATGTTCGTCATATAATGCTCTACCACTTCGAGAAAGGATGGAAAGCGGTACAGTTATTTCGCAATCTCAACGAGCTTTTCGGCAAAGGAACAATCAATCAAAAACAAGTTGAAAGATGGTTGCACAAGTTCAAATCGGGTGATACAAGTCTTAAAGATGATGAAGGAAAAGAACGGCCATCGTATTTCGACGATCAGGCACTTTTGTCAGCCGTGGAAGATGACGATAGCATGACAATCCGGCTACTGGCCGAAGACTTCAATGTCGACCAATCCACGATCGTCCGTTCCCTAAAAAAGTTTGGAAAAGTGTGGAAATTGGCTGAATGGGTGCCTCGCGAACTCTCCGACAACAACAAAGCCGATCGAGTTCGAATTTTCAACGAACTGCAGCAGAGATACGAGCAATCGTCATTTTTGAAGAATCTTGTCACTAGTGATGAATCGTGGTTGCTTTTAAAAACGTCAAAAGAGAGAAAGTTTGTGTATCTCCGGGTGAAACACCGAAATGAATAGCAAAAGTTGTCCACAGTAAGCAGGCAATGTGGTGCGTATGATATGATAGAAGTGAAATCTTCCATTGGGAGATCATTGCAAAAGGCATTTGCTTTTAGTGGAATGCAGATGATGAGTGTCAACAGAAGGGGATTCCGCACAAAAACGGCAAACGGCAATTTAATATCAACAGCGATGTCTATCTGACTCAGCTCGATCGTCTCCATACAGCATTTTTTTTTTTTTTTTGTTGAATAAACTTATTCAAAAAAAAATAAAACAAATAAAAAATCGTCGTTAATTTTGCATTAACATTTTACATACATAAATTCTATAATGTCGAACAGGAGTTCGTCTGATATATGAATGTCATGGTATATTTATAATGTTAATGTTATTCATTTTGTTATTTATTTATTTATATTTTTGTAAAATCAGTAACTTTACAAAAATAAAATCTAGACCGGCGACCGGGCCCCATATATAATCGGGCCCTAGGCCATGGCCTCGTTGGCCTAGGCGAAAAAACGGCCCTGCATTGTGTATTCGGCACTGGTAGGAAACGTTCAAAAACTGTTTCAAAAGTTAATAAAACTATGTCGTAAACTAGAAGGTATATTTCCATCTTATTACAAGAAAACAATATTCAACTAATATTATAAAGCTTCTAGTAGCTTGTATAATCTAGTTTATCCGATATAAATCTAGTTTTAAAAAGTTATTGCTATATCCAACGCAGCCATTTGACGTGCACGTGGCACTTCGTTGACCTTCAACATTACAAATTGTGTTATTTCATTTTAGTTCTAGAACTGTGGAATGTCACCAAACCAATAAAAGAGTTTACTAGGGCAATAATGGCATTAATCTTCGGTTAAAAGTTGGTAAAAGGAATTACTTTAACAGTATGACACCAGAGAGTTTCTAACTTTAAAAATTAATCAATAATTCGTGGAAAAATTGAACTTGGATTCTACTGCAAACATTATAGTAGGAAAACGGTGTTATCATTAAAGATGGCAATAAAGACTAATAATTACACACCTTGATAAAATAAAATGCAACAATTTCTTATTACATACTAACTGGAGCTCCCGTACTAATTACGGTTTTTGTTATTAACATTTTTGCTGTAACATAAATGATAAGTGAGATATTTCAATTTGAAGTAGAACATAAAATAACAATTCCATTAGATATACTATATATATATACAGTGAATTTATATTTTAATGCAACATGTACTATGTCATTACCATGGATACAGTTTTTGACAGCAATATAAATCGTGTTCATTTTCATTTGCAACATAGACAATTAGTGTGTATACTTTTGCTCATTGCTGATTTAAAAATTAATCAACATGTATACAGATGAAGAAAAAATAATGATGGTAACTTGATATAACTCCCAAATGAGTTTAAGAGAAGTTTCTGCTGTATTTAGTGCAACTTAGCCAGATCGGCTAATACCAAATCCCTCTACAATTTCAAGACTAAATAAATTTTATCGCGAAGGATGTCTTAAGTAAAAACATAATAAAAAAAAGAACAACATCCCACGTGCTTACAGAAGAGAAGCAGTTGGAAATATTATTACAAGTGGAAGAAAACAATCAAAATACTTTAAGATCAATTGCACAATCCGTTGGTGTCAGTATTGGATCTGTTTTTAACTTCTTAAAAAAAGAAAAGTTTCGATCATACAAATTTCAAAATCATCAAGAATTGTTAGAAAGGGACGCAGCAGTACGTATGGATTTTTGTTTTGAAATGTTTGAGAGTTAATTCCGACCCAACAATGCTTCATATAATTTTATTTACTGACGAAGCAACGTTTACTCTAAATGGTGAAGTGCACAGACACAATTTTAGGTACTGGAGTCGAGAAAATTTACATTTGTTTCATTCCTCCCGAACTCAAAGGCCGCAAAAATTAAATGTTTGGGCAGGGATAATAGGAACCAATATTATCGGGCCTTTTTTTATTGACGGTAACCTTAATGCCAGAAAATATCTAGCCATTTGCAAAACCAAATATTACCTGCGTTGCGAAACCTGAATATTAATGAACAAGTATGGTTTCAACATAATGGCGCACAAGTCCATTATTCTAGAATAGTTAAAGAATATTTACATAGAACTTTCCCAAATAGCTGGATTGGAAGAGGAGGGTCGATGAATTGGCCAGCGGGATCTCCGGATTTGGCACCCAATAATTTTTTTATTGGGGATATTTAGAGGCCAAAGTATATAATGGAGAACTTAGGGATGTTGCTGAACTGCAAGACAAAATTGTTCAAGCATCCAACAATATACCTCAAGAGCAATTGCTGAATGTTTTGAATCATTTTTATGATCGCTTAACATTTTGTATGCAAGTAAACGGAGAAACTTTTGAACATTTATTATAAGTTTTTATTAGTTATTTATTTATTATTATTTTTTTTTTTTATTATTTGTATTTTCAATAAAATATTTTGATTTTGCTAGTAAATATGGTTTTTTCTATGTTGCAAATGAAAATGAACACGATTTATATTGCTGTCAAAAACTGTATCCATGGTAATGACATAGTACATGTTTTTTTTTTAAATTTATTATTTGGATAGTACATGTTGCATTAAAGAATAAATTCACTGTATATATGTTGCGTTAAGTAAATAATAAGTGAAAACTTCGTGAATAGATAGCGCTCCTATAACATCCCAAATATTCATTCTACGAGGGACATTCATCATTTTTACAAAATGAGATTTTTACTACTTCTCAACATAATCCCCACGAATATTAATACACCTGTCCCAACGACGAACTAGTTTTTTTATACCTGATACAAAGAAATCTTTGTCTTGTTGTTTGAGCCAGTTTCCCACAAATTCTTTGACTTCCTCGTTGTCCGCGAGAAAAGGTCTAAATGCGTTTCCTCGATCGGTCTGGAGTTAAACAGAGCGACTCGGAACACTCCGAGTTTGCTTCCCGAACCCCCTGTGTCTATGTGACACCAAGCGAAAAATTAGTAAATTGTATAAAAAGGATGAAAAGAACACGACACATTTCTAAAAACAATTATTTCTGATGATTCTTATACACTGAAATTTTCAATTTATTTTATTTAGTACATTACACACTTAATACTTTTTAGAAGTAGTTCGATATAACCTAACTTTTTTGACAATTAGCGAAGTGTCAACAAGGGAAGTGTTTCAACTGTGACGTCATCTCATTGTTATGGTAAATGGACTCTATATTTGTCACTAGCAAGCTAGCAATAATGTAAACGCGCCATTAATGTATAACGAACATATTAGCCCATGACGGGCCAATCCCGGGATCTAAAGCCTATTTATAATATTGTTAGTGTGTGGACCACTGATGTAAATCATAATCATCTTTCAAAAATACAACCCTGGCAAAATTTTTTACTCTAGGAATAAAACTTTTCTAATGCATGAGTGTTTTGATAACAAAACAAAAATCCATTTTTAATGTAACACGAAAATAATTTTAAAACTTTAAAAAAGTTATCATAAATTCAACTTTGAGGGGAAAAAAGTGTTGAAAATCAATTATTCTGAAAAACTTTATAAAACCGTAAAAATATGTCAGAAATTAAATTCATAAAAGTTTACCTTGAAAAGGCAGAATCTGAACTCTTCTCCATACTTTTCCTCCACGAATCCCTTCTAAAAGTAGAACTTCTTCTTCCACCGAGCGCTAATCCAGCTGGTAACTTCTCGATGGGTCGATAGAAGTTGACACAAATGCCGTATCTTGTTCGTCCTGAATCCTTATCTGTGAGAGTGAATACGAATGATGAAGCATCACGTAATGCTGTTCTCCGTGGACCAACAGAAACGCATCCCTCGGGTTGACAGAAATAAACCATGTCCAAAGGCATTGGGAAGTCGCGGTGGTCTTGAAGTGGATAACGGCGAAGAAGTTCTGGTGCCTAAACACAGTAAATATCCATCGAATTTAGAACAGTAAAATATTAAACATTAAAAGATTTTTACAATTAAACATCCCATAATTTAATCTAATAACGCCAAAATTAACGCCAAAATTAACGCTGTTATGAATTATTCCTTTCGTTTAGAATTTAGTAGGTATAACTAAGAAACCCTTTTAATGTTACTCATGTATCTGTTTGTTTGTATATATGTCTGTCGATCTTTTTGTCCGTCTCTCTGTCTGTCTATGTACATATATGGTAGAAATTGTATCTAAACAGCAGGACACACATTTATATCGTTCAGATTTGGAATATGAATATGCTTGCTATATTAACAAGTACAAAATAAACTGAATCGCTTAAATCAGTGATTCTCAATCCAAAACTTAGCACGGGCCAGGAAAAGACATTTTTATTACGCGGACCGGTAGAGCATTTATTTTTTTACTCGAATCGGTGAAAATATTATTTTACCAGTATAATTTGTTGTAAAACTGGTAATTCACATTAAAAAATAAATATTATTTAGTTGCTACTACACATAAATCGGAAATACTGCTATAGATGATTTTGCAAATTTATAAGCAACAAAAATTCAACTGATTTAATCTATAGTCCAGTAACCTTGTCATGATTAAGGGGCAAAAGTTGCATCAAGTGGGGGTAGTTAGTTTCGTCTTTTTTTCTTGTATGGGATATGCCTGAGATGCAAAATCCAAGTTTTCGACCTCGGCAGCCCTCCGGAACACTTTAGAATTTCTCAAAAACTACTAAATTTTCGAACTTTTTTCGGTTTCTTACCATTATGACCATAAAGGAACACGTTTTTGACAAACATTATTCAATGCATTTTTAAACTAGATTAAATTTTCTACAATTTAAGATCAGAATGGGTTCAGTAGCTTCAATAGCTTCTGAGATACAGCTTTTCAAAATTTGAAAAAATCTCCAAACTTGAAAATTTTATGCTAATTTTCATGTTTCATCATATACAATTGCCTTTATATCTTCAACAACCTGTCTAACATGAGTCAGTGAAGTAAACATTAATAAATAGAAGTAATGGTATCTATAGCATGTGGGTAAGAATTAATTATTATAAATAATGGTAACTTTCAACTACAATACGAGTGTAACAGTTTTTCGACGAAAAAATCGATGTTTTTAAAAAGTTTTTTGCGAATAACTCGAAAAATATGCATTTTATCAAAAAAAACTGTTGAAAGCAAAATTGTAGATTTTAAAAAAATAAATAAAATCCTTTTTTTATTATTTTTCTACGACCAATACGAACCGAGATACGGCATGTTAATGGTTAACTTTTTTTCGCCAAATGCATAATTTGAAAGATTCAAAGTCAAATAACAGGAAAAATTTGCATTTTTCGAAGAAAACTCATTGAATCTTTTTTAAAGTATTTGATTAGACCTTTCAAACAAAAAAAAAAAGTCTCTAGTATAAAAATTAAGCGACTTATGGTCAAAATAAGGTCGGTACCTACTTTTTTCTACGAAAAAAATCAGTGAAAACAACCCCCTATTTACCCCCCTAATTAAAATTGATCTTCACCCTTCTGTGGTTCTCTTCATATATATATTTTCAGTACACCCAAGAAGTTTGACCAATTTAAAATGCCTAATTTTAGGAAAATTGGAGTTTAAAGAAAAAACGATTTTTTGCGATTTCGTATTTTTCACCCTTTTCTTCAAAATATCTCCGAAATTACTGGAGATACGAAAAAAATGAAAGAGCACTAAATTGTAGCTTTTTTAATGACTTAAATTTCCTTGTGCATATATTTTCTGTACAGTGAATATTTGGCGAGATATAGCCGTTTAAAACCTCTATTTACAAGCGAACACCACCTTATTCGAGCCCTTCAAACTCACCCCATTTAAAAACTAAGAGATCTTAAGGAATTTAATTTACACAGTCTTATAGCTCTTGAAAAGCCCTACAAAATCGTTTTTGAAAAAACTTTCTATCTCTAAAAATGAAGGAGCTATGTTTAAAAAACCAATAAATTTTTTTTCGAAACATTCGAATAGCACGTAATAATCTACATAACCAGTATTTTCGGCAGCAATATAAGGTTTTGCAATGTTATTTTATAATTTTTGACAATAAGGAGTAGTTTTCACTTCTAAAAATCAACAGTGCCCATGAGCATGATATAGCATACAATTTTCAAGTTTGGAGTTTTTTTCAAACTTTGAAAAGCTGTATCTCGGAAACTATTAAGACTACAGAGCCCATTTTGGTCTCAAATTGTAGAAAATTTAATCTAGTTTAAAAATGCATAGAATGGTGTTTGTCGAAAACGTGCTCCTTTATGGTCAAAATGGGCAGAAACCGAAAAGTGTGCGAAAATTTAGCAGTTTTTGCGAAATTCAAAAGTGTACCGGAAGGCTGCCGAGGTCGAAAACTTGGATTTTGCATCTCAGGCACAACCCATACAAGAAAAAAAAACGAAACTAACTACCCCCACTCGATGCAACTTATGATGTACTAGGTTACTGGACTACTATAAATTTGTACCAATCCTTTTATTATTTGATATTTGTTTAAGATTTGTTTTCTACTCTATAGACGTTTACGAAAATTATACCGGTAGATATGTACCATTTGCCATTCGTTAATCGGTTAATCTACCGATAAATATATCTGGTAAAGTAATTTTCGAACGACAGTAGTAGAATTTTAGTTGGCGCTATCTTGTTGTTGACGTTTTGTATTTAAAGTCTTATAATAAAATGGACAAAGAAAAAGTTTTACGAGGGCTATCTTTTTTACAAAAACATTTTCTTGGAACAAACCGTTTTATTTCTTTTCAAATATTCGCCTTTAAGATTTACTCACTTTTGTATGCGTTCATACCACATCTCGAAACATTTTTTCCACTCTGAAGTTGGTATCTCAAAAACATGGTTTTCGAAGGCTTCAACGACTTGGTGATGAAAATCGGTGGCTACGCATTTTTTGTTTGACATTGGAGAACAAAAAAAGTCGTCAAGGGATAAATCAAGTTAATACGGAGGATGAGACATTAATTCGATGTTTTTCTGCTTCCAATAATCAATTGTTTGACGTGCTGTGTGGGAGCTTGCATTGACATGATGAAGAATGATGCGACGTTTTTGGTTGTTTTTCCTGATTTTGTCGATGACTTCTGGCAAACAAATTGTTGGACACCATTCAACATTAACTCTTCTCCGATCCTCTGAAAGAATGGTTGCGACATTTCCAGTACAACCGAAAACCACTATTGTGGGTTTCGGTTCATCTTGGAAGACCCAAACAGTGGATTGTTGCTTAATTTCCAGTTCATATGAATAAATCCAAGTTTCGTCACCTGTAACGATGTTGTATACGGATTTTGCAGTGCCTAGGTTGAATTTTTTAGCATTCCCCAGTGGCGGACTGGCCCGCCGGGACACCGGGTATTTTCCCGGTGGGCCGATCCTAATAAAACCAATTCTCGAATCAATGGAGCCGGTCCTTAATCCAATGAGGCTGGCTCTTGAGCCTATCGGGCCGACTTATTCCAGTTTTCCAGGGCTGGAAAATTTGCCAGTCCACTTCTGGCATTCCCTTACACCAATCAACACGAGTCTTTTTTTAGCTTCGGTCAAATATGCGGAATCCATCAGGAACAGATATTTTTCACAGCTAAATGTTCATGCAAAATCGAATGTCATTGCAGTATGCGATATGCCAAAGGATGCCGCTATTTCACGGTAAGTCACATGCCGATCTTCTTCAATCATTTTATGCACAGCATCGACGTTTTTTGAATCACAACTGATTTTGAGCGACTTTCACGACATTCATCACTAACAACTTCACGACATTCAAAAATTCTGCAAACTAATTGTAAACATTTTTTTTCTGATGGTGCTTCATTACCAAAAGTTGAACGAAGCGAATCTATGTATTGTTGTTAAATTAAGCCTTTACTAAAATCGTAAAAATCATCCAACGAAAACTTCACAAACTTGTTTTTTTTTTAACTCTCACTGTTAACAAACTACTCGGTCAATTTATAATCTGCCACTGATTTCGCAATAACAAATATAAAATTTTACGAATATAGTAATAACACATTTCAATATTTCCATCTAGTGGTCGTTTGTAAAAACATAAAAGGTAACCCTGGTATTGTAGCTGTAGTACACAAGTTATTAGAAAGCGACAAAGAAGATGATATTATTACAATCGTATTTCTTTCTACATTTGACTCCTGGTATGCAACAAAAATGGATTTTATCAAAATGCCGTTGGTCGGCTTCGTAATTATCCTAATATCCACTCCTAATGAACACTCTCCAAGTTTTTCAGAATTCATTTTGACACTATAAATTGCTCAAAGTTGTTTTTCACAGTCACCAAACAAGAAATTTCATAGGTGTACCTAAACTACCAAACCGTTAATTTACCGATAACTTGAATCGATCCACAAATCATCTATTCGGTCGATGCATCCGGTTACTTCGGTAAAATAATTAAACACGAGACACGTTCACCGATGGTAATTTCGAACGCAGTCAGTGTAAACCGGTTTCGATCGGTACAATTTTCGTAAACGCCTGGTATAATGTATAAAGTTTATTAAAAAATCTTATTTTAATTTGTTATGATAAAGTATTATTTTTTATTATTACTAGTTAATTAATATTTGTATTACGATATGTTGATTTTTCATTCTGGCCGTAGGCTCTCAAAACTATAGTTACGGCACTGATTAATTGTGTCGTACTATTAAGACAATCGCGCACTTATTTACATGAATACCTCGTTGGAACGAAAGACGGAAATTGTTTTGCATTGTTTCTTATTGTTGCAAGTCGCTAAAGTCACCTTGACACAACATTTTTAAATTCAAATTTCCACACGTCATACATTTAATATTCTGGAAACATTTTAGGGTTCCAACAATAATATTATTGTGCATTGTCAAGTTACATTTTTAAGTGGAAAATTTGAATATTTATAGAAAAAATAATGAGAGAAGTTCAATATAATTAAAAAACAGAAAGCATATATTGTTCGTTTTCAACTCAAAACAGGGATTAGATTAATTCGGTTCAGTTCCTGGGTAGCATACGTGAAACTCTGAATTCTTCGAAGAACACTGCATCGACTATCTGGTGATTCACTTGGCTTGTTCTAGCCTTAATTTAAACCTTTTAAACTTGAAACTTTCCAAATACTTTTAATTCGTATATGTTGATTTTAATAAACATAAAATTAATTCTAAATCGATTTTTATTTAATGTTGTGTAATTCACAATATTTAAAACAAGTCATCAATAAACTAAAACTAAAAGATGGTCAATCCGTCGGCTGGGAATTACCAAACATATCATTCAATTCATCCACCATAATGTTGAACTTTGGATAAAAACTCACGCCTTGACCTGTGGTGAATCTTCAAATTAAGCCCCGCCCCCGCAATTGTATACGCCGCAACACAAATATAAATCAATTTTTATAAATTATGCCTCAAAACGTCCAGTCCTCTACGGCGCAGGGACATAGCGCTGTTAGCACTCGAATTCCTATTTGAAATTTCAGTATGACATTATCATTTTTAGATACTGGTTTTGGCTTTACAGACCCCTTCCCTCCAGCAAGAAGGCTAACAATGGTGTGGTGATGCCACGCTGGAGGCTGAATTAGACATTATCATCATAGTTATAGATATTATTCGGTAAGCATTTCGGTATGATTAATTTATACTGTCCGGCCGGTACATTTATACTGCTCTTTTGCTGGCTGCAAACCATACCAGAAATCGGTAATTTAAAGTACGCGTATCAGGAGTTACGCTACACTAAATACATGTGCAACCAACATTATAAATATGTATTGCGGTTTGCCTAAGGAATCTTCCTTCTGAGTGGGATGTGAAAGCAAATGAAAGCTCTTGATACGTTGTCTAACTGTCGAAAAGTAATTAAAAAAAGAATTATTTGGACAAGATGTTTGAAAAAGTGCGTGATTTTTTGTCTCCCACTCTACTACCCAGAAGAATCTGCATAAAAATCTTAAAAAATACTGAGTCCTACAATACAGGATGCCCCAGAGAGATGGCAATACCAAAAGTAAAAGTATATCATTAACGTTTAAAATATATAAATTTGTGTATAGTGTTATCTAACATTAATAAAGCATCAAAATTATTACAATGCTCAAATACAGACTTAGCGGAATCAGAATTTTAAAAAGTCACTTCATTTTCTGAGGAATATCGTTTCAGTGGATTTGAGCAACACAATATTGCATATAATAAATTTTGCGTAATATTTTATATAATTTCTATTGCCACATATCCAGTGTTGCTGCGAGTAGTGAAACTAAAGTACAAGGTGTCTCAAAAGAAATTTTATATTTAGTGGATCGATTAAAAAAAAAGTAAGCCGTATATAGAAAAAATGTTTATTAATTATTAAAATACACTTTTTGGGGATTTATTTCTTAAAAATAATATCGTCTAAATGTAGACCCTCGCGTTCTCGGCACTCATTTAATTGAACAGTAAAATTACTTATGACGTCTCGGTAGGTGGACTCAGGGATGGCTGCCATTTCGTGACGGATATTTTCTTTCAAATGCGCCAGTGAAGTCGGTTTATTGGCGTAAACTTTAGATTTAAGATAACCCCATAGGAAAAAGTCCATAGGGGTTAAATCTGGACTGCGTGGAGGCCAATTTATGTCACCTCTCCGGGAGATCAATTTGCCTGAGAATTAAGCCTCTGACTGGCATCTTGGGGCTTTAATTCTTGCACCAATTGAATTTTGTAGGGGTGCAGCTTTAGGTCTTTGTGCATAATGTGATGTAATGATGATCTATGCACATTTAAAGCACTTGCGTGCTTCCGAATTGAAAGGTTCGGGTCGTCACGAACAGACTGATTAACATTCTTCACGTTTTCTACCGTTCTTTATGACCTAGGTCGCCCTAGGTCGCTGGATAATCAAAATTGATTTATCTAGCGTTGTACCAGTCTCTTCAAACTTTTTAACCCAATGTCGAATGAGATGAATGCTTGGCGCATCATTTAAGTGGCGAAAACCTCGAATACTGCAGAATTTTCTACGCGCTACAGTCGCCGAATCACCGTTTTTGTAAAACTCTCGCACGCATAACGCGCGGTCGGCTCCCGAGAAACGCTCCATAGCGACTGAATTCCCAAGAGCCAGGCTACCGATTGACATAACCCCCGCGCCCCTCGGATACGTTGCGTTCACGCAGTAAGCTAAATAAATATAAAATTTCTTTTGAGACACCTTGTACTAAAATTAATTAAGAGAAGTACTACAAAAGTACCATCATAAATAGGGCGAGAAATTTTAATTTTTTATTCTTTGTTAAATAGATATATCAAGTTTTACCATATAAAAAATCATATTACAAGAAAAACGATTTAATAATAAAATTTTAACAATATAAATAATTAATAAATCGCATGTAACTTTAATATATACATGGTGTTTACGGTCTTTTTATTTCTTTTTTAATGGGTGATACTACAGGTCAAAAGAAGGCGAAAAACTTTAAAACACCTTAGTAAATTTTTATAATAAAACATTGATGTGAAGTGTGAATATTCGTACATTTCAGGGTTTCGCAGGTATATAATAAGTGAAGGCGGTATGCTGAGTGTGTAGGACAAATTTTACTTTGTAGTAATCACGGCAAAATGAACGATATTTTTAAAATAATGTATCGTCTGTTAATCATATAATAAGACTAGTTATTAAATTTTCTCTTAAAAATTAAATACAACATTTGTCAAAATATAACTAGAATTTTTACAAAATAATTTCAATATAATAAAAATGCAAAAAAAAATAAAAAATAAAATTCACTCCGTACTCGAAGTCGAAACCCTTCGTTTCCAGCGCATTATAGCTTACGACACCAGTGCTCTAACCCATTACGCTATCGCACGCCTTGCATGTGATTGTCTTACATTGGTATAACTTTTGTACTTTGTGAACCAAAAACCACAAAAATGCGTTATTTTCCGAAAATATAATCTGATCAAAAATTCCTGTTGTACTATTTCGGTTCACACCAATATACATTACTTAGAATTTTTTTAGATTTTTAGTTTAAACTATCTGGGCTACAGGGTGTGGGACAACATTTTTTTTCACAATTTTGGCAAAAATCGCATCAAAATAATTTGTTTTGCAAAAATAAAAATTTGATCGTTAATCCACGTACTAAGGGCTTTCATTTGATACCCTACTCAAAATTAAAAAAAAAAAAATTGTTTTCGATGAGCACATATTTGTTTATATTTTTAGGGGGGGGTATGTTTTTTAGATGTTTTAGTATTTTTCCTATGTGCGGGTCAAAGAGTTGTATAAGCATGCCAAATTTCAACTCTCTATTTTCACTTTTTTTTTACAATTTACAATTTTTACCAAACAGACAGACAGACAGACAGACAGACAGACGACAAAATGACGGTATAAGGGTTTTTTGGTCATACCTACAAAACCCTAAAAAGATTAATTTTTTATGTTTTCTATTTTTGGGGGTTTTCCGCCATAACTCTCCAAATTATTATCCAATCAAAAAAAAAACATTTACATTATAGATTTGTCTTCTTATTCTTAACAATATTTGTAATACAAGTTTTTACTGTTAAGTCAATAATAAGGGAGTCCAAAACATGAATTTAGTACCAAAATTTGTACTATTGTACCACTGCGGCAACACTACACATATCTATAAAGTTGTGCTTTGCTTTTCCTTTGACACTACCCTCTGCAACTGCGTTAATAAACTTGGATCGCCTCAGGAAGCGATCTCTGGAGCACTGGCCCTGACCAGTTGTATACCACTAATATTACATATTATATTTCAACACTACCAGTTAGGATTTTAGTAATTATTTACTTGTTTTGCCCTTCATGTTTGTTGTCTTGAAAATTAAATCCTTCCAAAGAGCAAGATTAAACGAAAGCTTTGATATTCTGGCAACAAAGCCTTTAACTAATTTTATTTGTGTGTTCAACAAAATGTGATTAACTTCAGAAATCCAATTAAAATAGTTTCTCTTTCATACTTTGTTAATTGTATTTATTTTATTTTGTGTCCCTCTTACATTTCATTTCTAAATTGTCCTGGGCAGGACAGGTGCAATCACAATTAAAATAGAAAGATAACTAACTATTAAGCTCAATTTTTCCTTTCTGCTAAAATCAACGGCTACAGATGGTAGGAAGATTGATGAAAATGTTGTTTTTCTAAGAGAATGGTTCTTAATTAGTTTGACAGATCTTTTTCGGAGAAATTGGTAGTAAATTAAGAAATTAATAGGTTACAAAATGATATTAGTTATTATCCTTCAAAAAAATAAGTTCGTTCTCATATAAAATTAGCGATGAGGGACATCTTGCTTTACTGAAACACAATATGAATGAGTAAAAAGCCGTCTAGATAGCCATGGAATTTATATATTTTTAAATTAGGTTGGCAATGTCACTTCTACAGTATCATTTAACTGATATTTCACGTCCGAGTTTAAGTTATGTATATATTCAAAACAAACATATACTTGTATTTGTATTATAATTATTGAAAATACCCATTATGATGACAAGCAACTATAGTTTTTGATCAAAAACGATAAACATCATAGAACTACCAACTTAGCATTGTTAAAAATTAAATTCAAGATCTACTAGACGCCTTTATTTCCGACTATTTTGTAATTCCACCCTCCACCTTGTTTTTTATAACAGTGCAGACTCTTTTAGGGTTTGCTAAATAAAACCAGATTAGATACCTTCTTCTGCCATTTAAAATGAGAAAACAGTGATTAGAGATTAATTCTTTAGTTCGTCTACCAAATACCAAATTATTAAATATAACAAAATATTATTAAAATTATACATTATTCGGTATCTTATTACCAAAGGCGCAGCCAAGGGGGGAATGGACCAGCAAAATTAGCACAATTTTTATCAAGTATTATACAATGCGAGCAAATTACCTGGCGCTGCTCGGGGAGTTGAAAAGATAAAATTTGTTAACCACAATAGAAATTTATTTTTAAATTACTTCGTTGTAAACAATAAACAATATTGGCATTTTTGTTTTCATATAAATAAATATTTTTTTTAAGATTACCTACTCTTGAAAAATGGACATAATTATTGTTCAAGTGAAAATGCATCACTTTCCAAATATGTTCCAATGAACTATATGAAGGGGAGCGTTGATCCTTCTCCCCCTGACACATCGTCTAAAACGTTCGTCCAGTCAAATGTTCAGCAGTCAATTCTTTATCACAAAAGATTGGGCCAACATTCATTATTTTAAACTGCTAATTACTCGATTCAGGTAAGATAAAGTGGAAATCTACCTTCGTTACAACCTTCAGAATGTAATTTTAAAACGACACCTCAAACGTAAAATAGAGTAAAAATAGTAGAAATATAGTAAAAAGATGAGTTGTGGAGAGAATCGGTTTTTGGTTTTATTATATAGATAAATGTGAATATCAATATTTTCTTAGGTATTTTTGAGATTATGATGTTTTACCCACAAAAAGGGCGGCTAAAAACCTACTGGGCCTGTAACGTAACCCACGATTGACTCAACGGTTTTACCTACAACTGGAATGGATACTTTACAGGATTGTAACAAAACTATGTATCATCTATATATATAAAATCGTAACTAAGCTACCTACTCATAATCAACGCCCAGCCCAAACCACTGGACCTATAATCATGAAATTCGGCGAGTATATTCACTCCATGACGTAAGCACCCACTAAGAACGGATTTTTCGAAACTCATCCTCTAAGTCGGTGAAAAAAGGGTTAAAAGGGGTAAAATGTGGCTTCACGGTTATCTTAATATCTCTTAGGTCCAATAAGATATCGACTTGGTTTTTACTCACAATGATTACTCATGTAAATATTAAAAAAATTATTTCAGGATTTTGTTCTAATCGACCCCTAAAGGGGTGAATCTACAATCAGAGTGAATTAAAGAACCCTTCGCATCTTCTGTGTTTATTGTGTTATAAAATTCCTTTTTGGCATATAGGTGCCTTTTTAAAATATTTAAAAAGTGTTTTGACCGTTTTTTTAATTTTCACCCCTAAAGGGGTAATTGGTATTTTTTATTCGATAGAATTTCGTCTAGACAAAGAAACATAAAATTCGGGGAGTATATCCCTTTTATGACTTAAGGACCCCCTAAGAAATGATTTTTCGAAATTCGACCTCTCAGGGGTGACAAGGGGTGGAATGTGTTTACACGGATTCCTCAATTTCTTTTAGGTCCATAATATATCGCCTTGGTTTTTGCTTATAAAGATTATCCTTATAAATGTTAAAAAACCTATTTCAAGATTTTGTCCTAATCATCCCCTAAAAGGATTAATCTACAATCAGAAACAATTATAGAAACCGCCGTATTTTCTGTGTTGGTTGAGTTATAAAATTCCTATTTGGCATATAGATGTCTTTTTAAAATATCTCGAAATGGTTTTGACAGTTTTTCAAAATTTCACCCCTAAAGGGGTAAAAGGATATTTTTTATTTAATGGAACATCCCTTGGACATAGATACATGATATTCGCAAAGTATATTCCCTCCATGAGGTAAGCATACAATATCTCTTAAATGAGTTATCTACTTGGTTTTTGTTTACAAAGTTTACCCATATCTATCTGTAATCTATATATATAAAATCGTAACTTAGCTACCTACTCATAATCAACGCCCAGCCCAAACCACTGAACCTACAATCATGAAAATCGGCGAGTATATTCCCTCCATGAAGTAAGCACCCACTAAGAACGGATTTTTCAAAACTCATCCTCTAAGTGGGTGAAAAGGGAGTTAAAAGGGGTAAAATGTGGCTTCACGGTTTCTTTAATATCTCTTAGGTCCAATAAGATATCTACTTGGTTTTTGCATTAAAAAACTTATTTCAGGATTTTGTCCTAATCGAGCCGTAAAGGAGTGAATATACAATCAGGGAGAATTTTAGAATCCGTCGTATTTCCTGTGTTTGTTGAGTTATAAAATTCCTGTTTGGCATAAGGATGTCTTTTTAAAATATCTAGAAAATATTTTGACAGTTTTTAAAATTTTCACCCCTAAAGGGGTAATTGGGTATTTTTAATTTGATAGAACATTCCTTGGACATAGATACATGATATTCGCAAAGTATATTCCCTCCATGAGGTAAGCACTCATTAAGACGGGATTTTTCGAAATTTAACCCCTAAGGAGTGAAAAGGGGTGAAATGTGATTGCAAGGATTCCTCAATACCTCTTAGGACTAATAAGTTATCGTCTTGAATGTTGCTTAAAAAGATTACCCATATAAATGCCGAAAAACTCATTTCAGGATTTTGTCCAAATCAACCCGCCAATAGGGGTGAATTATACAACCCTTCGTATTTACTGTGTTTATCGAGTTATAACATTCCTTTTTGGCATATCCGTGTCTGTTTAAAATATCTCGAATGGTTTTGACTGTTTTTCAAAATTTCACCTCTAAAAGGGTAAAAGGGTATTTTTTTAACTCGATAGAACGTCCTCTGGACAAGATACATGAAATTCGTAAAGTATATTCCCTCTATGACGTAAGCACCCACTAAGACGGGAATTTTCGAAATTCAAACCCTAAGGGGTGAAATGTGATATTAAGGATTCCTTAATATCTCTATGACCAATACGATATCGACTCGGCTTTTAAAGATTACCCATACAGATGCCGAAAAATGTATTTCAGGATTCTTTCCTAATCAACCCCTAAAGGGATAAATCTATATTCGGGGTGAATTATACAACCCGTCGTATTTCCTTTGTTTATTGAGTTATAACATTCCTTTTTGACACACCGGTGTCTTTTTCAAATATCTCAAAATAGTTTTGACAGATTTTTTAAATTTCTAAAGGGGTAAATGGGTATTTTTATTCGATAGAACTTCCCTTGGATATAGAGACATGAAATTCGGGAAGTATATTCCTTCCGTGATGTAATCACTCACAAAGAAGAGATTTTTCGAATTTTGAGCCCTAAGGGATGAAATGTGATTTGAAGGATTCCTCAATATACCTGAGCAACAATGAGATATTGACGTTTTCGATTACAAAGGTTACCCAAACAAATTTTTGAAAAAGTAATTCATGATTTTGCCCTATTCAACCCCTAAAGCGGTGAATCTACATTTGGAGTGAATTATAGAAACCTTTTTATTTCCTGAGTTATAACATTCCATGTTGGTACATAATTTTCTATTTAAAATATTTAGAAAACGTTTTGAAAGTTTTTTAAATTTCATCCCTAAAGGGGTAAACTGGTATTTTTTATTCGAAAGAACGTCCTTTGACATAGAGATATGAAATTCAGGAAATATATTCCCTCCATGTCGCAAGCACCCGCTTATATGGAATTTTTCGAAATTCGACCCTTACGGGATGAAAAGTGATAAAATGTTTTTCCTCGGATTCTTCATTACCTCTTAGGTCCAATGATATATTGATTTTATTTTTGCTTACAATGTTTTAATCATCAATCTAAATGGGCGATTCTAGATTCGGAGTGAATTGTAGAATCCTTTGTATCTTCTGTCTTTGTTGTACTATAACTATGTTGTACTTTTTCGCATTTAGGTGTCTTTTTTATATCATTAATTTCAAGATCATTTCATTTTGACCGTTTTTTTATATTTCACCCCTAAATTGCTATTCTTACATTTCCCTAAATTACATCAGTACATTGGTATTTTTTAGTGGACAATTGAAATGCGGGAACTATATTTCTTCGAAATTGAACTGAAAATTTTACACTAATGAGCCTCTAACGAGGTGATTCTACACTTGAGGAGAGATTAAGCAATGTGATATATAGAGAACCATGACTTAAAATAATTGCACGATGATGGCAGACCGTCAATATACCGTAGCGAAGCACGGGTACTCTGCTAGTTTTATATATAAACTTTTAAAAATATTTGTCATCATGCCTGTAACAAAGCTCTTCCAGAACGATCGTTTTTTAACTTAAAACGACTGAAAACTTATTTAAGGAGCACAATTGGTGAAGCTCGATTGAATGTATTAACTCTAAATTTTCATTGGGAAGTAAATATAACACACGAAGAAGTGATAGTTTAAATGAAAAAACAACCTCGAAGATTAATATTGTAAATAATGTCAAACATATATATTTAGCAATTACTTTTTTATCTGTGTTTAATTATTATCTGTGGCTGTTCCTGTGAATAACATGATATACATTAAAAATTATTTATTATAATATAATAAATAATAAATTTCTACATATTAGTTTATTTTTATTTTTGATTCGGCCCACCCCAAGACAAAATCCTGGCTGCACCACTACTTATTACATTACAATTAAAAATGATAGATGAATAAACACAAACAACACGAAAACTTCAAACATACAAAAGCCAGAACTTAACCAAAACGACGTCTATGAAATAGCTAGTTTGAGATTTCGCCGAAAGAGCATAATACTTAAGCTAGCAACAAAGACTCACGTATCGAGAAATTTTATCAAGAATAGAAAATAAGCTACACTTAGGTATGTCTGTTGCTATACCAAACTGCGTTTCATAAGTGTTTCCAAGACTGGAAAAAATGGAGGCATAAGTGCATTATACCCGATGGGGGACTATTTTGAAGGGGATAATATTAAAATTGATGAATATAAATATTATTTTGTAAATTAAAAAATTGCACGAACTTTTTGATCACATCTTGTATATATTTTATTTTTCTTCCATTAACCATTGTCTTTAATTTTCATTTGATAGCGAACTCACAAAATATTTATTTTTTCGAAAAATATACCTATGTAATATAATATATAGGTAATCTTTTTTTTTTGAAGTTTCAAGTATTATGAGCCGCATACAGAAAAGAAAAAGATAAAGAAAAACACTAAGAATAAAAGAATTATATCTTCATGCGCAATTTTAGTTCTCTAGGTTCAGCCGTTAGAGTAATAAGTAGGAAGAAAACTGAATACATGTGTTTTGGAGAAGCCAAAAAATGTGGAGAAGTGGAACTGCAGGGAAAAAAGATGAAGCGAGTGAAGGATTTCAAATATCTTGGGTCAGACATTTCAGAGGATGGAGGGTTGGATAGAGAAATCAGCCACAGAATTCAAGCTGGTTGGATGAACTGGAGAAAGGTTTCAGGTGTTCTGTGCGATAAAAGAATAAGTGCAAGGCTGAAGGAAGTGGTCTACAACCACAGTCGTGCGATAGTCGTGAGGCCAGCATTATTGTACGGGACGGAGACTTGGCCAGTTAAGAAATCGCAGGAAACGAAGATAAACGTGGCTGAAATGAGAATGCTGAGGTGGATGCTAGGACGAACAAGGAGAGATAAGATCAGAAATGAACACATTCGCAATCAACTGAAAGTAGGCGAATTATCTATGAAAATGCAAGAAAAGAGACTCAGGTGGTATGGCAATGTGATGAAGAGAGGGGAAAATCACATTGGGAGAAAAATTTTGGAAATGAAGATAGAGGATAAGAGGAAGGCAGAGCGCCCTAAACGGAGGTGGAACGAATGCCTCATGGCTGACTTCTCCAGCAAAGATTTACAGGGAGACGAATGGAAAGACAGAAATGAATGGAGAAGAATGATAAGGAACAGCGACCCCATATGACATGGGATAAGCTAGGGAAGAAGAAGAAGAAGCCGTTTGGCTACAGTTTTTACCGTACAAATAGATTCATGACTGACGATATAAGAGTTCTTTAGTTATTCCTACGAAACGCTAAAATACAATGGTTTGCTTTCTAATAAAATTTGCATTACGGTAAAAGTCTGAAATCAACTAATAATAATGGGATATGTATGTACTTAATAAGTTTCTGTCTGCAATGTTGCAAATTTAGCAAAATTTCAGCAATTCAGCAACTAAATTCATAACGTTAACGATGATATTTGAATTTCAAATCAGTAGACATAGAGTTGTAGTGTGTAATTACCTGTACAGGTGGATTAGAGTTAGATCGCGAGGTGGGATGTGGCCGGGCTCCGACTATGGCGAGATAGTCGATGAGCCGCGGACACAGAAATGTCCTCTCCGCCTCCATTGACATCCTGGCGGCTCCAGTCACCTCTGCACGCACCCAAGTTGATCAACACTCATATCCCAACTGCCCTCAATGATAAATAGCTTTAGTCTAGGTTCTGCAGTCATCGTCTTGTGGCCATTAGGATGCTTCTGTAACAAAGAATTACACTATAAATTTTTTAATCCAGACATACGATAATTCAAACGATAACTCGTCCGAAAACTCTTACGATTCGAGAACTTTTATGTTTGGACATAGAACACGAAAGCTTGCATTTTTTTTTTTTTTTTTTGAATGTAGCGTAGTTGTTATTTTCAGCAAAATTTCTGGGAATTCCATTCTTTTATTAAAAGCCCATAAAAGCCTTACCACAATAGAATTAATATTAATGTCTAACTTGGAAAATTAAAGTTTTTGCATTCGAATCGAAGTTATTTATGTGTTATAGTATGAAAAAAAAAAACTAGGTTTTAAAGACTAGACAAATGGAACATGATTCAATTCCTGAGTCTTTCTATCCAGGTTTTTAGGGTTCTATAGGTATGACCAAAAAACCCTTATGCCGTCATTTTATCGTCTATCTGTTGTCTGTTCGGTAAAAATTGTAGCCAAATGGCTAAACCTAGAGTTGAAATTTGGCATGCTTAAACAACTCCTTGACACGCACATAGGAAAAATACTACAACATCTGAAAAATATATCCCCCTAAAAATATAAACAACTATGTGCTCATCGAAAAAAATATATATTTTTTAAATTCTGAGTAGGGTATCAAATGAAAGCCCTTAGTACGTGGTAATTTTATTTTTTCAAAATAAAGTATTTTGATGCGATTTTTGCCAAAATTGTGCAATAAAAATTTTGTCCCACACCTGTAGCCCAGATATTTTAAACTAAAAATCTGAAAACATTCTAAGTAATGTACATTGGTGTGAATCGAAATAGTACAACAGAAATTTTTTATCAGATTAAGTTTTCGGAAAATAACGCATTTTTTGTGTTTCATTGGTTGACCATGTACAAAAGTTATAGTTATGTAACACACTATACTAGAAGGCGTATCCTGGTCTAATGTTTAGCTTGCTCGCTTGCTACGCATCAAACTAGGGTTCGCTCCCGGGCAGACGAGTTTTTTTTTTTGTTTTTTTTTTCAATTTTGTTATGTTTAAATTATTTTGTCATAATTCTAGTTATATTTTGGAAAATGTTTCATTTAATTTTTAAGAGCGTAAATTTAATAACCAGTTGGAATTGTTGGAATTATATTTTCTTTCTATGTATCAACCAATGGAAGCCAGATGCGCAATTTTCAAAATCTTAATGAACCTTGCTATGTAAAAAAAATACTGCACATATTTAGAAAGCTAAATAATGGTATAAGTTATTCGAATTAAAATTAACAAAAAAATATTTTAACATAAAATTTGTTTTTAAAGCTCTTAGATTAACAGACGATTAATTATTTTTAAAATATCGTTAATTTTTCCGTGATTACTACAAACCAAAATTTGTCCTACACACTCAGCATGCCGTCTTCACTTATTATATACCTGCAAAACCCTGAAATATGTGAAAATTCATGTTTCAAATCATTTTTTTTTAAGCGCGTATGGTGTTCTCTCGCTCTCAGGTTGCGTCTTTGTCTTTTGTTTACGTTGAGGTTAGTTTATTGTATAATAGTTATTTTGGAATATAATATTAAAGAAAATAAAAAGATTTTGGAAGAACAACTAATTAATTTACTGAAACGTCACAAATAAACTTCTTAAAGTAAAACTGTCAATTGTCATAATAACACGATGTACGCATGCACAAATAAAAAATTTCCATAAGTCTTAAATAATATTCAAATACAGAGTGATAAATCAAAACCTAAAGACGTGAATCCTGAAAAGAACCTACAAAAGTAAAACTTGGATAGCGTTCTAGTGTGATACTCCTTTAAAGATTGGATATCTTCGTTTGTGGGCAAGTCGAAATTTGCGACAAGACTCTACAGACACTAAAATCGTCTGAGAGTGATTCAAGTGCGTTTGTGGTTATGAGGTAGTTGAAACAGCTGATCAACAATTATGTGAATTGTGGAATTATATTAATAGAGCATCTTTAAAGCAACTGCATGTAATCAAAAACATTTTGAAACAATCATCTGCAGATTCGATAGCCATCTTCATGACGTAGGTTCTGAAGTTGTACAACTGACGCTCAGAATTTCAGTGTTTTTAAATTAAATTTACTGTTTTTCTAATGGTAAAACTATATAGTTGTAGATAAAATATTGTATTTAACTCGCATATAATGACTATATTTCACTCGAATGATTACAAGGGTTACCTTTTATGTTTTTATAAACGACCACTAGATAGCAATATTGAAATGTGTCATTACTATGTGGACCCGTTTGAAATGTGTCATTACGTAAAATTTGACATTGTTATTGTGAAATCAGCGGCAGCTTATAAATTGACCGATTAGTTTGTTGACAGTGAGTGTTTAAAAAAGCAAGTTTGTGAAAAAATGGATTGTACTCGTGAAGGTTTTCATTGGATGATTTTTTACGGTTTTAGTAAAGGTCTAACTCAACAACAATGCATAGATTCGCTTCGTTCAACTTTTGGTAATGAAGCACCATCAGAAAAGACTGTTTACAATTGGTTTGCGAAATTTCGTCGTGGTAGTGCGTCCGTCAGTGATGAATCTCGTGAAGGTCGACCAAAATCGGTTGTGATTCAAAAGAACATCGATGCTATGCGCAAAATGATTAAAGAATATCAGCATGTGACTTACCGTGAGATAGAGGCATCTTTTGGCATATCGCAGACAATACATTCGATTTTGCATGAACATTTAGATGTGAAAAAGATCTATTCCCGATGGATTCCGCACAATTTAACCGAAGCTCAAAACAAGGCTCGTGTTGATTGGTGTAAGGGAATGCTAAAAAAATTCAACCTAGGCACCTCAAAATCCGTATACAACATCGTTGCAGGAGACGAAACTTTGATTTATTCATATGAACCGGAAACTAAGCAACAATCCACTGTTTGGATCTTCCAAGATGAACCGAAACCCACAAAAGTTGTTCGTACACGAAGCACTTCCAAAAAAAACGCTTGTTTTTTTGGTTAAACTGGACACGTCGCAAACATTCCTTTAGAAGATCGGAGAACATTTATTGCTGAATGGTATACAACAATTTGTTTGCCCGAAGTCATCGACAAATCAGGAAAAACAACCAAAAACGTCGCATCATTCTTCATCAAGACAATGCAAGCTCCCACACAGCACGTCAAACAATTGATTATTTCAAAGAGAAAAACATCGAATTAATGTCTCATTGTCCATATTCACCTGATTTATCCCCTAACGACTTTTTTTTGTACCCCAATGTCAAATAAAAAATACGTGGACAGCGATTTTCATCACCTCAAGAAGCTGTTGAAGCCTTCGAAAACCATGTTTTTCAGATACCAACTTCAGAGTGGAAAAAATTTTTCGAGAATTGATTTGAACGCATGCAAAATCTTAAAGACAAATATTTTGAAAAGCAACAAAACAATTCGTTCCAAAAAAATTTTTTTCTTTCTTACTTTTTGTAAAAACTTAAAAGGTAGCCCTCGTATATATGTTTTTTCAGAGCGATTATCAAATCTTGACCGTTATGCAATACTTGTTAGAAACATTTAGTTATCAAACTTATTTTCAAAGACATGTACACATAGACGTAAACTCCATTCACAATAAATCTAAGATGACGTCATACTTGGTTAATTTAAGTACCAACGTTATGATATGTTTTAATCAACATCAATCCATAACTCAGCTAGTAAATTTATTTATTTAATGTTGGTAATTTTTTCCAATGTTGTCAGATTGTTCAATCGTTAATTGTCAGGTTGACATAGTGCTTATTTAGTGAGGTTATATTTTATTATTTTTCAATTTTACTGTAATAAAAATGTCCAAAGCTCTTAGTAGCCGTGCTCAAAGGATGGTTTTGTCTCTTATTAATTATTTTGAAAGATAATTAATTTGATTTTAGGAGAGCATGTTACTGCCGACACTATTAATATAAAATTACATGAAAGGGGTACCTTAGTAAACTACCATTTCTAACAGAGTGATTAAGACTAAAATTTAAGGATTTTTTAAAACTCATAAAAGAGTAGTAAATATCAAATTTTAGCTTGATGGTAGCAATAGTTTTCGAGATATTGGTCTAGTTAATTTTTAAAAACTGCAATGGTACCTTAGTAAACTACCATTTCTAACAGAGCGTTTAAGTCCAAAATTTAAGGGTTTTTTAAAACTCATAAAAGAGTATTAGATATCAACTTTTAGCTTGATCGAAGCAATAGTTTTCGAGATATTGGTAAAGTAAATTTTTTAAAATTGCAATGGTACCTTAGTAAACTACCATTTCTAACAGAGCGTTTGAGTCCAAAATTTAAGGGTTTTTTAAAACTCATAAAAGAGTATTAGATATCAAATTTTAGCTTGATCGAAGCAATAGTTTTCGAGATATTGGTTGAGTTAATTTTTAAACATTGCAATGGTACCTTAGTAAACTACCATTTCTAACAGAGCGATTGAAACCAAAATTTAAGAGTTTTTTAAAACTCATAAAATACTTGTAGATATCAAATTTTAGATTGATCGTAGCAACAGTATTCGAGATATTGGTAGAGTAAATTTTTTAAAATTGCAATGGTACTTTAGTAAACTACCATTTGTAACAGAGCGTTTGAGTCCAAAAGGGTTTTTTAAAACTCATGAAAGAGTATTAGATATAAAATTTTAGCTTGATCGTAGCAATAGTTTTTGAGATATTGGTAAAGTAAATTTTTAAAAATTGCAATGGTACCTTAGTAAACTACCATTTCTAATAGAGCGTTTGAGTTAAAATTTAAGGGTTTTTTAAAACTCATAAAAGAGTATTAGATATAAAATTTTAGCTTGATCGTAGCAATAGTTTTCGAGATTTTGGTAGAGTTAATTTTTTAAAACTGCAATGGTACCTTAGTAAACTACCATTTCTTACAGAGCGATTCAGACCAAACTCATAAAAGAGTAATAGATATCAATATGATGGGTGATATTTCTATAACGTACTTTTATCTGTATATTGTGTTTGTATATTTTAAAAGGTTTTATAATTTGTAATGTAAGTGAACAAAAACAATATTTAATTTTGTATCTTGGTCGATAAACAAATATTATATATGATTAATAAAATGTTCTAACTACATTGTTCAAACTATGTTCTATTTACATTTGTTACGTTCTTTTTTTTTGTAATTTTAACCTACAGGTATGTTATGTAGAACGGTTTAATATCATCGAAAAGTAATTTTAGCATACTCATGAAATTTACACTTGCAGCTAGCGGCAATAAACTGTTTGACTGGAAATAATATTTGAATATTCATTATTCGTACAAAATTGTATCTAACATCTGAAATTCAAAAATTTCTATTCGAATAATAAAAAATTTGATCTTTATCATTGCTTTCCGATATCATTTAGTGAGTTCAGAAAGCAGGCTCGGAGCGTTCGAGAAAAGGTCTAAACGCGTTTATTCGAGCGGTCTGGAGTTAAACAGTGTGACTCGGAACACTCCGCGTTTGCTTCCCGAACCCGCTGTGTCAATGTGACACCAGGCGAAAAATTAAAGTAAATTGTATAAAAATTATTAAAAGAACACGACACATTTCTAAAAACAAATATTTCTGATGATTCTTATACACTGAATTTTTTTTTTTTTTTAATACTACATTACACACTTAAAATAATATAAACCATAAATTTCGCGACAAATCGGTTAGAAGGAACTGCTGTGCATCATAATTTACATTAATTCTTTTCCTCCATAGGAAATATTGGTTTTCAATATATTTTTAGAAGTTGTTCGATATAACCTAACTTTTTTTGACACTTTACGAATTGGCAACAAGGTGAGTTTTTCAACTGTGACGTCATTTCAAAGTTACGGTAAATGAACTTGACATTCTATTTTTGCTACCTTATACGAATTGATTATTAAATGAACACTATTTTTCTCTACACGCCAATGACTTGATAACAGATATTAAGTTAGCAACACATATGTTCGTTGTTCCTCTGGTAAGTTCGGGCAAACGAAGTAATCTGATTGGTTCTTTGTTAAATTGGGATTTTCAGCTGTGAATTAGATTACAGTTTTGATATTTTTAAACTCATTGTTTACTGTTATGTAACGAACAAGAAATAAGATCGCACGGTATTATGTTATGTAAAAAAGGGAGATATAAAATATTTAGAATATGGACGTCTTGTAACCCTAATTAGAAATGATTTGCTTATTTAAATAATCAAACGCAGTGCATTTCTAAACTTAGATCATCTACAAATAATATCCACTTACATTTTCTTTCATGTAAATGTAATTTTCATCACACCCACTCAACAATTACACAATTAAACTAATTATCACGTTTCTATACAAATCACTTTCACATCAAATGAATACTGACAATTATGGAACAAATGAACAACATTATTTCGACAAACAATAGACAATGAGTGTTCAAGTGAACTGAACAATTCTTTATCAACTCATGTGGGTTGATATCTACCACATACTGCGTAATCTAAATTTGTTATATTTACATTATATTCAGGTTATGGTTGAATTTTTTATATTTAGGTTATTTTAGGGAATTTTTTTAGGTTTGATCTTTTAATAATACGAAAAAATATATATTTTGTGAAGTAGAAAATTTTAAATTGCTTTTTACATTTATTTGTTATTTACGATTTTTTGATGGAGCGTAAAAATTGATAACCTAACAAACCATTTTTCTGGTTTACATGTTTTCATATTGACTAGAAATAAAAACATTTATCTATTACGATTTACTAATTTAGTGTCCAATTTCACTGATGTCAAATAAATTTATTCAAGAAATAAAGTTAACAATACCGCATTATTTTTTAGGTATGACCACCAAAAAAAGACCTTATAACGTCACTCATGTGTGTTTGTCTGTCTGTCTATACAGTAGAAATTTATCTTTCGACCGAGTGAATAGAGAAGACGTCTGGTATAAACAGAGGCATTCATGAAAACACCATCAGAAATATTAAAAGTCTGTATAACGATAGCAAGAATTATGTCGGAACAAGAAATGAAGTATCGAGAACTTTTATAACTGAAAACGGACTCAGACAAGGATGCGTACTCAGTCCGCTACTGTTCTCACTGGTACTAGACGACGCCATAAAAGAAGTAAGACAAAATATTAAACAATATTCTGTCGGCTACTGGAAAATTGAAAATGTGAAAGAGTAGCAGAACTTTGCTATGCGGATGACATGGTTATAATTGCAAGGAACGAAGACGAACTACAAAACAACTTGAACCAATACAATAAAGAATTGAAGAAAATAACTATGAAAATTAGCACACAAAAGACAAAAACAATGGCAATAAGCAGGACAAAAATGCAACATAAAATAAAAATAGATGACAAAATAATAGAACAGGTAGGAAAATTCAAATACCTAGGCACAGTTTTCGCGGAAGATGGAAAAATGGATGAAGAAATTATGAAAAGAGTAGGCGCAGCAGGAAGAATGTTCAACAGCATCAAAGCATCGTCCTTAACTAAAAAAGAAATATCAACCAACATCAAGGTAGAGATCTTCAAAAAAGAGACAGAACCAATTTTGACATACGCCTCAGAATCCTGGACCACTACAGAGATGCACAGGTCTAAAATAAGAAGCTCCAAAATAAGATTTTTAAGGAAAATCGAAGGTAAAACAAAATTAGACAAAATAAGAAATGAAGTATTTAGAGAAAAACTAGGCACAAAACCAGTAGAGACTATAATAGTAGAAGGACAGCTAAAATGGCTGGGACATATACACAGAATGAGTGAAGACAAAATAGTAAAGAGTTTTTGAAGCAAGAACAGTGAAGAAAGTTAGACCAGGAAGACCGAAAAAAAACTGGCACCAAGAAACAAAAGAAGCTGCAACGAAAAGAGTTTTAAAGTGGGAGGAGATAAGAAAATATACAAAGGATAGAACATGATGGAAAGAAGTATGGAGAACAACACGACAAAATAAGTAACTCGACTTTAGTCTTACACCGCAAGGTAGAAAGGCTACAGGATTAAGTAATTAAGCAACATTTTAAATCAAACGTCTTCTTCGTCCGAGGATATGGTTGTTATTAAACTTTACCATAGCAGTAAGCGCTGTATTCAAAACACGTTATTTCTGTCATATCATCGTTAAATCATTGTCAGATCATTGTTATATCACTATCAGTGTTACTTTAATGAGCGCACGGGCTTATAGCCGAATTGTCCATGTGCCAATAAGTACCTGCAATATTTATTCTTGCTCAAGTACATTTGAAAGTAAAAAGATATTTATTCTGGTCAATGGGTACTGGCTAATCAGTGCCATTTCGCAGGACGTCCCGCATTTTGATTTGGTGTCCCCAGGGCCGAATTTTGCTCTGTACTTATATTTGGGAGGTGAAGACCATTTTTTTGTTCTTTGCTTATATTTGGGAGGTGAGGACCTTTTTTTTGTTTGCTCTTCACTTATATTTCGGAAGTGACGACCTTTTTTTTGCTCCGTCCCGCATTGCCGTCTCCAAGAAAATGGTCACCGTAGCCTATAACCACCGGCAATAATATTTCTACGTGTTCGTACCCTAACGTATTAAAGTTCATAACTTATGCCACAGTTAGATCTATAATTTATAAGTCTGGTAACGTATTTTCGAAACCATTCGTAAAATTGACTTCCAGTATGTTACGTACATGATAAAAAAATCTTTTTTACAAAGATTAAAAAAGCGAAAGGCAATATAGCATTGTACAAAAATAGCGTGGTCTGTGTTAGATTTATATAACACACAAAAGAATTCTAGATGAGATTTTCCTTCCTAAATGTCGTCCATTTCGTAACTGAGTCTGAGTTACAGTTACCTAATAAGATCGTTACGTCAGTTCGTGACATAAAAGTAAAGCTTTAAACTAATTAGAAAACTACGTGAATTCAGCGACAAATGTAGAATCATATTAGAGTTTTCCAACTAACTTTACTCATTATATAAATCTAATAAACACAAATTACGGAATAACGTTATGGGATAAGGCTATTATTATTTTAACGCGAGTAATCATTCGCTGTTTAAACATCCACGGAATAAACTCATTTTCGCCTTTATTAAATGATCCTCTAAATAAATTTACTTGTAAAAATATTTACGAACTTCTGGTTTTAAATCAACTAAAGCTAAAATTAGAAAAAAGTTGAGATTGTCGACAAAGTCGGAAGCGTTTTTCGCAATTAATTAAATATGAAAATAAGCAATAAATTCAAACCTGGAATTAAAAACGCTGCCCTAGTTGAGAAATATAACATTTTACGGTTTTTTCTTTAATCGTTATAAAAAAGTCGTAAAATAATGATAGGTATGTAATGTAATGAAACATTTTTTTTTAAACTTCAACAATATTAAGTCTTGTAAGACTAAGACAGTGACGTAACTATGGGTTCGCTATGCTAGCAACCGCGGGGGGGGGGGGTACGTCATTCAGGAGCCCATCAAATAAGTAAATGACTTTTTGTCGCTTGTTCCCCCTAGACAAATTTGTCAAACCAAGTAGGGGGGCCAAGGAAAATTATACTGGTGGGGGAACGAAAAATGAAGTATAAGAATTAAAATTGAAATGTAATAAAGGAAATATAGGCGTACTTCGAATAACAGCAACTCGGTCAGCTGCGTTCTTTATACTTATTAACTGTCATCACTGTTGTTGTTGTCATAAGTTTATATTGAAAATTCAATCAAGCTACAATTATAATGGATTTTACAATAGAACACAAAAAATTTATGATTGCATCATATTTTCGAAATGGTGTTCGAGACAACGGCTAATGGATTTACAGTGCGGTGTCATGTTTAGAGAAATTTCGGCTCAATTTCAAGATATTGCTTTCCTTGAAGGAGATTTTTATAACGTACTTAGAAGATGTATTGATTTATTGCGAGATACAGGGAGCATTACCCATAGAGATAGAACTGGAAGGCCAAGAGTTCGTACTCAAAATACAGTTGATGATGTTCGTCAACGTATGAACGAGCAAACCACTACATCACTATGTACACTTTCGCAAGAGACTGGTTTATCATTAAAAACTTGCCATACTATTGTCAAAAAAGATTTAAAGCTTTTCCCATACAAAATTCTTGTTTTACATGAGTTGCTGATCACAATAGGCGAATTGTTTATTGTCACTGGTTCCAACAAAATTTATTTAATAATGATTATTTGTTAAATTTAACGTTTTTTTCTGACAAAACCTTTTCGGAGTAAATAAATTCACAAAATATGAGGTTATGAAGTGCTCAAAATCTTCATACTTTTCGCGAAACTTCCCTTCACCCGTTAAAAGTTGGTGTTTCGATTACTGTGTTTGGAAGACGTATTATCGGACCCATATTTTGCCACGAAACTGTTACTGCTCAGAGATAATAGTAATAATAATAATAATAATAATATTAAACGTAAAGTTAATATTAAAGGTTAGAGCTGAGAAGAATATCTCTCTCAAGGAGGATGAAAAGAGGTCCAAGTATATGGACCTCTTGTCCGAGCTTAGAAAGCTGTATCCCGGGTATAAAGTTAAGCTTGTAGTCCTGATAGTTGGTGTTTTGGGTGGCATGAAAGCCTCCTATCGAAGGGAAATCGAGTCCATTCCCGCCTGTAGATCTTCTGCCAACTCTTTGATCTGCAGGATGCAGAAAGCAGTGCTGCTCGGGTCGCTCCGCATTGTGCGGGCACTGGATCTGGCGTAATTTCCGCGGCTGCATATCGCCAGGGTTTGGGATGCAGTCGTGTGTATTTAGCTCCACTAGTCTCTAGTATGACGCGGCTCAAAAGGTTGCTGAAGTTTGAGATTAGTGGACGCTTGTCAAGACCTGACAAACCCCAAAATAATAATAAATTTATTTAAACCGGAATATTGTACGTGAATTTATTAATCAGCTTTATGAGGATGAGCTCCAGCAAGGCTACTTCAAACAGAATAGGCAGTCGTGCCATTCACCGCTCAAGAAATCATAAATTAACTTCGTGTTAAAGTTTTTGTCAAACGAATAATTAGTTTACGTACAAATCCAGAAGTTCCACTTAGATCACCAGACTTGACTATTTTAAATTACTCTATATTCCCTTATCTGAAAAATCATGTATACAAGACCCCTATTATTATTAAGTAACAAACGACTGTATTGTCTGGAACAATGCAATCGTTTGTTACGTCGTGTGACGTAAGTGCGTTGATTCGCCGACGCTAGTATACCAATATCGAAGAACTGCAAAACAGAATTACCGAACAGTGTCACGGTGATCCCGAGTGAGAAACCCTACTTTATATTCCCTTATCTGAAAAATAATGTATACAAGACTCCTATTAACAATATCGAGGAACTGCAAAACAGAATTACCGAACAGTGTGCCAATATAACTCCTCAAATTCTTATAAATGCTTTTATAGTATGAAAAGACGAGTAAATTTGTGTCTGCAGGAAAACGGTGGTCATTTTGAACAGCTTCTTTAGTTTTTTATGTATATTTTTCTGTAACTGTGAAATCAAAAAACTACAACTTCCAATTTTAATGATCACAAAGGCTGTGACTAAACGTTAGTCAATTGTTATATAAAGCTTGCAGTAGAGATAGGGTTACCAACCGTCCTACTTTAGTAGGACATGTCCTACAATTTACCTCCTTGTCCTACGTCCTACCTACTATTAAAAAATATCGGAAATGTCCTACTTTATAGTATTTTTACTTTTGAAGACGCTTTAAATTTAAATGCCAAAACAGTTAATGATAACTGGTTACATTTTTTTCAAAGTGTTTTTTTTTTCAGTTAAAAATTTAATGTTCGTGAAATTTAATTATAAAAATAAAACATGTTTAGAATTTTTCTATGATATCATTAAGGATAAAGCTTTATTAAAAAAGCAGGTACTTCTAAAAAATATGATTTTATTTAAAAAAAAGAAAATGTGAACGTCAACCAATAAACATATCTAATTATATTTTTTATTATTATATATTTAAACTTGATTGTTAATTATTTATTGGTTGTTTCTTACTAATTATATATAAATAAAATTTAAAAAAATGTCTTATGACCTATTTTATATTTTTATTTCTAAAATGTGATTTTGTTAAATATAAAGAAAGATGTGTACCAATAAATATATAATTAAATTTTCATATTACTAGTATTACTTATTATTTATTGATTGTTTCTTGTTAATTATATGTATTAAGAAATTTATAAAAATGACCTATAATTTATTTTATAATTTTATTTCAAAAATTAAATCATAATTAATTAGGGTTGGATCCCATAATAAGGCATTTTTTTTTTTTTTTTTAATGAGGCCTTTTTGAAAATTTGTTTAATAATATATAATCTATAATAAAATGTTTTTATAATTTTATTAAACAAATTTTTAAAAAAAGCCTCATTATAAAAAAAGGCCTTATTATGAAAAAAATTCCTTTTATGAGATTTAACCTTAATTAGGTACATATATATTTCGTAACATAATAAAAAAAAATTAAAAAAAACTGTCCTACTGTGTCCTACTAAACTACTATTTTTAATAGAAATATCCTATTTTGTCACGAGAGACATTTGGTAACCCTAAGTAGAGATTATTTTATTTTTCCAAAGCCAACCCTTATGTAATTTCTTTTTGAACTCATGGTATTATTAACACCATGTCTCCCATCTCTTAATCAACAACTCTTAATCAGCTACAAGTTGTTAAAGATCTTGGTGTTTACTTTGCTAATGAGTTAAATTTTAAGGTTCATATAGACAAAACAACTAAATCTGCCTTAATACCCTTGGCTTCATATTCAAAACTTGGAAAGGATTTCGTCAACCCGCTAGTTTCATCCAACTTTACAAATCCCTCGTCATTCCCCGTTTGGATTATTCCAATACAATATGGTTTCCTCATTATAGTATTTATACATAAAGACTACAATCAGAGGCGGATTTACCATGACGCTAATGACGCTACCAGAGTCGGGCCCGAAACACTATGGGGCTCCCAAAAGTGCCCGTCGAATCGCCTTTCGAACATGTGTGAGTATGTTCATTATTTATTTATTTATTTATTTATTTACGTGCACACGTGTGATCCCAAATTGCACAGTGAAAAATACAAATATTACATGCAATATTAAATACATGCAGTATATACAGTTAATCACGTACAAAATTAATTTACAAAATTAAAATACAACAATAAAATTATACAAAAATATACAAAATATAAATTATACAAAATTAAAAAACAGACTATAACAATTAAGTAAAACTTAAAATAAAACAAGAATTAAGGCGATTTTTGAAGATATTAAATAACATGTTGCAAATGTCAAACTCTGAACAAGTTACATTATACGTAGTATGTAAATTAAGTATCCGGACTGATTAAAAAAAAAATTATTCATTAAACAGAATTATAATTCAATATTGCCTCCCTCAAAATAACTTCCTTGGAGAGCCACACAGCGCTGGAGACGGTTCTTCTAATCCTCATAGCAGTACTGGAACTCGGATACTGGAATAGCTTTCAGCTAGTTAGTTACGGACGTTTGAATGTTTTCGAGTGTCCCAAAATGACGTCCCTTGAGGTGATTTTTCAATCTTGGGAAGCGGAAAGAGTCACAAGGACTCAAGTCAGGCGAATAAGGAGGCTGAGTAGCCGCAGGAATGTTTTTACTGGCCAAGAACTCGTTTATTGAAATTGCTGTGTGACAAGGCGCATTTTTCTCATCCTCAATTCATTGGTCAAAATCTGATAAATGGTAGTTTGAGTCAAATTCAACTCTTTTCCGATCATTCTTACTGTCAACCGACGATCTGAACGCACAAGATCCCGGATTCTGTCGACATTTTCATCGGTTCTTAAAGATGAAGGCCGCTGCGTGATTTTTCTCCAATCAACTCTCTTTCTTCTGAAAATGCCTTAAACCACCAAAAAACCTGGGTCCTTGACATAACACTGTCTCCGTAGGCCTGCTGAAGTTTTGCAAAAGTTTCATTGCATTGTGCCCAAGTCTGAAGCAAAACCTGATAGCACACCGTTGCTCGAAATGAATGTCTCATTTTAGAACACACTAGAAAAGCTGTTTCACGAAAAAAATCGCTACGGACAATAAAATAACTCTAGCGAGTTCAAACTCGTACTGAAGGCATATCATATGTTCACCTGCCGCCCCTCCAAGCTCCGCGTCCTAAATGTTGCCAGATCAAACGTTATGTTGCCAGTCCAGTTACTTAATTTACACACCTCGTATAACCTAGACCAGTGTTTCTCATCCGGTGGTCTGCAGACTACTAGTGGTCCTTAGCAAAAATTTGTAGTCTGCAAAAGGCTTATAAATTATTATCATTGAGTTTTTTTGTTCATTTTTTATGATCTTTTGTCCATTTTCTGTGATTTTGGTTCTTTTTCAGTATTTTTTTATTAATCAGGTATTATATAGGTTTAGAGTACATATACAACAAATTTGTTTAATAGTACATTTATTTTTTGTAGTCCGCGGTAGAAAATTAAATATTTTACTGGCCCGCGGTACGTTCTCTGTTGAGAAACGCTGGCCTAGACAGTCTATCAACACACCTAGTGTAAATAGGACATATTTGCAAAATGTGTTTTGTACGGCCTCTAGTCTGTCAATCTGAGTTGCCTGGGGAGAACTGTGCTGGCTTATTTGAGGTGATTACGAACAAGGCAATAGTATAATATTTTAAGAGCATGGTTTTGACATTTACAAAGGCCTTGGTTTGACGTTTAATAAATCCTAACATTTTTACAGATTTATTTACAATTATATTAATGTGGCCCTTAAAAGATAAATCAATTGAGAATTGAACATCAAGATCTACCACTTCACTAACGATATTTTAGGCCTCATCACCCATATTTAAAGAAAAAATCGTAGTTTCGCTTTTCTTAAAAAAACTATTACTTTGTACTTGGTCTTACAAGAAATTATCGGTGCACCACTGGTCGAGGGTGTTAATATAGAATTGAAGACATATATATGATATCAGAACTATGAGAACAAGCTTGGAACATCTGTAAATCATCGGCAAACAATAAGTAATTACAGAATTTGAATTTTAAACCTATATCATTCAGGAAAAGCAGAAAGAGTATTTAAGCATATATTACGCAGGGCGGTAGAAAAGTTTTGCCGTACAACTTTTTACAGTTTTTATAAATAAATTCCATTACACTCTCTAAACTTATACATTCGCCGAAACTTGTTATCAAAATTATTTTCCCACTTTTTCATCGGCACAGTATCTAATGTATCATTCTACACGACTAATAGCTGGTGTTTATTAGCAAAACGGCACTTTCTAATTAATGTTTGACGTAGGGAAATAATCCCTTATCTCATGATGGAAGATTTGGACAAAATCTGGACTATACGAAAGATATTATGTTATGAAGGATATAACTGTAGTCCTGAATATAAGAAGTGCGCCCGTTTATGACGATTACAGTTAATTATATCGATAAGTGAAAAAGTCCATGCTCCGAATAGAAGATTTTTTCGGTTTATAGTCGTTGCCTGTAACCTAAAGAGCCGTTATTATGAGAAACACATGTCTTAAGCCTGTAATACATGATGCGATTTCTCGTTTTGAATCTCGTACGATTTATCGTACAAGAATTATTGTATCGTGTACTACAGGATTTTCGTACGAGATCTTGTACATTATATTGAAAACCATCCAATATTTATGCTCCAGACCTAAAATATTGTATAGAAATGAACAGATATCGACGCAGTAGATTATTGCGCATAGTCACGTGACCGATACCGTTAGGAATAATTATCGTATGATAAATCGTACGAGATTCAAAACGAGAAATCGCATCATGTATTACAGGCTTTAAATATATTTCGTAAATAAAACATGTCTTATACAGTACTACACAGAAAAAATAAAAATCATTTAAAAAGTACGAGCAATTACCTAAGTTGCGGACGTTGATATGCGAGCTGCATCGCTAGATTGGACTTACGCTGGACACGTAGCGGAAAATGACCTAAATCGCTTAAAATCGAAAAATGAGCACAGCCTGGACTAGCGTCACAATGATCACAAAAGAGGAAGAGAAAGATCACCAATGCATTGGTACGATGATTGAAAACGAATTGCTTGGCAAATGTAACGAATCGCTTAACCCACTCAAAAAACGCCTCTGAGACTTTCGAAAGCCACCCGTTGTGTCACTTTGCGTCCCGTTGTGTCAGTATTGCATTTTGGGGAACTTTTAACATTTTTTTGTGATTTTAAAGTTATATTACATTTAAAATATTTTAGAATTTAGACAAAATTTTAGACTTTCATTCCAGGAAATGGTATAAGAACTCTTATATAAACACAAGTCTCTTTGAAGATGGGGTCAGTAGTATTCGGTCCAGTTCGGGAAAACATCTAGAATTGTTGAATTCTTAGATTATTATTTTCAATAAATCTTAAAGTTAATTTTAAACCGTCTTTTTACTTAACATGTGTAAACCCAGACTAACTACAAGATGCCAGATACGTCGATTGGTAAATACTAATGCATATCATTTAATTCACATATAATAATGAACCCTGGATAAAACTCACGCCTAGTACCCAAACTACTTTAGTCAATAATCTAACTTCAGTTTGAGATCATAATTTGCATTATATCACAGGCTCGCTACCTAGCTGATAACAAATCATCATCATCATCATCATCATTGGCGCGACAGCCCGAAGTGAGCCAAGGCCTCCTGTTTCCAGGTTTCATGACCATGTTTTCAATCTATGTAAATTCAGGAGAAATATGGTCAGTATTACGTCCATTTTTTAGAGTACACAGAAAGGCATCTACAGTTTAAAGCCGGTTGGCTAAGCAGAACCTGTAATTTGTATAAATATATTTACACAAATTATTTGACATAAGCCGGAATTGAACTCACATCCGTGCCCTTGCCTAGCGAACAAATAGCAAAACAGATTTCACGTTTGCAGCTACAGGCTTGCTGATAACAAATGGTATAATTTAAACTATCATACCACGGTTCCGCTACACAAGCTTGGATCCATACAGCTCGAAACAGAGTTAAATTTCATGAGTTGATGAAGGCCTATATTCAGAAATGGATGTGAAAGGTTTAAGAAGAACAGAAAGAACCTAGCAAACCTCAAGGCCGGACTTGTATCGTGGCGAGATTGGTTAGTTATGGATAAGAAAAATTCTCGATAGGATACCAAAAAAATCCATAAGTCCAATACCACGCTTGGAGACCACTTACTTCATCAACAAATGGCTAAAAAAATTGCCGGAAATTGGCTATTGTTAGCCCAAAATAGAAATGTTTCGAAAACCAATGAGAAGCAAAGTCTGCTGGTAAATCATTAAACAACGTTCACAATTCATTGCTGAAATCTTCATATTTCCTCTGAAAACAGATTTAATATTGCTATTATTTATGCACTAATTATTCATAAAAACAATTACCATTGCAAAAGCATTCTAATTCTGATATGCTATGACATTTCAAACAAGAAAAATACACCTACTGAAAATACTGAAGCTCGTAATGGACGATAACAAGTGTTTGTAGCAGACAATTACTTTATATTACGTCAGTGAATAAATAGAAATGAACCTTTCAACGAACATTATTTAAACATAACGTATTCAATTCCACGTAAATAAAATCATATGCCCACGCCATTTTTGACGTAAATCGTTTAAATCGATCATTCAAGTTCATTTAACAAACTAACCAGATTTAACTAGCGCGTAGATTTAATAATCTTTCAACGAGGTCCTTTCAACGGTTTGAGCTTAATACTTTAAGCTATGTAGGTTGAATATCATTTTTATGAATATCATATACAAGTTTAATATATACCGTATGTACAATGTATTTTTTATATCAAACTTCTACAAAAATGATATTTCTATGAAGAATTAAAATGGTGAGAAAAATGTATAAAATATGAAAAGAAATAATACGAAAAAATCTACTGATGCAACCAGAAGAAAATTTTTAGAAAGAATGGAGATGGATACGGATACATCATAAGAATGAAGGCAAAAAGTCACGCTAAAATATGTTGTTAGCAAAGGTCAGCGTCGTATCTAGGCAGGGGCAACAGGTGCACATGCCCGGGGCCCAGAACGAAGGAGGGGCCCAGAAAGGAAAATATTATATTAGCATAATATTTGTATTTGAGTGAGGACCTTTTTTTAAGTCATCACTTGGATTTCAGAAGTGAGGACTTTTTTTGTTAGGACATCACTTGTATTGTGTTGTTACATAAGTCCGTTCGTTTTTTTTTTTTTTTCGCCTTTAATTCAATAAAATTTTACATTCTAAAAAAAAACTTTTATTATCAAATGTACCTGTCCATTATTTTCTATCACTTTGGACAAACGCTCAGGCAATTTCATAATATCATCCCTCCAGAAGGTTCCGTCTTTGCTCTCGAAAAATCTGTAGAGGTGAATTTTGATATCGTATATTCGATATGCGAATTTTTTTCCATTAAGGGAATTTTGTAGAGAGCGGAACAAATGGTAGTCGGAGCATATGGTCCAGACATCGCACCAGTCCATTTGTTCTGCTTTCTACAAAATTTCCTTAACGGAAAAAATTTCGCATCTGTGGACGATATCAAAATTCACCTGGACAGATTTTTCGAGAGCAAAGACGGGACCTTCTGGAGAGATGTCATTATGAAATTGCCTGAGCGTTTTTTTTTTAAGTGATAAAAAATAATGGACAGTACATTTGATATTAAAAGTTTTTTTTTAGAATGTATATTTTATTGAATAGGTGAGAAAAAAAAAAAAAAAAAAACGGATATGTAACAACCCAATATTATAGGTTGAGGGGAACCTAATTATAAAATATTGCCTAGGGCCCAAAAAAAGCTAGTTATGGCTCTGACAAGGGTATAAAGAAAACGGAAGACCACAAAACTTAGAATGAAACAGTATTGCAAATCCTAGTTAAGGAGTAAAAAATAAAGCCTACAATAAAACAGAATGGTGTTACTTCATAAAATAAATAATAATGAAAAGAAAAATCTTCTACAGACTGGTAGAAGATTCTGGCTAGCGGACTAGTGTGGTAAAACTTTGCTAATAATAAATTATTTTACATGTATTATCTTTGGAAAAATGCCTTTCTGCAAATATATATCGTCGCCAGCGTCTTCACCACTTATGGATATACATTTTGAAGTCACTTTTTGTAATCGCTTTTAAATCAGTTTCCGGTGGTATGAAGTGTCGTTCCCAGAAATAGTGCGTAAAATTAGGATACATTTCAAACGTCTACTACGCGTCTATACACGTACAGTGGTGTCAAGATAACAGGACATTGAAAGCACTAACAAAAATTCGTGTGCCATCCGTTAGTGGTCCGTTAGTGCCTGTTAGTGCTTCATAAAAAATCGAATCCACCCTAAACGATTTAGAAAAAAAGCAATTCAAAATGGACTGCTAACTTCACGGACCATTTTTTGAAAGCAATTTTTCAAAAATAGTTAGGGTGAATTCGGATTTTTTATGAAGCAGTAAGAGGCACTAACGAGGCACTAATGGATGTCCGACGATTTTTCGTAAGTGCTTTTCATGACCTACTAACTTCACGATTATTTTTTTGAAAGCCCATTTTCTCAAAAATGTTTGGAGTGGATTCCGATTTTAATAAGGCACTAACAGGCACTAACGAGGCACTAATGGATGGCTGACAAATTTTCGTTAGTGCTTCTAGCAAAGCGTGAAGTTAGCGGTCCATTCAAATTGTTTTTTTTTTTTTTTTTGAAAACGGTTAGAATGAATTAAGTTTTTTTATGAAGCACTGAAGCAGTGACTCGCTCACTAACAGATGGCCGACGATTTTTCGTAAGTGATTTTCACGACCTGCTAATTTTTTTGAAAGCTCATTTTCTCCAAAAAACGGTTAAGGTCGATTTCGATTTTAATGAAGCACTAACGGATGGCCGACGAATTTTCGTTAGTGCTTTCAGTGTCCTACTATCTTCATGAAGCCGATAGATTCTAGATGTACGCATTATACCTACCACAGTAGGTATATAAAGTGCTTATCGGCACCTATAGAGTTAGAACGTGTAAGCCCGCGAGACAAAATAATGCTATTCCATTTCCAGTCAAAACTGAGCAATTGGAGAGGCTACACACGTGTTTGACAGTCAAATTGGATCTGGCGCGGACCTACAAACACTATTATTTCAATTATTATTACGCCAACTATGACGTTGAATGTGCACAGGGAAAAAAATACTAATAATAGTAGATTTTAAAGAAAAAGTCATCAATGCCAATTTGTCAATGATTGCAGATGCCTTTAATTTCTATTTAAATAGTGTTCTGTATTTATGAAAGTTTATTTAATAAATTACTAAACATTTTCAAAAATATGCCTTTTATTTAGAACCCTCTTGAAAAAAATTCTGCGGGCGCTCATGAAAATGTATGCTGTGCGTTCTCATGATTATCAACATTGATTAAAATATCTTGACAAAACCCTTTCATATTCCTACTTCTTAACAGCCAATCATATATTGGTACATATTAATTCGCAAACCTAGATAACCCTTTTATCGATTTTAGAAATTGAAGATCTACCCAGTCCCTCATCATATTTGATTGATTTTCTTTCATCTTAACACACACGAAATTCATGAAGTTCTCTTTTCAAAAGCCATACATTAGTAAAATTTATAATCAATAATTTAGGTATTTCGAACAAAATTTTGAAAGTTAAACTCCCCTAACCAAAGGCTAAAGCTAATCTGTATTCTTCATGAGCCTATAAACTTTCCACAATAGTCTCACCGAGCCGTAGTTTTCACTACCGTACTACTACTTTATATTGGGCACGGGCGTTGCACTCTGAAGAGTGAAGTTTTAAGTCTACAACTCCCACGGTGAGCTAATTCGAATTGAGAGCGGTACTAAATCCATGATAGTGATACTTATTTTTATTTTTTTAATTATTTAAATGAGGATGCGGTGATACAATTACCCATGCCCTAACCGGGGTTCGAACCCGGGACCTTTAACACTAGAAGCTAATCTTGTAGCTAATACAGTCTGTATTAACTACAAGATAATGTGGGAGTATGAATAGATTATGTTTGTCAACAAGAAAATTTTAATCCCGGATTAATTGGAGTGAGCTGGAAGTTTTTTTTTTTTAGTTCAATGGAATCTGAAACTAAATCAATATTTTGTGAGCTTACATTTATCCAGAAAAAAAAGGAAAAGTTTTCACAGATTGTCAGTGAATTATTTAACAAAGATCAATCTAAAGAAAAAGTTTTGTAAATTTTCTTATCAAGTTATGTTTGTTTGGCAAGACAAAGTGGAAAATATGTACATACATCATATACATCACAGATTCTTGACCTGAAAAAGTGTATGACCTGGGAAACGTATTTAAATTTCCTTATCATTCTCAAGATGAAAATCATAATTAACTTATAGCTTTGTCAAAAACAGCTCTTCCACTTTTCATATTTTCCGTAGCCACGGATCAATATTCATGACCATTCACAACTTTTATGTGGCAAAAAAACGTCATCTAATATAAAGAAAAAAACTAATATCTACATATATTTTCGGAAGATTTTGTACAGTAACACTATAGTGTTACTGCACAAAAGAAATGAAAATATTACGGCTGAAAAGAGATGGGTATCGGCCACAGAATAATCTTAAGCATACGGTTCGAGAAATATTCAAATATGCCTTCTAAAACCCTCTTTACTGGCTGGTACTGGCTCTGGCCGTAACATGTAGCACTGGTGGACACTTGTACATACATAGGACTCGTTCAACTTAACTTCATCACAGGCAGATGTTACCGACTCTGTACGCAGAAACCAAATTTCGTGCATTACGTTATCAAAAGTTAGTTTAACACATTTCAGTGGCGTCACTTACTTTGATTTGTTTTTGACTACGCGTATTGTGCGATGGTGTTTGTTTATTTCCGTTATTATTATTTATTTCTTGTACGTTTCAAGGTACTAAAATGACTGTAGAGTACGTTCAGGATAACTTCATGCCAGGTCTATATTACCGACTGGGCTGCGCAGAAACCAAATTTCGTCCATGACATTACCAACAGTTGGTTTGATACATTTCAGTGGCGTCACTTACTTTGATCTGTTCTTGACTACGCGTATATTTCGATTTTGATTGTTTAATTCCGTTTTTGTTTTCTTTTTTAAATTTTGTTGTTTATTTTCTTTGTTAAATTTTGTTGTTTGTTTTCTTTGTTAAATTTTGTTGTTTATTTCCTTTCTTAAATTTTGTTGTTTGTTTTTTTTTTTTGTTACATTTGTGTTATTATTATTGTTATTTGTGAAAGTGACGCCAAAAAAAAAGATTGGGCTTCCAAGGTATGTCAATTCGGAGCCAAGCGAAAGAAATCATAAACAATGTCGCTAAATTTATGAAAAATGAGGCTGAAAATAGAGTCTGTATACCGTTGGAGAGTTATAGGTTAAAATTAAAAACTGTTACATAGGGGCTTTATATACAATTTGCATTTACTGGGTGAAATTGATACATTTATACACAAAAATATATTATTATTTATTTCTCGTACGTTTTCAGGTATGCCGTGTACTAAAACGAGAACAAAAATTAATTTGAAATACATGATTTTCTTTGTTTGGTATCAACAACAATTGATAAGGCAGAAATTCTTATGTACGTCTATGTAATCAGCTGTTTTCTAGCGCAGGATTGATGACGTATTTTATGATGCGCTGGCATGAAGTTATCCTGAACGTACTCTACTAAAATTTGTAAAATGTTTCAGTGTAATAAAATGAGTAAAAATGTATTTGAAATACATGATTTTGTGTGTTTGGTATCAACAACAATTGTTTAAAACCCTTATGTACGTCAATGTGATTACCTGTTTCTCGCGCAGAATTGATGACATAATTTATGATACCCTGTGCTGAAGTTAAGTTGAACGAGCTCTACCATATAGATGAAGTGTTGATGGAACGTCAATGCTGGTCAAGTACAAAAATAGCGAACATGGGCCAACGTTTGAAAAATGGCATATGGACAGTGACAGTGAGGTTATGGTCGCAGCTTCGACCTTGCTTTTGATATTTAAATTCAATTATAAATATAAAAAATTACTTTTTACTTTAAGTAGACTTCAAAATTAAGCAAAAATGGTTATAACCTTCCCTTTCAGCACAACACTCTCGTCTGATGTGATGACAAGTGTGTTCGCTTTGTGTGTGCTACTAATATGCATATACAAGTCTGGACTAATGTTGGTCAAACTCCTTTGACATATGATAAGAATACCGCCTCAAAAGTGAACGTCGGTCACCACCAAGCCCAGCGTACGTTGACTGTGACTTATTGCCCATACACACGATCCGCGGAGCTAGACAAATGTAAACATTGGCCGTGACTTGCCACGTCGCCTTGATACGGATCTTATTTACTGTAAATGTCCATTCCTGTGTACCAAACAGGAAAGCTTGAAACTAAATACCATTAGTTTCGAATACAGTGCTTGCATATTTTCGGAAGTCACATGTCTTGGTCCTATGGGACAAGATCTGTGGCCAAAGGCATTATACGGTTCAAACTAGAGATGGACGCGTGTCGTGAAATTTCCGTGTCACGTCGTGACATAGCCGTTCACTATGAAAACGCGAGTAAACGTGATTAATATTTTTTTCTCGTGCGTGAGTAAGTGTGATAAAAAAATTGTCGTGATTCGACGTTTGTGCAATCACGGCGTGTCACAATTCACAGCAACAACATTTTATTCAAGATTGTACCTATTTTAGTTTTTTTATTTATGACTGTTGTGTCTTATCCTGCTAATATTTAAGTCCAATATTTCAGAACTCGTTCAGCACAGTATATGCATCACATTTTTATTATCTGTTTTAATAAAATATCAAGATATTACCTGAAGTTTTAACAAGCGAAAACAAGAATCTAAACCTTTCATTTGAACTATATTGAGCTATAGTTTTTTCTAACTCCATTGTAATAATATATCTTACTGGGTGTACCCGTGCTTCGCTACGGCATTTCACTACAAAACGAAGAAAGTAGACCATGACGCTCACAACGTTAAAGTTAAATATATAAAACGATAATATAATTTGCAATTATATATTAGGCGAAGGGAAATATAGAAATCTCCAGCACTGTCATCTATTGGTAAGTTCCGCACCAAACCACGACATGTACAACTCTAAACATTTCTGTGCATGCGTACACTTTACACTGTGATAACTCCGTTATTATTAATCTTTGATGTATAGTGTTAAATACATTATGATTCTACGTGAAATTCTCTAATTTGTTATTCTGAAATAATTGATACATCACTATAAAACTCCGATTTTATGCACCCACAAACTTTATAATACAAAAACTAGTAGGTTTAAACAAACATTTAGTTTTGCAGGTCACAAAATTTATAAAAAAAAACTGGTACCACTGTAAGTATATTTGGTGCCGCAGGGCTTTATTTATGGCAGAAACGAATCAGCTTTTAATTACAAAGGTTATTCCAAAAAGAAAAAGAAAAACATCATGCTTTTATATACCTAAGGTACATAATACTTATTACTTATTCATTTATCTGGGAACGGGCAAGGGTAACTACAATAGCTCAGAAATTCAAACTAACATGAAGTAACTCACGCGTGAGTCACGAGTCACGAATTCCCGTGAATCTTGCGTGCGTTACCGTGAAATTTAAAATGTATTGTTACGTGAGCGTACGTGATTGTGATTTGTGAAATCGTGAAATTTTATTCACGCGCCCAACACTACTTCAAACTCCAAAACAAAAAATAGATGTAAAGTGTGAATTAAATATTAGAATTTCGTAGATGTGTAGTAAGCGAATGCGACTAACGGAGGGAATGCTGAATGTCTGAAAGGTTCGCGAGCGAGCCGCAGTCTTCCCATTCGATAATTTGCGAGCAAGGCCGGAGAAGTTACAGGTGTTCTAGATACAAGCCTTTGTTACACCAACCTTTCGACAGCAAATTTGACAGTTTCAAATTTCAATATTCTGCGAGACGATGTGTGAGAAAAGTTTTGTGACAACGATGTGAAAACGATGTGTGACAAGTCACTATCCCACAGAACAGCCAGGGTAAAGATTCGGTCGTCTCGAGAGCTTGAGGCTCGTGAATGACGAACAAGATTTCTTTGTGTAGGGACCAGTTTGCTGATGATGCTTTATAGCGCAATTAATAGTGTTTTAAGCTACAGCTACACATTAGAGATATTCGAATACTGCGGCCATGTTCATGTAACGACGCACAGCTCATGCAATATCTTCGGGTCTCATTTTATTGCACCAAAAACTCTAACGTCAATTTTAGTTCAACTTCTATTAAAATTAAAACTGAATTAACAATCCTACAACTTTATCTCAGATTAATAACTTAAAATAACCGGGTTATTATTTATATAAAAAATAATATTTGTTTAAATGTCAACATTATTGTTTTTTATCTATATGAAAGCATCATTGTTTTGAAACTGGTGTTTTATCATCTCGATGGCAATTTTTCTTACGTTCAACGCTTTCTACTACCTACCCACTGTTTTATGTTGCTTCCGCCCACTAAATCTGCTAGAAAATTAGACGTCGGTTATCTGCTCTTGACATACTTTATAAAATGTAGAATATGAGGGTGCTGTTTTTCAGTTTTGTTGCTGATATGTTATGTGATTAATATATAATGAGTTTTAACACCTTTCGTCGTATTTGTTCAAAGTTTCAACTAATTGTTCCATCAAATCCAATTTAATGTGAAGTGCGGGTAATGACACTTTTCGAGAATCTATCAAGATTTCATAAAATACATTTTTAACACCTAGAATTAACTAATTTCTTTGAGGCCACTTCTTCACGTCCCACTTAGTTTTAGTTCTGCTGTCCCATTCACATAAAATCTTATAATAATATGAATTAATGATATTATTATAATATTTAAATATTTTTATATAAATATAATGATGGAGAGCATTAAGCCAAGTTGATACAGAATCATGTATTTACTACACATCGACGTTAGATAAGAAGAAGAAACATAATGATACAATAAATTTCGGTTTTTATGTCTATGCCTGTAGTACACTTTGCGATTTTTCGTTTTGAATTTCGTACGATTTATAGTACACAAATTATTGTATCATGTACTACAGGATTTTCGTACGGGATCTTGTACGATACTGAAACCAACCAATTTTTATTGTCAAGATCTAAAATATTGGACAGAGTGAACCAATAATGGCGTAGTATAGGATGCGCATATTCATGTGACCGTAGCGAGCAACTGTTCATCTGTCAAACATATTTCGAGGATTTCTTATTTTGTTTATAATACATTGGATTTAGCTGTTCACATTCTTAGGACATTTATATATACGTTTGGATTTATTCAACATCTTATTATCCAACATACTTAACTAGTGACTTATCTAAGGTGACCATTAAACATTCCAATCCCGGAAAAAAGTACCGGGGGAATGATTTATTTATTTATTTATTTATGCAGTTTTTTGATTACGTTTGTAGAATTTTTTTAAAAACATTTCTTTTCCACAAACTACTCTTGATTACAATTTCTATACTTCTCATTTATATGTATATTCAAGTTGGGTGTTATGCATAAAGCAAATTCAACGAAATCATTATTAATATTGTCTCGTTTTGAATTTTTAAACTTAATTTTGTTTTTTTTAATATTAGTTTATTTAAAAAATATCTTTGTTTAGATTCAATGTTTTCGTTATAGTTAAAATGCAGACGTTGTAATTTACTATCACGCCTCATAGCTATCAACACGGTATAGTAGCCCTCTTTGTTACTTCGATTTGTTTAGAAACGTTGCATTTTTTTATAATAGAGTTCAGAATAGTTCGTCGTTGTGTTAAGACGTATTCTTTCACTTCAAGTTACGTGCGTATCACGTTAGTCGGTTGTACTAAACCTCTATTCATATAAACTCTCTCAATATTTAAATATAAATATATCTAGTGATTTTATCACATATCAAGTGTCTGTGTGTGTTCTTCAATTGCAAATGTTCTGTTGGTGTCATCCAGAATTTCCTCAACATCTGGGTACCCAGAAGACAGCTATCAAGGTGAACCAATGGTAGTAACATTTGTTTATTGAATAATCACATAAGACACTGTAGTCAAACGTCCGTCGAGTCTGCGAAATTATACATTATAGCTCTGTGTAGTGTGCTAAAAAATTCCACATTAGTTAGCGGTTTGCTTAGAGCCCCTACAAATATAATATGTTTTATTTTTCTTAAACTATTTTATAACGATAATAATGACAACAATAATATTTTTTGATAAACATAAACTGTAGTTTTATAGACAAAAATAATAATAACAAAAAATAAATAAAATAATTCCCTTCAATTTCAAATGTAATAAATTAGAACAGAAAACGGTACGGCTTTGTGAATCCAGGAGATTTACTGAATCAGGACAAATATTAATATTATCAGTCTTCAAAAATTGGTAAACTATCTGTCCACTGTGATTTGTCCAATCTATTTGTGTTAAGTGAGAATACGGGTTTACGCGGTCACAGTCTTAAACTTGAACACGAAAAATATAGGAAGAAAGTGGGAGAAAGTTTTTTGACTAACCGAGTTTTTGATCTTTGGAATAGTCTGTCTAGCTCTGTTGTCAGTTCCAATAGTGTGAATATTTTTAAGAATAATTTAGATAATTATTTTAATAGTATATAGTTTATGTTTGATGATATTGTTATTATTTGGGTATTATATTTTTATTTTGTTATATTATTTTGTATTTCATTATTTTTATAATATTTTGTATTATTATTTTATTTTCGATATCTTTATAATAGTATATAGTTTAATTTTGATTTAATATTAGTTACATTTTGTTACATATTATGTCCACACTTGTTTGTAGCACGGATGTATGAATGAATGTACCTGTATCGAAGCTCTACAAGTCTTTGGCTTCTGCTTCTTGGACTAAATAAATAATAATAATTATTATTTGAATTCTGTCAACATACAAAAATAGACGTAGTGCGCATCAATTGGTACAGATTCAAAGCGATAAATATTGGATGGTATACTACCATAATATTACATACGATAATTCTGAACAAAATTCTCAATGCAATAATTATCGTCCGACAAATCGTACGAGATTCAAATCGAGAAATTGCTTCGTGTACTACAGGCTTAAACAGAAATTAAAATATGCATTAGAAAAAAAAAAAAAATTAAACAATACAGAATTGTTTTCGCGTAAAAGATAACCTTATACTCATGTGCTTGCCTACCAATGTATAAGGTAGAAAATTTAACCAAAATACTGGATTAGAGAGCTGAAAGTTGGCATGCATATACAGATACTGGGACCGCTTATAGAATAAATACCCAAATACCCAGGCTTATTCATTTCAAACAACAGGCAGCGCTTAATACCACCCCTTTTAATAACATTAAAATGCTGTTATAATTAACTAGATATGTAACATATTTTACTGATGAATATTTAAAGATAAACGTAATAGAAATTATCATTAAAATATTTAGAAAGACAAGGCATATAGTTTTATAGTTAAACAAAGACAAGGCCCGTGCCGCCCCAGTTTAGACAGAAAAAAAGTCAACGATGGCAATGCTTTTCTCTTGAAACAATGATATATGTGTATTATTGTGAGTCAATTTCAAACGAACTAAAAAAAATTATACATACACCGGCAAAAAAGGAACAGATTGAAAATTATGTTTTATATATATTTTTTTTTTTTAATTTTATTATTTTGTAGTCTATATCTAGATAGCTTTGAATGCTCTACTAAACCGTAGGGACAGATTGTATCCACACCAAGGAGAACAAAATGCACCATTTAATTTTGCAACTACTGTATGTTTTGGTGGAGGTTCAATTATGGTGTGGGGTGGAATATGTTTGGGAGCTCGCACAGAGTTAGTAGTGATTGATGGTGGAGCATTAACTGCAGATAGGTACATCAGAGATATTCTTCAAGACCACGTTGTACCTTTTGCCCCATATATCGGAGAAAATTTCACCCTAATGCAGGATAATGCACGCCCACACGTCGCTCACTGTGTAACAGAATTTTTAAATCAAGTGGATATAACATCAATGGGTTGGCCAGCGTGCTCCCCTGACCTCAACCCGATTGAACATTATTCCAAAAAACATCGTACTAGAAGATTACCTGTGAGATATCAACCATATGTACACTACAGGGAAAATAATTAAATTTTTATGTATGTTCCTTTAAATTTGCCGGTGTGTGTATGTTGTTATAAAGTAGACATCATATACATATGTATTATGAAAATTTTATTTCTAGTTTTGTAAAAGAAATGCATTTATTTTACAACACATAAAACACAACTCATCTCACCAATATTAAATATTTTCATATTTAAAGTAAAGCACCTTCCTTCCTTCTCATTACTTCAGACATATGAAATATAACCATACTTTAAGTATGAAATTTATTACTTGCCGTAAATAATCAGTTTACCCGTGGCTGAGCTTTTACTCTTATATTTATAACTTACAATGTACGGAGGTGTATATTATGCACTAAAATATAATCCTGATAAACAACGAAGAATGCGTTATCACAAAAGGTTCATTGCATAAACATGTTTATCTTAATAACCGAGCCTGAGTAATTACAAATTTGCATAAAAATTTGAAAAGATTAATACAAGTTAAGTAAAAATAACTTCCTTTGACTTGTTTGGTCATTTAATAATAAACAATAAACTTCTATGAGTATATATTTGGCTATTTTTTCTGTAAGTTTATATGCAAGTAAAGAATTTTTGAGTTAAGTTGTCGCTAGAAGTGAAAGAAAAATACCGAAAAAATCTTGTTCGCTAGAAGTAGCGCCGTAGCTAGGGTCTCGCTGACCCCGCGGTGTAAGGGTGACGTTTGGGGCCTAAGTTATAAAAAAATATGTATTATTTGTGCGGCGTAGTATATGTCGCGTCCGTAAGGCCGCGTTTATTATTAAATTTAATTTTCTTAATTTAATTTAAAAACATCAAAAACTTTTGGTGTTTTTATAAAATGTTGAGATCCGCTCTTGCGAGTTCCAACATTAATTTCTAATTAACACTCGTTAACTGACCTGTTCAGAGAGTGTGTGTATATTCGCCTGCCGGAATATATATTTTACAAGTTTTCTTAACTTAAAATAGGCGTATCTAACGCGGTTTTAGTGAATCTACACCTGCTATTCTTCATTAAAATATTGTGTGTCTCTACCACCATTAAAGGATCTAATCCGAGAACCCAGGAACCTGTTTTTTTGGGACACCAGTGCCACATCTGTAAAATTGGAATAAATATTCTACATATTTATTAAGAACACATTTATTGTAAGTCTGTTCCAATTTTACATACATTTTAATTCATTGTTTAATTAATATAATTTTTAATTGTAACTTTACCCGTCTACACCCCAGTTAGGGCTACCATTTCCCTTGTGTTAGTCTCCTAGAGCAGCCCCTAGGAGCAGAAGAGTTTTTTATCCCCTCTCCTTTCCTCTAGGTCGTCCGTGTCTTCCTCTGCGGCTCAACTCGGTGCGTTCGTGTCACATAACCTCCGTTTCATTTCTATATTCCAGGCTTCTGCTGGTGGTCCTTCGAGGCGTCCGCCGCGAAGACCATTTGTGTGACTGTCTGGCCACCCTACCTTACTTAGGTTGGGAGCGGGCGCTACAGTATATAATTTGCGGGAGGTTGAAATTTTAAGCTACGTTATTAGCTAAAAGCGAGGAAAAATATCTAAAAGTATTTTTTTATGGTTTCGTAGGTATAGCATTTTTTGTTGACTTCAAAAAAACCTACGATAGTCTCAAACATGAATCAATCTGACTAACATTATCAAATTATAAGGCACAGTCAAACATAAGGAAATTGATTATGCAAACTCTAGCAGGCACAGTCTACGAAGTTTAAATAGGCAATGAAAAGTCTGAATAAATATCATCGAATATTGGATTAAGACAAGGTAATCTCTCTCACCTATACTTTTCAGTACGATTTTGGATACAATAATTAAAAGGAACCCGATTTCAACACAACCACTACATCTGTATAAATACAAATAAAAAATATAATATTTACATTTAAAAACATTTAATTAATTTACAGTTTAGATAATTTTGTGTGATTTGCACTGCTAAAATAGGAAATCATATTTACAGAATTGTCATTTGGTATTACTGCCAACGGAGTGCCCGAGCGCATTAAGTCGTGCAATTTCGACTGGTGGAAACAGTCTGGACTGTGCGGTCGGTGGTTCGAATCTCCTCCGTTGGTGATATTATTCGGGCGAGAATAATATGTTTACATTACTCCCATTTCACAATCATTCACCCCTCATCCAGGTGTTGGAGCTCGCCCCCTGGCATCGGAGACTAGCCTCGTCGCAGAAATAGACCGATGTAAAATAAATAAATTTAAAAAAAAATTAGTATTACTATAGCAACAATTATGTTTTTACATGGATACAAAAAAACAATTGCCATCATAAATTCAAAATGCAAAGTGCAAAGTTGCAAAGTAGAATGGTGCATCAAGGCCCAGGTAGACAGATAAAAATGGAACAAATAGTAGTTCGGATTGACATAGAGGAAAGAGCACATTCAGAGCAACAAAAAAATAGTTGAACAAAGAGACAATCCAACATTGAGGGAAACAGTAAACAAAAAGATTTGCAGACATAGGGAAGTTGGCAGACAATAGTACCGTTTGACCTCCGTCTAGAGCACTGGTTCTGAACCGGTGCTCCGCGAGCTTGTTGCAAGTGCTCCGCGAAATTTTTAAATCCGAATTATAGTGTTGACTCCAATCATATCATATTACCCAGATAGAGCATTGACTCTACCGGCCTATATTATACACTGTGCCAGACATAACTCTGTTTTTGTTTTGTGACAATGAATACAATTATTTACTCGTCAGCATTCGTATGTTTGTGGCGACATTTCCCTTCCTATCTCGTTGTCTGAAGTAAAAATTATTGAAATTTGTTGCGTCGCAATTTTTAATTTCAATATTTCAGTGTGTCCGTCAGATCGTCTGATATAGTCACATTTTATGTTTTTATTTGGATTATGTTATGTTAGTTCTGTTTATAAGTTATTCAAGTTATATCTGGTAAGGCATTTTTTATTAGTGAATTATTTTTTTATGATACAGGCAAGCCTACTCCTTTAGCTCATTCTCTCTTTCGATCAGCTCTAAAGTGTGGGGAATCCCGCTGTAGCTGTAGCCGTTTAACAGATATGAAATAACGGATAATACATGGATTATACAATGTTTTACTCGTATTGGGTGTATTTTAAACTCCTCCAGGGCCGTTTCTACTATTAGGCTAGTTTAGACGGCTGCCTAGGGCGGCAAAACAGCCAAAAAATTCAAAATCAAACAGCGAAAGGTTGTACAAATTAGAAAAAAAATCTAAAATATGATATTTTTGTATGTCGGAATATAAGAACTTGAAAAAGATTTCTATGAACTGAAACATCTGTTAGCAATTATCCCCTTCATAGGGATGCGCGGTATAATGTATAATCAATGTTATTTTTACCTGTTATGTAATAATTATGTTTAATTTTCAATAAAAATATTGTGTTTGTTTTGATGTATTTGTTTGTTTTTTTTGCCTTTTTGATTTTGGTGCTCCGCGAATTTACCTTATGGTCAAAAGTGCTCCGTGACTTCAAAAAGGTTAAGAACCACTGGTCTAGAGTATGAGACAGTCTAACAGTGAGACAGTTGAACAGAGAAACAGACAGACATTGAGGCACACAGATAAAGCACCTTGTCAGTAGCGACCAATCGTAACAGTGTTGCCAACTTCGTATAATGAAATAATCGTACGCTGTAGCGAAAATTATCGTATTTTCATAAAAATTATCGTACACCCGCGAGACAGGATAGTAAAGTAATAAAATTTTAAAAATTTCATTTTTTTCACTTATCAATACATTTTTATTATAATTTATTATTGAAAGGAAATACGTACACAAATAATCTACAGGCGATTCTCAACGTTTAGGAGGAACTAAATGGTAATTTCGTTCTTTTAGGTTGTCACGAAAATGGACTTTGCTTGGGTTATTTCATGTTTCACGTTTGGTATGTGAAAATTTAAAATTCCAACAGTGAAACCACGGAAAAGAATGACATTTATTAAAAAATCGCATACATTTTTACATATTTAGAAGACAAAAGAAAAATAAAAAAATGGGAAGTTTTTATTAAGAATGACAAAAATTAAAATGCAATGAAAATGACATTTTATAATGACTATCAATTTAATATGGAATCTGCAATGTGAGGATAAATAATAAATTGTGAGGATAGGTACAATATTATTCAGTATTATTCAATAACATCAATACTGAAAAGTTGTGATTTTATATATAATATATTTACTATAAATTAAATACTTCATTAAAAATGATCTTTTTAATTTTTCATCACGTTTTTAAATTTATACATATTGCTATTTGGTTTCTCAAATATATCTTTTCCCGGTTTGAAATTTTGACAAGAACCATGTTTCTTCACATGCTGACTGAATAAAACAACGCTGTTAACTGTGTAAAATAATTAAAATAATTTTGCTAAATACTCTTTCACATTGCGCATTTGAATTTGGAAGATATAAGACATTTAATGCAAACAATGCAAGATTTTGAAGGCTAGACAATTTCATTGGAATAGTTGAGATACTTGATCCAAAACTCATCTGAACTTTCTTGTCCAGTTAATTCAATTTTTAATGAGGCATTGCTCTTCATTCGTCATTAAGTAGTAGGTACGCAAGCAGTGATCTTGGGAATCCCCGTTAAATGAAATGCAAAACATGTACGTAGTAAGATTCAACCTACGTACCTTGCTTAGTAAGGTACAAACTCTTTCCTATGAACCTTATCAGTTGCGCTGTTTTTTAGAAATACATTCCGTAGACGCAGAACAGGGCAAGTTAAGCATTTTCAAAAATCTTTAATTCCAGATAAAATATTATCGTACCAATTATCGTACAGTAGTCAAAATTATCGTATTTTACGTACGATAATGAAAACTATATCGTACATCGTACAGAGAATCAAATTATCGTAGGTGTACGATAATTATCGTACGGTTGGCAACACTGAGTCGTCAGAAACCAGATCGTCAGAAGGCCAATTTTAAGGTGAATGTCAGAATGTCAGTATTAAAATGGATGTGGAGGAAGTAGCTGTTGTATAACTGTTTAATCGTTTTTAAAATGAAATGAACTGAAAAATAAGAAATACTGGGTGCACCTTTATTACAAAATGTCGTACAAAAAGAATGTATTACTTTGAACCTTGTTTTTTAGTGACACTAGAAAACACAATGGTTATAAAATCGTTGACGAATTGTTAGATTTATTGAAAGAATCAGTAACTTATTAATAAGTAATAATGGATGAGGTAGTAATGTAGATAGATAGGCAGATATAATGCCGATAGATAGAAGTTTTTCTCAAAATTGATGCACACTGAAACAACTAAGTTGAAGTTTTCCAAATTAAATTAAAATAATACGTAGGGAATAATTTTAAAAATGATTTTCTTCGGATATCAATAAGGATGGTCCCTAGTGTTTATGGTTCATGTTGGTTTCCGATCATAGCCAATGACAGGAGATCCCGAAGGAAATACCCAACCTTTAAGGATGAAATGAAATTCCTCAACTGAATTTGGATTTTGATTAGTCTTCGGATTACAGTAATGTGAATATTATTTTTCAAATGAAGCAGAAAGAATTTTTAATTTAGCATAAAATATGTAAAACATTCATTTTTGGAAATGTGTTTTATTGATGAGAGATGGAATAAGCAGCTTATAGAATTACAATGAAATGTTTTTGGATTGTATTAGTATTCATTGGAACATGTATTTTTAGTTGAACTCATATGGTACTGGTTGATTAGCCATACAGTCAGCACAGATTTAAAGAACATAAATTATATTCACAAATTACATCCATGCCAGTTCGATTCAAATTTTGAGCCTCGGATGGGGTTGCCATATGTAAAAATGAAAAAGGAGCACATTTAGCATTCAAATATAGGAAAATGAGTGGAAAAGGAGGCAGCAAAATTTTAAAAATAATTATAAAAAATAATTTTTATACGCATAAAAAAAAAACTATTTTCTTAAATATTCATAAATGAAAGCATAATTATAACAGACTGAGTAACTTTTGGGATTAAGTTTACGCATTTCAACGTGTTAAATGAACCGTCGTTTCTCGCTTATCATCTTCACATATTTTATTTAATTTGTATGTTCAAGATTGTACAAGTATCACAAAAGGAGGACTTTTTGGGTTGAATAGAGGAGGGAGGATTTTATTTAAAAAAGGAGGGCATATATCCTTTAGGATACCATCTGGTAAGCCTAGCCTCGGGTAACTCTGAACGGTTTGCTATTGAACCGTGCGGGCACAGCCGTAAAATTCAGCGACAGATCCGTAAAATTGTGAAGCTTGTTTAGCATGGTTACATTTTTGGTAGTTAGTCTAGTGCCTACGCACCATATTTTACGTTGATACTGCACTTGATGATAATGGAATGCTATTTGGCACACGTGTTCCTTATAAAAATTAAATCATTTTGACCCGCAGCACCTATTTTTAAATCGAGGCAGATTCAAGATGGCGGCGAAACTAACCCGCCAATTACGATAACGATAACTAATTTTTATGATAGAGCGAAATAGCTAAATACATATTTGTACAATGGACCTTTAGCTACATTTTGCCGCGTCGTACGCGAATTTTCGTCACTTAGTTTGCAAGATACCGTCCAGAATTCATTCTCAGACGCAAAAAAGTGATTTCCGAAATGGCTAACGAATTTCGTATGATATGGCTCGTTTTCTATTAATTTAATGTCGTAGATTACGAATCTGTTATCAAAATCGAAAAATTTTAAATTTTGATATATTTTCTCCCAAATTTGAGACATGATATACTCTATCACTGCAAATCTGCGTATATTAACATTTTGTTTAAATTCTTCCTAAATCTGTAGGGCATATCCTTGGCTACAAGAATATGTGCGGAATTTTTCTCTGAGGGGCGCCGAAATTAAGATAGCGGCCAAAATATGTAAAGTGTCAACTTCGATTTATTTTGACTTTTTATATCGTTTTCGACCAAATCGGACCTATAAATTACAAAAATGAAATAAAAAATGGCATATGACTTGTTTTTATTCGGGTTTTTCCCGAAATGAAATAAAAAAAATTACATATCCGACCGGAATGGCTGTAAATTATTACATTTAAGTAAGATACTCCATGCATATACGGAATGCATCAATTTGCTTAGGTTTGTTCGCAGCACATGATTTCAAATGAAGCCGCTTTCGAAATAACGCTCGAAAATCGAATTTTGCTATTTACATCAAATTTGTTGAGTTGTATATCAATTTTGGGTATATTGAAGTCGTAGATAAAATGGAGTTAATTTAAAGATTTGCTACACATAAGATTGTATTTTGCCCGAAAAAAATAATTACATGTATTCTTTACATAGCAGTGAGATTCATTATACGACAGTGAAGTGTCTCTCCGTCCAAAAGAGTAGTATATAGCAGTTCTGACAAAATAATATAAATTACTTCACACTTAATACGATTCTTATGCTGGCCGAAAACTATTCTTTCGAAAATGGTGAAAATATTCTCTGATATTTTTACCAGTTATCAGGAGAACATTCTAATGTGTTGATAAATCCTCTATATGTGCCAATAATACTGACTATATATATATATATATATATATATATATATATAAATATATATAATATGTGTGTAAAAGTTTCAGTATTTTTTTGGCGTTTTCGCAGTATTCTTACAAATATAATTCTTACTTACTTATTTAAACTATTACCTAAAGCTTTTTTACAATTTTCTGGTGCCAGGGTGCTGGACTTCGAGTATTCTTATGGTTTTATTTTTCATATTTCTTGTCACTTTTTTCTATTGACCTGTTGAACTATTTCGATCTACATTATAGAAATAGATACAGAAAATATTAGCACATTTTTTATCCAATTCGAGTTAAAATAAAGAATTCTTTTCTACTTCTGTTAAAAAACGGTACTATATTTTACTTGTTTTAGTGGATAAAATACCTGTTTATGGTGGGAGTTAAAAAAAATAAAAAAGCGTGAAAAAAGTGCCATAGCGTTTCATTTTTTCACTCCTGTCATATGAACAATGCAAAATGATAGAGTGTACAAAAGCATTTCCACGGATTCTTATCGGTACAGTCCAAAGAAAAATCAGAGGATGCTTTGAAAACAATTCAAATCAAATTGCAATTTGTGATCTTAAATATTGTGAAATATATAAATATGGAATTACAAGAAGATTCAGATATTGAAATATGTACTTCAGAAGATATAATCGCAACGGAAAATAACGCAGAGCAAAACTTATTGTAGATTATTGCCTCAAAAAATGTTTTTAAGCTTCTTTCATCACAATTAACCGCTTATACAATACAATAAATAAGTCATTTTTTATACTCATCTGCCTAATGATTAAACCGTTTCTTTTTTTGCACCTACTAATTTTGTACTTGTAAAATAAAAAAATGATTCATTATTCAGGTATATTGTATAATTTTATTTATTACTTTTTACTTGCCCGACCTTAATATATAAGGGGCAAGTATTGTAATCGCGAAAATTTTCGATGTCGAGATTTTGACTGATGACCACGTTTCATGGTCCAGGGAATCCAAAAAACCTATTTTCGAAGTGCCGTCCGTATGTGTGTGTGTCTGTGTGTATACACGATAGCTCAAAAACGGTTTAACTTAAAGAGTTCGTTCTGATATTAAAAAATTCTCCCCATAATTGGGAAGAACCCTATTGTTTTTTATTAAAATCCGAAACTGGAAACGGAAGTTATTAAACTTTAAAATTTTAAAAAATTCGTAACTAGTAAACCAAGCCTTGGACAAAAATTTGTATAGGACATAATATGATGTATTTTTGAAGATTTACCTAAATCTTCTTTTAAATTTAAAAAAAAAAATATATATCTATTTTTTTTTATTATCATTTTTTTTATGGGAGTGCAAGTCTAGCGAAGGTCTCCCTGGTTTATTCGTATATACCGAATAATACTTAAATTTTTGGCTAAACAACAAATTATTTTTCCATTATTCGGCAGACAGCCGAATAGACAATCTACTACCGAATATTACCATAATCTACCGAATAATGCCGAAATACTCTTCGCAACCATATCAATAACCCATAAGGATATTTTTTAATCAACAACAATCCCTTTAATTCAGTATTGGCTGATAAATAAATAAAATAAAATTGTCCAAAAAAAAAAACTTTGTTAATTTCCTCATCGTATTAATCTATAAATTGGACTGTGAACTGCCGAACATTAATTTAAAACGGTTAAAACCGGTATTAAATTTTATCAATTTAATTTCTGTTCTTGAATAGAAAAATAGTGAACATGTTTTTGTTTTTTAAGTAAATACAAATATCAGTCTTTCGTTTTTGTTCCGCTCTCAATACATGGTTATAATGATATAGTAAGTTTCAAATTAACTTAAATCTCTATCAATTTAAATTCAGTTTTAAAGTAAACTGGAGTTAAATTACTATTGTACTATACATTAGGAGTAATTTTTACGTGTGTGTAATTAAAAAAATTAAAAATATTAAAAAACGAGAAAAGTGTAAAAAACTACTATATAAACATGGTATAAAAAACTGAATCAAACAATATCTAAAAAAAATACTAACATCTCAAGAAATTGGTCGTAGGTATTTGAGCTACATAACGGGGATTTTGATAACATAAATTTTTATTATTACATAATAATAATAATAATGGTGCAATAAATTTTCAGCCATATTTTATAGCGTCAACTCCAGCTATGTTAGGAAAATGGTTGAAAACGTGTTGTATCAAAATCAATAAGGTGCGCAGTTAATGCAACACGCAAGAACAATTCTTTACTAAATTGCAATAAATTATTTATAAATTAAGCTTAAAAGCACAATCTTATCATCTCCAAATACCATAGATTGCACCAAAGATATAAAAAATTTAAAACTAATTACTATTAATTTAAAAATCCTGTTTTTTTACTAAATGGTAACATATTTTATATTTGTATAAGATTATTAGTAACTGTATTATAAGTGTTGTCTTACCTTGTGGTGTTTGATGAGTAGAGAGTCAATATTTGATGGAAAACGTCAGTAATGTTCAACACAATCAAATGAACTGCGTACTACTACAAGTGTGAGAATAGGATCTAGGGCAGGGCACGATACGCGCCTGCGTCATAGGCAACCAATGTTACTATCTGGTATTTGTGTCACATATACTTTTTGCGATCTCTATGCGACGATTCTTCAAAATTCTGAATACAGATGGCAGTGAACAAATTAAACAAATGAAGCGGGAAAATTAAACTATTTATCTGCAGGTGATATAGGATATTCCAAACGTTTAGACGGAACTAAATGGAATTTAAATTTTCTTAAGTTGTCATTAGCTAATTTTTTATATATTGAAGTTGGCTTTTCCTGAACAAAATGATCAAAAGATTCAATCAATCTGTAAAAGTTACTAAATTTAAAAATCTAGTTCCGCCTAAAAGATTTTAGGTCTTTAGATAGCAAATGATTAACTATACTGCGTTCAAATGTGAGTTTGCAGTATAGCTCTTATGGCAAATGGGAGCGATGTTGCCAAATGTTGTAAAAGTGTCAAATGTGTCAATTATAATAATATGAAAAACTCGTATGATTTACAAAAATCAACTCTTATAAAACTCAAAATAACACTCAACAAAAACAAATGGTCATTTGTAGAACACTGCGTCTTCACAGATTACCGCGTTTTAGAGCTGGCAACGTCGACAAGCAAGAAAAGGATAGCTTCATTGTGTAAACCCATTAGAGAGTATGAAAAAGAACTACTCCATATGCCCTGTACTGCAAACTCACATTTGAACGTATTATAGAAATTACAGAAACGGTATTCACAAGGAAATTGACAAGCAGGGCCGGATTTAGACTTGATAAGGCGCTAAGCTATTTGAGATATGGGGCCCTTTATAAGTCCAGATATTCTATGTCAGTGACAAATATGATTTTCGGATACCTAGAGCAGGGGTCGGCAACACGCGGCTCCGGAGCCGCATGCGTTTCTTTGCTGAAAAAAGTGCGGTTCTTAAATTTTCAATAAAAATCTGACCGACACAGTCCCAATAGTTACCGTGTGTTAAATAACTTTAAAAAAATGTAGATGTGTATAGAAAATGCCGCTAACACTGTAATGTTTGCGACACTAGCACTACAAAAAAATAAGACAACTATGGAAACACCACAGGACATTATATTTAAATACTAGAACTCCTTTCCAGCTAACTATTCTAATGCCAGAAGATTAGTTTTTGGGATTTAGCTTTATTTAGGTCCACATACAATTGCGAACAATTTTTCTCTACGATGAACTACATGAAAAACAAACAGAAGCAGACTGCAACATAGAACGGATGCAAGTCTAAAAGCAGAACTGCTTCTTAAATGCACGAAGTGCACTCCAAATTTGACAAAATTGGCAGAAAAATGCCAAGTCCAAAAATTGCATTGAATATTAAAATTAATAATGGTTATATTATTTTTGCAATACTTTGTTTTATTTACGTTTACATAAAAAAAATAAATATTTATAAAAAATATCGTTTTATTTACTGAAATATTAAAGCCACATTAAGATAGATCATCCGCACGGTAAAATAGGTCTTTCGAACGGTATGGTAATCGCAGTGAAAAAAGGTTTTTGCACGGTAAAATTGGGTCTTTCGAACAGTAAACTATGCACGGTTGAAAAGATCTATCAAACTGAATTATAGGCACGGTAAAAATGTTCTTTCACGGTTCTTTCAAAAGATCTTTCGAATAATAAGTTGCGCATGGCGAAAAATGGTACAAATTGTTTTAATGGGCTATTCATTTTGTTCCGTTAAGAGGAACTCTTTTAACGTTACGAGAACCTTGTTAAAGGAGCTGAAAATTTATGCCCTTTTATTTATTGTACTTAGAGAAAGCAATAACCATTTTTTTTAAGTTCCATTTGTATATGTGTATCAGTAGTAAATACAGAAATAATGAATAAATAAATCGAATAAAATTGCGACTTCCTAAATCTTATTTTTTGTACGTTTTTTGCTAAAATTGCTCTTCGTTTCCAAAAGGTTCCCGACCCCTGACCTAGAGGGTTAAACTGAAATACAATTAAGAAGTATATTGATAGTGAAATTATAAATCTTTTACTTAAAACCATTTTTATTCATACCAACTTTTGTATGACAATTGCTCACTCGGAATTTTTTTTTTTTGGGGGCCTCCAAGAAAGTGGGGGCCCTAAGCTACAGCTTGTGTAGCTTATACGTAAATCCTGCACTGTTGACAAGGAGACCAAACCGACGATATTTGAAACTCTAACGTCAGTAAAGAAATTACAGCAACCTTTGTATTGGCTTGATTCAAAAGTTCGTCCAGTTTTTTTGGCAGAAATTTAAGAAAAAATTTACTAAAAGTGACATTTAATCAATATAGTATGTGCTATTCTGTTCATTAATCTTTCTCCATCTCTCCGGTAGATGCATAATCCCGTAATCGTAGAATTTCTGAGGTTTCTAGATAAAGAACTGATTTAGGTGGTTTTTCAAGCATTCCAAGGAAATAAAGTTTTTACCATCTAAGATGTTTTGATGCGATCTAAATAAATGGTAGTCGGAGGATGCAAGGTCGGGAGAATATGGTAGATGAACCAAAACATCCCAGTCAAGCTGTTAAAGTTTCTATCGGGTGGCCAAAGACACGTTTGGTCTAGAATTGTCCTAATGGAACGCAATGCCTTTTCTGTTGGCTAATTCAGGCCGCTTCTGGTCGATTGCTCGCTTAAATTCTCTTAATTATGAACAGTATTTCTTCGAATTAATGGTCTGGTTTTCAGGAAACAACTCATAATAAACTATTCCATTCCAAGCCCACAAAAGGCATAGCATAACCTACTTCAGATGTAAAAAGGCTTTCGCGCTGATTGTAGAGGCATCTCCGTGCTTAGACCATGATCTCGTACACTTAACATTATTATAAACAATCCATTTTTCAACACCTGTAACCATTTTACCCCGCTTTAAAAATGGATGGATTTCGTTCAATAGAGAATCACAAGCAGAAACTCGGTCTAGCAAATTTGTCTCCTTTAACTAATGATGCACCCATACATCGACCTTACTAACCAGTCCAATTGACGTAATCGCCTTGATACCGTTGACTGGTTAGTTCCAAGAATTTCTCCGATCTCTGAGACTTTCAATTAGCGCTAATATTTCGTCGTCATCGGACTTGGCCGGTCGCTCAGAACGTGGTGCTTCACTAAGATTAAAATTGTTTTTACGAAATTTTCTGAACCACTTAGGGCACGTGTGGATCGTCACCCTCACCGTGCACAGCACAAATCTTTTTTGGGTCTACGAAGCAATCTTGCCTTTTGAAAATAAAAAAGCATACCTAATATGTCGAAAATGCTCCATATTTTCTGCCATTTTTAATGCTTAACAAAAATTAAAAAATTAAATCACGCCGGGGCACGTACGGATTTCGGCGACGGCGGGTTACGAGATAGCGCGGTTCCCCGCGCGCGTGAGTACCGCGACGGGATCGCCGTACCGAGCGCGGTACGACGCGACGGGACCGCTCGAAAAAGGTATGATTCATTTTTTTGTGAAACTTATATTTCATGATTGAATATTAAATTTAATTATAAATTTTCTGCACACATCTTGCACTGACTTTTGGCATTCCTAGATGCAAATGAAGGATATGCAAAATGATTGTACTTAGATAATACTCAAACCATTTCTTCCAGCTGCTTTTTCTTCAAACAGGCATCTTCCAATAAGTTTTCTAACTTTTTCAATAATGTCTGAGAAAGTGGTCACGGCGGGCCACTCCGAGCTGGAATCGTCTTCAATCAACCCTCTTCCTTGCTAGAAAAGGCTATGCCACAGTAAATTTCTCAGGGCAACCCCCAGCATCCCCGTAAACCGCTGACATCTTGTCAAAAATTGTTTGAGGAGATTTTTCTATTTTTGTGAAGAACTTAAAAGACACTCGAGTTAATATCAACATCTAGACTTGGAAAATTAAAGTTTTTGTATACGAAATGAAGTCAATTGTGTGTGATAGTATGAAAAAACTTAGGTTTTAAAGATCAGGGAAATGAAACCTGATTCAATTGCTCAGTTTTTCTATCGAGGTATTTTAAAACGGGCTTGCGCCAACGGGTCTGTTATCTCGCTCTCAGCTGATGCGTCTTTGTCTTTTGTTTACGTTTAAATTAGTTTGTTGTATTCGCGACTCAAACTAACGTTGACGGCGCTGCTGACAACAGCTGATGGCGGACGAGAAGCGTCATTGTCAGAAGTTTTATCTTAATATTTATCTGTTCAAACAATATTTCGGCAAAAAAGCACTGTATTTAAGTCACTATATTTAAAAATACTTCTTAATTCACATAAACTGCAGCACAACACGCTACAAATATTATACAAATATACGCTTCTGTTTAATTTACCAAGCTGTCACTAGATGTCTCACTGTTATTTGGAGTCGCGAATAGTTATTATTTTCGAGTATATTTAAAAAGATATATACATATTTTCGAAAAACTAATTAATTTAGTGAATCCTCACAAATAAACTTTTCAAAGTAAAACTGTCAACTGTCAAAATATCACGATGTACGCATGCTCAAACAAAAAATTTCCAAATCTTAAGTAATATTCAAATACCATGTGTTAAGTCCAAGACCTAAAGACGTGAATAATGAAAAAAAAAAAAATCACTAAAACAAAACTTGGACAGCGTTCTAATGTGATACGCCCTTTATGACGGCGCGGAACCCAATTTGTCCATACTCGCGTTGTTCTTTATGTTTTTACTTACCTTTTCGGAGATTACCTTCACGATGTAATGAGACAATCTAGTTATGAGTCATACCCTCCAATATCCCGTCTATTCTACGAACGTTTTGATCCTTTAAATGAACAATGATGTAATACATACCTCCGTATTAATGGAACGCCAAAGGGCAAAACTCAACTATATTTTAAGTTGTGTAAAAGAATTTTCAAAATATTTTGAACACTCGCGCTTTTGCACGATTCAGAAATGTGGGTAAGGAAAAAAGGTAAAATACTTTAAAATATTTTACAAACAACACTAACAAATAAGTACTTAAATTATTCTTTTATTTTCAGTGTGCGAAATATAAAATATTTGCTAAAATTAATACACTAACAATATATTAAATTAATCGTCTTTCACTTCTTTTAGTTTCCAAGCTCCAATTTTATAACGCAACCAAATAAGGCCCAAATCTCGTCCCATCTGCAGCCAACTCCAAATAGGAGTCACTTTGGAACCATCAATCTCTGTCCACTTAACTGCAACTTCATGAATTGGAATGTTAAGTGTCTGTGCGATGTACAGCAATTCTACGTCAAATGCCCTGTATCAAAATTAAAGATCGAATATACTAGTGCAAAAAATGAACTATACATGTATATTACTAAAATTGGAGGCTATATATAGTCCGTCGAAGCAAAAGAAGCCCCTGGGTAGGCGTGTCTTAGCGCTCTATGCATTTCAAGTACACTCAACGGCATATTACACTCGCGCGAAATTCTATATATCTGTGAACTATTATATATAAATATTAACAATAGTTATAAATACAAATCAATTTTGAGTTATAAATTCAAATCAACTTGAATTATATCAAACACAAATACTAAAGCACAAATTATACAAATGAAGCATAAAATCAGTACTTATCAGTTCTGCGTTAGACTATACACATTCCTTAAGGTGATACCTAATTAGTCAGACGGAAACCCGCCTACAAATTCTCAAATTAGTTCACATATTTTCCGGGTTTCTTGTTTGCTTCGTGGCACTATATTTTTTTTTTTTTTTTATTTTTTGGCCTCATATTTGGTTTCGACACGTTTCATAAAATAAATTATTGTCTGTCTGTCCGAGATTCATGCAAAAACGGCTAGACATATTTTTACGAAATTTGGTATGATGATAGAGTAGAACCAGGATTCGAACATAGGCTATAAAGCATTTCAAAATTTTCTAGGTGGGTGTTTCGGAGATAAAACTGTTAATTAAAAAACTTCAAATAGCTCCCTTATTATTGACTTAACACAAAAATATATACAACAATAGTATATTATTATATATACGAGTTTTAGAAGACGATGTATTGTCACACGAGTTGCAAATATACATGTGTGATAAAACGTCGCATGAAACGAGCATAATGTACTATTTTTTATACTTTGCATCACTTATTATGTAGAAGTTTATAATTTCATCTATAAAAAATATTGGAATCTAGGGATTTTTGTGAAATGCGGTCACCATAACAACAGTGAATAATAAAACAATTTCTCTGATAACACAACACAACAGTATTTTAACAGATGCAAAACAACAAACTTTCTTTTTGAATTTTCTTAATAATAATATTATAAAAAATTACCAGGCAATGGAAATACAGACGATTCCGCTTAATTGGGCCACCGCTTAATTGGGGTAGCCGCTTATTTGGGCCAAATCTCAAAGAACAGAAACCAAACCAAGGAACCAACAGTAAATTTACATGTTTAATTGGGACAACATTCCGCTTAATTGGGACAGTAAATTTAAGATCACAGTACATATTATGTTACACATATTCTCAAGAAAAAATATGTACAAAGAATTTAATATTACAGCGTTATTTTATGCAAGAAGGAAATGAAGGGAGCCCTACATCCGCACTGAATACCTGTGCTGATTTTGTAGAAGTGAAATGTTACAAAAACAAAAGACAGCTACACTTGACGCATTTTTGCATTGAATTAAATTGTATGTACCTATTTATTATTTTATTTTGGAATTTATTATTATTTTTTCTTAAAAGTTTATATTTTTTGGTTATATGTAATTTATAGTTTTGTCCAAGAGTTTATAAAATAAAATTATTGAAAGAAAAATATGCATTTTTTAATTTGATGTGAAATTCGCTTAATTGGAGCAGCCGCTTAATTGGGCCAAAATACCTAAGTCCCGATGTGTCCCAATTAAGCGGAATCGACTGTACTTACAAATTGTATTAAATAAACATTTTAAAATATTTGAGGTTATCAATGACACGCCGTAGACGAGTAGTACTGCCAATCTCTCAAAATAAAAAGTCACCAAAAGCAGTTTAACAATAGCTTCTATTGTTAAACAGTTTTCAGTGTAACACTGATATTATTGTGAACGCAAAGTATAAAAAAATTGTTTATGGTAAGAAGACGAATCTGTATTATTGAATTCATTTCATTCAATGTGTGTGTGTGTGTGTGTGTGTGTGTGTGTGTGTGTGTGTGTGTGTGTGTGCGCGCGCGCGCGTGTGTGCGCGTGCGTGCGTGCGTGCGTGCATGCATGCGTGCGTGCGTGCGTGTGTGTGTGTGTGTGTGTGTGTGTGTGTGTGTGTGTGTGTGTATACACGATAACTCAAAAACGGTTTAACTTAAAGAGTTCGTTCTGGTACTAAAAAATTCTCTTATTAAATGGGAAGAACACTATTGTTTTTTATGAAAATCGGTTGACTAGAAATGGGAGTTTACTCGTGTCGATTTTAAGATTTTTGCGAATATTTAGCAACAGAAAAATATTTCGAAAAAATTTATTGAACAAAAGTTACTATAAATGCAATAACTAATAACTTTTATTTGAGACGTTTTTTGATAAAACGAAAAATTTCGAAGTCCCAATTTTTTCATACTTATGTGTAACGTTTCCATGGTCACGATAATTAATTCGTAACTAGTAAAGCAAGCCTTGGACAAAAATTTGTACAGAACATAATTTGATGTATTTTTGAAAATTTATCTAAATATTTAAAATGTTTATTTTTTTTAAATTTACATTTTTTTTTAAATATTTTTTTATGGGAGGGCAAGTCTAGCGGAGGTTTCCCTTCGCCACTGGTTTCATTTAGATCAGTAATGTCAAATCAGCATTTCATTGTTCATTTCAGCCCCGGGCCATTTTTCTAACAAGTAAAATTCACGCGGGCCCCACGAATTGTATTTATATTATTTTCCACCATTTTTCTGAATATTTATTTGAAAGGAGTAAAGAAATAACATTTAAATAACAACAATTAAATTTTACCAAAATATTTTCTTTTTTATGTATCGTGCAACAAAACAAAAACAGGTCGAAATCAGCGTACTGGTACTGTACGCAGCATTTATAGAAAAGTGCTATTTGAAAGCAAATCAAATCACATCAAAGTTACTATATATAAGACAAACAGCATAAAAAATTATTATAGTATAAGAAGTCGTTGCGGGCCGCCAGTTTGACACCCCTTATTTGGATGAATACTTGGGGAGTTACGGTGGACACCCTAAAACTAACATTTATAACATCTTTGCAGATTTGTAGTCAACATATCTGCATTTCGAACTTCTGATTACCCTGTGATAACTGCTATATTATTGATATTTGATGTATAGTGTGAAGTACATTATGATTCTACGTGAAATGTTCTAATTTATTATTTTAAAATAATTGATACATCACAATAAATCTCCTATGTTATGCACTCACAAACTTTATAATACAAAAACTATTAAGTGGGTTTTACACGATTCAATTAATTGAAAAAGTTGAGATTCAATTAATTGATGTGTGTAAAGCGTAAAAAAATCATCAATTAATTGATCAATTAATTGACAAAAAATTTGATCAATTTATTTTGAAAATAGAACAAGTTCTATTTTTCGTCAATTTTTCATCAATTTTTTAGGGAATTCTAGGTATATTTTTATCTGTTAAGATATTGCCAACTGTTTAGTTGTAGCATAACCTCGAAACATATTATTTTTGTTTCGTTTTCAAATCTAACATAACCTGAAACGTTCTAATTTATCATCATCTAGGTTATTTCTTTTGTTTTTGTTCACAGCTCGTAATTTTGTGATTTTTTCAATATTTTCATTTTGATAATATGTCAACATGTTTTACAGTTGGTAATGTAAAAATTTTCAAAAAAATTGATAAATAAATTGATGTGTGTAAAGTGTTGTTTTTGTTCTCAAGCTTACCAATAAATTTTTCAATTAATTGACAAATAACTTAATCAATTTGTTGATCAATTAATTGAACTGTGTAAAACTAACTTTACGTTTAAAAACAGAAAATTGTCCAATACACGATATCGGTGCATGATAGGTATATGCTCTTGCGAACTTTTTTTTAGGTCTAGTTAAGATCTACATTTTTTGTCTACAATATGTGAATATATCTCTTAAGGTTTAGCCTACGTAATCAATCCAAACTGCGGAGAGTACAAAACTGACGATTTACTCCCCCCCCCCATAACGCCCCTTACGGGGACATGGACGAAGTTGGAACCCTCACTAAAACCTTCCTCGGATTATTTTAGCCTCCTGAACTAAATTTGGTGAAAATTGATCCATCCGTTTGGTTTTACATAAAGAACAGACAAACAAACACACAAACAGAAATTGATTTTTATATATAAAGATATATTACGGCTACAAGTATATAAGGCATAGATACCTTATGCAAAAATCATTAAAATATAAATTTTATCATGGTCTTTGTAACCGGTTAGTATTATTTGATGACTTACCGCTTATATTATAATTTAATATACATAAGACTATCATGGCCTCTGTCGGCGGTTAAGATCTATTATCGACCTCGATTATATTGTATTATCAACCGCTTACAAAGACAATGATCTGAGTTACATTATACTGATTTTTGCATAATTTTCCACGCCTTACTTATAAGACTTATATGGATTGGAAAAGGCTCGTGCTTTGTTGTGACTTTTTGAGCTATTGTTACAGTAGACTCGCGTTTGTGTGAACACTCGTAAATATAAACTATTCAATAATATAAACAGCAGAATGTACATATTTACCACTCTGTACTGTGAACAAATTGAATCTTCAATAATGTGAACAGTTAATAATTTGACTTATTGACATGCGTAGACATGCGTAGACATGCAAATAATTATGAGTAAAACCTTATTTGTAGTTCGGGTACAGCTGTGTACAGACACGAGTTTCTTTGCTTATGAATAGCGTGCTTTAATATGGCTAAAAGTAAAATAAAGTGTCTAACTTTTTATGAGAAATCTAGGATTATAGAAGACCTTAATAAGGGCATGAATGTTGCCGCGTTATCAAAAAAATATAGGGTTTTTACGGTCTTCTTATTTCTTTTTTAATAGGTGATAACTACAGGTCAAAAGAAGGGGGAAAACCTTAAAACACCTTAGTAAAAGTTTTATAATAAAAGAGATATTAATTTAAAGTTTTTATTTTTATGGGATAAAAAGAAAACGATAAGCACTTTTACAGCAGATGTTCGAAGTTATCACCCTGCTGTTATATGCAAAGTCTTGCTAGCGTATCCATGAATCAGCGTATGCTGCAAGGCTCATGCTTTGTCGAGTTTCCGCCGCTGCTGCTTCCACCCGGTTGCGACTCTAGGTCCATAATTTCGGTGGTATATACCATGGTCTTCAAACGGTTCCACAAATAAAAGTCTAATGGTGTTAAGTCTGGTAACCGGGGAGGCCAAAGATTATTTTCAAATACATTGTTTACGTGTTGACAAACGAAACGGCTGAAACGCTCGGGTGCACCGTCTTGAAGAAACTACATTTCTTGTCGTACATTTAATGGAATATCTTCTCAAAACACTGCCAAATTATTTTGCAAAAAAAAAATAAATAATTTTGAGCATTTCATCGATCTGGTAACACAAAGGAGCCATCAACTGTGAGTTTACCAATCCGGCCCATTCGTTCACAGAAAATCTGTCCTGAAAATGGCCACGCCGAATAACATGCGGATTTTCGAAACTCCAGATGTGTGTATTGTGACAGTGTTTGCGCCGTTACGCGTAAACGTGACTTCGTCAGTCACCAACACACTCAACGCAAAATTTGGTAGTTCGTCATTTTTGCGCAAAAACCATCTACAGAATTGTACGCGTTGAGGATGATCCTGAGGTTGTAAAGCATGTAATCGTTGTACATGGAATGGATATTGTGGCGCCCGCACCGTTCCGGTTCGAAAGAGAAAGGTGCCGGACGTCAACATGGGCAACGAAAAAGATTCGTGTGACCCCCCCGCACGTGACGGGAATAAAAGAACTGTACAGTAGGCGTAAGGTGGTTGTAGACGCACCGAAAGACCTCAGACAAATGAGAGAGCTGGCTAAAAACAGGCGAGTTACTCCAGTGCAGATCGCGAACACAAAAGGGAAGGCAGGTAGGTAGAGACGTACTTCACTTCAAGGGGTTTCTCTCGAAGACTTACACAAGTTGGAAGGCTCACCCTCGGAACATGTAGGTAGAAACGGCGAGGCCCACAGTGTGAATAAGGAGGAATAAACGACCATCAACCTCTCCTCTTGAGTCCCTAAACAAACGAGGAACCTACGGGCTGCACTTGAGTAACCGGAGAAAATATTGAATTAATGTTACTAACAAAATTTAAATTAGGAAAAAGTATTGAATTTATTTTAGCCAGTCTCACTCGAAAATTACCATAATGGGCGTGATAGATAAAATAATTTACAGAAATTTATGGATCACCCGGTAGACGTGTGATATAAATTCTACAATTTTAGAGGTGTGAATTGTAGGCGAAGCACACATAAATTTCTTGGCGTTGTTAGTTTCTCTCCGACACAACCAAAATACATTGGGGTGAGAAACTTAAGACACAAAAATTATTCTCAATTGTAAACGGTTATAAATATACAGTATTTACAAAAATATGCACTAAACTGGTACATGTGAGCGAACCAACAGTTTGTATATGAAGAAAGAAAATATAAATAGTTAATATTGAACAATTAAACTCTAAGAAAACAAGAAATATGCTAATATATACAAACTGTTGACTAGCTATGGCCAAACTGGCATGCGTAACAATTAAGTTAACACCCAATTGCAAATGCAACAATAAAATAAAACAATTAATGGGCAGGTTAACTAAATGTAAAACAATTAGTAATAAATTATCTAAATGAAAATAATAAAGAAGTACGCCACTGGTGTTGTCCGAAACACGCTGTGGGTTAAACAACTAGTCTCAAACGACTAGAAATATGAAATTAATAATAATTAATAAATAATCGTAGCAAATGATTAATAAATAATAATTATTTAAACAATTAATATATTTGAATTTAAAATGCATTTGCAACATTAAATACATTAAAAGATGCCGTAAAAAACGGACAATCTGCAAGAGTGTATCAGATACACACACACACACACACACACACACAAAAGTTTAGGGTTTGTAAGCTCCTAAATAGCAAAAATAAACTATCCTTTGTTCAAAACACGTGGTTTTGGAAACAAAGGAAGTTGTATATAAAGTGAAAATTAATATGATTCTCTACTTACGCGTATCTTATTTACAAATAAGATTAAAAAAAGGGATACTTAGGTGACCGCAGGGGGTGCAGAAAGTCCCTTGGTTCCTGTGATCCAGGAAGAATCTGGAACTCGGCCTAAATTCTTCTGGTTTGCTGGCAGGTAGCCAGATAATCACGCAGATTATAGGAGGTCAGAGATCCGCAAATCTTCTGACTATATTTGGCGCTGATGGCCCACAATGTTCGAAAAGAACGTAAGAAATCACAAAAAAACACAAAACTTGATCGTTCACTCTCACAAGTTTGCTGCAATAATAATGTTTTTGCGGGAGAAAATGAACGCATTAGCGGAGATCGACCAGTCCAAACCTAGAATTTGTAGGAAATGTTCGGTCCCGAAAATAATATAAGAACATTATACCGGGTGTTTGGAAAGTAGCGCACAATATTTTCCACCCAGGTAATAATATTATTGTTTGCGCTCCACGGGGGCAACAGATGCTCGCGTAGTCCTCGCCATACAATACAATTTGAGACACCTACTTTCCGAGCGAGGTTTAAAATTCGTACATCAGCATCCAAAATTCGTTGGAACCGACCAGGTCCTCCATCACGCTTTAAAACAAATAAACAAATTGAAAAACAAATTTCATTTGTTAGTTCGCAGATTACTACAAGTTTTTCTGACATTAATTTATCGCTTCCCTATAAAAACTATAAAACTTTTACTAAGGTGTTTTAAGGTTTCTCGACTTCTTTTGGCCTGTAGTATCACCCATTAAAAAATAAATAAGAAAACCGTAAACATCCAGTACAGTGTAGCTAAATCTACTGTCACATAAAAAATAAAACAAAAGATCATATCAGCAGTTAAATAAACTTAACAGTAAAGAAAATTCGAAAGTGCACTTTAAGAAATTCTGAAAACCCTAGAAGTAAAGGTGGAAAATTTAAAATAAACATACATAGTGTAATATGGAGACAGCAATAAAGGTCTGAAAACACTTAAGGGGGTCTATTCTGTTACTTATCGACAGTCACAACAGTACAGTTTGCCGTACTTTTGTAACTTTCGACAGGACACTGTAAAAAGAAATGTTAAAAAGCTTACAAAATAGACCCCAAGGGCTGTATTATTTCAAGATTCAGTAGTGTGCACAGTCTCGCATATACAAGCATAAACAAGCTCGAATTTTTCGTATTCACTTACAAACGCGAGTGTACTGTATTATTATTAAACGCAGATTTATTTCTATTTTAGCATATAGTCTTAACCAGGTTATATCTGGTAGTCTTACCATCTTTCCACATGCATGCTACTAAAGCATATTCTGGCAGCTTGTCTTGTTAATAATTTGAACCCGCACTGAGTATCTCTAATGTTTTTAACTGCAAAAGACCACACCAAAAAATGGAAACCATGCATCAAAATGTTTCTGAAGAAACTTCTTGTGGCAATCGCATCATCTTCTAAATGCGCCCTTGATCCAATTATTATAGCTAGTTTTTTAGCTGCAAGTTCTGGCTTCTGGAAATAATCCACTGAAAATTAAATAAATTATAATGATAATAAATAAATAAAATACTAAAGTACAATAATATGTAAAATATATACGAGCCCAACGTCATATGAGTTCGCCGATACTTTCAAAATATTAAAACTAACTGTTCAATCTTGAAATCCTGGATGGTGGAAAATACTATTCCGCTTTTAGACTAGACATCTATTAGCCCGGATTTTTTCCCAATGGAAACTGAGTCAAAAAAATGCGAAATCGTCTAGCATAGACGGACTATTTTGGAGTAAGGCTGCGGTTACAGTGGAAGCGTGTTCGGCCGAACTGTGCTACGCTCGTACTCGACTGCATTCGGTCCACTGATTCAAACGTGTAGAAATACGCATGTGTGGTTACAGTAGAAGCTTATCAATCGCGCGAAACTGCTAGAACTAAACACCGCCTATCTACTCACTCGAATACGTGCGAATATGCCCGAAGTGTACTTCGGGCGAACACGCTTCCACTGTAACGGCAGCCTTACGAGATTTCAAAAAATTTAGTAGTCCTTTTCTGCAGAATACTCAAAGTTTTGTGGATACTATGCCGCGACGCATAGACAATTTTGAGAAGTCGGGGTGACATTACCCAATGGTAAATCACATATTTTTTGAATTGGTCAAACTTACATGATTTATCTCGAAAAGTTTTACAGAAACATATTTATATTTTGTACATTATTTTTTAGTTCAAAATTACGTTTTTCCGTAATGCCCACACGAATTCGGCACACTGTACACTTTAAATATAACTATTACTCTCGCTCAATGTCTCTTTTTTGATACAAATGACCTATACTTTACTTTATCATCCTAGATATAATATATGATTGGATAAACGTCATACAGTTCCATCTTTCGGTGGGAGAAGGAACATAACCTGTCGTATAAACCGAGCCATACTAAGTAAATTTTTCGTTTTTTCATGCCTGGCCATTTAATTTCAATTAATTTAGTACAATTTATACTCGTGGTACATATCTCAATTTAAGTATATTAAGCTATTGGTAAAAAAAAAACATTATTCACTTCAATGTCACATTTTATATGACAATAATTTTAATTTTAGTAGCTAAATTATTTCAAATAAATATGAAATACTGTTTTCAAAGTACGTTTCAATTTAGTTTTAAAATAATATGACTACATTGGCATTAGCTGCAAGGGAGATAATTTTGGAATTGTTTCAGAAATAAAATTGCATAAATAAATTTAATATAATTATTCAAATATTAAAACATATTAAACAATAAAAAATAATCTATTTTTTAGTAAGAGACACTTGGGTGCAAACATGTTCATTAATGTAATTTACGACCTATGTAAACATAACATGAACAGGAACTCGTAAATTCTATTTATCTTAAAAATATGTCAAATTAATAGGTTAAATGTATTCGGGCCATATGTGGAAATTGTAGCCAAACGCCTTGACACAGAAAATTGAAATTTGGCTTGCTTCTACAACTCTTTGACCCAAATAAAGTATAGAGTTCAAAAAACATAACGCGGGAAAAATATAAACATATATATTATATGTTATGTTTGTTTATATTTCTGTCCTGAAATATAACCATTTGTTCTAGTTATTTTTCTAAAGAGATTATACTATTTAATTTATTAAAAATAAATATCATCTGGATGACCGGGGTGTGATATAATATTTTACAGTCAGGCAGTGTCACACTCTCGGTGCAGTTCTGTTTTAGACAGTCCTAAGTTTACGACAAGTTTAAGGGCAGTGAGATTCTGTATATCATAAGTTAGAGATATTTAGAGTGTTCGGACGAGTATAGTAAAAATGTAACAAGCAGTGGCGCAGCCAAGGGGGGGGGGGCTGGGCCCTTCCCAAAACCAGCAGATTACACGGCGCTGCTCGGAGAGTTGAAGATAAAATTTGTTAACCACAACAGTAGTTAATATTTAAATTACTTCATTGTTAACAATATTGGCATTTTTTTCGTATAAATAAACATTTTTTTAAGATTGCCTACTCTTGATAAAGTGACATAATTATTGTTCAAGTGAAAATACATCACTTTCCAAATATGCTCCAACGAATTATATGAAGGGGAGCGTTGATCATTTTCCCCCCTGACACATCGACTAAAATATTTGCCCAGGCAAATGATAATACTGTTTTAAACAACTAATTACTCGATTCAGATAAGATAAAGTGGAAATCTGACTTCAGTATAACCTTCAGAATGTAATTTTAAATTGACACCTCAAACGTGAAATAGAGTAGAAATAATAGAAATATAATAAAGAAAGTAGTTTTGGTGACAATCGCGCTTTTAAAATCAGTATTTGGTTTTATTTTGTAGATAAATGTGAATATCAATATCTTCTTAGGTATTTTTGAAATTAAGATGTTTTACACACAAAAAGAACTGATATAAGTTGTACTGAACAACAGTGGCGTATTCAGGGGAGGGGGCACAAGCCCCCTCTGATGGTCCATTGAAATGAAAATTTAACAAATTTATCATAATCGTACAGCAAAATAACTTATGTATTTTACAATAATAATAAGCTATATTTTATTATGGTGAGTGTTGAAATTAACAGAAAATGCATATTTACATGTTATTTTTAGGTTTTCGTAGGTATAATTAAGAAATCCTTATTCCGTCACATGAGTCCGGTACAAATTGTGGCCAAGCGGCTGATATAAAGAACTGAACATAAGTAAGAGAAATATTGAGACTTCAAAAATATATCCCGCGAAAAATATAAATAAATTGTATTTATCGAAGAAAAAATCAAGTGAAAGTTTTTGATTAATGGATTAAAAACACATTTTTTTTCAACAAATAATGGAATTATTATTTGATATAAACATCAATATCCAACAGCAGGGGTGTCATGATAAGCAGTGATGGAACTTTAAATATCCCGAAAGGTTTCTTGACATTTTTTTATAAACAGAAAAGGGGAAGAGAGTATATTTTATATTTTTAAATATATTTTTCCCCTAAATAAGCTCAAGTGATTTTGACTACCGCTTCAGGGGCCACAAAAAAATAGACTGAGGGCCGTATGACACCCGCGTGCCCTCAAAATTTGATTCGGCCCTCCCCAAGACAAAATCCTGGCTGCGTCACTGGTAACAAGTAATTCTGTATTGACATTAGTGCAGTGTCTAGCTAAAGAATGGACTCACACTATTCGAAAACTTGGAAGAGACATATCATTTTTCGGAGATACTAGTGAGGATAGTGGTGTCCAGTGGACAAGTTAGTGTTTCGTGTGTAACAGAGCCTCTCAGGTGTTTGAGTGTTTTGTGAAAGTGTCTTTAAATTTGGATTAGCTGTTAACAACGTAATTGTAAATCTAGTTCATAGATTGACAATCTGATGCCCACGGGCGCTCGAGAATCCTATTTAAGGTGCCCGCCGCTAAATTTAAAAAATAATAACGAAATTTTATAAAATAAGTTCGTTGACAGACGTTTACCACGATATGCGTCAAAACAATACCTACCTACTGTTCATTTCATACTGTTGGAGAAACAAAATAGATGATAAAAAAATAGAGGATAAAAAATAATTCTAATCACTATTTTCGAATAGTTCACCATTAGTATATTCTTGGCATAGGCGTGGAAAACTACTTCAAACTACAAAAAATAATTACTGGATCTAGAATTTTTAACTGATTTAATGGGTAATTTAATGAACTAAATTTGAAATTACATGGAAAAAATCAACACATTGTTCAAAACATAAGTTCAGTAAATTTTTCAGAAGTAAATTGGCACTTTGGAAATCACGTCTATTGAAAAATAATTTATTACATTTTCCACATTAGAAAAATATTGTTGAAAGCTTTGCTAATAAGAATGTTACTATTGCTTATTTTGCACATCCTTTGGACATACTTCTGGAAGAGTTTAACTCTAGATTTCAGGAATTTTGTGAATTGGATTCATTCTTAATATTTTTTGAAAATCCTTTTACCACTACAGACAAAGATGCGTCTGGTAAAACTGCAAATTATTTTCAAATGAGAAATGTGGAAATTTTGGAAAATTGGAAAAAATAGATTTTAAAAATGACAGCATTTAAATCACATGAGAATGATGAACTATTCTGAAATTTGGTAGATAAAAATAGTTACCCTTTATTAAGATAATGTAACAACATATTCACAAATTCGTGTAAACCTCTTTTTCAAATATGAAGCATTTAAAATCAAAGTACCATTCCTGCCTTACTGATACGGAACATTACCTGAGAAATGGGGTTTCAACTTGCGTGCCTGATTACAAAAAATTAATTGATGAGATGCCAAATATCACATTAAAGATGTATGTACCAGTGACGGCATCCTAAATTTTCAGGATGCGGTTCTATAAAGTCATGTGATATCTAGGAACCTATTCTGTATTTTTAAGAATGAAAACAAATCACTTACTTCCATTTATTAAATATAAGGAAAAAATTTTAAGAGCGTATTATTAATAACCTATAAAATAAATATTACATTTGCAACACTGCAGGGCAACAAGTCAGAGTAATTCATTTATTTTTAATAATTCTAACAACCGGTTCCCTAAGGTTTCAATAATTTTAAGAAACGGTTCGCGCGAATCGGTCCGAACCGGTAGGATGCCATCACTGGTATGTACTCTTATTTGGTGCCCGTCGTCATAAGCCAGCCATTGAAGGTACCTTTCTTTTCGAAAAAATTACTGATCCCTTATCTAGTGAATAATAAGGTAAATATTAAACCCGTATCGTAAATAAAGTAGGTTAGTTAAAATGGCGAGTTTAATTCAACAATCCTTAACTTCTTTCTAAGAATCGTTGCAACCAGTCAGCAGGCGAGAGGGGGTTCATATCCTAAATCCGCTTGCGGAATATGAACTATATTAATACAAAATTAAGTAAATTAATATCATATTCAAAATTAACCAGCCAACCGTAACTTTCATTTATATTATCAGTAGGTTCCCCACATAGCGTCCATATGGGCCAGTCCCACCTCCTACAGAAAGTGATTAGTATAGCTATTTTAATTTCATTAACAATCAATACTTTTATTATATAAAATAATATTTTATTAAAAAGAATACATACAGTAATAGTTCGTACTTCAGAAAATACGAATTTCGCTACAATACGAGTAATAATTTTCCATAAAAATATATACAGTGGTGGCCATAAGTATGGAAATGTTTGTTATATTCATGTTAGGATCAGGACTAGTTCTTGGACGTGCTTTATATGTTACATTAGCAACCATAATGTGATGATATATATGTGACAGATTGTAAATAGACGTGGTAATAAATGCTTATTTGGGCCCGGATTTGTGTGTTTTAATTGATATTATTACAAACGCTAGAAAGCGTTTATTATCAGAAGTGGGATCTCCCTACACCCATAAATAATTTTGACCAGTTTTTGTTGTTCCATACATATATGTATATATTTAATTATTGAAAGATGAAATGACAGAAACACGTGGCGATGTAAAATGAGAAAGGCGATGTGACGAGAAAGTAAAATGAGGAAGTAAAGTGACTATTTGACCTTGAAATGAGCCGAAACGTGCCTTGTTCCTCTACTAGATTGTCAGTTGCAAAAAAGATGAAAAACAAGTTTTGTGATGGCATATATGTATATGTGACAGATTGTAAATAGGCATTGTAATAAATGTTCGTTTGTGCTTGAATCTGTGTGTTTTAATAGATATTATTACAAGCGCTAGAAAGCGTTTATCATCAGAAGTGGGATCTCCCTATACCCATAAATAATTTTAATCAGTTTTTGTTGTTCCAAAAAAAATTTTTTTTTTTATTATTGAAAGATGTAATGACAGAAACACGTGGCGATGTAAAATGAGAAAGGCGATATGACGAGAAAGTAAAATGAGGAAGTAAAGCGTTTGCGTTAAGATAGCAAGTTGTTTTATTTTGCAGTTAAAATTTGTAGAAGATCAGAACGGCCTAGTTAGGATCAGGACTAGTTCTTGGACGTCCTTTGTAATATGTTACGTTAGCAACTATAATGTGATGACATATATGTGACAGATTGGAAATAGACGTGGTAATAAATGCTTATTTGTACCTGGATTTGTGTGTTTTAATTAATATTATTATTACAAACGCTAGAAAGCGTTTACATTCATATAACTTGAGTTATGCTTATACATTTAACATATCCAAATTAATTTAGGAAATGGGTTTTTAATATATATTTATTGTACAAGTGATAATATGTTTGAAATGAAAGATACAATTCAACATAAATGATATTTATTTGATCAAAAAACCATGGAAACTTATATAAAAATAAATTTTAATTAGAAATTAATATAATTCTTTAATATTTAGTGGAGTAGCCCTTTGCTTTAATCACAGAAAAACATCTTCTTTGCATCGAATCTACTAAATTAGCACAAATTTGTTGAGGAATGTTTTTCCATTCTTGCTCTATAATTTTAAAAAGTTGGTCATTGTTTGTTGCTCAATTTTTGCGAATTTGCCTATCTAAATGCTCCCAAAGGTGCTCGAGTGGATTAAGATCAAAATTCTGAAATGGCCATTTCATTATCGGTACGTTTTTATGTAAAAACCAATGTTTTATCAAATTTGACGGATGCTTCGAGTCTTTGTCTTGTTAAAATAACCATCTCAGAGGCGTTTCTTCTTCAGCATATGTAAACATCACACTCTATAATATGTTTATACTTAAATCGATCCATTATCCCATCAATTCTTATTATTGGACCAGTTCCACATGAAGAAAAACATCCACAAACCATGAAGTTGCCGTCGCCATGTTTGACAGTGGGTTATCTGGTACTTATTGTCGTATCTAGCACCCTTCGGACGCCTCACATACTTCTTTCCATCACTCCCGAACAAGTTAAATTGCTTTCATGACTCATAAGACCGTTTTTCATTTATTAATGGACCACTCCAAATGATCACTAGCAAAATCCAATCGAGCTCTTCTGCTTTTCTTAGAAATAAGTGGCTTTTTTACCGCTACTCTACCAAATAATCCCATATTATTTAGTCTCCTTCTTATAGTACGATTTGACAATGAGATATTTCTAAGATTTCTTCAGAAATGTGTCTTGATGTCTTTTTCGGATCACATGTTTAATTTTATCTACTCTTGACGTGTTTTTTTTTTTTTTTTTATAGGTCGGCCACTTTTAATTTAAGGTCCACGGTGCCTCTATCATGAAATTTCTTTATAATTTTTGAAATCGTACCTTTTGGTATCTTTAAAAGTTGAGTAATATCCCACTGTTTATTGCTACTGTGGATAATTGAATAATTTTTTATTTTACATTGTAAGAATAATATTTTTTGAGGCATAGTAATATCAAACACGTCAATACAATAATGTATAAGTTTTATGCTAAAATCTTCAATTCAACAAGCTGGTTATTGCATAGTAGAGAATGTTTGATAAGGTTTCCATACTTTTTGGCCAGGCGCATTTTAAAATTTCAATGTAAAATAGTGTATATATAAAAATTATTAGTTTATTTTAGAGATATTTTGTTTCTTTTTTTATTGTTTTCAAAGCTTGCTACGTTCAACTTTGTAAAACTTATGTAGATTATTATTTTGTAAATAAATGGTCGCCATTTTGAAATGGTTAACATAAAAATATTGGTGTCATTGTAAAGCTAATTTAATGTACTTTTAGGAAAAAAATATAAAATTATCGATTCCCTATGCTAGATCAAAAATTGACATCATTTCCGATGACCCGGAAGTGCCACAGAATTCTTATAGTAACCTTTAGATGGGCCTTTTTGTCTAGTTTAACTCTTGTTCTGAAGATTTTTTGTATCTTTACAAATAAAGGAGATTTTCGGGGTGCCCCGTTTCAAACAAACACCCTGTATACAAATTACAAGAAAAAAAAATATCTATAATAATTTAATTTTTATTAGAAAAAATAAAAAGTTTCCATACTTATGGCCAACACTGTAATTATAACAACCATATTTCTTCTATTTAAGCCCCGATTTAGACAAAATAATCGGAGCAAAGTCAGGCTAATTACTTTATTTATATCTGTTCTTCACTTTATTTTCCGTAAATTAATGCCAGTCAGGATTAATACTTGCTAAATTATATATAATCTACTATATTTGAAAAAAAAAAAAATACATACCCTTTAATATACCGGACATAACTGCCTCCAATTTAAATAAATCAGAAAATTTGGTTGCTCCATCGGCATCCGCAAACAACAGTAGTGAACCACGTGCACTATCCATACCCTTAAAAAAAATTAATACATAATATTTATTTCTAGCTTTTAATCTATATATACAGAGTGGTTGAAGTTACCTTACCCAATGCACAACTTCTTTATTATTCAAAATACGGTATAACGATATATACGGTATAATAATCTATATTTAGCAAAACAATTGACTATAAAATATGGGAGTTGTTTGAATATCTATGAAAACATTGAATAGAATAAAATTCATGATAAGAAAAAAAAAAAACGCTGTTAACGCACATAAATACAGTAACGCTGTTAACGCACATAAATACAGTAACGCAGTTTCTGGAGTACTAAGTTACAGTCGGCCTACAACCTGTTACCTCTTTTGGGAACAGACTTAAATTGTGTTAAGGGACTCATCAATGTGCAGGAGTTGAATGTAGGCATTATATTGGTGCTGTGTTGCATTCTGAATGCAAACCAGCACACTAGCGATAGGAATTAAAGCGAAAGCGATCAGTGTTTTTTGTAAATTATATATTATAACGAATTTATTGCACTGATTAACACAGGGCTGCGAAAAATATAAAATGTCCGCCGATTTTGATTTTAAGGGGTAGGATTTAGGTAGAATGGCGAATCCTGATTTCATATCAGATTTTTGTCCTTCACGTCTAGTTTTTTTTGCAATTCTCAAGAGAAAATATCATGGATAATATTTTTAGATAAATAACTTCAGTAAAGTGTATCTCTTAATTTTATTAACTAGCAGACCCCGTTGCCAAGAACGTTGGCAAACTGATATCGAATAAAAATCAATATAAGCAGGAATCAATTATTAAAATTTTTATGATTTTGCGTATATTAACAAAACAAACACGTTTCCTGATTATACCTAGGAAATCCTAAAAACCGATTAATGCGTGTCGTATAAAAATTAGTATCGGGCTGGATACGGCCCACGCCCATATGCTGGATATCAATGTTATAGCTGTTTCTGATTATACCTAGGAAATCCTAAAGAGCCGCTTAATGCGTGTCGTTTAAAAAATAGTATTGGGCTGGATGCGGCCCGCGGGCCATATACTGGACATCAATGGTATATCTGTTTCTGTTTATACCTAGGAAATCCTAAAAACCGATTAATGCGTGTCGTTTAAAAATTAGTATCAGGCTGGATACGGCCCACGGGCCATATGCTGGACATCAATGTTATAGCTGTTACTGATTATACCTACGAAATCCTAAAAAGCCGTTTAATTTTAACCGTTTTTCATTTTTTGACATCAATGATATAGCTGTTTCTGATTATACCTAGGAAATCCAAAAAAGCCGCTTAATGCATGTCGTTTAAAGTTTAAAAATTAGTATCGGGCTGGATACGGCCCGCGGGCCATATGCTGGACATCAATGGTATAGCTGTTTCTGATTATACCTAGGAAATCCTAAAAAGCCGCTCAATGCAGGTCATTATACGTTGCGTAACATCAATTCAAAACATGCCCCTGACACAACTGACAACTTTCGCTCGAGTCACCGTATGTACTGCAATGCTCTGCTCTAGTGCCTGGTAAGCTATATGTTTCGTCGTATACGTCGCCCCCTACTACTGACTTCGTTACCGCCCACACCCCGCAAAACCCATTCACATCTCGCAACTTAGCGTTACGATGACACACAGAAATTAGGGCTTTTATATATATAATACTTCAATATAAAACATGGAGATTTTTTTATGATAAAGGCAATTCTACTCATAGAGACAAGCGCGCCTTGTAGCCTTTCTCTTGTGTCCTGCGGAACTATCATGATGAATTTGACGTTACCGCATGTATGTGACTTTTATCTAGCAACACTTCCTATATGTAAGTGTTTACATATTATACTCATTGTTTATTTACATGAATCTTAAGACAGATGCAATATTTACAGTCGGCCCTACTAAATACGAGTTATAGATAATAAGACTATTCCAATCCTTTAGGCGGAACTAGATTTTGCAATCTAATAACTTATAGTTTGATTCCAGCTTTTTACCATTTTGGTTAAGCTTTGTAAAACATACTTACAATAAATATTTTTAAGTTACGGTAAATATCATTATAAAATGTCATTTTCAGTATATTTAAATTTTTGTGTCATTCTTAATACAAGTTTCCCATTTATTTATTTTGGCTTAAAAATATGTATGTAAAAATATGTCATATTTTTAATAAATGTCATTGGTTTCCATAGTTTTACTGTTGGAATTTTAAATTTTCACATACCAACGTGAAAAATTAACTAACCCAAGCAAGGTCCCTTCTCGTGACAAACTAAAGGAACGAAATTCCCATTTAGTTCCGCCTAAAGGTTTCGAAAAGCCTTTATGTATTTTTGCTCCAAAATAGAAAATAATCATAAAATTAGGGAAAAAAATTAATGACACGTATTTTTAATCAGCAAAAATATCCAAAGGAAACCGTTGTTAGACGGTAGCGCAATATGTGACGTCACACTAATATGGTCTATTATTCATTATTATTATTCAATTGTATTCGCAACTATAATTACCGAAACGGCGCCACTATCGCCTTCTGAACTTTTGACACGAAAAAGGATAGTCATCTGTCAACGTATTTAAACAGTATTGGTTTATAAACAATTTTTGGTCTAATTTACGTTTTCTTGTTGTACACATTATATTGGAATTAAAACCGAGTATTAAAAAAGTGTACAAATATATGTGAATCCATTTTATGATAAAATTGGTTGTTTGTAAATGAATATTTTCAGAGGTTATAATGTTGGTGCTAGGTTATACTCACAGAGAAAATAAAATATTATGCTTTGAACTTAAAACATTTATTTGAATACTTAATATCTACACATTTGTCAATAAATTTTATAGAAAGAGAACTGGTAATTTTTCGTCACAAGAATACTGTCAAATATTTGCAAACTAACACACTTACGGAACACCCACATGAAAAAACAAGGGGTTTTAATTATATTAACAATAATCTACACAGCATTAAACGATTTTCTTGCACATGTGAGACAAGGAAAATTAAAAATTCAATGTTAAACCTTGTTTAGAAACATCTGAACAGTAGAAATTCCCTTCCATAAATACAAACAAAATTTTAGAATCATTAATAAACTTTCTTTTTCACTTGTAGCTAAACATAAGTATAAATGATGCATTTATTAACTTTTAACACATTTTTCTCGTTGGGATTAAAATTAAATTGCAGAACTAATAAAGAAACTTTGTCATATACAATAATTTTTTTAACAAAATTCATCTAATATTGGAAGATTTTTTTCTCTGAATGACAACCATACACACAACAAGGAGTATTTAACCTTTTTTGCTTAAATTTATCACTTTATTTGTTGTAAAAACGAAGTAAGAATGGACAGAAACAAAAAAACACATGCTGAACTATACGTAAACAATGACAGTATACTTTTTAGAAGTGTTCGCTTTATTGCCGCTGGAGGGATACGCGTTAATTTGAGTCATCAATTGTATTTGATATCTGACCGAAGTCGAATTCTTATTGGAATCTCATAAACAATAAGGTCCGGTTTCTGAGATCTTAGCCTAGTTTAACCATTTGGTTAAACTCGGTTACAATATAACAATCCCATAATAAACCGTAGCAACCATTTTCTGAAGCTTTCAGAAACCTAAGAGATACAAGGTTCGTTAAATAAGAAAAAAAATGCCATTTTAAGAGAGAATTTAATTTAATAATCACAAATCTGAAAGATAAAGATTTGGAAACCTCTTTCTATTAATATTTGTATTATTAAATACAGATTGAATTAATAAATGTAAAAATTTCAATTTTTTTCCTTAATCTACGACGTATTTTAAAACATGTATGTGTAAGTAAATGATCATTGAAAATCAGAAAAAAAATACTATATTTTATGGTTACTACTAAATTGTCCCCTCAAAAAGGCAACATTTTGTCTAACCTAACCAACCTTGTACGTCCTATAGCACTGGTTTTGAACCTTTTAAAACGTGGACCACCTTTTTACCTTTTAGAGACAATTAAGGAGGACTAAAAAAAAAATAGGATTGCACACTAGTAGTCCGCGGATCACAGGTTAAAATTCTTTCTCCTGGGAAAGGTCCCAGTGGTGAAACTCAAAAAATACTCAGTATATATTTATTTACATGTTTTTTTTTTTTTTTAATTCTCAGTACTTTTACTATATTATGCGGTTTAAATATCTGTATATGCATGGCAATTTTCAGCTGTCTAAATTCAGCCGTTTGACCACCATTTCAACTATACAGGCAGAGAGACACATGAGTGACAGTAAGGGTTCCTTGGTTATACCTATGAATCCTATAAAACTTAAGATATACGAAAACCTCAGCTAGTGCTGAAAATGTATGGAAAACACATACCAATCTGACAGCTCCTCCTTTTCCACGATTTGTTTCCAATTCTAAGACTCTTAACTTATTATCTGATAATTTTTTGGCATATTCATGTGCAACAGAAACAGTTTTATCTTTACTTCCATCGCTAACAACTATAATTTCGTAAGTAAATTTACTATCTTTGGCTTTACTCTCCAAATATTCAATACATTCATCCAACATAGGGGGCACTAAAAGAAAATACAATAAACACGTGCACTTGGACGAGAATTTTAAAACTTACATCTTTCTTCTTCATTGTACGCAGGAACAATCACACTTAAATTAATAGTTGATGGATCTCCCAATGAAGGAAATAAAATTCGTTCTCCTGATGCAGGATTTATAAAAAACTTTTCACTCTTACTTCTGTAAACATATGGATATGGTTTTGTTGTTATTTTAATTATAATGCAGATCTGTAAAATAGTAAACAAATGTAATATAAAAACTCCAAAATTAAAATCAAAAATTACCAATAAAAAAACAATAGCTAATAAAACACATAATAAAAGAATAAGAGTTTGCAGTGACACAATCATTGTATTTGATTTTTAAAAAATAATAATTTTAACATCAGCATTTAACTCTTTGCCACGTTCATATTTGATATGACAGGAGCTGTTCACGAACTGTCAAATAGCCGGGAACGCATGCGCATATGAAAATTCATTTTTAGGTTATGTAAGCTTCAAACTCCATAGGCGTACAATATAAAACTCTATTTTAAATTACATGACGATTAATTTGTTACTAACTATATTCTGTAATAATATAATGCATTCATTTTTCAGATTTTAATTTATTATTTGTATAAATTATCTTACGACTTTAAGTTCCTTGAAAATTATTTATGAAAATTATACCCCCATGTGAAAAGTTAAAGTACGTCCCAAACGTGCAACATTTATTTAAAATTTTCTACTGAGAAATTTGTTAATAATTCTGTGGAATGGAACTATAATTATTTGTAATATCATTTAAGAGAATAATATAGCAAAATGTAAATATCTGGATAGTTTATTAAAATGTGCGTAATTTGCTTATTATTTTCACTTATATATTATTTATTTTAGGTTATGTTCGACTTTTAGTAAGTTAAAATTAATAGGAGATACATCAGCAAATCTTATAAAAAATATCCACACAAGCGGAGCTTTGGCTGCGTGGAACACTCAAAGGAAGCCTACTAAATGGCTTAAATCTAACAAAAAAATATATCCACCACAGCTACCCGATGAGGCACCCAGGCCTGCTGTAAGTCTAAATCATAAAATAAATTAGGGCTCAATTTTACTTAACAACCTGGAACCTGTAGTTCCATATTATAAGGTTATTAAATTAGATTATGGGAATGAAAAATCTAGTACAGAACCCAAGCGGCTCGAGCGAACGAAGCTTCTAACGTATTCTGAAGTAAATTCTGTCTTGTTCTTAACGTTAGAGCTAACAAAAACTACTGTGCTTGTACTAAAAATGTAGGTTCAGGTTTTTCAGTAAAGTTTTACCCATATTAGTACGAAGCTAAGTCTTACTTTCAATTGAATAAAATGGATTGTTGACCGTATTTTGTAGACAGAATTGGTGTTTTATATCGACGGAAACCCAATAATACACCAATTCTATCTTACTTTAAAATTCGGTAAAACTACAGAATTACACCCTACATCAGAGCCGGATTGAGATTGACGCGAGACCAAAAAAATAAAAGGCAAAAAACCGGAACTGTAATTTTGGTAAAAAAATATGATATCAGTTCCTGAATCAGTAAGGTAAAATCTGTATGTTTCGACAATTAAAAAAATTGGCCTATGAGTCCCAATTTTTCGAATACATTACGGCACTCAACGTGTTAAGAAAACAAAAAAATCACAATCGACAACTCGTGTTTATTTTCACCATGTAAACATTTGTTTACTGTTACTCGTGTACAATATTTACACGAGTAACAGTTTAATGTCACTTTCAAGTGTTCCAGCTTTGCCACAATATGGCGCTGCGATCTTAAAAAGTTTCCCCTATTATTGTAAAAGACAATAACGTATTATATTACGTTGACAATTTCATGTGTATTTATAATTTACGATAACTATGGACATGCATACATACAAAAAAAAAAAAAAAAAAGTTGTTAGTTATTACTTTTATAGCAACTTTTGTTAAATAAATTTTTTAGAAATACTTCTGTCGTGAAATATTCGCAAAAATCTTAAAACCGACACGAGTAAACTCCCATTTCTAGTTAGCCAATTTTTACCAAAAGTTGATCAACTCGTGCCATTGATGTCAAAAGATTAAATATGAAATTTCACAAAAATCCTGTCAGCCGAATTTGCTCTGCACTTGTACACAGACCGACAGGCAGACATCATGCTAAAAATAGTCAAAACGTTATGAGAGACCTCAATTCGTGGAGATCCATCGAAATCTCGAAATGTCAAAATCGGTATGATCAAAATACCTCCCTAATGTTGGCGGTCGGTAATAAAGAAAAATAAAAATAAATAAATTTTAAAAAAATGTCTCAAATAAAAGTTGTTAGTTATTGCTTTTATAGCAACTTTAGTTAGATAAATTTTTTCGAAATATTTCTCTGTTGTGAAATATTCTCAAAAATCTTAAAACCGACACGAGTAAACTCCCATTTCTGTTTAACCGATTTTTACCAAAAGTTGATCAACTCGTGCCTTTGATGTCAAAAACTTTAATATGAAGTTTCATAAAAATCATTTTAACCGAATTTGTTCTGCATGTGTACACAGACCCACAGACATCATGCTAAAAATACTCAAAATATTATGTACGGACCTCAGTTCATCGAGATCCATCAATATCTCGAAATGTCAAAATCGGTATGATCACAATATATATGTTGGCGGTCGATAATAATGGACTAATTTTTGTTGTTTATTGTTTTGGATGCAATAATTTCTGTTTGACTGGTTTTGTTAGTGTGATCGATGTTATATTAGAGTTTTTATAAGATTATTAATTAAATCTTCCCAAAACCAACCAGAAAGTTTTTATTTAAGATTAAGATTATCAATATTCTTTTATTTTTCAGTACGTATGCCACATGAAAACGAATATCAAATATAGTCCATGGAAAATGTGGTATATAGCTTGTCTTGTACGAGGAATGTCAGTAGATGAAGCATTACGACAACTAAAGTTTGTTTTGAAAAAAGGTGCAAAAGATGTTTCTGAAACAATTGAAGAAGCTCGTCAGATTGCCATAAGTGATCATAATGTAGAATTTGGCAGTAATTTATGGGTTTCTGAATCATTTGTTGGTAAAGGTAGGGTAATAAAAGGTGTCCGAAGACATGCAAGAGGTCGTATGGGAACTGTAGAATATTTTCACTGTCATTATTTTGTGAGATTAGAAGAAGGGGAACCTCCAAAACATTACTATGCTGCTCCTAAAGAACCACATGAACAATTAGAAGATTGGTTAGCGCAAATGAGGCAACGAAGAATTATTAATTCTTTATAAATAGTTCTATAAGTTAGTAATAAAATATATTTTAAAAAATTAAATTTGTTTTTAATTATTTTTATATTGCTTTCTTTGCACATCGCTGACTTAAAACGATATTTTATTTCCTTTGAACATTCATTTAAATTAGAAATAATAGGACCGATTCATTTAAATTAGAATAAATGTCTCGAATAAAAGTTCTTAGTTATTGCTTTTATAGCAACTTTTGTTAAATAAATTTTTTCAAAATATTACTCTTTTGTGAAATATTCGCAAAAAAGTTAAAACCGACACGAGTAAACTCCCATTCTATTTAACCGATTTTTACCAAAAATTGATCAACTCGTGCCGTTGATGTCAAAAGCTTAAATATGAAATTTCATAAAAATCCTTTCAGCCAAATTTGCTCTGTACGTGTACACCGACCAACAGACAGACATCATGCTAAAAATAGTCAAAACGTTATGAAGGGCCCTCAGTTCGTGGAGATCCATCGAAATGTCAAAGTCGGTATGTGTTACTCTTTACAGTTAATATAACTTGTTTAAAATAACCCTATAAAGTTGTAATATTTGTAAATTTTGATTTAAAACCACACCAAATAGGATATAATGAAAAACTGAATTAGGAAATCAATTGGTTTATTAAATTATTAAACGTTTATCAATTTTCATACATTTTATTGTTTGTAATGACAATATTGATGGAATCCTTATAACAAATAGATAGGTAAAGGTGTAAATAATTTACAACTTCAGCTTGGTACGACGCCAGTGACGCCTCTTAGCGTTGTATCTAGAAAAAAAGAAAAAAAACATTAACATAATCCTTCAACCATTAAAAATTAGGCAAAATTCCAGGTAATATAAATAACGATGCAACATTTTCTAAATTTGTTATTGTAATATTGTATACGTAAGCCCTAGTTGGAGGAAGGTAATAAATAATCTAACTTCGGAGCCTCCCCACAAGAAAAAGTTCAAAGTTCAGCTGCGTGTCTAATACAGTTGTAGAATTGTTTTTAAATTCCATCTGATGGACTTCTACTAAAATAGAAGTGCCAACTTTTCAATTAACAAAATCCGGCATTTTTTTTTTTTTTTTAAATCGTACAATCCGCCCAAAGTACCTAATGTAAGTACATATTTATTAATAAAGAAAGTTGGCTATTTCAGAATAAATTTTAAGTGATTATGTAAAAATAAAATGATTGAAATAATTTTTAACGCCCCTAAATTTATTTATTTATTGAAATATTTCGGTAAATATCTGAATATTGTTATTTTTATTTTATTGTTTTTATTTTTTAATTAAAAACAATTTTAATTACCATGACCACTGATGGAAGTTTAGAGTCTGTTTTTTTGGTTTAAGTGGAACTAGATTTTGAAGACAAGTAACTTTTAACTATCGCTGGTCATTATGTTTACCACTTCAATTGTTTAAAAGTGCACTCGTGACAATTTACAAATCAAAATTTTCATTTAGTTGCGCTTAAATGTCTGGAATAGCGTATACATGTAAACTTTCATTGTTTATGTGTAAATTTATGTCAACAATATAAACTCTCAAAAAGAGAGATTAGTTTTAGTTACTAGAATTCAAAATCTAACTCGCTTAAACAAAAAAAAAACGGTAAACTATCAAACATTCAAAAAAAATGAACATTTCAAATTTTATTTTATCTAGAACTGACGTTTTGTAGTTTTCTTTATCTACAAAACTTTCTAAAAGGTTCGTAAATGAGTTTAGTTCAAGACTTTATAAGCCTAGTTTGATGATTATTTAGTTTACGGATTGTCACCTTCTAGAAAATCTTGCATCGCTGGGAAACGTTAACTCGAAAGCTAGAGACAGGCAACCGGAAAGGTACCAGACCCACTTAGGGGCTACTATAGTCCGTTAGAATGCAGTACAGGGTAAATGGAATAGTTCTTTTACATACAATGGGTTCTCTCAGTAAGACCATCGTTTTCTTTCTTAACGAGGTTTCCAGCTGTAAATGAGCTGAACGTTGAAAACGCAGTACAAATGATTATTCAGTTTTCCAAATATTTTTTCCATATAATTTGAATAAATTCTCAACAAGAGTATAAAATTATGCATATTATGAGTTCATCAGCATATTTGATTTCACTTTTTCATTTGGCAGCATCACTTCCATTTCCCGTAAGAGCAATACTGCATTCTAACGTTTGAACGGACTATAGATGTATGCTGCTGTTCAGATTTGAAATAATTTTGAAAACTACAAACAAAATTAATCTATATCTAATGCTAGAACACTAAGCATAATAAGAATATTAAGTGTCAGAATAATAACATGAAACATGTTGTAAATCATAACGACCATCTTTACACAGCAATGTAAATTTACGTTCATTCAATATATTTTCAAATTGACACTGACAAAATATTTTCGGAAACAGCCATAGAATTGTTGGAAAGTGTTTATTTACCTGATTGTATTTCCCGTCCTCATGCGTACCCATTGTGGGATCGGCCTGTTTTGTTTCAACTTTTTAGCGAGTTTTCGCTTAATAATAAATGTCTTGTGGGCAGACTAAAAACATAAATAAATGTTAAAACATATTCTTCAGAACATACAGTTAATATTTCTATTAATAAAACTAATTAATAATACAGGATTATAAAGATATTTCAGAATTATTTATTGACACTCACCATTGTCGATCTTTACAACGACAACTTTAACCACGGAGAAATAGGTTAGAAATGCGTAGTGAATTTTGTAAATAGTGTTGCTGGAGAGTATGGAATTTTGTTGGCAGACCTGTCAGAATTTTTAAATAAGAAGAATTATAAGTTGTTCACACCTTACATAGATGGCAGTATTTAAATTTGAGAATTTGCCACAGTAATTATAATAAAAATAATAATAATGTTTATTGCCTTATAGAAAACAGTACAGTTTCAGATGATCGTTAAATACAAAATTACGATTCATTAATAATTACACTATAGTATTACAAATTATTTCAAAATTTATAAATTAAAATCAAAACATAAATAGTAATTAAAAAAATAAATAAATAAATAAACAAATAAAATAAGGTTTACACATTCCCAGTTTTGTACCTTGATATTTCGGAATTCATATATTCGAGAATACTATATGGGCATAAGTTAATTAAGAACTCTCGCATTACATTTTTAAATTTCTTATGGGGTAACTTTTGTATTGTGGGATAAATTTTATTATATTATCTGTCTCATTTTGTAATACGTAACTAACAGGGAAAGTTCATTTTTTATGTTGTATATTGACAATACATTTATAATATTATCATAGTATTGGTTCACAAGGATACGCCAAAGTCTGTTTACCCCACAACAGTCACCAAAGTAACCAGAACTAGTTTTGTATTACAAATTGAAACGGATTATACATCTGATATTTTGTAGCAAGAATATTTTTTGTGACGGTCAAACGATAGGGTGACCATTCGTCCCGCATTAAGTCACGTCCCGCAAAAGTCCCGCATTCTAACTTTTGAACCTTTTTTTTTGCTCTTCACTTGGATTTGGGAGGTGAGGACCTTTTTTTTGCTTTTCACTTGGATTTGGGAAGTGAGGATCTTTTTTTTTGCTCTTCACTTGGATTTGGGAGGTGACAACCTTTTTTTTGCTTTGTCGCGCATTGCCTTCTTAAGAAAATGGTCACCCTATCAAACGATGACTTGGAATATTTACAAAATGATTGCTACGGGTGCTGTAACTGTGCATTTGTTTTTTTAATAATAAATTTTGAGAATGTATCTACTACATTACCGTATATATATGGTATGCACCGTATAGGGTTAATATTTTTAATGATTTAAATTTTGATCTACAGGAATCTCTACGATTAATATTATTGGCCTTGCAGTAAGGGCTATTGCCCTTACTGCTTTTTTTTTGTAAAAGAAAAATTTTTATTGATAGAGTAGAGTTACCCCATATAGTAATCAGGGCCGTGCCTGGGTATATGGCCGCCTGCGTGCTAGTATGTATGGCCGCCCTTCGAGATAACATCAAAGAAAAAATCAAAATTTAATTTTTAATGTTTATTATTATACTTATATATATTATACATATATATCTAATGTACATGTGCATATTACAATCAAAAATTTACTCTACGCGATTTTTTAGAGGCAAATTCTCCAATCGCTTCTTGAATATTTAAGGAATCAGCAATTTCACTTTCAATAGCAATAATTGATATATTACTGAGACGTTCTTGAGTCATTGAAGTTCTCAGGTGATTTTTAATTATTTTTAATTTTGAAAAACTTCGTTCTCCAGATGCAACAGATATTGGAACTGTCAGTAAAAGTTTTAAACTTGTGGCGACATTTGGGAAAGAAGTCTCCAAGTTGTATTTGTATAAAAACTTTATGAGTTCTCCGGGCTGCTTTCTGTCTTTTATGATAATTTTCAAAGAAATTAACTCTTCATATACTTCTACGCCACTGATATCACAGTATTCACCATCTTTAAATTTATTATGGAGATCGAAACAACTTTTTTTTATTTCCTCATGTTCCATATCAATAAATTTGTATAGAAATCCAAACATTGTTCGAAATTTGACAAAGTTTCTAAACGGGTGGTAAGAGATGAAATAGCTGTATCTAGTATTACATAGTAAAAATTAATTTGAAAATGTTCTTTTGGAGTAAATTGAATATCTTCATCTCCTTCATAGCTAAATTGTTTTCTGTGACGTCGGCGACGTACACTAATTTCAGCAGGAAAATCCGGTTCTGTTTCAAGTGCTTTACAAAGTTCATTAGAAATCTGCAAATAATTTTCGAAACTTTCATCATTTCTAATGCTTTTGAAAAATTTAAAAACTTCCTTAATCGATTCAGCACATGAACTGATATTCCAAGAAACTTTCTGCATCATTTTGCTAATAAAATCTACCTTTTCCAAGATTTCGTACCATATTATTCTTGAACAAATAAATTTATAAGATTTAATTTTCATTGCCAAACATTCAGCTTCATGTCGAACTGTTGGCATTGAACATTCCTCAGCTATTTCTATAAAGCTGTCATAAATTTCACCTAATTCATGTCGCAGTGGTCTAATCGCTTTAATTCTGGCTTCCCATCGAGTTTCACTAACGTTTTTCAATGTTAAAGATTTTACATTTATCTTTAAAACTTGCCATCTAAATGGTGATCCACTGGAAAAATTGTATATTGCTGATACATTACTGAAAAAATCCACCGTTGAAAACGAAACTTTAGCTGCATTATTAATGGCCAAATTTCATGTATGCGCGTTGCATGGCATAAACAAACCTCGTGTATAATTGTCCAAAATTCGTTTTTGCAATCCAATATGTTTTCCGGACATATTAGACCCATCATCGTATCCCTGGCTCCTCATATAGTTAATATTTAATTCAAGATAGTTTAACTTTTGAATTAAGAAGTCATAAAAATATTCTCCAGTACTAAAAAACAATTAAATTTTCTCTTACTTCAACTTCATCATTTTTAATATGTACATACCTGAAAGTCATTGTAATTTGCTCGACATGTCCAGTGTCCGGCATACAGTCCAAAATGACTGAAAAATATTTTGCCTCTTTTATTGATGTTAATATATATTTTTGAATTTGGATTGCAAGGATAGTGATTATTTCATTTTGAAAGCGATTTCCCAGGTAATGTGGTATGTGGTTCTTTAAAGCGGTTGTTTCTTGTACGCGTTTTATATGGTCTGCCATTATATCATCAAATTTTCCTATCATTTCAATTGCTTTCAGAAAATTTCCATTATATTTTTCGTACAATTTGCTGGAAGAACCTCTAAAAGCTAAACACTGTCCTGCTAGAAATTGTACCACATATATCATGCGCCTGACAATTTGACACCATCGTTTTTTCTCGGCGTCATAATGGCGTTGCATATTCTTATCAATTGTAGTTTTTCTTTTTAAATTTAATTCCAATTTTTTCCAACAGGTGCAGTTTTCGATGTGAAGCGATGTTATTTCGCGACGAGATAAGTTGTCAGATGTGTGTTGCCAATTGTTGAAGCCTTCATTAACTAATTTTATTTCTTGTTTGCTAAATAATTTACAACAGAAGCAAAATATGGCATCATTTTTCGGATAATATATTAACCACTCACGATTAAATTTTTCACCATTTGGCATTTTTCTATAAAAATAAACCTTTGAAAATGATCTTCCTAATTCATTTTCTGGATATGTAGATTGTATATTTTGAATAGGGCCTTTTTCGATTAAAATATCCAGCATTTTATTGGTAAGTGTTAAAGGCCAGCAAGCTGGATCATTTAGTTCCATACACATAGCAGAATATGCTTCATCAATTTCAGTGATATCGTCGATATTTGTAACTGCAATATCTCCTATTTCATCATTACTACTAATATTGTCATTAGCATTTGTATTTTCGGCAGATAATTCATTTTCATTTTTATCGGAAAAAAAATCACTACTTGGATTTGCTTGGCTACTGCAAGCATTTCGCGTTTCTGATGGTTTTTCCAAAAAGTTTGTTAGTGAACCAAAGATTTTTTTAGCTTCATTTTGTTTTTCTTCTCGCTTTCTTTTATACTGCGCTCCAGACAATCTTTTCGTTTTTCTTACAGACATTCTTAGACCTTTTACTAAAATGTTTAAAAATATCAATAAGGATTTATATTAAAATTAATAGTATATTATATTATAAGGAGGGGAAAGCCATTATTATTATTATTATTAATTGGCTTTCTACTCCATATGACAATATAATTTTATATTCAATTGTATAATAATATGAATTAACCAAAAAAATTAATCATTTTTGCGGGGTATCGCACAGTTCCATGTACTAGTAGTTATATTCAATAAACATATAATGGCCTATTTTACACTCCTAGGAGGCATAATCTAGTAACTAAATAATAATAACCTCATTCTACTCATATTTTTAACATAAATCATAATATGAATAGTATAATACAATTGAATATAAAAAACTTTATAGTTCATTACCTTTTTCAACCTTTGTTGAATAGAAGAACCAAAACCGATGTAAAATGTACCGAAGTATAGTTCAGCTGTAAACTGTATAGGCTACGGACACTGAACACACGTGAAAGATGAATTTGCACTTGATTCTGATAGGCGTAGAATCGACCTAAACTCGCACAGCTAAAAATTTTTTAGTACGCTCATAGAGGCACTAGATAGAGCAAAGATGACAATATATCATTTAAGGCATTTTTTCCGGTCGCAACGAAAAATAATTTGTTTTTAATAATTTTGCTGTCTATTGTTTTAAAAAATTCCTCTCATTTAACGACGCATAAAACCCAATCAATATGTTTGCATAGATTGCCTGTTCTGCCAAAATCACATGTACAACTTAATATTTCACTATTAACAATGCATACTAACGCTAGAATGGATTCACTTGGGACTGTATGAATAGAACTAGATAGTGACTGAATTTTTGTTATTATTTCCGGAGGAGGGACTCTGATTATCCCACCAAATATATTTTTTCTTGACCTGTTATTTGCAGCATCTAACAGACTGTTAGATGCTGAAGTAATTTATTTAAAAATAAAATATATATTTTCTAAACTAAATTTTTACATACCTATGTATGTATATACATTTTATATATTGCGGGTCTTTTCAAAATAAAATCTCCGTCTCCCATCCACCTATTTTGGTCATCCCTATACGCAATTCAAGTGAATATGAACTCTTGCCGCACATTGGCAACTTTTTGTTACGCCAAGGCGTCATTTGCGACATGCATAAGTTTTGGAACTGCACGCATATTCTTTCGTGAATAATTTTCCAAAATAAATTGGAAAATAGTGTAAAAAAAAGTGAAATTTGTAGAGAAGATGATAAATAAATAATTTAAAAGGGCAATGAAATAAAAATTTAAGCAATTTAATAATAATTATTGAGAAATTCGAGAATAAAATGTTAGAGATCTTGAATATCTCAAATACTTTGAAAATAAAGAAAAGTAGGTAAGTGTTCATTTATTTCAAAATGTTAGGGCCTTAATATTTAAAATGTTGGGTTTTTGTAGTATTTTTGGCTATTTTTTATAATATTTCTTTGTTATATTTTATTAATTTTTTGCGTCGCAAAAATCGAGGTCATTAATTAGTACATTCTTCTGGGATTATAAAGATAAGGAATTCAAATCATTTGTGAAATTAACATTGAAATATGCAGTTTAATAAATGCAGCTGTTTATTCAATAAATTTAACTTGGAAATTTTTAAGATAATTTAAAATAATTTATCACATAAATTTATTGCCAAATATTTTGGGTCTTTCTGTTTTTATTTACCATAACCATAGAATACATTTTTTCCTCTTCAAAATAATTTGTTATTTATTTCCAGTCTCAAATTATGTAAAAGTGATTTTACATTTTTTTTTTTTTCGGTTAGGTTAGGTAAAGTTTTTTAACTCATTATTGTTGTTATTCGACAATTACAGTAGTCGCTCGGTTATGTGAATCAATAGAAACTAGGGGCGTAGAATTAATTACATGTTTATAGTACATTAAATATTTTTGGCAGCTAAGCATTTTACTAATGCATTTTCTGTGCATTTTCGCAATACCAGTAAGTCATCAATATCGAAAATATATCTTTGGTTCCAATGAATATTCTTATTAAATACTACTACAGTAATACGCCGCCACTCGACGCTAATTCGTTCTGAAAAAGCGTCGAGTAGCGATTACGTCGAGTGGCGAGTCGAACTTCTCCATAAGAAATAATGGGAATCATATGTACATATATTATACATACCGGGTGAATTATTTAAGGAGCAACATACATGTTTCACATATAATGTTAATGAAGTGAGTTATTTCAAAAGCAACATAGCCATAAAACAAATGCTTATCGTCTCCATAGAAAAGACAAAATATTATTTTTTTAAATATTTTTTGGACTTAGCTATTAAGGACATTATTATTTTTGTTTGTATGTAAATATAAACAAACTAATAAAAATGCATTTATTGTTTCTAATTTACTATTTTTTTGCCGTCTAGGTACTTTATCATGTCAAATAACTTTTATATCTAATCAACACTGCATATCTGTTGCCATGAATATGAACTTGCTTTCATAATTTGCTATGTTGCAAATGAAATAACTCACTTCATAAACATTATATGTGAAACATGTATGTTGCTCCTTAAATAAGTCACCCGGTATGTTGCGCAAAATATAATTATGCAACATTTACACTTATTAACGATCGTGGTGTGCTATATCGTTGCTAAGGCATATGGTTTTATGTAAATAGAATAGTATAAAATATATCATATGATGTGCGAGACGTATTAGTTGATCAATAAAATCATGTCTTATTATTCATAAAATACCTTTTTTATTAATATCAGAAGTGTGATTGGCCTATCACCCACAAGAAAATTAAAATAGAAGACTATAAGTGCAATATTAAAAATATTTTTTTAATGCAACAATACATAGTTGTAAAGAAATTGTCGTAAAATATTGCAAAAGCTAATGTAAAGGTTTAAGTTATTTTATGTTAAGTTAAAGGTGACGATTAAGAATCATATAAAGGTAGTATGAATTATGAGCTAGATAATAGATTACCAATTTTTGAGTTATTTTGTCAAAAATACTTCAATTGGTTTCTATGGAAATGACACTTATTGAAATAAATTTGAAATGTGACATTTGTTTGAAAAATGCAGAATCTTAACACTAAGAACGTCAGGATTAATTATCTAAAGCAGATCTCTAAAAATTGTCAGGATGAACGAGCGTTGCTTTGTTATTAACAAACACATTGTATGAAGGTAACTGGTATTGATGATGACTAAAATGGTAAGAGGCATTTTATTGTTTTTGTTAAATCATATGGCACGTGTTAGCCATAATGAGTAAAAATTAGATTTGAGATTTAATATTTGAGATTTTAATAATTGAGTTTTAAGACTTGAGACATAAAATATGAGATTTTGGTTTTGATATTTGATAATTAAGATCTGAGTTTCGAGATTTGAGTTTTGAATTTGAACGTTTATTGGAAAAGACAAACGACACATCACTGGGATCGGAATGGCAAAATAAACTGAGAAATATAATAGATAATGAGTTGAGAGTTGAAAGCTTGTTGAGTATCGCAAGACAAGCCGCTGCCAGTGGCATTAGTCCGGTAATAGCTCTGTACACATGGTGCCAGTGGTGAGCTATGGCGACGGGCTGATGATGATAAAGCACTGTGTGTGCAGAGACGAATAGACGGTATCTGAGCTTGTTGTACTGTAGACAATCTGTAATGCAGGAAACTAATAGATAGTAAAAAATGGTGTACGAAGGGGCAGTAGAACACATAAAATGTACCCTTACAAGTTTCATCTCCTAATTTCAAACCTTAATTTCCGATAAAGAAATTTTATTCATCGACTGTATATGGCCACAGAGTAAGGGTTGTTTTAGGGAATCATGAATTTTATTTATTTAATATTTCGAAAACTAGAAAGGTTTCAGGGTTCCCTTAGTGGTTATAGGGTACTTATACCCTTCTGTACATACCTACCGAAAACCAACCGTCTAACACTTAAGGGTTGTGGATAATAAATAAATAAAATTAATGATTCCAAAACAACTCCTATTCTGTGCCCACTGAAATCTTGAAAAATAAGTTTTAAGGTTTGAAATTAGGGGGTGAAACTTATAAGAGTATATTTCAAGTGTTCTACTACCCCTATCCAGTAATATCATCCACCTATTTTTTCGGATATTTTATCTATGAAAAACACTGCTCTAACACATTTCAAATCATCCGGCGATTCGCTACCAGGAGACTAGGAATGCAAAGAGGTAGCTAAGGCTTTTTAGGGATTATCTCGGGAACTACAAGGGCTAGGACCTTCAGATTTGGCACAACTCTTCAATACGACCCTTAATATATGTTATTAAAATTTCGTTCCACTAATTCTTAAGGTTGGAGTGTTATTAAGCACTTTCTATATCTCAAAACCCTTAAGAATAAGGTGGTTGGTTTTCGGTACGTACTTACTATAAGACCTTAGGACCCTACAGCCTAAATGGGAACCCTACAACCCTTATGATTTTTGAGATATTAATAAATAAAAATAAAAATTTGTTATAATATGTGACGTCACTGAATATTATTAATCAAATATCTCATAAACTATAAAGGTTGTTGGGCACCCTTGGTGGTTGTAGGGTCTGTAGGCGATGATATACCTACGTACCGAAAACCAAATCTCTAACTCATAAGGGTTGTGAGATATAAAAAATGCTAAATAACACCCCAACCTTAAGAATTAAGGGGATGAAATTTTAATAGCATATACTAAAAGCCCTATTAAAGAGCTGTTCCAAATCTGGAGGCCCTAGCCCTTGTAGTTCCCGAGATAATCCCTAAAAACCCTTAGCTACCTCTTTGCATTCCTAGTCTCCTGGTACCAAATCCAGCCACAATTCATTTTACTCGAACAAAACGGTGTTTCTTGTTTGCAGAACTAGCGAGTGGACATTACTGTATCTATGCTACCCGGAGCACAGGAGTCTTATTTCCGTGTCCTGAATCATTAAAGGGGGCGCAGGAGTTTGGAAGAAAACGTCATTTTCAGAAACTCACTTTCAACACCTTTTGCCAGGGTGTTCTGAAATATTAATGGGTGTAGATTTTAAGAAGAAAACACATGAAGAAACAGGCATGTTTAAAAATCGTTTCGTTTTAAAATCTTTATAGTCTAAATTAAATACTTCAAATTTGCACAAACAAATATCAAGCTTTTTTTGAACTTGTCTATTAATGGTAATTTAAAATCATTAAAATATTAATCATTATCATTAGTATCATTGTTTCTATCACTATCAGAGTTTGTGTCACTACCACTCTCATTTAAATTAATAATTATTGAAGATTTATTTTGTTTCAATTGTCTTTACATGTGCTACACATTTTTTTCCACAAATCACTACTTATTGCACTTGTTTCGTCTTTAATTAATTGTACAGTGTCACTTTCTATCGGGGATGTTTTTTCCCGGTGCACACTACCTTTTATAACCGGCTCCATATTAGTTTAAAACACGAACAATGATACGTTGAATTGTTCTCATGGAACACTAGTTAATTCCGCAGTTCTAAGTATAGGTTTGCCATTACCGTCCAAAAGAAACTTTTTATAAACGTTCAGTATCAGAACTTTGCAATCTTCTGAGAAATGACATTTTTCTTTAGTAGCCACGTCCACATTTTCGTATTCCACGTCAACGTCCACATTTTCGCATTCCAAATCACCTTGCACAGATTCACTACAGAAATTAGGATTTTCTTCAATATCAAATGGTCGTCAAAGAGCCATTTTCTTAATGTATGCACGCTATAAACGTTGAAAATTAACTAACAAACAAGTATAACACCTACAATTTAGAAAAAATAGGATTATAAATTTGGAAAATATCCTTTGGTTTTTAAAAAATTTCAATTGAATTAGTGTTACATCTATTAGATTTAAATTTAAAATTCCCTTAATACCCCATATATTCTTTTTACAGCAATAAGTCTTAAGATTACTGCCACAAACCCATTGCCGCTTGTTAAACTTCTTAACAAGACTGGCAATACTTCAGCTTAGCTAAGCATTTTTACTTGTAAAAGGAAAGCACCTACCGTATCTGTGCGTGCGGCAACGAGCGTTTACCCTGAACGTCCATGTCCTGAACTGGTGATAGGTGGTTTCAGTTTCAGTACATACGTGCGACTTGCGTACGGTGTGATTAAAACTTTTATTTTTTAATTATGTCAGATGACAAAATGATAGCTGATTACAAGTATAGGATTTATGGTTAAGTATAACACGCGGTGCGTTATGGTCATTCGTATATAGAGCATCGGATAGGCAATAGATAAAAATGCATTTATAATGTGTTGTACAAAATCCAAGTTGTCCTAATTACATATAAATATATATTTTAATTTTTCATTCCTATTTATTTCCTAAAAAAATGATTTGCGTTTATTTATTTCTATAATCTAATAAGCTATGCAGTATGTTCTATTTTAAAATAAACGCATTTTACATTGTTGTTAATGAACGGTTGTTGAAATGAGATGAAAAAAAAAATGAGATGACGTCACAGTTGAAAAACTTGATGAGTTGCCACTTCGCTAATTGTCAAAAAAATTAGGTTACATCGAACAATTTCTAAAAATAGATTAATAGTATATTATATGAGCGATTATGACAGCCATTATTCACGAAGATAACGTTTGAGCCCACGAGCCGCAGGCGAGTGGCGCAAATCATCTGAGTGAATAATGGCCATAATCGCGAATGTAATACTATACTTATTCCACACCTATTAACACGTGGACTGCCAAGACAAGATTCAGGATTCTTGACTCAGAAGTCAATTTGATATAGCCATATTATATTATTAAGTTAATGTAATACAAATAATCTCGTAGTCGGCGTCCTGGGTAAAAACGCTAACTACGAGAAAACTCGTAATTGGCAGTCAATGTGTTAAACAAATAAATTAGACTCAAAATTGATAATTTTAATGGAAGTGATAGCGTCATCCATGGTGCCTGTTACCACTGTAGTTTTGGCCCCTCCCATTGCCATTGTCAAATATGACTGGATCAGCAAGAGTGAATTAGGGAAATGTAGGTTTGTGATTGGCCGTAAACAGTGAATTATGAAACCATAATTCACTCTAGTTATTTATGAGTATTATTTTTCACGAAAAAGCTAATAATTGCAATATAATTAAAAATGTGTGGAAAAAAAAACTATATTTCCTATGGAAGAAAGGAGTTCATGTAAATTATGATGCAGAGTAATTCTTTCCGTCTTAAAATTTATGGTTTAAATTATATTAAGTGTGTAATATAATGTTAAATATCATATATACAAATCTAAATCAAATTAAAAAATAATTGTTAGAAATGTTTCGTGTTCTTTTCATCCTTTTTTTACGTAAGCATAACCTCACTCGTTCTAAAATAAAACAAATACGACAAAATGCTGTTTAAAATTTGACAACGTCGGAAAGGGATACCAGTCTATAGATGACAAATGTAATAACTGAGTAATGCTAAAAATTTGGGTATATTTCATTTTGACATTGGCAATTAAATTAACCAAGTGTGACGTTATCTCATTCTTATCGTAATTGGACTTTATAGATATTTAATTAATAATTATTTTAAATGTTAATAAACAAGGTGGCTAACAAGAAAATCATGTAGATATGGGTTGATAATGACTTAATTAAAGATTTTTCATCCTCACAACTTTTCTAGTAGAACTGTTAGACGTATAGGATTTTTGTTTTATTTATAACATGTGTAGAGCTCCAAAGAAATTAAGAAAAGACAATAAATAAATAAACATATAAAAAACGAAATAAATAAATTCCAATGTTATGAAGCATCATATTAGTTCAGTATTTGGATCAAAACTCATTTTTCTGGCCTGCTAGACAAATAAAAAAACAAAAATGTTTCTGCGGCGGTCAAATATGCATGTACTGTAGCCATGCTCAATTAACTTCGTGCGTTTGTTTTGTTGCCAGTTCTCGTGCGTTAAAAAAATCGCACGTTTCCGCAACCAATGTAACCATACACTAAAATGGCAAACCGGATCGAGTGGAATGAGAGTTACGTCAACTAGGACCCACCCAAGGATGTAACGCTACGGGGTAAGTATAAAAGTTGCGCAAGTGGTGTAAAGGTTTGTTTGTTTTACCAACGTAATCCTAATTAAACCAAAATGTAAACAAAACAATGTTTAATAAAGAAATTGTGGAATGAGTGCTGCTGTACATTTATCAAATAAAGCTTATTTATACATGATTTTAACATAATTTAGTATGTGATGTCACATATACATCTTACAGCTATTCGTCACGATTAGAATTTAATCCACAACATTGACACGATGCTTAAATAATTTAAGTTCATAATCTGAAAAAATATAATATTTACTACATTAATCCAAATTATTGTAGCATCATAAATATAATTTAAATTAATTGTCATACAACACATATTTTTTCAATTTTCAGAAAATTTTTGCTAAATCTGGTATAATATCCGGAGTTTCCTTCTTTGGAATATCCACTCGTGGTAGATCAGCTATTTTAATTTCTTTACGAAACAGTTGTCCAATACTTCTGCCGATTAACTGCAAAAGAAAAATATGTTATTATATGTTATTAATTTACATCTATGCTTCATAGACCTACAGAAAGGATACGATTGAACAGTTCTTTTGAACCGGCGTGTCACGGCTTGTTTAGTAAAGGTATCGCAAAATTTATAATTAAAATAATTATACTGTATTCTAGGTCCAGCCCTCTAACAACATTACAGACAGGTAGACAGCTTAAGAAACACAAAAATGTTTTTTTTTACGAAATAGAAAGAGAAGACAAAATGTGAGTGAAAAAATAATGTAGATTATAGTGAAAACCCAGGAACAAAACCAGTATGTCAATTGAAATAGTATAGTTATATTCAAAGAATGGATGAAGGTGGAGACACAAAAAGGTATATGAAGCCAGAGTATCTAAAGGTGGCTACACACGTAACTGCAAACTTGATAAGCATGCATGATCAATGTTTTTGTACAAGTAGGCTTTAGAGTCTGTAGGATAATTTTGCGCAAGCATTTTAATTGTACAAGCCGCTTGATGACGGGGTGAATTTGAATCATGCAAGCTTGGACAAGCCGCGTTTGCGCAAGTGAAACGGAACGTGTGTATCAAGAACGTGCCGGCTTGTACAAACAAACGTCAGTCGTAAAGGAGCTCTACAGGTGTAACTCTTTCCGGTCGCGAGAAATCGTAATGTTGCTGTTAATCTTTCGTGAGGGGTTATAGCTTCTCTCATGATCGTATTATTTTTAATTAAAAGTGTTACGAGTGACCAAAGGTTCATATAAGTTTCCTTCATTCATTCTGAGATAATTATGCCAATCACGCGGATATATCTTCAATTCACACAGTAAATTAATATGGGAATAGGTTTTTCTTTTTATTAACCACTCTTTACACCACATATCGCGTTTTTTTTTTGCGTTTTCCTCTTGTGCTAAGGTGACCATTTTCTTAAGAAGGCGATGCGGGACAAAAAAGGTCGTCACTTTCCAAATGTAAGTGAAGAGCAAAAAAAAAAGTCCTAACCTCCCAAATCTAAGTGAAGAGAGAAAAAAAAAAATGTCCTCATCTCCTCAAATACAAGTCAAGAAATCAAGTGCACAAAAGTTAGAATGCGGGACATGTCTTAAAGTGGGACACCCAATCAAAATGCGGGACGAATGGTCATCCTATCTTGTGGACAAGGCAAAAAGTAACCAATGCGAGCGCATTGTCGTCCGAGTTCAAGCGCAAACTGGCGCTTGTTCAAGAATACTTGTATCGTGTGGCGTCGAAGGGAAATTTTCCGTGCTTGTACAAAAAGATTGATCATGCATGCTTGTCAAGTTTGCAGTTACGTGTGTAGCCACCTTATGAGAAGACGTCCAAGTACTTGGAAAGAATTTCGAAAATATGGTATTGGAGACAATGGAGTAAAATTAGGAAATCTGTGGAGAAAAGGAAATGGAAATAACTGTGGCTACGTTCTCCCATAAAAGAGGAAAACAAATTATATGTAACTAAAACAAACTCAAACAAAGAACGACACCAGATACGGTAAAATAACTACGATTAAGTAAGTAATATATAGGTTGGGCAAAAATATGTTACTGTCTAGATGGCAACTACTTTTATTTTCATTAAAAAAAAAATACTCGCATATTTGGGTGGTAACTTTTTTTTGCCCACCTGTATAATAAAAACATTTCTAACAAAATTGTACTTACTGGTCCAATAATTTTTTTGAACAAGTCTTTTTTAACTTTCTCAACTTTATTTCCTTTGCTAGTTCCACTAGAGATTCTTTCATCTAATTTCTGTAAATCAACTGGGTTCACACATGGAATCTGTTGCATTACATGTAATACATCAGGGAACACCGGTCTCATCATCTCATACATTTGTGCTCCAAGCGTCAACAGAGATCCCTGATTAGCCTCGTGTTGTCCATGCAGTGTCAACGCTTGTAATATAGATATCATTACATGAGCAGCCATACTCCCAGTAAGAGACCCGTCTGAAATCAGTAATCTCACGATCGGACCTGCTAAAAGCGTTGCTTTTATAGAAGCATTGCTATCAATCCATGATAGAGCCCCTAATACTGTCAACACGAGTGGCTGACAAGTTCTTTCGTTTCTAAGTAGAATTGTTCCCAGTTCAGAAATAACTTCCGATGTCATGGATGCCCTAGAAGGTGGTGGTGGAGCATCCATTGACAATTCATCCATTTCAGCTGAATCCGGAAGACTGCCACCGATTAAAGCTACCTTAACAACATCTAAATATTCTCTAGTTAATGCCCGTATTAAAATATCATCCAATACTTCTTGAGTATCTGCATTCTCATCTAAAGCCCCACTATCCCGTAATTCATTTACTTGCTGCCATTTTGCTCCCAGTCTTGCAGTCATGAAAGGGGCTAGATGTGCCATTATAGGAAGTATCACAATTTCATAAAATGCCGGAGGGCAAGAGTATATAAAAGGTTTGAGGAATACTCTTATTATAGGTCTTAATCTGTAATCTGGAATTACATGTAAACTAGAAAGAACACTTTCTACTATAGCACGATCTAGACCAGCTAGTTGGTACAGATCTCTTCCCAAAGATGGCCCAGCAGCTCCTAGCATATGATAACATGATTCATGAAGATATGTCAAACATCTTTGCATTCTTTCTTGTGGGGTTTGTGCCCCAGATTGTTCAATATCTGTGTTAACTGGAGCACCAACTAAACCCATCAGATTTGTTCTTTCTACGTTCAGCATTGCCATGCATCCAGCATAACCTTCAGAAAAACGAGCTTGAGCTTCTGGACTGTATAGCTCATTAAATATTCTCATTAAATCTAACAGATGGGGTAGTAATGGGACAACGTGTGGTGTAGCAGGATTTCGGCAAACAGGATTACCCGATTCAGTCAAACCAACAACAAAACCACCGCGACCTGCGCGTTCAGGATCGTCTGGCCAAGCGCATCTTTTAACAACACCAAGCAATAAGTTCACACACAAAACAATATGACTTCTGTTCGGGCCACAGCTATCATCCATACCTGGAGGAACAGGTGGTTTGTCTAATCCCATAAAACTCATAAACTGTCCCATGTCTTTTAGTGCTCTTGAAGCAGCAATATTTTGCCAATGCACATTTGCTTCCATCATTACTTCCGCTACAAAATTAGTTTGGCGTTCATAATCACAGAAATGATTTGAAATTAATAGTAAAGCTTCTTTCAAAGTCACCTTCTCTAACATACTCAACTGAGCAGAATCGGTCTGTCTTTCCAAATTATTAACAGTCGCCCTGATTTGATCAAAGACAGGCAACAACAATAATGGGTATTTATGACCAATTTTTACCATCAAAGAAGCAGCGTGTCGTCGAACATTTTTCACGGCTCTAGACCGCGTGTCTTTAGTCTGACCAGAAGGTGAAAACATCAGTACGGAAAATATCTTATCTAAAACTTGTGGCAATAATAAAGCGCCAGACATTGCTACTGGATTAGCAGAAGGTGCCATATGCCCTGAAGACATACTTAAAAATACAAACAAAGCGGAAATGCAAGTTAAAAGAGTAGACAATACAAGGGGATCATTAGGTTCATAGGCGAGACAAAGTTCCAATAAGCGTAATCCAGCAGCTGTAGATGGCCTTTCCTGAGCCTGTAGTAACCTACTCAACACACTATCAACAACATTTGCAAGAGCTTCCCATTCTAAATACAACGGATCATGAGAAGTTAAACCATAAGTATTATTCGGAATTTGAAGACATTTCCCAAGCCACTGTTCGATATAACTAAATGTAACGAGAGGTGCGACAACGGTAGCTTGGCGGAAAGTATCTAATAAATCAGTTCGACAACGATAAAAAAATAATGAAAACTCCTCCTCACTATCATAATCGAGTTTACAATAACTAGCTGTGTCTGAGAGAATGCATGGCACTGAAGTAATAGGATAATTAACTTTCATTATTTTTGGAGCAGTACACTGTACCCAACGTGGAATGTACGACAAGAAAACAGGGTCCCGCGATATGTGATCATGTTTCAGCATGCTGTTCCACAATGGATTTGCTAAATGCGCCAGTGTAAGACTGGGATGACTTGAAAATGCTAGGATAGCATCCAGATACACTGAGAAGTTGTTAGGGCGACCTGGTAGTCCGCCTTCTTTACCCCAAAGTGCACAGATCTGGGTACCCAATCCAGTTAAAACCTGAAACAAAACATCAATATATATAACGAGGAAAAAAAAAAATCATTTGCAATAGCAACTCATAAGAATGTTTATAATGACTTCTGAATCGGCATTATAATTTAAACCAGGCTCTCCACAAATCCAGTGCAACCCCAGATTTTTTTTGGTCCATCGCAGGATTTGAATACTACACAATTTTGATACGTTTACACCTATCAAACATATTAGTTTATTAACGTGCGTGTGTAAGGGGGTAGGATTAAGACTTAACAACAGGAACTACTTAAAAAAACTTACCTGAATTAATTTCTTTCTAAACAAATACTGTTGTTCATTCTGTGTTGGTGAATCCAGTTTAGCAGCAGCCAAAAGACATGCGGCTGTTTCATCATTAAATAGAATTAACAATGGCTTCCTTTCTTCTATTCGTCCTTTCCGATTAACAATCTAAAATAAAAGCAATTATTGTAGATACATAAAACAATAAATAATGATATAATTAACAATACTTGTAATAAACATTCGGCTGCTGAACATTGAAATGCGCTGTCTGTAAGTAGACAACAAAGAATGTGTAAAAGACGACCATCCCTCGCTGTGATATGTATCATCGAGACCCATTCAACGAAGCCAGCTAATGTTAGAAGTACTACTTGTACAACTCTTCCATTTGATGCAGCTTTTTGAGTGTTTCCTGTTTCACTGTACACTCTGAAGTGATTCACATGTAACTCAATCAGACTTAGAAAAAACTCAAAAATTGTTGCCATATTTGTTGTTAATGCCTGATATATATCTTTTCGGCGCTGATTTGATTCCAATGTCTAAAAATTTTAAGTTAACAATTAATATACACGGTGTTTTTCGGGAAGTGTTTAAGCATTGCTAACATCTTTTTTATAAGAGAAACGAAGGAGGTTAAATTAGGAAAGATGAAATATTTTGCTCTACAAATAAAAACAAATGTTTTTCCAATATAATAGGAAAAACATTGAACATCAAACAAAGCACTTGTTAAAAAAAAATCAGTATCTTTTTTTTTTTTTTGTCTGTCGCCTAGAAAATGTGTTTCTCTTTAATACATTATTAGGTACTATGGGTCTAAACCCAGTATTAAGAAAGTTATTAAAACTTTATTATACAAGTTATTTAGTTGATAGAAAACAAAAAATAAATTGGAATGGTAGGTCTTCGGAAATATTAAACAATGACTATGGGGTGCCGCAAGGAAGTGAATTGGGCCCATTATTGTTTCATATTTATGTAAATGATATTGTTATGTTTGAAAATGTGTAAAATAAATTTATTTGCGGATGATACATTTATATTTCACACTGGAGAAAACCCAAATCAAGTGATTGATGAGTTAAATGAAGAAATAGAATGTATTAATGTATTATGTTTAATCAAGACTTAGTAATAATTTTAGTATTGGGTTTAGACTAATAATGACCAAATTAGCCCTAACTCAGTAACTGCACTGAACTCATTCACTTATCTAACTTTGCTCTTAAGTTGATTGCATGGAACTGATTCCCTGCCGTCCTCGATTGACTAAAATTTCTTGACTAAGACGTTTATTTAAGAAAAATACATTTTCTATGCGACAGATTAAAAACGTACAACAACGTACACAATGTACAATGTAGCTACACAAGGGTGTTTCACTTAAAATAAATGTTGTTTTTTTTTTAATATAAATCATTTGTTTGATGTTCAATTACGTTTCCAATATAATACTTTTATTTGTAGAGCAAAATACTTCATCTTTCTTAATTTAACTTACTTTGTATCCTTACAACACACCGTATAGGGAAATACATATAAGATTACAGCGCTACGGTGGTCAGTTTTTAACTTAGATAGATGATATACAAAATAGAAAAGTGAAATTACCGGTGCTGGAGCTGTCAATATGCTAATAGCAAACAGGTTAATTTAAGCACAGTACATTTTTAGGTACTATTCTACTTTAGCAAACCCACCTTACTGCGCATGCGTGCAGTGTTGGCAATAGTAAAATGTAATATATCAATTTTAATAATTTAAATTTAATATCAATTTATTAAATGAGTTTATTTATAAGAAATAAGTAATATTCCCTTAATTTCTACTGTGATTAGAGTTTTAATATATAAATGTAGTTTAAATTTAATTTAATATTATTTATTTTCACTTTTTTCTGTTGTAGTTATTTATTATGCATTGTATCGATATTTAAAAAATTTTCAATTCAGGTGGACAATGAACTGGCCCTCTGCACCACCATGTTATAAACGTATGCACAATGATACACAATTTGAATTAGGCTAATATGGGGGGAAAATTAAGTACTGTGTACCTAAAAACAAGGTAATTAGGTTAGGTTTAGTTAGTAAAAATCTTGGACAACAGAAGCCGAAAAACACAAAGTAACCATAAAGGAGTTCGTGTGAAAAAAAAATATATATATAAAGAATGTATACACTTTACAAAATATAACAACAAGATAAAGGTATAACTACTGAATTACATCCTACACCGCACAAACGTTTTTTACACAAACTTTTTTAAGCTTACTTTGAGCTTTTCGGCTTCTGCTGTCTTAGACTTTTACTAACTAAACCTAACCTAATCACCCAGTTTTTAGGTGCACTAAATTATGTTCCCCCTTTTTTAATCTTTAATCGGCTGTGAATGTAATATTATTATTTATTCTTATTATAAAATACCGGAATATTAATTTAATTAGATTTATTTAACTGAAAGTTAAGCATTATTATACAAATAATTTTAATTCTATTTTGATTTTAGTTTAAATTTACTTGTTTTAATTTTACTATAGTTGGCAACATTGTCTAGTGGGTTTGCTAAAGTAGAATAGTGCCCATTTTTATTTTATGAAAATACGTGTAAATATTTGCGAAATTATTTAATTTTTAAGCTACACAGGTATCGAGGTGTTAAATGCCGGGCACGTAATTTTATGCGGTACATCTGAGTGCCGGTCATCTGTATTTACAATATATGGATTCTGTTTGCAAACTAGTGCATTATGTTCATTGCCTCATGAAATAAAATTAGTTTTAGTTGGACAGGATCAGCTAAAAGTTAAATATGCAACTTGCAGGTGCAAGCATATTAGTGCAGTTTTGTTTTTCTGCGACAAAAGTAATGAACAAACTCGCATAGTATCAGTTACTTTTTAACTCAAAATATATTCCCATGCCTTCCTGCTGTCCATAACCAAATCTCTTCCCAATCTGGACTTAATACTAACTTTCCCTCAATTTTTCTTAAGAAAAGAAAAAATCTAAAATGCCTATCTTTGTCCTATCTTGAATGACAGCCAAAAACAATGCAATTTGTTCTACTTTTATAGTTTTCCACAACTTCTATCGACATTCTAACAAAAATTCAACACTAGAACATATGTAATAAGTTCAAACAGTACTAGAGCACCTAGTACAATATTTGACCACCAGACAGATTGTGTTGTGTTTACACAGTTGTCAAACTAAAATTATGAGAATAAATATTTTTCTTACTTTTTTATTAATCTGTTTTGCCGTTGTATCAACAAATAAGTGTACACAAATGTTTAAATGGCGTATAATTTTTTTTTTTTAAATATCGTCTACCCAAGTTAAAAATTAACCACCGTGGCGCTGGAATCTTAAATTTATTTCCCTCTACTGTGGAAAGTGTAATAAAGTTCTAATAATTATTTTATAAGGATTTCGAAAATATAAGAAAGCCTATTCAGTCACTCATGTGTTTCTATGTATGTATGTATGTATGTCTGTGCGGTACAAATTATTAAACAGTAATTGTTGAACTGGAAAGAGTTGAAATTTGGTATAGTTTCTTGACCATATGGGAAAAATAGAGTGATCAAAACAGTAAATCAACCAAAAAGTCAAATGACATGTCTTGAAATTAAGAATTTAAAACAATTTTTGTAAAAAAAAAAAAAAACAAACCTTTTGTCTTCACCTTATTTTCTACATGGGTAGGTTTAACAATGTCACAAGAGCATTTTTTTTTTTTTAAGTGAAATATCCAGTGAAAGCTCTTGAACAAAGATGGGCGTTTACATGTAAACTTTAATTGTTTATTTAAGTGTAAATTTATGTCAACACTGTTTGCTATAGGCTATTCCAAACGTTTAAGCGGCACTAAATGGAATTTTAATTTTTGTAAGATGTCACAAGCTTACTTTTTAATGATTGAAGAAGGATCGAAGACTGAGAAGGTGCCCAAAAAATAATTATGAAGAATTAGGTGTTGTTACTATCTTGAAACATCTAAATAATGAAATGTATTCGGTTTTATTATTTCTAAAAATGTATTGATAATGAAGTCCTGTAATTCAAATTACGCATGCGCGAATTTTTGCTTGCATTTTTAACACGAATTTTCTTGTTTACTTTTACAATTGTTTACGCATCAACAATGAGGTAAATTACATCATGTAATTTACGCGCCTATCACTGCTGTTAACAGATATCTTGATATATTTTGACAAGATATTTGTCAAAAAGTGTATAATTTTTTTTTTAATAGGATATTCAATGAAAGGTAAAAGTATTAAATTAAAGCGATTATAGACAATAATGTGCCAAAAAATGTTTCATTTACTATATAACTATGAAATCCAGAAATGTGTGAAAATTCACACTTCACAACAATTCTTGATAAAACTGATACTTCTTATATTCTTGAAGAATCAGTTTACAAAATATAAAAAAATACTGAAACGCCTCTAGATATACACTAAACAGTAGCTAAACACCAAATAACAGAAGAAAACTATTCCTTATTGGTGAAATATTGAAGGGAATTACCTATCTATGGGCAAGGAAAATGGGACTCCCCCATATTTGAGGGGAATTCAATGTATGGATATATATTCTAGACTGTGTTAGATCATAATTGTCCAAACACAATTACGTGCATTACTCAAGAGATCTAATTATTTCCATTCATATTATTGTATTCCTATGATTTATTTATATATATCATTTAAATGACTTACTTGTAATAAAGCTACGTCTTCAACAAGTCTCAAAAATATCAATAAAACCAGTTCCGTTTGAACTTCTCCATTATGGCAAGCAGCTGAGAGTTCACTAAGTAGAGAATTCCATTGTTGTGGCCATTCACGTTTAATCATTTCCACGATCACTCGACTCAAGGCATCTTTCATATGAGGTTCATCACTAACACCTCCAGCAGAAAGTAATTTCATTGCATTTTCCTAAAAATGTTAATTATTAGTTACATATTCAAAAAATATATAATCCTGATGCAAGATTTATAACATTGTGAAATACCTTAATAAATACTTTTTCCTGCTGCGAAATATGATTCCAGCGATATTTAACTGTGTGCTCCATGAGCTGAAGACCAAAATGACGAACAATTGTAGAATACTGTTCCGCAGCAGCAAGATATAATCCTGCCTGTGCACATAATGGTGAGGTTTCTTTAAATCTTTCGCAGGCAGTATATGCTTCATGTCTGGCTATTTGCGATGCACTGGCACTCATTGTCAGCTCTACGGCCCTAGCCAGTTCTTCTGCTAAGAGTGTTACATCTGAACCAGACATATTTTAGCAATATATGCCGATTTATTAAGTGCTAAAACAATTTTAATACAAAATAACACATTTTCAAAGGCATGGTCCATATTGAACATGTGAGTTTGGAGGTCTTAGTTAGTTTCCAAGGTAAAATTAAGATAAATAATACATAACAGACTTACTTAAATATATTTTTTTAAGGAAATTTGATGAACATAATATAGTTTATAGCCCTAAGCCAGTAATACCGGTAAAGTTTGTGCAGCACGGGTATAAAACCGATCAAAACAAGAAGTGCATTTGAGATTTGTGACGTTCATCTCCTGCTAGCTTCACTACACATCACATATCCTTCAAATCACTTCAAAACTTGTTGCCGGTTGATTTTATAACCTTAATTTTTTTAGAACACAAAACAATGCCGACTTTAATAGATGATACTCTAATTCCAGTTGAAACGACGAAAAAAAGGAAGCTGCAAACTGAGACATTTATTAAAAAAGCTTTCCCTGAACAGATCCACTATGTTTTATTTTCACCGTATGATTGGTCTCAAGATATTCTGTGCATCGTATTCTCCAATAAAGTACAAGTAAACCAAGTTAAACTGGAGGTAAATAATTAATCCATTATATCAGAATTAAAAGTATTAACATATATTTATTACAATAGGCCTGCTCGTATAGTCATTTCCAATGGTGTGGTTCTATCAGCCGTAAGTACAAAGTTTATAGAAGTGCATTGAAATTAGCCTGTAATTGCAGTTGATAGTAACAAATCATTGAAAATGAGTATGAACAAATCTATTAATTATAAATCAGCATTACAAGACCTTTGGTCTTATTAATAATCATTTCCCATTTTTGTCTGTCTTTGATTGTTCCCAATTTTCTGTACTCTTAAATCTTTCTTTACCATTTACTACATTTTAATTTTTCCTTTTTGTTTATTATTATTGTTATTATTTTATTTTTTCTTTTGAAGATCTTTTTTGTCACCGACATTTGGTAATCTAACTATATGTACACCTTATATCCAGGACCTATTTTACGCATTGCTAAACAGGGCAATTGCCCAGGACCTGTGTGTTTTTATGATTACATATAAATATAAAATGAACTGATATATTTGATATTTTAGGGTGAAATTGAATTTAAAGTAATTGGTGAATTCAACCATACAGTGCACTGTTGTAACATTGCTCTTTCTCCGTTAACATCTCTGGTTGTCGTTCCAAAAATTCTACAATTTAGTACTGCTGGGAATGATTTTAAAATTAGAGTTTATAAAAGTGATGTTGTTGATGACAATACGTGCCAAATTCTAAATGGACATTCTGATTTTATTAATGATCTTGCCTATGATTGTGAGAGTAATTTCTTAGCTTCTGCTAGCGATGATCAGACAGCACGAATATGGGATACAGCTACAAGCACATGTATTACTACTTTCAACTTACAATCACCAGGTATTTATAAGATTTTAATATGTACAAAGTTGGATTTATGCCTAGGCAATCAAAGCAAGTGCTGGGGCTTGAGATTGTCAGGGAGACAATTATTGTTGCTAAACTTTGGTAATAGCAATAGTACCGAGTGTTCATTTTTTGCCAATAGTTTCTTATTTTAATATACATTCATTTCTATTACTTACATGAATGCATATTTCAATTATTAAAAAACGATATCCAAAATGGTCAGTCCAGTACTGGATACATAAGTATTTAACTTTCTATTTCATATTGTTCTGCAATGGGATCATTTTAGGTCTATTTATAGAGTCATTTCTAATGGTTTATATCTCTGAACAGACCTAATATGTACAGGTTGGTTATCTTTATCTGAGCTTTTAACAGAAAGTGTAATGAGATATACGTAGACAGTGGCGACGATATATATGTTTGTAATTTATTTGTCGTATTTATGTAGTGTAATACCTTCTAATATCTATATAATAATATTTTCTAATTGTTGTACTTAATATAAATGATATTGAGATATAAATTTGAAATACATTTTAATATAAATAAATTTCTAATCATTTAATATATTTTCTTTACGCCGCTGCTGATTTTATTATTTTTCGTTCAAAATACAAATACAAAAAATACAAAATAACTAGCATCAGACCTTGCTACGTACTTGACCGAAGCAATAAGCGGGATTACATGAAATCTCTTTCACTTGCGCAAGTTTGGCTTGGCATAAAATAATCGTGCTGTACGTTTTAATCCCTACAACCAAACTATATTCACAATCAATATGTGTATGCACATAGTTCGCACACGGAGACATTTTTTTAACTGTCCCCACTGTGTTTTTCTGAAGAAAATATATAATCCATTCCAAACCCTTAAGTGGAACTTAATAGTGTTTATATTTTGTTAAGGTAGGGTTACCATACGTCCTCTTTTTCATGGACATGTCCTATTTTTGAGGCCTTAAATTTCCTCTGGCCTGGTTTTTAGGGTTTTGTAGGTATGATCACAAAAAAACCCTTATAACGTCACTCATGTGTCTGACTGTCTGTACGGTAGAAATTGTAGCCAAACGGCTTAACATAGAAAGTTGAAATTTGGTATGCTTATACAACTCTTTGACCCACATACAGGAAAAATACTGAGGGTTAAAAAAAAAACACATCCCTAGGTAAATGTAAACAAATATTTAATTTATGTAAAAATAATTAATGTGTGGATAGACAAGCAAATTTTTATTTATGTATAAGTATGATATATTCACCAAAAATATGTAAAAAAACTTTTGTTCCCAACCCTATCTTTCAGAGGGGTTGAACTTAAAATCTGAAAAAAATCTTCATAATGTATATTGTTGGGAACCGGAATAGTTCAATAGGAATTAATTTTTTAATTAGTTAATTAGATTTAGTTAGATAATTAGTTACGTAGATTTAGAAACAAAAATTAGTTTGTTTAAATTCGTTTCTTTTAACACGATTTTAGTCAAAAATGTGCCAAAAAAGGTATTGTCCTGCCCTTTTTTACCCAACGGGGTTAAATTAAAAATCTAAACAAATTATAAGTAATGTACATTGATCTGAGCCGGAAACGTACGAGAGGAATTTTTGATCAGATTTCGGTTTTGGAAAATATTGCAGTTTTTGTGTTTTTGACAAAATTAATTATTATTATTTTTTTTTTAGTGCATGGCTAAATTATTGCTAATTTAGATAGAAATAAATCGTTTATATTAGTGAAATACTTATAAATCAAATAGCACATTGTTAATAGTCAGAAATACGTTTCTGAAATTGAAAAAAATATGAAATGTAACAACTATATTTTGCGGCGGACGAGATTTACGTCCATAGTATCCTTCCGCCAATGTCACTTATGTCAGTGCTTCTCAACCTTTTATGGCCTGGGACCCCCCAAATTATATAAATATTGTCTGCAGCCCCCTATATATATATAATAACATGGATGGGAACACGAGTTTTTTCGAAAAGGCGACGTTGCTCACACGTCAAAAATTTTGAACTAAAATTTATCCACAAAATTGAATGATAGTATTGAAATTTTCCGGAAAAAACCAGAATTACAGGACATCAAGGACAATTTCGAATTTTTAAATGGGAACGTATGTCATATTGGATATCTTTGGATAGAGCTTTTCAACAACTTTTCCTTAAACATTTTTTTAATATCTTTTACGGTTGACAAAAAAAAAACTGTGAAATTTTTAAATGACGATTATAGTCCCTATAACGACTTGAAAGTAAAGTATTTTTATTTACAGATGTTCAAAGTACCTTCCATTTTAATTTAAACACATTCGCATTTTATCGATTAAATGAAGCTTTTGATCATTTTGTTTAGTAAAAGCCCATTTACTCATTATAAAGTTAACTAGTGACAACTTAAAGCTTTGAAATAGCCTGTAGTTTAAATTAGTTCTTAAAATAAGTATATTAAGTATAAAAATAAATAGAATATTTATTTTATTTATGTTGTGAAAGGTATATTTTTATGAATATCAATATAAGATACTCGTATTTATAAATATGAATAAAATTTATATCTTGTAAGATTGAGTGCATTTTTATTATATTTTCATGTTTCGATTTTGTATGACTTCGCGGCCCCCCGACGAAGCCTTCACGGCCCCCCGGTTGAGAAACGCTGACTTATGTTACATTACGCGTTCGCAGACACTGTACCTTATGACCAAAATTGTTATTTAGTTAAATCTAAATCAATATATATTTATCATTTTCTGTAATTTGTGAGTGGTCGAATAATAAAATGAATTTAAATCGATAAAGTATATTTAATATTAACCCGCTATAGAAGCCATTTATCAATATACATATATCTTATTAATTTAATGACTATTTTTTTAAAGACTTGGGTACGAAGTAAATGTAGAAAAAACTGCTAGGATTTTTTAATTTACATTTTTCTATGACGTAATATTCGCAAATTATTTAAATTTAGTCTAAGCAAATTAAATGAAAGCTCTTAGTACTCAAATGTCGAATAAAAATGATTTTCAAAAATCTCTTGATTTCTTACCCTTATTAAATACCTACAAAACTCTGAAATGTGTGAAAATTCACACTTCACATACATTTTTTATGTCATACGTCCTGTAATGTCATATGTCATGTAATTTTTATATCTACTTATGACATTTAGAGGTATCAAAAAGTAATAAAACATTATTAAAGTAGATAAACAATCTTCAGAAAAGTATAAATTGACACAAGAAGATAAATAGTATAATTATATAAACATTAATCATTTTAGGTGTCCTCTTTTCTAGTAACCAGGATATGGTAACCCTAGTTAAGGTGACACGAACTCACTTTTTAACGTTTGAGTGAGGCTTTTGTTAAACAAAATGGTGAAAAGTCCAATCGTTTAAAGTTACTAGATTTCAAAATCTTCTCCAATGTCGAGTTTCTTATTATTTTATTTTTATTTTTTCAATCTCAATTCACACACGTACTGAGGCTTTAGCTGTTATAGCTGTTCAAACTCTGTAAACACTTAATCCACCTTCTCACCCAAAATAAATAATAATTTTGCATAATCTTTGATTTATGCACGGTTGCATAAAAGTCTTAAAACTAGATGTAAGCTAAAAACTCGATGTTAAACACAAAATTGCCTAGCAACGCAATGCGTTTTAATTAGCTTTAACTTACTTCTAGTTTTAGACTTTTATGCAACAGGGCATATGTGTAGTTGATTGATTGGAGTAACACATATAAATAATAACCTTTCATAGAAGTATATCGTTCTTCACGCACAGTACAACTATAATAGACAGATTCTTTTTCAGGTATGACAGTATGTTGGCATTTGGAAGATTGTGCGAAATTAATGGTCTGTGAAAAAAATGGTTTAATTAGATATTATAATGTACAGTCCCAGCAACCAATTCTATCAATTGATAATGGAACAACTCAATCATATGGACACTGGAATCCTAGCGACTCTCAACTTGTAGGGGCTTTAGCGAAAGGAGAGTTAAAATTATGGGACCTTACTAGACCCAGGTAGATTTTATTTAATTATTACAGAGTGGGGTAGCCAAGATTTTTTTGGAGTATACTATTTTAACCGATTTTATTATTCAATATTGATAATAACTGTTTCAATAGAAGAGACGTTGAATTGTTTATTACCAGCTGTGGCTGCTATTGATGTGTCAATCTTAATTTCAATTGTTGACTTTTTCTTTGTTCTCTTTGAAGAAGTTAAAGAAATAAGGTTTATAAAGTTTGTTGCGATAAAGTTCTCTTTCTTTTGTCACTTTTAGATTCGGCCACAGGGGACCTCAAATTGTATGGGGCTTAAAAAAAGATTAGTAAGAGATTCTACCAGAATACTTAATATTGTCTGGCAGTGACGCACACAAGGGGGGGGGGAGGGTCCAAGGGGTCCGGACTCCCCCGTACACTGTGAGAAGTGAGGACTTTTTGTTTGCTCTTCACTTAAAATTTAGAAGTGAGGACCTTTTTTTTTTCGCTCTTCACTTAAAACTTAGAAGTGAGGACCTTTTTGCTCTTTACTTAAAATTTAAAAGTGAGAACCTTTTTTTTGCTTTTTACTTAAAATTTAGAATTGAGGACCTTTTTTTTGCTCTTCACTTAAAATTTAGAAGGGAGGACCTTTTTTTTGTTTGCTCTTCACTTAAAATTTAGAAAGGAGGACCTTTTTTTTGCTCTTCACTTGAAATTGAAATTTTGCCTTGTGTTTATAAAAAATTATGTATAATTGGACCCCCCCAAGCCAAAAATCTATGTGCGCCCCTATTGTCTGGACCCATTGTTAGGGTTTTGTAGGTATGACCACCAAAAAACCCTTATAACATCACACATGAGTGTGTCTGTCTGTACGGTAGAAATTGTAGCCAAACGGCTTAACATAGAAAGTTGAAATTTGGCATATTTATATAACTCTTTGACCCACATATAGAAAAAATACTGAGCTTAAAAAAAAAACATATCTCGAAATAAATTTAAACAAATATGTATTTAATAAAAAATCAAATGAAACCTCTTAATGAGTGGAACAAAATGCAAATTTTTATTTTTGAAAAATATTTTTTTTTATGAGATTTTCGCCAAAAATGTGTCAAAAAACTTTTGCCCCAACCCTATCTCCCAAAGGAATTGATCTAAAAATATTAAAAAAATCTCCATAATGAACATTGGTGCGGACTTAGTTTTTTAAAATTAGTTTATTTTAACACGATTTTAGTTAAAAATGTGGTAAAAAATGTGGTTCTTGTCCCGCCCCCTTTTGCCCAAAGGGGTTAAATTAAAAATCTGAATAATTTATAGTTAATATACATTAATCTAAACCGGAAACGTACGAGAGGTATTTTTGATCAGATTACGTTTTTGGAAAATATTGCATTTTTTGTGTTTTTGACAAAATTAATTATTTTTTAATTCATGGCTAAATTATGGTTAATACTGTTATGGATTTTTTGTATTTATAGCTAAGATAGTGCGTGTCTTTTTGAAATTAAAAATATAATATATATATATATTTTAACAGTTGCGATCCGAGTTACACATACCACACCGCAATACACTCTACTGTAGAGTGTAGATTTTTTTGGAGTATACTATTTTAACCGATTTTATTATTCAATATTGATAATAACTGTTTCAATAGAAGAGACGTTGAATTGTTTATTACCAGCCACATCAATCTTAATTTCAATTGTTGACTTTTTCTTTGTTCTCTTTGAAGAAGTTAAAGAAATAAGGTTTATAAAGTTTGTTGCGATAAAGTTCTCTTTCTTTTGTCACTTTTAGATTCGGCCACAGGGGGGCTCAAAAAAAGATTAGTAAGAGATTCTACCAGAATACTTAATATTGTCTGGCAGAGGCGCACACAAGGGGCGGAGTGTTCAGTTATTTTATTATACTATTACACGCTGTGATTCAATCTAATGAATGAATGACTTTAGATTTTTGTTTTAAGGGATCAAAGAGGAATATATCATTTATGGCGGGTTGCTAACGTAAGAGTTTTCTCTAACTCAAATTCAAATCATTTGTTTTTATATGTTAGACCATACAAAAACAAATGATTTTAACTCGAGTTAGGTATAATTCTTACTTTAGCAACCGGCCTTAATACTAATGAAATACTTATGAATCAAATAACACACTATTAATAGTGAAAAAAATTTTTAGGTTAAGGTTAATATCATTATAAAATGTCATTTTCATTATATTTTGATATTTTGTGTCATTCTTAATACAAATTTCCCATTTATTTATTTTGTTGTCTTTAAAATAATGTAAAAATTATTATATTGTTAACAAACATCATTCGTTTCCATGGTTTCACTGTTGGAATTTTTAATTTTCACATACCACCGTGAAACATGACAACCCAACCAAGGTGACAACCTAACAGAACGAAATTCCCATTTAGTTCCGCCTAAACCAAAGAAATGACCTATAGATTGTCAATTCTAGTAACTTTTACCGTTTAAGTGAGGCTTTTGATCATCTTGTTTAACAAAAGCCCACTTCAAACTTTACAAAAATGGAAATTCCAGTTAGTTCCGCTTAAACGTTTGGAATAGCCTATAGGTTCTATCATTTGGCTGCAATTTCCACTATGGATGCACAGGCCCAGGGCGCCAGCTCTTAGAGGCGCCAAAACAAACGCTTAGTTAAACATATTCTACAAGTTTTTATTAAGTTTTACTATTTTTATTTAGATCAAAAATATAAATATTCATTTCTATATCAATCTCGTACATATTAAATACAAAATTTAATTTAAAGATGTACACATTTATTGATTATATAATAATATTCAGTCTTCTTTTGGAATTCTGCAAAATATATAAAGCATCATACATGCATAGATTTGTATATAAATAACAAAGAAAAACCATTTTTACTTGCCCGACCTTAATATATAAGGGGCAAGTATTGTAATCGCGAAAATTTTCGATGTCGAGATTTTGACGGATGACCACGTTTCATGGTCCAGGGAATCCAAAAAACCTATTTTCGAAGTGCCGTCCGTATGTGTGTGTGTGTGTGTGTGTGTGTGTGTGTCTGTCTGTGTGTATACACGATAACTCAAAAACGGTTTAACTTAAAGAGTTCGTTCTGGTACTAAAAAATTCTCCTATTAAATAGGAAGAACCCTATTGTTTTTTATGAAAATCGGTTGACTAGAAATGGGAATTTACTCGTGTCGATTTTAATATTTTTGCGAATATTTAGCAACAGAAAAATATTTCGAAAAAATTTATTGAACAAAAGTTACTATAAATGCAATAACTAATAACTTTTATTTGAGACGTTTTTTGATAAAACGAAAAATTTCGAAAATTTTTTGTAAAATTATTTAAAATTTTTCCAAGTCTCAATTTTTTCATACTTATATGTAACGTTTCCATGGTCATGATAATTAATTCGTAACTAGTAAAGCAAGCCTTGGACAAAAATTTGTATAGAACATAATTTGATGTATTTTTGAAGATTTATCTAAATATTTAAAAAAATTTTTTTTTTTTTAGTTTATTTTTTTTTAAATATTTTTTTTATGGGAGGGCAAGTCTAGCGGAGGTTTCCTTTCGCCACTGGTTTAATCTTCTGTCTTGTTTGAAGACGCTGTTTCGGAGATAGCTTTTTAAATAATTTAACGTAGAAAATGATTGCTCAGCAGTACGTTGTTTACTGGTAAAGTTACTAATATTTTTAAGAGCTTTTATAGAAATATATTTGATTAACTTTCTTACACAACTAAAAACATCTATAACTGATTTTGGTGGCACATTTAAAATGGCACCTTGACTTAGAAACTTAATTTGTTCCTGACCGCGATTCATATCTTAAAAATTATGTATCTAGAAACCCAATGGGAAATCTGTTAATCCATTCCCAGATTAAAAAATAATAGAGCAAATCCAAAAAATTTAAATAAACTATTTTCTAAATAATGAAAATGCAAATGGAGGAGTGAAAAAAAGCATTATTTTACTACACATGTGCATTTTGTATACCATTACGTATTATCTGTCTCATTTTGTAATACGGAACTAACAGTGAAAGTTCATTTTTACTTGCCCGACCTTAATATATAAGGGGCAAGTATTGTAATCGCGAAAATTTTCGATGTCGAGATTTTGACGGATGACCACGTTTCATGGTCCAGGGAATCCAAAAAACCTATTTTCGAAGTGCCGTCCGTATGTGTGTGTGTGTGTGTGTGTGTGTGTCTGTCTGTCTGTCTGTGTGTATACACGATAACTCAAAAACGGTTTAACTTAAAGAGTTCGTTCAGGTACTAAAAAATTCTCATATTAAATGGGAAGAACCCTATTGTTTTTTATGAAAATCGGTTGACTAGAAATGGGAGTTTACTCGTGTCGATTTTAATATTTTTGCGAATATTTAGCAACAGAAAAATATTTCGAAAAAATTTATTGAACAAAAGTTACTATAAATGCAATAACTAATAACTTTTATTTGAGACGTTTTTTGATAAAACGAAAAATTTCGAAAAATTTTTGTAAAATTATTTAAAATTTTTCCAAGTCTCAATTTTTTCATACTTATATGTAACGTTTCCATGGTCATGATAATTAATTCGTAACTAGTAAAGCAAGCCTTGGACAAAAATTTGTATAGAACATAATTTGATGTATTTTTGAAGATTTATCTAAATATTTAAAAAAATTTTTTTTTTAGTTTACATTTTTTTTTAAATATTTTTTTTTATGGGAGGGCAAGTCTAGCGGAGGTTTCCTTTCGCCACTGGTTTATGTTGTATATTGACAATACATTTATAATATTGTCATAGTTTAGTTCACACGGATACGCCAAAGTCTGTTTACATCACAACAGTCACCAAAGTAACCAAATCTAGTTTCGTATAAGCGGTTCACTTTTGTAAGAACAAACTAAGAGGGAATTTTGTTTTAAATAGTTTGCACCTTTGAAGCTGTATGTCATGTTGGTATTAAAAAATGTCACTTTTTTAAAATGTCGATCCGTTTGACATATGTCATAATGAAAAATGATATCTTAATTATAGTGATCATAACCTTATCAACCTAAAGTCGGTTTTACAGCGTAAGGATTATTTTTAATTGACATTTAAAGTCAGTAACACACCATAAAAGTAACCAAAATAACCAGATCTATACTGCGTTCAAAGGTGAGTTTGCAGTATAGCTCTTATGGCAAATGGGAGCGCTGTTGCCAAATGTTGTAAATGTGTCAATTATAATAATATGAAAAACTTGTATGATTTACAAAAATCAGCTTTTATAAAACTCAAAATAACACTCAACAAAAACAAATGACCATTTGTAGAATACTGCGTCTTCACAGATCAGCGCATTTTAGAGCTGGCAACGTCGACAAGTAAGAAAAGGATAGCGTCATTATGTAAACCCATTAGAGAGTATGAAAAAGAACTACTCCATATGCCCTGTACTGCAAACTCACCTTCGAACGCACTATAGTGTGTTCTTACAAATGTGAACAGCTTATATTACAAATTGAGACGGATTATATTCATTTTTATTTATGAAGTTTTCTGTTTCACATGATTAGTATGAAAATCATCTTCCTTAAAATTGTAAAAAATGAACAACTTTTTTGTGTCTGGTTTTGTGGTTCAGGAGTTTTCGATTTGTTACATGTAGTAGTAGCCTGTTGGTAGACTGTTTCTAGTTCTACTTTGGGAAAAAGTTAAAAAAGTATCATGTAAAACAGGCTTTGATTCATTTAAAAAGAAAAACATCACGGTTCGTATTTGGAGGTCAAAATGGGATATGAAAATAGTTTGTACCTCGAGAAGTTCGTATATCGAGAGGTTTATAAGTCGAGGTACCACTGTATCAGCAAATTTACTTAGCCATAATTAGTATTAAGTTAAAATGTACAGTCTGTTCCAAACGCTTAAGCGGAACTAGATTTTGCAATCTAGTTACTTTCATCGTTTAAATCGTGCCTTTCGCCCGTTTTGTTTAAGCTTTGTAAATCATACTTACAATAAACATTTTTTGGTTAAGGTTAATATCATTTTAAAATGTCATTTTCTTTATATTTTGATTTTTTGTGTCATTCTTAATACAAATTTCCCATTTATTTATTTTTTTGTCATTAAAATATCTAAAAAAAATATTTAATTTTGACATATGTCATTCGTTTGCATGGTTTCATTGTTAGAATTTTAAATTTTGACATCCCAACGTAAAAAATGAAATAACCCAAGCAAGGTCCCTTCTCGTGACAACCTAAAAGAACTAAATTCCCATTTAGTTCCGCTTAACCGTTTGGAACAGACTGTAAAAATATTTAAATTGCAACCATCTAAATCAAAAGAATATGTTTGAAATAAGATTGCGAGCACCTAACTCCATGCCCTTTTTGGTACGCTACTGCATATTGTAACAAAAGGGCGCAGTTTGTCGGGTTTGCTCCGGGCCCCAAAAGAGCTAGCGCCGGCTCTGATACAGACAGACATGAGTGACAGTAGAAGGGTGTCATGATTTAACCTATGGGACCAAAATTTCTATTGCATACATATTCTATTATAATCCAGTTTCTTTTGGTTTCAGCCGCCCAGCTCACACAAAAATAATAAATGTAGAAGATGGAGGAAAGATGAAATTCAATCAAGAAGGCAACCTTGTTGCAGTAATAAGTCCTTTAGCTTTTAATCTCAAAGTATTTCAACTACAAAATAGTCAAATGAAATTAAACATACCTGTTTTACTACCAACAAATGTAACGTGGCATTTTAGGCTACCAGTTTTGTGCATTGGTGATGATCGTCACCTTTGCTTTTGGAAAATAGAACCAAACTAACTTCAAACAACTTATATATAATCTGTCATTTTTATTATGTATTCATTTGTTTAAATAAACGTTCCTAAATTGGATGTCAAAATTTCTGTTTCTTATCATTTTGGTAGTTTTTAAAGGTATATATTGGATATTTTACGATGCCGAAATCTGAAGTAGAAGAATGTTGTGACGAATGTAGGAAAAATGCAGGTCAAGGTCAGAAAAAGGCAAGTTTAATATTATATTTTATTATCTGACAGATTTACTGCTAAGTGGTAACATAGGCCAGTAATGGTTCTGTTGTTTTGATAAAATTAGTTAAATCCTAACAAAATAGATTCGCTGATTTAAAAAATGAGATCCCCATCACGTACAGATCCTGTACAATTCAATATTTTGTGGATACTATAAAATCCTGTATAAGAGCAATATCGCATTGTACCTAGAATCTTGTTTTCCTTCTGTGGATTTTTTTTTCCTGTAACAGACTTACAGTCCAAGTGTTTAGGCATTCTTAGTACAAATTTCCCATTTATTCATTTTTTTGTCATTAAAATAGGTAAAAAAGTATTTTATTTTTCACATAAGTCATTAGATTCCATGGTTTTACTGTTGGAATTTTAAATTTTCATATACCAAACGTCAAACATGAAATATTCCAAGCAAGGTCCCTTTTCCTGATAACCTAAAAGAACGAAATTACCATTTAGTTCCGCCTAAACGTTTGGAATAGCCTGTATTTGCTGCACCACAATCAGAAAGTTTAAAGACTCCACATTTACCGACAGAATAAATGACTGGGAGGAACAAGCATAGAATATATTCAAGGATCTAAAAGAACCCATAGTAGAAAACATAGAAAACCTGCGACTTCTTGAATGCAACATTAGTTTAAAACTGCAACTTTTTAGAGTAGATTCAAATAGAGAAGGATACACGACCGTTACAAAATTGCGCAAACAAGATAACGCCAGTGGCAGAGACAAATAAAATATTTTCAAAGCAAATGGGACAATTAAATAATATTTTTTATTGAATTAGTTAAAAAACGATTTAAAAGCTATTAGCTGTTCACTTTTGTAAGAACACACTATATCTGGTTATTTTGGTTACTTTTATGGTGTGTTACTGACTTTAAATGTCAATTAAAAATATTCCTTACGCTGTAAAACCGACTTGAGGTTGATAAGGTTATGATCATTATAATTAAGATATCATTTTTCATTATGACATATGTCAAATGCATCGACATTTTAAAAAAGTGACATTTTTTAATACCAACATGACATACAGCTTCAAAGTTGCAAACTATTGAAAACAAAATTCCCTCTTAGTTTGGTCTTACAAAAGTGAACCGCTTATATAATTTGTCTCAATTTGTAATACGAAACTAAATCTGGTTACTTTGGTGACTGTTGTGGTGTAAACAGACTTTGGCGTATCCATGTGAACCAATACTATGATACTATTATAAATGTATTGTCAATATACAACATAAAAAATGAACTTTTCCTGTTAGTTCCGTATTACAAAATGAGACAGATAATATAAGCTATTCACTTTTGTAAGAACACACTAGATCTGGCTATCTGTCAAATTGAAATATTAACACATTTTTCGAACTTGTTTTTGGTTATATGTCACTTTATTAAGCACTTCATGTTGCCTATAAGTTATTAGACAAATAAGCCTATTTATTAGCAACCTAATAACTATATCGGGGTGGAACTCTCGGAAAAAAATATTATGTTGCTAATAAACTTATTGGACAGTTTATTAGCAACTGGAACTCTCGGCCCTTAGAGATGCCAGTTGCAGCAATCACTCGTTCCCGGAAATTTGTTACAGGAATTTTGAAGTTTTTCAAATTAGCTTCCTCCTTCATGACCTGCATATCATTATCAATAATTTCGTGGTTCTGGCTATGAAGCACTTGTGCTTTACGTCCCACTAATTGCTACTGCATTTTGTAAAACACTGTTTTTAAAATCAAAACATAAATTAATTTCATAACCTCAACTTATCCTACTGTTCTATTACCAAATATATATTTTTCTACTTACGTCGTCTTTCACTAACAAATAATTTGTATTAAAAAATACGATTTTAGATTGTAGATGTATTCTAATAATATAGATATTTTATAACGGGTGTTTTTTTTAGAGGTATAGAACTTTAAATTGCAATAAAACAACGATGGATTATTCGATTGACATGAATTTTTTTTTTATTCGAAAGATAATCTTGTGGCATTACATTAAATCATACCAACAAGACGGCGCAACATGTCACACAGCTCGTGCCACAATCGATTTATTGAAAGACACGTTTGGTGACCGCCTAATTTCACGTTTTGGACCTGTGGATTGGCCTCCAAGATCTTGTGATTTAACACCGCTGGACTACTTTCTGTGGGGCTATGTAAAGTCATTGGTCTATGCGGATAAGCCACAAACGCTTGACCATTTGGAAGACAACATTCGCCGTGTTATTGCCGATATACGGCCACAAATGTTGGAAAAAGTCATCGAAAATTGGACGTCCAGATTGGACTACATCCGAGCCAGCCGTGGCGGTCATATGCCAGAAATCATATTTAAAATGTAATGCCACAAGATTATCTTTCGAATAAAAAAAAATTCATGTCAATCGAATAATCCATCGTTGTTTTATTGCAATTTAAAGTTCTATACCTCTAAAAAAAACACCCATTATAAACACGTTGGAAGCTCCTAACTCATACAAGACTTCTACGGCTATGAGTAACAAACCTAACACCCCTATTATAATTAAATTAGACCCGTCCAGACGAAATATGGTTTCTGCACACTTTTATTGAGGTACTCAACTCTATTTGAATCTACTCTACAATGATTTCTTTCGAGCGGTACTACAAAAAATTGCGGCGCCTGCCAAATCCATCGAAATCCGTGTGCTGTTGATTTCATCTGAGCAATCGTTTGGCTAACCTAGAGCCGAAAGTATATTTTCGTGGTGCTAAACTAAAATATAAAGCTCTACCAGTCTATCTTGGAGTAGCTCCTGAGAAATCGCTAACTTACAAGTCTCACGTTATTAAAGTCGTGCTAAAAATCAAGACTAGGGGAAATATTTGGGGTTATAGGGCTCATACCGTCTATCTACATAGACTTAACTCCACGACACCATGAAGATACTTGCTAACGTAGTGTTATCTAATATAGTGCCTCCAGCACGAACAACCGCGAATGGAATAAATCAGTTGACTGTGATTATATGCCAATTAAAGTTGACTTGTAATCTCTTCCTGCTGTACGTCTGAAATTGAGAGCTCCTATTTGGATTAACCATAAACTTAAATCACCTTTGGATACCAAGCAGCTTGGTTTATGAACTTTTTCTTATGCTTTTTATCTTTTTTGTTTTTTTTTTTTTTTTGCTTCTCATACGAAATATATATTGTTAATTTCGCAAACATTTTCCAACATACCATTTTGCAACATTTTTGAGGATATAATAGTAAATCTTCTTCTGAATGACTCATTTTTCGAAACATTTCACTTCAAGTAACAACTAGAGATATACTATCCATTAGTTCCACTATAAACACATCAAAGAAAGATATGTTTGATTAGCTTGTATTAATTTCTTATCATTGCTTCATCATAAATGCACAAATTGGTATAGAAAAAAAAAAAAAACAATTGGTCTGAGTGGTCGCTGCTCTTTAAATGAAGATCTGTAGACCTCGTTCGGTATAAGAAAGATATTGACGGATATTACTGGTTCCCCTGCGCAGAAACCGAATTTCGTCCATTACGTTATCGGTTATTATAACAGTTAGTTTAACACATTTCAGTGGCGTCACTTACTTTGTTTTGAAATAAATGGATTATTGACCGTATTTTGTATAAAGAATTGAATCGGTTATTTCGAAAAGGCCACATCTCCAGAAAAGTAAATTTTACAGGAAAACAAAAAAACGTCTCCGCAGAAGCGGCTTTTTCAAAGTAAACAGAGAACAACACCTGCCTGGATTATATAACAAACAGTGTAGATGAGGCATTTTCACATGTAACAAAGCTTAAAGCATATTTTGGTGATTTTGTTTGTTTATTTCCTTTATTATTATTTATATCTCGTACGTTTTCAGTTATACCGTGTACTAAAACGAGCTAAAATTAATTTGAAATATATAATTTTGTTTGTTATGTATGTACAACATTTATTTAAAACTTTTATGTACGCCAATGCGTTTAGCTGTTTTGTCGCGCAGAATTGATGACTTAATTTATGATACCCTGTATCTTTTTATAACGAACGAACTTAAAGCTGCAGTCAGAGCTCTGTAAATCAACACGTTGTACGCTATGGATAATTTTTAAACGAGGTCATTTGGTATGATCGGACGTGCTCGTGCTTTGTCGTTGCTATACTACTGTTGAGCGATATAGTACGACCTTGTCCGATCATACCAATTGCACTCGTTTAAAAACTATCCATAACGCACAGGGTGTTAATTTACTGAGCTCTGAATGCAGCTTAATGCGACAATTCTGTGGCAAACCTGTAAGCTTACAGACAAAATCTATGAAAACTGTCCGTAACAACACATAAAACCACTCCTTAGATACGATTGTCTGTAGCTTACAGATTTTCCACAGAATTGCCGCATGACTCAGGTGGCCGTCGACCAATCAAGATAATAACAGTCCAAGTCGCAGAGTGTCTGTATTATAGGTGTCTTAGCTTTTTTTTTTTTTTTTTTTTATTTATATTTATAATATTTCTATAATACAGGTAATTTACTTATGATAAAAATAAGTGCTAATAATAATAACAATTTAAAATTTTTAGTCTGGGCAAAGTGGTGAAGAATTGCCAGAGAAACTAGAAACTCCTAAGTTCGACCCACGTTTTCCTAATACAAACCAAACATTAAATTGCTACATCAACTATGTGGACTATTATCGTTGCCTTGATTTATTGAGAGGAAGCGAAGATAAATGTGAAGTTTTTAAGAAGGTTTTTACATCGCTGTGTCCTAATGGGTGGGTAACACGTTGGGATGAACAGAGAGAAGCTGGTACATTTCCTCATCCCATTATTCGTGTACCGGAATACGTGGAGGACAAGAATGGTAAGAACAAGAATGGTAATGGCAAAAATGGTAATAACATAAATGGTAATAACAAGAATGGTAATAACAAGAAAAAAGACAACTGCTAAACCTTACAATATTAGTTCGTGGCATCGTGAAATATCTAATAGTATATCCTAGAAATTTGTGGCTTCACTGTATCTTTATAAATTTTCTAAATCCAGTATGTGTTTTAATAAATTGTAGTAAATGTTTTGAATGTGTTTTATTTTTATTACTTATTATATGGCGTTTTCTATTGGACCACTCTAAAATTGTTCTACGAGCGAACAAATGACGTCATGCTCGACCCGAGGTTTACTAGCGAGCACGCCATAGGTAACCCCTTTTAAGATTGCAGTGGCAAAATCGAAACTAACTAAATAGACTAAACTTTTTGACATATGGATAATACGTTGTAATTTGACATTTATACAATGTTCCGTAACTCCACACCTAACAACCGCGGTCGCGGATACGGTAAAGTCGTGGTAAGTTGTGGTTACCCAGTGGTTACCTGAAAACGCGTTTTAGTTATGGAACGGTAGTCACACCTCAGTTGATAAAACAGACAACTGAACTGTCCTTTTATGGACGTTATAGGTTATAGATATTCTCTTACAAACTTATTAATAAAAATATTTGTTTTATTAGTACTTGTTTACAATGGCACATTATATAAGAACATATATGATTTTTCCGGATATTATTTTTCACGACATCTATCAATATTACTAAAAATCAGTTACTTACACTCATTCTTACTGTTTTAATTATAGACTATAGTAAAATAATATTATAATTTACTACTTGCACTACAAAGAAACGATTAATTCCCTTCACTTAGCTCTCGCCTTTTTGTAATTGTTCTGAAATTCTCGCCTTTTGTAGTTTACATTAGATCTGAAGTTTGTAGTGGGAGGAAAATACCACACTAGGCGCGATATTTCCACGGTTAGTCTGGTAACAAAAAAGTAACCAAATTTTTCAGTAACCACGTTCCGAAACCTAACAATTTTCCTGAAAAGGTTAATGTCGTACACTTTCGGAACGGGAAACTTCAACCGCGGTTACTTTCGTCGAGTAATGGAACATTGTATTAGAAAGAATTTATTAATATTTTTGTCTTGATTTATGTTTTCTTAATAAATATCACACTTATGCCAAACAGATACAAAATCTAAAAATCCAAACAAATGTAACAGGTGTGTCAGAACACTAACAAACTTGTCTATTTGGTTAGTTCCAGGGACGTAGCCAGGATTTCAGCTTGGGGGGGGGGCAAAAATAACAAAATATTCTAAAATGGTCGGTGCGACCTTAATTACATAGCTTGGGTAGAGTAACAGCGTTCTAGGTGTTTTATAGTATATTAAATAATAAAAGTCCGGTAAAGTTATAAATTTTCTTCACCTCTGGCGAAGAAAACTTCTAACAACCTAAATTATATTTTATATAGGGTACACTATCCTGGGGGGGGGGGGAATGCCCCTCCCCTGGCTACGTCCCTGGTTAGTTCAACATAATTCCGCCAGATAGAGTCTCTCTTATGACCATTTGCCTATAGCAACTCCCAACTGAATATGTATTTTATTATTTATTATTTACAAATACAGTGCTTTTTTTGTGTAAACAGTGCAGGATATTACTTTGTGTTAATTTTTATATATTGTTTTGTGATGACAATAATTTATTTATTTTATGTTTATTGAGATTGAAAATTTATTTTGTTCCCTAGGTCTGTAATAAAATAGATTATTTTTTTGTAAGTATTTCACAGGGAGATAGTGAGAGAACATACGACTAGCGGTATGTCGCCAACGGCGGGAAAAAGTTGCCGGCCGCCATATTGTGTCACCAAAAATGGCCGAAATACAGTCTGTTGTTCCAAACGTTTAGGCGGAACTAAATGGTAATTTCGTTCTTTTAGGTTGTCACGAAAAGGGACCTTGCTTGGGTTATTTCATTTTACACGTTGGAATGTCAAAATTTAAAATTCCAACAATGAAACCATGGAAACGAATGACATATGTCAAAATTTATTTATTTTTTTTACATATTTTAATGACAAAAAAAAAAAAAAAAATGGGAAATTTGTATTAAGAATGACAAAAAATCTAAATATAAAAAAAATGATATTAACCTTAACCAAAATTTTTTTATTTTAAGTATGGTTTACAAAGCTTAAACAAAACGGCCGAAAAGCACGATTTAAACGATGAAAGTAACTAGATTGCAAAATTTAGTTCCGCCTAACCGTTTGGAACCAGTGATTTGCGCGTAAGTTACATGATGTAAGTTACCTTATTGTTGACGCGTAAACAATGATGTAAAGTAAACACAAAAACTCTTGTAAACATTGTAAACAATGATTTAGACATGCGCACTTGTTTTGAATTACAGAACCTCATTTTCAATACATTTTTATAAATAATAAAATTTTAATGAAACGATTTTAAATGAAAAAGTAAGTACATAAAATTAGGACAAGCCAATATACATATTAATAAAAATCGAATTTGCATCATTATACAGGTGTTACATACAAATTAGTAAATATGAATATGAAAAATAAAAAACTTGTTTCTTTAAAAAATTCAATCTGTTTTTTTTTTAATAACAAAATACATTAAATTTTCCCTTTAAGAAAATCAGCCTATATTTTTTAATAACGAAAAGATTCATTGCAAATTTTGCATAACGCCCTATATTTTCTTTCATTTTCTTTAATTAAAACAAAACCTAGTTCTTCAGAACTATTCCTTCGGTTTCTTCCCACCATTTTTTAAATAAATTTATTGTTTTGAACTGAATATACTTGTTCATTAACCCTATATTATTCATATTAAATAACTAAAACTAACCTCATTATTTGACAGTTTAAAAAGTTTACATTGTTGACAAGTTTACCAATTGTTTACATAAGTTTACACGTAAACGTAAACAATTAAAGTTTACGTGTAAACGCCCATCACTGTTTGGAACAGACTTTATTTTAAGCATATATGGAACTTCACAGTATTTATTCAATTAAAATTAAAAACAATGGTTAAATATAAAAATATCAATTGTATATACATTTTTTTAACACAACACTAATTTTAAAAGAGTCCATACACAAATAAAATTAAAAAAAATATATTTTTGATGGTAAGCGCGAGGAAATATTCAGAAAATTAGTAGCATGATAGAATGTCAACAAATAACATAAGCCTACATAATATGGCCGCACATTTTTGGCAAAGGGACAAGGTCATACGCAAACAATACCTCCCTGGTATTTCATAATTAGGGCTTTATTTTTATTTGATGTTTCTATGTTCAATAAATATTTAGATTTGTTTTTTATTTGTACTTTTTTAAATTAATTTATTTCTTGAAATATTCTTATTTGATTTATTATACAAAAAGATACACCACTACTTGATGAAGGTTCAAGTAGGTAGTTCTAATAAACATACTAGCTTTGAAATACCGTCACGCGCCATATTGTTCGACGTTGCTCTGACTTTAGCCAGAGCAAGAAAGAATGCTCTGCGAGCACTCGCAGGTCAGTTACCTGTCCAAATCGAATACAACTTTTAACTCTGGATCAACTGCTCTGCCAGTCGAATACGATACTTGTTCGCCGAGTGACCGGAGTGCATAGTAGAGCACCCAACCATACGCTATTGGTGATTAACGCATATCCCTCTATCGGCAATAAAGCGAACACTTCTAAAAAGTATACTGTCATTGTTTGCGCATAGTTCACCATGTGTTTTTTTTTTTGTCCATTCTCACTCTGTTTTTACAACAAATAAAGTGATAAATTTAAGAAAAAAAGATTAAATACTCCTTGTTGTGTGCATGATTGTCATTCACAGGAAGAACATCTTCGAATATTAGATGAATTTTATTAGAAAAATTGTAGTGTATGAGAAAGTGTCTTTATTAGTTATACAATTTAATTTTAATACCAACGAGAAAAATGCGTTTAAATTTAATAAATGCACCATTTATACTTATGTTTTGCTACAAGTAAAGAAGAAAAATTATTAATGATTGTAAAATTTTGTTTCTATTTATTGAAGGGAATTTCTACTGTTCAGATGTTTTTAAACAAGCTTTTAACTTTGAATTTTTAATTTTCCCTGTCTCACATGTGCAAAAAAATCGTTAAATGTTGACTAAACTACCCAGCAAACATTGAACTAACGGCCGAACGCCGGCAAACTGCTTTTACGCTGGTACATTGCTGGCACCAGAAGTAAGTGCAACGCCAGTATTAATAATGTACTTCACATTTGTATTTCGCACTCTGCCTATACGAAGTACTTTACCAGCATTTTATAAGCATTCCTTATTTGTATTAATCCAAGGTTATTTCTAGCGGGCCAGTGCTTACCCAGCAAACATTGAACTAACGGCCGAACGCCGGCAAACTGCTTTTACGCTGGTACATTGCTGGCACCAGAAGTAAGTGCAACGCCAGTATTAATAATGTACTTCACATTTGTATTTCGCACTCTGCCTATACGAAGTACTTTACCAGCATTTTATAAGCATTCCTTATTTGTATTAATCCAAGGTTATTTCTAGCGGGCCAGTGCTTATGTTTATAACTTTTTTTGAATGTAATAATTTGAAAAGTCTGACCGTTCTTAGTCATAAAACACCCTAATGGCGTGGCCTTCGAGGGTCGGTACAAGTGATATTCTGTGAGTTCAAGTTGGTACGTGTTGGTGAACAGTTTATGTGTATTTGAATAGTTATTGATAGTGAGCATTATACAGTTTTTTATTGTGATTTGTGTGTGTTTTGTTAGATTTAAGGACGTAGTTTACACAAACTATTTCATATTAAATTGTTTAATTTTTAGTTTAGTTCAATCATAGTTTTTTCATGTAATAAAATTTTCAATTATTAATAAATCTGATACAAGATTATAAATATGTCATTTAAAAAATATAATTTGTCATATTTCATTTTGAATAGTGACATCTTAAATATTTTGTAAATATAATACTAACCTAAAATAATACAAACTTAATCCAAAACTGTAAAGCTTTTTTTACAATATAACCAAGTTTCTAAAAGTCAGTAATACACTATAAAAATCACCAAAATAACCAGATCTAGTTTGTTCTTACAAAAGTGAACAGCTTATAGCATTAATGCTTATAAAATTTGTTTATTGAATTTATTTTAACAAGTATGATTTCTTTAGGTTGGCACTCTTCAAGTCAGGGGGAAAAGATGTGGTAGATAATACAAGACGAATATTGGCGAAAATTATTAGTCACCCCTTATCTTTAGGATGAAATTGGTTTGACCGAAATGGCAGAAAACCATTTTCTTAAAATTCTTCATTAAATTAATAAATTAAAGAAACTAATTCCTGTTATTCCTGAAATTATATTTATTTAATATTTATAAATAAATCAATAAATTATAACTGTTAATTCAATTTACAATCGGCTAGTTTTACCATCGTTGAATAAATTTATTTAACAACTTAAGTTAACAATATCGCATCATTCTATTGACAGCAATGTTAATTTCTTCATTAATAGTTTAAAACCGATGCGATATTGTCAACTTTACTTGTTAAATAAATTTATTCAACGATGGTGAAAATGGCCAAATGAGTATTTATTTTGCACCTAACCATTAATTTATTTTAATACTGGGTAAGTACACATATATTACATTTGAAACACTAGAGAGTGGGTATAATATAAGCACTAGTCTGTCAGAAATAAATCTTGCAACTAATGCGATTATTTTGCACTTTACCGTTGCTGGGCCAGCAACTGATACATCAATGGGCCAGCTAACGTCCACGGGGACACCGGGGTACTGGCCCAGTGCAAAATGCCAGCACTGGACCAATGCGAAATGCCAGCACTGGCCCAGTGCGAAATGCCAGCACTGGCCCATTACTTTCAATGCACTTTACCGTTGCTGGGCCAGCAACTGATACATCAATGGACCAGCTAAGGGCCACGGGACACCGGGGTACTGGCCCAGTACGAAATGCCAGCACTGGCCCATTACTTTCAATGCCGGCGAGTATGTGCTTTACCAGTACTGGTCCGGATAAAAATGTTTGCTGGGTATGTTTATAACTTTTTTTGAATGTAATAATTTGAAAAGTCTGACCGTTCTTAGTCATAAAACACCCTAATGGCGTGGCCTTCGAGGGTCGGTACAAGTGATATTCTGTGAGTTCAAGTTGGGACGTGTTGGTGAACAGTTTATGTGTATTTGAATAGTTATTGATTGTGAGCATTATACAGTTTTTTATTGTGATTTGTGTGTGTTTTGTTAGATTTAAGGACGTAGTTTACACAAACTATTTCATATTAAATTGTTTAATTTTTAGTTTAGTTCAATCATAGTTTTTTCATGTAATAAAATTTTCAATTATTAATAAATCTGATACAAGATTATAAATATGTCATTTAAAAAATATAATTTGTCATATTTCATTTTGAATAGTGACATCTTAAATATTTTGTAAATATAATACTAACCTAAAATAATACAAACTTAATCCAAAACTGTAAAGCTTTTTTTACAATATAACCAAGTTTCTAAAAGTCAGTAATACACTATAAAAATCACCAAAATAACCAGATCTAGTTTGTTCTTACAAAAGTGAACAGCTTATAGCATTAATGCTTATAAAATTTGTTTATTGAATTTATTTTAACAAGTATGATTTCTTTAGGTTGGCACTCTTCAAGTCAGGGGGAAAAGATGTGGTAGATAATACAAGACGAATATTGGCGAAAATTATTAGTCACCCCTTATCTTTAGGATGAAATTGGTTTGACCGAAATGGCAGAAAACCATTTTCTTAAAATTCTTCATTAAATTAATAAATTAAAGAAACTAATTCCTGTTATTCCTGAAATTATATTTATTTAATATTTATAAATAAATCAATAAATTATAACTGTTAATTCAATTTACAATCGGCTAGTTTTACCATCGTTGAATAAATTTATTTAACAACTTAAGTTAACAATATCGCATCATTCTATTGACAGCAATGTTAATTTCTTCATTAATAGTTTAAAACCGATGCGATATTGTCAACTTTACTTGTTAAATAAATTTATTCAACGATGGTGAAAATGGCCAAATGAGTATTTATTTTGCACCTAACCATTAATTTATTTTAATACTGGGTAAGTACACATATATTACATTTGAAACACTAGAGAGTGGGTATAATATAAGCACTAGTCTGTCAGAAATAAATCTTGCAACTAATGCGATTATTTTGCACTTTACCGTTGCTGGGCCAGCAACTGATACATCAATGGGCCAGCTAACGGCCACGGGGACACCGGGGTACTGGCCCAGTGCAAAATGCCAGCACTGGACCAATGCGAAATGCCAGCACTGGCCCAGTGCGAAATGCCAGCACTGGCCCAGTGCGAAATGCCAGCACTGGCCCATTACTTTCAATGCACTTTACCGTTGCTGGGCCAGCAACTGATACATCAATGGACCAGCTAAGGGCCACGGGACACCGGGGTACTGGCCCAGTACGAAATGCCAGCACTGGCCCATTACTTTCAATGCCGGCGAGTATGTGCTTTACCAGTACTGGTCCGGATAAAAATGTTTGCTGGGTATTGTTAATATAATTAAAACCCCTTGTTATTTAATGTGGATGTTCCGTAAATGTGTTAGTTTGCAAATATTTGAAAGTTTTCTTTGTGTAGAATAAATTACCAGTTCTCTTTCTATAAAATTTCTAGAGAAATGTGTAGATATTATGTTTTCAAATAAATGTTTTAAGTTCAAAGTATAATATTTTATTATCTCTGTGAGTATAACCTATAGTCCGTTCAAAGGTGAGAATGCAGTATTGCTCTTATGGCAAATGGGAGCGGTGTTGCCAAATGTTGTAAAAGTGTCAATTATAATAATATGAAAAACTCGTAAAAAAAATCAACTCTTATAAAACTCAAAATAACACTTAACATAAACAAATGACCATTTGTAGAATACTGCGTCTTCACAGATCAGCGCGTTTTAGAGCTGGCAATGTCGACAAGCAAGAAAAGGATAACGTCATTGTGTAAATCCATTAGAGAGTATGAAAAAGAACTACTCCATATGTCCTGTACTGCATACTCACCATTGAACGGACTATAGCACCAACATTATAACCTCTGAATATATTCATTTACAAACAGCAAATTTTATCATAAATGGATTCACATATACCGGGTGAATTATTTAAGGAGCAACATTCATGTTTCACATATAATGTTAATGAAGTGAGTTATTTCATTTGCAAAATAGCAAATTATGAAAGCAAGCTAATATCCATGGCAACAGATATGCAATGGTGATTAAATATAAAAGTTATTTGACATGATAAAGTTCCTAGACGGCAAAAAAATAGTAAATTAGAAACAATAAATGAATTTTTATTAGTTTGTTTATATTTACTTACAAAGAAAAATAATAATGTCCTTAGTAGCTAAGTCCAAAAAATATTTTAAAAAATAATATTTTGTCTTCTATGGATACGATAAGCATTTGTTTTATGGCTATGTTCTTTTGAAATAACTCACTTCATTAACATTATATGTGAAACAAGTATGTTGCTCCTTAAATAATTCACCCGGTATTTGTACACTTTTTTAATACTCTGTTATAATTCAAATATACTGTATACAGCAAGAAAACGAAAATTTGACCAAAAATTGATTACAAACCAATACTGTTTACATACGTTGACAGATTACTATCCTTTTTCGTGTCAAAAGTTCAGAAGGCGATTGTGGCGCCGTTTCGGTAATTTTAGTCGCGTATAAGTAAGTAATAGCAAAGATGTAATAGTGAATATGTACTTACCATTATTAGATATTAATAATTTATCTGAAAGTTCTAATGTATATTCCATAAAGGTTCGGAATAAAACTCAATATTACAGATTATATAGTTTATTATCAAAATAATCATCTCATAAGGAAACATAAATAAAATTAAATGAAAGTAGAAAAAAATAATTGACAAAAATAAATATGTTTCATAATATTAGAATTACTTACTAATAATGCATGAAACATTGGCACATTTGGTTGTCAGAAGACCCAGTGGAGTTGATTTGGATACCTAGAACACAATATGGCTAGTCCGTACCTGCACAGCTTACTGGTGACGATAAGTGCAGTCAGGGTCGCGACATACTCCCAGCAAATCATATGGGCAGAACACCATTAACGGATTTCCTACATAGCCATCGCTGAAAAAATTTTAAGAACATTTTCATACAGTTCCTATTATCATCGAGTAGACTACTAATTACAAAAGTACAAAGTACTTAATTTTATTTGCTGGATATAAATGATGTAGAGTTAAAGCAAAAAAAGGTAAGTGATAAAGTTTCAATTTATGATTGTGCATTAAACAAGTTAAGGAATAAATGGGTTAAACAATTAAAAAAATTCAACTCTCGGGAATAATTTTTATTATTCATTTGTAATTCAAGTGACTCATCATACCTGACAAGTTTTTTTTACCTATTTCTATTAACCAAATGTCCCTCTCAGTTTTATTACAACAGTGACAGTTCGCATTAAAAAACTTTTGCAATTAGTAAAATAAGAGTGATTGAAAGTGCATATTCATCACAAAATGTTTTGGGAATGAAAGCAAGGGAAAACGCTACGGAAACTGCTGAAAAAGTACGAAGTGGGTATGATGATGGCACCAAAACTGACCGGGTAGTTAAAAAATGATTTTCGAAATTTCGTTCTGGAGATACAGGCTATTCCAAACGTTTAGACGGAACTAAATGGGAATTTCGTTCTTTAAGGTTGTCACGAGAAGGGACCTTGCTTGAGTTATTTCTTTTTTCACGTTGGAATGTCAAAATTTAAAATTTCAACCATGAAACCATGGAAACGAATGACATATGTCAAAAATAAAATACTTTTTTTACATATTTTAATGACAAAAAAATAAATAAATGGGAGATTTGTATTAAGATTGACACAAAAAAATCAAAATATAAAGAAAATTACATTTTAAAATTATATTAACCTTAACCAAAAAATGTTTATTGTAAGTATGATTTACAAAGATTAAACAAAACGGCCAAAAAGCACGATTCAATCGATGAAAGTAACTAGATTACAAAATCTAGTTCCGCCTAATCATTTGGAATAGTCTATAGCCTTAATTTTATTTTATTAAATGTTAAATGGACAATTCTGTGCTAACATAAAACTAAATAAATTCTCTGGCTATGTAGATGCATTTTTCTCGATCCTATTATATCGATTCTATTATATCTAATCTATGAAGACTAGATTCGAGAGTTTCGTCGAAACTTTTTTCACGCCAAAACTAATGGACATATATGCAAAATAAATTGAAGAGGTCACATTATAAATGGTAATATATAATAGAATAAGGTACTATTGTAATTTTTTATTGATAAATTAAGCACGAAAATGGAACTTCTTTATGACTCAACCCAATACAAGGGAAGAAAACTTGTATAGAGAAACAAAAATTAGTTTCTAAGTTTTTTAAAACTAAATAGTGCAAAGCTCTACCTTAGGGGTATAGTTGGGGATATTTAACTTGGCCAATAACCGTTAAAAAGAGCGTATGGTTTAAGACGAAAGACTATCGCAATAAAATTCAGATTTTCAAATAAATGGTTTTAATTCGTTTTGAGATCGAGAAAGAAATATCATTTTGTTTTAATTCACACTCCTCTTTTCAACCTAGTGGTGGAAGGAATACGATTTGACAATTACAGACAACGTCACATTTGATAACTAACCTAAAAACGATTGCGTTACTTTAAATACATATATTCCTTAAATATGATTTGAGGCAGTTTAGAACATAATATGAAAGTATTTTTTTTTTTAATATTAAGCAATAAATATAAGAATATTAAGCAATTTTCAGAAGTTATTTACGGTTTAAAATAGTATCGAATGATGTATATAACAAAGCACGTATCTGGGTGGTGCGCCACTGTTAGCACGAACGGCAGAAATGGGAACTAAACGCTCGAAATCGGATCTCAGTGCGGAAATCCGCGCTCCATAGCTCGCAAACTAAGCGTGTCGGGCTTATTTCGTTTGATAGAGAATCTACTTTACTCGTTTAAGTGCAAGAAAAAAATCTATGGTCCTGTTTCTGAGAACTTCACCCAGTTTAACCACTTGATTAAACTCGGTTACAATATAACAATCCCATAAGTAACCCTAGCAGCCTTTTGGTTATAGTTAACGAAGTTTTCAGAAACCGGCCCTAAGTGTTTAAAGGCGCTTAAAAGTAACGATACATACCTTCGAACTACGTACCGCAAACAGAAGGTTTGGTACATGCCGAAAGTACTAAGGCCCCTAAGGTTCCCAAAACCGAAGTTGAGCTTGCCCGATAGTATATAGTCAGAGAATCCATAGGGCAACCTTCGACGTCTAGGGCTTCTCCACCAATGTGGATAATCCAATCAAGCGAACAACGATAACTTCAGTGAACAAGCGCCTTCGACATCTAAACTGCAAGAACTTGAGTGAAATTTATTTCTTTATACAAATATGTAAACAAAAAAGAAAAAAAAATACTTTAAATGGATTTTTTTTTTCAGACGTACAAAAATTAATCTAATGCCAGCTCCACACATTGGCCGAGTCGACGCGAAGCAGCACGAATCCCAACTTGTAGAGGCTTCGTTCGCCTCGCTTCGTCCTGTTTCGCTATGTTGCGCCATCGCTCCGTATGATGTCGGTTTTTATCAAAGAATACGAATGCCGAACGCGAGCAGCTGTCCGAAGCGAGGCGAACGAAGCCTCTACACCAAGGGTGTCAAACTCGCGGCCCACAACTAGTATTTTTGCGGCCCGACCGACGTAGTATAAGAATAGGATAGGTATTATCTGATAAACAGTTGCCTCGTTCGGGTTGCACGAAGGTAATAAAAATGGAAAATGTATTATCATATATAAAAAAAGTTATTAATTTTATAAGATCTCGAGGCTTAAATCAGCGACAATCTTCTGCTTTCTTAAGTGAATTACAATGCGAATATTCAGGTTTGTCCTACTATACCGAGGTACGTTGGTTATCCTGCTCCAAGATTCTCCAACAATTCTGGGATTTGAAAGAAGAAATATGTCAGTTTTTAATAACTAAAAATCAAGACGTAAGTTTATTTTTTGATCCAATATGGTTGCAGGATTTATCTTTCATGGTTGATATAACACAACATTTAACCGATTTAAATTTAGCGCTGCAAGGAAAAGATCAGATAATTACGAACATGTGTAACAAAGTTAAAGCATTCAAATGTAAGCTAGTTCTTTGGGAAAAGAAACTGAAAGATGGAGATCTAGCGCACTTTCCGACGTGCAACATGAACAAATCAAGTTTAGATACAAATGTATCGTATCAGAGATATTCAGAAAAGGTTTTAAGTCTTAGAACTGTATTTGAAACAAGATTTGCAGATTTTAATTCTTTGGAAAGCAATTTTTCTTTGTTTTCTTCGATTTTCTCAATAAATATAGATTCAGTACCTAGTCATATGCAAATGGAGGTTATCGAGATTCAGTGCGATTCAAATTTGAAGGCAAAATTCATTGAAACTGGTGTGCCTGAATTTTAAAAATATTTACCCGGCTTGAAAATACTCGAAAATTCGCATATGAAATTATATCCATTTTCGGAAGTACCTACTTATCGGTGCGAGCAGATATTTACACTTATGAAAGGAAATAAGTCTCCTCTCAGATCCAGAATTAACGACGGTCACCTTGGGTCAGTTTTGAAAGTAATAACTACGAACAGGATTTCTCCCCGTCAGGAAGTTATTCTTGTTATTTTTTTTTATACTTTACTATTCGAAATAAACATTTGTTTATTCCCCCAAGTTTCAAGTTTCCCAAGTTCCAAGTTTCTATGAATATTGATTTTTTTTTGCGGCCCACCTAAACTTAAACCTTTTTAATTTGGCCCATGTTAACCTTTGAGTTTGACATGCTTGCTCTACACGCTCGGATTCGTGCTGTATAGCGTCGACTCGGCCAATGTGTGGAGCCGACATATGGGCGTACAAAGCTGTTGCAGCTGCAAGTTTTACATCTCCCATCGTGCTATAAGTCTAAACAATGACTGAACGTATCGCGAGTCTTGGGAAGCATGTGGACGCTATACTCGAATCGCCATCGTTTGCCGAGCACTTCGTCCGAGCCGCTCGGACGAGCGTGTGGAGCTAGCATAACATAATCAACATCACGAAAGTCACCAAAGTAAATACTAAGCCCAAAATCTCTTGGGCCTCTCCAACAGAGGGTTTTCTTTAATTTTATGTCCGAACCTCTTCGAGCGGGAGTGAATATTTTCGCACAACAAAGAGGGGCATGTATTAAATTTTCTAAAATGCACGGGAAAGGGTTAATAAGCAGAATTGGCTGAAAATTATAGTAACGTGGTTTCACGGTCCAGCTAACAAAATTAAGACACTTGTACTTAAATTAATATTTTGATTTCTTAAGACTGGATGTTCTAAATTAAAAAATTTAATTTTATAATATGTTGCATATTTCAGAACAATTATATGAGAAACACAAAGAGTTACGAAATCAAATCAAAAAATATTTAACAATAAAAAAATTTATATCTCCTTGGACAAATGTTAAAGTACATGATATCCGAGATAAAACTAATAAAAAACTTATCATTGTAACAAGTAAGATTAGAAGTCTACCCATTTACTTGCACAAACCTGTTATTTTGTATATGATCTAATGGCGAATTATATTTAGTTAGGGCTCTGTTTTCATCTATTGGTTGAATTTCATCTACTGGTTGAATCTCATCTACTGGTTGAATTTCATCCACTTTATCATCTTCAATTTTCATTTCTACTTCTTCAATCTCATTTTCATCGGCTTTTAACTCTATTGTTTTATTTTCATTAATTTCTTCTATATTATTTACATTATTTTCATCTACTTCTACGTTTTGGATTTCAGTAACAGTTACTTCTGGTATTGTTAAAGTATTTTGGGATATTTTACTAATCTCACAGACGTCTTGTACTTTTTGTTTAGCAATTGGTGTAGATGTACACATTGCTGGTATTTTTGGCTTTGGTTTTTCTTTTTCTCTACAAGTTAACATGTTTGCACTGGAAAGTAAAATCTTTAACTTTAAATACATTATAAATATTATGTTTAAGAGATTTACATTTTAAATTTTTCTATCTAACAATATTTAGATATAAAATATTAACATTTACATTATTGTGTTTGAAAAAGTCACTTAAAATTTACTTTTTAATTAAGATTTTAATTAATTAATAATGGGAAACCAAATGGGTTTTTGAAGTTTTTAACATTAAAATTTAAAACATATACAGGTCGATTGCTGTTAGTTGAGCATTTAACAAAATGCGCAGTGACAATAGTGGCGCGTAGAGAGGGATACCTAGACCGAGATATGCGTCGGCAGTAGTGTTGGCAGCGATTAATCGAATGATTGAAATAATTATTTCGTTTCAGTTAATCGATTTATCATATGATTTTTTTGGTTTCGATTAATTAATAATTAATCGATTCATTTATTATTAATCAATAAATTTATTTTATTTTTAAGAAATTACGTTGTATTGTGGAAACACTGGTCGGTAGATGACTTTGCTCTTTTCTTTTCAATAAAGTCCCTAGATTACTAGGCCTTCAGAACACTCGTTCTCGCCCATCTGGAGAATTGAACTCAACCGCTACTCATTTCTGCACAATATACTGCTATAGTTAGCATCCAGTCCGTTCAAAAGCTCAAGAGCGACACGCAATCTTCCAATAATTTGATAGAAAATTCGATAATTTACGAGAAAAGCCTGGCAAGGTACAGGTCATCTGAATACAAGCCCTTGTTTCCTCAATCGTCTTTGGACAGTTTACGATGAAATTGCTAAATTTCAATCTTCTTCGAAAGGACGTGCGAGAAAAGTTAAGGACCAAGAACGATCGCGCAGAACAATTAGGGTAAGAAATTAGTCGTTTTGAGCGCTTGTGGCTCGTGGATGATTTGAACTAGTTTTTTTATGTAGAAGCCACTTCGCCGATGACGATTTATGGCGTAATTAATAGAGTTTTTAGCTACATCCAAAACACCAGTGATATTGCAATACTGCGGCTATCTTCATATAATGGCGCAGCTCGTACATCTACATTTTAATTTTATTGCACAAAAAAAACTTATAGGAGTTTAGAACTCTCTAAGATGAGTAACAAATGGCAGAATTTTATCTTAACAATGAGTTATTTGTTTTAAAACGTACGTACGTAAAAGGCGATGTTATATAGTCTTCGTTCAAACGGGCATTATTTTTTGTTACTCCCTGTTTAATTAGCAACAAAAAATAATTGTTTCTGCCGACATTGTATTACCCAGGGTTTCGAACCGTTATTTTTTCGTTTCGGTTTTCTTTCCGGTTCAATTAAAAAAATATATATCGGTTCGGTTTTCGTTCCGGCAAAAATAACGGTTTTTTTCGGTTTTCGGTTCAGTTCCGAGTGATAAATTTTTAAATGCTTTTATGGTATTTGTATTAGAAATTTATTTTCTACTATAATTTAGAAGAACATTTTATTCCTTATTCTGTGATAATCATATGCCACTCAAAATATTAAAAAAACATTTATTTTTTTATTAAATACATAATTGTTTATATTTATCTCGGGATGTGTTTTTTTGAACTCTCAGTATTTTTTCTATATGTGGGTCGAAGTGTTGTATAAGCATGCCAAAATTTAACATTCTATATTAAGCCGTTTGGCTACAATTTCTACCGTACAGACAGACAGACACATGAGTGACGTTATAAGGGTTTTTTGGTAGTCATACCTACAAAATCCTAAAAACAATAGTTGACCCTGATTTACAAAAAATAAAAATGAATACATCTCAAAACTAAAATGCTAATTCTAGTCATTGCACATCAAATTAAAAAAAAAAAAAAAATGATGTGCAGTGTGAATTTTCACAAATTTTAGGATTTCGTAGGTATTTAGTAAGTGAATGATGATTATTTGGGATGCCAAAACAAATTTTGTTAAAATATTTTTTTTGTTAATTTTAGTTCGAATGTCTAATACCATTATTTAGGTTTCTAAATATGTGCAGTATTTTTTTATATATAGCAAGGTTCATTAAGATTTTGAAAATTGCGCCTTTGGCTTCCATTGGTTGTTATAAGTCACAAGTTCCACCCCTCTGATTTCGTGTACATTGAAACATAGTATTAAATTATAATTTCGGGGGACGGGGGGTCCCCCGAAATAATAGAAGTGCATTTTGTTTTTACTAATCAGTTAAAAAATTACGAATTTCGATTTTTTTCTACTCATCATTTTAAAAAATAATCTTAAATAAAATGTATTTTATATTCACTCACATAAACATTATCTGAACCGAAATAAACCGATATTTTTTTTTTCGGTTCAATTCCGGTTTTCGTTCCGACAAAAATAACGGTTTTTTCGGTTTTCGGTTCAGTTCCGGTTCGAAGCCCTGGTATTACCTCCCATTACTTATAATTTCCTATTAAAACAGTTAAATAAAATAATTTTTTATCAGCCTTTAAAATACAACATTAAGGGCCGGTTTCTGGAAGCTTAGCTGAGTTTAATCTTTTGGTCAAACTCGGTTACAATATAACAATCCCATAAGTAACCATAGCAAGAATTTTCTAACTATTTGGTTATAGTTAACTAAGCTTTCAAAAACCGGCCCTAAGACAGTTCTATTTTAGTAGGCCAGGGTTTTTTTTTTTTTTTTTAATGTCATAATCGATTAATCGAAAACCAATTATAATATTTCGATTAATCAAATGGTCACTTAATCGATTAATAATTTTTTTCCATCTCTAGTCGGTAGTGGCGGCGTTTAGTTTTGTATGTAATATGAGTAAAGTACTTGATGAAAATACAAGTTTAATAAAAATTAATGTAGAACTTTTATAATACACTAGCTGAACTACCCGTATTTCGTACGGATTTTGTTGTGTACATTTTTGCTGTTACGTAAATAATAATTGAATACATTTCAATTTCAAGTACAACAGAAAATAATCTTAGTGTCTACCATCCTTGAATTCCTGGAATATCCTGTAATTTGAAATTGGTCCTTAAATTCCTTGAATATATTTGAATCTCAGTGCAATTCCTTGAATTAAAAATTTTAAATTTAAACGATTCATATTTAAAAAATCGCATACCAAAAAGTAATAACGTTGTAATTAGCAGTGCTATAATCAGCAGCAGGATTACTATACATATATATGTAGTAAAAATTAGAAGGTACATGACCTACAAAACTGTAACTTGGGAGGGAGTCAGAACCTCACACAAGTATAGAGTATACGCTATTCATTCGAAACAAGGTACACATCATATTGCACCGTATACCCACTATAGCCCTGAGTATAGGTGTACTAACAGTGGCGGCTGGTGCAGGGAGGGCAACGGGGCAATGAGCCATAGTATGTAATCTGTAGCAGCCATTGCAAGTCGGTCAAAACATATTTTATCCGTAGTTTTAATTATCAGTCGTAGTACTTTATTTTGACATTTGTTTATAGTTCTGTGTTATTAGAATGTTATATATGTTCGATGTTTTAATAATTACATTATTAAAATAGTGTTTTATTAGTATATTTGATAATAATTTACTCGCTACATTTTCTTAAGTTTATGTGATTGTGTTCCATGTAAGCGGAGAATTTTGGAAAAAAAAAAATAATAAATAAATAAATAAATTTTAAAAATGAATGAGAATGAAAATAGCGTGATTTCTATTTTAGAACTGGTTTCCAAAAATAATTGAACTTATGATGTAATAATTAGACTTAAAACTTTTGGAACATCAAGACCGGAATTCATTTTAACGAGTTCCAAAGAAAATTAAAAAAAAACAAAGTTATTTCAAGGAAATTTCATTCAAAAACCTTTTTGATAAGCTTTTGCCCTAAAAAAGCTTTTTACCTCACCAGAAAATAATGTCACGAGCCGCCACTGGTCAAAGATTCCCCCTATGAGGTAAAAAAAAACAAAAGTAGAAAAGAGTGATAACTGGGGAGGGGGGAAGTGTTGAAAAATCAAGTGAAGACTGCAAGGAGGTAAAATTTAAATACAAATCCTGAGAAACCAAATTTATGCTTCAGTATTTCTTAGGCACCTATTTCTCTCGGGCTTTTAAACATGTCTTAACCGTGATTAATACTAGTTACGCCATTTGTGGAATATTATGGAAAAGTGTGAATTTATGTGATATTTCTTTTTTTCTAATTTATTTCGAATAACATAATTTATGGTAAATTATCCTGGAATTTTTTTAATTGTTACCTGGAAGTTCCTTGAATCTCCTGGATTTAAAATTGAAAATTATTAGACACCTTGCTACTCTTTTGTATGTATTTTCAATGTTAAGTAAATAATAAGTGAGATACTTCATTTATAGGTAGTTCTTCCCAAATATATAAAAAACTAAATTGAAGGCAAGTATCAAAGGAGTCTTATCTTTGATCTAACCGCAAGTGATAAGATAAGGGACAGGTGTTAATTAGTTTTACTTTTACTCAGGTGTGCACCTTCGATCTGACCGCCTGGATTTTAGATGAGGGTTGTGCTCCAAGGGCTCATTGGTGGTTATACTGGGCGGAACAATGTTAGGCTGATAAGAGAAGTTGATAAGGCTCAGTTGCCAGAGTTAGACTTTAAGTAGCAAGGCCAGCACTTTAGTTCCATATTCAGGGACCAAAAAGGCCTTAAATATCAAATAGGAAGTATTGATAGCAGACCCCATGTTTGTTATATATTTTGATTCGTCTCGATAAGGACAGCACTTGAGTTCCATATTCAGAAACCAAAAAGACCTCAACTAGAAAACAAAAATTATTGAGCGTAGACCCCAAGTGTGTTATATATTTGGATTCATCTCAATAAGGCCACCGCCGCAAAATGTTCCCACGGCATTTTCCCAGGCCAAACCACTCACATACCTACTACCCACCATTTGGTCATCATATATTCGCACTTGAAAGTAAGGGTTTTGCATCTTGTGTATTGTAGAAAACTTGGATATTGTTTTGGATTAAATTAAATTTTAATGTAAAAAACCCACAAATTTTTTTGGTTACCTAAATTAATTATATCAGAAAAGAAGCTCTTGCATATATGGAATATAAAATTCCCCTCAAAAATTAACTTTCTGTCAGACAGATAAATCAGTCTACAATTTTTAATAAAATCGGAGATTTAATAAATTTAAAAAAAATATTAACTTATCAGAAAACATTTTAAACACAAAATTACTTAAAATTATGTGACTTTTCAATTATAAAAAAATTACAAGAATTTATAAACTCGTCTTAAAGTATTTACAAAGATATTCATTAACTAACCGTTCATCTAACTCTGCTTTGGCTTGTAGAAGTTGTTGTATCAGCATAGTATACGTCTGATGGGTGGTTGTTAGTTTAATCCTAGCGTTTCTGAGATCATTAATGAGCTTCTTAACTTCAGTCTGCGCCTTATCTCTCGCTGTTCTTGCTTGCGATACCTTCACCATCAAAGGAGTCAATCCTTCATACTTACCTTTAATTTGTAACCTGCAAACGGAAGACGGTATTATGTTGAATTAAATTTTATCCCACAAGATGTCACCTGTTAATGTTAGTTTGTTTTTTTCCACCCGGTGAAGTTTTCAGTTGTGAATTTACTAATTTTGAATTTTTCTTAGAGACACTGTTTAAACGTACTCGTTTATTCTCATCGCCATTTTTTATTTTCGTATGTGATTTTAGTTTTGATAGCTGTTGAAGTTTTCTTTTAAGATGACGATATTCAAGTTGTTGTGAACGAGGAAGATGTTTAGATATGTCACTCTGTTGCTGTATTTCACTTTTAATACGAGCTTGTTTTAAGAAATTTGTAAGATTTTGTTCAAAAACATTCTTTTCTGGTTTTGTCGACATTTCTTTTTTCTTTTTTATTACAGGGCTCGTGTCGGACTCAGAGTCGGAATTAACATTTATTACAAGTCTTTTTACTGGTGCAGATGGAGCTGTTAGTGTATGAGTCGTTGTAATTTTTTTGGAAGGCTTAGTACTGATTGTTGGTTTTATTTTTGGTACATTATTATCCAGTTTTTTCTGCGGAACTTTATTGGATATTCTTTTAGACATGGAAGTTAGTAACATTGCTCTAAGTATATCTTCATCTTCATCTGGATTAGTCCTTTGTTTATCCTTTGTTAGTTCGGGTGGGACCTCTGGATGTTGCTCCAATTTACTTTCCAAATTAGCATCCGTTTCTATATTTTCTGCGTTAATCTCCATATCCACATTTTCTTCATTTACAGATGTAATTTCTACTTCTTGAATCTCTTTAGCAATTTTGACTTCGTCAGTAACATTATCAATTATTTCATTTAAGATTTCAGTTACTATAGATACATTATCTATTCTTATATTATCACATATTTCAGGTTTATTTTGTACGTCTTTCTTTTCTTCTTCTGGTTTTTGTACTTGCTGTTCTTTGCATTTTCTTCTATTCTCGTGTTTTTTAAGTACGGCAGATTTAAGGGCAATTAACCTCAAATTTATCAAGTCTTCATCTGTAATGGTTGTTTGTTCCTTTTCATCCTCCATTGGTACTTCGACAGGAACTTCATGTTGATTGTTATTAATTAACTTTGATTTTAGAGCTTGATCTCGCAAACTTTCTAAATCTTCTTCCTCATCAGTACTGGTGTTTTTTGATGAAGGTGAATCAGGATCAATCATGCGTTTAATCCTAGTACGTAAGCTGCAGTTCGGATTTTTTTTGCTAGAAGTTATTCTTACAGCATCTCTAAGTTGTCGTAGTACTTTTCTATCTGGCGTTTGTTCGGATTCAGAACTGCTGCTGGAAACAGTACTGTACTGCTTTTGATAGTCTTTTGTTCTTGAACGTCTTCGTTTTGTGTATCGTATTCTTTGGAGAGAGCAATCACGTTCATATCGCTTATGCCTACAATATTTATGGTAACTTCCGTGACTTGATAGTTTATTATTTGCATGATTTGGTTCAACTTTCACATCAACAATTGCAACATTGTCTGAACTATCATCACTAACACTTGTTAAAGATAATTCTTGTAACGGTTCTCTATTATAAACATTGTTTTTATAAAAAATAAGTGATTCTAATGATTGCATTGATATGGAGCTATCAGATACATCTTCAAATTCCTCTTCTGTAAGTTCACCTTCTTCTCTCTCCTCGTCCATTTCAATTGACTTGGTTTTAATCTCCATACATTAAAACACAAAATTAAAAGATTTAAAAAAATAATATATCATACATTACTATAAAATATGGTAATATATCACTGCTGTAAATAAGATTAATAATTTTATAAAAGTACACTAATGTTTCCTAAAATAACTATACACTAAAATATATTACCACACAAACACTGAAAGGATCCATAAAAGAAAATATCTTAAAAAATTACAATTATCAAAAGGACGTATGACGCACAGTTTTCTGAATATTGCACAATACCAGCTGTCTTCCTTCTTCTTCTCCTTTTGTTCCAAAATAAAGAAATTCCCCTAAAATTTATGAACAAATTCCCACATTTTTAGATTGTACATGTTGGTATACGCATTTATTTGTGTGTAAATTCAAATTTGTGAACATGTGCTGTCAAAATACATTTAATTAAAAATAAATGACACACGTCTAAGTAAATAAATTAAAAGCAATAGCTCATTTAAAATATAACATGTTTTAGTAGTATTTTTATAATACCACTTACATAATCACATACGGAATCAATTATTTTTAAATGATTGAAATATAACCTAAATCATGGAGAAGTCAAAAAACCCAGCAAAGAAAGGCATTTACCACAAATGTCCTGTAGAAGGTTGTGATATGGAATATAAGCGACCGAGCAAATTAGAGGTTCATATTAGAAAACACACTGGAACAGTAAGACTTTAAAATTTATTGATAATTAGTATGTAAATAATTGTAATAATTTAAATTGCAGAGACCATATGAATGTGATTCTTGTGATAAAACATATACAAACGATTCCCATCTTCGGAGACATATGAAAACAGCACATTCGCAAATTAAACATTCGGCAACCGTCAGGTATAAAGTTTTCATATTTTTGAGAAAAATGTAATAAAGTAGACAAATACTTCTGTCCTAAACTTTTAATAGCTAAACCTATCCTAAATACCTAGTTTTTAGATGCATGCTACTTTATTTTTCCCCAACAATTATCCTTGTGGAATAATATTTTATATAATCTTGATTATTTCTATTTTTGTTAAATATTTCCGACCACATCATATTGGACTACTTTACTACATTTTAACCTTATTTTCTTTTATTTTAACATAAAAAGTAGGTAAAAAATCATTATTGAGAAGTGACATTACCGATGTGGTCCAAAGCAATATGGCTGTTGACTCTAGTACTTAGCTGTCAATATGCTTTGTCCTGTCTTGAATGACAGCCAAAAACACTACAATATATTCTGCTTTTATAGTTTTTCACAACTTCTGTCAACATTCTAACAAAAATTCAACATTAAAACATACGTAATAAGTTCAAACAGTAGTAGAGTGTCTAATACAATATTTGACCACCAGACAGCGTATTCGAGCGTGTCAGTTCTCAATATGGTACCCAATACTTTTTAGTACACAATACATTAAATTGGCTCTTTGAGCCTTTCATATATGGCCACAGCAACTCTGTATACTGATTTCTAAGTTGGTACCCCATATTGAATGTGACCCAGAAAACCTGAAAATTAAATAGTTAATCAGTATCATCAAATTAAACTTTTTTTTTTTTAACATGTATTTTAGCCACTTGTGCTGGACTGACGTACTACATGCATCAAGCGCTTTTCAAGATATCAAAAAGAGTAACTCTGAGTTACTCTGAAAAGTACACTAGTTGTTCACACTCTTAACTACCCCAGAATTACCTTCTCCCGTCCCTTGAAGGACTTACTTTCAGGGGTGTGCTGCCAAACTTTTAACAATTTTTTTGTCTCCTTCGCATAATACGGTACAGATAGACGCTATTCGCGACTCCAAATAACAGTGAGACATCTGGTGGCGGCTTGGTAAATTAAACAGAAACGTATATTTATATAATATTTGTAGTGTGTTGTGCTGCAGTTTATGTGAAAGACATATTTTTAAATATAATGCTTTTTTGCCGAAATATTGTTTGAACAGATAAATGTTAAGAAAAAACTTCTGACAGTATTGGCCATAAAGATAGCAACTTTTGATAATCCTCTTTTATTTTTATTCTATTCAATATTTTTAAAATTAAAAACTGTAATTCTTACCGTTAACAATCCTCTACATATACTATAGTAAAAAATTAAATTTTAATAGTAAATTCTATTTTTTTTTTATAGTATTTATAATTTTTACCTGGACATAAAGATAGCAACTACTCTTAAAAAAATCTTTTTTTTTATTAATTAAGAAAATGAATTATTAACAGATAATTTTTAATATTTTGTATAGTAACCACCAGTATTTATAACTTCCCGACATCTTTTCGGCATTGATTCTAATAATTTCGTGATCATTACATTATCAATATTAGACCAGGCACCCTGCAAAGCTTTAAACAAATCGTCAATATTTGAATGCGTTTTGTTTCTAATCTTTCTGTCGACAATCTCCCAAAGGTTTTCTATTGGATTTAAATCGGGTGACTGTGACGGCCAAGTCATTACGTTAATTTTTGAATCCTCGAACCATTTTTTGACCAACTTCGAAGAATGTTTTGTGTCATTATCATGCTGAAAATATGTTTTAAAGGCATGAACTCATCAGATTAAGGTTCCATAACATTTTGAAAGATGTCTATATATTTAAATCGATCCATTATTCCTTCAATGTGGTATAGAGGACCCATACCATATCCCGAGAAACAGCCCCATACCATCACACCTTCTCCGCCATGTTTAACTGTTGGCAAGGTGTATTTTTGAACAAATCTTTTATTAGCAGGCCTCCTAACGTAACTTACACCATCACTTTTAAACAAATTGAACTTAGATTCATCACTAAAAATTACTTTTTTCCATTCATCCACAGACCAGTCCATATGATTTTTAGCAAATTCTAATCGGGCCTTCACATTCTTTTTGGATAGAAGTGGTTTTTTAGCAGGACGGCGACTAAAAAGACCCTCACTAACTAATCTGCGAATAGTTCTTGTTGAGATGTTTTCTTGATCCTTTTGTGGCAAAACGCTCAAAATTTTCTCCGATGACAGAAAGGGGTTATTGATAGATAAATAAATAATTTTTTTATCAGTTCGTTTTGTAGTTTTTCGTGGCCGTCCTGGAATTTTTGAAACTTCAAACGTACCTTCTTCTCGAAATCGTTTTATAATTCGCGACACTTTAGGTTTATGAACATTTAAATTTTGTGAAATCACATTTTGCAGCAGCCCATCTTTAAAACCAGAAATTATAAAGTTTCTAATTTCACTTGAAACAGTTTTACTACGACCCATGATTGACACATATAAACTGAAATATTACTTGTGCACAACATATTATTTATGAATAAAACCTGCATATAACAAGAAAATTCCAGTAGTTGCAATATTTTTGTCCAAGCAAAAATGAAGAAATAATTTATTATTAATCTGTAAGACAGATTATTTGACTATTGATTGATGTAACAGACAAAATATGATTAAATTATAGAATTAAAAGTATTTATTTTCCAATATTATTATTAAAATTTGAAAAATTGAAAGATGTTAAAAGTTGCAATCTTTATGGCCAATACTGTATATGCTTCTCGTCGGCCATCAACTGTCATACGCAGCGCCGCCAACGTTAGTTTGAGTCGCGAATAGGCTATTCCAAACCTTTAGATGGAACTAGTCAATCTAGTAACTTTTATAGTTTCATTCGAGCTTTTTACCCTTTTGGTTAAACTTTGTAAATCATACTTACAATAAACATTTTTAGGTTAAAGTTAATATCAGTATAAAATATCATTTTCATTACATTTTTTGTGTCGTTTTTAATACAAATGTCTCATTTCTTAAATATTACATTTTAAAATTTTTTAAAATTTATTAATTAATTTATTTTTCTAATAAATGCCAAGCCAAGCTCTGTTTTCGTGATAACTTAAAAACATGAAACCTCCATTTAGTTCCGCCTAAATCAAAGAAATGACCTTACATATTTAATATAGGTCATATCTTTGCTTTAAACGGAACTCAAATATGCATACTAAAGTCTGTTCCAAACGATTAGGTGGAACTAGATTTTGCAATCTAGTTACTTTCATCGTTTAAATCGTGCTTTTCGGCCGTTTTGTTTAAGCTTTGTAAATCATACTTACAATAAACATTTTTTGGTTAAGTGACGACTTTTTTTTTAGGTCTTCACTTAAAATTTATAAGTCACGAACTTTTTTTAGAATGTTACAAGTGACATTTCCTCAAATTTAGATTTTAATTGAGTATCAAAAACAATATCAATTAATTTTTCATAATCCAGTGCTGTACATTCAATGGGCTTTTCATTACCAATTTGACTGTATTTGACAGATTTATTAGAAATGTACGCGTAACGCCTTACATTAATAGTGTAATGCGTTTCTAAGAAAATTTTGCAGCTACAGTCTGTTCCAAACGGTTAGGCGGAACTAAATAGGAATTTTGTTCTTTTAGGTTGTCACGAGAAGGGACCTTGCTAGGGTTATTTCATTTTTCACGTTGGAATGTCAAAATTTAAAATTCCAACAATGAAACCATGGAAACGTATATATGTCAAAATTAAATTATTTTTTTTATATATTTTAATGACAAAAATATAAATAATTGGAAAATTTGTAATAAGATTGACACAAAAAATTAACATATAAAGAAAATGACATTTTAAAATGATGAAAAAAATCACCAAAAAATGTTTATTGTAAGTATGATTTACAAAGCTTAAACAAAACGGCCGAAAAGCACGATTTAAACGATGAAAGTAACTAGATTGCAAAATCTAGTTCCGCTTAACCGTTTGGAACAGACTGTAATCTTATTTTAATATTATATCACAACTTGTCTCACGGAACCCCAAAATTATTTCACGGAACCCACTTTGGGAAACACTGACCTAAAAGAACGAAATTTCCATTTAGTTTCGCCTAAACGTTTGGAATAGCCTGTATACATGAATTTATAACTATTTAATTGTACCAGTGACGAAAATATATTTACTTTTTTAGCAATTTTACAGAGTTGTGCAATAAATTATACTTATAAAATAATATTTTCACAGTTTCGAGTAAAAAATTATGGTCTATTTCAAAGTAGAAAAATGTGTGTAAGAAGATAGGAGCTGTTGGTCCTTGCTTCGGATTGGTTTAGATCGTCAACCCTATTACACTATAAAAATATTGTTTTTAGTCCAAGTTGAAAGATGTTCAGCAGTGTCGTACATTGGAAATATAAAGTCTGTTCCAAATGGTTAGGCGGAACTAGATTTTGCAGTCTAGTTACTTTCATCGTTTAAGTCGTGCTTTTCGGCCGTTTTGTTTAAGCTTTGTAAATCATACTTACAATAAACATTTTTTTGTTATGGTTAATATCATTTTAAAATGTCATTTTCTTTATTGGGCTCAACAGCGGTATGAAGTGACGCCAATCGGACTATAACTGAACTAAGCGAAACGAGTAATAGTTTATTGTTTACATCTGGTTTACATGTGTTTTCTCGTGTAGTTTGTATTGCTTTTAAAAGTTAGTGTTGCAGTTTGTTTGTTATATTAACTTTTGATAGCAATTATTATTCTTTTTTATATTACTTTATGTTATAATGAGTTATTATAACACAAATTGGTGTGTGTTTGGCTGTCACTCTAGAAAAGGAAGTAACAAAAATATTTACTTCCACTATTTTCCAAATGAGAAACAATTTGTGAACTGTTAATAAATTTGGTGATGTGGAAGTGATAATAACAAACTAGTATTTATTAAACAAATTAAATAAAAAACAAACACTAAATTATAAAAATCCTTCTCGAACATAATTAAATATCTACCCGGGTAATTTTAATGCAGAATTAGGGCAAGTGGTCTCAAATTCTGTACGCAGCTTTTCTAATACATTTTCACTGAACTTTCAGTGCCTGCTTTTGTTTTTAATCAATTTATTTAGGCAAGGAGTTTCTAACAGAGGTTTCGGTTCATACTGTTGTAAGACAGGTTTCTTAAAAGTAGACCACAGGCATTTTAAATCTGTGCTGGTTAATATTTCCATACTCAATATATTGTTTCTGGAACAAAAAGTAAAACCAACAGAAACCACACAAAAAAAAGATAAATCAAATATTTCACAATCAATCAATGCCCTGATCTTGGCTTCTTTCATTTTGGTTTGTTAACCACCTGGCACAAAATAATAGGATAGCTGAAATGTGTTTGCATGTAGTTCCTGCTTTACATGTGCAGGACATATTTAAAACTTCAACATCATTACTAAATTTTAATTTCCCAGTGACTTCGTGAGGTGGTGTTCTCAAACTGCTTGTTTGTAAACATAACCCACATATGTCGACATGCTCATCATTTTTGTCCAAAATTCCGCACAACATAAGATTTCCGGCGTTTAACAACTCTTCTCCTTCAACTACACACCTAGAAGAAGGTGTTGCACTTAAAAAATTAAAATAATTTAATAAAGATAGCTGTTTATTATCCATTGCAAATCGATGATTTAACATGTAAACAAATATGGACAACTTTCACATTACTCGTTTCAATCAGCTGTTCACAGCGCTTGTAGCGCCGCCATCGGGCATTGTTGTATCCAATATTTTGATTTTTTCTGTCTTTCTTAATACAAATTTCCCATTTATTTTTTTATTAAAATATTCAAAAAAATAATTTGTCATTCGTTTCCATGGTTTCATTGTTGGAATTTTAAATTTTGACATTCCAACGTAAAAAATGAAATTACCCAAGCAAGGTCCCTTCTCGTGACAACCTAAAAGAACGAAATTCCCATTTAGTTCCGCCTAACCGTTTGAAACAGACTGTATATTATTTATATTATTTAATTTTTCTCATATATTTTGTTATTATGCACATATTTAGACTTTTATTTATATTCTTGGCGTAGATTTTTTGGAGAAAATTCTCCATGTACAGTCTGTTTCAAACGCTTAGGCGGAACTAAATGGGAATTTCGTTCTTTTAGGTTGTCACGACAAGGGACCTTGCTTGGGTTATTTCATTTTTTACGTTGGAATGTCAAAATTTAAAATTACAACAATGAAACCATGGAAACGAATGACCTATGTCAAAATTAAATTATTTTTTTATATATTTTAATGACAAAAAAATAAATAAATGGGAAATTTGTATTAAGAATGACACAAAAAATCAAAATATAAAGAAAATGACATTTTAAAATGATATTAACCTTAACCAAAAATGTTTATTGTAAGTATGATTTACAAAGCTTAAACAAAACGGTCAAAAAGCACGATTTAAACGATGAAAGTAACTAGATTGCAAAATTTAGTTCCGCTTAACCGTTTGGAACAGACTGTAATTTGTTTTTACGCAGTTATATATTTTTTAGGTTATCTGACATATAAATATTTTTTGACAGTTGACAATTAACAGATCAAGAAAGAGGACTAATGTGAGGCCAAAAGACAGCCCAGCTGATTGTGCCCAAAGAAGAAGTTATTGATATAATTTTTAGACCTTCATATATACATATATTTTTAATTTTTATTTACAATAATTATTTAAATTAGAAACTTTAGCTCTGAAGATATATTGTTTGTTTTATTGCTTTGTTTAAACTCTTTTAGCCAAAACTCTCTCTTTATATATATATATATAGTACATAATTTTTAAAATTAATATTTTTTTTACTTTTCCAAATTTCCCATTAAACTGAATTTATGTCGTACAAATAACGTAAGTTTACTATCTGCTTTGTTTATTTCAAGATCTTATTAACCTTTTTTATATTTAAAAAAAAATCACTTGCTAACCCAGTTGCTACGCCCATGCCCTAGTTGTAACTTATTTTAAATTTCCCGCTATACTGTATTTGATCAGTGTAAATCGTACTCGGTTCGCAGCGCTACAGTCTGTTCCAAACGGTTAGGCGGAACTAGATTTTGCAATCTAGTTACTTTCATCGTTTAAATCGTGCTTTTTGACCGTTTTGTTTAAGCTTTGTAAATCATACTTACAATAAACATTTTTTGGTAAAGGTTAATATCATTTTATATTGTCATTTTCTTTATATTTTGATTTTTTGTGTTATTCTTAATACAAATTTCCCATTTATTATTTTTTTTTGTCATTAAAACATATAAAAAATAATAATTTAATTTTGACATGTCATTCATTTCCATGGTTTCATTGTTGGAATTTTAAATTGTGACATTCCAACGTGAAAAATGAAATAACCCAAGCAAGATCCCTTCTCGTGACAACCTAAAAGAACGAAATTCCCATTTAGTTCCGCCTAACCGTTTGGAACAGACTGTATCTACTTTTTTCTACCTTGAAATAGACCATAGATATTATCTGTCTCATTTTGTAATACGAAACTAAGAGGGAAACTTCATTTTTTATGTTGTATATTTAAAATATCATCTTAAGGTAGTAATTCTGAAGTGGCACCTTTCAAAATATTTGACATATCAATCACAATTTTGACATGTCAATCGCAATTTTGACATGTCTATTTGTTATCTGACATATGTAGTTTTTAAGTGAATATAACCTCGATATAATAAAACTTAACCATAAATTTAAAAGCCAGATTTACAAGTTCACATGTTACCATAAAAGTTTATTTACACCACAACAGTCACCAAAGTAACCAGATCTATGGTCTATTTCAAAGTAGAAAAATGTGTGTAAGAAGATAGAAGCTGTTTGTCCTTGCTTCGGATTGGTTTAGATCGTCATCCCTATTACACTGTAAAAATATTGTTTTTTGTCCAAGTTGACAGATGTTCAGTGTCGTACATTGGAAATATATATTATTTATATTATTTAATTTTTCTCATATATTTTGTTATTATTTACATATTTAAACTTTTATTTATATTCTTGGCGTAGATTTTATGGAGAAAATTCTCCATTTAATTTGTTTTTACGCAGTTATATATTTTTTAGGTTATCTGACATATAAATATTTTTTGACACATGACAATTAACATATCAAGAGAGAGGACTAATGTGAGGCCAAAAGACAGCCCAGCTGATTGTGCCCAAAGAAGAAGTTATTGATATAATTTTTAGACCTTCATATATACATATATTTTTAATTTTTTTTTACAATAATTATTTAAATAAGAAACTTTTGCTCTGAAGATATATTTTTTGTTTTATTGCTTTGTTTAAACTCTTTTAGTCAATCCTCTCTTTTTATATATAGTACATAATTTTTAAAATTAATATTTTTTTAATTTTTTCAAATTTCCCATTAAACTGAATTTATGTCGTATAAATAACGTAAGTGTATTATCTGCCTTGTTTATTTCAATATCTTGTTAACCTTTCACGTATTTAAAAAAAAAATCACTTGCTAACCCAGTTGCTACGCCCATGCCCTAGTTGTAACTTATTTTAAATTTCCCGCTATACTGTATTTGATCAGTGTAAATCGTACTCGGTTCGCAACGCTATCTACTTTTTTCTACTTTGAAATAGACCATAGTTTCGTATTACAAATTGAGACAGATTATACTTTCCCAGTCCGTGTAAAAAAGAATGTCGATTTCCGGCCCGTGGCTTACCACGAGCTTTACCACAAATCTTAATTTGGATTGAGAATCATTGGATTAAAATATGATAGGTTAAAATATGCGAAAAAAAAAATATTTTTTTTTACGCGATTTTCGGCAAAAGAATGTGAAATATCTGAAACGTATTTTCAGATATTTAAACCTGTTAAATCCTGAAATATTTGAAAATTGACACGAGACATCAATTGTTTTAGGTGTCCCCATGAAGGTTGTTTGCGAGAATTAGCTAATAAACACAGTTACAAGAAACATGTTAAAAGATATCATAGCATTCACCATCTCAATCAATATTTATGTGAATATTGCAAAAAGGCTTTTAAAAAGAAGCAGCAGCTACATGTTCATATTTACGAACATACTGGAAAACCTCCCTTTACGTAAGTTTCATTTCTATTTCTGTTCCAAAATCCAAAATATGAGCAACAAAAATTACTAATAAAATTACAATTTCAGGTGTGAACTATGTAATTTAGGATTTACTTCTAAAATAGAGCACACTAAGCACAAAAGAAATCACAAAGTTTATAAATGTGGATGTGGTGAAGATTTCCACAGATGGACAAATTATGGAAAACATATTAAGATTTGTAAGATATATTTAGAAAATAAAAGTAAGTGTCCTTTTCATAATTTATTTTTTTGTGTGTGTTAGTACAGCTTTTCCCAACCTTTTATCATGGCGGACTGGAAAGCAACCTAAAAAAATTCGCGAACCGGCAAGTTTAGAAAGTAATGTGTATCGCAAAAGTTTTATATGTTTTATTGCACTGATTACAAACACAAAAAAAAACATAAAAAATCAAATATAATTAGTGAAAAAAGAAACAAATTATTACTTAAGCAATTAAGAGATTAAGGACCTAGATTTTCATCTCAAACTTAAGTGGGTTATATTAGGTCGTCAAGGATGAAATTTGTAGAAAAAAAGGCAAAGTTGGTTGATAACTTACAAATATAAGGAATTATTTTATTTATCAAAGTATGCACCCATATTGTCTATATACACTTTTGCCATTTAAGCGGCAGGTTGTTCAGGCCGGTGGTATAAAACCCTGGCGGACGAGAGTCGATGAATTCGTGAAAGGCCAGTTTTACAGCATTGTCGGAATTAAACTGTTTTCCTATTAAAAAGTTGTCCAAATTTCGGAAGAAGTGGTAGTCAGTGGGGGCTAGGAGTATGGAGGATGATGAAGAAGTTCCAACTCCAATTCCTGTAGATTTTCCACAGTCCTTTGTGCATTGTGTGGTCTAGCGTTATCATGCAATAAGATAGGAGTTGATCTGTTGACCAATCTAGGCTGTTTTTCTTAAAGTTTTTGCATCATTCCGTCAAGTTGGTTGCAGTATATTTCTGCTGTGATCGATGAGTCAGGTTTTTTGTTTTGTTTTTAAGTTATCTGTACGAAATTTGGCGAACCAATTTGATATTGTCTGCTGCGTAGTAACACTAGAGCCAAATACACTATTAATGTTTCGCGCGGTCTGCGATGCCGTAATTTCACGTAAGAACTCATACTTCATAATAGTGCGAATTTCCGACCGTTCCATTTCCAACAAAATTAATTTTTTTTAAATTTTTGATATTTTTTAGAGGATACAATGATTTCTTTAAACAAGCGAGATGTGTAACTTTTCAACAAAGTAAAACAGAACGGTAAAATATTAATCCAATGTCAAATAATAAGCTGTTGAAGTTGGCAATATTATTAATTACAAATTTCATCCTTGACATCCAGATAACTTATTAGGCGAATACTTGCATAGTAAAATGATGTTTTTTTTTTTTTTCTTAGTGAATAAATTTATTGCGAGGTGGATATCTCGGCCCTGAATAAAAATAAAATATGTATCGTTTATTGTTGAAAGTAATTATTATTGTATTTTATAAATTAACATAATTTTTTGTTTTATAAACTTGCACATTAAAATAATTCTGCGGGCTGGTAATAAATCTCGCGGATCTGTGGTTGGGAAACGCTGTGTTAGTATATATATTCTTTATTTCCCCTAGGCCTTGCGGCGTTTAGAGTATTAACAATTACAACCAATTAACAAACAATTACAAAGAAATGAAAGATAAAATAACATATATATTTTTAAATTTCATTTCTTTGTTCTTCTTTCAGTGTCCCTCTCTTTCTTCCTATTTTCCTTCCGGCTTCCCTCTTATCTCCTTCCTTCTTGCCTCCAGTTCTCTCGCCCATCTTTCTTCCTTGCCTTCCTCGCTCGAATATTTTTTCATTTCTTTCTTCTTCCAGTGTCCGTTTCTTTCTTCCTATTCTCCTTCCAGCTTCCCTCTCCGATCTCCTTCCTTCTTACCTCCAGTTCTCTTTGCCATCTTTCTCCCTTGCATTCCTCACTCTTCAGAACCTCTTCCTCCTAGACTGCCGTCTGTCTACTTCTCTTCGCTAAATGTTTCTTCTTCTTCCTTGCACATTCTGCAGAGCTTGTCCTCTGGCTTTGCCCAGTAACTGTTGTTCCTCTCTTTGTTGCCGCATGTCAACCTCGCTATCCTCCTAACTCTATCCACTGATATTACTCTTTTCCCCTTCAGGTATCTCGGTATTTCTATCACTCTTATCTCTTTATATCTCTGCGCACTCAGCGTTTTGTCTTATATTGTGTGTTAGTATTATTTATAATTGATATTCTTAATTGAAGGATACCCTTGTAATTTATGTAATGAAGAATTTAAGACACGAGCAGAACGGAATGTACACAAGAAAGACGAACATAGAGAAGCGTCGAAGATATTTTCTTGTCCTTATGATGACTGTGAAAGGTTAGTGGAAATACATTTTATATTATGTTGGAGAAGTTGACGGATTTCAGACAGTAATAAAACAACTAAATTCAGCTAACCAGTTTTGAAATATTTTGTCCCTTCATCAGAGCTACAATAGAGGACTGCGGTTCTCAACTAGGGTGCTGTAGGTATATGAAAGGGGTGCCGCGAACTTCGTTGTATTAATAGAGATAGCATACGGATGAGGATAGGGCGGCATGAATATTTTATACTTTACATAAGGGTACCATCACCTGAAAAAAGTTGAGAACCACTAATACAGGGAATAGAAACTTAATACTGTGCTGGCCATAAATATGAAAACTTTTTATTTCTTTTAATGAAAATTAAATTATTATATTTCCCTGTATCGATTTTGTAATCTAGTGACGATTAAATTGGGCTTTTATGAGAAATTATGTTTGGTAATTTTAATCTAGGGTACATTTTGATGTCAGATGTTTGATTTTTAGGGTTTTGTAGGTATGACCACCAAAAAAACCCGTATAACGTCACTCACGTGTCTGTCTGCCTGTACGATAGAAATTGTAGCAAAACGGCTGAACATGAATGTTGAAATTTGGCATGCTCTTACAAGTCTTTGACCCATATATAGAAAACTATAGGGAGCTCAAAGCAGGTTAAATATGAAAAAATAGATATTTTTTTTAAAGTTTTAAATAGTTTTAAAACCTTTTGTTGCGTAGATAAAAAAAATATATATATTGTTGAAAAATCAGTTTTCTTTATGGGATTTTCACCAAAAATATTTTGTCCCCCACCCTCTTTTACAGAAGGGTTGATCTAAAAAACTGGAAAAAAATCAATAATCAATAATGATGGAAACCGGAATAGTTCAACAAAAAATTTTGATCAGATTACTTTTTCGAAAAATAATCTTTTTGTCCTTGAAAAAATCATTATTTAAAAAAAATTATTGTGTGGTATCAAAAGAAAGCACTTAAGGCGTTGAGGAAGGATAGTAGTTTTTTAAAATTTCTCATATAATTTAATTAAACGCATTTTCATTTAATATGTTCTTTTCCAAAAATTTACTACACAAATTACTGTCCCACACCCTACAACCCAAAAAGGTTAAACTAAGATTCTTTTTAAAAAAATCTAAGTAATGTACATTGATCTGAACCGGAAAAGTACAAAAAAAAATTTTGATCAGATTGCGTTTTTGGAAAATATTGTAGTTTTTGTGTATTTGACAAAATTATTTTTTAGTTAACGGTTAAATTATGTCTAATAATCTTATGGATTTTTTGTATTTATGACTGAGATAGTGTATGTCTTCTTTTGACATTAAAAATATGATAACAAATATTTAACAGCTGAGAATTGAGTTCATGTGTGTAAGCTTCGCATATTATACGTCACGATTCAACCTTTTATTTGAATTATTTTAGTTTACTTTAGAAATACATATAAATCAAATAGCACGTTGTCAACAGTGAGAAGCTCTTAAAGTGTATTCACGATAAGAATGAGATGACGTCACAGTTGAAAAACTAGATGTATTGCCAATTCGTTAATTGTCAAAAAAGTTAGGTTATATACAACTACTTTAACCTCGCTCCTTCATATATCAAACAGAAATACGACTGAACAATGCTATTTAAACGTGGCAACGTAGGAAAGTGGTACCAACATGTAGTTGTCAAATGTAACAATTGAGTAAAGGATTCCACACACCAAAGCGGCCGCGGTGGCGGGCGCGGTAGCGATACGACTAGCGATCAGGTCTCCTCACACTAACGCGGTGGGAGTGGCGGTAGCGGTAGCAATCAGTTAGTGAATCACGGTATATAGTTGTATGATAATATTGATTGCGAGAATACAATAGAATAATTAATTGTATGTAGAGGAAAAATAATAATCTACTTACAGTCTGTTTCAAACGGTTAGGCGGAACTAAATGGGAATTTCGTTCTTTTAGGTTGGAAAAGGGACCTTGCTTGGGTTAATTCATTTTTCACGTTGGAATGTCAAAATTTAAAATTCCAACAATGAAACCATGGAAACGAATGACATATGTCAAACTTAAATTAATTTTCTTACATATTTTAATGACAAAAAATAAATAAATGGGATATTTGTATTAAGAATGACACAAAAAATCAAAATATAAAGAAAATGACATTTTAAAATGATATTAACCTTACCCAAAAAATGTTTGTTGCAAGTATGATTTACAAAGCTTAAACAAAACGGCTGAAAAGCATGATTTAAACGATGAAAGTAACTAGATTGCAAAATCTAGTTCCGCCTAACCGTTTGGAACAGACTTTACTATCAATTTCCAAAACTTTTCCTATTTCGTTCCACACTTTATTTGTTTTCCTAATATTCTTGTAATCAGGATGTGCTAAGTCATACAAAATTAAATGATCCTTTACTGATCTATGATTTTTTCTGTTAAATTATCTATTTTCGACATTATTTTCTTAAATATATTCACTCTGTGGTATATAAACGATGAATATCGCGCGGCCTAACGCAACTTGTCGAGTTCGGCCGCCAGTGTTTGGTGATCGCTAGACTGAACGCTGCATTCGGTGGCGTTCTCAGATAGCGGAACGCTTGTATGTGCGTGGTCTCATTGTATTGTATAGGTTGCGTTAGGCCGTTGCCGTATCGCTACCGTGGCCGCCACCGCGGCCGCTTTGGTGTGTGGAATCCTTAATGCTTTCATGTTGGTTAAATTAGATTATGATGTTGGGAATTAAATTAACCAAGTGTGACGTTATCTCATTCTTATTGTGAATGGACTTTAGTACTCAAATAACGAATAAAAATGACTATGACATCCAGTATTATGTTGGCTTCTTACACTTATTAAATACCTACAAAACCCTGAAATGTGTGAAAATTCCCACTTCACATCATTTTTTTTTTCTTTGATAATGTTTTTGATCACATCAGCCCTTTTTACGACTGTTCTTATTCTTATATTTTCATTTAATTTCGAAACAATTGACAGTGTACGAATATTACATTCAGTGTTGTAATAGATCCATTTAAAAAAAATATCTATGGTCTATTTCAAAGTAGAAAAAAGTAGATAGCGCTGCGAACCGAGTACGATATACACTGATCAAATACAGTATAGCGGGAAATTTAAAATAAGTTACAACTAGGGCATGGGCGTAGCAACTGGGTTAGCAAGTGATTTTTTTAATATAAAAAAGGTTAATAAGATATTGAAATAAACAAGGCAGATAATACACTTACGTTATTTATACGACATAAATTCAGTTTAATTGGAAATTTGAAAAAGTTAAAAAAATATTCATTTTAAAAATTATGTACTACAGTCTGTTCCAAACGGTTAAGCGGAACTAGATTTTGCAATCTAGTTACTTTCATCGTTTAAATCGTGCCTTTCGGCCGTTTTGTTTAAGCTTTGTAAATCATACTTACAATAATCATTTTTTGGTTAAGGTTAATATCATTTTAAAATGTCATTTTCTTTATATTTTGATTTTTTGTGTCATTCTTAATACAAATTTCCCATTTATTTATTTTTTTGTCATTAAAATATCTAAAAAAAATATTTAATTTTGACATATGTCATTCGTTTCCATGGTTTCATTGTTGGAATTTTAAATCTTGACATCCCAACGTGAAAAATGAAATATCCCAAGCAAGGTCCCTTCTCGTGACAACCTAAAAGAACTAAATTCCCATTTAGTTCCGCTTAACCGTTTGGAACAGACTGTATATATATTAAGAGAGATTTGGCTAAAGGAGTTTAAACAAAGCAATAAAACAAACAATATATCTTCAGAGCTAATGTTTCTTATTTAAATAATTATTGTAAATAAAAATTAAAAATATATGTATATATGAAGGTCTAAAAATTATATCAATAATTTCTGCTTTGGGCACAATCAGCTGGGCTGTCTTTTGGTCTCTGGGCTGTCAAAAAATATTTATATGTCAGATAACCTAAAAAATATATAACTGCGTAAAAACAAATTACATGGAGAATTTTCTCCATAAAATCTACGCCAAGAATATAAATAAAAGTCTAAATATGTAAATAATAACAAAATATATGAGAAAAATTAAATAATATAAATAATATATATTTCCAATGTACGACACTGAACATCTGTCAACTTGGACTAAAAAATATATTTTTACAGTGTAATAGGGATGACGATTTAAACCAATCCGAAGCAAGGACAAACAGCTCCTATCTTCTTACACACATTTTTCTACTTTGAAATAGACCATAGATTCAGATACAGAATTATGAAAAATATCTAGATACAGATACATGCCAAAATTTTTGTATCTAAATACAGTTTGATACTGTTGAAAAAACACTGATGAAAAATGAAAATACCATATAAAACATGTTTAAGAAATTCATTTTTATTGAAATACATAGTAAGCTAACAATTGACAAAGCATTATAATTGAACAAGCAGTGCATGTTAAGGCGGCGCACAACCCTATAGATCTCAATAGTTTCTTATACAAAACTAATAATCGGAAATAAAATTAATAACAATCTATATATCAAAATTTGCAGGGAATTAATCGGATATGAATCTAATAGGATATTTTAAATTGTAGAAATTTTTTTTATGTAATTTTAAATAATAAAATTGCATTATAGACGCCATTTTATAAACTAATCGACGCATATTTGCGAACGATCTGGCAAATTGTAGCTAAAGCTTCATTCTACAAAAAGGTTTTTAGCTATTTTGTTCTATTGTGAAAACTACTTATAGTTATTGTACTTGGTAGTCTATATTTGCCGCCATCTTAAATCTGCTGCGGTTCTCAAAATAGGTGTTACGGGTAAAACTGATTTAATTTTTGTGAAGAATACGTGTACCAAATGGCATTCCATTATCATCAAGTATAATATTTTTCGACGAGGGTTCTAAACTATAAGTAATCAAGTCGAAAAAAATGTTGACGTATTATTTGAGCATTTCTACACAAAACTATATAAATATAAAAGTTATTTGAAACCCATAAATAGAATTAAAAAATTGCAGAACAATGTTGCTGATGTCAATTATTAAATTATTGAGCGATAATATTTTTACAACATATATTTCTACAATTAAAAATATCCTATTAGATAGATAAAAATTCGGTTTGATGTATCGATTGATAGTAATTTTATTTCAGATTGTTAGTTTTGTATAAGAAATTGGTAACCTCTGGGGGTTATACGCAGCCTTAATCAGTATTATACAGGCTGTTCAAAAATAACGGCGACGTCACAAAAAGCTCACTAAATTCAAAGTAAATCATTATTCTACGGCTACGGAATTATTTTGTACTAGTAACGTATGTATTTTATATTATGTTAGTCATATGTACTAACGTATAAGACTAATGTTAGTCTTAAAGAAACGCAGCTATGTTCTTGTTGAGGGGATGTTCCGTTAAATCAAATTTTAACCCTAATTTTTGATCACGAATATAAAATTACTGATAAGAAATATGTGATTTTTTTTTCGACATTCCATGCAAGTTTAATTTATAAACAAAATTTCAGTTGACATTCTGCCGCTTACAAATCAAATTTATATGAAATATCAAAAAAATTATGTTTTTCTACGTCTTTTAGGAAACACACCTACTTATCTTACTAATTTCATGCCATCAAGTGATGAAATACCTCAAAAAAATTATCAAAGTGTACTTTAAATCACTGGATACTTTTGAAGGGCCTTAGTTTGTCTTGCCCAAAGCTTCACAAAACCATGGTCCACTCTCACACCACTTGTGTGGATATAATTTTTCATATGTTTTTAGTAAATTGGTAATCAAAATAGCAACAATATTAATTCAAAAACTTATTTTTCATTAATAATGACCTATTTTATGGCCGTGCAAAAGCTACGAAAAGCTTAGAATAACATTTTTAATAACATATGGAATGTCAAAAATGACATTCCATATAAATTCCATGTAAACGTCAGAATTTCAATTGCTTTTTACATTTTGTTTATAGCAAAAATAAAATATGCAAAATGACAATTTATAATTAAACTATAATATCAGCTCGGTATCACGGTATAAAAATAAAGTAACGATCAAAGTATCCGAAATACAGATACAGGATACTTAAATTTAAATATCTAGATACAGATACATATTTCAAAAAGTATCTAGTTACTGTATCTAGATACATTACAACACTGATTACATTCGTTAAATGGATGCTATGTAAACGTACCTAATATGACGTCACAAAAAAATGTGACGTTTCCAGTGACGCAACTGCACTAATTGGCCGACTACCTTATACATATATATAAGGCGTTTTTGCAAACCCTATCCGATACATATATGACGTCATTGATTTAATCTGATAGCTATCTGCCATCTAGACAATAGAACACTAAACTCTAAACAATCCTGTCCGCAAAGGTCCGTAAGAAGTTATTTGGATCAAGCGATTAATATTCGTTCGTAAATTAACTTTATCTGATAAACAGTAATCTGATAAATTCTATCCGATTGAATTTCGTGACGTCATTTATTTATCGGATACGCGATCGGATTGAGGTTTGCGAAAACGGCTATATATAAAGTTCATTTACCGTAACTTTGAAATGACGTCACAGTTGAAAAACTCACCTTGTTGCCAATTCGTAAACTGTCAAAAAAAGTTAGGTTATATCGAACAATTTCTAAACATATATTGAAAACCTATATTTCCTATGGAGGAAAGGAATTAATGTAAATTATGATGCACAGCAGTTCTTTCCAACCGATTTGTCGCGAAATGTATGGTTTATAATATAGTGTGTATGTAGTATTAAAAAAAATAATAATAAATTTCAGTGTATAAGAATCATCAGAAATATTTGTTTTTAGAAATGTGTCGTGTTCTTTTAATACTTTTTATACAATTTACTTTAATTTTTCGCCTGGTGTCACATTGCCACAGCGGATTCGGGAAGCAAACGCGGAGTGTTCCGAGTCACACTGTTTAACTCCAGACCCCTCGAATAAACGCGTTTAGACCTTTTCTCAAACGCTCCGAGCTTGCTTCCTGAACTCACTAAATGATATCGGAAAGCAATGATAAAGAGTCAAATTTTTTATTATTCGAATAGAAATTTTTGAATTTCAGATGTTAGATACAATTTTGTTTCGAATAATGAATATTCAAATATTATTTCCAGTCAAACAGTTTATTGCCGCTAGCTGCAAGTGTAAATTTCATGAGTACGCTAAAATTACTTTTCGTTTGCATCTGATGATAATAAACCGTTCTACGTAACAGGTCTGTTATATTTGTTTATCGACCAAGATACAAAATTAAATATTGTTTTTGTTCACTTACATTACAAATTATAAAACCTTTTAAAATATACAAACACAATATACAGATAAAAGTATGTTATAGAAATATCACCATATTTTATATCTACTACTCTTTTATGAGTTTTAAAAAACCCTTAAAGTTTGGTCTGAATCGCTCTGTAAGAAATGGTAGTTTACTAAGGTACCATTGCAGTTTTAAAAAATTAACTCTACCAATATCTCGAAAACTATTGCTACGATCAAGCTAAACATTTATATCTAATACTCTTTTATGAGTTTTAAAAAACCCTTAAAGTTTGGTCTGAATCGCTCTGTAAGAAATGGTAGTTTACTAAGGTAACATTGCAATTTTTAAAAATTTACTCTACCAATATCTCGAAAACTATAGCTTCGATCAATCTAAAATTTGATATCTACTACTCTTTTATGAGTTTTAAAAAACCCTTCAATTTTAGTATTAATCACTCTGTTAGAAATGGTAGTTTACTAAGGTACTCCTTTCATGTAATTTTATATTAATAGTGTCGACAGTTACATGCTCTCCTAAACTCAAATTAATTATCTTTCAAAATAATTAATAAGAGACAAAACCATCCTTTGAACACGGCTACTAAGAGCTTTGGACATTTTTATTACAATTAAATTTAAAAAAAATAAAATTTAACCTCACTGTTAATTGTAAGTACCTAAACGTCAACCTGACAAATAACGATTGAACAATCCAATTTGAAACTGACAACATTGGAAAAATCTACCAACATTAAATAAATAAATGTACTAACTGAGTTATGGATTGATGTTGATTAAAACATATAACGTTGGTACTTAAATGAACCAAGTGTGACGTCATCTCATATTTATTGTGAATGGAGTTTATATGATCCTTATAAGCACTTCTGTAAAAATAATATTCATTAAGAGTTATATCAACAACACTTATGTTGCTTCTATAAGTAACAGGAAGTGCAATTTAGATTAAAAAAATAATAATTTGCCTTTTTTTGCAGAATATACATGTACAAAAATAATCTTAAATTTCACATAAAAAGGTATCACTTAGATATAAAAGAGAAAGGTTTGGAATGCCCTTATGATGGCTGTGCAGCTACTCTTTCTAGACAAGTATGTTATTATACTAAGTATAGAATAAATTAAATTTAGGGCCGAGAGTTCCAGTTGCTAATAAACTGCCCTATAAATTTATTAGCAACATAATTTTTTTTCCGAGAGTCCCACTCCGAAATAGTTATTAGGTTGCTAATAAATAGGCTTATTTGTGTAATAACTTATAGGCAACATGAAGTGCTTAATAAACTGACATATAACCAAAAACAAGTTCGCAAAATGTGTTAATATTTCAATTTTAATTGAAAAACAGTATAATTTTAAAAGAATATACAAATGTGTAGTTTTTATACATCCATATTTTTTTTATAATGGTAATTTTAGTGTTTTATATACATTTTAGTTGAATTTTGACAAAATCGACGATCTGTTTGGATGAATTTATAAATTATAGATAACCGTTTTTAGAATATTTTGGGCATTTATTGTAAATGTGGTATATAAAGAACAATATATAAATATATATTTTTAAATAAACATTGTTTTTTATTTTTACATATGTATTTCTTTTAATTACGATTACAATACATTACAAATAATACTTTAAGCATTACTATTTATATAAAAATGATAGAAAATAAGAAGACAGACGCAATTATTGGCAGAATAATAAAGATGTGTGGCTGAAAATTGCTGATAAGTTTAATTCATATTGTTTAAGGAATGTAAAATAAAGCAAAATATTGCTGTCTTCTTATTTTCAATTACTTTTGTATTATAAAATGTTATTTTTATTAACTCCTCTTCTATTTTATATTATCCTCGTTTTCTGTGGTAAAATTTGTTGAACGCCGTTTAATTGTTATTTTAACAGTAACACAAAAAATATACGTAACATCATTGAATGTCAAAATTTCATCTCACTTTCGCTCTACAAATTTACGTATAGCTCTATCCCTCTTGCACCGTGTTACTATCTTCATAAGAAATACCAAAACAAAAACAAAATATTATGTTGCTAATAAACTATTAGAAGGATTTTGTAACTTGGAAATCACCAATAAATTTATTAGCTTCATAAATATATTATGTGTCTAATAACTATTAGGGAATTTATTAGGAACTGGAAATCTCGGCCCTTATTGTTTTTATTTTTTTATTAATATATTAAGGACATTTGTTGAAATTTTCATTATGATGATCTGATTATTTTATAGCAATGTTTGGATGTACATATTGAAAAAATACATATAAACAAAAAGCCAGTGAAAAAACAATCTGAAAGGAAAGTAAGAAAAGATAAAGGAGTTCCGAAGAAAAGTGTAGCATTACAATTATTAAATCTAGACGTTCCTTACGAATTGGAAAAGAAAATTTTGAATGGTGAAGATGTTGAACTCGAAATGGGTATGTATTAATTCTTTTTTCTATTTTTATCAAGTCTGTGACATAAATGATGATCAAATGTTAAATATTACAATTAAGTTGTGAATTGATGTAGCTCTGTAGAATGTAGTTTTTATATAGGCACGTTTTATCGATTTATAAAACTGCGCTTTTTCTTCAATAAAAAACTATCGGCCATAAGTAGAGAAACATTTTAAAAATTATAATATTTTTTATTGAATGAATTTGGTAATACAAATTTGGTTTTTTGTATCCTAGTTAGGACGTAAGTCATTTAGAAAAAAAAAAATATTGTTTATATAAATTTTATAAAAAGTTATACAATGTTTTAAAAACATAATGGGTTAAAAGTAGAGAAACAAATAAATATGATTAAAAAATATAGTTGATAAGTAATGGGATTCGGACCTGTCAAAATAAAACAAAATTTATTAACTTCGCTAACGTTTCGATTTAATTTTAATCTTCATCAGAGCTACTAAGATATATGGAATTAATAACACAGTAAGATTACTTGTATAAGATATATAATGTTCAAATTCAACTTTAATAAATTTTGTTTTATTTTCTGACTGGTCCGAATCCATTACCTATAAACTATACTAACTTATGGACGTAACTCATCTAATTCAAGATTATTAAAAAATATAACTAATATATAATCAAAATGGTTAGTAATAAGTGTAGTATCCTTTATTCTTTATTACTTCCGCGCATCTATTCTTCATATATAGTAATAATATATCTATTTTGTTATGATTTAAATTTTGCCATGTCTCCCTTGGTGCCAAAAATAATTCTTCTTTATTTTTGTATGGTTTAACTCTTATTTTTCTATCAACTTCATCCCTGAGGTTCACTATGGGATTTAATTCAGGGTTTTGAGCTGGCCACTTCAACACATTAATTTTATTGATTCTTAACCACTCTTTGACAACTCCGGAGTTGTGTTTTGGGTCGTTGTCATGCTGGAAAATCCATTTTATGGACATGATTTCTTTGGCAAATGGTAACATGTGATATGTGAAATGGTAACATTCCAATATATTTTATAATAAAATTTGTCCATTATGCCATTGATTTTAATTAATGGGCCTATACCGAAACTCGAGAAACATCTCCACATAATCACACTACCCCCATCGTGTTTTATATTGGGTTTACTATATTTTGGATCCATTATTTTGTTGAGAGTACGTCGAACTCACTTCGAATACCATCGACGTCGAATACCATCGGAGCCGAACAAATTAAATTTACTCTCATCCGATAAAGGACTATTTTCCATTTTTTAACTGACCAGTTTATATGCTGTTTTGCAAATTCTAATCTAGCCTCTCGATTATTGGCACATATTAAAAGATATATTTGGCCCATTTTCTTCGTCTAATAATTTTTTTATATCCGATGATGAACCAAAAGGGTTCTTTATCAACCCCATTTTCATTTTTTTATCCTCAATTGAGTCAGTTTTTCTAGATCTTCCTGGTTTTGGTAGTGCTATTACACTATTTCTTTCATTAAAATTATTAATAGTTTTATTTACTACTAAACGGTGCAAATTTAATTGTTTCGCAATCAAAATTTGTTTTTCACCGTCATTGTATTTTTTTATTATTAATTATTTGATATCATTGATTAAATATACACCCTTTGGAATTTTTAACCTCCAAAATTATTACCCAAAACCAGAGCCGGCGCTAGCTCTTTTGGCACCCGGCAAACTGCGCCCTTTTGTTAGAATATGCAGTGGCGTACCGAAAAGGGGGGTTATAACCGAATACTAGTTATGGCTCAGTAAATTTGCTAATACAGTGTTACCTCGAATTACAATCCTCTCGACATACGAACTTTTCGATGTAAAAACTATTTTCATATCCTATTTGACCTCTAGATACGAATCGTGATGTTTTTCTTGTTAAATGAATTAAAGCCTGTTTTACATTATACATTTTTAACTTTTTTCCCTAGTACTAGAAAAAGGCTACTACTACAGGCAACAAATCGTAAACTCCTGAACCACAAAACCAGACCCAAGAAAGTTGTTCTTTTTTTCCACATTAATTGAAGATGTATTTCATATTAATCATGTAAAACAGAAAATTTGATGAATAAACATTAATATGTAACGGTATACAAATTGCATATTGATAATGAAAAAATGCTTCTTCTCACTCCTCCATTTCTTTGCATTTTCTTCATTTAGTTGAGAATGTTTTTATTTAAAAATTTTTTGATTTTCTTAACGATTTTTTAATCTGGGAACGGATTACTTAATTTTCCATAAGATATAATGAAAAATTGGGTTTCTAGATACATACTTTTTAAAATACGAACCGCGGTCAGGAATAAATTAAGTTTGTTAGTCAACGTGTATCATTGTATATCCAAATGTGCCACCAAAATCGGTTATAGATGTTTTCAGATGTGTGAGAAAATTAATCAAATATATTTCTATAGAAGCTGTTTAAAATATTAGTAACGTTACCAGTAAACAACATACTGCTGAACGATCATTTTCTACGTTAAATTATTTAAAAAACTATCTCCGAAACACCGTCTTCAAACAAGTAAGAAGATTGAAAAATGGACTTTCTTTTTTATTTATAAACATATATATGCATATATCATGTTTTAAATATTTTGCAGAAGTCCAAAAGAAGACTGAATATTATTATACAGTGAATTTATTCTTTAATGCAACATGTACTATGTCATTACCATGGATATAGTTTTTGACAGCAATAAAAATCGTGTTCATTTTCATTTGCAACATAGAAAAAACCATATTTACTAGCAAAATCAAAACATTTTATTGAAAATACAAATAAAAAAAAATAATAATAATAATAAATAAATAACTAATAAAAACTTATAATAAATGTTCAAAAGTTTCTCCGTTTACTTGCATACAAAATGTTAAGCGATCATAAAAATGATTCAAAACATTCAGCAATTGCTCTTGAGGTATATTGTTGGATGCTTGAACAATTTTGTCTTGCAGTTCAGCAACATCCCTAAGTTCTCCATTATATACTATGGCCTTTAAATATCCCCAATAAAAAAAATCTTTGGGTGCCAAATCCGGAGATCTCGCTGGCCAATTCATCGACCCTCCCTCCTCTTCCAATCCAGCTATTTGGGAAAGTTCTATGTAAATATTCATTAACTATTTCAGAATAATGGACTTGTGCGCCATTATGTTGAAACCATACTTGCCCATTAATATTCAGGTTTCGCAACGTAGGTAATATTTGGTTTTGGAAAAGGGCTAGATATTTTGCGGCATTAAGGTTACCGTCAATAAAAAAAGGCCCGATAATATTGGTTCCTATTATCCCTGTCCAAACATTTAATTTTTGCGGCCTTTGAGTTCGGGAGGAATGAAACAAATCTAAATTTTCTCGACTCCAGTACCTAAAATTTTGTCTGTGTACTTCACCATTTAGAGTAAACGTTGCTTCGTCAGTAAATAAAATTATTTGAAGCATTTTTGGGTCGGAATTAACTTTTTCAAACATTTCAAAACAAAAATCCATACGTACTGCAGCGTCCCTTTCTAACAATTCTTGATTTTGAAATTTGTATGATCGAAACTTTTTTTAAGAAGTTAAAAACAGGTTCAATACTGACACCAACGGATTGTGCAATTGATCTTATTATAGTATTTTGATTGTTTTCTTCCACTTGTAATAATATTTCCAACTGCTTCTCTTCTGTAAGCACGTGGGATGTTATTCTTTTTTTATTATGTTTTGACTTAAGACATCAGACAAATACAGCAGAAACTTCTCTTAAACTCATTTGGGAGTTATACCAAGTTACCATCATTATTTTTTCTTCATCTGTATACATGTTGATTAATTTTTAAATCAGCAATGAGCAAAAGTATACACGCTAACTGTCTATGTTGCAAATGAACACGGTTTATATTGCTGTCAAAAACTGTATCCATGGTAATGACATAGTACATGTTGCATTAAAATATAAATTCACTGTATAATCAATCAATGTGTACATTTTTAAATTCAATTTTGTATTTATTTTGTACGAGACTGATATAGACATAAAAATTTATATTTATGATGTAAATAAAAATAAAAAAAAGTAAATAAAAATTTAGAATATGTATATTTAAGCGTTTGTTTTGGTGCCCCTAAGAACTGGCGTCATGGACCTGTGCCCCTGTCGCCCTTGTCTTTCACCGCCTCTGCCCAGAACACAAAAAAAAAAAACAACTATTATAACAAGCTTCCCAGTTATATTCAGTTATACTGAATAAAAGCAATGTTTCTCTATTTATGGCCTAACAGGTTTCAATAAGTCTGTTATCATTTTTACAACAAATATTTTTAAGAGCAGGTTCTAACTTATAATTTGTAGTTGCTATACCAGGAATATAATTCAATGACATTTATTATACTCAAATCGGGATTTATGCAAATAATTTAAAAAATAGTTTGTTTCTCTACTTATGGCCGATAATGTAGGTATTTAAAAAAAATGTATTATACATAGTACATAAAGTTTAGTTTTTTAAAGAAGTTTGTTCAGTGACAAATGAAAAAATCAATAATCAACTTATTTATATTTCTTTCTCGCTCATGTTTGCAAGGCTTGTGCGATAATTTTATTTTTAAATGTTTCAATGTTAATTTTTTTAATGTACGAGGTGATTTTAAAGTCTTTTTGTTATTAATGATTCTTATTTTTTAGAAGAACATCTTACCAATAATGAAGAAATGATACAAAATTCTTCTGATTCCGAATTAGAAGTTACTAAAAAGATAATATTGAAAAACAAACCCACAAAATCAAAAATTACTGCTCCGATTGAACATCCAATTGTAATATCAGATGATTCTAATAGTTCCGTAAACAATAACGATAGTGCTAATCTCTTTACTATATCAAAAGTTAATAATTCATCTAGTAGGATTCGCGGAAATAACAGTATTACTTTAAAACTGTTAGCAGAAAAAAGTGAAGCTACTAAATCAAAACAAAAAGGTACCAACAGCGTAAATGTTAATAACAATGTAAATACTAACGTAATAGATAATTCCGAAGTATTAAATAATAATGTACCTAATAGTAAAGATAATTTAAATGGTGACAGTGAATTAAATATGAATGTAAAAATAATAGATAAAGTACAACAAGAAGATAATTTTGTAGAATCCAATAGACAAAATAGTCCGAATATGATTTCAAAAAAAGAACAGTTAAGTTCAGAACAATTTAATTGGTTTAATGATGATTCTCAAGATATGACTTTGAGAATTGATTTATCAGATGAAGAAGAAAGTGTTACTACAACTGAAAACTTTTTAAAGATGCCGGAACATTGTAATCAGCAAAATATATTTACTAACACTAAGGGTTAGAACTGAACAAAAATGCGTATTTTAGTTACAATCAGGACTTTTTTTCAAGAGATATGCAGTGGTACGAGGGTTGCCTTTTATATTTCGGGATTTGAGATCAAAAACAATTATTTATCAATAAAATTGGCTTTATTGTCTTTCAAAATATCTCTATGAAGATCAATACACTTTTGCATGCGTTTGAATCAATTTACGACGCACTTTTTCCACTCCGCTTGAGGCTTTTTCCTCTGCGATTGTCAAATTATGTGGGATCCAACGCGAACAAATCTTTTTGATGGCCTAATGTTCTTGTAATAGTGAATGTATGCTGGTTCCACTAATGCCCAAGGATACTTCAATCTCACGATAAGTCACATGACGATCTTGCAGTATCAGTTCACAGCATTAATGTTTTCCGGAACAACAACCGATTCTGGACGACCTTCACGAAATTCGTCCTTAAGCAAACTACGGCCACGATTGAAGTCGGCAAACCATCGATAAACAGCAGAGCCGCAGTAAGGAAAACTTGCGCTAGGGGCAAAACTGCGTTTTCGCGCCCCTTGGCAAATAAATGTAAGTGATAAGCAAATTCCCAGTGAAGAGCAAAAAAAAACCTCAATTTCGCAATGTGGCGCCCCTTAGTCAAGCTCATCAGCGCCCTTTTTCTTAGTGCGCTAGGGGCGGTCGCCCCCACCCTTACTGCGGCTCTGATAAACAGTAGTCCTTGATGGTGCTTCATCGCCAACTGTTGTTGGGTTAATCCACGTCGAAAGTTGTAAAAAATAATCGCTCGAAAATGTTCATGATTTAATTCCATTTTTAGCCGAGATGAATGTTTTCAAGTTACTGTAAACAACACAAATAGAGTACGTACACCGTCAAAAATTTCAAACTTTACGATAGAAGCGTCAATTGCCAGATAGCAGCACTAGTTTAGCGCAATACCGAAATATGAGAGGCAACCCTCGTACGCGTTCATTTAACTAACGCGAGTTACAAGCGGTACAAAATATAAATACTTTAAGATTTTATTAATTTGAAATAAAATTACAGCATTACCTCGCATAGTCCGGGTAATCGATTCTGCCAATATCCCGTTTGAAACCGGACTAATCGTGTAACTAAATACATACAAAAAATGATTATTGGTTCCAAAAAATTCTATCTGTTTTTCAATAAATAAAACGTGATTAATAAATTCAAGTGTCTTTATTAGAAGTTATTTTAAAAAATGCATGTTTTTCATAATTTATTTTTTTATCCTCTAAAAATTGCAATATCGATGTATTCATACATTTCTTTGTAGCAACGAATTAAATTGTTTATCGTTCAGCAAATTGTAAAGCTACGTTCAATATTGGGATGAACTTCTGTAATATGCTCCGACAAGGTTTCAAACATTCCTATAAATTTTCTGTCTATGACTGTCTAATGCTATGTGAAACCAGCGTTGCCAGATGGACAGCGGGGAATTATTGTACAAATGTTGCAAAATTATCGTATTTAATCGTACATTTATGCTACCATACAATTTTTATTGTATCTACATAAAAAAATCGATTACGATGAAATACAGTTATTTAAATGATTTATTTACGATTATTTAAACATATTCAAAATTGATTCAGAAATTCACAAGATTAAATACAAACCATAGATATAGATTGATACAAACACACTTAAGCTAATCTTCTTCTTCTTCTTCAAATGCAATAATGTCTACTTCTTGCGTTTGTCCTGAGGCAGGGGCGGATCGACCTACCGGGCGATCGGGCATCGCCCGATGGGCCGATAGCTTTTTGGGCTGTATTTTTATTTTCGATATTAATATTGAAAATATAAATTAAGTAAGTTTATTTAAATATACTTTAGTTTATACCAGGGACCCGGGCCTCTTAAATCGTTCCCTATAAATGGCCAACAAGTCTCGTGAGCCCGGGCCGAATCATCCAAATCGCCCGGGCTGAATCATCTAAATCGCCCGGGCCGATTCAATTCCTCGATCCGCCCCTGTCCTGAGGTATATAAATTCGCTGATGTCTTCGATCCTAACATTTTTTTTTTGGAGGGTTTAAATTATAACAACCATTTTCCAAATTAACATATTGGGATTAAGAGTTTGTTTCTTGATTTAGTTTTTATAAAATTTACTTTCGAGAAACACGACCTTGGTACCGTAGGGCGCTCCTGCTTCACGAGCCAAAGGTCCCGGGTTTGAATCTCGGTCAGGGCATGGATGTTTGTGAGCCGCAGTGTAATTGAGACATTTAATCCTGTTCAGTGGTTAAAAAAAAAAAAATGCTTATTTCGTATAAAATTTGTCAATTTCTTCTGTTTCGAGAAGAATTTCAATTTTTTTCAAATTTCTCCACTAATCATCTATTCTTTGAAGCTATTGTATATTTTTTGGATCACAAATAAGAAGAACAGTAGTGACTAACGGTAATAACGTGTCATATTTCTTTTTAGACAATGTTCTTTTTAGATAACATGTTTATTTTACTAAATATAGCATTATTAAAATCGTATCTTTTTGGAATTTCGACACACGCTGGTATTAAAAAACGCCTGCATCTTTCATAGAAATCTAGTTTCGCTAGCAATAAATGTAATGTAAATATTCTCTCGTCCAAAAGGCATGCTGTATGAAATCGGAGACCAAAAACTGTCATGAGCTCCCGGTCTAATATGCGTTTTGTACTTGGTTATCTTTATATAATTCTTTAATCAATGGTCATATTAAAAAAAAAAACAAATTATCGTACATTTAAGCATTATCGTACATGCACTATCGTACATCGTATCCACTGTAAAATTGTCTTACAAAATCGATAATTATCGTACATCTGGCAACGCTGTGTGAAACCGATGTTTAAGACGTTGAAAGGGGAACCACCGAAACATAATGCTGCGTTTACATTCTCGCCGTGTCTAGGTACATATACAACGGGGAACCCCAGAAAAAAATGAAATATGTATTTTTACACTGAACATCAACCTTTTTTATATAATTTAAACAGCGTACTTTCTAGAAAAAAGTCCTGGTTCCAATATATTATGTATTAAGCTTTACAGTTAACGTATTACAGGCTATTCCAAACGATTAGGCGGAACTAACTGGAATTTTCATTTTTGTAAGGTGTCATTAGCTTTTTTTTGTATATATTGAAGTTGGCATTTCCTGAACAAAATGATCAAAAGCTTCAATCAATCTGTAAAAATTACTAGATTTGAAAATCTAGTTCCGCCTAATCGTTTGGAATAGACTTTATATATTTTATAAGTATTGTTTACATTCCATGTTGAATTAAAATTATTATTAAATTAATAAGCATGAAATTGATTCAAAATCAATTTATACAGGTCGAGTGTAAGGTGGATTAACAATTATGATATTCCACCATATCAGCACAGCGCATCACAGTTCTTTCCTTCCAGAACTGCCAGTTTAGAAAATTAAATTTTTGAACGATAAATTTTTTAAAATAATTTTACAACTAAAAATATTTTATTAGATAGATAAATATTTCGTGCAAAATTTGATGTATAGATTGCTACTAATTTTATTTCCGAATGTTAGTTTTGCAGAAGAATCTTGTAATCCTCTGAGAGTTGCACGTAGAGTTAAACCCATGTATTGAATTAGTTTAAGTTCACAAGATTACTAACTAAAAAGCATGTTCTGTTTTCTATCAAATTTTGCTAACTCTCATGCAGGACTGCCGAGAAACAATTTCGGACCTGTGACAGTCCTGTGCCGCAGTCCCTCCCCTGAAAAAAATTACACTTTACCATCTAAACAATAGTTACAAGATAAAACTTGAAATATTTATTTAAAACAATTAACAATAGATCGCAGTACATTACTTTAAATAAACTACAGTACAATAATATCTACAGTAAGATCATTAATTCCTGAGCGTTATGTAATACTTGACAAAAACATTTAGTTATCAAACTTATTTTGATATTTTTATTACCTTATACCAATTAATTTAAATTAATACTGTTTTTCTCTACACGCCAATGAGTTTATAAAAAATATTAAGTTCGCAATGGGTTTTCGTCGTTCCTCGGGTGAGTTCGGGCCAACGAAGTAATCTGATTGGTTCTTTGTCAAGCTGGGATTTTCAGCTGTGAATTAGATTACAGTTTTGTTAGTTTTAAACCCATTGTTTACCGTTATGTAACGCTCAGAAATTAATGCTCTCACTGTAGATACATTAAATACAAAGAAATTTTTTAATTTTTATTGCAACATACCCGAATGTCTGAAACGCGGCGCCGAACAAAAACGGTGCCAAAGATCGAGCTATAAAAGTTATTTTTTTTTTTTTTTTTAATTTATGAAAAAATTGTTCTTAGTCAAATGAGCCGGCCCCCTTACGTAGCCCCTTTTGGGACCGTAACAAAAGTCATAGATGTCCCCCTCTCGGCTCTTGTTTGTCCTAACCGCTTTCTTCCCTTATATACCCTTTCAAATACTTAAATAGTACTAAGAAAATTTCTGTCTACTATTTAAAAATACTCCTGTAAAAACTTCAATGTAATTGATAGTTTTAATTATTTATTGTTAAAAAATTATATATAACGCTAGAAATGTTAAATATAATTCATTTCTTAGCTTCTTGCAGAATTAAATGGAATTTTTATTTTCTTAAGTTGTCATGAGCTCGCTTTTTAACAATTAAATTGGGCTTTTGCTAAAGAAAATGATCAAAAGCGTCATTCAATCGTAAACAGTTACTAGGTTTCAAAATTTAGTTCCGCAGGAAGCTGTGAAATAAATTATACTATTTACTTTTTTTTAGTGTAGAATATTGTTGCCATTGTTAAGTTAGAAAATAATATAGTCGTTCATTTAGAATGAAATGATAAATATATTGTTATATGTGAAAGAAGATATTTTTGTATCATACTACATGTTTTACCATTTACAAATGTCATTGCCTTTCAACTTTCCTAAAAATGTATGAATGAACTTAAGTTTCTTGTAATTGTTGAAGAAAATATAGAAAATTAATTATGAGGAATACTATTTTTTATATTTCCCCCCAATATGCTACACTTATAATTCAGTATAATTTCTGCAAAGTAATTGCGCTCCAATCTTCAATGGTTTAAGTCAGGCACGTGCAACTTACAAAAGACCGAGGGCCGGATAGCGATCTGAAATACATTCGCGGGCCAGAACTTTTTATGGATAATATTTTTTAGAATCATCAGTTTTTTTTTTAAATTACTTCACTGAAATTGTCTTTATTATAAAAAAATAAAACATTCTGAATTTTCTAAACTGTACAAAAATATATGTTCATGACATTGATAAAAAAACAGAAGAAAAAAAATAAAAAATGTTTTATAGTGCATAAATATTGTTAAATAAGAACAAAATGTTTATTTAATTTTAATGAGACGGATGGGACTTCATATTGCTCACATGTTTGTCAATGTTCGGATAAACAACTGATGTAGCAACACGCAATGTGTTTTCTGGGTGCGAATCCGTTATTCGCGTCCATGTTATTGATTTAACGAACTTCCTAGAAAATAACTGCTTACATTTGTAAGTGTTTCCAAAGAGCGTAATTCTCTTCTTAGCTAAAACTGTGGTTTTCAAAAATTTGTCAAGTAGGAAATATTTCTTATAAAACTAAATTAGTGAAATATCCTTCATTTTTGACTTCAAATCTGAGGTCTCTTGTAGCTTAAGTAGTTCCATTTGCAGAGAAAGTGACGTTTTACCCACACCAACATCCACCGTTGAACCGCATTTGATCGTTGTAAACAAAAATACACACGCGGGCCAGATTCAATGGGATTTAGGATAGTTATCGCCAGCCGGATAAAATGAGGTGACGGGCCGGATCCGGCCCGCGGGCCGTATGTTGCACATGCCTGGTTTAAGTTATTCGCGACTAAAAGTACCGAAACTGCGCCATTATTATCTTCTGAACCTGTGACACGAAAAAGGATAATTATCTGTTAACATATGTAAACAATATTGGATCATAAATTTTGTTGTCAAATTTTGTCAAACATTTTCTTATTGTATACAATAATTTTGAATTGTAACTGAGTATTAAAAAAGTGTACAAATATATTGGAATCCATTTTATGATCAAATTTTTTGTTTGTAAATGAATATTTTTTATTAAGTTTTAATGCTAGTGCTAGGTTATACTCGCAAGGAAAATTAAATTTTATAATTAAACTTAAACCATTTATTTGATTACTTAAAATCCACATATTCTGCTAGAAATTTTATAGAAAGAGAACTGGTATAGTATTTCCAAAATGAAATGGCCGGTCTTGTTAAGCAGCTTAACTAAGTGGTGATGGGTTTATGGCAGTAATCCTGAGACTTAATGCTGTAAAAAGAATATGAGAGGTATTAAGAGAATTTGAAATTTAAATAGAATAGTTGCATAATTGAACTATAACAGTAGTTCAAATGAATTTTCTTAAAAACCATTAAAGAAATTTTCCAAATTTATAATCCTATTGTTTCTAAATTTTAGGGGTTGTTATACTTGTTTGTTAGTTAATTTTCAACGTTCATAGCGTGCATACATTAAAAACATGGCTCTTTGGCAACCATTTGATTTTGAAGAAATTCCTAATTTCTGTAGTGAATCTGTGCAAGGTGATTTGGAGTGAGAAAATGTGGACGTGGCTACTAAAGAAAAATGTCATTTGTCACAAGATTGCAAAGTTCTAATACTCAACGTTTATAAAACGTTAGTTTCGGAAGGTAATGACAAACATATACTTAGAACTGCAGAATTAACTAGTGTTCCATACAGAACAATTCAACGCGTCATTGTTCGTGGCAAAAATCAGCAGCGAAAACGACCCGATTTACAAGTTCTCAAGAAAATAGATAGTTATAAGTCTGAAGCAATAATAAATAAAATATACGACTTTTATTCGAAATATATAGTGCCGACAGTGCATCTTTTAATAAAAAAGTTGGAAGAAGACGGAATTGAATTTCCATACAAAGTTAGCCAGACAAGTTGCTAGGATTTAGATATAGAACGTTAAATAAATGTTTACATATTATGGAATCAGATAGATTAGTAAGGGCGAGATCGCAGTATTTGGACCAATTACACAAATACAGAGAAGTAGGAAGACTCATCGTGTATATTAAGATCAGGGCTTCCCAAACTGGGTTCCGCGGAGCACTTGGTACTCCGCGGTGCGCTACTAGTGCTCCACGAGCAGATTAAACAGAAAAGTAAATAAAAAAAATGTGATCAGATGTGTAAATAGTGTTTTTTTTTTTTCATAACCAAAATTTCACTCAGAAATGATACGCTACTGAAGATAACAAAAGCCAGTAAAAATAATACTTTATTGCCCCCAATAAATGTTAATAAATACACTCGAATTAAACGTTTTAACCATTATGAAATATAAATATACAGCTGAGTGACTGTTCTATTACAGGGCTGATATATTACAAGAGCGGCACATAATACAGTACAAAATCCTTAAAATTTGACAAATAATAAATAATGGATGTTGTGACGTTTCATGCAATGGGAATATGAATTACCTATATTCTTTATATCTCTTATAATTCAGACAGGAAGTCAGTAAGTCATAGTGGTGCAGTGTTATTTTTTTGTTTTTGCTGTGATTATTTTTCAATAGATCGCTGGCTTAAGTACGGGTTGTTAAAAAAAAGCTGCCAAAGTCTCCGTCTCAGAACGTCCAGTAGACGACAAGTGTGTTCAAATATTATAAAGATAGTATTTCAATAGTTTTTTCTTACGTTTAAGACTTATGGATTAAGTTTTTACCAACCGCCACATACATATAAGGGAGGTATTGTGATCGTACCGATTTTGACAGTTTAAAATTTCGATGGATGTCCACGGATTGAGGTTTCTACATAATGTTTATACTATTTTTAGCGTGATATCTGGCGGTCTGTCTGTTGGTCCTTGGGCACGTGTAAAGCGAATTTGGCTAAAGAGATTTTTATGATACTTCATTTTTAAGCTTCTCGCACCAATGGCATCAGTTAATCCACTTTTGGTAAAAAGCGGTCATCTAGAAATGGAATAATTTTGGCGGTCAATCCTGTGGTGGCCACAGCTGATTTAAATTTTTTTTTTTTGTTATTTTTACTTTATTTTTATTATAGTAATAATACTTATTAAGTATTTATTTTGTCATACGTATATGTAATGTTTCCACGGTTATAGTAAATAATTTCTGTGTTAGAAAGTATTTTGTTTAAGTATCTATTTTGGGATGGTGTTCGGTCTTGTGGTATCCACAGCTGATTTTTTATTGATATTTTTGCTTTTAACTAATAAAGCATTCTTACATTTTGCTCAGTTTATAATCTTATAAACTTTTTAAGATCAGCATAAAACAATTATCCTGTATCGATCAACTGAGAAATTAATGTCCAGAACATATCACACGTCAAGATCCAATAAAATATATATAAATATATAGCCAGTGGTGTTCGCATAGGGGGAATTAGGGGGATAAATCCCCTACCCCCGAAAATTCGAAAAGAACTTAAATTATAATTACCCCATTTCTAGATTTCTCGCATTCTCAATACGTACTGTCCGACAAATATTTCGTGGCCGAGCGTGGCTTATTGGGCGCACAGAGAGGGCACTATGAAAGACAGTGTCAGATATAGAGTACAGTCAGAGAAACAAGTTCATATTCTTACACGTGTACATTATATTTATCAGTTAATTACGTCTACAAAGACAAGTTCCTCCCATCATAGTCGAACAACAAAACTATAGAAACGCAGCTGCTTGATTTAGGTGATTACTGCATTTGACGTTCACTTTGTCGACTTGTTTATTGGCCAGAGCACCCCAGTCCCGCGTCTTTTTCCAAACTCCAGCAATTTCAAGTAGATTGTAAACAATAAAGGCTTACATTCTATGTAATAATGTAATACAGATGTTTTCCCGCTAAATATACTTACATAACAATGTAAAATTTTTGACTACTAATAGCACGTCCACCTAGTTTGCTTTTAGTCTCCATGATTTTAAATATTTAATATATTTTGAATCTTGCACTTATGCACTTGACTGTAATAGCGTGTGTAGGAAATAATGCAATTCGCCAAAATTATAATTCCCACTACAAATTTCACGCCCGGCCACGAAATATCTGTCGGACAGTATAAATTCCGATGTTGTGAAAAATACCGCTTACCCTTCCGCAATATTTTTCTGCGTACGCCGCTGTATATAGCAACGATAGTACTCCGCGACGAATTATTCTCGTGAAAAGTGCTCCGCGGCTCAAAAAGTTTGAGAAACTCTGATTTAGATGAAACATGGTATGACATGCATGATATTCGCAAGAAGGGTTTATCAGACAATTCCTTTAAATGTGTGTTAATAACACCATGTTCCAGAGGGAAACGTGTTATTATACTACACGCTGGAAGCGAACAAGGATGGGTTCAGAATGGACTCTTGATATCAGCTAAGAATATTAAAAATTGTAACACCGATTATCATGAAGATATGACGGCATCATTATTTGAACTTTGTTTCAAAACTCAACTTCTGCCCAATGTACCAGAAAATACGGTGATCGTAATGGATAATGCTCCGTATTATTCTCGGCAATTAAAAAAATTCCAACTGCAGCAACACGAAAAGCTGATATAATACATTTTTTAGAAGAGGAAAACATATTTATTGAAAATTTCAGTAAAAAAACTAAAGCAGAGTTATTAAAAATTATCACGGCGAAACAGTTGAAAAAAACATTTGTGGTTGACGAAATGGCAAAAAAAGAACGTTGCAGTATTTTAAAGCTACCGCCATATTATTGTGTTTTAAACCCTATAGAACTAATATGGAGCCAATAAAATATGCGGTAATGTGCGCCGGAAAAATACAACACCGACAGAAAGTGACATTATAGTACAATTAATTAAAGACGAAACAAGTGCAATAAGTTGTGATTTGTGGAAAAAATGTGTAAAACATGTAAAGACAATTGAAACAATTTTTTTTTATAAATTCACCAAATAAATCTTCAATAATTATTAATTTAAATGACAGTAGTAGTGACACAAACTCTTATAGTGATATAAACAATGATAATAGTGATAATGATTAAAATGTTAATAATTTTAAATTACCATAAATTGACAAGTTCAAAAAAAAAGAATGTTTTTTGTTTGTGCAAATTTGTATTTAATATAGACTATAAATACTTTAAAACAAAACGATTTTTAAAGATGCCTATATTTATAATCCAAATATAGTCAGTCCTAAGCCTGATAAAAATGTGAAGGAATGTCATGTGAGTATATACAGTTCATTCTAAATAGCATATAAGAAAACACGTTTATTTTAAATAATTATTACGGTCCTATCAACTACTATTAACATAAACCATAAACTCAGCACATATAATGGTTATACTGTCAGCCATTATTGGAATCAATGGGTTAAGGTGGCCATTTCATCTTATAAATACTATAAACGGGCTAGTAACTAGATCCAGTAGCTAGCTACTAGCCTATGTAAACCCGGCATAATAGTTTCTTGGTTTTAATCTTAAAAATCAAATTGGCAAAGTGCAGTTGCACTATTATTTGTCCACCACCGAAAAAAGTTGCTCATCACTGTTATAAAACTATTTTTTTTATAAAAGTTACTCATCAAAACATCAAAAATGGAATAAAATCTTCACGAATATTTAAAATAAAATACATTATGCAAATATCCGGTCCGAAAGATGACATTGAGATCATTCGCAGGTATATGTTAAATTTATGGAGGGGACCAACACACGAGAAACAGCAAGCTAACGCGCGCTCGAAGGTAGCATTTGGAAAATAATACACAGCAAGGTATAGTCTGAGTTGTACTTCGTCGAAACTAGTACAAAGAAATTCACTTTCTTAGATGTAAATGAAAATAAGTGTCAATTTGAGCGCGACGCTCATAAAAGTTTAATTTTGTGGAAACGTATGTGATTATTAAAAACTTAAGACATGTAAGTATATTGTTATTTATTTACAATAATATGTTAACGTATTTCAACTATATAGGAAACTTTTAGAATATTTAAGAGTGAAAGTTGATGTAGTTATGGGCGTTACCAAAAGAAATCCCGCGCTTTAACTCGGCAATATTTTCATTTTTAAATGTTTCCTTTTAAATCACGTCTTGTGAAATTTCAGAAGAATTTTTAATGTAATTGTTCTAGTTTCAATCTAGCAGTTTTGCATTTGTTACACTGTTTACTTTTTAATTTATACAAGCACTAATAGCCTTACATGCTATGAGCCTTAATTAATTGCTTCACCAGAATTTTCCATTTACCTTTTTACGCGTTTGCAATTTAAATGAGAATAATGTTTACAATTTCGTCATGAACACTAATTTAATTACCTCAAGGTTTTTTAATAATATAAAATATAACAAAATTACTATTTCGGATTTCGTAGATAAAATCAAGAAGTCATTATACTGTTACTCATATGTTTGTCCGTTTGTCTTTACAGTAGAAATTGTGGCCAAACAGCTAGATACTAGGTTGAAATTTGGTATGCGTACAGTTCTTTGATTCACATAGAGGAAAATTACTGAGACTTGGAAAAATGTATCACTCGAAAAATATATACACACTAGCTGTCGTACCCGTACGGTTTTGTTAGGCAGATTTTTGCTATAACGTAAATTTGGCATGCGTAAACAGTTCTTTGATTCACATACAGGAAAATTACTGAGACTTGGAAAAAAGTATCACTCGGAAAATATATACACACTAGCTGTCGTATCCGTATTTCATACGGTTTTTGTTATGCACATTTTTGCGATAACGTAAATGATAAGTGAGATATTTCAAGCAGAGCAGAAAACAGTGGCGGCTCGTGAAATTATTTTCTGGTGGGGCAAAAAGCTCATCAAAAAGGTTTTTTAATGTAATTTCCTTGAAATAACTTCATTGTTTTTTTTTTTTTTTTCTTCGGAAATCGTTAAAATTCATTCCGGTCTTGGTGGTCCTAAAGTTTTTAGTCTAATTTTTATATCATAGGTTCAATTATTTTTGGAAACCAGTTCTAAAATTGAAATCACGCTATTTTCATTCTCATTCATTTTTTAAATTTATTTATTTATTTATTATTATTTTTTTTTTCCAAAATTCGCCACTTACATAAAACACAATGACATGAACTTAAGAAAATATAGCGAGTAAATTATTATCAAATATACTAATAAAATACTATTTTAATAATGTAATTATTAAAACATCGAACATACATAACCTTCTAATTGTCAACTGACAATAACTGAAGCGCCTCTAGTGAGATTTTGAGAAACTGACGGTTGTAGGATAGTCGAGTTTGTTTACTGTTGTTTTAATCAAATTTTTAAAAAAATGTCTTTAAAATTGCAAGAAAAAATTAAATGCAACGTGAATTTTTTTTGTGTTTATCTTTGCAATGCAAAAGTAGGTCGTGATAGAGACCTAAGTTTTCATCGTGTTCCGAAACGTGGCAAAAAAAACGTGTTTCTGAATTTACGTGGTGGTGCACGTGTAGTTATGGATAGAAGACATGGGAATATGATCCCTAAGAACATATCTTATCACTGTCTTTCCACTTCTAAAAGTGGAAAGACAGTTAATGACCATTTTAGAGTGTGTTCCCGTGTGTTTCAATAAATATCACATGAAGATACCATTGAACCTGTCAAAAATATCCTACCAAAGTCAGCCATGATGTAAAATGCAGTAGCGCCTCTATCGGTAGTGTCAGATGTCAATAACACAGAACTACGAACAAATGTCAAAATAAAGCACTCCGACTGATAATTAAAACTACGGACAAAATATGTTGTGACCCACTTGCAATGGCTGCTGCAGGTTACATACTATTGCTCGTCCTTTACCCCTGCTTGTACCCCACACCTACACTCGTACAAAGATTTGAGACATTCGCTCTTTTACCCTGCCTAGCTTATGTCCATTCTAAAAACATTTGTTTTAGGAAGCGAAACGCGCCGCGATGCGAATTTAAGTTATAAACATTTCAAAATAACTAAATATTAATTTAAAATGGGTAAAATGAAAATAATACATGTTAATATTATTATTTTTTATCAAAGATTTTCTTCTTTTTCAAAAGTAAATAATTTGGAGTGCATTGCCCCGTTGCCCTTTCTGCGCCAGCCGCCACTGCCAGAAAATAATCGTTTCTATAAAGAAAAACCACTGGTTGGAACTGGTGGAAAAATAAGTGGTTTAGAATAATCTAAACCACTCATTCTAATCTAAATCACAGTTCATGTTGGTGATTTTTTAACGGTCCGTGTATACAATAAATATAAGGGTAAATTTAATGTAAAAAACAATGAGTGAGTGATTTTAAAACTCAACTAAATTGTTGCAGTTGGCATATTTTTGTTTCTAGGAATCGCGCAACACACCGTTGCAAGGTCGTTCGTTTTTCTACTTGAATGCAAAATCCGTATCCGTATCCTCAGATCTGGTTTTTTGTGTGATCCGGCACATCACTATTGGTAACCCTGCTCATGTGTCTTCTACCTGCCTGCCTGTTTCTCTGTCTGTAAGATAAATTTGTGGACAAACGGCCGGACCACTCGGCTGTATGCTAGCAATTCATATTAGTAGCTCTTTGCTCCGCGAGGTAGTAAAAGAACGTATACATCCATGTTAATAAAATTGGAGGCTATACATGTTTTTTTTTTTTTTACTTCATATTGATTCTACACGTTTCAAATGATTATAAGACAATATCCGCAAAAAAATCAATTTTTGTCTGTCTGTCGGTCACGTAATTTGGTATTATGGTATAATAACACCAAGATTCGAACATAGGCTATAAGACATCTCAAATTTGTTATCCTAGGGGAGTGTTTCGGGGTTAAAACTGTTTATTAAAAAACTAAAATATCTCCCTTATTATTGACTTAAATAAAAATTTATGTAATAAAAATTGTTTTTAATAAGAAAACAAATATTTTTTGTTCAATGCATTTTTCATTTAGATGAATATTTCGGGAAAACTAAAATCTCCCTTATTATTGATTTAAGAGCAAAAGCATATGTGACAAAAATAGTTTATAATAAGAAAAGAAATCTTTTATTTGTATAAATTTTTTGTTGAATATTTCGTGATGAGCTATGGGGGACGCCCTAAAAACTTGACAGCAAAAACGTATAGAACAAAAAATGTTTATATTAAGAAAACAAATCTTTTTTGTTCTTTATACTTTTTCTTCTTCTTCTTATACTAGTTATGGAAGTACATTCTAAATCTAAAATCTTGAAATATCTGACTTATTATTTATTTTATATCAAATATGTGTATGAGCATACATTTTTTTTCTTCAATGCAGTTTTTAGAGTTTTGTAGGTATGACCAAAAAACCCTTATACCGTCATTTTGTCGTCTTTCTGTCTGTCTGTTCGGTAAAAATTGTAGCCAAACGGCTAAACCTAGAGAGTTGAAATTCGGCATGCTTATACAACTCTTTGACCCGCACATAGGAAAAATACTAAAACATCTAAAAAGCATATCCCACTAAAAATATAAACAAATATGTGCCCATCGAAAAAAAATATATATATTTTTTTATAATTCTATAGAGTAGGGTATCAAATGAAAGCTCTTGGTTAAGATTAACGATCAAATTTTTATTTTTGCAAAATAAATTACTTTGAAGCGATTTTTGCCAAAATTGTGCAAAAAAAATTTGTCCCACACCCTGTAGCCCAGATGGTTTGAACTAAGTAATGTACATTGGTGTGAACCGGAATAGTACAACAGGAATTTTTGATCAGATTATGTTTTTGGAAAAAAACGCATTTTTTGTGTTTTTTGGATAATAATGTACACAAGTTATAGCTTTGTAACACGCTACACTGAAAGGTGTACCCTGGTGTAGTGGTTATGATGCCGGATTCTCACCCAACTAACTCGATCGATATTTTTTGTTTTTTTTTTTAAATTTTTATATTGTTTAAATTATTTTTTCAAAATTCTAGTTATATTCTGGCAAATTTTGCATTTAATTTTTAAAAGCGTAAATTTAATAACCAGTGGAAATTGTTTAAATTATAATTTAATTCTGTTTCAATGTACACGAAATCAGAGGGGCGGAGCTTATAACAACCAATGGAAGCCATGGGCGCAATTTTTAAAATTCTTATTGAACCTTGCTATATAAAAAAAATACTGCAAATATTTAGAAACCTACATAATGGTATTAGGCATTCGAATTAAAATTAACAAAAAAAAATATTTTAACATAAAATTTGTTTTGGCATCCCTAATAATCATTATTCACTTACTAAATACTGGCGAAACCCAGAAATGTGTGAAAATTCACACTTCACATCAATTTTTAATAAGATATATTTTTGGGGAGCTATGCGGAGAACTACCTATAAACGAAGTATCTGACTTATTATTTACTTAACATTGAAAATATATACAAAAGAGTGGAGTAGAAGAAACAAACGATTTTGTTCAACTGGAAATTAAAATATCTCACTTATGATTTACGTTACCAAACCAAACGAAGTAAGGGTACTCCAGCTAGTCAACAATAATGCACTTAATAAAAACCGTACGAAGTACTGGTACATCAGCTAGTTTTATATATACTGATTATTGTCCGTCATTTAAGTACTCTCTATAGATTTGCTAATTTCTTATTAACTTCTTATTGGATACTTTGTTCCAATAAGAAGTTCGTTATTTTCTTAATTTTCGTTAATTTCTTATTACTCTTACAGATACTATCGTTCAAATACGGTTACGCCACTGCACATGGTTAAGCATTGTTCTTTTAAAGGTGCGAAACATTACGATAATGTAGTTACATATCCCTTACCTTGATGTAATTGTGATATGAATTCAAATTACATTTATCATTAATGCATTAATTACACCTTACGGACGTTAATTGTTGTAATTTACTGTGGTCATTCTATTTATGCACCTGCCATAATTCACCTTGATGAAAATTAAAATTTTGATGACAATGTTAAATAAAAAAGTAAAAATATTGTTATATTTATGTTAAAAACCTTGAGAAAGTAAAATTACACTTCATGTTGAAATTGTAAACATTGTTCTCATTTAAAATGTAAAAACGCAAAAAGGTAAAGCAAAAATTCTAATGAAGTAATTAAAATGTATGTACGATATATATGGTACCCGTACTTCGTACAGTTTTTGTAATGTACATTTTTAGGGTTTGTAGGTATGACCACCAAAAACTCTTATAACGTCACTCATATGTCTGTCTGTCTGTCTGTATGGTAGAAATTGTAGCCAAACGGCTTAACATAGAAAATTGAAAACTGGCATGCTTATACATCTCTTTTACTTACATATTGGAAAAATACTGAGAATTCAAAAAACACATCCAGAGATAAATATAAACAATTATGGACCGAGTTTTGAACACCACTAGTGTATAGTGTTCATTTATTTTATTATACTTTTATACGTTGTTATTTAACCTTTTGTTTTTAATGTATCAAAGAAAATAAATCATTTGTAGTAATGATGTAATACTTATAAATCAAATAACTCATTGTTAATAGTAAGAAATACCTTTCTGAAAGTGAAAAAAAATGTTCTTTATCAATATATTTCTTATTAACATAATGAATACTTGAATACGAATCAAATGTAGAAAATACGCTGGGATTTTTGGAAGTTTATTTAAATTTTGTTGAAAAAAAATTAAATGGAAGCTCTTAGTACTCAAATAAGGAATAAAAATGATTATCGAAAATTATTAATTTATCACTTCAGATGATTTTGATGTGATCATAGAACAAATATTCCTGGACATCCAGTATTAGTTGGCTTATTACACTTATTAAATACCAACAAAATCCTGAAATGTGTGAAAATTCACACTTCACATACATTTTTGTTATGACGTAAATGATAAGTAAGATTTCAATTTCAAGTAGAACAGAAAATAATCGATTCCTTATTCAAAACCAGCCTTTTATATATATATTTTTTTTTGTTAAATATTTAATGAGATGTATCAAATTTGTAGGTAGCGCTCCCCATAACTCCCAAATATATCTTATTAAAAACTGCATTAAGCACAAAATAAATGTTACCTCATTCTTAACACATTTTCTCACATACAGTTTCGATATAAAGTAAATAATGAGTGAGATATTTCAATATGAATTTTTTTCTGACCCCCGTAACACCCTAAATATTCATCAAATCGAAAAAGTGCGTAGAACATAAGAGATTTCTTTTCTTATTATAAATAATTTTGTTATAAACATTTTTTTGTTAAGTTAATTATAAGGGAGATACTTCAAAAGTTTAATTTTAGGGTTCACCCTTTCATAACTTCCCAAATATTCATCCAAGTGAAAAAAGGCATTGAACAAAATAGATGATCTTCTTATTGTAAACAATTTTTGTTAAGTCTGTTCTAGATTATAATTTTTTTCCGTAACACTACGAATTTTTTGCGTAGAATTGACGTTAAATGTATAATGTGAAATGCAATACTTCCTTCAAACTTTCAATGCTATCCGAGATACTACCCAATTTTTCAAACTATATTCAATCTGACTTTTCTTTGACGTACCAATACTTTGTCAGGCATACCAACTTTACGTTTATTTTTATGCTGTACTGCAATTCTGGCTAATGGTTACTATAATTAAATATAAAGTAGCATAATTCAACGATATTTATCAACTGGTTATTACAACTTATAACCTAACTTTTATCTATTACTTCAAATTGTTAAGTTAACAGGAGGGCGCAGCCAGGATTTAAGTAAGATAAACCAAGACAAAATTATTTAAATTATGAATAATGTTCTCACTTTTGAAATACAAATGACGACCTAAAAACAAAAAAGTCCTCGCTTCTAAAATACAAGTGATAACCTAAAAAAAAGGTCCTCACTTCTAAAATACTAGTAATAACCTAAAAAAACAAGGTCCTCACTTTTTAAATGCAAGTAATGACTTTAAAAAAAGGTCTTCACTTCTAAAATACAAGTGATGACTTAAAAAAAAGGTCCTCACTTCTAAAATACAAGTGATGACCTAAATAAAAGTTCTCACTTCTAAAATACAAGTAATGACCTAAAACAAAAAAGGTCCCCACGTCCTATTTTTAAATATAAAACAAAACATATATTTACATAAAAAAGATTTTCCTCTTTCTTGGGGGGGAGGCCCCTCGCCACCCCCTTGGCTGCGCCGCTGGTTGACAGTGATAAGTAAAAAAAAATACAGAAGGTGTTGAATGCCTATTTCTGTCGTTTATTACTTCAAAAAAAAAGTTTACAAGTTTGAATCACGTCAGAAGTTCGAAAGTGTAGCTTGAAGTATAATGTAATACAGCCTTAAGTCTGTCCTTTACTACAGTTGTGAAACTATGAAAAACTTTTAAAGACACGACGCAAAAAAAGTCTTCGCAGAATAATGTGAATCAAATGGCAAGACAAAGTGTCAAATAAAGATCTTTGAAGTCGAACCAATCAACATGAAATCTTAGAGGAAACAAGAATTAGAAAGTGGAGATGGATTAGCTACAGTCTGCGGAGAGACCCAGCTGATGTCACTAGGATGGCTCAGGAATGAAACCAGTAAGGGAACCAACGCAGATGTCGCTATGCCAATGCATGATGAAGAACAGTCCCCTAAGAATTGAAGGGATTTAGTAAATGCTGCAATAAAATTAAAACCCTGTTGAATAACACACAGATGGCGATGTTTTTTTTTAAAGCCCTTTGTTCCAGAGAAGGGATAAAGGAGGTCAAAGAGTGATGATGTACTTAAGAAAAGATGTGTTTGCATACTTAGCAGATCATCTTTATTCGAAAGCTTAATATGAATCTCCGTCTGTATAAATAATACAGTTGTTTTTCAATAAATGCTTCATTGTTTACATAAATTTACATTTAAAACACTTAAGCTGAGGTGTACTTGAGATGACATTTTTTAGGTTAGTTTGTTTGACCTACAAGTTGATATACTTGTGGTATTTTCCATTTTTCACCTGCCCAACCCGTTTATTTATGACACCTGCTGATGTAATTCCACCTGGTACGTACGCCACTGTAGTTCTTGTACGCGGTATGCCAGCATGTCCGTGATCCCATATGAATTACACAGTGACCTACATTCACCAGGCGGTTACTTACAGCTGCCGACATCTTCCGTATGATTTTAAAGATTATACACTTGCATGACTTGTTATGTAATGAAACTACAATGATTTTATATGTATTCAGTTAATGATTTTATGGTCATTTAATTCAATACAAATATTTAATCATTTGGATTACAAATATGCTTGCCAATACATTCTTTATAAGATATTGTGCAATGTTGTAATGTTAAATATTCTTGGCAAATCAGCAATGAATATTTTCCGCGAATAATAAGTAGTATGACTGTAGGAATAAACTCTTTACTTTCAAAATGATATAAAGAGGCAAGATCATATCTAAGGTAATTCCAGTTCTATCTTATATCTAAGGTATCCTAAGACAGACAGACCATTGCCATAACAAGCAGAATTTTAAAGTTGGATCATTTGCTAGCTATACGCGACTGCAAATAACAGTGAGACATCTGGTGGTGACTGGCTAAATTAAACAGAAGTGTATATTTGGATAATATTTGTAGCGTGTTGTGCTGCAGTTTATGAAAACTAAGAAGTATTTTAAAATATACTGACTTAAATACAGTGCTTTTTTGCCGTAATATTGTTTGAACAGATAAATATTAAGAAAAAACTTCTTACATATACGCTTCTCGTCCGCCATCAGCTGTTGTAAGCAGCGCCGCCAACGTTAGTTTCAGTCGCGAATTTAGGTGTAGTACTTGCGCAGAACTTACGTTAAGCACAGTATTTTACAGTAAAACTGCGATTTACAAAAGAAGATATTACGTAACATCTATAAAGATGTCATTGGAGATTGGGATCTGGAGAAGAAATCCCTCTAGCAGAGGCGGACTGGAACCTTTTCTATGACTGGAACTGTCGAGCTGGTCCGGTGATTTAAAAGTTTTACAGGGTCTTTTTAGGGTTTGTGGGTATGACACAAAAAACCCTTATAACGTCACTCATGTGTCTGTCTGTACGGTAGAAATTGTAGTCAAACGGCTTAGCATAGAAAGTTGAAATTTGGTATGCTTATACAACTCTTTGACTCACATATAGGAAAAATACTGAGAGTTCATAAAACATATCCCCAGTTTACCTGGGGATGATAAACAGATATGTAATAAACAAGGCCGCCGAGAGGACTTCCGGGCCCCGGGGAGAAACTTTCTTTGCGGACCCCGGGGAAATACTTTCTTTGCGGGCCCCGGGTAATGATCAATTCTAATATCCGGGAATTTTTTATTATAATACAGGTGAAAATACAACTGAAGACCTAAAAAAAAGGTCCTCACATACAAAAACAAGTGATGAGCACAAAAAAAATTGATGTGAAGTGTGAATATTCACACATTTCAGGGTTTCGCAGGTATATAATAAGTGAAGGCGGTATGCTGAGTGTGTAGGACAAATTTTACTTTGTAGTAATCACGGCAAAATGAACGATATTTTTAAAATAATTTATCGTCTGTTAATCATATAATAAGACTGGTTATTAAATTTACGCTCTTAAAAATTAAATACAACATTTGTCAAAATATAACTAGAATTTTGAGAAAATAATTTCAACATAATAAAAATGCAAAAAAAAAAACAGGAAAAAATAAAATTCACTCCGTACTCAAACTCGAAACCCTTCGTTTCCAGCGCATTTTAGCTTACGACACCAGTACTCTAACCCATAACGCTATCGTACGCCTTGCATGTGAGTGTCTTACATTGGTATAACTTTTGTACTTTGTGAACCAAAAACCACAAAAAATGCGTTATTTTCCGAAAACATAATCTGATCAAAAATTCCTGTTGTACTATTTCGGTTCACACCAATACACATTACTTAGAATTTTTTTGGATTTTTAGTTTAAACTATCTGGGCTACAGGGTGTGGGACAAAATTTTTTTTGCAGAATTTTGGCAAAAATCGCATCAAAATAATTTACTTTGCAAAAATAAAAATTTGATCTTTAATCCACGTACTAAGGGCTTTCATTTGATACCCTACTCAGAATTTAAAAAAAATATTTTTGTTTTCGATGAGTACATATTTGTTTATATTTTTAGGCGGGTATGTTTTTTAGATGTTTTAGTATTTTTCCTATGTGCGGGTCAAAGAGTTTTATAAGCATGCCAAATTTCAACTCTCTAGGTTTAGCCGTTTGGCTACAATTTTTACCGAACAGACAGACAGACAGACAAACAGACAGACAGACAGACAGACAAACAGACAGACAGACAGACGACAAAATGACGGTATAAGGGTTTTTTGGTCATACCTACAAAACCCTAAAAAGATCCTTCCGAAAATACAAGTGATGAGCAAAAAAAAGGTCCTCACTTCTAAAATACAAGTAAGTGACGGCCACGCGCCCCTGGCACTTGCCCCGATGCCAGGCCGTTCCTAGGGCTCTGCCCTTGACTCCGGGGCCCCAAACGCCCGGGGGCCCCGGGAATTCTTGTCGGGCCTGGTAATAAATGAAAAAATAAATATTTTTTTAATAATTGTGATTGGGGTATCAAATAAACAACCTCTTAATGCGTGGATAGACAAGCAAATTTTTATTTTTGAAAAATTATTTTTTTTTATAGGATTTTTACCAAAAATATGTAAAATAACTTTTGTCTCTCACCCTATCTTCCAGAGGGGTTTATCTAAAAATCTCCATAATGTACATTGATGGGAATCGGAATAGTTCAACAGGAATTTTTTATCAGATTAGTTTTTCGAAAAATATCGTTTTTTTTGTGGCGTCGAATTCGGGACCAATGAAGTTCAATCGGGACAGTTTTATAGATTCGAGACTAGCTGTTGAAAAATGGGACTGTCCCGGGTAAATCGGGACACCTTATAACTAGAAAAATCTTCTATTATCGTCAACATTAAAAGAGCCAAAGGTAGACCAAAATTTAATTGGAAGAGTAGTGTTGAGTCAGATAAGAATCAGGAGCGTTAACAACTACAACACCACCGTGGCGTGTGAAATTTTAATTTAGTACATAAAGTACACATGATGATGATGATCAAGAACAGCAATCCGTTTATCCATGTGTTCTTTGGTTTTTCTCTCCATTAGCATTTGCTGTACTGTAATTTGCATTTACTGTATGCACTATTTGTTCGAACGTTATCACGAGGAGCGACGGAATTATGAGAATAATTTTATGTATGCTTCAAATCGGATTTTTAAAATGATCCATAATATAAAAAAGGTTAAGAACTACTATCTTAGACTTACGTATCAACTGAAAAACAATTAAATTAATAATAGTTAAAAAGAGTTACATAAAATATTTAAAAAACTCAATTTAAAAACAATATATTTATGAATTTTTATCTCCGCCATGAGAATTCTTACATAATTATTTATAAAATAGCTGTTTAATAATCATTCTATTTTAAAACTACTGAATAGCATTTTAGAGAGCTCCATAATTTTAAGAAAAATGCTTATTAAGATAATTTCTCAAATTTCATTTCAACAATCCGTCAAGGTTTATTTTCAAGTACATTAAATGAAAAAGTAATTGTAATTATTTAATTTCGGTATTGCGTTCACAATAATAGTGCATTATATTAACGCAACTACAATCAAAGTTTTTTTATTATTATAATGATAAAGTTTTTACTTTCTTCAGGTAATCAAGTGTAATAACAATGGGAAAAAATTTAATAATTTTCATTGTCATTGCAAATTTAATACTGGTTTTTACGCAACTGATTTTTGCAGTAATTTTAATAGTTTTGTAGGTTATAATTATAAAATATTTTTACTGTCATTCATTTGTTTGTCTGTCGGTATGTGTACCTGTCTCTCCTTTATCACATATCACTCGTAAAATACATAACAGTTTTCGACAAAAAATTCGTGAACTAGCATCATAAAATATTATTAATAAGTATTTATTATACATTTAAATTATACGAGGTCTGTTCAAAAAGTATCGCGAATTTTGAATTTCCGCAGGTTACGTATATTCCGGTTTTCGATTTTTTTGTGGTGTTATGTTAGGGTGACCATCCGTCCCGGTTTTAGGTCAATTGTCCCGGTGTCCCGAAAAATGTTCTCGGGACGCCCGAATGTCCCGGTTTTTAAGGTGAGGACTCTTTTTGCTCTTTACTTTGAATTTGGGGGAGGTGAGGACTTTTTTTTTTGCTCTTTACTTTGAATTTGGGAGGTGAGGACTTTTTTTTTGCTTTTCACATTGAATTTGGGAGGTGAGGCTCTTTTTTTTTTTTTGCTTTTCACTTTAAATTTGGGTAGGTGAGGACCTTGTTTTGCTCTTCACTTTAAATTTGGGGAGGTGAGGACCTTTTTTTTTGCTCTTCACTTGGATCTGGGAGGAAACAAAGACCTTCTTTTTTTTCCCTGAGTCCCGGTTTCCCTTCACTGAAATCTGGTCACCCTATGTTATGTTGGTACTCATGTCTCTCACTTATGCCGACAAGTTCGGCCATTTTGAATGTTCAGTTAATTTTTGAAAGTTGCTTTGCATGCACGTGTTTTGGCTCGTCTTCGATTTTTGCCTATACAAAAAAATGGATCAAAGAATCTGTATCAAATTTTGTGTGAAAAACCAAATTAAGTGCGCGGACGCATTCCGAATGTTGACTGTGGCATATGGTGAAGCTACCTTGGACCGAAGCAACGTTTATCGGTGGTACAAAATGTTCTCAGAGGGCCGAGAAGATGTGAACGACGAAGAGCGTGCCGGACGCCCGAGCACGTCAACAACAGATGAAAATTTTGAATGAAGTGAAGAAAATAGTATTGGCCAATCGTCGAATTACCGTTAGAGAAGTTGCTGAGGACCTAAACATATTGATTGGCTCGTGCCATTCGATTTTTACCAATGATTTGGGCATGAGACGGGTCGGCACGAAACGCCCCTGCCCACACATCGTTGCTTGTGCTTGAATTTTTGGTCAAAAACAACACACTAATAATGCCGCAGCCACCGTATTCCCCAGATTTGACCCCCCTATGACTTTTTCTTGTTCCCGAAACTGAAGAGGCCTATGAAAGGACGACGCTACGCTACGAGTGAGGAGATAAAGACGACATCGATGGAGGAGCTGAACAAGATCACAAAAAATGAATAGATATTCATGAATAAATAAATAATTTTTGAAAAAACACAAAATTCGCGATACTTTTTGAACAGACCTCGTACACCATCGAAATACTGCCCTTCTCCGATTGTACAACGCTGTTAGCGTCTTTCCGCTTCTAAAAACACATTTTGTAGTCATTTTTTGGATTCGCTTTAGATCAGTATCTGAATTCTTTTTAGGGTTTTGTAGGTATGACCAAAAAAACCTTATATCGTCATTTTGTCGTCTGTCTATCTGTCTCTTCGGTAAAAATTGTAGCAAACGGCTAAACCTAGAGAGTTGAAATTTGGCATGCTTATATTATACAACTCTTTGACCCGCACATAGGAAAAATACTAAAACATCTAAAAAACATATCCACATAAAAAATATAAATAAATATGTGCTCATAGAAAAAAAAAAAAAAAAATTAATTGTGAGTACGGTATCAAATTAAAGCCCTTAGTATGTGGATTAACGATCAAAATTTTATTTTTGCAAAATAAATTATTTTGATGCGATTTTTGCCAAATTTGTGCAAAAAAAAATTGTCCCACAGGTGTAGCCCAGTTGGTTTAAACTAAAAATCTGAAAAAATTCTAAGTAATGTACATTGGTGTGAACCGGAATAGTACAACAGGAATTTTTGATCAGATTATGTTTTCCGAAAATAATGCATTTAATTTGTGTTTTTTGCTTGACCATGTAAGATAGAAAACCAGCATGCTTTCATGGTGTAATGTTTAGCATAGTCGCGTTCTAATTTGCAAACTAGAGTTCGCACCAGTCTCGAGATAAATTATTTTTTCTGTTTTTTTTTTTGCATTTTTATTTTGTTTAAATTATTTTTTCAAATTTCTTATATTTGGGCAAATGTTGCATTTAATTTTTAAAAGCGTAAATATAATAACCAGTGGAAATTGTTGAAATTTTATACACGAAATCAGAGGAGCGGAGTTATGACTTACAACAACCAATGGAAGCCATAGGCGCAATTTTCAAAATCTTAATGAACCTTGCTATATAAAAAAAATACTGCACATATTTAGAAACCTAAATAATGGTATTAGGCACTCGAATTAAAGTTAACAAAAAAATAAATATATATATTTTAACATAAAATTTGTTTTGGCATCCCAAATAATCATCATTCACTTACTAAATGCCTTCGAAATCCTGAAATGTGTGAAAATTCACACTTCACATCCATTTTTTGGAATCGCTTTAGATCAGTTTCTGAATTCATTTTTTTGCTCTTCAATCAGTTCAATGCATCGTCCTTAACGAAATTTTCAGTTTTTGAAATAAAAAGGAAGACAAACAGAAAACAGAGAACAAAGTCAAGTAAGTATGGTGGACGTGGAATGAGAGTGTCTTATTGGTTCTTTATCAAAAACTGCCGAATCATAAGCTAAATTGTCATCTGGCGCGATGTCGTAATTGTCAAGCTTCGTCAAAATTTCGTAACAAATGTCGTCTAGTATGATATTATAACATTTTCTGCGACCTCTTTAACAGTCTTTCCAGTCCAACTGGATAACTTTTTCATCGGTTAAAACTTAGTGTCTCGCCCTATCTGTGATTGCATTTCTACTATTTTTAATACGCCCAAACACTATTTTCAAAAGTATTTTTGTAGCCGTTTTACAGGTTTGAAACAAGACTTCACACAAACCATGTTCTTCGAACAAGTCCATGCTGAAAATTCGAAGTATAGTAATCGAATTACAAAAACCATTATAAAATTCGAACGAAATAATTTAGTAAAACTAGCTCAACGTTCCTTGCAATTTCTCCACTAAATACGGGGGCTACCTTTTAAGTTTTTACAAAAACTAAGAAAGTTATTTTTTTGTACAAAATGTTTTACTTCTTTTCAAAATATTCGTCTTTAAGATTTATACACTTTTGCATGCGTTCAAACCAATTCTCGAAACATTATTTTCACTCTGAAGTTCATGTCTCAAAAACATGGTTTTCGAAGGCTTCAACAGCTTCTTGAGGTGATGAAAATCGCTGACCACGCATTTTTTGTTTGACATTGGAGTAGAAAAAAATTCGTTACGGGATAAATCAGGTGAATACGAGCAATGAGACATTAATTTGGTGTTTTTCTCATTCAAATAATCAATTGTTTGACGTGCTGTGTGGGAGCTTGCATTGTCGTGATGAAAAATGATGCGACGTTTATCGTTGATTTTGTCGATGGCTTCTGGCAAACAAATTATTGTATACCATTCACCATTAACTGTTCACCGATCCTCTAAAGGAATGGTTGCGACATGTCCAGTACAACCTAAGAATCAAGCGATCATTTTCTTGGAAGTTTTTCGTGAACGAACAACTTTTGTGGGTTTCTGTTCATCCCAAACAGTGGATTGTTCCTTAGTTTCCGGTTCATATGAATAAATCCAAGTTTCGTCACCTGTAACGATGTTGTATACGGATTTTACAGTGCCTAGGTTGAATTTTTTTAGCATTCCTTCACACCAATTAACACGAACCTTTTTTGAGCTTCGGTCAAATTATGCGGAATCCATCGGGAACAGATCTTTTTCACAGCTAAATGTATTTGCAAAATCGAATGTATTGCAATCTGCGATATGCCAAAGGATGTCTCTATCTCACAGTAAGTCACATGCCGATCTTCTTCAATCGTTTTGCGCACAGCATCGATATTTTTTTGAATCACAACCGATTTTGGTCGACCCTCACGAGATTCATCACTGACGGACGCACGACCACGACGCAATTCTGCAAACCAATTGTAAACAGTCTTTTCTGATGGTGCTTCTTTACCAAAAGTTGAACGAAGCGAATCTATGCATTGTTGTTGAGTTAGGCCTTTACTAAAATCGTAAAAAATCATCCAACGAAAACCTTCATGAGTAATATCCATTTTTTCACAAACTTGTTTTTTTTTAAACGCTCAACAAACTACTAGGTCAATTTATAAGCTGCCACTTATTTTACAATATCAAATGTCAAATTTTACGAATATAGTAATGACACATTTCAATATTGCCATCTAGTGATCGTTTGTAAAAACATAAAAGGTAACCCTGTATGAGTTTTTAAATTTTGAATGGGATATCAAATGAAAGCTCTGTGAGACTTTGAGATGGCAAGTGTTAATCATTTAACCTAGTTGTACCATTGCAAACCTAGCACCTAATCACCTAACGTACGCCACTGCAGGTCTTATAAATCATAAATATTTTTCAAACAAAAATGTCCGTGAACTTGCCGGGAGTCAATAAATGGGGCTTGCCCACACAAATAACATGAGTCATAAAAAAATTTAAATAGTATCTCATATGGATGGACCATACATAATGTGTGTAGATCAACATATATTTGAAATGTAAGTTATTTTGTATAATTATTTATCTTAAAAATATGTTTTTGTTTTAGTTATAGATTTGTTCAATCATGGGGTACGGACGAGAAATGGAAGGATGTGGAAAGTTCATGAAATATAGCATGTTTGGAGCAAATTTCATCATTTTTGTAAGTATCTGTGCCTTATACAACCGCGCACCTAGGATTTTTCTGGAGGGGGGGCTACTAAAATTTATTTTACCTACATTTTTGATTGGGTAAAAACGTCCAAAAACCGGAAAGCACTTTACGTTTTGAATAAACCCAAAAGATACTCATCTAAACTTATTTTTGACAATGTCGGTATCCTGTGTATTAATCGTCTCTATATTTTAAATATCACCCAGTTTTTTCACAACCATAAACATAAGTTCTATAGCATAATTAATTCTCATTTACACAGTCATTCCTATAATACTAGAGGCTAATAAAAAGGTTTTTCTAAATCATCTTGCACAAAACAGAATGTTAGTAACGGTTATTTCATGAATAAGTTGTCTAAATTGTACAACTATTTACCCAGTGAGATTAAATCAAATTTTCTCTCTCTTTCATGTGTATCTTTCAAACGTAAAATGAAAAATTGGTTATTCGATACCTCAACTGAACTGCTCAATAAAATTCTTCTTAACCCATATATTTCTAAATTTTTATTTATTTTTTGTTTCTTATTGCTAACTTTATTTATTAATTTATTATTTATGTATGTATGTATAATATATGTATGTAAGTTCTATGTATATGTATATATATTTTTTCTACTATGATGTCAGTAACAGATCATCTTTTTCTCATATTTGATTGTGTTTTAATTATTTGAATAGTATTTAATGTTTTATCACCACAAGATATTACATATCTTTTGTGACTTGTTATTTTATTATTTTTCTTTGTATTTTTTTTTTTTTTTAATTCAAGTAAGGGCCTAAAAAAAGGTCGCCCGGTGATGACCTAAAAAATAAGGTCCTCACTCCCAAAAAACAAGTGACGAGCTAACTAAAAGAGGTCTTCACTTCCAAAATGCAAGTAATGACCTAAAAAAAAGAGGTTCGCACACTTCCAAAACACATGTGATGACCTAAATAAAAGAGACCCTCATTTCCAAAATATAAGTGATGACAAAAAAGGTTTAAGCTCTAAAAATCAGGTTAAGGAGTAAAAACTCAAGCATGTTTCTTAAAAACACGTAGTGCTTTGCTACAGGCTATTCCAAACGTTTAGGCGGAACTAGATGGGAATTTTGTGTTCTTTTAGGTTATCACGAGAAGGGACCTTGTTTGGATTATTTCTTGTTTCACATTTGGTATGTGAAAATTTAAAATTCCAACAATGAAACCATGGAAACGAATGACATATGTCAAAAATTTTAATATATTTTCCACATTTTGAAGACAAAAAAAATAAATAAATGGGAATTTTTTTATTAAGAATGACAAAAAATTAAAAAACAATGGTAAGGACATTTTATAATGACAATCAATTTAATCTAGAATTTGGAATGTTAGTATAATTTACCAAGCTTAAACAAAATTACCGAAAGTTCATATTAATAGATAAAAATTACTAGATTTCAAAATCTAGTTCTGCCTAATCGTTTGGAATAGCCTATATAACTTTTAGGCGCAAGTGCTTAAATTATGTCATTTTATTGCGAATATAGGTCATTTCTTAGCTTTAAGCGGAAATAAATGGGAATTTCGTTCTGTTAGGTTGTCACGAAAAGGGAACTTACTTGGGTTATTTCATGTTTCATATTGGTATGAGAAAATTTAAACTTCCAACAGAAAACCATGGAAACGAATGACATTTTCTATAAAATATAATATATTTTTATATATTTCAAAGACAAAAAAAATAAAATAAACGGGAAATTTTTATTGAGAATGGCAAAAATGTCAATATAAAATGACATTTTATAATGACAGTCAATTTAACCTAGAATTTGAAATGTGAGTATGATTTACAAAGTTTAAACAAAATAACTAAAAGTCCAATTTAATAGATAAAAATTACTAGATTTCAAAATCTAGTTCCGCCTAAAGGTTTGGAATAGCGTATACACAGTGCCGTAACTAGGCAGGGGCGACAGGGGCATATGCCCAGGCCCAGATTCGAAGGGGGCCTAGAAAAGGAAATATTAGAGCATAATAATTGTACATTGACTAAGGATCTTTTTTTTTGTCGTCACTTGTATTTTAGAAGTGAGGACCTTTTTTAGGTCATCACTTGTATTTTAAAAGTAAAGGCCTTTTTAAATCACCACTTATATTTTAAAAGTGAAGACCTTTTTTTGTTCAGGTCATCACTTGTATTATAAAATGTTTAGGGAAGCCCAATTATAAATTCTTGCCCAGGGGCCGAAAAAAGCTATTTACGGCCCTGCCTTTACCTGCACTAGTGCCTAAAAGTAACAAGAAACAAAAAATCACTATAGACCCTAATTTGAATACACTTTTTATTTGTTACAAATATTTACAATACAAATATTTACAATACAATTATTTAGGTTATGGTAAAAATATAGTTTTTAAAAACTATTGAGAACTGACACGCTCGGATACGCAGTCTGGTGGTCAAATATTGTACTACGCGACTGTAGTACTGTTTGAAATTATAACATATTTTCTAGTGTTGATTTTATGTTAGAATGTCGGTAGATACATTTTCATAAAATAAAAATGTACTGTGCTTAAATTAACCTGTTTTCTGTTAACATATTCACAGCTGAATACTAGACAATTCAGCCATATTGCCTTGTATTACAGCGCCGCCAACGGTAATATCACTTCTCAATAGGAAAATAAATTTAAGATACCAGCGCCAATGTGGTCAATTTGTAACTATGGTAGAGAATATTTTCTTGGAATTTTATATGCTATTTAAGCATTTGTGTACACTTATTTGTTGATAAAATGGCAAAAGAGGTTAATAAAATATTGTAAAAAATATTTATTCCTATAATTTTAGCTTGACAGCTGTGTAAAGTTTACACTGTAAACACAATAGAGTACGTTCAAGTTAACTTCATGCCAGGGCATCATAAAATACGTCATCAATCCTGCGCGAGAAAACAGCTGATCACATTGACGTACATTAGGGTTTTAAACAATTGTTGTGGAAACCAAACACACAAAATCATGTATTTCAAATACATTTTTACTCATGTACAAGGTTACACGGTATACATTGAAACGTACGAGAAATAAATAATAATAATGGAAATAAACAAACAACATCGCACAATACGCGTAGTTAAACACGCGTATTGTGCGATAAGTAAGTGACGCCACTGAAATGTGTCAAGCTAGCTGTTGGTAACGTAATGGACGAAATTTGGTTTCTGCGCAGCTTAGTCGGTAACATAGGCCTGGCATGAAGTTAACTTGAACGTACTCTACAAGACAATTTTGAATAATCTCTATCCAAGTTAAAAACTGACCACCGTAGCGCTGGGATCGTAAATTGATTCCTACAGCATTTTTTTACGGAAATTGTCGTCCGAAGCATGGAATAATTACTCCATAATGTAGTCAGTTTCATAATTTTAGATATTTCTGAACAGTACGTACTTTTTTCTCGTCACACCATTTCAGATTTGTTGTAACTAGAGTAGTAACTGTAGTGTCGTCTAATATTTTGGATAATAATTAATTTTTCACTAATTTTATTGGCTGCGATTTCACAGTTATGTTATGAAATAATGTATATTTTTGTTTTTAATAAATACACTATACTATAGTCTATCTCAGAAAGAGCGATAGTAATAAATCTTTTTGTCAGGCAGTTACCTGTGGCGTGCACATTTTAAACACGTTTAAATTGGTTTTGTGTATTTCTATATTACTATTTATCGTTTTATTAAACGCACGCCTGTGACCATATTTATCTCTACTCCCATATAAGATGGGCGGCACACTCGGTTGTTTCTTAGCAATATTTCGTTTCAAACTATTCATATTTTGTGTGCCGCTTGTGTATGAAAAAACAATAACTTTTTACAAATAATAAATTTTATTACTACCGCTCTTTCTGAGATAGGGGAAATATTTTAAGATCGCAGCGCTGTTGCGGCATTCTCGGAACTTCCAAAATAGACATACATTAAATATAATCTTAAGGGCAATAACGTGAAATTTAATGTTTACTGGTCGTTTTTGTAATTTTGCTACAATATTAATACGTGTTTTTATGCAGGGTAATCAGTGAAATATTATAACATCAAATATTAATAAATAAGAATAATTTTAGGTATGTTTTTATGTATTTTTTAGGTGGAAATGCACCTTTTAGGTTATTTAGGTTAAGTTATTTTTTAGGTTGAAATGGATTTCTTTTAATCCACGAATTACACTCAGGTACACAGCAATAATAGTTCGACTTCAACATGATTTTTGTCTTGTCTTCCACTTTAATTTAAGGTTATTTTCACTTATTATCACTTGATACCAGTATAAACAATTTAAAACTGATTTTAAAATAATATAAAATAACCAGTGATGGGCGCGTAAGTTACATGATGTAAGTTACCTCATTGTTGACGCGTAAACAATTGATGTAAAGTAAACACAAAAACTCTTGTAAACAATGTAAACAACGTAAACAATGTAAACAGTGATTTAGACATGTGCACTTGTTTTGAATTACAGAACCTCATTTTCAATAAATTTTTATAAATAATAAAATTTTAATGAAACGATTTTAAATGAAAAAGTAAGTATATAAAATTAGGACAAGCCAATATACATATTAATAAAAATCGAATTTGCATCATTATACAGGTGTTACATACAAATTAGTAAATATTATGAATATGAAAAATAACAACTGTTTTCTTTAAAAAATTCAGTATAATTTTTTTAATAACAAAATACATTAAATTTCACCTTTAAGAAAATCAGCCTATATTTTTTAATAACGAAAAGATTCATTGCAAATTTTGCATAACGCCCTATATTTTCTTTCATTTTCTTTAATTAAAACAAAACCTAGTTCTTCAGAACTATTCCTTCGGTTTCTTCCCACCAATTTTTTAATAAATTTATTGTTTTGAACTGAATATACTTGTTCATTAACTCTCTATTATTCGTATTAAATAACTAAAACTAACCTCATTATTTGACAGTTTATAAAGTTTACATTGTTTACATTGTTGACAAATTTTCCAATTGTTTACATAAGTTTACACGTAAACGTAAACATTTAAAGTTTACGTGTAAACGCCCATCACTGAAAATAACATAAAACTTAACAAAACGTAACAATATAACAATATAATAACAACAAAACTATAGTAAAATGCAAAAATATATTTTGCTCCTATATAACTCAATGTAAAAAGCGCGATAGAATCTCTATTTCTGTAGTTGCTTAAAATCCCACCAGAGGTCATGTCGCTTGGCAATTTTTCTCTATAGACTATAAGCAATCAAGTTTCAATTGTTACTGGTCTACTATGCAGTGGTGCACCCAGGAAATGGGGGGGGCGTAAAAAAAAATGATGATAAAAAAAGTGATTGGCAAAATATTTACCAATAAGTAATTGTAAATGTCGGTAATTCGCAACTTCAACGGCATTTTATTAATAACTAACAAAAAAATCAACAAAATATCAGAAAACTGATTGTCAGCTTCTTGTAAGCTGAAAAATAATGTTTCAAAGATACCTGTTACTTATCGGTGTATGTTTCAAGCACCAACAAGCATTCTACGTGCCCGGGTATAATTTAAAGTAAAGCAATATTTATTTTCACTGGTCGGTGCAAGTTACAAAGAGATTATAGGCACCAGTAACAATCTTTCTATGTGTTCGTACCCTCAGTTTGCATGCTTTGGTTTGAAGGAACAGCACGACACATCTATCAAGGTCGTTCGTTTTTCTACTGCAATGCAAGATCCGTATCCGTATCCGTGGATCAGGACACACATAATCCCATAATAAATTTTTCAACCTAGGTTATTGTCAAATATTTTTATTTCTTTATTTATTTTTTTAGATTGGTGGTTTAGTGGTATTAGCTCTTGGAATATGGACATTAGTTGATAAATCGTTCATGACAGAACTTTTGGGAAATAATCTCTTCCTTGGAGTTGCTTACACATTAGTAGCGACTGGTGCAGCTGTGTGTATCGTCTCCTTCCTTGGATGCATAGGATCTGCCAAAGAAGTTCGATGTATGCTTCTCACAGTAAGATCAATCATTAAAAACTTAATAGACTAATTGCTAAACTGTTCTGAATATAACAATATTTAAATCCTAATATACAATATGAAACTTTATTTTTAGTTGCTCCCCAGTTTAATTCACGCGAACTGTCAAGTTAAATATTTATTATTGTTACCTTAAATTTATTTTATTTGAAATTCCAATCTTATTTTTAGTGTTAACAAAATAAACACTTTAATATATTTCATTTTTTATTTTTTTAAATATTTATTTTGCAGTCTATTTGTATATCTTATTATTTATCTGAGTGACGACGTACATCAACAGCAAGCAATTTTCTAGCAAAGCTTAACATACTAGGTATGCAAATATGCCTGCATTTCTATTCAATGTAATTTAAATTTATGCTTTAAACTGAAAATAGTACTAATGGTAGGGTTACCATTTTCTTGAGAAGGCAATGCGGGACGGAGCAAAAAAAAGGTCGTCACTTCCCAAATATAAGTGAAGAGCAAAAAAAAAAAGAAAAATGACCTCACCTCCCCAAATACAAGTCAAGTGCACAAAAGAATTAAAAATGCGGGACATTTTGCGAGACATGTCATAAGGCGGGACACCGAATCAAAATGTGGGACGAATGGTCAGCCTAACTAATGGTCAGTTACGAAAGAACGAGTTAAGGGGTTACATGGGTCTTCAAGGTATAAAAAAAATGACTCTTTTAAAAAATTTTATTTCAAAAACAAAAAATCTTTTTTATTTAAAATTAAAACATATAAAAGTATAGTACTTGAAGTACTTGTAAAAAAATTTCAGCCAAAAATATTCAAAATTTTCCATTTTCCAGCCGTTTTTCGCCGTCAACCTTTTTTTTGCGGTGGACATGATATTTCGGTGTGAATTCATCTGAAATCAAAAATTCAAAAATTTTCTTGTAGTTTATGCCCTTGGCTCGTGATTGAACGAAGGAATTAAAAAAAAAATTAAATTTGACATTTTGAATCAATTTTCGTCTCAAATTTTTGAAAGGTCTTTTTCGTATAAAACAGGAACGACTTGACCGAATGAAAATTTCTTCGTTCAATCACGTAATAATACTATAAAGAATAACTGCAAAGTTTCAACCAAATCGGTCAATTTTTTTTCGAGAAATCGTGTCCACCGCACGAAATTTCGAGAAAAACGCATTTCAAGTTTTTTTACCGCGATTTAATGAGTAAAAGTTATTTTTTAGCAACTCACATAGAGTCGTCAATTCCTGGTCCATAAAGTAAGTCTCCCGCATCATTTATTATGTCCAAAGCATCATTTTGCTGTTACCTTCGTTGGATTCTGCCCTCTCGAGTCGCATCCGCAGCTCTTAGCTCGGCTATCACTATGCGGATTTTATCCGCGATCCGCGCAGACTCGTGGCTATAGGGACCAAGTTTGACTCCCATACCATATAAAATAGTCAATACGGCAGCAGCTCCTTGGTTGAACATACAAGCAGCAGTGAAAGCAGCAATCTCAACGACTTTGGAACCAGCTGGTAGTATTTTTGGTAGCTGGTAGTAAACCACCAACACACCGCTGTAAAAGTCTATCACAGCTTAGCTCTTCATAAATAGGCTTGATTGCCGCCAAAACATCATCCGGAATTGGTTGATAATCGTGCTTGAATGTCGCCAGGGATTTTTCAGCTGAAGCACGCTGCCAGCTACACCACGAGTCAGAACCTTGTGGGCATTTTTCATGCTGAGGATTTTCATCCGTTGAACTATAATGCTCGTACTTTGCCCATATAGCATTTTTCATGTTTTCCTTGACCTATCTTTTCTATCACCTTTATCGTGCAAATCTCTATTTTTTTTATGCGGATTCATTTTTCAGCGAAAAAAAAAACGAAAATTTTCTAATAAACTTATTGACGCACGTGTACTATAACGAACTGACAGAGCTAAATGAAAAAGAAGCAGCTGACGCTACACCGGAGAAACCGCATGCGTATAATACGCTCGCTCAGACCTTTCACTCGCACCGTATCGCGCGGTATTCAAAAATCTATAACTCCGGTAATATTGCTCGGATTTACTTCAAATTTGGTGTGAATATTCTTGAAGTACTATACTTTCATATGGAATAAAAATTGATTTTCTGAAAATACAAGACCCATGTAACCCCTTAAGTGTGTTAACTCGAGTTATGCCTAACTCGAGTCAAAACATCATACAAAAATGTATTATTTCAAAGGTTGGATGGAGTTTTCCGTTATTGCTAGGTGAAACATGTTAAATAAAAATTGAATTAGAAACACTAGGTAGGTTTCACTAATATATTTATTTCCTCGATACATATTTCGGCTATTACGCCATTTTCAAGAGTTTACAAAATAACTGGTAATATTTTAACTTAAGTTAGGAATAACTCGAGTCAAAACATTTAACTCGTTCTATAGCAACCAGCCATAAGATATATTAAATAAAGTTTTACCTTTGATATTTTATAATGATTTAATATATTTTCTTATAACTACAAATAAAAATATTTATGCCCGGTCTTTCCACCTTCAGATAAAGTTCCAGGTAACTATCTGACAGATAAGGTTATTTATAACTTCATCTGCTGAATAAATGTCAATACCAGTCAGTGAATCCAATACGTCAGTCTCATTATCCGTTAGATAACTATCCGATAGATACATTTGTATAGAAAGAAGGGATGACATTTATTCAGCAGATGAAGTTATAAATAACCTTATCTGTCAGATAGTTACCTGGAACTTTATCTGAAGGTGGAAAGACCGGGCCTAAATAAAAACCCTTTTAAATATAATATTTTTTAATCATAAAACTATTTAGTTGTAGATAAAATATAGTATTTGACTCGGATGATTATAACCCTCGCCTACGTTCGGGTGGTAACCGTCATCCACGTGAAATTTAGTCCCCCATTATATGCTTGTTAAATAAAATACTATTTTATCATAGCTAACTTATAAAACATATACAAATAATATAATATTATAACAGTAAATATAGTCCATTATAAACATTTAAGCGGAACTAAATGGAATTTATTTGTCAAAAGCCTCATTCAATCGTTCAAAGTTACTGGATTGCTAAATTTAATTTCGCTTAAACCAAAGAATCAGACTATACTCTGTTCCAAATCAAGAAGTAGTAATCATGCAATGTTTGTCGAACGGGATAATTTTGTCGAACTCTCGTCGTTCGTTGGCTGTTGAGCCGTTAAATTTATGCGACAGCCAATAGGGCAGCGACTTGAATCTTTCATATGATTTTATTACTATTTCTGCATTTCGAACAGGGTATAACTAAGTCTGTTTATCTGTACGGTATAGATTGTATTCAAACTTCTGTACCTACAGAGTTGAAATTTGGCATACATATACATATCAGAAAAAACATTGAGATTTGAAATAAAATTGAAAGGAATCCATATTGATGTGAACCGGAATAGTACGCTCGGAATATTTAATCTCGGATTATTGTTGTTTCAAAATTATGAAATTTTTTAAATTATCCAAAAAATTAACAGATTTTTTAAACTTCAATATGGGAAATGGAGCTTTCAAGCCCTGAAACTTACATCAGGGGTTCTTAAACTTATGTAGTCCGAGGACCTCCTCTTGACAACATTTTTTTTTAGGTTTAATACGTTAAACTCATACAGACATTTCTTGGTAAAACATTGGTCAAAATAGATCTTATTATAATATGTTTTCTGTAAATAATTTGAAGTTGAATAAAAATAATTAAATTTTTACTGATTATTGTTTCGTTATGTCAATAACTAGTTAATAACAACAAATACAAAAAGTCTTGACCATGTAGGATTTTTATTAAATGAGTTATTTGAATAAAAGGGAAAAGTTGGGGCTGTAAAATTAATGTCAAACTTGTTTCGCGGACCCCCGGTAATGGCTACGCGGGCCCCAGGGGTCCAAAGTTTAAGAACCGCTGACTTACATTAACTAGTAAATATTATTATTTTCAAATATTTTTATGTAGACATTTTTTTGTCAAATATATTAAATATAATATATATTGAATATATACATTAATGTGGACCGAAATAGTACAGACGCCTTTTTTTAATTTCATATGAGGCATTAAAGTTCTTAATACGTAACAGATTTTATAATTTACAGATTTAATACTTTTGATGCGAATACAGTGGAAAATGTGTTCAAAAATATTTACTACAGTATTTTTTTACCAGTACCGGTTCAGGGCAAAACCTAACTGGTCCGCGAAAACTTTAAAAATATGTAGCTAATCATATTTTTTGTAAAACTTGTGTATAAAATTTTATATATTAATACAAATAATTAAAGAAATATTTTTAATGTATATTTGCAATATTTTACAAAAATAATTCATTTAAAATGAACTATAGGTATTTAAAAATAATATTTTATTAACAAGCCTATACCTATAATGGAGGCTATATTTCACAAGGATGTAAACCTCATCCTCTTAAATCCCAATTTTAATTAGGTCGTACTTATATTTATTATAAATATACAGATATTATATACAGTTTTTTTTTTTTGGGAATTGTTTATCATTGCTACCTTCTTTATTATAAGAGATACGAAACAGGCTAAACTAGGAACGGTCAAGTACTTTACTTTGCAAACAAGAACATTAAACTAAAAAAAAAAATGGGCATTAATAAGTTATTTCAAAAAAATATTATTATTTTTTAAATAAAACCCCCTGTATTTTTTAATTTGTCGCATTTAAAATATATATTTTCTATATAAAATTTAAATATAAATTTTCATTAGTATATCATTATGGCACTATTGGTACAAATCCAATATTAAGGCGGCGCATACCCCTATAGCTCTCAATAGTTTCATATACAAAACTAATAAAATTAAAAATAATCTATAAATCAAAATTTGCAGAGGATTCCTTAATTTTTCATATTATTTACGAAAATAAAATAGGCTTATATGGTTGAATAACAAAAAAAAATCTTATTAATAATTATCATAACCTACTATAAGCTCCATATGAAAAATTAAAATTGACCCCGATAAGCTGAAAACGGCAATCGATAAAAAAAAAAATTAAATCCCTGTAAATTCACCAGGAAAAAGTGCCTCAAGAAAGTGCAAACCAAAATCACTTAATATTTTAATTTTGGAAGTTATGAGCAAAAGTTAAAAACTTAACATTTTATTTCATATTTCTCCTCATATTTAGACCTCGTATCTCTTACCGTTCTCGAGATTCCCTCTCGAGGGGAAGTTATTTGGGACACCCTGTATATATATTACACCGTTCCGCTTAAGAAAATGTGGATATATATCGATTCGAGATATTTGGGTGGAGAAGCACTGATTTAATAGATACCTAAATTATCCTGAAATCTCTTAAAATGCCCACTTCCCATGCATGTTTTCCCTGTTGTTAAACACTAGAAAAGAGTTGCATAATTATGAAAGAAATGTTCCAGCTCAATTTGTTTTAACAACGCAGAACACAGTTTAGCAATTAGTCCACTAAAAAAACTACTTCATCCATGTAAAATAACATCTGTTCATTAGTATTTCATAATCGTATTCATTGTATTCGTCACAATGTTACTTGGAGGAATCCTCGGTTACGTATTTCGGGAGAGAGTTGAAGTTACCATGCGTCAAGAAATGCTCAGTTCTCTAAGATTATACGGTAACCGAAGAGCAGTTACGGATTCGTGGGACGCTACACAAGAAAGACTCCACTGTTGCGGGGTTTACAGCGCTGCTGACTGGAAGGATCATGTACCAGAGTCATGCTGTATGGAACCAGTACCAGGGAAGAGACAACCTTGTCAAGATCCAACAATCAGAGGGACGAGATATCAGGAAGGTTGTTTGAATGTTACAACGATGTATGTCAAGGAACATGCAGCTGTTATTGGTGGTGCGGGCATTGCCGTTGCATGTATTATGGTAAGCATTTCACTTTTATGTACCAAGGACATAAATAATGCAACTAATAATTTTAAAATAAGACATCAAAAGAATGGCTATTCCACACTACGTCTTAACAAGTGTACCTTTGAGTTCAAAAAGAAATTAGATTAGAAAAATAAAATGTCTACTGCAAGCTTTATATAACAATTGACTAACGTTTAGGTACAGCCTTTGTAATAATTAAAATTGGAAATTATAATTTTTTGATTTCACAGGTATAGAAAAATAAACATAAAAAACTAAAGAAGCTGTTCAAAATGACCACCGTTTTTCTGCAGACACAAATTTATTCGTCTTTTCATATTATTAAAAGCGTTTATAAGAATTTGAGGAGTCATATTGGGACACTGTTCGGTAATTCTGTTTTGCAGTTCCTCGATATTGTTAATAGGGATCTTGACTACATTATTTTTCAGATAAGGGAATATAAAGTAATCTAAAATAGTCAAGTCTGGTGATCTATGTGGAAATTCTGAATATGAACGTAAACTAATTATTCGATCGTCAAAAATTTAACGAAGGTAATTGATGGTACCTTGTAGTGTTGGGCGCGTGAATAAAATTTTGTCAAGATCACGCACGCTCACGATTCAGAGTCAAAATAAAACGCACGCACACGAAATCATAAATTTAAAATTTCACGGTCACACACTCGTGCTTCACGGGCACGCGTGCTTCGTGACTCACGCGTGAATTATTTCACGTTAGAATGGCCAACCCCCACCCTCGTAAAATTTTGTTAAAAAGAAACGAGTGTTATGTAGGATATAAGAGAATTATATTTCTTTCATTTTCCCCTCTCCGCGTTGCCGGAAAAATGAATATACACCATAAGCGAATAGGTTGTTATTTGTGTGCATACCAACACTTCCAAAATATATTATATGATGATATTTAGAAACAATTAAACAGATTAATTTATTACATTCATGACCAATAAATACCAAGGAAAGACCTATAAGATCAGCAAATTAAAAAAAGAAAAATTCTTCATAATAAAACTAAATTCTTAAATTCATATTATTATTAAAAGATGAAAGTTATATAAGCAGTTCACTTTTGTAAGAACACACTAGATCTGGTTATTTTGGTTACTTTTATAGTGTGTTACTGACTTTAAATGTCAATTAAAAATATTCCTTACGCTGTAAAACCGACTTTAGGTTGATAAGGTTATGATCACTATAATAAAGATATCATTTTTCATTATGACATATGTCAAATGGATCGACATTTTAAAAAAGTGACATTTTTTAATACCAACATGACATACAGCTTCAAAGGTGCAAACTATTGAGAACAAAATTCCCTCTTAGTTTGTTCTTACAAAAATGAACAGCTTATATGACCATTTCAAGAAATTTAAGTAATTTTTGTTTTTTTTTTTAATTTGATGAGCTTCATATGTTTTTAAATGTGACAAATTACCATGGTTAATTTTTACTAATATTTCAAAAAATGCAAAATAAGACGACGCATTACAAAATTATTTTTAAATTAATAAACTGGCAATAAATTCAAAGAAATTGTTGTATCTACGACTGTTATATAAACGCTACTATATTTAACTATATAAGTAAGCGTAAAATAGATCTTTATGGGAAGAGTAAAAAGTAAAATGTTTCGTATCGTATCATTATTTCACTCTTGCCATAAGCACAATACAAATGCCAGTGATACATTTTTGGGGTTCTAAACGCGTCATACGTGGGAAGAGGTGTCTAACCGAAGATTTTATGTTCAGGCGCATATGACATTTTATCCGCATCCGCACGATTTAAATGATAATTTATCAGCATCCGCAGAAAAATCCATGGATTTGCAGGGCTCAATTTATTTTAAGAAAAGGATACTTAAAGAAAAGATAACTTATGAAAAAAAAATTCTAAGAAATTAAGAATATTGGTTAATGGTCCGTATGATCCCACCGAATCCAACTGGGTAGAGAAAAAACGCAAACTAGCTAGAATGAGATTGTTTTGAGTTATCCATATCCACTCAAAATAATTCAAAGACCTGCATACAACGGAGACATGTCGCTTCGTCGTAGAAAGAGATACAAAACCCAGCATAGATAACGATACAAAATGGACAATTCTTTCTTCTTATTCCTTCTATTTACTAAAATTTAAACTTCGTGAGTCGTGTCACGTCGTGATTGCACGTACGAAGTGTCACGACAAATTTTAAATCACGCACGAAAGAAAAATATTAACCACGTTTACTCACGATTATACCGTGAACGGCCGTGTCACGGCACGCGCCCATCACTAGTCCCTTGAGCGGTGTGGGCAGTCTCGCTATCCTGTGAAGTAGCCTTGCTGGAGCTCATCCTCATGAAGCTGATTAATAAATTCACGTACAATATTCCGATATTTCTGATTAGTAACAGTTTCATGATAAATACAGGTCTAATAATACGTCTTCGAGACATGGGGTGATGGGGAGTTTCGCGAAAAGTATGAGGATTTTGAATATTCCATAATCTCATATTTTGTGAATTTATATACCCCGAAGGGTGAACCAGGCCTCGTCAGAAAAAAACGTTAAACTTAACAAACCATCATTATTCATATATATATATATATATATATATATATATATATATATATATATATATATATATATATATATATATATATATATATATATATATATATATATATATATATATATATATATATATATATATATATATATATATATATATATATATATATATATATATATATATATATATATATATATATATATATATATATATATATATAGCTGGGTTTTCTATCCCATACAAAATTCTTGCTTTACATGAGTTGCTGCCAGCAGATCACAATAGGCGAATTTTGTATTATATATATATATATATTTTAAACTAATGGCAATACAAAATTCGCCTATTGTGATCTGCTGGCAGCAACTCATGTAAAGCAAGAATTTTGTATGGGAAGAGCTTTAAATCTTTTTTTTTTTTTGTATGAGTATTCCTCCCTGTACCTCGGAATAAATCAACACATTTTCTAAGTGCGCTGTAAAAATCTCCTTAAAGGCAAGCAATATCTGGAAATTGTAGCCGAAATTCTTCTAAACATGACACCGCACTGTAAATCCATTCGCCGTTCTCTCGAACACCATTACAAAAATATGATTCAGTCATAATTTTTTTGTGTTCTGTTGCAAAAACCATTATAATTGTAGCTTAATTGAATTATCAATATAAACTTATGACAACAACAGTGATAACCGTTAATTAATTCTAAAGCTTGCTGTTGACATTACTTTTATTTTCCATAGTCAACCCTTATGTAATTTCTTTTTGAAATCATGGTATATCACATAATATTCTCTATATAAACATGTACCTACAATCATGCATGTAAAATAAAAGAGACGCGCACCCTGGGGGGAATCTTTTTTAGGTCGCGCGTCGAATTCTTTTAGTTATTTCTATTTTTTACGATCTTACTTTCTTGTTTACGTCGGTTTGCACGTATTTTAGTATGTAAGAAGAATAAAGAAGCGCGGAAATAATGTGTTGACTATGCTGGATATGACAGGTAAATATATATTTTTTAATTGGCGGGCCGCATTCGTCCTATGAGCCGCCGGTTGCCGATACCTGTCGTAAATCGTCTTTTTGTATGGTACACATTGCGGTTAAACGGCTGGAGATAGAGTTGAAATTCGGCAGGCAATTATTGGTCACATGTAGAAAATATACCGAGACTTCGCAGAAAAAAAAGCATCATGCAAAACACATGGGGGATTCGATCCGTCCGTTTTTTGTAATAATTTTTTATTTTATTTTTTTTATTAAAGCACGTACTTTACTTTAGATATCTTTTTTTGAACTATACAAAGCGTAATGTGCAGATATGTGTTCTATATCCGTAAGCACACATCCAAAAACCGCATCCGCACAGTCTAAATAACAGATTATCCGCATCCGCAAAAAATTGGCGACTATTCGCGGATGAGCAGAACTCTACGAAAAAGTAATAAATAAGGAAATTTATAAATTGAAATTTTACGTATTTAAAAGTCGCTGTTTAATATTTATAAATCGTTAAATAATCATTTGTTTCTTTTGCAGATATTAGGGATGGTGTTCTCGTGTGCATTATTCAAGATGATAAAGTGACAGTAAATAAATCATGTATCTCATCATTTGTACCTAATGTATATTAGATATAGTACTTATATTTTATTATAAATAACACACAGTATTCTTTTTTAAGTTTTAATTATTTAAAAACTGCTGGATGATATTTTACAAAACCAGCATTATACATTGTACAATTATTCACACATGACGACTAAAAACTGCGTGGATGGAAATTCTATATGAATAAAATTTTATATTACCTAGTTTAAACTTGTCGTTTTATTACAATAACATATTCATAAATGGTAATACAAGGTTTCATAAATAATACGAAGACTAGCGCCATAAAGATTTATTATTTTTCTAAAAGAAAATGGACCTCGTCTATCTACCTAGTTATAAAACTCTGACAGAATTAAACATTTTTGTCGACAATGTAGTAAATCTTTGCAACACACACCCTGATGATAAATTTTTAATAATAGGGGATTTTAACTTACCAAACATTTCATGGACAGTTAAAGAAAACGTCAGCTACTTGAATCCGTCAGTTCTCACTGATCTTAAATCTTCCCTTTTCTTAGACTGTTTTTCTCTAACCAATTTACATCAATTTAATTCTTACAGTAATTGCGATAACAATATTTTAGACTTAGTTTTATCAAACAATGAAAATTTAATAGTAAATGATTGTAACAATCCCCTTGTTAACATTGATAAATATCACAAACCACTTGACATTTTATACAGTTTAGAGAAAAATGCTTTTCCAAATAAGCATAATTTTAAAAAGCGCGATTTTTATAAAGCTAACTACGATAATTTGAACACCGACTTAGCTTTGATAAATTGGTCGGAACAGTTTGTATCTGAAGACGTTAATCATGTTGTATATAAATTCTACAATATAATAAATAGTATGATTGACAAACATGTTCCTTACAAAAAAAATAAAAATACATGTTTTCCTAAATGGTACAAATCATCTACTATAAAAATTACGAAAGAAAAAAACAAGTTCCATAAAAAATGGAAATTATATAATCAAGCTTCGGATTATAATTCTTTTTCCATATTAAGACGACGCTTGAAAATTGCCATTAATAAAGACTATAAAGACTGGATAGATCACACTGAAAAAAGCATTATTGCTGAACCTAAAAAATTCTGGTCTTTTATAACATCTAAAAAATCAAAAAGTGTCATTCCCAAGACGGTTAACTTTTTTGATGCTCAGGCAAATGATACTAGTGCAGTGTGTGAACTCTTTAATAAATTTTTTAAATCATCTTTCGAAATCGTATTTGCAGACGACCTTAAAATCTATAGGAAAATATCTTGTATCCAAGATTGCGAAGATCTTAACAACGACCTAAAACATTTACATTCATACTGCTCTGCAAACTATCTTTATCTGAATTTTAAAAAATGTCACAGTATATCATTCACTAGAAAACGGTTCCCCATCAAATTTAAATATCAGATAAATAATACACCCCTGATTGAGGTTAATACAATGAAAGATTTAGGAATTCATTTTGATTCAAAATTCAAATTTGACTACCATGTAGCAACATTAACTAAATCAGCATTCAAACAACTTGGCTTTATCATGCGTTCATGTAAACATTTTTCGAAATCTAAGAGTATAATAACTATATACAAGTCATTAGTTTGTAGTAAGTTAGAGTATAATTGTTTAATTTGGAATCCGCAATATGCTATTTATTCAAACAAGATTGAAAGCATTCAAAAACGCTTTTTAAGGTATTTAGATTATAAATTTGATTGCAATACTCCATCTAATTATGATGTTCAATTAAACAGATATAACCTACATACCTTGAAAGACCGTAGAACTAAATTAGAGATGAATTTTGTCTTTAAAATTGTAAATAGTATGATTGATTCTCAAGATATTTTGAGTCTGATAAACTTTAATGTACCAGCTACAAATCTGAGGCAAATAAATACGTTTTACTCTGGAAACTATCATACAAATATTAGACAGAATTCACCTCTTAATAGAACTATGTGCACATTTAACCATCACTTTAATACTTGCGATATATTTTTTCTGTCATTTTCTGCCTTTAAAAAACTAGTGGAATGTAAATTGAGAGCTTAACTCAACGATATGTATTATATTTATATGTAAAAAAAAACTCTTTTTGTTGTATTATTTTTTTATGTAAATATTTTTCTTTTTTTTTAATTGTATCATTGTATTTATAATTAATATCTAATTGTAAATTTTTCGTGGAGGTCTATAGGAACTATGTTCTGTTTGACCACCCAAACAATAAATAAATAAATAAATAAATAAATAAAATAAATAAATAAAATAAATCCCTAAAAGCATGAATGCTATGAACTCTGTACTTAATTATCATAGCAGCCGAAGTAGGCGGGAGAGGGAGTGGTAAAGGGAGAAATATACATCAGGCACGTCGCCTAGTAATTAATAAATAGTAAGTGAAACATTCATAGATTTTTTTAAGCGCCGTATTCAAGTCGCTAAAGCCGGGTCCAGACTGAACGCTCTTTTAATTGTTTATAGAACGGCCAGTATGCGAAGTGTTCATTTGTTTTACTGTACGCGAGATAATGGTGATTGAAAATGGGTACTTGTGTGTCGTCCAAATTAAAGGTGCTAAAACAAACAATTTTCTTTGACGTATTGTTGACAATTTGTTTCATGCATGCGCCTTTAAAACTCGGGCCCCATTATTTAAGAGCGGCAATATTATGGTCGGGTGGTAGGTAAGCTCATGGCATACCCTTTCTTTTCCAGCCACCATACTCACCATTCATTTTTTAGGGTTTCGTAAATTTCTACATAAAAACTAATAATTCATTATATCAGAGATAACTTAAAAAATCCTGAAATGTGTGATTTACACTTCACATAATTTTTTTTGTTAATCAGTGACGCTAGTCAGGATATTTGTTGATCAAACCTTGTATATTTTTACCAATATACTAGAAATTTACGTGGTGAAAAAAGAAATTAGTTAGGAGTTTCTCAAAGTACCTAATTATTAAATAAATAAAAGATTTATTGATGAATACTTTGAGTGTTCACATTTAATTAGTGGATAGGTAAGTAAATAAATGTTCTTTGGTAAAAAAAAAAATTCCATAATTTTTATTGTTCATAATTAATAAAATATAAAATGTGTACCTTAATAACTTTGTCTATTTCTGATGGAAAGATAAACAACATTTCCAGCCCGACATTTCCTGCAAACCACTTTTAACTGGGCAATTACACAGTTTTTACACTCTTTAAAGCAGTCCAGGAAATATGTAGTTTAGTAGTCATTTTTGCGACTAAAATATTTGCCGGAACATCGAAAAACGTTCAAAGCAACATATTTTTTTTATCTTCAATATCTTCGTTCCATTACTAGATTCGAAAAAAAATATATCTATACTGTATTAAAGAGGAATAAATTCTCTATAATTTAGATTATATACGTTTTTTTTTTGCGAGATGAACATTTTCGCAGCTAAAGCACCGCTAAGTTGGTCAATTTTTCGAAATCATGAAAAATGAACTTTTCGTTTCAATTAACGCAAGAAAATTGTCACTTCACTTTTGCTAATTTCCCAAAATATTCGATTATTTAAAATTTATTTATTTTTTTTTTTTTGTTGCGTACACTTACGAAAAATATTGTAAGAAAGGATTGACAAATGGTTATAAGAGAAATTGTATCTGGCGGTATTGTATTGAACTACTCTGATAAACAATGAATCGACATTTTGCAAGAAATTGAAACGACATCCTCTATTATTAGTGAAAAAAAAAATTTAAGAAAACACTTATCAAAACATAAAGATAAAACTAAATCCCTTAAATATTAGATTACAACAGATCAAAAAGTTGTTGTCTATTAGATTAGTTTCGATTTTGCCACTTTGGCGCTGCAATCCTAAAAAGGTTACAGACACTGTATTGCAACAGTCTGGCCAATGGTGACATCGCCGCCATTAAGAGTCCAAATAAATATTAATTTTAGATGGAAAAATTTGATAATCTTTGCAGAAAGAGTAATTTTTTGGAAAAAGTCTCACATAAATTTACTGTTCCTGCAAACATTATCTTATTTTTCCATTTGAATTTCTAATATTTCCAATATTTATTTGGACTTCGAATGGCGGAGCTGTCACCATTAGCCAGATTGTTACTATACAGTGTATTTAAAAAAGGTTTACCCATAACAGACTATATCAGCGGTTCCCAAACTTTTTTGACCGCGACCCGGTACGAGGTTTTAAAATTTTTCGCGACCCACCTTACGAAAAAGAAAACATTTATTTACAAAAGAAATTTTATTTTAAAGCAGTAGCTTTGTAGTAATAAAGAGTAATAAATAGTAATAAAGAGTATAGTATAGTAATAAAGAATATAGTATAGTAATAAAGAGCACAAATACACACTATTCTGGTGATTAACTGACGTAAAAAAAAATTATATGTACAAAAAAAATATTTTTTGTGTTTTTACAATTTTTTTCGCGACCCCACAAAATATTTCTGCTACCCGATGCCGGGTCGCGACCCACACTTTGGGAAACGCTGGACTATATAATAGATATATTGAATAAAAATATGCCTGTATGATTGTAGCTCTTGAAACAATGTATAAACATTTATTCCATTATGTTTTGTTAAAACAAATACATACAACTCAAACACAAAATTTCTCTATAACATGTAAACATCTGGCAACAGAAGAAAATGGCTGCTAAGATAGGTCGATTTAGAATATTTTGAAGGGATACATAGAATGACGTATCTCTTACACAATTACATCCTATAAAAATAACCCTGTATAATTGAATAAATCTCCCACGACGCATCAGCATTTGAAACACCCCCAGGCTAGATCCAAAGCAAAACGCGTACTTCGCGTTGGTCATGTGGGATATCTGCTTACATTGCGATACTTCTAGCAGCATATACAGTGACTCATATATTGCAAAATAACAACATTTATAATTGCACTAATCTACTAAAATTAATACACCTATTTGGAATTGGAAGGTTATATAAGTTTCTTTTTAACTATGTTCTCTTTTTCCACCACGAAATTTTAAATAACAAATAGTTTGAAATACTAGTACTATTAGTTTACACTCGCGCTAAATTGAAAAAGAAGGAATTAAGGTGTTTTTATTAACAATTAATAGTAATTTTAATAAATATACTTCATTCAATAATTAAAAATATATCAGTAGCCATGGAATTATCTTGTCCTTGTTCCATCTAGTTGGCAATTTTATAATGAGTTATAAAATGTGTCAAATGATAAATTGTGCAGCACATGTCAAAATTATTTGTATACACATTTATGATATATACGAGGGATGTTTCCTAAATTCTGGGAATTGTGTTATAATTAAATTATGTAGAACTTATAGGCAATGTTATTGGTGCCAGACAAGTCTTGACATGTTTATGCAACTATCTAGTGCAATATTGTTCAGTCTGATTTAGGTTTTCGACTGATATAGACGCGTTTTCATAGCACTGTTTTTGTAACCATGGAAGACGGAGCAAAATCTCAAAGAGCAATAATTTTCTTTTTGTGGAAAGAAGGTGTGAAAACATCAGAAATTATTCAGAGTCTGCAGAATCCAAAAGTACTGTTTATCGGCGGATCGATCGTTTTAAAACCGGTACAACATCACTAGAAGACGATCCACGCAGTGGGCGCCCAAGCAAGTCGGTAAATGAAAGAAACATTACTGCCGTCGAAGACCTACTGAAAGAGGACAGCCGAATGACTATTCGTCAAATTAGTGTGCGGCTAGGGATAGGTACACGACAAGTTCATGACATCTTGCATGATTGTTTGGGCGTTAGCAAGGTTTCACCGCGCTGGGTGCCAAGGCTGTTGGGACCAGAACAGAAACTCAATAGGAAAGTTCTTTGAGGACGGCTTAAAAAATTAGTTTATCGTTGGGATAAATGTATTCAGTTAAATGGAGATTATGTTGAAAAACTACATTGTAATATTGACGAAAATTAACAAAATAATAAAAATTATAGCTAAATTCCCAGAACTTTGGAAACATCCCTCGTACTTATAAGCTGTTCACTTTTGTAAGAACAAACTAAGAGGGAATTTTGTTTTCAATAGTTTGCACCTTTGAAGCTGTATGTCATGTTGGTATTAAAACATGTCACCTTTTTAAAATGTCGATCCATTTGACATACAGTCTGTTCCAAACGGTTAAGCGGAACTAAATTTTGCAATCAAGTTACTTTCATCGTTTAAATCGTGCTTTTCGACCGTTTTGTTTAAGCTTTGTAAATCATACTTACAATACACATTTTTTGTTAAGGTTAATATCATTTTTTTTTTTTTTTTTATTTATTTGACCTCGGATATTGCATCCATAGTCACTTATATTTACTAGTACATTTATACCAATGTAATACAATAACAATTACAATATACAGTTTTCTTAAAGTCTAACACTGATAACAGTTCTATATAGTTAATTCTATAACAATATCAATTACTACAATTAACTCTATAATAGTATTAATTACAATACATATATACATACATATACATACATATACATACATACATACATACATACATACATACATACATACATACATACATACATACATACATACATACATACATACATACATACATACATACATACATACATACATACATACATACATACATACATACATACATACATACATACATACATACATACATATTTTCTATTATTTTTTTCTATTACTTATTAAATCTTAATTTCACATTTTTTTATATGTTCATATATCTTAATTTTTAGTCCGTTTTCGTTTGACACAAGATAATTAAGGTTTATGGGTAAAGTCTTGATGGCTGACAATATGTTACGGTAAAACAGATTAATTTCATTTTTATTAAGCTGACACTGGAGCACTAATGGCGGGTTGCTAACGTAAGAGTTTTCTCTAACTCAAGTTAAAATCATTTGTTTTTGTATGCTACAACATACAAAAACAAATGATTTTAACTCGAGTTAGGGATAATTCTTACTTTAGCAACCGGCCATAAGTGTTCAGCAGTGGCTTCTTCTCCGCACTCACATTTGCTGTCGGTCACTACACCAATCCTTTTTAAATGGGTTGCACTTTTATTATGTCCGGATTTTAGTCTTATTATGGTACTTATCAAGTCCCGGTTATTTAGATAACTAAACCATGGCTTTTCTTTTACTTTGCTATTATATTTAAAATAAGTGATAGCAGTCTTTTGGCACTGTTTGTTATACCACAGTTGAAACTTCTTTTTTAACTGTTTTCTCTTCTTTCTTATGATGGTGCTATATGGTATTTTGATGTTCATTCCAAAAGAATCACAGTAAGCAGCTTTGGCTTCCCTATCTGCCTTTTCATTGCCATTTATACCCTTATGGCCTGGTATCCAAATAAAATTAATAATGTTTTGTGTCAATTGTAAATTTTTACACAAGCTCTTGATTTCACAAATTATTCTGTTATTATTGTTCTTAAAGCTATTATCTTTTAGAGATTCGAGTGCGCTTTTGGAGTCTGTGGCTATTAGCACTTTTTTATTCTGTAGGTTTTCCAAACTTTCCAATGCCTTTTTTATCCCCAATAATTCAGCATAGCAGGAGCTTACTGCAGTGATTATCTTAAATCTCTCAGTGGTGTTCCTTGTTTCATTAAAATATGCACAACTACTGAGATTGTCTTTTTGCGTCACTGATCCGTCTGTATATATAATTTCATCGAACATGTTTTCTTCTAAGTAATTATAAAATGAATTATGAGTTATTTGGCTAGGATCTTCTTTGTTAAAATTATTTGAATATATGTTTAGTTGCAAAGTTTTTAATTCGTATTTATATTCATAATATGGTTCTATCTTAAAAGTTTCTATATTTGTACTTTTTTCTTCATTATATATTTTTACTAATAGTGGTGTAGCCTTTTTATTCCAGAAAGTTTTATCTTGTAGGGTTGTTAGTCTTTGCAATTTATTGTGAAGAGTGTGTGTAGGACACTGCATTTTTTTTAAAATAAATTTTTGTGCTAGATACCTTCTTCTTAGTTTCAGTGGGGGTTCAACAGCTTCGTAATTGAGGATCTGGCAAGGGGTCGATTTCATTGCTCCTAATGATGTACGTAGAGCTAGATGCTGTATTCTGTCCAGTGTCTTTTTCCTAGCTTCACTTGCGGAAGATATGAGTGTCCCTGCATAGTCGAGATGTGGTCTTATTAATGCCTTGTATAAATTTATCATGGTAATCGGGTGGGCTCCCCATTTAAATCCAGCTATACATCTTAATATATTGATACCTTTGTAACATTTATACATTACTTCTTGTATTTCTTTTTGCCACTTGCTCTTTGTATCAAACCACACACCTAAGAATTTAGCATGCGGTAGCACTTTGATGCTTCTTTTATTAAGGCATATTCTAGGACTACTCCTAAGATGGTGTCGTGTGAATATGACAATAGAACTCTTGTTAGTCGATATTTTTAGCTTTAGATTATCTAATATTTTATTTAGTTCAGACAATTTCTTCTGAAGACGTTTCTGTGCAATGTTCAGCTTACTACCATGACTATATACCACAATATCATCTGCATATTGCAATATTTCTGTCCCACCACCACGTACCTTTTCAAGATCTTTCGTATATATAGAATACAATAAGGGACTGAGGATGGACCCTTGTGGTATTCCTCTATTAATTATGTATGGTCCTTTCAAGCTGTTTTTATATTTGATAAACGATTGTCGTTCTTGCATATATTTGCATATCCAATTTGTTAGTTTGCTTGATATACCAATTTTTAATAAGTTGTCATGAAGTATATTTACATTAACGTTATCAAATGCTCCTTCTATATCCAAAAAGGCTGCAATGGTATAATGGTTTCTTGAGTATGTAATTTGTATATCTGTATTTAAGATGTTTATGTTGTCCTGTACACTTTTTCCTCTTCTGAATCCATATTGTGTTTCTGGCATTTTGCTATTGTGCTCTAGAAACCATTCTATTCTGTTCTTGAGAATACTTTCGAAAGTTTTTCCCAAGCAGGATAGTAGTGTAATTGGCCTGTAGGATGAGGCTTGATAAAGTGGCTTATCTGATTTGGGTATGGGTACGATAATATGAGTTTTCCAGCTTTCCGGTACAAAATTATTGTTTAACATATCCGTAAACAATTTTGGCAATTTTTTAATTGCAGTGTCTGGTAAACGTCTTATCATTTCGTAGCTGATATCATCGTATCCAACACTAGTGTTTTTGTTATGGTTTATGCTTTGCAGTACCTCTTCGTATGTTATTTCTTTATCTTGAGATGTTGATATAACTGTTTTAATATTGTTGCATGTAAGTGTATGAATCACATTTCTTGGGCATACTTTTTGGGCAAAATCATCCAGCCAGTTAGAACCATCTTCAGTGTCAATATTGTTTGAGTTATCTCTTCTGATCATTCTTATTTTATTCCAGACTTCTTTCGTGTTGTTGTTAGGTGTTAAGGTTTCGCAGAATTTTCTCCATTCCTCTTTTTTCCTTTTCTTGAAGTAGTTGTTTGCTTTAGTTCTTTGTCTCTTGTAGTTTAAGTAGTTTTCTATAGTTGGGAATTTATTAAATATGGATAGTGCTAGTCGTCTTTTTGCTATTATGTGATTGCAATCGCTATCCCACCAACAGGGCTTTATTTTCGTGTGCTGCGTTTTTATTTTCATGGTTGGTGTTGACATATCTCTTGCGCTATTTATAGTGTTTAAAAGAAAACTGAAATTTTCTTGTACATCTAATGTATTGTTCACACCATTTATCTGTTCCTCTATATGTTTTTGGTAAATGTTCCATTCTGTTTTTTTATAATTTTTCTTATAAACGTAGTTTATATCTTTTCCTCTATCACTAATTCTTTGGCTTATATTCGTATAGTTAAATACAATAGGGTAGTGGTCACTTCCCATTGGATCCTTTAGTACTTCCCATTTGGTAATGTCACAAAGTAAGGCTGGGCTGGAAATTGTTAAGTCTATTACGCTGTCCTTCCAATTTAATCGTTTTACTCTTGTTGGAGTCCCATCGTTGGCAACATAAAGGCATTCTTCGTCGATAAACGCTGCTAGCTCATCCCCTTCTGTATCCGAAGGATAATATCTGTCCCACAACCCGTGATGGCAGTTAAAATCTCCGGCTAGAATGAAGGGTTCATTAATTTGGTTTTTGATGTATTTCCAATCAATTTTCGTCATTTTATGCTTAGGGCGTGCATATATAGAAATTATTATTATGTAACCAATGTGAGTTTTTATTCTTATTGGCATGATTTGGACATTATCGTTAGGTGTTTTAATTGAAATGGTTTCGTACTGAATTGATTTGTGAATTAGTATGGCTACCCCTCCGTGAGGATTGTACGTGGTTGTTCTATTTCTATCTTTTCTTACTATTGCGTAGTCTTGTAAGTTGATATATTTGTCTTGTGTGAAAAATGTTTCGCTTAGTAAGCATATTTTTATTTTTTGTTCATTTAGTAGGTACTGTAACTCCGTTTTGACACTATTTATACCTTGGCAATTCCACTGTAAAATGTTGAATTTTAATTAATTTTGTTATACCTAATTATTATATACTTCTACTAGTTGTACCTACTACAATTAATGCAATTTAATATAATCAAATTTGTCTTCTGCGTGACCTTCTAAGATTTCTTTGAGGTTCTTTATTCTCTGTAGTGTTGTTATTTTTCATTGTGTTTTTTATATCTCTGTTCATTTCTGTTTCTTCGTTGACTATTTCTATTTCTTCCAAATTTTCTATCTCCTTTGAGTTTATTTTATCTGCTGGGTTTTCCTTAACTAAATTGTTTTCTCTCATATTTGTTTGAATTGTATTTATTTTATCTGCTGGTTTTTCTTTAACTGAATTGCTTTCGCTCATATTTGTTTCAATTGCATGAATTTCTACTACAGTGGTTATTTTGTTGTTACAGTCTTCTTTAGTCTTCTTATTCAAGTATTTATTTTCATCTTCTTCCCCTTCTGTGCTTGAATTGACTTCTTTCCTGCTTCTTTTTTGACTAGTAAAACAAACGCTTGTTTGTATCTGTTTGTTTCCTTTTTTATTGTCGCTTTTGTTTCTCGTCCAACGAGGTTTTGAAATAGGATTAGGTACGTAGACGGGCAACTCCTGAACTTCTTTTGTCAATATTTGGGGATACTCTTCATCGTAGTTCTGTAAAAGATCAAACTTATTTTCAGTCCTTACCGCATACTGATTTATTCGGTCTTTTAATCCCGGTATTTCCAAGGATGCTTCTTGATAGCTCATATTATGTGTTGCCATGAGCGAGTTAATATTATTCTGTCTGACTCTTTCACTACATAGTTTGTAGGTGGGTTCATGTTCATCTCCGCAGTTAACGCATACTGGCTTTCCTTGTCTGCATTCATTCTTAGTATGTCCTTTATCTCCGCAAACTGAGCAAGTTTCTACCGTACTTCTGCACTGTTTTGCCACGTGTCCGTATCTGTAGCATCTGTAACACTGTTTCACGCCTCTTACGTATGGTTCGCAAGGGAATCTTGCATTCCATATATAAATATATTCTGGAATCTGCTGCCCGTAGAAGAAAATTTTGATCGTGTTGCTAGCAATGAATTCTACCTTATCATCATTTATTATTTTTCTGCTCATTCTGGCTATGGATTTTATTTTAAATTGTCTGCTATCAATTATAGATTGCAATTTCTCTTCCGTATAGTCAGCGTCTATATTTCTAACGATTGCTGCCCGAGCTATCAGAAAATTGGGGATGAAGGCATTTAGTTGTTTCTTCTGTAGTTCCTCATTTTGAACTAAATTGTTGGCTGTTGCTGGATTTGTGCATTCCACCACTACTTTATTTCTGCCGAGCTTTCTAATGTCTATAATACCTTTTCCTTGTGTTATTTTATGTACTTCTTCTGCTACTTTAAGTACACTTATTGCTATTCTTTTAACATTGCTTGGTTCCTCGTTTTCTTTTTTTTTGAATGAAAACTTTAAATTTTCCATTGGAGTCCTCCTCTAGGTATAAATTGGTTTGAAGTTGAGGAGGGCCATTGCCCTCCTCTGCCCCTGGGGGCATTTTGTAATTATTTTAGCTCTAAAAAATATATATATATATATATATATATATATATATATATATATATATATATATATATATATATATATATATATATTTAACTGTTCTAGTAAAATTTTAATTTAACTAATTTTAAGATTAATTATTTAAATAATATATTGGTTAATAATATATTATAAATAAAAAAAAAAAAAAAAAAAAATTATTGTGGGAGTCGAACCATGGATCTTCTATTCCATGGTCTATGACGCTAACCACTGCTCTAATACGAGTCTATTGTATTACATGTTGTTTATAATTACACTCAGAAGCAATACAAAATTTTTAAAAGATTTTCTTCATTTATTCACCCCTAAAGTGTCACTATCACAGTTTGTCACAATTTCCAAACTCTTTCAAAGGGAACTTTCCGCATTTATAGTAAGTTTTACGCAAAAAATTCACTTTTTTAATCACAAATTCCAAACTGATTCACTCATTAACACGTCTAAGCTGATACTGTGTAATATCATTTTAAATTGTCATTTTCTTTATATTTTGATTTTTTGTGTAATTCTTAATACAAATTTCCCATTTATTAATTTTTTTGTCATTAAAATATATTAAAAAAATAATTTAATTTTGACATAGGTCATTCGTTTCCATGGTTTCATTGTTGTAATTTTAAATTTTGACATTGCAACGTGAAAAATGAAATAACCCAAGCAAGGTCCCTTGTCGTGACAACCTAAAAGAACGAAATTCCCATTTAGTTCCGCCTAAGCGTTTGAAACAGACTGTATGTCATAATGAAAAATTATATCCTAATTATAGTGATCATAACCTTATCAACCTAAAGTCGGTTTTACAGCGTAAGGAATATTTTTAATTGACATTTAAAGTCAGGAACACACCATAAAAGTAACCAAAATAACCAAGATCTAGTGTGTTCTTACAAAAGTGAACTGCTTATATAAACTGTTCACTTTTGTAAGAACAAACTAACAGGAAATTTTGTTTACAATAGTTTGCACCTTTGAAGCTGTATGTCATGTTGGTATTAAAAAATGTCACTTTTTTAAAATGTCAATCCATTTGACATATGTCATAATGAAAAATGTTATCTTAATTATAATGATCATAACCTTATCAACCTAAAGTCGGTTTTACAACGTGAGGAATATTTTTAATTGACATTTAAAGTCAGTAATACACTATAAAAGTAACCAAATTAACCAGATTTTGTTTGTTCTTACAAAAGTGAACAGCTTATATAATTTTAATATTAGACATATTTTATTATAATAAATTAAAATGCCTAAATTACTGTTGAGGAGAGAAAGAGAAAAAATTATAAAACATTGTAATGAATTCATCACTTCTCGTGATCGCTGAAGACGGAACAGATTGTTGAGGAAATTTTGATTTCAATAGTTTGCACCTTTGAAACTGTATGTCATGTAGGTATTAAAAAATGGCAAAAAATGTCAATTTGACATATGTCATAATAAAAACTGATATCTATTAGTATCTGATATCTGATATCTGTTAGTTCCGTATTACAAAATGAGACAGATAATAATTCGCTACTAAAGTAACCAAAATAACTAGATCTGGTTTGTCCTTACAAAAGTGAACAGCATATAGCAGTCAAAAATATTTATGAGGATTCCCTAAATTACAAATAAAAAATAAAATATAGAAAAAAAAAATAATAATAATAATAATCGCAGAACTATGCTCTACTTAATTTTATCACACATTTTGATATTCTTTCGAATAGACATTTTGAAACTATAGTCCGTCAAACGCTAGGAAGCAGTATTACTCTTATGGAAAATGGGAATTGTGTTGCCAAATGCTATAAGTATCAAATACGTCAATAAACCCAAAGTATTATGAGGAATTTTATGTTCTTTTGTTGTTAATTCATTGAAATTAAATCATTTTAATAATGGATGAAATAAAAACCATTGTAAATTTTCACTATTTTTATTTATTAACTAATCACTAGTTCGGCTTTCGCCATTTTCAAAGCAATCTTCATTGCTTTGCTATTTTCATTGCTTTGAAAATGGCGAAAGCCGAAACTAGTGAGCAGTTAATAAATAAAAATAGTGAAAATTTCAACCATTATTAAATATAAAACATTATTAAATTAATTTGTCGACATTAAATTATATTATTGAAATTAAATCAATTAAATCTGTATAAAAATTAGGTAACAAGGAACAAAAATAAAACCCTTTTATAGAATACCGTGTCTTCACAGATCCGCGTTTTACAGCCGGTAACGTCGCCAAGAAAAGAAATGATAGTTATTGACAAAACCCATTAGAGAGTATGGGAGAGAACTACTCCATTTGCCCGGTACTGCATTCTAATGTTTGAACAAACTATACAATGGTGCAAGTAGTTCAGCCGGAACTGAATAAAAACCACCGATTCTTTTCGAACTTATGTGCCTCTAATTAGGTCACAACCAACAGCGCCATTGTCCCAGCGTTGTGTACTAAGGAACTATTAAATGTGACATTTGAAATTTAAACTGTCAAATTCTGCGCAGTTTAGCCAACATTAAAAAAATAAATGACTATGTAATTCCGTACGATGTCTAGAAATAGACTATAACTTACCTGGTAAATAAATATAACCTCTCACTATACAGTTGCCAATTTCGGGTACTACAGTAAATAGGAATTTACGGCCAACTGATATCTTTTAAATTGTGAGTGATATATAACAATAACATTTCCAGTTGCATGCAGTTCGCTCATACAGAGTTAATATCATATGTTCTCAAAACGGAATATTTCGTTAAAGGGACTTATTTTTAACAATTGAAGAGATAAGATTCGTAACAAATCTTATAAGAAATTCTTCTAGTCCTGGAAAAATCGTTGATAGCAATATGTGGTTGCTGCAGGAGACTATTTTAATTTAGAATTATATTTGCACTGCACACCACTGAACACTATGTTTACAAAAGTTACTAACAAAGTATTTTTTACAACATTATTATAAAACTATATAGAAAATTTTTGCTACTTCGTAATATAATTATAATTTTGCTAAAATTATGTTTTAAAATCTAAATTTAATAAAAGACTAAATATCATAAACTATTTTTCTAAAAATTGTGTAAATATAAATAATTTTACTAGGCACGTATCCAAGATTATTTAAAATTATTAGTATTTTCCCCTCTAAGGAACGAAACGACAAGTAGATATCTACTTATCGTTTTATTCAGACAAGTAGATATGCAGCGGTGGCTATAAGTTTTAAAACTTTTTATTTTTCTTAATAAAAATTAAATTATTATCAATATTTGTTTTACTGTATAATATAACGGCTACGTCAAATCGACGATAGCACTACGCTAACAAATGAAAAATATTTCGAAATATGTTTTCTTTTTGTAACGTATACAAATCAAAATCAGAAAGTTTTGTAACAATTAGAATAATCTATTTTTACCTATTTAGTATTTTACATTGAAATTTTAAACTGGCCAAAAAAGATGGACTTTATAAAAATTAATTTAAAATCAAAAATTAAAATAATTATTCAACATTTGGTGGAGTATCTCTTTGCTGTAATCACAGCAGAATACAAAAGATATCACATTCATTAAGATTAAGATATTTCTAAAATTTTGACGAATTTCTTGATAATTTTGGGAAGCGTCGATATAATGACGAATTTTTAAAAATATCGCCATACGATTTTTTTTTTTAATTTAATGGATTTCTTAAAAATGAAAATTTTGAGAAATATTTAATATTTTGATATTATGGCAAATTTTTCCTATTAATTTTTTGTGACCGACCAATAACAGTCTTGTAATGGTGGCTAATCAATAAAAGTGTTCGGTTAATCGAACAAACCACTGTGAGTGGTTAAACTGGTAATATTACACAATTTAAATTAATCTCCTAAAAGTGGTTGGTTAATAATTGAAACTGTCCATTCTTATACCACTATACTAATTGCAATGCTGCAATCACTAAGCGGTTCAAAGAACCCTTATACTGCTATTCTGAACACAACTTCTGTACCTTAACAGCACTGTAAACTTATAAGGTCGAATTATGTTATACAATTTATATTTTTTCTTTTATGCCCGTCTGTTAACATTCGTCGCTATATGTTAACATTGTTGCTGTTCCTAAACACCCGTCTCAATCATCGGTGTTAGCAGTGTGGTGTTATTTACATCGATGTTAATTTAACAGCTGTATTCAGAATAACACCATTAGGCTAAGAAAATAATAATAATATATTTATTTGACAGCTCAAGAGCTCAAAAACACATATTTACAAAAAAAAATCCACAAAATACAGAACGGAAACAAAAAACAGAATATACAGTTAACAGAGAACAAGAAATTATAAATATAACAAACATGATTTGAGTTTGTAGTAGATTATGGAAATATGGTCACAACTCCTAGGAGAGTTCTTGAAAGTTATTGAGAGTTGATTCATAAAAAGTTATTGAATGAGTTGTAGTGCCCAGTACGTAAGAAAATTCTTGTCGCTATCTAAACAGCACTCTACAAGCTCGTTGCACGTCGCCCAAAGTCTTTCTCGCAAACTGTGAACATATTTCCTTAGTACAGCCAGACAAGAATTTACTGTATTCGTCACAAACATTTCACTCCCGCTACAATACTTTTTCAAACCAAATATTACTCGAAATGCATTGTTGTAACAAATAATAAGTTTACGAAGATCATTTTTCGTATGATATAACCAGAGTATGGAAGTATACATACTACCGCAAAAAGTGACCCTACGCTGATAAAGTTACCAAGATAACACACAGAAAAAACTTTTTCACACTTTTACCATCGAGGCACACAAAAGTTGTCGCACACTGGCCACTCTTTATTAAAAACATACTGAATAAATAATGTTAAAAACATTTTTTCATATCTTCTTGGATACGTTAGTGCCACTAAGCTCACTAATTATTATCGCGAGTGTAACTATTCTAATTTGGTAAATTAAAAAAAAAAATAGAAAATCATTCAAAAATAATTTAATAAAATATATCTTTACAAAAATAAACATTTAAAATTATAACATACTCATATAATAACATAAAGAGCTGCAGTAAAAGAAATAAAATCATTCTTTATAAACATCACGATTTAAAGCAGGGCTGCAAACCGGTTTAAAAAACTGGTTAACTGTTGTTTTTTAACTTTTTCATTAACCATAACAAAAACCGAAATAATTTTTTCAGAAAATTTACTGGTAACTTTTAACAGATTGTTCTGTAAGCCCAGTTAACCGCATAGTTTACATGCATCACAAATATTAATATAAAAATAAAATAAAATAATAATAAAAATAAATTAGATTAAATTACGTCAGTAATTAATGCACGTCAAGAGTTTTACGCTACTTCGAGACCTTCAAGCCTCTGTCCACAGAATATACGATTCACGGTATATACGATTCAAGTTCATCGAAAATCAATTCATCGAAAATAAATTCATCGAAAATCAATTCATCGAAAATCAATTCATCGAATGATCAATTCATCGAATGATCAATTCATCGAAAAAAAATATTTTGTAAATATTTGAGAGGAATGCAGAGGGGACCGGAAAGCCAAAAAAGCAGTGGTCAATAAAAGTAGACAGACTACACTTATTAAATAACTATCATACTTCATATACATACTTCATATCATACTTCATACTTCATACTTCATATTTAAATTCATCGAAAATCAATTCATCGAAATTCAATTCATCGAAAATCAATTCATCGAATGATCAATTCATCGAATGATCAATTCATCGAAAAAAAATATTTTGTAAATATTTGAGAGGAATGCAGAGGGGACCGGAAAGCCAAAAAAGCAGTGGTCAATAAAAGTAGACAGACTACACTTATTAAATAACTATCATACTTGGTCTATTAATAATTTTTAAAATTTCCATTCAGAAAATACGCCAGTTAAAAGATAACTGTTGGATGATTTTGAAATCGAACAGGGCTCCTTAGATCAGAAAAACCCGTTAATAGGATCATAAATGTACTTAATACACCCATTCTTAAAGGATTATAAAAATGGTGTTTTCCTATCTGTTAAGTCTTAAGGGTTTTGTGTTATGTACATAGTTTTACTATTCATATTTACTATACCACACATGATTTGTTCAATGTACGGTGATTCTAAACAGGTGGCATTGTTATGTTAGTGTGAGTTTGTTTTGTCATTAAACTAGATGATGGGTAGCTCGCTTCGCTCGGCTTCTTCTAACCAAACCCTTACTAACCTAATCTAACCTAAGATAGTGTTTTGACATTAAACTAGAAGATGGGTAGCTCGCTTCGCTCGGCTTCTTCTAACAAAACCCTTACTAACCTAACCTAAAATAGTGCTTTGTCCTTAAACTAGAAGATGGGTAATTCGCTCCGCTCGGTTTTAGACTTTTACTAACTAAACCTAACCTAATTACCTTGTTTTTAGGCGCGTAGTACTTTATTTTCCCCCATATTAGCCAAATTAAATCATTGTGTATGAATTTATAAAAATTTATGCGTGCTATTGCCCATAACCTGTCTTATTAAACCTTAAAAACAAAACATTTATTTCTTTTATTATATAAGTTTTCTTATTATATTTCTTTATTTATATTCAAACACTATGTCACTTTATTTACCTTTTTTTAAACCATATAAAAAAATTTACGCAATTATTTCTTAGTCTGTCTACTTTTATTGACCACTGCTCTTTTAACTTTCCGATCCCCTCGGCATTCCTCTCAAATATTTACAAAATATTTTTTTTCGATGAATTGATCATTCGATGAATTGATTTGCGATGAATTGATTTTCGATGCTCGTCGGTTACCGAATATACTACTAAAGAAGTCACATTCTCATGTTAAAATTTTCGACTACAGTGCCTTTATTCACCACAGTGTCGACATACAGGTCATTATTTTCGATTGGTCATGCCAGCAAGGCGGAGCAAAAGTAAACATTGTTTATCCTACAAAAGTGATCGAGTTTACATATATTGAGCTGTTACAATTAATCTTAGATATAGTATTAGAAACGTTACAATTAGCCTCAAAGTGTACTAAGATATTTTCCGTATAAGTCCACCACAAAAAACTCGTAAGCTAGTTAGAATGAGATTTGGCCTTGGCGAAGCGCCGCCTCTTTCTTTCAAAACATAGCATTTACGATTCACTTCCAATATTTTTATTCAAAATTGAAATCTAAATAAGTACTTGATAGTTATCCGTTTTGAAATCCAAGCAATTATTTAATAAGTGTTTGGTAACATTTAGCTCGTATTAACGTTTTTAAGGAAAAACTTAAAAATAAAAAAAAAGTATAAATAATGAAATTTCAGTATTTATACGCTTAAAGTCACATTTAAATGAGATCTATAATATACATATTTTGAAAACCATTAACTTTATTAACCAATTTTATGACCAACCAATTTTATGTCTGAAATAGAACATTCCGTTTTTCGTTTTTCAAACAGTTAACCGAAATACTATCAACCGGCTTAAAGGAAAACCTTTATGAAATATCGGATTACAAAATCGGTTAAATTTTAACCAATATAAATTTGGTTTCCAGCCCTGATTTAAACATTTACTTTAACAGACTATTTTAAGAATATTCGATGTTGCTATTGGATCTGTAATCCAAAAAATATTGTGCGTCGAAAAGTTTTGCACCATAATTCTGAAAACACTGTTGAAAGTTAAAAAATACATAAAATATATTTAAAAAAAACAGTTCCCATATTAAAACATATTTTTAGCTGCCAACATTAAGGTGGGTCCACATTAGCGAGCCGATCTTGTAATGTATCGCTTGAAATCTACGTATCACGAACGTATTATAAACTTCTTGTGAACAATCCGAGAGTGACGCATTATACAAACATAAATAAAAATAAAATTTCAGTTAGAGGGTATTCTAAATACACACTGTAACTCATTTTATGCAAAGTTTCGCAGTTAGTATGTTAGGTTAGGATAAATTTTAATTGTAGTTTTATTAAATTCTTGTTAAAACTTTACATGTATAATATAAACAACACATAAAAAAATCTTGAAGAAGCTAAACTGCTGGCATGTCGATAAATTATAAGTTAATAAGAAATTTATTAACTAGCATTTACGATTTACTCTAGGTTAAGTAAACTTTGTATCAATCCATGCTGCGAGCGTCAAAACTACCTTGAACGTGTCCAAACATTCGCAGCACTATTTGTGTTCGCGACAAAAACCGCTTTGCAAACCGCTCGGCTTGTCCGCGTAACCTCATCAAAACTAGACAAAAATGTTACACGCCATGTTACCTTACGCGATACATTAAAGGATCTGTTTGCTAATGTGGATCCAGCTTTATATTACAAATACTTTTGTCATATTAAGAAGCAAAACGTTCTAATGTATTAAAAAGATCAATTATATTTTACTTTGTTTAAAGTGTATATAAATATCCAGAGAAATGAAGAAATAAGAAGGTATGACTGTATAGAGATGATACTGTAGTCAATTTTATCAAGAGCACTGACGCACACAAGGGGGGGTCCAACGCGTCCGGACCACCCCCGTACCAAAATTTTAAGTGTACCTACGTTGAAATACATTGTACAATTGTTCATAAAAACATTGCCAAAATGTTTATAATAAGTTTTAAATATATAATATTTCATTATAAAAATTATGTCTATAATTGGACTCCCCACGCCAAATTTCTGTATGCGCCACTGATCAAGATGGCTAGAATACGCTGGCTCGGACAGACCTGTGCTAAAAATCGACATTATATAAAGACTGTTCAACTAGCCCCACAAGGCCAAAGGGAAGATCTCGAAAAAGGTGAATGGACAGTGTACAGTACAAAGATCTCCAAAAACTAAAATCTAACAACTGGCGTAGACTGGCCCCGAACCGTACAGTCTGGAAGCGAATCAATGAGGCTACAAAAGCTTTACTATGCTCTAAGCCAGTGGTTCTCAAACTGAGGTGCCGTGGGCGTGGTGTGAAATTTGGCATCGTATGTATTTTTATACGCATAATGAAATATTTCGCAACTGAATAAATGCAAAAAGTACAACTCTTGGATGCCTATATTAACTTCCTATCGTTTTAAAGTCACTACTCGAAGTGTTACTCAAAGTTGTGCCGCTAATTAACATTAAGAACGCGCTGTTAGCGGCACAACTTTGAGTAACACTGCCCTGCACGACAACATAGGAGCGGAAAAATCAATTTCCTTTTTAAAATAACTATTATACAGAGCACTTTCCAAAACCTGTACGACCGCGCTAAAGATTGAACAGATGCGAATGGGTCCCGTTTTAAATCAAATACATACGTTTTTCTATATTGATTTGATTTTGTTTTTTATAATTCTGGTCCCAAAATTTATGAACCGCATTCAAATGTCTTACAAACAGGCCAGGCTGGCCACGCAAACGCAACCGTTGGCAGGCGGGCTCATGGAAAATAATAATTCTGGTCCCGAAAAAGATATTAATTCCGTTCAAATGACAGGAAAAAAAATGCGTGTAGATTGATTTTTTTTTTTTTTTTTTTCATACATAAACCTTTTAATACATAAACAAAGTGTGCAGTCAAATCGGGTTTCGGGTCCAGACCTATAAACACTGTTATTTCTACGTATTTCGATTACCGACAAAGAGATTGAACAAATTATGCAACAAATTCACAAAAAATAAAGTTGTATAGTAATTTGTAAACAAAAGGCAGGCCCGGGCGCTGCAAACTGAACGGGTCCCAGGAATTTTTCTCGGATTCTTCCCATTTTCAACGGGATTTCTTAAAAAATAGTTTCTAATTGTCAGAAAAAAAGCGGGAAACGTGCCTAACGTATTCAGAAATGATTAAAAAAAATATTGTGTGCCTTTTTTCAAACAAATTGGAATTTTTTTTATTCATAATTAGGCATAATGAGTTGGGACTAAAATACTGAACAATTTTTAATAATAAAGTTTTTGTCTAAAACTCATAGTAGAGATAGAATATGCAATGGAAAATTTAATATGGGAAAGCTCTATGTAGCAAGTCGAAAAAGGACTTACGGCATATACCGTAAAAGGCTACAGAAATCCAGATATAGTTGTAATTACTACACTGTTAAATTTTATGTTCCCCCACCTTCATTAAAAAAATTGAACATGAGAAAATATTTAGTTCTAATGCCTTTTACTCCACTGAAGAATTCGTATTAAATAATTTCAGCAATTTGAAGTAATTTTAAGACTCGTAAAACACCTATTTGTCTTTGCCTTCTGCTAGAAATTAAAAAAAATATGCATGACTTTTATTATACAGGGGAAACTTCCTAAGCGCCCTGACATCTGGTGGCGATTTTCGAAAGATGCGAGAGTGACATTGTTTTGTTTTGTTCAATGGAGAGATAAGTATTTTTGTGTTTTATTTTTGTACATCATGGAAAAAAAAACAATTCATTATGTTGTGTGCCGCAATGTAATTCGTGGATAAAGAAGAAACCCACTTTAAAATTCCATAATTTTCCTAAATCGGAAACAATATCAATTGAAACGACATTTGGAGGTAGAGAGAAAGTGGATCGTAGGTCTCTATGGCTCCAAAAACCAAAAATCGGCCAAAATCCAAGCCCATGCATGCGCGTTTTCTAGTTGCATTTCATGGAAAGTTATTTTTTATGCCCAAGAAAAGACTGAAAAAAGGCACTTACCAGAAATTTGCCTAAATCATCAATTGATATAAAAAAAGGCCCTTCCACTTTTCCAGGCAGAGATTTTTATTTTTTACTAATATATTTACCATATTTTTGTTGATATTATATTGACAGGCAGCCAAAAGAATTAAAAATACAATGAAAAACAAAAAAATCCATTGAAATTTCTTTAGGATATTATATTGTTACATACATATCTTGTAAAAATTGTAGATTAATAGGAAAATACAACTCGTGTTCATTTTTCATCATGTAAACAAATACACAAGTGACAGTTTAATGTCTCGAGCGTTCCAGCATTTGCCGCATACAGCGTTCCGATCTTAAAAAGTTTCCCCTATTAATTTTTGGACATGCATTATTTTATTTTTTTAATGTTATTTGTATTGTACTGTGATAAATTTATTTTGTTTGACGTAATGTGTTTTTTAATATTCTTTTTTGATTTATGTAAACATTCTCTGTGATTTAAGTAAAAAAATAATAATAATAAAGATTATTATTATTAATGCGTTGCTCTTAATCTGACAGAAGTACAGTAATGCATAAAAAACATAAAAAAGACCACATAGCAGTAGCATGAAGCAATGATGTTCACAAAAATATCATTCATCTTTTATGATGTGAATCGAGAATACAAAATAAATCATATGTACATACATCATTAAAAGATATGACCTTATGACATTGTATATTTGTAAAATTGTAGACATATCTTCAATTTGTCATCATTTATATATCATTAGAAAAACAGTTATATAATCAGCTGTATAGATCTTTGTTTAAAATAAATTTATATGGCACAGAAGCAGTCTTGGCGTAACAAAGGAATCAGGAGTCGCGTTGAAACGTTATGCATGCTATTGTTATTGAACACAGACACATTGTGATAACACCCAGGAATACGTATATGGAAGTGATGAGCCAAAATGAGAATATATACAATGTTTTGTTACAATATTTTCCTAGTGATGGATCGTAATTCGGTTCAAATTCTTTGTAGACCCAAACAGAACCTAAAGGCATAAATTACATTAGGAACAAATATTACAAAAAATATGATACAAGCATGTTTATAATATTAATTTATTGCACAGATGACTCGCGACCCCCTCTCAACATAATATTTGTAATCGCGGACCCCCCCTCTGAAATCGAATAAGGTGCAAGACTTTTTTATGTAACATATTGTAGTACAGTCTGTTCCAAACGGTTAGGCGGAACTAAATGGGAATTTCGTTCTTTTAGGTTGTCACGAGAAGGGACCTTGTTTGGGTTATTTCATTTTTCACGTTGGAATGTCAAAATTTAAAATTCCAACAAAGATACCATGGAAACGAATGACATATGTCAAAATTAAATTATTTTTTTTACATATTTTAATGACAAAAAAATTTATAAATGGGAAATTTGTATTAAGAATGACACAAAAAATCAAAATATAAAGAAAATTACATTTTAAAATGATATTAACCTTAACCAAAAAATGTTTATTATAAGTAGGATTTACAAAGCTTAAACAAAACGGCCGAAAAGCACTATTTAAACGATGAAAGTAACTAGATTCCAAAATCTAGTTCCGCCTAACCGTTTGGAACAGACTTTACTTCAGAATATCTTTATAATACGAGGGCTACCTTTTAAGTTTTTATAAAAAATAAGAAAACATTTTTTTTTAGAACAAATTGTTTTATTGCATTTCAAAATATTCGGCTTTAAGATTCATACACTTTTGCATGCGTTCAAACCAATTCTCGAAACATTTTTTTTACTCTGAAGTAGGTATCTCAAAAACATGGTTTTCGAAGGCTGCAACAGCTTCTTCAAAATCGTTAAGGTATAAATTAGGTGAATACGGGCAATGAAACATTAATTCGATGTTTTTCTCCTTGAAATAATCAATTGTTTGACGTGCTGTGTGTGAGCTTGCATTGTCATGATGAAGAATGATGCGACGTTTTTGGTTGGTTTTCCTGAGCTTCGGTCAAATTATGCGGAATCCATCGTGAGCAGGTCTTTTTCACAGCTAAATTGCAGTCTGCGATATGCCAAAGGATGCCTCTATCTTATTCGATCTTCTTCAATCATTTTGCGCACAGCATCGATGTTTTTTTGAATCACAACCGATCTTGGTCAACCTTCACGAGATTCATCACTGACGGACGCACGACCCCGACGAAATTCTGCGAAACCAATTGTAAACAGTCTTTTCTGATGGTGCTTCATTACCAAAAGTTGAACGAAGCGAATCTATGCATTGTTGTTGAGTTAGGCTTTTAATAAAATCGTAAAAATCATCCAAAGAACCTTCACGAGTAATATCCATTTTTTCCACAAACGTTTTTTTTAACGCTCACTGTCAACAAACTACTCGGTCAAATTATAAGCTGCCACTGATTTCACAATAACAAATGTCAAATTTTACGAATATAGTAATGACACATTTCAACATTGCCATCTAGTGGTCGTTTGTAAAAACATAAAAGGTAACTCTCGTAACAAAACTTTTAATATTCACTAAAAATATTTAATCAATTCCGTTAATTAACACCTTTACTAAGAATCTAATAGCTTCGGTATCACCTGTAAACTTTTCGATACACATATTTTGCTTTAAATCGGCCTTATATCTACTTCACCTTCTTTAAGTTTGTACTATCAATTTATCACATCCTGTGCAAAAATTCTGCATTAATTACAGAACTGACCTAATTACAGAAATCTTAGTGCAAACCCCCTAGAATTCCTTCACGAACCCCTGATTGGGAACCGCTGTTTAAATGAATGTGTTTGATTAGTATATATAACTCACCAATAATAAACCATCCCAACATAAAACAGCTGATTAAAGTCTGCATAGGAGATTGTCTTAAATTTTCTTCATCCCTGTCTTCTGGAGATTCTGCTGTTGGAGTAGACTTACAACGCGAATATAAATGAAGAAGTTGCTTTAATATTCCAAATATACCTAAAAAATAGTAATAAATATAATATAATTAAATAATTGATTTAAATTCTTACCTCCAACTATTAAATATACTGGAATATATTCGCTCACAGGACAGTCGTACAAATAAATTATACCCATTGCCATCATTGCTAATGGGACTACAAAACTAATGCCAAGAATTATCGTACATCCAACTGAAACATATTTGGTATAATTAAGATTACCATACCTAAGGTCAACTAATATTTGCTGACATATAGCAATACTATACTTAATTTTTTTAAAGAACGAAGTGTGGGCAAGAAATGAGTTATTTAGATTTTGTTTTTAATTGGGTAAGAACGTGGAAAAGTTTACACTGTAGAAAAATAGATTTCTGTCTCAACTTATTCTATTTGTCCCTGAATCTTAATTAAATTCTCAATTGTTATATTATTTTTTACATGTGACAGGTTTGTATATATAATATATTTTAATTAAATTTTAAATTATTTGAAAATAAAATATTTTACAATTTATTTAGATATTAAGAATAATAGCAATTTTATGCATTTAAATTATAACTTTTTTAAAAACATTAATTTTGAAACGTCAAATTAGAATTTACCGCAAAATTTATTTAATTTTAAATTATAAACTTTAATTTGATGAAGTGTGAAACCGGCCGCGCTCACAGTGCCATCTACTTCGTTCTTTTAAAAAATAGAGTTTATAGGCATTTCAGATAAGGCTATATATGCTTCACGAACTTGAAGAGGGAAGCAAACAAGTTGGTCTACAAATCGATGTCGGTAAAAGCAAAGCTATGACCAATTACAAAATATTGATATAGAGAAATCGGCGAAACAGTGCAGTTGCGTCACTTGAAACGTTACAAAAAAATGTGACGTCAGGTTTAGTACGTTTACATTCATCTATTTAACGAATGTAATATTTGTACGCTGTCACTTGTATCGAAATGAAATGGAAATATAAGAATAAGAACAGAATAGAAACAAATAAACTATTCTAATAGGCAAAATAGTCCTACAAAGGACTGATGTGATCCAAAAATATGATCAAAAAAAAAGAAAATAAAAATAAGTTATAATATAACCTAAAAACTATGCAGTACACGCAAAATCAAATAAGAAAATCTAGAAGGAAACATATAACTAAATACTGCTAAATAAACAACAAACTAAATAAAAAATGTTTTTAGAAATTACTACAAGTTAGATATTTGAACACAAGTCAGTATCAAAACACAACAGACGTATTATTAAATGACAAATGTAAACATCGTTTTATTCAGGGATACCAATACCTATGTTAAATAAACACTTTTAAAATTTGTAAATCTTCAAAATGACTATCGAACACAAACTAAATATGACAAAGGTATGTTTTAGTAAAATAAAATAATAAAGAGCAAAATTAGTCTATAATTCACATGCAAAAAAAATCGATTGCTATATTTTCGCCACTAAGTTTGTCATTAAAGTTATAACGCAAAATGACGAACTGCGCTGTTTCAGCGACTGGGCTATATGAAAGTTCACATATTTCAAGATTTCGTATATATTTATTGAGTGAGGGAGAGAATTTGGGACCCAAATGTTGAACGTCTGCCACTAACCGTGTAAATTAAGTCATATAATACCAAACCGTCAACCAGAAAAATTGTGGTAGCCAGGGTACCGTTGCTCCATTCTACTTTGCAACTTTGCACTTTGCATTTTGAATTTATGATGGCAATTGTTTTTTGTATCCATGTAAAAACATAATTGTTGGTACAGTAATACCAAATAACAATTCTGTAGATATGTTTTCTCCACGACCACTATAGAATTTACCAATTCTAAAACCAATTTTGACTACAGAAAGTTAATATTCTAACACAAGAGTTGGAATGTCATTCTAAAGCACTTATCTTCTTATGAATTTTGCGTATTTCATTCCATCACTTGTTTGTTAAAATAATTATTTGTTTTTTTTTTTTTTTTCTGGTGGTCGTTAAGAAAGTAGCGTTAGTTACTTGGTTGGAAGAGAAAATTCGATGCTCGTGTTTCCTCACGCTTGCCTACGGCTCGCGCTCGGGATTTCCGCTCGCAACGAATTTTCTCATTCCAACCTTGTTACAGAATATACTATTCCTAATCTAGCAATGCAAATGACACAAAATAATCTAAACTGTAAATTAATTAAATGTTTTTAAATGTAAATATTATAAGTAGTTTTTATTTGTATTTATACAAATAAAATGAAAATTAATTAACAAATTAAAATTCAACTAAAAAAATCAGCTGTGGCCACCACAGGACCCACCGCCATCACAAAGTACTTGCATAAAATACATTCTAGCAGCATGGTAGAAATAACTTGGCCTAATATTTTCTAACAGAGATATTATTTATCATGACCTTGGGAACGTTACATATAAGTATGAAAAATTGAGAAAAATTTTACAAAAATTATTCGAAATTTTTCGTTTTATCAAAAAACGTCTCAAATAAAAGTTATTTATTATTGCTTTTATAGCAACTTTTGTTCAAAAAATTTTTTCGAAATATTTTTCTGTTGTGAAATATTCACAAATATCTTAAAATTGTAAACTCCCATTTTTAGTCAACCGATTTTTACCAAAAGTTGATCAACTTGTGCCATTGATGGCACAAGCTTAAATATGAAGTTTCATAAAAATCCTTTCAGCCGAATTTGCTCTGCACGTGTACACAGACAGACGGACGGACAAACGGACAGACAGACAGACAGACAGACAGATGGCCGGACGGACAGACAGACCGACAGACATCATGCTAAAAATAGTCAAAACTTTATATTAGGGACCTCAATTCGTGGAGATCCATCGAAATCTCGAAATTTCAAAATCGGTATGATTTTATTTTAAAATATAGTGACTTAAATACAGTGCTTTTTTGCCGAAATATTGTTTGAACAGATAAATATTTAAAAAAAACTTCTGACATATACGCTTCTCGTCCGCCATCAGCTGTTGTACGCAGCGCCGCCAACGTTAGTTTCAGTCGCAAATACCTCCGCGAATTATATATGTTGGCGGTAGGTAATAGATACTTTGGTTAGTTGGTACTGGTATCAGTGTCTTAAAATTAAAATTTTGAATTTGTTGTGACAAATCATATTTTGAATATTACCTCCTCACATACAGTCATGTGCGTAAAAATAGCAGTGGTTTTAATGCAAATGGTAAAATTGTATTTATTTTATTTAAAGTTATTTATTTATGTAGTTGCATTACATTTATAGTATATATAAGTCTATAATATATTTTAGCTGGCAGCATTGAATTTTTTAAATAAATATGTAAGTTGCCTTAAACAAACCAAAAACATCATTTTTCTAGTGTTCGTAAAAATAGCAGTGTCCACAAGTTTTCTCATGTTTTACTAAACTAACTAACCAAACAGTTTTATTCTTTAATACATTTTTGAGTATATTGAAAAGTAAGTTAATTTTATATTTAAAACCACGGAAAATATGAAATATTTTTCTAATTTTTTAGTAAAAATGGGTAGGGCTCACAGGAGAAACGTCAGTTGATTTTACAAATGTTGATTTCTGGCAAAACTTCTAAATTTATTCAGAATGTGCTAAGATGTTCTGCTAAAATGGTATCTAATGCCAAAAAGTGGACTCTAGAACCTGTAAGTCGGGGTCGGATATCTAAAACTTCGCCGACAACAGATAGAAAAATTGTAAGTTATGCAAAGTTAAACCCTTTTCTTACTTCTACACAAATAAAAAACGAATTAGACCTGCCAATTTCTGTATCAACTGTAAGAAAACACCTTATAAAAGCAAATCTGAACGCCAGAAGACCAAGAAAAACTCTGCTGTTAAACAAGAGACAATGAGAAAATAGAATTCAATTTGCCAAAGAACACAAACTTTGGCCGGGTCAAAAAGATGCAATATTCTTTGGTCTGATGAAACAAAAATTGTTTTATTTAATCCTGGTATCTGCCAAAATCAAGTACGCAGGCCTCCATGCACGAGGTACAATCCTAAGTACAGTACAAAGACATTAAAACATGGCGGCTGTAGTGTTATGGTATGGAGATATTTTTCTTGGAACGGAGTGGGCCCTATTTTTTTTATTAAAGATATAATGGACGCGAATGTTTATGTCAGTATCTTGTAGTATGTCATGATTCCCTTTGCAGAGAAGGAAATGCCTTTAAAATGGATATTTATGCAATATAATGATCTAAACCACATTTTGCGCAAAGCAAAAAATTGATTTAATGTAAATAGGGTTACTGTTATGGGTTGGCCAGCTCAATCTCCGGACTTAAATCCAATAGTGAACTTGTGGGCTGATGTAAAAATTAAAATATCTTCTTCAAAACCTGCTAACAAAGAAGAATTATGAGGAGAAATTGAAACAGTTTGGAAATTTATTCCCTTGGAGAAATGCCGGTAGCTAATTGGTTCTATGCCGCAAAGATGTATAGAAGTAATACGAAAAAAAAGTCATGGAACCAAATATTACAGAAATAATAATGAACATTTAATATTAAAATAGGTTTAATTTATTTTATGAACTGTACTGCTATATTTATTAACAGCGTAATGAGCATATTTTTACAAATACTATATATATTTTTTTAATGAATCAATAAAAATGCTTTCTTTTTATCAAAATAATGAAGTCGTACTTAAAATATATCAGTAAAATTTTGGCTTTCTTATTACTTAAACCAACTATTTTTCGTATTTATCCTAATATTTTTCTAATACTGCTATTTTTACGCACATGACTGTATAATAATGTTGCTACTATTATTACATATTTGTTTGAGTAAAAATATCATGTATGTATAAGTGTTAAACTATTAAAATATTTAATTGATTGTCCCTGTTAACATGTATTAAGAGCTTTCATTTGATTCCCTACTGAATATTAAAAAAACAAACTTCTGATAAATATACAATTGTTTATATTTTTTACAAGTGTTTTTTTAAATGCACTGTATTTTCCCTGTATATGCATGCCAAATATTATTTCTCTAGTTCTAGCCGTTTAGCCACAATTTCTACTGTATAGACATGAGTGACGTGTAAAGTAGGGTTTCTTGGTCATACCTACGAAAACGTAAATATGATAGTTGAAAAAAAATTTCAAAACCAAAATTCAACCTGACAGTGTCCAAGATGATAGATAATTTTTAAATTAGATTAAAAGTTTAATATTTTAAAATATTAATAGCAAATTTTTTTATAAAAACAAATAACAATTCGCTGTACAACTACAGTTTGGAATTGAACATGTCGTTGTAGTACGATAAACCAGAATTAATTCACTTACTTGTACCAAGTAATAAAACAAACATATTTTTCAAAAAATCAAGTATCCCAGTACTCGTTTTTCTCGTTTCTCTCATCCGCCCGAATAATGAATCATAAGAAGGTGGTGGAGCTAAAAAATAACATAATCCGTAACATTTATTATAAAACTTTATCGTAAAATATTAACCGTTTGGATTGTTGGCTTCTTCATAAGTAGGAAGTGTACCAAAGTCATCATGAAATGTTGATGTTTGTATCTGAGTTTCAGCTCTTGCCTGAACCGGAGGTGGTTGAAATTCCGATTGCATTGCTCTTGACAAGAATAACATTGATAATAACCTCAAATAATAATTTTAGGATAAAAACGATCCATGATAACAGTTTGATATCATTTTGTTATTTATGATAAATTACTTCGATTGTTTATGAGTTGACGCATTTTAATGACATAAAAACTAAGCAACTATTAAAACTATGCAAAAATTGAAACGCAAATCAACTCAGTTATTGGACGGCACAGGGATGACATCTGTTATCAATTGTTTTTGTCTATTGCAACTCGTTAAGATTGCATTTGTTTTTGTTATTATTCCCAACTTAGGTAACATGGAAATATGATATTTGTGACATCAATAATTTCATAAGCAAATATAGGGTCCCTTCCTTTTAGTTCCTTTTTTCCTAAACCCTCAGTGATGATATTTTAGTCGCAGGTTTATTAGTTATTATTACAAATACAATCAGGGTTGGCGGCAGGGTCTTTGGCGCCCCTAGGCAATGTATATTTCGGCATTTCTAGGTGAGACTTAAATCAGCACCCCTAGACGAGGCATAATTCGGCGTCCCCTAGGCGCGCTCTATATATAATTCAATGGAGGCATAAAATAAATACTAAAATATAATTTTTACTTGCTACACACAAGTACATTAAAACTTGCACAAATCAGAATTTCATGGCCTTCCGGCAACCAATAGCTAAACCGGTCCTGAGTACAATAAATATTAACGATGTACTAGGTAGTAGGTAAAATAAATCTAACTGGGCTTCGAGCAGTGGCCGAGCTAAGCCGGCGCTAGCTTGAGGTCCGGCGGGGCCCGGGCCCCCCTAAAAGTTGCTCTGGCCCCCCCTAGAATAGCTTGGAAAAAAATATATTTTAGAAGTGAGGACCTTTTTTTTAGGTCATTACTTGTATTTTCATATGTAAACGATAAAAAAAAAATTTCCTGCCCCCCCCCCAAATTTTACTAATTTTTTTGGGCCCCCCCATTTTTTAATTTCTTTAACCCTGGAAGCAGAGACCTGGAGCTGAATTTATTTAGGTTCAAGTTTAATATTTTAATTTCAGGTTCAGGTTCAATAACAAAAATTCAAATATCTTTAAATATAATCTATTCCAAACGTTTAAACGGAATTATACTCTGTTTCAAATCAAGAAGTAATAATCATGCAATATTTACGTGATAATTTTGTCATGTTATGCGACTTCAATCTTTCTCGTGATTTTATTACTATTTCTGTATTTCGAACAGGGTATAGATTCTGATATTTAGTAAATTTTAACGAGTGAATTTAGCATTTGGCCATTTTGTTAAGCTATTGAGAAGTGTCATTACAAGTGGCGGCGCTGTGATCGAAAAAAAATGATTGACAACAGTAGTACTTAGTCATTAATTTGTCCACAGCGAGCAGGTGAATTTAAGCGTTGAAATATTAAATGTGACTAAATAATTGTGACATTTTTGAATTTTTAAGCCCTACACATGTATCGAAGTGTAAAACAGAATCATCTCGCGAAAATCTGGACTTAAAATTAACTTACCGTTTTAATTTTTTTAGCGCAGCGATTGTTGAATACTTATTTTTTAGTATCAGTCACAGGTATACCTTAGTAAGTAAGAGTAATACAATTCCATCTTTTCGGAATTTTCATTTTTCGACACTATGCGATCAGCCTCCAGCAGTGGAAACAAGTCAGATGGAAATATTTTTTTTGTGAAAAATCATTTAGTTAAAAAATTATTTATTAATATATATTTTATTTGTGGTAGAATATGATTAAAATAATTACTTTAAATTAGTCGAATGTAGAAAGTATAAATTATACCGTGCGATCATTATTTCTTGTCAGTTACATAACAGTAAACAATGAGTTTTAAAATATCAAAACGGTATTCCAATTCACAGCTGAAAATCCCAATTTAACAAAGAACCAATCAGATTACTTCGTTTGTCCGAACTCACCCGAGGAACAACGAAAATATGTGTTCCTAACTTAATACCTGTTATCAACTCATTGGCGTGTAGAGAAAAATAGTGTTCATTTAATAATCAATTCGTATAAGGTAATAAAAATAGAATGTACGCCTATGTATACATGTCCTTGGAAATAAGTTTGATATAGATTTTATAACTAAATGTTTCTGTCAAGTATTGCATAACGGACAAGATTTGTTGATCGCTCTGTAGTACAAAATATGTCGAAAGTTACATAAAAAGACGCTGATATAAAAGTGATGGACGCAGCTTTATGTTGTGATATTCTGTGTTGTGCATTAAGACAGTGAGAGTTCGGATGTATGTATATCGAGTGTTTCCGCGCTATAACGGGTTACATCGAATATGAAGCAGCGCCAGGATATGTGATTTTAAGTCAGTTTGGATGCACACTGTATGGCATCTTACTTTAATTGACCGGTGATGTTTACAGCTGCCCGGCTGCGTCCAAATCTTCTATATTTTACGTAGCGAAGTGGTCTACGGTCGCTAAAAAGCGTTTTTACACGAACCCACAGCATATCATTGAGAAATTAGATGTTCAGTCGATTCGTTAATAATATTCGATGGAGCTCATTTCATGCTCCGCCGTTGTACGGGTAACTTCACAAAATACAACATGCAAAGCACAGTTGGAGCGCGATATGTTTCTATATTCTAGTGCGTTCTCTGTCCTATAGGTGTAGTGAACTGACTGAGTTCGCGCAGTTCACACGTACCCCCTTCTGCCACGTTAGGTGAAAACAACTGTACTTACATTTTGTCTATGCGCCAATTCTTCAATCATATATTACTGCATTGAAACTGGTTGGATTATTTAACGTTATATAGCCTGTTGTTTTGGTTTAAGTGGAACAAGATTTTCAAATCTAGTAACTTTTACAGATTATGTGTGGCTTTTGATCATTTTGTTTAGCAAAATCTGCTTTAAACCTTAAAAAAGAGCTCATGACAACTTTACAAAATGAAAATTTCAGTTAGTTCCGCTTAAACGTTTAGAATAGTCTATACATATTTTTGCCTACATGTATTTGTTTTCAGTGCATCCCTTGATCAGAAAATCATGCCACGCCACTGACCTCCAGTATTTAGGTACAGTCTGTTCCAAACGGTTAAGCGGAACTAAATGGGATTTTCGTTCTTTTAGGTTCTCACGAGAAGGGACCTTGCTTGGGTTATTTCATTTTTCACGTTGGAATGTCAAAATTTAAAATTTCAACAATGAAACCATAGAAACGAATGACATGTCAAAATTAAATTATTTTTTTTTTACAAATTTTAATGACAAAAAAATAAATAAATGGGAAATTTGTATTAAGAATGCACAAAATATCAAAATATAAAGAAAACGACATTTTAAAATAATATTAACCTTAACCAAAAAATGTTTATTATAAGTATGATTTACAAAGCTTAAACAAAACGACCGAAAAGCACGATTTAAACGATGTAAGTAACTAGATTGCAAAATCTAGTTCCGCTTAACCGTTTGGAACAGACTGTATTGGTGATCTTAATACAGTAACCAGGAGCAATTAAATCGGGCTTACCTGAAAACCGTTTTCTTTTTAATTTTTTTAATTTACCGTTAAAACATAAATAAATGAATAATTATTATTAGGTGAAAATTTAGTAAATTATCTGCCAGTGTAACTAAAATATTGGTATAGTAAAGGAGAATTTAGAAGATTAAAGGAGATTGAGAACCGATAAAGAAATATATACATATCTACAATATTTCACACAGTTTTATGTAAGATGTCAAGAACGTATTTCTGCTTCTTACTGTAACGTATGTTAATAGTTTTTGTCTTTTTTTTGTTATATTATAATATGGTAACTTCAACGTATGTCTCTTTGTAAACACGCGCGCACATTCTGCTCGAGGGCGGTCGCTAATGGTGAAGTGTAAATGGTTTCACGGGTTCGATGCATTCTTGTATCTCTTTCTCTATTTCCAGCTTTGTCTGTGAACAAATGATATGGCTCTATTCAAAAATGGAAATTTTATTGCTATAGTTCTCTCCCATTGAATCATATGCTTTAATTAACCGTCATCTGTCAACTAAAGTCTCCTTTATTATAATAAGCGGCAGTGAAGATAAATTTTAATTAGGAAATATTGCGTGCCTATGATGAATTAGGATGTAACACGAAATGTGGGCCATGGGCATTTAACATGGGGAATTTGTTATTCCTTGGGCAAAAGTGCCCGTATTATTTTGGAATAATGAACTTTTCTGCTAAGGGCAGGCGCGTACACAAGGGGGGAAGGACTTCGGGTCTGGCACCCCCAAGAACGGATAAATCATACACTTATTTAATAAAAAATAAGTAATTGAAAGAAAAATCACTTCATTTTATTAATATCAAAATCAAATTAATACATAATCCACCGCGTAATAAATTAATAATAAATTTGAATTATCTTTAAACGAATATTTTTTTGAAATGGACACCCCCCGTTCCATTTTTAAGTGTACGCGACTGATTAGTCGCGTAGCTGTCCATTTAAATGAGGTAAAATATTCGCATTTCATGAAAGTAATTAATAACATATGCTAGAAAATATCATAGTAATTGTTTTTGTTTTATATTCGCTGTTGTTCCGTAATTATTAATGCCAAAATAGTAAATTTCGCAGTTCGTAATCTGAACACTCCTGTTCAAAATCCCAGAAATGATATCTTCTCACAAGACATTTTTTATTTTAATAACAGCAATTCTGCGAACAAAATTAGTAGATTAAATGAAAATTCAGTAATTTTAGATTATACTACCTGCTGATATACTACTGTACTTCGTATGGTTTTTATAATGTACATTTTTGCTGTAACGTAAATGATAACAGAGATATTTCAATTTCAAGTAAAACAGAAAATAATAGTTTCTTTATTCTAAACCACACTTCGTACTTCTAGGTACTTCGTTTAAGGGTAGCTCTCCCAATATATATCTTATTAAAAACTACACTGAACAGAGAGGAATAGTTTCTTTTGTCATATTAATTTTTGCTGTTAAGTAAATGATAAATGAGATTTTTCAATCTTATAAGTAACTCTCCTCTTGCCCCCGTAATAATCTTCTTATTAAAAACTGTATTGAAGAGAAAAAAAGATGTTTCTTAAAATCTCATTGAAAAAAAAAAAGCAGAAAAATAAAAGATAATATTATCTGTCTCATTTTGTAATACGTAACTAACAGGGAAAGTTCACTTGTTATGTTGTATAATGACAATACATTTACAATATTATCATAGTATTGGTTCACACGGATACGCCAAAGTCTGTTTACACCACAACAGTCACCAAAGTAACCAGATCTAGTTTCGTATTACAAATTGAGACGGATTATATCTGTCCCATTTTGTATTTCGTAACTAACAGGGAAAGTTCATTTTATATGTTGTATATTGACAATACATTTATAATATTATCATAGTATTGGTTCACACGGATACGCCAGTCTGTTTACACCACAACAGTCACTAAAGTAACCAGACCTATGGTCTATTTCAAATTAGAAAAAAGTAGATAGCGCTGCAAACCGAGTACGATTTACATTGCACAAATACAGTATAGCAGGAAATTTAAAATAAGTTACAACTAGGGCACGGGCGTAGTAGCAGGGTTAGCAAGTGATTTTTTTTTAATTTAAAAAAGGTTAATAAGATATAAGCAGTTCACTTTTGTAAGAACAAACTAACAGGAAATTTTGTTCTCAATAGTTTGCACCTTTGAAGCTGTATGTCATGTTGGTATTAAAAAATGTCACTTTTTTAAAATGTCGATCCATTTGACGTATGTCATAATGAAAAATGATATCTTAATTATAATGATCATAACCTTATCAACCTAAAGTCGGTTTTACAGCGTAAAGAATATTTTTAATTGACATTTAAAGTCAGTAATACACTATAAAAGTAACCAAAATAACCAGATTTAGTTTGTTCTTACAAAAGTGAACAGCTTATATTGAAATAAACAAGGCAGGTAATACACTTACGTTATTTATACGACATAAATTCAGTTTAATGGGGAATTTGAAAAAGTTAAAAAAATATTAATTTTTAAATTATTTACTATAATCTGTCTCAATTTGTAATACGAAACTAAATCTGGTTACTTTGGTGACTGTTGTGGTGTAAATAGACTTTTTTGAAACCATGTAAACTTGTAAATCTGGCTTTCACATTTTTGGTGAAGTTTCATTATACTGAGGTTATATTCACTCAAAAACTACATGTCAGATACCAAATTGACATGTCAAATTTGTGATTGACATGTCTAATATTTTGAATTATATACAAATATTTATTTCATCTTATTTCGCTTATTCATAATTTCTGTTCTGGTTGTATAAAATATATTTCAAATACTTGTCAATTTGTGTTTTATACAATTTGTGTTAGTAAGTTGACATATACGTAATTTAATGTCATAATTGACATTGTCAAATATTTTGAAAGGTGTAACTTCAGAATTACCACCCTAAGATGATATTTTAAATATACAACATAAAAAATGAAGTTTCCCTGTTAGTTTCGTATTACAAAATGAGACAGATAATATATATAAAAAGAGAGATTTGGCTAAAGACTTTAAATAAAGCAATAAAACAAACAATATATCTTCAGAGCTTAAGTTTCTTATTTAAATAATTATTGTAAATAAAAATTAAAAATATATGTATATATGAAGGTCTAAAAATTATATCAATAACTTCTGCTTTGGGCACAATCAACTGGGCTGTCTTTTGGCTTCACATTAGTCCTCTATCTTGATCTGTTAATTGTCAAGTGTCAAAAAATATTTATATGTCAGATAACCTAAAAAATATATAACTGCGTAAAAACAAATTATTGTACATGGAGAATTTTCTCCATAAAATCTACGCAAAGAATATAAATAAAAGTCTAAATATGTAAATTACATGGACAATTTTCTCCATAAAATCTACGCCAAGAATATAAATAAAAGTCTAAATATGTAAATAATAACAAAATATACGAAAAAAATAAAACAATATATATTTCCAATGTACGACACTGAACATCTGTCAACTTGCACTAAAAACAATATTTTAACAGTGTAGTAGGGATGACGTTCTAAACCAATCCGAAGCAAGGACAAACAGCTCCTATCTTCTTACACACATTTTTGTAAGGTGACATAGAGCATAGTTTCGTATTACAAATTGAGACGGATTATATTTATTTTTATTATTGTATTAAATAATTTTCATTCTATTGTGATTAGAGTTTAAATTTACTTGTTTTAATTTTACTGTATTTGGCAACACTGTCTGGGGGGTTTGCAGTGTTTTCATTACTGAAAAGAAATATTGTTGGCAACCCTTTCAGGCCTAGCCACACCTACTATGCGCTACTTTCTTTATCTAGGAACTTTTCATAATCGCTCTCCTCGGCCCTGGATACGAATGCAGAATTTTATTGTTTCTTGGCATTAACCATCCCCATGTTTATCAAAAAACAAATAATTGAGTTACTAACCATTAGAATCTCTTATTGCTAAACCGCTCCAGACATATATTTTCACACGACGCGAATTTAGTTTTTCTAAATACGTATTATCTGTCTCATTTTGTAATACGGAACTAACAGTAAAAGTTCATTTTTTATGTTGTATATTGACAATACATTTATAATATTGTCATAGTATTGGTTCACATGGATAGGCCAAAGTCTGTTTACACCACAACACTCACCAAAGTAACCAGATCTAGTTTCGTATTACAAATTGAGACGGATTATAACAATCATTTGATAACAAAAACCGGTATCCAATGTTTTAAAGAATAAACAAAATAATGCAAAAAAATTACTTTTATGTATATTTATTTTTAAAAAATCAACAATAAATGCTAATGTTAATATGGAACTTTGAAATCAATTCAGAAACGTAAATTAGTGCTAAATCTCAGAATTATTATTAAATTAAAACGAATCATATTACATCTTGTTCATGTTTAATAATTTATACTGTTCGGGTTTACACGTATATATAAATAAATAAAATTAGACTGAGTGAGAACATTATGTAGTTACAAATAATAATTTTAATAATTCATATTAACAATTCGATACAAAAGAACTACCATTTTACTGACACCACAATTCAAATTTTAACTCCATTGGAATGAAAGCTGTGTATTTAAACGTATATCATTTCTAAGACCTTCTGTACACAAAACGTATCGTTATAGACGCATTTAAGACTCGACATCCTTAAATTGTACGCTAATTTGCAGCGCACCATGTATATAAATGCTTATGTGTTTACGAAGCTTATTCGTCACAACATGCAAATTCCACGGCGATATACGCACTGGCTAAGGGTACGTTAATCGACATTTGTTGTATGATATTATTTTCTCTTACTGATAATATGTGTAAAAATGCAACATAATGGTCCAGTAGCTTAAAGCGTTGTTAAGTCTGACAATATATAATAGTTAATATTGTGTCATGTCAAGAGTGGCAAAGTACACAATCAATTGTTTTTCATCATGACATTGCCAAATATTTGCCAATGTCTCAAGTGACGGCGTGATTACCTGACGACTTGGTGCAACTGGCCCAATTTGCATTAAAAGTAGAGAAACACCCATGTTTATCTAACTGTACATTACCAGGATTAAGCCTGGTTTATAATAGACCCATAACATAACACATAGCATGGCTCCATAAAATAAAAAGTAACCAATTACAGAAGAGAGTGGCGAGCATGCGCCGTGCTTGATAATTGTCATAAGTTTTTGTATTTTTTTATTATTATTGTGTTTACAACTTATTAAAAATGGAAAAAGAAGCGAGGTTGGTTGAATTCATGAAAAATAATCCAATATTGTATGACAAATCAAGAAGAGCTCTGAGTTCCGACTAATGTACTAATGCGGTACACCGGTTCTATTATAAACACTGTAGTTATGGCTTGTGTGTTGTGCTGTGGAGACATGCTATGTTATATGCCATGCGTTATGTTATGTGGCTATTATAAACCAGGCTTTATTCTAGAAAAGATGCAACATATAAAGCATGAAATGAAAGAGGTCGTAAAATAAATGGACAGATAATTGTCCAATAAAATATATTCAGAAAATAATTAATATGTATAATTTGATTATTATAAATACAATAATTGCATTGCCATGGCAAAGAAACACATTATTTTTAAGAGTAATTAGCTAAATAATCGTTTACAAACCGACGTAATAATGTTACAGAAATACCTGAACTCAATGGTTCTTAACCTATGTTTCGGAACATTAGTGATCCATAAACTTCTTACATGTATTACGCGAAATTATGAGTCGCATTATTGTTTTTGGTGCTCGACAAAAAAATCGTTACGTGTTCAGCGACTTCAAACAGTTAAGAACCACTGTTCTAGCTCAGGGATCAGCCACATTTCTTACGTCATGGGCCGCATTCATTATTAAAACTTTTTGGCAGGCCATGTTTTTGCAATTTCTATTTTCCAAGATCTTAAATTCTTGTTTACGCCGGTTTACACGTATTTACGTAGGTAGGCATAAATATGGCCAGTGGGTAATAAGCCTAAAGCAGCGTGACGGTAATGTGTTGTTTACACTGCCTAAGAAAAGTAAACATTGTATTTTCTTATTAGTGGACCGTCGATCCCTGCTCGAACTGATAGAAGTTCGGACACTTAATAAAATTTTAAAACTAGATTTGCAGGCAATGTTAATTTTACTAAAGAAGACTATTATGATTTTAACTTTTATGAAGATTACAACATATATTAATATTATTTCAAAATATTTTCAGATATAATTTTTTTTTTTTTTTTTTCAAATAAAATACTAAATCGACTACATCCACCGATATGGAAGGGCAATTTCGAAAAACGAGTGTACACTGGAGTGCGAATTATCTTAAACGCCAATGATCAACGAATATTAATAAGTAATGGAAAATTAACTGCACCAGAAATCACTTGAGAATTTAATTTGCGCCAAGAACTTGAAATTTCTGTGTTGCTTCGTAGAAGTAATAAGGCGAAACAACTTCAGTGGACATTATTATGCATCGAAATTAGTCAACAGAACAGAAACAACTTCTTTAGACAAATAAATTGTAATTATTGTTCTTTTTCAATTAAATTTGGCGTTCGAACTTCCATAAGCGGGAGCCAATCATCAACCAGAGAATGCACACATGTTTATGAAGTATTAGCGAAATGTTTTTGTTTATTGCTTCAATTAAAAAACCTACTATATGTGACTATTAAAATAGATAAGCTTGAACCCAATTATTACTAGAAAACATTAGCAAAATCGGCACCGGTTCGAGGATCATCATTTTGAGACACACTGGTGTAAAATACAAAATGACCTCAATTCTTTCCTTTTTTTCACACTGATGTAAAACATAAATATATATTTTTGAGAACTAGTTGTTAGAAAGTTAGAAAGGACACTGCTGGGTATAGGCATATCAATTTTCTTTTTAAGAATCTTAAATGTCCCTAGTAGAATCTTATACACGTCTGCCAACACTTCGTGAGAAGAAGGGCTAAACGTACGTAAATCTTTGCATGAATAATCTTGCACGCGATTATGACGATACGCTTCGTGGACAAAAGGTCTTAAGTACAGGAAATGAAACACTAAATCAACGTTGGATTGAACAGTGAATAAAAAATATGCTCAATTTGAACTAGGAGTGAAAAGTGAAATCGTGTAGGTTTTTTTATTCACAACTATGGAAATTGAAAAGCATTAATAAATTTTCTTTTAAGCATTATTACTAAGGGGGGCATTTCGTTAATTAAATTATCTAACTATCTAATCAGTTAGACCATTCCATTTTACTGTCCTCGGTTGGCGGTTGGTTTTGCTGCTGTTCGTGCTGTGGTTGTTGATTTTGCTCAGTTTGCTGTTGCGCATTTTCCTCTGTGTTCTCATTTGCTGGTTTCTCTTCTTTAGGTGGAGAAGGTGGTTTCGGTATTGGTTTATTAAGAATTGGATTAACGGTCTGTTCAAAGTTCATATGTTCTGTACGAATCTGCGCAACAGTAACTGGTGGTGCAACATATCTTGAAGTGGTATTTAATGTTACCCTGGTTTGTTCCAGCCATTTACTACTTTCTTGAATAGTATTGTATAATTTATGTAAATCTTCATCTGTCAAATGTGCATATTTAGGGTCCTTATTTCGAACCTGGTCCGCTGCTTTTCCAGCTAATTGTAATGATCGTGAAAAATCTTCCATTACACCTGGTCGCATATCGAATTCATTACGTCTGTTTTGTATTGGTTCACCTTGATTTTTTAATGTTGTTAGTTTGTCATGGTATTCTTGGCGATTGCAATCTTCTCCATCTTCATAAAGCCAGTTCTCCATTGAATCCAATTGGTTGATCAAGTGGGTCCTGTCATTGTCAGTTACGAAGGTTGCTAATTCATCCTCAGCTGACAGTTTGCCTCGTAATTCATATACATACTCTTCAAGTGCATTTCTGGCATCAGCTCTTTCCTTTTCCTGACGATCGGCTGAAAAGATAAAAATGTGATTATCAGTATGAAATCTAGCACCAAATAACAGCGGTATTTATCAAGTGGGTATTTGGACATCGCAACCAATCTATTATCGGTAAATTATTATATCGGTGTCTATATCTATATCTAATCTATATCGGTATTATTAAGTAAGCACACAAGAAGAAAATAATCACAAATCGTATAAACAGCAACAATCAAATACGAGTAATTCAAGTTCGAATAACACGGGCTGATAATGAAATTTTAATTCTCCCAGCCGTTTAGCCATAATTCTACTGTACAAACACAGAGACAGGAGTAACGGTAGAAGGATTTTTTTAAGTGCGAACAAAATTAGAGAATCTTCCATTATATTATTATTATTTCGTATTTTTAAAACCACTTTTTTTCTGTAACTACTATGATGATAATAGTAAAGTTAGTTTACATTAAAAATAATAGAAGTAATATAAGAATTACAATAAACATTTTATTATGATATCAAAACGGAGCAGGGGCGGATCGACCTATCGGGCGATCGGGCATCGCCCGATGGGCCGACAGCTTTTTTGGGCCGATATGACGGCCTCTATCCACTCAAATACCTATTATCAATTCTATGATATTACTTTAGAAATCACTCACATTTTTTTTATTTGTTTTTCTAACATTTTTTCATTATTTTAGAGACTGTATTTTTATTTTCGAAATTAATACTAAAAATATAAATTAAATAAGTTTATTTAAATATACTTTGGTCTTTATTTATGTCCGGGAATCAGGCCAATTATATTAGGTGTGTAAATTAATTCCAGAAAAGACTTTGTTGTGAAAAAAACATAAAAAAATACACTATACAACGTATTTGCCATTGCTTGCTATTATTTTTTACCATCTGTCTGGCAGTTGTACTATTCCATAACAGAAAAAAGACTAGTCCTTCGAAACGATTCATTCATTGAGCCATTTCTCTATGCGTTGCTTAAACGGAGCAATTGTTGCTGGTTAAGTTCGGCAGTGATGGTTTGGCTCTGCTTTAATAGCTCATGATACACTACACCCTTCTGGTCACACTATATACAGAGCATTACTTTCTTGCCGTGAATATTCCGCTTTGGTCTCGATGAGGATTGTTTTCCTGAGTTGCAAATGGATTTCCTTCGTTTGGGATTATCGAAATATATCCACTTTTCGTCACAATACGATGCAAAAAACATTTTCTTTTTTGCCTGGCAATCAAGATTTCAGACATAGTTTTGTGCCTCTCGATGTCTCTTTCTTTCGGTTCGTACGGCACCCATCTTCCTTCTTTGTAAATCTTTCCCATGATTGCCAAACGCACAGAAATTGTTGATCGATCAACATTCTACAATTGCGCGAGCTCATGTTGCGATTGATACGAAACTTCATCGATTAGCGCCTGCAATTCCTCATCCTCGAACTTCTTCGGCTGTCCTGGACGAGGTTTTACATTGACACTGAAATCATCACTTTTGAAACGTTCTCTACATGATTTATCGACGGGAGCACTTTCACCATAAGCTTCTACGAGCATTCGATGAGCTTCAGCGGCTGATTTCAGCAAATGAAAAACAGAAAATGAGAACTTCCTGGAAATGATGCTTATTTGGCTCGAATTTCGACATTTTCGAATCGGATAAACACGATGTTATTGTTATAAACCCAAACGTTTAACAACTGAATATTACTGCCATATGTCAACACTAAAACATAAAGCCGGTTGCAGATATTAGAGGTTAGAAAATTCCATAGTACAGCAATTGACCGCCAGATGAACCGAATTAATTCACACACCTAATAACATTCCCTATAAAGTAAAAAATATAATAGTCAACAAGTCCCGTGAGCCCGTTCGGACTATGTTTAACACGCATATCTGCGTACTAAAGTTTGTTTGATTTAAACCGAGGCCATACGCTTTCACACCAACACTTTAACTCACCTTCACTTTAACATCGAAACTTAAACATCTGGTGTGAAAAGGGTATTAGACTCCCTCCTAACAAATCAGGGTGGCGGCCTAGATAACATAGATGCCTTGCAATAGCAAGAATGACAACCATAAAACTGGTATATATTTGGAGGGGGGGGGGATTTTAGCAGAATGGAGGACGATAAAAGTGTCTAGTAAAAAATTATTCTACTTTCTAAAAATACCCCGCAAAGCTCGCGGTACTAATATCTTAGTTTTCCAATAATCAAAATTACAAATCTACTAATGACAAGAATTAAGCTACTCTTCTTTCGATACTTTATCGAAATTATTAATTTAACATATCCAGAAGAAAACATCCATGAAAAGGTAATGTGCAAGGGAAAGTAGATGTGCGTCGTCCGAAAGGCACATATATTAAGTGTTAGGTCGACCAAACCAGTGGCACTAGTTAACCACAAATTACATGAAGGTACACATCTCGCGAAGCTTGGGTTGTTGTATTAGTAGTTCATGTTACCTTATTTATTACCAATCTTTCAATAATTCACAATAATGCTGTATGATGCGTCACTTTTTTCCCATTTTTTAAATTAAATATAATCGTTATTTATGATTTCCTGTCATAATGCTAGACTAGCATTTGTAAATACAGTAAATTTCTTTTATAGGTATTATCGTTATTATGGTAATTGAAATCTGACAGTAATGTAAAATTGCGTTTCTTTTAATTTACAACATAGGCGATTTAACATTGCTGTCAAAATAATTTGCCGTTACTAGGGAAACCATGCATAATAATAATTTCAATGTTGCAGGATTAAAGAAATTCACTGTATATAATCTATACAGTCTATTCCAAACGATTAAGCGGAACTAACCGGAATTTTCATTTTAGTAAGTTGTCATTAGCTATTTTTTTATATATTGAAGTTGGCTTTTCCTGAACAATATGATCGAAAGCTTCAATCAATCGGTAAAAGTAACTAGAAATGAAAATCTAGTTCCGCCTAAACCAAAGGAACAGACTTTATGTTTTAAGACTTACGTTTTAAGTTGAAAATGTTATTAATTAACTGAACAATTAATTAAAAACAATTTGTCATTACCTGCAACAGGTGCGATAGAGACAGAATATCCACACCGCTTAAGCCAAAATTTAAGTTTTTGTTCAAAATCTTTTGTCAGGTATCGAAGAGAAAATTTGACTTCCCTTACGTATCCAGTGCATTGTTCTCATAGTACGAACATGGAATAAAAAGACTAAAGGAAGGCTATATGGATTTTTACAATTTTTTTTCACAGAAATACGTCATTCCAAATACCACAATTGCTGTCATATTATGTTGTTTATGTATTAAAAAGTAATTATTGACATTTATTTTGATAATTTAAAGTATAATCATAATTTATAAATCATAAATAAAACACGGGGCTAAAATAGTTTTTAGTTATTTTACTAGCAGACCCCGTTGCCAACAAAGTTGGCAAACTGATATCGAATAAAAATCAATATAAGCAGGAATTAATTATTAAAATTTGCATGATTCTGCGTATATTAACAAAACAAAAACGTTTCTTGATTATACCTAGGAAATCCTAAAAACCGCTTAATGCGTGTCGTTTAAAAATTAGTATCGGGCTGGATACGGCCCGCGGCCCATATACTGGACATCAATGGTATATCTGTTTCTGATTATATCTAGGAAATCCTAAAAAGCCGCTCAATGCATGTCGTTTAAAGTTTAAAAATTAGTATCGAGCTGGATACGGCCCGCGGGCCATATGCTGGACATCAATGTTATAGCTGTTTCTGATTATACCTAGGAAATCCAAAAAAGCCGCTCAATGCATGTCGTTTAAAGTTTAAAAATTAGTATCGGGCTGGATACGGCCCGCGGGCCATATGCTGGACATCAATGGTATAGCTGTTTCTGATTATACCTAGGAAATCCTAAAAAGCCGCTCAATACATGTCGTTTAAAGTTTAAAAATTTAATATCGGGCTGTAGACGGCCCGCGGGTCATTATACGTTGCGTAACATCAATTCAAAACATGCCCCTGACACAACAACCTTCGCTCGAGTCACCGTATGTACTGCAATGCTCTGCTCTAGTGTCTGGTAAGCTCTCTGTTTCGTCGTATACGTCGCCCCCTACTACTAACTTCGTTACCGCCCACACCCCGCAAAACCCATTCACACCATGCAACTTAGCGTTACGTGGAACACACAGAAATTAGGGCTTTTATATATATAATAATTTAATATAAGATTACGCATTTAACCTGAAATTTGGCATCTTGTCAAAATGGTTAGCTATACTGCATGTGGACGATCAAGAACACAAAATGCCAAGACTAAAAGAATAACTTCATTCGTAAGTTTTTTTTATTCATATTATGTAATTGAATTAATGAGATTTTGATAAATCTCAACATACACGTTACTTATGGACAATGGCGTATAAGCTGTTCACTTTTGTAAGAACACACTAGATCTGGTTATTATAGTTACTTTTATGGTGTGTCACTGACTTTAAATGTCAATTAAAAATATTCCTTACGCTGTAAAACCGACTTTAGGTCGATAAGGTTATGATCATTATAATTAAGATATCATTTTTCATTATGACATATGTCAAATGGATCGACATTTTAAAAAAGTGACATTTTTTAATACCAACATGGCATACAGCTTCAAAGGTGCAAACTATTGAAAACAAAATTCCCTCTTAGTTTGTTCTTACAAAAGTGAATTGCTTATACTGTTATAATTTTCTACTATAAGTTCTGTATGTATTTATTTACTTATGTATCATTAATTTTATAATAATAAATTACAATTGTATAATAGTGTTTTATTGATTGTTTGCATATCCTATCTTTAGCTTCTTTTAAAAAATTCAAAAACTGAGAAAATTTGACTCATGCAAAATGTTGTAAGATTCATCGGAGCAAAAATGCAGTACGAGGAAATCCACAAATTGGAATTTAAATGACAACGGTTGAAGATTGTGGCCTTTGGTGTATAGAAAAGTAGCCTTTACTAGATTTGTTGATCTTAAAAAGATGGTGTTTTTCATGTGCGGGTGCCAAAAATTTAAAAACAATGTTTTATATTTAAGGTTTATCAGGTGCTGCCGGGACTTTTTAATAGGAAAAAAAATTGATAAAAATTATTGCAGAATTTTTGTGTTTCGCAGTACCATAAGCTGGGTAGTTACGATGAAGATGAAAGAGAATTTTACTCAGATTTTTTAGATGTTAAGTTATATGCAATAAATATTTTTATATTAAAATATAAGTTCGTAATTATTTTTTGCCCATATTAGTTTTAAAATTTTACAGATTTAAAATAGTACCTTGAACTAAAACCAAATGAAAAAATATTTTTCAGAATTATTTTTTTACTTAATAAATATATTTTTTCTTTTATTTTTTTATTGTAAATTTGTTGGCAATTCAATATATTTTAAATTAGAATATAAATGCAATCATTTCATGATACGTTTTTAATCGATTTTGGTTAAAAAATAATAAAAATCTTTTCAAAATAACACTTTACACCACTCTACTTTTAATTCCGTCAAGCTTTTTGCTAGCGGTTAATCTAAAACCTAAAATGTTAACTCACATCGAAGAATGTTAACATAGCGACACTTCAGAATACCGTTTTTCTAACATCGTTCAACCTCGGACGTATCCGTCGATGTACGACTTAACATTTCACTTCAGAATACCGTTATAAGACTCCTTCCTTTAGTCTTTTTATTCAATGAGTACGAACCTATTTTTATGTTTCCAAAGACACCTGAATTTTTATATAAAAAAATAAAAACAAAACGGTTATATAATAACATCTAATTTAGTAATACGCGACTGATTTGCCTTAATCCCGAACAATGTAGGAGCCTCTGCTAGTTCAGAAATAAAAATTATGTCAAGATAACATCACCAAATCCTCCTATTAAAGTAATGGGTCAAAAAGGCAGTGAGGGTTGCAAAAGTTTAAAGTACTGACTTTCGAATGCTGGTGAAAGATCGTACAAGACAAGGTCTTTTGTACCATTATGACGATGAAGAGACAATATTAAACCTATGTACACAAAAAACAATTTCCATCTTTACCTACCTGCAATCATTTTACATTCCTGCTCAACGTAAGAGTTCAACATAACCTGATTGAAACCAGTAACAGAAGATTCAATTGGTAATTCAATAGCTTTAACCATCTGCTTCTTCTTTTTGCTATCTTTATCTTTTTTCTCAGCATCTGTATTACCATCCTGTAAACAAACCAGACGGTTAGTTAACGTCGTAGAAAAACGTGTCGCATATTGTTGAACTTGTACGCCTGCAGAATGGTCGTGATAAAAAAAGCTACAAAAAGACTGTGCCATGCACGAGACGTGTACTACTAAACATTAACACTATAGCATGTTTCAAGGTCAAAAACAATTGCAACAGCATGAAATGCCGGCATATCACCAAATACTTTTATAAAAATACTAAAAAAATCGGGAGAAAAAATTCAAAATTTTAAGCCAATGTAAAGAATATGTTATTATTCCTGATTATGTATGACATTTGTAGAATTCACTCTTAATTATCACGTTATGAAGTTGGTATTTCAGTATATGTAATAAAGAACAACTGGCATTTCGATGTCTCAAAGTTGCATATCAACTGATGGGTATTAAACATTCTTTTAACTTACTTTATTGCCAATATACAAAATTGCACCTTTGGTAACAATCTAGCGATACAAACACAGATCTACTGGCAAAATATCCATTAGATTACTTTTATTATAAACTAGCCTGTTTCTGAGAAAATGCTTTTGTAAAACTGACAATGAAATCTTTAAATAATAAATCTTGTATTGTGTTTTGAAGGTGTAAATTTAAAGTGAAATATTGAATCTCTCTTTTAATATACAGGATGTTAGCGGGTTTGATGGACAACTGGTTTTTCAAGTCAATATTCTTATTTGCAGAGTCTTATTTCCTAATTTACCTCCGTCGTAGCTCTTTCAGTAAAGATGCATTCACAGCTTCTAAATTAATAGACTGTAGGCTGTGAGTTGTCAATAAATTTAATACACTGTTTTAACGCTTAATAGCAACGTTCACAGCTATGAAAATTAAAGCGTAACGAATGTTGTTTCAAGGTTTCGTAGTTGAAACAACTACGAAGGAATAAATGCATTTATGTTACTTTTTACGAACCCACCATAGCCGAGATCGTGTTTTCTTACTATATTTTAATAACAAAATTGTAGTCGCAACTACAGTAATTCTTTTTCGTTTCACGACTTCCGAAATTTGTGCGACTGCATTTTTAGGTTATGTAAAGTTAGATAATGAATGTGTGTCTACATATCTGTCCCATTAAAACAGTGTATTAAATATAAGTTTGGAAACACTATCTATAGTCGACAACGATGTATTGAATTTATAGCTGTGAACGGTCGCTTGAGTTACCATATGACAAATTGGTTAGTGACAATCTACAGTGAATAACTCACAACGTATAGTCTATTAATTTTGGAGCTGTGAATGCAGCTTAAAGAAGTTAGCATTGCTAAAACAGTAGTAGTCTGTAGACTATAACTTGTGCACGGTTGATTGTCTCTAACAAGTTTGTCATATGGTAAGGCAACCAACCATTCAGACTTCTAAATTTAACACGTTGTACGTTGTCGATTGCGGATAGTTTTCTAATCTTTATAGTTAGTGAGTTGTTTTAATGAGACAGACAAATAAACACATCGGCTAGTCTCTATCGGAGAGAACGTTCACACTGTATGCCTTTATATATCGTAAGAAAATGTCATCGCGTCGATTACAACAAATCTCGTCCAAAATTACAAAGACTGACAGTAAATATTATCAATTTAGGTTATTAGGATAGGTTTAGTTAGTAAAAATCTAGGACAACAGAATTAGGAAAACGATTATAGATAATAAACATTTTACGAAGTCGCCGTAGTTGGTTTAAAGACACACAGAAGTCGCACTATTCGTAACTCACTAATTCCCTTAAGCTTTAAACGCTACTTCGAACGTTAAAACGATCTATTAAACATATCCATAAAGCAAAGTGCACAGTCAACTAATTTAAAGAGCTCTGAACGCAGCTTTATACTCTGTATGTTTTAGAAAATATATGTATATTTCGATTGCGATAGTCTTCATCAATTATACCATTGTCGATTAAATGCCGGCAATATAATAAATAGATCATTGAAATACAGAAGTACAGCGGTTTATAAAGGGGCAGTAACACCACATTACAGGGCGATTTAAACGTTTGAGGAGCGATAGCGACCGGGGTAATGTATGCAAAATTGATTGGGCGAGTTCGAAAATTCGGTTAACTAAAATTATATGTTGGCATTATAAAAAATCTATTCATGTCCTACTTATAATTTAATATTTATTTCTACCAGTTTGAACCAAATATCAATAAGTTATCAAAAATCACCACCAAGCCCAGGAAGCACATTAGTTATTAGTACATTATCCATCTTAAATTTTGTATTATTGTTTATATTCATAATTGTTTTTGAATTGTGTATATTTTAATTTAGTAACAATATGTATCTTTTTCAGAAGAACTTTTGTTCATATTATTACCTCAATTCCCTTCGTGATATAAAATACTGTCTATTAAATTTAAATAAATTCTTGTAGTGAAGTGATAAAAATGTGTTTAACTAGAAGAGAGCGTTGGTTTGCTAAAGTTGCATTCACAGCTCCGAAATGACACAGATGCAAATTTAATAGACTGTACGATGTGAATTATGGATACATTTAATAGACTGTTTAATAACAGCAGACGTTTACGTTTATTCAATCCACAAGATTGCTGAGATTGATTTAGTGACGTCACAGGAATAGTCAGATTGCTCGGATATTGTTAACATTTTCGTAAGCAATATTTGTCTGAAGTTAAGTAGTGACGCCTGGTGGTGCTAACTGCAACTGTCAAATTTCTGTCGTTGATTACAACTCTTGCCGCATTTTGTTTTATAAATATGAGTTTATTACTAATAATAGAATTCTATCACAAATGGCACATATTTCGTATATTTTGTTAAGATATGTTTGATTACAACTGTTACCGCATTTTGTTTTATAAATATGAGTTTATTACTAATAATAGAATTCTATCATAAATGGCACTTATTTCGTATATGTTGTTAAGATATGTTTTCAACATATTCCAATTGGCTGTAAGATCCAATTTACCCGCGCTAACGCCCACCAGATAATCGGCCAGAAAATAAGCTAATGTGTACGCTCCGACTGACTTTACGAACAGATCGGGAGCACTCGGATCGCTCGGATTAATCTGACTGACTAAACGTAAACGCCTAGTGTTCACAACTATGAAAATTAACGCGAAACGAATGTTGTTACATCTATGTTTTTTCAAACCAACTAAGAAGGAGTAAATACATTTATGTTACTTTTTATGATCCCGCCATCGGCGAGATCATGATTTTATACTATATTTTTATAACAAAATTGCAGCCGCAATTACAGCAATTCTTTTTTGTTGCACGATTTCCGTAATTTGTTGAAATTTGTGCGACAGAATTTTTAATGTTATATAAACTGAGATAGCTAATGTCTGTTTAGATATCTGTCTTATTGCCTGTCGTATTAAAACAGTGTATTAAACATAAGTTTGGAAACACTGTCTATAGTACACAACGTATAATGTATTAAATTTATAGCTGTGAATAGTTGCTTGAGTTACCATATGATAAACTAGTTAGTGACAATCTACAGTGAATAAATCACAGTGTACAGTCTATTAATTTTGGAGCTGTGGATGCAGCTTTAAAGTTGAGAAACTCTACTGTATTAGTACAATGGTACTATTGATACGATATGCATGGAAGTCGAAATGTATATCTGGTTTCTAATAAATATACATATTTAAAGAAAAATTCAATGCCTTATTATCAAAATAATATATCTTAAATTTTACTTAAAACCGGTTTGTTAATTGGCCGAGATCTGAAGATTAAGACGGGATGTCACGCAGTTTTTTTATAGTAGGATAATTTTTTTTATAAATTTTACTGCGGTTCTCTGTTTTAGTACTCTATGTTTAGAAAACTTAATGAATAGTTCAAAATTCAACAACTAAATCGATTTGTACAAATCGATTAAAGAAATATCATAAAATTGTACTTTAATTATACAAGAGGTTGAGAGATTGAAATGTATCACTAAAACTTTGTTAATTATTAAATATCAAAATGAAATGCCATCTCTTGACAATATGTGATAACTAAGAACCAAATCCTAAGACCCAATTAATAAATGATTCAAAACAAGTCTTGCGCTAGCTTTGATAGTATTGTTTAACCACTTGCGTTGATATTTAAACAACGGACCCGCATTATCCGTTCAATTGAATTTATAGAGTATTTCCTCTAGAGATAATTTCTATTATGATGATCTATGTCAAATGGACACCATTTAAATACGCATTGATAAAATTTCTCATGTTAAAATATTAATACTTTTAATAATATCAATAGTTTCTTTGTCAAATTACAGGTAAAATTTAATATGTTATACAAATAGGTATACTAATACCAGGAAAATAGCTGGTATTGAAATTGTAAATGATTTTACATAAATGATGCAATTTAGAAAGAAAAAAAAAAAAAGAAAAAAAATCAAAAACTTTTTTTGTTCTATTTAGACAACAAACTAAATAGTGCAAACGGACTACTGCATACTCCGAATATTAAAAAACTTGTATATCTACTCCTTTAGATAACAGGTGGTCTCTATGTGTTTTGCCACATTTTAGACGAAAATCGCATTGTAATATACAACGTACTTCCTCTTTGCGGACACTTTTTATAAGCGGGATCTTTTTTGGGAATCAATACATGATTTTAATTCTTAAGTTTTGTTTTACACGGATCCTCTTTTAACCGGACCCGGACACATATTTATGATAGTTTTCATCAAGTTTATCTGTTTTAGGTGGATAAAATCGGTAATTCCCCGGTCTATATTATTTGCTCCAACATTCGGTTGCTAACCAATTGTATATTTCATTAGTTCAGTCATTTGAGTCTGAAATAGATGAATCTCTAATACCGATGATATAAATGAGAACAAGAACCCCGAAAATGGAGTAAATTTAGAAACTATCTTAACTATAATATAAAATAATTAGCCTTTGAAAACGATGACGGTAAAGGTCTGAGGTGGCGGACAACTTAAAATAACAGTTTAAAAATATAGTTTTTATGGAAAAATTTTCAATAATTTTTTTTCAACCTGTCTTAAAACTTACACGTGTAATGTTTTTATTTATTATTTTTATTTTTTTTTAAATACCTTCTTAGGCATATCAAAAACAGTTCTTTTTATCATCTAGTACTAGACAAAAAGTAAATCTTGTTCGGCCTAGGCCGATTCGCTAACTTTATAGGCCGCTGGTTGCCAACGCCAACATCACTATCGTGATGTTTGTTCGATAACAAGCGAATGTTTAAAATTATGTCGCTAATTAAAATTGAATGCCAACGCCATCTACGATAGTGATGTTTGTTCAATATCGAGCGAATGTTTGTTCAATAACAAGCGAATGTTTGTTCAATAACAAGCGAAGGTTTAAAATTAAAATGTTTTAAATAAGTTTAATTTTTCTAATTAAAATTACTTTTGGTCATCCAAAAAATTCTTTGCCAAAAAGTTCTTTTTCGTCCTCATCTGTTTGAAGGCATCGGTCATCAAATTCAGATGCGGACGAAAAAGATCCACTTTTTGGCCACGGTACACAAATAACTATTTTCGTTCTTATTATATTAATATGTATTATACAAAATAAAAGAACTGAACGAATTATTTGTTTAATTTATTACAACAGCAAAATTCATACACGCTTTCTTTTACTTTTTAAGAGGACACCACTATTAAGTGGGCCTATATTCGGCAACGAAAAGTGTCAACTCAGGATAGTACACTGTACCCCAAAAAGTTCCGCAATTTCAGACTTTCGCAATTACCATTTAAAAAAATAAAAATGTATTAAAACAACACAATATTTTAAATGAGCCATCGCTGGAGAGTAATTGAGGTTGGCACCTTAATATTACGTTTACAGGTTGGCATCCCCGGCTTGGTCACTCACGCTCAGTACAACTTGTAACTCTATCATAGATCTCTATTAAAGTGTAATTATATTATCAAGAGAACGCTTTTTAATTCGCATTACTCTGCTGTTTTGTGTTATTTTGATTCATAATCAGCCCATAATAATAAGTGGAAAGCGTAGTATTCAAAATCCGAGTTACATAATGCCTTTCGGAACAGAACTATTACATAAGTGTGGGAGTGTCTGTATATATATATTTTTAAATTTATTTTTGCATCTTTCTCGAGTTTTTCGAGAGCTTTCATTTATCATAGTATTACCATAACCCTTCTACCTTCCCTTAGAGAGTAATCGGAATGAAAGACGGATAGTAAATATATTGATTACTTCGAGACAAACGATATAATGAGATGGCAAGTGGTTAAAATATAGCACATCATTGGCAGTTTTATGACAATCGATATGCGTAATACGTTATTTTAGAGCAAGTTGTTAAAATATAGGCTTTTGTTTTTAAAACTAGTAGGTTCAAATTAGTTTTAAATCATTTATAAATTGGGTTTAAGTATAACTTTGTAAGTTGAAATAATAGAAACTACTGTATGGACCAAATAAAAATGTAACATAAAAGTATATAATTAATGAATTAACAGGATTCGGACAAGTGAATAATAAAATAAGTTTATTTTACTAAGCCAACATTACAGTAGCTTGGTTAAATAAACTTGTTTTATTTTTCACTTGTCCGAATCCCATTAATTCATTAATTATATTACCTACGAACATAATTCATCAAACATATAAAAGTATATATAATCAGGAATAAATTAAAAATGTAATCGGAACAAAATTATAAATGTAATCTGAGCGAAATTAAAAAATGTAGAAAATAATGAAATCTGTGTAATGTTGTATTCTAGTTTTGTATGTCTGTATTATTAAACCAGGAATAATATAACCAATTTTGCCTAAACTGATTTCTTTGTCACAAATTCTTTTTATCAGCCATTTTCGGAACATGCTACTTCAGTGATCTGCAGGCCAAACAGTTCAAAAATATGCGTACCGAGGTGAACCACTTCGTCAGACGCTTGCTCCAGCTCGGGCTCACCTCTGTGGCATTTGGAGTCGTTTCCTGTTGCTGCTGATTATTATCAGGAACTTCTCCGTTGGTCTCTGGATCCTCATCGCTGGCATCCTTGCGTTCGTAGAGTGATGCACTCGACACAGTAAACAGACCATGGATGTTGATACGGACCTTTACTTTGATTTTTTGTGATTCACCTTCGGAAGTAGCTTTGATGTCTTTTATCAGCCACTGACCTGTTTACAAATAAAGTATTATAAAATCTTTTAATAAGTCTGATACGTTTATAATAATCAAATAGGTATTTATGTTAACTAGGAAATAAAATAGTACTTTACTCCCGTGCGATGATTTTACTGCACGAGGACATTAATCATCACGAGGGAACTGTCCTACTTTATTCGCGTGCTGATTACAACATTTTTTCTATAAATGTTACTAATCAGAATTTTTGTTTATCTTCACTTTTGACGTTTTAGCAAATAACTGAGAGATGATTTTTTTTCTTTACCTATTTTAATTTCAAAACAAAAAATTAGATTAGAGCGAGTAGCGTCAAGAACATTGTAGCTAGTCTATTTAATAAATATTATTTTGGTTCTTTTTAGAAGTACCTTTAATAAAAAAACAGTACATATATTTAATAATAAAACATTTTTATTATAACTTGTTTAGTAATTACTATTGCGTATAGATGGCAGCTAGAACAATTTATCTATTAAATATGTAGCAAAAAATGGTACATTTGTGTTGCGCTTAGCCACTAACATTATGAATTAAGCGTTGTCTATTAAATCATGAGCTATGAATGAGGCTTTACAGGAAATTAAATATTTAGTGTTGATGGTACACAAAAAGATTAAAAAAACATTATTTATAAATAATACTTAATTTTTTTTGTTATTTCTCTTTTACATTGTGTTTCCTCTCTTTTTATGTATATTTATACTGTATTTGAAAAACAGATATCGGGTCTGAAATATGTATGTCTTTAATTGTTAAAAATAATAAATGTTCAAATTAACACATTAAATTTTGTATCCTTGTACGATAATTTTCTGTGTTCTGAGATAAAACTGACAATGAACAAGTAAGAATCACAAAAAATACATGTTAACAATTACATGTTAATTTAATTCCGATAAGACCTTGAAATGTATATTTTTAATTCCTTCCTAACAAAAATTTGCTATTTTGTTCAATTTAAGTGCATAATGTGAATTATATTTTAATTATTAATAGTATTTTTTTTGCAACTATAATAATAAAGATAATATTGGCGGTGGTCGGTTTCGCTGCTACACCCTGTATAGGTCAAACTTTTCTCCTTGAGGGCCATATATCTGGAAGTTCTTTAACGGGTCACAAGTTAGAAAAATGTAATTTTTCTACTAAATAAGTGATTTTTTACCGTAAACACATGCTTATACTTGTACACATGCAACAAAAACGAGTTTACTCATTTGTTCACATATTCCAAAACATGCACAGATTATTTATTTAATTTGTTATTTTCATAAATAAAATCACAAAAGTTTTTAACATATGTGGGTCGCAGGAACTGACATCGCGGGAGGCATGCTGTCCGCGGATCGTATTTGCCCAGCTCTGGTATACAGCATTAAATCATACTATCGTACAAATCATACAATCAGAGGTACTATAGGAGGTGTGTAAATGAAGTAACCGGACTGGCAACATAGCGTGTGATCTGGCAACATTTGGGACGCGGGACTTGGAGGGGCGGCAAGTACGAGTAGTACGAGTCTGGACTCGCTAGAGTAATTTTGTTGTCCGTAGCGATTTTTTTCGTGAACGTTTTTTCCAGTGCGTTCTAAAAATGAGTGACAATCATTTCGAGCAACGGTGTGCTATCAGGTTTTGTTTCAGACTTGGGCACAGTGCAACGGAAACTTTTGCAAAACTTCAGCAGGCCTAGGGAGACAGTGTTTTGTCAAGGACCCAGTTTTTTGTGGTTTAAGGCATTTTCTGAAGGAAGAGAGTTGATTGAAGATGAATCACGCAGCGGAAGGCCTTCATCTTCAAGAACAGATGAAAATGTCGACAGAATCCGGGAACTTGTGCGTTCAGATCGTCGGTTGACAGTCAGAATAATCGGGGAAGAGTTGAATTTGACTCACACTACATTTCATCAGATTTTGACCACTGAATTGGGGATGAAAAATATCCTTGTCCCACAGCAATTTCAATAAACGAGTTGTGGCTCCTCAGCCTCCTATTCGCCTGACTTGAGTCCTTGTGACTTTTTCCTATTCCCAAGATTGAAAAATCACCTCAAGGGACGTCATTTTGGGACACTCGAAAACATTCAAACGTCTGTAACCGACCAACTGAAAGCTATTTCAGTATCCGAGTTCCAGCACTGTTATGAGGATTGGAAGAACCATCTCCAGCACTGTGTGACTTCCCAAAGAAGTAATTTTGAGGGAGACAATATGGAAATGTAAAAATTTTAAAAAATCAGTCCGGTTACTTAATTTATATATTTTAAATAATCGGCGGCTGATTAATCAGTATCGGCCAATTTACTTATCGGTGCAACCCTAATTAGTATAGATGATTTGTATATATGAGGCCATAACTAATTTTAAATATTAAATACCTAGCTTGAAATTGGAAAGTGGATACAATAAGCTTTATAAAACTAGTAAAGGTAGACTTACCAAGAAGTTTATCTGGGTAAGGAACATCTTTAGGATAATAAGCTCTTAGATTAAACGGCTCTCTTCGGTAGAAAGTCAACATTTTCGAGAACGGTACTGCATGGTTCTGGGGGAAAACTTCCATCTCTCCTTGACCCTCCTCGCCCATACTAACTTCCCAAGCGAGTATCACAGGGAAAGCCTGAACATCGGTGACGCTGAACTCACGCACGCGCACTGCAGGAGACAGCATGGCACATTGAAGGGCACAGCCCCTACTCACGGCCTCATCCTGGTTCAGGGTAGTGCTCGGGGTACGATTGAAAACCTGCTCAATCAGTAGTTTAATGGCGGGGATACGTGTCGAACCACCCACTACTTCTACAGAGTGGATTTCTTCCGGACGCAATTCTGAAATAAACAAAGATTATTTGCATACAATAAAAAAAAACACTTAAAAAATATAGTTAGTAATACAGTAGACGTTTCACTAAAATCTAACAAGCAACGGTTTATATCAGTTAAAAAAGTACTGGGCTGGTTTTCAAAATTCGAACCGGTTAGTAACGTTACCAAATAGTTAAAACGTATCAAAAAGACGATTTGTCTTGATGAATATTGTTTGCAGTGATAAAAGTACAAGTTTAACTACCTGGTCTACCATAAATACTGTCACAAAGTTTCCAAGCAACTTTCACCAACCACCCTGTATATACACTACCGTCCATAAGTTTAATCGCACCTTACAAAAGTAAGCACTAACACAATAAAAAGACGTCTACGTGAAGCAGGTCTCAGAGTTCGTTGCGGTTAAAAAAACACGGGCTACGACCGTCCATAAACAAAAAAGGTTAGCCTGGACCAAAGAGCATAAAAATTGGACGGTAGAAGAATGGAGTAGAGTGCTTTAGTCGGACGAATCAAAATTTGAAATTTTTGGCAATAAACGCCAATCATTTGTTTGTCGTCGGCCGGGGGATATGATGCTGGAACAGTGTATTACCCAAACTGTAAAGCATGGACGTGGTACTATAATGGTTTGGGGTTGTTTTGGTGGTGGTCAATTTGGAAGAATTGTCAAAATTGACGAAAAAATGACGAGAGGTGTATTTGCGGATTTTAAACGAGAATGTTTTAAATTGCGGAGTAGAACTGATTGATGAAGGGTTCGTGCTCCAACAAGATAATGATCCCAAACACACTGCCAACGTGGTTAGAGTACCTAAATACAAAATCTGAGGAAGGACTCTTAAAGTTAATGACTTGGCCACCACAAAGCCCGTACTCTAACCCTATAGAATTACTATGGGATCATTTAGACAGGAAGGTGCGAAAAAACCTGTAACGATACTTTTACCAAAATTTTAGGCCATCGGCAGCTTTTAACAGTGGAGACGGTCGTGCGGTTCTTATTTTAATTAATTGAAAATTATCTGGGCGCCAGCTGGTCTAAATATCTTTATCTATTAGACCGACCAACAAGTCTAATATTGAAAGAGAGAGAGAAATAATAAATTTATTGAAATTTAATAAAATAAATATATTGTAAATAAATAAATGACAATTGAATTTGAAACAACGAAAATAGTGATAAATTAGGAGTTAATTTGGATCACAAATTTTTGCGATGGTCGACCAAAGTGACTATAAAATAAACTTAACATTTACAAAAAAAGAAGTCATTTCCTAGTTAACTCCTATGATAATTTTGAAAATATATCTTAAAATATAGTTACTACAATTTAGATGGTGTATCTACAGCTCTCTCCTTTCTATCGCTATATCCACATATATACACTCTGTCTCTGCTATACGTCGACGGTGGGAGTGAAGAAATATGATATAAAAATGGAAGCCTAAGGTGTTGTGCGGCTTCAAATATTAATACGATCAATATAAATCAGAATAATATTCTTGGTTATAAACCCTTCTTCAATGTAGGGAAAATCCTCCACAATTGGAGTCAACAATTTTATAGATTATAATTGTTATCCAACAAATTATATATACTAATAATAACGTTGCAATACCACATTGAAGATTCCTGTATCGTATTATTTTTTTTTGTCTGTTTATTATTTTCAACTAATGACAACCATAATTTTTTTTCTTAGCCTGCTATATCTGTATACGATATCAAAAGAATAAAACGCCTACTACGAAATAAATTTATAACAAACCTCCAAGGGGTAAAAATGACCTTTGGCATCACTCAAAAATATTTGGAACAACATTGATGACCAATATTTAAACAAAAAAAAGTCAAAAATATTTTTCTTATAAAAACTACTATTAGGGTAGGTGCGATTAAATTTATGGACGGGAGTTTATGTACAGTCTGTTCCAAACGGTTAGGCGGAACTAAATGAGAATTTCGTTCTTTTAGGTTGTCACGAGAAAGGGACCTTGCTTGGGTTATTTCATTTTTCACGTTGGAATGTCAAAATTTAAAATTCCAACAAAGATACCATGGAAACGAATGACATATGTCATATTAAATTATTTTTTTTACATATTTTCATGACAAAAAAAATAATAAATGGGAAATTTGTATTAAGAATGACACAAAAAATCAAAATATAAAGAAAATGACATTTTAAAATGATATTAACCTTAACCAAAAAATGTTTATTGTAAGTAGGATTTACAAAGCTTAAACAAAACGGCCGAAAAGCACTATTTAAACGATGAAAGTAACTAGATTCCAAAATCTAGTTCCGCCTAACCGTTTGGAACAGACTTTAAGTGTAATGTATTTCACAAACATGTTGTCTCATTATATTCATTATTATTAATAAATAGGTAAAAACAAGACTGTGCCAAATCTATTATATTATCAAAAATATGCTAAGGGGAATAAAAATTGTACAAATTTATTTTTGTATAAAATGTCTTATTTTGTATTGCGTAACTAAGAGGGATACTTAATTTTTTATATTGTATATTTATAATAAAATATACAAGGGTGGTAATTCTGAAATGGCACCTTTCAAAATATTTGACATGTCAATCATAATTTTGAAATCAATTTGGCATCTGACATACGTAACTTTTGAGTGAATATAACCTCAAATATAACGACACTTAACCAAAAATATAAAAGGCAGATATACAAGTTGACATGATTCCATAAAAGTAAAGGCTATTCCAAACATTTAGGCGGAACTAGATTTTCAATTTTAGTAACTTTTACCGATTAAGCGAGGCTTTTGATAATTTTGTTTAGCAAAGGCCTACTTCAAACCATAAAAGAAGAGCTCATGAGAAAATACAAAAATGAAAATTCCAGTCAGTTCCGCCTAAACGTTTGGAATAGCCCAGCGGTTCCCAAACTTTTTTGACCGTGACCCGCCTCGAGGTTTTAAAAATTTTCGCGACCCACCTTATGAAAACAAAACATTTATTTACAAAACAAATTTTATTTTAAAGCAGTAGCTTTATAGTAATAAATAGTAATAAAGAGTATAGTATAGTAATAAAAAATATAATATAGTAATAAAGAGCACAAATACACCTATTCTAGTGATTAACTGATGTAAAAAAAATAATATGTACAAAAAAATCTTTTTTGTTTTTCAATTTTTTTCGCGACCCGGTAATATTTTTCTGCGACCCGGTGCCGGGTCGCGACCCACACTTTGGGAAACGCTGGAATAGCCTATATATTTACACCATAACAGTCACCAAAGTAACCAGATCTAGTTGCGATTTACAAAATGAAACAGATAATACTTGATATTGTTTTCTTTTAATTTTATTAAAAGGCAATAAATAAAAAAGATATTTGTTTTTTATTTCAGAATCATAAAAACAATAGCAATATAAGGACGAGAAAAGTGGTTTCAAGTTGAAAGAGAAGAAGGACTCAATGCAGTGATGTTAATAGAAGAATGCAAGTTATGCTGTCACATAGGGGCCCGATGCCCTTGGGGGCCCCTTAGACGATTTGATGAATAATGGCGGTATTCTGTAGTTTCCATCATAACACCCGTTAACTTAACACCAATGAAAATAACATCGCTTTATTAAATCAGATTTAACATTGCTTTAAAAATCCGTATTCTGAACAACCCGATGTTTTAGCTTGTATCCGGTGAAAAAATTAACATTGGAGCTATTTTCACATTTGTTTTGATATCTGTTAGAATTACGTTTTGTTAGGTTAGTGTTTTTAAAAACAGTTGAAATATTATTCAAAAATAAGAATGAGAAACAAAAAACATCCAAAATATAATACAATTTCAAAAAAAAATTAAATTTGAAGGCTAAACAAAAGCAGCCACAGGTATGGTTTTGAATAGTATTTCAAGTGTATTTAAAAACACTAACCTAACAAAACGTAATTCTTACAGATATCACAACAACCGTGAAGATAGCCCCAATTTAATTTTACACAGGAAACAAGCTATAACATCGGGATTTAGACTTGATTCAAACAGAGATGAGTACACTAATAAAAATGTGCACAAACCATTTTTCGTCTGGACGGGTCTAATTTACTTATAATATAGGGGTGTTAAGTTTGTTACTCATAGCCGTAGAAGTGTTGTATGAGTTAGGAGCTTTCATATCTATTTTATTAGAATAAACTTTTAATCTAAAATCGTATTTTTTAACACGAATTATTTGATAGTGAAAAATGTAAGTAAAAAATACATATTTGGTAAAACACAGTAGAATAACTTGAGGTTATAAAATTAATTAAAGTTTTGATTTTAAAAACAGTGTTTTATAAAATGAAGAAGCAATTAGTGGGAAGTAAAGGGCAAGTGCATCATAGCCAGAGCCACGAAATTATTAATAATGTTATGCAGTTTATGAAGGTGGAAGCTAATCTGAAAAAATTGCTGTTACAAATTTCCGGGAACGAGTTATTGCGACGACTGGCATCTCTAAGAATACATGTGACCGAATTTCTAAAGAGGCAAATTGTGTAGAAGGTGATTATTTAATATATTTTATTTATTTTTTTTATTCCGTGTTTTAATCTAAAATTTTCTTTTAGGCCATCTTCTTCTTTCGTCAAATATTATTTATAAGAACAACTAAATGTTGTATTTATTTTAGATTTTACATATTTTACATATTTTAGATTAAGTATGAAATATTAATTGTTTAGATTTACTTTTAAATATTTTATATTAAATTATATTTATTTTATATTCATTATTATTTGTTTGTGTAACAAAATAATGCTAAATAAAGTGTAATTTAAATTTATATTTTAATATATAGCTTTTAAATCGTTCCCGAACTAATTGAATAAATATTATTATTTAATTGACCCATTTGGTTTAAAAATATTTTGTTTATCTCTGCTACTAGCGTTGCCTTGTTTGAGCAGTTCTGTAACGGTCGAGTATCCTTCTCTGTTTGAATGTCTACATCGGGTTGTTCAGAATATAGATTTTTTCAGCGATGTTAAATCTGATTTAATAGAACAATGTTATTTTCATTGGTATTAAGTTAACGGGTGTTAGGACAGAAACTTCAGAATACCGCCATAAAAGGTATTTGTTGTCTACCAGATGGACGTGACCCACAGTTTGGAAATTGCTTTTCTATGTACGTTGTTACCTGTCACTATTTTAAAACTTGTTAAGGAAGAGCCACATCTTTTGTATACTAAGGGGTAAAAAATGTATCAAACCGCTTCTCTATTGTGTGTTGACATCTGATACTTGTTAATAGAAAAGGATATACTTGGAAACACACATATGGTTGACCTTGAGGGTGTTTACTACAGCAATTACGGGGCAGGTTAAGGTAGGGGAATTTAAATGGTTGCTGGGCAACTGTTACTATGCTAAATACTCCAGAAAGAACTGCTGTAAATTGTTCAAATTTGCTAATAAAATATGTAATTACAGTACACTTGCGTTTGTATGAACACGAAAAATTTGAGCTTATTCATATATGCGAGACTGTTCACACTACTGAATCTTGAAATAATACAACCCTGGGGGTCTATTCTGTAAGCTTTCAAATACTTTTTTTTCAGTGTCCTGTCGACAGTTCCCACAGTACAGTGTAAAAATGACTGTCGACAAGTTATAGAATAGTTCTCCTGAAGTATTTTCAGACCTTTATTATTGCTGTCTACACATTACACCAGTGGTACTCAACCTGGTCCCTACCGCCCACTAGTGGGCGGTAGGAATTTTTTGGTGGGCGGTAGGGATTTTGTCCAATGCTGGCTACTTAGCGTTTTTTTTTTTAATTTAATTGACGTTTTAAAAACATTAAAATGGAAATTTTTTAAAGTATTATTTAAAAAAATTTCATATCATTATTGAAAAACATTTTCATTAAGTTTTCATGAAATTCTTTACTGTTTCTAGTTAAATTTCTCAAAATATACAATTTTTATAGCCCGCGCATAAGTTTAGTTCACTTTACGTGAAACTAAATGGCGCGAAATTTGTCCCCACTCCCTAGCATTAGACAGACGCTGGTCAGTAACTACACTGTAACTACATGTTTTCATTAAACCTCTACTCAAAAATTACGGGTAAGGGAAGTGTGGGTACTGTGTTACACAGGGTACTTTGTGACATCCAACGTTGCCACGTTTTGGTGCATGTATATTTGTTGTGTTTAATAATAAGAGATGATGCAGTAAGTTGTTTTATAAAGATTTTTGCAGCTAAATTTTGCGAAAGTATTTGGTAAGTTATTATTATTATAAAACAAGGTGGGCGGTATGAAAAATTTTCTACCTTTAGAGATGCTAAAGTGGGCGGTAGGTATGAAAAGGTTGAGTACCCCTGCATTACACTATGTGTATTAATTTATAATTTTCCATTTTTATTCACGGGTTTTCAGCATTTCTTGTTCACTTTAAAATTTTAATTAGTGTTAAATTTTGCCTGAAAGTTGCTACGTTCTGATTTATTTTTTATGGAACAGATTGGACACAACAATGACCGATGGCGGAGCTATTATCGCTGTAAAACAGCTGATCGAAACGAGTAATGTGAAAGTTGTTCTCATTTGTTTACATGTTAAATCTTCGATTTACAATAAATAATTAAGAGCTATCCTTATTAAATCATTTTAATTATTTAAGTGCAACACCTTCTTTTAAGTGTGTCGTTGAAGGAGAGGAGTTGTTAAACGCCGATCGTGTTTTATTATACGGAATTTCGGGAAAAAATGATGTCAGGGTGGCGACATATGTGGGTTATGTTTACAAACAAGCAGTCTAAAATCACCACCTCACAGTCACTGGAAAATTAAAACTGCAAGATAACCTGCAACTGCAAACCGCAACCTTAGTTAGAATCTCGCTGCGTAAAAAAATTAACCAAAAACGAAAGCAAACACTTCAATGAAGCTGTATCAGAATATCTACATACAATATTTGAGACTGCATGCCCTAATCCTGTATTAAAGTTACTAGTAGATATTTATTTAGGTTCGAGAAGGATTTTTATAATTGAGTATTTATTGTCTGTTGAATATTTTTAATAAATACTAGTTTGTTAAATATTAATAAGTTTATATATTGATATTGATGTAATCTGTAGCTTTTAAATGTTTTCAGCACACTTTCAGCATACTTTCACTCTTTATCCCGTATTTATAGCATTTTCTCATGCTTTTTTACCTATTTATCTCTTCCACAACACCAAGTATATTTATTATATTCACAAATTGTTTTCCATTTGGAAAAAATGGAAGTGAATGTTTCTCTCATTTCTTTTCCTAGAGTGCCAACCAAATACACAGCAGTTTATGTTATGATACTCATTATAAGACAAAGTAATCAACTAAGATCAATAAATACTAATTAATTTAAAAAAAAAAACACAAAATATAAAAACAATGTTACAAACAAACTGCAAAGTTTAAACGCGATACAAACAACACGAAGTAGCATAGTAAACAATAAAAAGTTACTCGTTCCACTAGTTCAAATTCTGTCCGCTTGGTATCACTTCATAGCGCTGTTGAGCCCAATAGCAGATTTAGCTACTCTATATTTCTTGAACAACGCGGTGACACTCAAGCCCTTATTATGGTCTTCTATAATTCTAAATTTCTCAAATAAAGTTAAACACTTTATTTTACACTGGTAGGAGTAAAGAATAGGTGACTAAACGACTGCGCATGCGTCACACACATTAGTGTGAATTATTTAGTGAAGTTGCTGCCCTCTGTAAAGGAATTTGTAACTTTGTAGTCGCCTATTCTTTACTCCTTTTTTACCCATTTTGAAACACGCTATTCACAAGTAGAAAAACTCGCGTTTGCACAATTGCACACAAACTGCAAATAAGGTTTTACCTATAAATATTATATGTATGCAAGTTTTAACAAGTCGAATTACTAATACGTTTAGCGCCATAGCGGTTCATAGGGACCGCTGTCAGTTTCTCCCAAGGGACCATGGCGGTCCGTACGGACCGCTCGGCAATATTTACAATTTTATTACCGTACAGGCCAGGGTACTTATGCCGATGCTTTTTAACATGCTGTATGACCCACTATGACCCCAGGGGCATGTTCTGCACTATGAATATTTAAATTCGATTTCCGTTTATATAATAATTAATTTAAAAGTTTCCTATCCATGGATACCGAAACTTATCGACGCAATAGCAGAATTTGGGTTTCTGGAATGTATTTTTCTATTTATCGATGAGATATCGAACCAATAACTTATTGATACGTTATATTGCCAATGAGCACTCTTTATCGTATTGATAAATATGTGAATTGTCATCTAATGTCAGTTCTGACATATGACAGATAAGGTTATTTTGCAATTGCAATATATTTTTGAAAAAAATATATTTTTATTACAAGATATAATAGTAATTGCTTCTTAAAATCATATATTTTAAGATATTCTTATACTGTTATAGAGGTAAAATGGACAATTCAAGTTCTGATGAATTTGATGAGGATGTTGTAATTGCAGTATGTTTATTACATCGGAGAACTATCAGAGATAAAAGTGACCCATTCCGCATTTATAGCGAACTAGAATTTATTCAACAATACCGGTTAAGCAAATGAAAATGCATGCAATTATGCTGTCTAATTGGAGGTGATTTAGAACCCATGACCCAAAGAAATAAATCTATTTCGGCACAGCTTCAAATTTTAATTGCGTTGAGATTTCTGGAAACAGGGGCTTTTCAAATGCTAGTTGGTGATGATGTGCATGTACTCAAAAGTACAGTTTGCTAAAAAGTAATTGTTAAAAAAGAAATACATTGAATTGCTCTGTTGAGACCGCAGTTTATTTATATGCCGGTAAATAAAGAGGAAATTTTGAAAATCAAAAAAAAATATGTCTGTTGCAAACTTTCCGTGTGAAATTTTTACACATTTTTTCTACCATTTTTTAACAATCTATTTTTAAACTAATTGTTAAAAATATATATTTTTGTAAATTATTTTTGACACTGACATTGACTATTGTCATATTCAACAATTGATCACATAAATGACAAGAGATTTTATAAATATTTTGGCTGTGTGAACTGAAATGCATACATATCGCTACAATAGTTATTGGATACAATAAACATGTCAGATGAAAATCGAGAAACCGTCAAAAAGTTATCGACTCGATAAGGTTTATTGTATCGATAACTATTGAGGCGATATCGTGTCAATAAGATTTTTTTCTAGAAACCGGCCCTAAGAATATTTGAATATTTACCGGTTTATTATAAATATATAATGACTTAGAAGGCCAAAAAACAAATTTGGCCCCACGAACTTTTTTGTAAATATCCTTTTGGCGCTAAACGTGCTAACTGTTCACATTACTGAAGGTTCAATTTGTTCACATTACTAGATAAAACCATTTCGCTGTTTACGTTATTGAGTAGTTCACACTTGCGGATGTTCACGTAAACGCGAGTCAACCGCAATACTTTTGACGGATTTGTGGGTAATAATTGATAGGTATTATTTTATTATTTTTTGTTTTAAAATAAGATATTAATAATTTTAATAAGGATAACAAAAGTTGAATAACTTACTTGACTGCTCAAGGCATGAGCGTAAACAAATTTCAACTCTCTGGAAAAGTTCTGCACAGAGAGTTTCCATGTCTTGACGCTTCATCTGGCCATGTACGTCCTTATCATCCATGAAACATTCTATGTTCAAAGGCAACATAGTTGAATTGGCAGACATTTGCTTTTTAATTTTTTCTACTTCAGCTAATAGACGTATAAAGGCCCTATAAAAACAAAAGAATATAAAATGATTTTGAAAAATAAACTGTGAAGTGTGAATTTTCACACATTCCAGGGTTTTGTAGGTATTTAATAAATGTACGAAGCTAACAGAAGTCTGGATGCCTACGACAACATTTTTTTCTATAATCACATCAAAATCAAAAGTTTTTTGATAATCGTTTTTTATTTAATATTTGAGTACTAAAGCTGCGTTCCGAGCTTTTAAATTAATAGACTGTAGATTCAATTTAACTTTGAGACTTTATTTAACTTTTCAAACTAGATTCAGTCAGACTTTTGTTTGACGTACAAATACTTTGTAAAGCTGCGTTCAGAGCTCTTAAATTAGTCGACTATAGACTTGTGAACTGTTGATTGTCACTAACAAGTTTGTCATATGGTAAGGCGAGCGACCGTTCATACCTCAAAATTTAATACGTTGTACGTTGCCGATTGTGGATAGTTTTCTAAAATTTGTAGTTAGTAAGTTGTTTTAATGAGACACACATATAAACATATTGACTTACTCAGTCTATATCGGAGAGAACGTTCACATTGTATGCATTTACATAACCTAACAAAATGTCATCGCGCCGATTACAACAAATCTCGCCCAAAATTACAAAGACTAACAGTAAATATGATCAATTTAGGTAATTAAGTTAGTTTTAGTTACTAATAATCTATGACACCAGAATTAGGATAACGATAATAAATAATAAACATTTTACGAAGCCACCGTAGTTGGTTTAAAGACATACAGATGTCGCACTATTCGTAACTCACTAATTTCCTTAAGCTGTAAACGCTACCTACAACGTTAAAACAATCTATTAAAACTATCCATAATGCACAGTGCAGAGTCAACTAATTTAAAGAGCTCTGAACGGAGCTTAAGATTAAAAATTATTGTAAATAATTTGCAGAAAATTCATTACAATAAAATTTAAATTAAAAAATCCCAGCGATTGTTTCTACATTTAATACGTATCCAAGTCTTCATTATATTAATAAGAAATATATAGATAAATGGTTAATTTTTTTTTTTAATTTCAGTTTGGCATGTTTCACTATTATTAATACGTTATTTGAAGTACTTCACACTATAAATGATTTTTCCCCTTTGATACAATAGGTTGAATCATGACGTATGATAGCACAGTTATTTTTTTTTTATTATACTTTTAATTTCAAAATGTGACATACACTACTTTAGCCATAAATATAAAAAATCCATAACATTTTTTACTAGCCATAATTTTGCCACGAATTAAAAAAATAATTAATTTTGTCAAATACACAAAAAAACTGCACTATTTTCAAAAAACGCAATCTGTTCAAAAATTTCTTTCGTACGTTTCCACTTCCGATCCATGTATATTACCTAGAATGTTTTCAAATTTTTAGTTTTACCTCTTTGGGTTAAAGGGTGCGAGGCAGTATTTTTTTTAGTACATTTTTGGAAAAACGTGTTAAAACAAAGAAATTTTATAAAACTACTTTCGTGTTAAAATAAAGAAATTTTACGAAACTACTTTCCGTTCTACGTCTTAAAAGCTCTTTTTAGCGTTTTATAGGTATGACCAAAAAACCCTTATAGCTAAACGGCTAAACTTAGAGAGTTCAAATTTGGCATGCTTATACAACTCTTTGATCCGCATATAGGAAAATACTAAAACATCTAAAAAACATATCCCCCTAAAAATATAAACAAATATATGCTAATCGAATATATATATATATTATTTCAAAATTCTGAGTAGGGTATCAAATGAAAGCCTTTAGTACAATAAGTTATTTTGATGAGATTTTTGCCAAAATAGATCATATTAGTAACTATGTCACAAAATGGGATTCAGTGCTGCCGCCTCGCGATTGGATTCTTTTAATTTGAATTTAGCACGTTGTTTTTTTGTTAAATTGTATTTTGGAAATATAAATTAATTTTTCAAAGTAAGAGAATACTTCACATCAAAACTACAAGTCAATATTTATTTATTAAAATTAAAATTATAATTTAATATGTTATTATTTTTGCAGAACAATATTATTTTGCAGGGTAATTTTGAAAATTTTACGTTAATAATCGTTATTATGGCAAGTAACATAGCAATAAGTCTGTATGCCATATCTAAATGGTTTGAAGGTTTTTATTTTATCCATTATTGTTTTTCATTTTCATCTGACAAAAAACGAAAAAAATTGCAATTAAGAATGTAGCTGTAATAGTTACAATTTGGAGCAAAACAATACACCATTATGCATTCTAAAACAAAATATATTTTTTTTTTTTTTTTTAATTTTTAATGGCCTTTGCTACTGTGGCAATTAGCCAGGACAATTTTTGTTTGAGAAAATTTCCATGCCATAACCGGGATTTGAACCCGAGCCCCCATGGTTGGTAGTCAAATGAGCTGACCACTACGCCATAGCGACCGGCCAAAATATTAATGATTACTTGGTGTTAATTAAATACATACTAAAGATATTTCGATTTTCATATTATTTAAAAACGTAACCTATAAATATATCTTCGAATCAGTATCTATATATTTATAAAATCATTATTCTATAATATAAAGTATCTGGACTGTATATATTTATCGAAAATACATATTTTTTGCTCCAAAATTGATATCCATAAAATTAAGATAACAAAAGTATTGTCACATGTATTTTAAACCAGTCAAAAACTTCAAAAAGACTCAGCTCTCAGATGGCAGCACATGTATGTGACGACACAGTAATCCGGTCTATTATGAAAAAAAAAAAAAAAATATGTCCCACACCCTGTAGCCCAGATGGTTTAAACTAAAAATCTGGAAAAATTCTAAGTAATGTACATTGTTGTGGAATTTTTGATTAGATTATGTTTTCGGAAAATAACGCATTTTTTGTGTTTTTTGGTTGACGATTTACGAAAGTTATAGTAATGTAACACATGGTTAGCTGTTAGATATTTAAATCAGTTTTGTTTGGGTACATGTTTAGATATCATGCGATGCCTGTATCACAGAAAATGCTGAACTAGCGTCTGGACCGCAGACAATGAACGATTATATTTTTGTGATAATTTAACACACAAAACATTTTCAGTATGTCAAGTTTAACCGTTGTGTGTGGTCCAACGTGAATGTGTCATATGTAGTTATTCGTAATATTAGTTTTTCACAATAAATAAGTTACTCAACTTGTGTTATATGTGCTTACGCGAAACCACCCTGTGCAAATCCTAACAGGTTATGGGCCCAGGTGCGTCGCATATAATCAAGGAAGTTCGGTAAGTACGTGGAATCGGTTTATGTGCAGTGTTTTAGTGTCCAGTTAAGTGACAAAGTGAAATAAACATGAGTGCACAAAACTTTACGCGTATTGAAGCGCTGAACAAAGAAAACTATGACACTTGGCGAATGCAAATGCAAGCATTATTAATTAAAAATGACGCGTGGACATACGTAAATGGGGAATGTGTTCAACCAACCGTGGTAACGGGTGATACAAACTCAGAAAACGCAGCGAAAGCGTGGATTAAAAACGATTTAAAGGCTAAATCGGACATAATACTGTGCATCGGTGCGTCGGAACTGAAACTTGTTAAAAACTGTGTTACATCGCGCGCGGTTTGGACAAAGTTGGAAGAATATTATTCATCCAAGGGACCTGCTCGTAAGGCTACCCTGTTGAAACAACTAACCCTTTTACGGATGAATGAAGTCGAAGATGTTCGTGATCATGTCTCAAAGTTTTTTGATGCCGTGGATAAGCTCGGAGAAATGGAAATTGACATAAACCCGGATCTACTGGCCATCATGCTACTGTACAGTCTACCGTCATGTTTCGAAAATTTTAGGTGTGCAATCGAATCGCGCGACGAACTACCGTCACCGGAGATTCTTCGCATTAAAATAATTGAAGAAAGTGATGCACGTAAAAATAAAAATAAAAGTGACACCGCTAATGATACACAGACTGCCATGTACTCACAAAAGAAATTTAATAAATCGCGTTTCGCGTATAAAGAAAAGTACTCAAAATCGGAAGATCGCGATAAAAATAAAGTGTTTAAATTTCGTTGCCATAATTGTGGAAAAATCGGACATAAAGCCGCGGATTGTAGATCTCGTGAAAAATCGAAACAAGATGTTAAAAGTGCGGGAAACGTTATGTACACTGCGGACGCTTTTCACGCGGGAACAACGCATCATAACGCGAGATGGTGTTTAGACAGTGGCGCAACATCACATATTTGCAAGGAAGCTAGCGATTTCGCAGATCTTAGCAGTGCAAAAGGAACATTGAACATGGCGAGCAATCATTCTTCGGACATTGTTGGAAAAGGAACCGCATCGCTATCAGCGGACATTTACGGTGATACTAAAAAACTTTCAATACTTGAGACTTTACATGTGCCGGATTTACGCACGAACTTACTATCGGTCGGAAAAATTACTAACAGTGGTGCTAAAGTGATTTTTAAGAAAGACATTGCATTAGTTTACGATCGAAAAGGAAAAGTGATGCTAGTTGCCGATCGGATTGGTGACTTGTACTACGCGCGCGAAAAACAAACGAAAGAGACAAGCGAGACACGAAGCACAGCTCTTGCCGTGAAGAATTCTTCCGAACTGTTGATGATATGGCACCGACGCCTAGGTCATCTCAACGTAGCCGACGTTCGCGAATTAATAAAGAACGGTCAAATCGCAGATATGGACCCTGCGCGAGTTATTGAAAAATTGGACTGCGATGTATGTCACCGAGGTAAAATGACACGGAACGCATTTCCAAAGAAGTCAGAACGGGAATCAGAAATGCTGGCTATTATACATTCCGACGTGTGTGGACCCATGCGTGTCGAGTCGCTTGGAAAGGCTCGTTATTTTGTCACATACATCGACGATAACTCGAGATGGTGTGAAATACGGTTCGTCAAATCCAAGGATGAAGTTGCTGAAATAACAAAAGAAGTAATTTCTATGATGGAAACCCAAACCGGAAAAAGGGTCAAATGCCTACAAACAGATAACGGCACGGAATACACGAACAAGCAAGTTGACGAATTCCTCAAGAAGAAGGGGATCATTAGGCGATTGACAGTCCCGTTTACTCCTGAACAGAATGGGATCGCTGAAAGGAAGAACAGAACTCTAATGGAAATGGCAAGATGTCTACTCATCCAAGCAGATCTTCCACCAAGTTTTTGGGCTGAAGCAATCAGTACTGCGAATTACATACGAAATCGTTGCCCTACCAAGAGTCTAAATGGTCTAAGTCCAATAGAAGTATGGACGGGAAAGAAGGCCGACTTAAGTCAACTACAAGAATTTGGGTCAAAAGTATATTTCCTAAACAGAAAACCAGGACGAGGAAAGTTGGAACCAAAGAGCCTGGACGGAATATTTCTTGGATACGATCACCATTCCAAGGGATTTAGAATCTGGCTACCAAAACAAAGAAAAGTAGGAATTTACAGAGACGTAAGGTTCTCGAAGACCAAAATCGACAAAGGAGAAGGATTCGCAGACTTCATACCCAAGGAGATGGACGACCGAAAAGAAACAGTCGAAATACAAATCAAGGAAACTGAAGACGACGAGAATGCCGAGAATGAAGTACAACCCATCGATGTACCAGGAAATGTTTCGGCACCTCCACCCCGAAGAGGTCGTGGTCGCCCTAGAAAATTGCGAACAGGATCACGAGGAAGACCCCGGCTTGAATACGCGAAACCACCCTGTGCAAATCCTAACATTAGCATACCCACAAGCTACCCAGAATTCTAGGTTCGCTCCCCGTTAGAGGAGACAATTTTATTTTTGTTTTTTTCCATTTTATTTTCTTTAAATTATTTTGTCAAAATTCTAGTTATATTTTGGTAAATGTAGCAATTAGTTTTTAAGAGCGTAAATTTAATAACCAGTTGCAATGTTGGAATTATATTTTCATTCTATGTGTCAGGTATACGAAACAAAAGGGGCGGATCATGTGACAACAAATGGAAGCCATAGGCGCAATTTCAAAATCTTAACGAACCTTAGTATATAAAAAAATACTGCACATATTTAGAAACCTAAATAATGGTATTCGTACTAAAATTAACAAAAAAATATTTTAACATAAAATTTGTTTTTAAAGTTCTTAGATTAACAAACGATAAATTATTTTAAAAATATCGTTCATTTTGCCGTGATTACTACAAAGCAAAGTTTGTCCTACATACTCAGCAGGCTGCCTTCACTTATTATATACCTGCGAAACACTGAAATGTGTGAAAATTCACACTTCACATCACTTTTTTTTTAATACCACACAATGATTTAAAAAATTAACTAATTTTTTCAACGACGCACAAAAGTCGATGTATTTCGAAAAACTAACCTGATCAAAAATCAGGTGTTTTTAAGAGTGACATATCGTCTTATAATCGTCTGAAATGTGTAGAAACCAAATATGAGGCCAAAAAAATATAACCTCCAATTTTATTAATATAGATAAAAAAAAAAGTTTTACCTTTGATTAGATCTGGCATCGATCTTATACCTAACTTGAAAATCTTTACAGAACTGCTCAGCTAATATTAAGTCAATATCTCGGCCACCTAAATGGGCATCTGCTGCTGAAGCAAGCATTCTTAATTTCCCTTTATTGAATGCACATGCAGAAACTTGTAACGAACTATGTCCACAATCCACGAATATAACATTACGAGGTTTCTCTTCTGGTGCTGGCAAATCTTGTTTGTAAATACCATAAGCGAGAGCAGTTGCTGTTGTTTCATTCATAAGCTTTAGAACATTTAAACCAGAAATAGACGCTGCATCTAATAAAGCTTTACGTTCAGTATTTGTATAATATGATGGAACAGAAATTACGCAGTCGTTGATTTGAGTTTGAAGAGCGTTTGCTGAAACATCTTTTAGTTTTGTTAAAAGCATAGCCGTACATTGCTCTGGTGTAAATATATGTTCTTCGCCTAAGTAGTACGCCTGTAAAAAGAAATAAAAAATACATTAATGTTTACCTTTGTTTAATTATATAATATTAATTTGTATAAAAATAATTTCCAACGCCTATGTAACACATAGGGCAGAAGAAGTGATTTGTTTCTAGACTTTCGGCACTATATGAATCGGCGTGACGTTTCGACCAACTCTAATCTCCCTGTACGGTCAATCTCACTCATTTTAAGTATTATTAATAAAAAATAAAAGTTATTAAAGTCAGTTTAAGATAACACTAATATGAAGTCAAAGTTGAAAATTGTGTTGCGTTGCCAGTTATTTGTTTAAGTCTGTTCTACGTAGACTGTCGTAGCGTAGTGGAAACACATGTGCGCTGCGTTGCCAAGGTCTCTTTTCGAATTCCGTTCAGGCATGGAATAATTTTCAAAAATAATAATTGTCCTGGCTAATTGCCAAAGCAGCAAAGGCCATAAAAATTTAAAAAAATAAAAGTCTGTTCTACAATATACTTTTCTTCGTAGCACTACGGAATTTTGGCGTAGTATTGACGCAAAAAATATAATGTGAAACATAATACTTCCTTCAAACTTTTAATGCTATCCGCCATACTACTCAACTTTTCAAACTAGATTCAGTGAGACTTTAGTTTGTTCTAAGCTGTATTGTTTTAACATTTTTAATAATCCTGATTGAGATTTGGTCTTGTAAATAAAAACTATACTGGCTAATGGTTGCTACAGTGAGATCGTTAATTCCTAAGCGTTACATAATAGTAATCAATGAGTTAAAAAATACCAAAACTGTATTCCAATTCACAGCTGAAAGTCGTAACTTTACAAAGAACCAATCAGATCTTACCCGAGAAACAACAATAATCCGTTCCGAACTTCATATTTGTTGTTAATTCATTGGCGTGTGGAGAAAAACAGTGTTCATTTAATAATTAATTGGTATAAGGTAATAAAAATCGAATCTACGCCATGTGTACATGTCCTTGGAAATAAGTTTGATAACTAAATGTTTTTGTTAATTATTACATAACGCTCAGAAATAAATGATCTCACTGCATAATCTATATATATATATATATATATATAAAAGAGGAAAATTGTTTGTTTGTTTGTACCTTTGTTCGTTATAAATTCTAAAGACTTTTAAGGTTTCATATTACAGTAATACCCCGCCACTCGACGTTAATTCGTTCTGAAAAAGCGTCGATTGGCGAGTCGAATTTCTCCATAAGAAATAAAAGGAATCATATGTACATAAAACATATACATATAAGCAAATACATATATGTATATGTTTTCCTTTTAGCTATGCATGCATTTCTATCCTTTGGACCCATGATTATAAATATAAATCGCTTATTTTAGCAAAAAATAAAAAGTACATAGCTGCACTAAATCTGAGTTGTTGTCGTCAAGATATCTAGGCGCGAACTGCTGGCCATGCGTTCATTTTGCTTTGTTTACCAAAATACGTATCACGTGATCGGTACTCGATCACGCGTCGGATAGCGATGCTCCGTCGACTCTCACTCTCGACATTTACGTCGAGTGGCGAAAACGTCGCGCTAAGAAGCACTCGAGTAACGGGGTATTACTGTACTACAAAAAATTCCACGAGAGCATATATCGCAGGTCAATAGATAACTCACAATTATCATTTATTAGTTTTGATTTTCCGCGAAAATTATAACGCTCAGATCACTGTGGAATATCTTCGTTACCTTTAAAGATTTACGAAGAAAAATTACTTTAATGGATAGAGTATTTACAAACGGAAAAAAAAAGCCTTTTGATTCATGTATCTATCGTTTATAGATCAGAAGTAATCACAGAAAGAAACATCATAGTAAATAAATTAATCTGATGCGTGTATTGGTAGATGCTACTTCTGATCGTTCGGTGGTAAAGCGGGGTGCAGGACGATTAACAATACTGATAGTTCAAAAATTCAAGTTGTGCTTAATTGAAGTAAATTTTAAATTGTGTTTTGATTGTTTATTATTTGTATATTACTGTATTGATTATATTAAATACTAACATCGAAACTTTCCTTCAATATTGTGTTTTATTACACTACATCTTTTGTTTATCATTTCTCATATTTGTTTTTGACATGCGCAATACATTGCTAAACCCTACATAAAACTATTTTGATAAATTAAACGTACTGGTAAAGTAATAAGTAAAATCGAAGGTAGTATGTTGGTATTTATCATTGAAATAATTTGAATTTTTTGATTGTGCAGCAATCATTTATTTAAATATAGAAATAAATTATGAATTAAAATATTTTTGATAAATTATTATTTTCCTCTCGAGCATCGTCGGTCTATATGTCTAATAGTTAAATATAAACTAACATAATTCAACGATATTTATAAATTGGTTAAGTTGGCAGTGGTAAGTACGAAATGACAGAAGGTGTTGAATGCCTATTTCTGTCGCTTTTTACTTCAGAAGGTAGTTTGAAAAGTTTAAGTGACGTTAGAAGTTTGAAAGTACAGTGAAAAGTATTGTATAATGTAAAACAGCCTTTATAAATGTTAAACAAGTTATGTCCAACCACTGCAAAAAAGAGATTGAAAACCTACATTTTCTAGGCAGCAATGGGGCTAATATGAATTTTGATATAGAGCAGTGCTTTCCAACCGGTATATCGCGACTCAATAGAAAGGGTGTCGCCAAATTTATAGTTTAAATTGCACTATTTACTAGCCCCGTCTCAGTGAAGTTGCACCATCTATCAATAATAGTGTTTTCAAAGAAAATATTTATATTAGAAAGGAAATTTATGGGTATATATTCAATTATATAAGGATGTGGGAAGTGTTTATTAATATTTTACAAAATATATATATATATATATATATATATATATATATATATATCTTAACAAATGAAACACAAAGATTGTAGTTGGTATTATCACAAAATAAAAAGACAGAAATGATTCCTTTTCTCATGTACATTTGTGCTGTTAAGTAAATGATAAATGAAATATTTCAACATTATAAGTAAGACCCCCACCCCCAATAATCTTCTTGTTAAAAACTGCATTTGAGAGAAAACCAAAATGTTTCCTTATATACATTTTTTATGTAAAGTAAATAAGTGAGATATTTCAATATTTTATACAATATTTTAGAAAATATTTTAGTGAAATACTTTTAACAAAGTACTGTTATAAAAACCATTTATCTTAAATTATATTTACTTTATTTTAACACAAACTCACAATTTTCATGATTTAAATAGTTGGGCCAACATCTCTGAGACGGGGATAAAAGTAAAAAAAAAACGATTTTGTTTATCGCCTCTCCAAATTTTGTGAAACAGACGAGCGCGGATTCGCCTATGCCTAACCCCGGCGCTGAACCAAATTCGTGATAGTCAATAATGTCCCTATCTAAATAACTCTACTGACGTTACTCTGAACACAACATGTTAATTTCAACAGCACTGTAAACTTTCAAGATAGAATGATGATCTATTTTGTAACTTGTACCATCGTTTAATATTGGAACTTTACAGTGCCGTTAAAGTGAACAAGTTGTGTTCAAAATAACACTATACATCTACATATGGGTATGTAATTTCTGTTGGGCGCGTGAATAAAATTTTGTCACGATTACGTACGCTCACGAAGTCAGATTCAAAATTACACCCATGCACACGAGATCATAAATTTAAAATTTCATGGTCAAACACGCGTGCTTCACGGGCACGCGTGTTTCGTGACTCACGTGTGAATCGTGACACACGCGTGTATTATTCACGTTAGACGTGAATTTATTCACGTTAGAAGGGCCAATCCACACCCGTCCCAAAATTTTGTTAATAAGAAACGAGTGTTATGACCTACATAACACTATATATATAGAAGAATTTCTATTTTTATGTTTTAAATAAGATTTGTAACTATAGAGATTGCTGATAGGTGACTGTTAAGGATTCCACACACCAAAGCGGCCGCGGTAGCGATACGACTAGCGATCAGGTCTCCTCACACTAACGCGGTGGGAGTGGCGGTAGCGATCAGTTAGTGAATCACGGTATATAGTTGTATGATAATATTGATTGCGAGAACACAATTGAATAATTAATTGTATGTAGAGGAAAAATAATAATCTACTCACAGTCTGTTTCAAACGGTTAGGCGGAACTAAATGAGAATTTCGTTCTTTTAGGTTGGAAAAGGGACCTTGCTTGGGTTATTTCATTTTTCACGTTGGAATGTCAAAATTTAAAATTCCAACAATGAAACCATGGAAATGAATGACATATGTCAAACTTAAATTAATTTTCTTACATATTTTAATGACAAAAAATAAATAAATGGGATATTTGTATTAAGAATGACACAAAAAATCAAAATATAAAGAAAATGACATTTTAAAATGATATTAACCTTAACCAAAAAATGTTTGTTGCAAGTATGATTTACAAAGCTTAAACAAAACGGCTGAAAACATGATTTAAACGATGAAAGTAACTAGATTGCAAAATCTAGTTCCACCTAACCGTTTGGAACAGACTTTACTATCAATTTCCAAAACTTTTCCTATTTCGTCCCACACTTTATTTGTTTTCCTAATATTCTTGTAATCAGGATGTGCTAAGTCATACAAAATTAAATGATCCTTTACTGATCTATGATTTTTTCTGTTAAATTATCTATTTGCGACATTATTTTCTTAAATATATTCACTCTGTGGTATATAAACAATGAACATCGCGCGGCCTAACGCAACTTGTCGAGTTCGGCCGCCAGTGTTTGGTGATCGCTAGACTGAACGCTGCATACGGCGTCGTTCTCAGATAGCGGAACGCTTGTATGTGCGTGGTCTCATTGTATTGTATAGGTTGCGTTAGGCCGCTGCATTAACACCACCGCGGCCGCCACCGCGGCCGCTTTGGTGTGTGGAATCCTTTACATGTATGTATCAAGTAGTGCATTCATATAATAATCTAGTTACCATTTTCCAGCGATTTTAAAAATGTTTTTTGTTATTTGTCTTAGCTGTCAGTGTCTGGTATTCCGAAATTCAAAATTGCCTGATAAATAATAACTTTTTAAAAATTGTTAAAAAAGAAAAATCTGGACCAAATTATATTATTGATACATTGGCACAAACGTATGGTCATGAAGTACTAAGATTACCTCCTTATCACTGTATATAAGTACTAATTTGGGGTAAAACAAAAAAATATTATGATAAACATATTGGTCGACACGGATTTAGTGATAACGAAGTTTTGAAAATATGGCAAGTAGCCTGTGATCAAATTAGTTGTGAAACTTGGGCAAAATTTGTTAAAAAAATCGAAAATTTAATAAATGAATGGTGGGAAAGGGAAAGGATTGTTGATATTAATTCAATAATAATAAAAAAAGGAAATGACAGCGATAGTTCAGATGACGACGATATCATTCATTACAGTGACTAATTGTTTAAAAATTAAAATAAACATTTAAATACAACTTGTAGCAATATATTAAATGAATAAATATATTTTTACTTAATATTTTATTACTTTGTACTTAGGGAAAACATAAAAATTTAATTTAATTAAACAACAAATTACAATCCAAAATTTACGGACGAGTATAAATTTTTCCTTATTTACAATTATTACCTTAAAATTAATAATTTTGTTTGTTTGAGTACTGCTGTAAATTTATTTTCGTGCTCTAATTAGTAAAGATATGTACGAATCATGCCGTTTCTTTCTAATGTTTTGTTTTTTATTCAAATAATTTTGAAGGTTAGTTGTCAACTTGCGTCACTATTCGCGACTGCAAATAACAGTGAGACATCTGGTGGTGACTGGCTAAATTAAACAGCAGCGTATATTTGGACAATACGAGGACGATGTTATTCTTCTCAGAGAATTTGTGCCACGAAACTCTTTTGCGAATGGTTGTGCCATATGGGAAAAAGTTAAAAATAGTCTGCTGCAGTTAACTCATATAAGAGTTGCAGTTAACTTCTATATTCATTACGATTTCGATCTATCAATTTGGCATATTTGTCAAAATAAAGTATGAAGCAACAGCACCGTTGCAATAACACTCTTTAAAACATTATGAAAAATGTTAATAAAAATAAATTATGACCAATAAATAACAAGACCTATAAGATGAGCAAATTTACAAAAAATTAATACATAATAATTAAACTAAATTCTTAAATTCATCCTATTATTAAAAGATGAAAGTCGTATGACGATTTCAAGTATTTGAAGATATTTACCAGCTAAGATATTATTGTTTTTATTTTTCACTCTTGCCATAAGCACAATACAAATGCCAGCGAAACATGTTTGGGGTTATAAACGCGTCTTCCGTGGGAAGAGGCGTCTAACCGAAGTTTACCTATATGCGCATATTTGGAATAAGCTAATATGATATTTAATCTGCATCCGCAGGATTAAAATAATAATTTATCTTCATCCTCAGAAAAATGGTGCAGAAAAAACCACAGGAAATCCACGGATTTGCAGGGCTCAATTTATTTTAAGAAAAGATATTGGTTAACATTCCATATGATCCCACCAAATCCAACAGGTTAGAGAAAAAGCGCAAACTAGTTAGAATGAGATTGTTTTGAGTTCCATATCCAGTCAGATCCACTCAAAATTAAACAAAAAAATAATTCCAACACCTGCATACAACGGACACATGTTGCTTCATCATAGAAAGAAATACAAAAGCCAGCATAGATAAAAATACAAAATAGACAATTCTTTCTTCTTATTCATTCTATTTCCATGTCACGACAAATTTTAAATCAAGCACAATCACGCACGAAAGAAACATATTAATCGCGTTCACACGGAAATTTCACGGCACGCGCCCATCACTGGTGGACACACTGCGTTCTTTTGGAACGAATCGTTCGCGAACGACACATCTCTAGTGTAGAGCAAAATAAGGTCATTGCTCAATGCGGTCAATGCCAACCTAAAGTTGAAATTGCAGGATATAAAAATAGTTCATCGAATTTTATATATAATTTTAAAAAACGACACTGTATATATGCATTTATTGCAATTAAAAAACATATTGATTCTTAAGGTAGGCAAACAGTTGTTTCTCAAAACTCAAGAGCCAGAACGTTGTCACAACAAAAATTTGAAGTAGACATTACCAAATACGTTATTCCTTTAGGGCCGGTAGAGTGGCAAAATGTAATGTTCTTTGGAAAGCTACAAGATAGCTGAAACCGACTATATAAATTGATCCAAGAGATTCAAAATTTTCTGACAAATTATCACAGTATGATTAAAAACTAACGATTATCATATAGTTAAGGATTTATGATTACATCCATTATTGATTGATTAAATAATGATTCATTTAGTTTGATTACATTTTCATTCCTATTTTTAGCTGATTGAAAGTTTAGTTAAATAATGCCCAACTCTGAATGAGGGTAGTAAAAATTGTTTTCATATATGTTGGGTCATACTGTACAACGTGCCGACGGTGTGCCGTAAAAGAGTATTGGGGGTTTATTATGTTAAGTTTTTAACATTTCTTTTTTCAGAACCCTGTCGAAACAAACGACTATCAACAAGTACATTAGGTAACTCTAATTTTATAATGAAAAGCAAGTGAATAAAAATCAATTAAATTCAAAACAGTAAAAAAATATTAATTAATTTTTTAATGACCAATTTTATCTATACTTACATAAATAATTTGATTATATGCATTGGGTGGATATATACAAATTATATTTTACATTTTAATAGAAACCAGTTTGACAGTTAGTACAATAGGGGAAACTATTTAAGATCGCAGCGCCGTATGCGGCAAAGCTGGAACACTCGAAAGCCACATTAAACTGTTATTCGTGTATTTGTTTACATGGTGAAAATGAACACGAGTTGTATTTTTCCTGTTTTCCGAGCTTTTTTTTAATTTAAAGGTAATCTACGATTTACAAGATATGTAATAATATACTATTCTAAAGAAATTTCTAGGATATTTTTAGTTTTTCATTGTATTTTTAATTCTTTTTGACAGTCTGTCAATATAATAACAACTAAAATATGGTAAATATATTAGTAAAAATTAATATCTCTGCCTGAAAAAGTAGAAGGGCCTGTTAATATATCAACTGATGATTTAGGCAAATTTTGGGTGCGATAAATGCTTTTTTTCAGTCTTTTTTTTTGGACGTAAAAAATCACTTTCCATAAAATGCAACGGGCAAACATGCCTGCATGGGCTTGGATTTTTGCCCATTTTTAGTTTTTGAGTCCATAAAACCTACGATCCACTTTCTCTCTGCCTCCAAACGTCGTTTCAATTGATATTTTTTTCGATTTAGGTACATTATGGAATGTTTAAGAAGGATTCTTCATTATTCACGATTTACATTGCGGCACACAACAAAATTGATTGTTTTTTTTTCCATGATACACAAAAATAAAACACAAACAACAAAAAAACACGTATTTCTCCATTGAACAAAACAAAACAATGTGGCTTTCGTATCTTTCACAAATTGCCACCAGATGTCAGGGCGCTTAGGAAGTTTCCCCTATGGGAATTCAATTGGGCAGATACAATTCAGTTTTTAAAGAAGTCTGTTCAATTAATCAACTTATTTATATATTTCTGTCTCGCACATGCCTTGCAAGCGTGAGTGAAGAAAGAAATATATAAATAAGTTGGTTGTTGATTTGTTCATTTGTCAATAAACAGACTTCTTTAAAAAACTGAACTCTATGTAAACAAACCATCGGATTATATAACAATTTTTAAAGTATTTACTACAAATAGAATACATAACCAAACAAAAGGAGGGAGAGTAAAAATAATGGAAGAAAAAAGTAAGTACATAAAAGTTAGCAGTAATAAAGTTATGCATAAATTAAAGTGCTATCAAAGAACTTTTATATAAATTTAAATCAACAGCGAGTCTGATTTCTTGTTTTTAGGATTGCATCATTTCAAGAATTTGCTTGGAATACAGCTAATGATACAATATATAGAATGAAATAGGCAAGAAAACTTGGAAAACCTACATAATAATAATGCCCAGCATGTTCATTAAGTTTATAAAAGCATATAAAACAGGTTGTTCAGATACCAAAATAAATTAAAACTGTCAAACCTACCTTAATGCCTATTGATCCATCTTGTGTAGGTACAACATTAAAGGGTAAATGTTTGATTTCCTGTTGGACGTGTGGATCGTTGAATCTCCTTCCTAGTAAGCGTTTTAAATGGTAAACGGTATTTTTCATATTGGTAACCTGCTGATTTTTAGCAGCAACACCCAAAATTCGATTCTTCTGACAAAATGCAATGTACGATCTGCAAGATATCAAACAATTCGTAAACATGCTGCTTAAACGCAACCCACCCAAATTACTTATTCATAACCTATTAGAAGTACGATCAAAGAAAAAAATAAAATACTATTTTTGTCTATATATGTCAACTATGACATCAGAACTAGAAACTACATATTTGGTTATAAAAAAATTGGATTAATAGAGTAGGTGGAATGCAAACACATAATACATGACTATCCAAAATTGAACATTGTAAAAATGTCATACATTGATTAAAGGGTTTTTGTGATAAAAATGTACTTACGGTGTAGCTCTTAAGCTGTAGTCATTGGCTATTGTCTCAATTCCTCCAGCTTTCGCGACAGCAACGTAACAGGATTCATTTCCAAAGTCGATACCAATCACAGACATAGCAGCCATTCTGATAAAATTTATTAAAAGACTGCTTACTTTCTTTTAAAACTCAGAAAACAATACAAATTAATTGAGATTTGATGTGAAAAGCTGTAAGAAATCGTTCGTGGTAGTCGTTCGAAACGTGCCGAACCGGCTCGAAATATGTGAATATCTACACGCCTGTTGTGCGCTACCAACAGAACCACAGAAAATTCTGGAACTTTCCAGATTTTACCGTATAAAAAATACTTATACGCTTGCGCGAAGCTCAATAGCGCATGTTTATCTCTTCTTTGCTTTATTCTACAAATAATATCTTCAATTGTAAATCCCCAAAAGTATTTCAAATAAATTATATGCTTGACAATTGTTAGGTGACAGTGTCAAAAATAAAATACAACTAATTTAATTGACAAATAAAATAAACAATTATATATAAGTACTATACATTTATTTTAAAATTTTCTACATAACTTTACAAAATAATTTACTTGTCGTTTTCATAATCGGCTGGGTTCTTTTTCATCAATTTGTGATGAGTTTTTTCAACATAATCGTAGATTAAATACGTAATGATGAAGGCTGTAAATAACGTAAATTAATATTTTCCTTTTTAATATACATGAAAATTTGTTAAAATTATACATACGAGGGGCAACTGAAAAGAAGGATTCACGCATTCTTCTGATCGTATTTGGTATTCCTTTGGAAAACATACCAGCGAAAGCTCTCATTTCAAAAGGAGAGAGTCGATAGGTGACAATTCCTCTCATGCCACGATATAATTGTCCAAAATGTAAACCCATTTTTGTGCTAAAAAGAAAATTTTGTTACATAATATTAAGGTTATTAATTCAACTTCAGGAAATATACAGGAAAAAACAATAAAAAGAATACATGGAATTACTATTTTATTGAATTAAATTATATAATATTACCTTTATTAAAAGTGTCTTCTAATTGATTAATTTGCAATGAACAAAATTCCGAATTCTTAACCTGACAGCTCTGACTGCTGTTGGTAATGCTGATTTATAATTGTAAAAAATCCCTAAAATAATAATAAATTATTTTTATATTTTATTTTTGATTATATAAATAGACGCAAAATAAGATCAATAATTATTATATATAATACAATATTAAAACTTTTTTTTTAATATTTAATTTTCCTAACCTAGTTTTCGAAGGCAATAGAACAACATGTCTACTAGATGGTATAAAACTAGATTTTATTAATAATATTTGTTACTGCTAATTTTTAAAGTTAAAATTAAATGATTTTTACAGGTATCCATTGTACCAAAGAGGTAATCCTCAGTTACGAGTATTTTTACCAAACTTTTGGATGAAATTGGTACGACCCACCCATAAACAACCACCAAATGTTGTACAGTTCCAATGTTCTATGGAAATGACAAAACATGATATAAAAAACTATTTAGAAAAGATATACAATGTAAATTTAGTTGATGTCCGAACAAGAATAGCGTTAGGAAAAACTAGACGAGATCCTGGCAAAGGATACATTGTTAAAGACAATGACATTAAATATGCATATGCTGTTTTGGTAAATACATTGGTTTTCTTAATATAAGAATCTGCATTAATAAATTATTTAAATTCTAGCCTAAAGAAGAAAAATTCGAATTTCCTGAAATATTTCCTAAAGAGAAAAAGGATGCTGAAGAAGATGATCGTAAATCTTTAGAAGAAGCTAAGAAAGGTTTCAGGAACTTCCTAGAGAAAAATAAAGAAAGACCGGGAACACCTGGATGGTTTACATTTTAAATTTAGATTATTCTAATCATTATTGATAATATGTAGGTACTATTGTAAAGTTTAAATAAATTGATTTTTGTTAAATTGTTTTGCCAGTATTCTTATTTGATTCCTATTTCCTAATAAAATAACTTATCTAGGACCTGCAAATAATAAATCCATTATTTTACACTGCATTTTTTTTTTTGCAAGTAATTATCTCCTATGTTTGGCGCTCAGCAACGATGGCCATTTACGCTTCACAGAGCCCATCTTTATAACTGGAATATTATTTATAAGTTAGAATAAATAAAACAATAAATAATAGTATTTTTGTAAACATGTTTTCGATCATAATTTATTTTAAATGTATGTAATTTAGAAACCTACTAATTATCTTAAATATATACTAATAAATTCAGGTTAATTTAATATTATTTATGAAATTTATTTTATTAAAATGTGTGGCAAAACTTTGATGTATGCAAACTGTACAACGCCTCGGGGCAACCCCCGTTTCCCCGCCCCAAGAGGTGTTGGCTTCATAACAACTCGTCCTCGTTCAGTCTCAATGTTATACTATTATCTGTCTCATTTTGTAATACGGAACTAACAGTGAAAGTTCATTTTTTATGTTGTATATTGACAATACATTTACAATATTCAGATCGATTCTATAAAAAGTTACTGTGTAATAACGTTACTACAACATAAAATATTATAAAAAGTATAATGCCTTTCATTCATGATAGTAACTGACCTTGCTCATAGAGACATATTTAGTTACTATGATCATAGTAACTGAGTTACAGAATTGGTCTGTATGTGTGCTTTGAGTTTTGAACTAGAGTACGTTCAAGTTAACTTCATCACAGGCGAATATTACCAGTCCCTTGCGCAGAAACCAAATTTCATCCATTACACTACCAACAGCTATCTTAACACATTTCAGTGGCATCACTTACTTTGATTTGTGTTTAACTACGCGTATTGTGCGATGTTGTTTGTTTATTTCCGTTATTAAAAAATGTCATTATACTTTTTATAATATTTTATCTTATATAATAGTAACGTTACTACACAGTAATTTTTTACAGAATTGATCTGTGAGAATTCAAAACTCAAGTGGCTGAATATTGAAACTGTGGTGCTGTATGTACTCTGAGCGATATTAGCGTCATCTAATAGCACATCGAGAAATTGTGAACGCTGTCCAAGGTCGTATATCCCTATGTCAGCAGCATGATTATCATATTCCAGTTGATCATAGCATCAAGCCGCCTGTATTGTTTTATCAATAACCAGTACTATCACTTATATGCTCCACGGTGACCATAGCAACTCCTATCAACAGTTCAGATGACAGTTGTTATTTGATAATACTAAATTTGAAGTATAACAAAATGAGAGTGACATATTGTACAGATTTAGATAAATCTGTAGTGGTGTCTAACTGTGAGAAACGTGGCTGGCATCAAGTTGGTCCTGATGATGACTGGAATATATACTGGGCTGGTACTCAAACATGTAGGAATATATTCAGTATTGACAGCGGTTATCGCATGAGTGACAACCAGTAAGTTGTAGCACCTTTTAGCAAAATATAAAAAATACTAGTTTTACAATATGTCTGTTTAGTTTGGAGGAATGATGGTTTACTGTTTATAAATAGATTATAAGGATTCGGGCGTCCGGTATATAATAGCTATAAAGGCTGCAGCTAAGGTTTCCAATCCGGATATCCGAATATCCGGATTATCTGACCAATTTGGACTATTCGATAATCCGGATAATTTTCATTGAATATCCGATAATCCGGAAATTTTTTGAATAAACAAAATATTTTTTTTTAACAATTTTTTCAATTTACCTGGTACTTTTTTATACCTTTTCGCCTTAACACCAATAACAGTACTAAGCACAATGACGTGGAGGAAGTACTTGAAGAAATCGCAAGTGAAAGTGTGTTTAAAAGTCAAAACGGTGCAATTTCTCTACAGCAACAACTGGAAGCGGCAATTTTTGCAATTTCCCCTGTTGAAGAGCAGAACAACGTTATTACTACATTGTTGAAAAAAGATTTCATCATAGATAAAGAAAGAAATAGATACGAAACTGACGTTATATTTTTTGAAACCAAATTAGCGCTGTAGTTGTTGGGTTGTGGAACTAAAAGTGGTGGGGGAGGAAAGGGGTGGGGTTTCCCGGGTATTTCAAATGCTTCAGTGGATATAGAAAGTAAACATAATTAAATGTTACTATTAAATGAAACAATTGTTATGATTTATTTGATCTATTTTTAATATTATTAACGACAACAATATTAAAAATAGACAAAATAAATCATAACAATTGTATCATTTAATAATAACATTTAATTATGTTTACAATTAAGAACAAGCAGTTAGGAATTATACAGAAACAGAAAAACAACAACTAGAAATAATTATTTATTATGAAGCAGTAGTTTATTTAAAGTTCTCCTATTACTAAAACAATCCGGGGTAAAATGTTTTCATCCACGTTTTATATAATTCCGGAGCCTCACGTATTTTCGGGTTTGGAAAGCGATTTCTACTAGGTTCACTACTATCACACCTCAAAACAAAGCATTTAACATTTTCCGTATTGAACAATCAAATTACAAAATTACAGAATAACTACGCACAAAATATCACAATTAAAAAAACGCTTAATGCTAATGACAGAAGACGATTTTGACACTAAATACAGATTTTGACGCTAATGACAGAAGCCGTAACAGGCAATATCCTGTCATGCGCGTAGCTATAGCGACTGGGGCGCTATTCGTGTTGGGTTATGGAACGTAATTTGGTTTTCGTTGTACCATTAGAGTTTCACCCCCCTGGATTTCATGATTTTAACAAACTCAAAAACAAGGACAGATAATTTAAATATATTATTTAATGCACTTCTTACAATAAAACCAACATCTACTGCAACAGAGCGCGCTTTTTCAACTGCAGGCCTTACTAGGACAAAAATTAGAACTCGATTGAATTTTGAAACTTTCAATGCAATTATTTTTTTAAAATACGCATTTTTTAAAATGAAATTAATTTAATTATATAATTTTTTTAATTATTTTGTGAATTAATAATGTATATAATTATTTTAATTATATTATTTAAGTATTTTACTTAAATTAAATAAAATAAATGAGTTATAAAACACCATGAATATTGGATTCAATCTATTTTTTTAATTTCTTATTTGTTATCCGGATATATCCGAATATTTTGAATTTTCTGTATTCGATATCCAGATATTCATTAATGTCGGATAATTGGAAACCCTAGCTGCAGCCCTTCCAGATTATACTGAATTTAGGAATTAACAATGACTATGCATTTTTTTATTGTTTCTACGCATATTTAATTTTCAGCTAAAAACTGTAACTATTGTCGTACATAAGACCGGGTACAGTCAGGGCTGATGGAATCACAGCCCAGTTCGTTCTTTAGTAGGCGCCCTCCTTATATATGAATAAAGGTCTGTTCGTTTGTGTTGCCCAACCTACACCACAGCTTCCCCCACCAATGATATCTTATATAGTGACGTCAGCTGCTCTTGTCCTGGACAAGTCTGGTGCAACACAAACGAACAAACCTTAAGTCATAACTATTTCAAATACAGTGCACGCCGCTTAATGTGATCACATCGGAACTCGGGGTTTTTGATAACAATAACCGATTGATAATAATATCCGAAAAGACCTGAATACAAAACTTTATTAATTCATTAAAAATACATATGTAAAATAACAGTAAATAAATTATGCAATTAACTAAAAAATCTAAAATAAACATAAAATTCTTTCATTTAAATTTGAAAATATATGTATGTATACGTAATTATTCTGCATACCCATATGTATTTATTAACAAAATGAAATTCAAATTTAAAATCTCATCCAGCGTTGTTTGTCTCTGATGTTCGCGGAGAAAATTATTAATAAAAATTTCATACTCGTAATGCATCTGAAAACCAGATGACCTCTGCTGCACACCACGCCGCAAAACTTCCAGCGCTTTTCTCATTTCGCTGCTTATTGGAGGTTGCAATATTTCTACAACTGCATCTTCCTGCTGCTCTTGATTTTCAATTGATGACGTTGTTACACATTTACACATTACATTTTCACAATTGTCTTCTTCTGTTACGTTCTCTGAAACATTTATTTGGTTATCTATTGCTATCCACTCCTCGAACTCGCTTATCGTCATGTCGGGTGGCTGATTGTTTAGCATTTCATTTTCTATATCTTCTTTCGAAAAGCCACCTTGTGTCAAACAATTTTTAATTGGTGTTTTAGATACTTGATTCCACGACATGCTAATGAGATGCAAAGCGTCTAGTAAATTGATTTTCTTGGCTAGATCATTTGCGCTAATATTTTGCGTATCGTCCATACTTTCCGAAATTCTAGCACGCATTTCTTTTCGGTAATACGCCTCATGGCCCTTATAATGCCTCGATCACACGGCTGTGCCAACCAGCCCGCGGGCGGCATAAGTGCAATAATCTAAACAATGTCTATAAAGTTTTTTGTAAAGTGTCGACTGATAACAAAAGGTTTATTGTTCGTGACGAAAACAATCCTAAGAAAAAATTGATAACATAAACCGAAATCCAGATTACTATAAACGACATTTTTTTTTATGAAGTTGTATACGTCCGGCCCGTTCTTCGCGAAACTGATAACAATATCCGAATGATAACATTATCTGTGATTCCAATAAGCGGCTTGCACTGTATGTTGATTTGATATTACTTCAGTTGTACTTACTCTGTACAGCCCTCAAAACCCAAGGTCTCCACATAGTACGAGTCCTAAATCCGCAAGCGGTTTGGAACATGAACTCCCCCATGTTCGCTGACTGGTTGCAATGATTCTTGGGATGGATTTAAGGGTTGTTGAATCAAACTAGACTTTTTAAGTATCGTACTTTAATTACGATTACGGTTTGCTATTTACATGGTTTGATATTTTTAATACGACTTACAAATTAACGATGGCAAGTAATCCCAAAAGAGATACACATTCACAAACATTAAAACATGAGACGCCTTGTGACGCCCAAACACTACTATGTCCACCGGACACCAAAGTCCTCACTAGCATCTCCTAAACCCCTTCGTCTCTGACAAGTCTTTAAATATTGTCACTCCATTCTTTAGCTGGACAATACATACACATACGGTGTTGGGAAATTGCTATTCAAGACGGCGTTGGAAAATAACAACAAGAAGTTAGCAACCAGAAAATAGATTATGACAGTTAATTATTGAATAAAAATACATTTGTAAATTCTTAATTATACAATATATATAATTTATAATATATAATAAACATCCAGTTTTCTTTAATTTACACTGTCTCACCCCACCGTTAGGCGAATCGTAACAGTTGGTGGCAGCGGTGGGATTTTAATTTGAAAAAAATTTCACGGCAAAAGATAAAAAAATATTTTGTTGAGGAAGGTCAACAGGGAAAATTTTTTTTGAAAAATCTTTTGTTCCGACGGTGGTCCTGCTGGTAGATAAAGAAGCAGAGAAGGCAAGAAGTGAAGATAAGGGAAGCAGTTATTTGGATGTAAGACAACTGGAACAAATACTGGAATCTGGTTTTGGCGGTGTACTGCTCATTCATCGAGTTGGGAGCCATTGCAGTCAGTTATTTGGAAAAGGTGACAGCTGATGCAAGATTTTTGGTTACGTAAGTAATACTTGATTGTATTTCAGAGTTTATGGTCTTAATTGATGTCTAGAACTCAGGTTATATTATTTATGTACCTATCTGTAAATATTATTTAAAAATATTATCTGCTGTACGTTAAAATTTTTCAAAAAGGGTTTATTTTGTTAAAATTTTGACGGGTTGTGTTTATTTTTTAAAGCAAAATATTGCTGGAATATTTGTCATTTTGTCGAATTTGGTCTTGTAAAAAGTTGTTACACAGGAGTATTTTGTACGAGACAAAGAGAATTTACATTTGCATTTATTCTGGTTTATAGAATTTAGTGTGAATTCCTTTATTAAAATTAAATACATTTTTTAGAGAAACATGTGTTCTGAATTTAATATTTTTACGGTGAAAGAGTTACAGTATGTAACGGATCTGTTTCAACTACCAAAAGCGACTAAGAAAAATGAAATGATACAAAATTTAGTACAAGAAGGCATTACAGTTGAAGATGTAAGAATAGAAACAGAAACATGGGAAGAAAATCCAAATAAAGGAAGAAGAGAAAAAATGGAACGTTTAGAAAAGGACAGAGAAGAACGATTAGAGTTAGCTCGACTAGAGGCTCAAATAAAAATCGCGCAAGCGCAGAGTCAAAATGTATCTAAAGGTAATTTAATTTCTAATGGTAATGTTAATTTTAATATGACAAAATATTTGCAACCATTTAAAGATCATGGCGATATGAGTTTGCATTTAACTAATTTTGAAAGGGTTTGTAGACAATTAGACATTGACAAAGAAACTTGGCCTATCCGTTTGATGAGTGTTTTATCACCAGCAGCAAACGAAGTGGTCGCACGTCTGTCTGAAATAGATTGTAGAAACTATGATAAGGTTAGGGCTAGTTTATTAAAAAAATATAAATTAACATCAGAAGCATTTAGGTCAAAATTTCGATATGGTAAACGTAAATTCGATCAAAGTTATTCTGAATTCGCATATCATCTTAAAGTAAATTTAAATGAATGGATTAAGAGCGAAGAAATAGGGGAAAATTTTGAGAAATTGGTACAATTATTTAGTTTAGAAAAATTTTACAGTTCTATATCTTCTGATATGAGATTTTGGCTTGAAGATCATAACAAGTCAAAAACTATTGAGGAAGCCGGAGATTTAGCCGATGAATATATTTCAAAACGTGGTTCAATGGGAGAAAAATCTTACAATCCCAGTAATTATAAAAATTTTAATAAATTTCATAAAAATAAAGTAGAAAAATTAGGTTTTCAAAGTAATGCAGACGGTAGCGCTGATGATAAAATAAAAACAGAAAATGATAAAACGGAAAAGGTTGTAGATAAAAGTAATTTTGATAAAAGGAGACCTTTTAGATGTTACGGTTGTGGGGCGGTAGGTCATATGAAGAATTCCCCAGAATGTTCTAAGGCGAAAGTAATTTTGGCTTCTTTGGAAACAAACGACGAAAATAACGTACTTCTAGATCCTTATACTATCGTAGGTCAGATAAATGGTACAGAAATAAAAATTCTGAGAGATAGTGCAGCTAGCTATGATATGGTGCATAGCAGCTTAATTAAATCTAAAGAATTCACAGGAAAGTGTGTGAACATTCGTGGTGTTCTAAGCGAAGAAAGTAAAGCACTTCCAGTGGCGAAGGTGACCTTAGTTTGTCCACAATTAGGGAAAGTGGAGACTGAGGCAGCCGTTTCAGATCATCTGCCAATCGCATATCCTTACCTATTATCAAATAGAACGTGGATGATGCTAGACAAGAAGCAAAATACAGATGAAAATCATGTATTCGCACTTACTATGTCTAAAGCGCGAAAAATAATACAAGAAGAAAATCTAAATATAGATAATAAAATAATAGTAAACACTGAAGATAAAAAGAAGGAGGAAGTAAATGAAACCTTTCAAACCCAAAAAGAAAGGGCAGAAGAAAGTGTTGGTAATAATGGAAAGAAGAAAATTATTTCTGAGATAAATGAAAGCAGCCAAGATGGTTTTAGAGAGTTATCAGGGAATAATGAAGAATTAATAAGTATTCCAGATTCTGATATAAAATTTTCTGATATTACAACACTAACACCTACTACTTTAAGGACATTACAGATGAATGATCCTAAACTTCAAGAATATTTTGATTTTGCGGATTCCAAGAAAGAAATGAATGGTGCTAAATTCTATATAGTCCATGGTATACTTCATCGAAGATTTTACAAAGAGGGAAGAAATTATGAACAATTAGTAGTACCCTCAAGTCTGCGAGAAAAATTAATAAATATTGCTCATAATAATATGTGGATGGGGCATTTAGGATGCAACAAGACAATTGAGCGGATAAAACAAAATTATTGGTGGAGCCAACTAGCGAGAGACGTTAAAATGAAAATTAAATGTTGTGACACTTGTATGCGAGTAGGTAAGTCAACGGATAAGCGGAAAGCGTCCATGTTTCAAGTATCTATAATTACAGAACCTTATAGACGCGTGAACATTGACATAGTTGGTCCTCTGCCTAAAACAAAAGCGGGAAATAAATATTTATTAACTTTAATATGTTGTGCAACAAAATTTCCAGACGCCATAGCTTTACAAGTTGCAGATTCAGAATCAGTTGTTAAAGGATTGTTGAATGTATTTTCGCGAGTAGGGTTCCCAGCGGAAGTCCAGACAGATTGGGGAACTTGTTTCACCAGTAATTTAACAACTGAATTTTTCGAACAATTCGGAATCAAAATTATTCATAGTTCTATTTATCATCCTCAAAGCAACGCGGTCGAGCGATTCCATAGTGTAATCAAAAGAATTTTGAGAGCTCTTTGCTATGAGCATGGTGATGACTGGGACGAATATGTAGATCAAGCTTTATTTGCTATTAGATGTGCACCACACGCCGCACATGGATTTAGTCCAGCCGAGTTGTGTTACGGAAGACAACTTCGATCACCTTTGAGTATGTTAAAAGATTTATGGATAGGGAACGAAACTAATGAATCAATAGTTGAGTATGTTCTGAATTTATTAGAAAGGTTAAAATTCATGCAAGAATTAGTTGAAATTTCATTAAAAGAAGCTAAAATTAAATCTAAAAAGTACTATGATAAAAATGCAAGAGACATGAAATATGAAATAGGTGAAAAAGTCATGTTATTTCAGCATTCTCGTACAAATAAAATGCAAATGCATTGGGCAGGCCCTAAAAAAATAGTTAAAAAAATTTCTGATACAAATTACATAATTGAGGATCTTGCAGGTAAAAGAAAACAAACTTTAGTGCATGTTAACTTAATCAAGCCATATTATGAAAAGGCTGAGGTTATAGCCTTTACATTTTGTCAAACAGGTGAAGATGAAGTTGAATTAGATATTCCTGAATTAGGAACAGAACACGAGAAGATTGATTATACCGCAGACGAAGTCATAAAAATGGCTAAAGGAATTGGACATCTAACGGAAAATCAGAAGAAACAACTAATGGAACTTATAGAAGATTTTCCAGGACTTTTCTCAAATCGACCGGGGCGTACAACTTTAATAAAACATGACATTTCATTGAAAGAAGAGAAAATAATGCGAACACGTGCATATTCGCATTCACCTAGGGTAAGGGAACTTATAGATAAAGAAATAGACAAAATGCTTAATTATGGGGTTATAAGACCAAGTGATAGTCCTTATTCATCTCCCATGATTTTAGTCGAAGCAGAAGGAAAAGAACCAAGGCCCGTGATAGATTATCGAGCATTAAATGCGATTACGATCCCTCAACAACATCCTGTACCCAATATTGAGGTATGCGTAGAACGATGTAGTTCTGCAAAGTATCTTAGTCTCATTGATGTAGTTAGGGCATATTGGCAAATTGGAATGACGGAAAGAGCCAGCAAATATGCTGCATTTATTACTCACAGAGGAATTTTTGAGCCGGTCACAATGGCATTTGGACTACAGTCAGCACCATTTTCATTCCAAAGGTTGATGGACAAAATTTTAGAAGGAATGGAAGATTTTGCTGAGCCATTCTTAGACGATGTTGCAGTACATTCAATGACCTGGAACGAGCATTTGAAGCATCTTCATCAGGTATTTACTAAAATGCATGCAGCAGGCCTGACTATTAAGGCACAAAAATGTGTCTGGGGTCAAGCAGAAGTGCTATATTTGGGTCATATTATTGGGCAAGGATGTAGAAAACCATCTGAAGCCAAGGTAGCAGCAATACAGAAATTAAGGCGGCCGGAAACAAAGCGAGATCTTCGAGCATTTTTAGGAATTACTGGTTACTACAACCACTACATTCCAATGTATTCGGAAATAGCAAGCCCACTGACGGACGCTTTACGTAAAATTGAAAAAAATCGTGTAGAATGGGACGAAGTCAAAGAAAACGCTTTTCAAAAACTCAAGGAAGAATTGATGGGAGGAAAAGTGTTACGAGCACCAAATTATAACCGTGAGTTTATTGTTCAAACATATTGCTCAAAAAGGGGAATGGGCGTAACCTTGTCTCAACGTAATGAACAAGGAGAAGAACACCCGGTATTGTATTTAAGCAAAAAGTTAACTGAAAGAGAACAGGCTTATGGCGCAAGTGAACTTGAATGTGCAGCTTTAGTTTGGGCTGTCAGTAAATTGAAACCTTACTTGTACCTGAACCATTTCATAATAGAAACCGATCACTGCCCATTGACGTGGTTGAAACAGATGGGTAGTAAAAATGGTAGGTTGTTAAGATGGTCATTGACTTTACAAATGTTAAATTTTTCAGTCATCTATAAGCCTGGAAAAAAATGTGGTAATGTAGATTCTCTATCACGTTATTTTGTGTAATTCGATAAAAGGATGAATCTTTCAGGAATTATTTGTTAGGTTAAAATTTTATGTTTAAATTATTATAAATTGAAAATATTTTTAAAAGACCATAAGCTCGAAGTGCAAACTTGTATTGCTTAACGAGCTGACCAATGAAGTCTCAGGTGTCAGAATCACCAGGATTCTAACCCCAAACGACTGTCTCAACCCGGGGCAATTGTTGGGAAATTGCTATTCAAGACGGCGTTGGAAAATAACAACAAGAAGTTAGCAACCAGAAAATAGATTATGACAGTTAATTATTGAATAAAAATACATTTGTAAATTCTTAATTATACAATATATATAATTTATAATATATAATAAACATCCAGTTTTCTTTAATTTACACTGTCTCACCCCACCGTTAGGCGAATCGTAACAACGGACACTATAACTTATAAACGGAACTACTCGTTACATGTTTTTACATGGCCCTTACTATATTATTATAGCAATTAGTTTTTCTATTTTTATTTAAATATTCCTAAAATTATATTTGTATTCGATTTTATTGTTATTTATTAACTATAATACAAATACCCATCACCTTAAATTTTATATAAATCAGTATAAAATTTCCTTAGGTTTTTATTTATAATTTATTCAGTCTTGAAATAAATGTCTATTATGAATTAATTAAATTTGTATGCTAGTTTGAACTAAGCCGACATGTGACGTTTCCCTCTCACGCTCTAATTAGTCAGAAGTTATGAGATAAGCTTTACTTTAATAATCTTGCATATGACTAACATCAGTGGCGGATCTACATACGGGCTAACAGCCCTGGGCCCCAGATCCGCAAGGGGCCCCCAACCTCTTGGACAGATATCTATTATATTCTATTATTTTGGATTTGGGAGGTGAGGACCTTTTTTTTTGCTCTTCACGTAGATTTGGGAGGTGAGGAACTTTTTTTTGCTCCTCACTTAGATTTGGGAAGTGAGGACCTTTTATTTTGCACTTCACGTAGATTTGGGAGGTGAGGACCTTTTTTTTTGCTCTTCACTTAGATTTGGAAAGTGAGGACCTTTTATTTTGCTCTTCACTTAGATTTGGGAGGTGAGGACCTTTTTTTTTTGCTATTCACTTAGATGTGGGAGGTGAGGTGAGGACCTTTTTTTTTGCTCTTCACTTAGATTTGGGAAGTGAAAACCTTTTTATTTTGCTCTTCACTTAGATTTGGGAGGTGAGGACCTTTTTTTTGCTCTTCACTTAGATTTGGGAACAAAACAAAAATACTACTTTAAAAAACAATACAAAAAGAGCATTTGTAGGGCCTCTTGGCATTTTTAAGCCCTGGGCCCCCAAAAAGCTAGATCCGCCACTGACTAACATAATACATACGTTATTTAGTACAAAATTATTTCATAGAATAGTGTTTTACCTTGAATTTAGTGAGCTTTTTGTGACGTCACCGTTATTTTATTTTCTTAGCTGTCTGTATCTGTACCTAGATATTTTTTTAAATGTATCTATTACAACACTGATATTAAGTGGCGATATTTATTGGGTAATAGTACAGATGGGACCACCCCCGCTCACGAAAATGAAATATTAACTAACAGCTAATTACTCACGCAGGGTAAATAAAATTTCACGTCACGTACACTCACAATTGTATTATTTGTTTTTTTATAAGGCACGTTGTGGTCTGCGGGTCACGTTTTTATATTCACCTGACCGTTGAACGTTGAACCAAACTGCCAAATTTGGTTCTTACATATCTTCATAATTTTCTTCAATATGTATAATAATTTCTATACTATTTTAGGATCATTAACCATTATCCTAATCATTATGAATTATCCAGAAAAGATCTACTTGTTAAAAATATTAAGAGGTACAGAAGAGAACTTGAAAAGGAAGGAAATTCTCTGGCAGAACGAGGGGATTCTAAATACCTGTACTTGGACTTTATACCTACTACATTTGTGTTACCAGCTGATTATAATATGTTTGTCGAAGAATATAGGAAAGCACCTCAAAGTACTTGGATCATGAAACCATGTGGTCGCTCACAGGGATCTGGAATTTTCTTAATAAATAAATTATCAAAACTTAAAAGATGGTCACGAGAATCTAAAAATCCTTTTCAACAACAGCTTGCCAAAGAGAGTTACGTTATTTCAAAGTAATAAAAATTAAGTATTAATTAAACGTTGTTTATAATAAATCATGACAGTTCTTACTACCCAAAAAATGTAGACAACCATTATTAACCAATATTTCTCCTTTGGATAGGTTAGCGCATGAGCTCTTCTGGAATTATCCCGCGTATTGCAGCAAAAGTCAGGACTACCTGGTTAAAAATGTTTCTCTTAATTTCTTCCAATTTGCCTTGTGTGAAACTTTCTTATTTATTTCACCAGTTCGTCAGTTTGGTCCACTTCTGAACGTAGGCCTCCCCTCTTTTCTTCCATACTTTCTTGTTCTTAGTTGGTGCCAATTTAAAACTGCTACTTTTTTTATAACGTCCAATCACCTTTTTTGTGATCAACACTACGTTTGTAAATTCTTGGACGACAGCGAATATTTGATTTGTCTATCGTTTAGTTTCTAGCCACATGGCCAACTCAGTTCCACTTGAGGGATGCAGTTATATGGTCAATATTGCAGATATTTTTTTGCAGATATCCTCGGTCCTCAGTCCACAAATTCATTCTATATCAACTTTCTCAGGCTGCTTTGGAGAGGTTTAATAAAAATCCGATGGATTTCTTGCGGCGCTTCGTGATCATGGAAGAGATGTGGGTCGATTATTACTGGTTAAAGATCTAGTAACAGTCTAAAAAGTGAATTCATCACCGTTCGTTCACCAGTTCCCCGATTCCAAAGAGGGCAACAGTGGTCCCATCAACCGAAAAGATCATGGCATCTATTTTTTGGGACGCGAAAGGGATCTTCTGCATCAACTATCTTCCAAAAAGCCTAACACTAAACTTTTTTTTATTTATGTAAAAAAAAAACAATTTTTTTATTTTCTTAGTACCATTTTTCATCCCGCTCTCGTCCTTCTCAATAGACTGGGGGAATTTGGCAAATTTGATTTTGTATCTAGTCAGCGCTCACTCACGTACGTTCGATGTTACGTACAGATATATTTTGGCAATATGTCCGCACGAACGTACAAATATCCTCACGAACGTACACTTCACTTGGACCCGTCGGCGAAAATGCGTGTAGATTTCTGTAAGACGCAAATTTTGACAGACAAACAAAATAGGCGTATGACTGAATAGATTATAAAATTATATGTACTTTTTTATTCACAAAAAATATTAACAATATAATGAATAGAAAATAAATAAATACATGCGTTTCATACAAAAATTATCCATTGTTGGTATTTTTTGTCAAAGATTTGTCCACAGTTAATCAAACTGAAGCCTTCTTCTTTTCCTGATACATAACTTTGTAACAGACGGTACTACTGCGAAGATTTCGAATTACATCGTTTCTTCTTTCCAAATCAGGGTCCGAATTATCTATTAATTCTACAAAATTTTCAACCTCTATTTCTCTAATAATAATTCACAAATTTCCAGCGAATGCCCATTCACAAAGCTGCGATTGTACGTTTGTGCGGACAAAGTGTACTTTCATGCGGACAAGTGTACGTTCGTACGGATATGGAGAAGCAATGTGAGTAGAGTACGTTCAGGATAACTTCATGCCAGGGCATCATAAAATACGTCATCAATCCTGCGCGAGAAAACAGCTGATTACATAGACGTACATAAGGGTTTCTGCCTTATCAATTGTTGTGGATACCAAACAAACAAAATCATGTATTTCAAATTAATTTTTGTTCTCGTTTTATTACACGGCATACCTGAAAACGTACGAGAAATAAATAATATTTTTTTGTGTATAAATGTATCAATTTCACCTTGTAAATGCAAATTATATATAAAGCCCGTACATAACAGTTTTTAATTTTAACCTATAACTCTCCAACGGTATACATACTCCATTTTCTATATCATTTTTCATAAATTTAGCGACATTGTTATGATTTCTCTCGCTTGGCTCCTAATTGACTTACCTTGGAAGCCTAATATTTTTTTTGGCGTCATAATAACAATAATAATAACACACAAATATAACAAAAAAAAAAGAACAAACAACAAAATTTAACAAAGAAAATAAACAACAAAATTTAAAAAAGAAAACAAAAACGGAATTAAACAATCAAAATGGAAATATACGCGTAGTCAAGAACAGATCAAAGTAAGTGACGCCACTGAAATGTATCAAACCAACTGTTGGACGAAATTTGGTTTCTGCGCAGCCCAGTCGGTAATATAGACCTGGCATAAAGTTATGAGAGGATAAATCTGACGCTCGATTGACACATGTGCGCATGCTTCAAAATGATCTTGAGGGGAGATTAAAAATATAATATTCTGATTTATTGTGGATATATTTAAGATTATCATTAATACATCAATAATAAGACAATAATAATTATCAATTTATTATTTATTTATTTAATAGAACAGCACGTAGCTAATATGAACAATAATACAAAACAAGAAAAAACAAAAAAACAAAAGAAACAAATATCACAGTGTTGTCGATAGTCATAAAATTATTGTTAAGCAACATATAATTCATTCTTAAATTATAGTTTGCTTAAATAAATACAAAGGAGATAAAATGAATGAAATTACACGTGTGTGTGTGTGTTTTACTACTCACACAGTTAAGACAAAAAAAAGTTACTTCTGTATTTTTTCAATAATATTTTCTTCCTCTTGCGTTGTCGGTTTTTTAAAATATGCGACTTCTTAATTTTTTTCCTGGTACTAAATATAGAAATTTGTTTATTAATTTTTTTATTACTTGGTTCAAATTTTGTCGTATCTAGTTGGTGTTTCAGTTTTTTATTTTCTTTGTTAATTTCTAAACATTTTCTATAAGTATAAGCCCAAAGATTGGGCTTCTCATAATAATTTGTGAAAAAGTATTCACCAAATATTTTCATGTCATTGTCCGAAAGTAAAAAACTATTGCTTTTGGTAACATTTCTATAAATTTTGATTCTTCAAGGGTTATTTCTAAAGTTTGGTGTCCATCACTGCACACCAGGCATTGTAAAACACTTCATTTATATCGGATATAAAAACATTGCAATTTATTAAACCGATTTTTTTGAAAATTTTACGAAAAAAAAATCATGAACAGTAGTGTCCTGCCTGTTTGTAAACATACATGATGCAGGAAACCCCTCGCCATATTCGTCGATTACCATTAAAGTTTATCTTATGAATACTTTTTAAATGGACATTTAAATTATATTGTTTTGAAAATATTTTATTGCAAATTAAACACATCACAGACATTTTCAATTTATGTAAAAATGTGTGCGCTGCATATAAGTACATGTAAACACAACAGTGGTTTCCTCGTTTCCCGCTACACTGGAACGCATGCGTATATGTGTCAATCGAGCGTCAGATTTATCCTCTCATCATAAAGTTATCCTGAACGTACTCTACCAAAAAATTGTAATCATGTACATTTATATGGAAATACACCGTCCGGTTAACGTACAAATCGCTTAACGTACAACACATTGGGAACGCATTAAGTACGTTAAGTGAGCGCTGACTGTATTTTGTAATATTTCTGTCTTAAATAATTGAATGTTATGCAAGTTTGTGTTTTTTTTCAGTCGATTTATCATTTCTACTTCTGTATTTGCAGATACAACACACGCAGTCTAGAATTTTACTCGAAACATGAATGCGCAGTGGACTTGTGGTGGTACATTACTACAACAAGCGTCATCTCTGTCGCTCATCGAATGCCTTTGTTCTCTCCTGCGTAGTGGCGTAATTTCATACTTTATAACCCCCCCCCCCCCTCCGAAGAATTGTCGTAGGCCCCCTAGTAAGTTTGTCAACTTTGTCTAGCTTGACTAAGCAACAAAAAAAAGTCATTAGGAGGTTGTTGATTCCCTCAATACTGTGCCTGTGTATCAGGCACATAGTGACGACGTTGTTTCTCTGTATTTCACGGATATGTTTCTATCTCACTTACTTTGGCAGCTTGTAAAATAATTACAAATGCGCAGTTTGTCAATCTGCTTTGTACCTTGTTTAAGCATAGCTATGACAAATGTGCCCTACATAAAAGTAACAGTACGATAGTGAAAACTACGGCTCGGTGAGACTACTGTGGGGCGTTTATGAGCTGAAGAAGAAGACAAATGTACATATTTACTGTTTGTGTTTACGAGAATTCACTGTGTGTGAGTTTGTCTTAGATTCTAGCGTTACCCCAAATCAGGGCTCTCCAAATACGGCCCGCGGAACAAATCCGGCCTATGATAAGATATTATCTGCCTATGGACATTTTTGAAAAAGTTTGCTTACATATAAACAGCAATTTAAAATAATCATAAAATCGCAAAATAATACATTACTGTAACTAAATACTAAGTGACTCTTAAAATTATTATTTTTATTAATAATATCACTATTATTAAGCTATATTCAAATCAAGCACCAAGAGCAAGTTGTCTAATTTGTGTATTCCATCTTCTGTCCATCAGCATATGCAAAAATCTTCGAATGGGTAATATCCTGTTAATAAACAATGACTAGTATCCCTTGAAAGTTTTTTTCCAGGTAAGTAATTTACAAAATCTGTCTACATGAAACGGCGAAGTAAGAATAATGTTATGATTTCTCAGACCACATATCAATAGTACTATATTGTTCAGTAATACTATATAAATTACAGGTACATAGAAAATCCTTTGCTAATTGGTGGTAAAAAATTTGATTTGAGATTATACATACTTGTAACATCCTTTCGTCCTTTGAAAGCCTACCAGTTCAAGCTTGGATTCTGCAGATTTTGCACTGTGAAATATGATTCTAGTGTGGCTGAATTAGATAATATGTATGTGCATCTGACAAACGTTTCGGTGCAAAAACATGGGGTAAATTTAAAAATGTACTTAGAATTGAAACATATGAAATATAGTCGGATTGCTGATAGTTGACTGTTACATGTATGTATCAAGTAGTGCATTCATATAATAATTTAGTTACCATTTTTCAGCGATTTTAAAAATGTTTTTTGTTATTTGTCTTTACTGTCAGTGTCTGGTAATAAATATTAAAATATGGATTGCGGCCAATTATTAAATTCACATACTTTAATTTTAAATCTGCTGGAATATTTTAATTCCGAAAAAGAGAACAATGGGCCACTTATTTCTCTATCCTGTGAGATCCAAAGAGTAGCAGCTGCCTTGAAGATTTCGGAATCACCAATTCGTAGAATTATAAAATGTAATAAATTTGAACTTCTCACTAACAAAATCACGAGAAAACGAAGGAAATTAAAATCTGAACCAGTTTATTTTATTGATACATTGGCACAAACGTATGGTCATGAAGTACTAAGATTACCTCCTTATCACTGCCAGTTTAACCCCATTGAACTAATTTGGGGTATAACAAAAAATTATTATGATAGACATATTGGTCAAAACGGATATAATGATAACGAAGTTTAGAAAATGTGGCAAGTAGCCTGTGATCAAATTAGTAGGGAAACTTGGGCAAAATCTGTTAAAAAAATCGAAAATTTAATAAATGAATGGTGGGAAAGGGAAAGGATTGTTGATGATATTAATCCAATAATAATAAATACAAAAAATGACAGCGATAGTTCAGATGACGACGATATCATGCACTACAGTGACTAATTTTTAAAAAATAAAAATAAACATTTAAATACAACGTAGCAATATATTATATGAATAAATATATTTTTACTTAATATTTTATTACTTTGTACTTAGGGGAAACATAACAATTTAATTCAATTAAACCACAAATTACTATCCAAAATTTACATATGAGTATAAGTTTTTCCTTATTTATAAATATTACCTTAAAATTAATAATTTTGTTTGTTTGAGTACTGCTGTGAATTTATTTTAGCGCTCTAATTAGTAAAGATATCTACGAATCATGCCGTTTCTTTCTAATGCTTTGTTTTTTATTAAAATAATTTGGAAGGTTAGTTGTCAACTTGCGTCACTATACGTTACTATGGGTATGCAAATAATTATAATGATATAGACAGAGAAAGCATATAGTATTGAATATCGATACTTGTAGCAACGAACAGTCTCCTATCGGCAATCCGACTATATGTGATGTGATTACTTAACAAAAAATGTAGAACTACTATAACTGAATTTCATCGTGCAACCACCCCTACAATACTAAGCAAGCTTCTCACTTCGTTAAGTCAATCAACTTTCATTTTGCAAACTAGATTTCTCTTTTAGTCGAGTTTCACAAAATGAAGAGTCATGCCAGCACTAACGAAAGAATACGAGGGGTGATCGAAAAGTTTCGAGAACAAGATAGAAACCATAACTTTTTTTGTATTTATTTTTCTACATAGTCTCCATTCAGCTCTATACATTTAGTCCAACGCTTTTCATTTCTTTATAAAAATAAGAATTGTACTTACTCTGTACAGCTCAAAACTCAAGGTCTCCACATAGTATAGGTTCAAAATCCACGAGCGGTTTCGGACACGAACTTCCTCAATTCCGCTGACTGGATGCAGTGATTCTTAGGATGGATTTAAGGGTTGTTGAATAAAACTAGACTTTTTAAGTATCGTACTTTAGTTACGATTACGGTTTGCTATTTATGTGGTTTGATATTTTCAATACGACTTAATAAATACAAGGTGATCGGAAAGTTTCGAGAACAAGATAGAAGCCATAACTTTTTTGTATTTATTTGTATACATAAACTCCATTCACAATAAATATGAGATGGCGTCACACTTGGTTAATTTAAGTACCAACGTTATGATATGTTTTAATCAACATCAATCCATAACTCAGTTAGTACATTTATTTATTTAATGTTGGTAATTTTTTCCAATGTTGTCAGTTTGTAATTGAATTGTTCAATCGTTATTTGTCAGGATGACATTTAGGTGCTTATTTAGTGAGGTTATATTTTATTTTTTTTTAATTTTACTGTAATGAAAATGTCCAAAGCTCTTAGTAGCCGTACTCAAAGGATGGTTTTGTCTCTTATTAATTATTTTGAAAGATAAAACCCGCTGTGTCAATGTGACACTAGGCGAAAAACACGACACATTTCTAAAAATAAATATTTCTGATGATTCTTATACACTGAAAGGCTATAGCGGGATAAGATAGTGAAAACTGCACCGCTCCAGAATTCCATTTTTATTTGACCATTCGAAAGTACTTGGTCGAACACCCCCTCAAAAAAATTTTCAGCTCCCGAAACCCACTAGGGTATTCTCTATGTGAAAAACAACGTTTTTTCGACTCAGATTTTTCCTGGGCGCTTCTTTCGTCCAAAAAATCTGAAAAAATTCACAGACGTGTGTTTCAGCACTACAAATAACCATGAATTTTTTCAGATTTTATGGACTGAAACTAAGCTCAGGAAAAATCTTTGAAATTTTCAACGATTTTTTAGGTTATGTAAATAATGTTTGGCCAACTTTTAAGTACATACATTTTCTGTATTTTTTTCCCCTCTTTCGAATGGCGGTGTTAGAATTGTCAGTTTCACGCCGAAACAAGCTCAAAAATCGAAAAAACTATTTTTTTTAAAACTTTTTTCCCATTTTTTTCGCACACAACCTCACCGCGTTCACCGCGTGCTATCCACTGTTTTGATTGTACTTTGGTCTCCGGAGTGTATCCATCTTTCGTCGACAGTTGCAAAAAGTCGCAACAAATCTTTTGTATTGCGCTTGAACAGGTGTACACATTGCTGATAAATAGTCATTCGCAATTGATTTTGGTCGCTTGTTAGCAAACGCGGCTCCCATCGTGCAATGAGCTTTTTCATGTCCAAATATTGGTGTAAAATGCAATGTGCGCGGTCATACGAAATGCTTACCGTCTCTGCTATCTCTCGCAATTTTAGTGGGCCATCGTTTATCACGATTTCGTAGAATTTTCTAACCGTTTCTTTGGCATTTAAACCTTTTAAAAAGAAATGTTTTATCACTGCACGGAGATAAATTTTATTCATTGAAAATGTACGTAAATTTTTGCATTAGGTGACTGTCACGGCTATACCTTATGCACGATCAGTCTGGGAATTTGACTGCAGGTATATGAAAGATTAGTCTTTCAAAACATATGAACAACATGTGCGCGCAACTCCATATTTTAATTCGTTTTAGAAACTTTTCGAGGCTCTGGTGCCGTATATATACACACTCAATTTACATTATTTTCATGATTTTTTTGTAGGGACATCTTTCTTAGATAATAATAAATTATATTAGGTACGGAAATCGTTAGTTTTCTTCACAGTTTTAATTATTTTTCACTTTTTAACTTGCAATTTTAGGTTAGATTTCTCCATATATCAACGCTTACCACAGCGCTAAGTTTAGCTAGGTTGCTGAATGCAACGGATGTGAAGCGAGCTATCTACCTACCTGTTAGTTTAATGACTAAACACTATCTTAGGTTAGGTTTGGTTAGTAATAGCTTAAATAAATTATATTAGATACGGAAATTGTTAATTTTTTACACAGTTTTAATTATTTTTCACTTTTACAACTTGCAATTTTAGGTTAGATATTCGTAAAATGAACTTAAATTCGATATCTATCGCAGCGCTATCATTGGGTACTTTATAAACTAAATGCCAGCTGTGAACGAATTACACTGCTAAATCTCTGAGGAAAATTGACACTGATTTTCCTCAGAGATACTGAAGAAGACAATAAATTGTCGAAACCGGTCTATTCAAATATATGAATAAGTAATTTTTTTTTTTATTGACCTAATATCCCAATAAGCGACTACATTATTTAATATATTTCAAGGTCGAAAAGAAATACCAGAAGATATTATAACTAAATATGTTACCTATTAGTTATACCCGCTGCTTCACACACATATATATATATATATATATATATTTATAAAACACTAGTTACTTGGTTTGGTTAGAAGAAGCCGAGCGAAGCGAGCTACCCATCTTCTAGTTTAATGACAAAACGCTATCTTAGGCTAGGTTAGGCTAGTAAGGGTTTGGTTAGAAGAGCCGAGCGAAGCGAGCTACCCATCTTCTAGTTTAGTGACAAAACACTTTCTTAGGTTAGGTAAGATTAGTAAGGGTTTGGTTAGAAGAAGCCGAGCGAAGCGAGCTACACATCTTCTAATTTAATGACAAAACACTATCATAGGTTAGATTAGGTTAGTAAGGGTTTGGTTAGAAGAAGCCGAGCGAAGCGAGCTACCCATCTTCTAGTTTAATGACAAAACACTATCTTAGGTTAGGTTAGGTTAGTAAGGGTTTGGTTAGACAAAGCCGAGCGAAGCGAGCTACCCATCTTCTAGTTTAATGACAAAACACTATCTTAGGTTAGGTTAGGTTGGTAAGGGTTTGGTTAGAAGAAGCCGAGCGAAGCGAGCTACCCATCTTCTAGTTTAGTGACAAAACACTATCTTAGGTTAGGTTAGGTTAGTAAGGGTTTGGTTAGAAGAAGCCGAGCGAAGCGAGCTACCCATCTTCTAGTTTAATGACAAAACACTATCTTAGGTTAGGTTAGGTTAGTAAGGGTTTGGTTAGAAGAAGCCGAGCGAAGCGAGCTACCCATCTTCTAGTTTAATGACAAAACACTATCTTAGGTTAGGTTAGGTTAGTAAGGGTTTGGTTAGAAGAAGCCGAGCGAAGCGAGCTACCTACTTTCTAGATTAATGACAAAAACACTATTTTAGGTTAGGGTAGGTAAGTAGAATGCAACTGGAGCGAGCGATCTACTTTTTAGTTTAATGACAAAACATTATTTTAGGTTAGGTTAGGAGCGTATTAGGCTAGTAGAACCAAGCGGAGCGAGCTACATATCTTCTAGTTTAATGACAAAACACTATCTTAGGTTAGGGTATGTTTAATAACAAAAACATTCTACGGAACAGTGTAGCACGTTCTATGCTGCCATCTTTTGACAAATAATGTAATTACAACAATGCATTTTACAAAACTTTTACCTTTGTAACTCAAGAAAATCGCGATAACCCGCAATTTTTTTTTCTGATAAATACTACTTGAATGACCTACTTTCAGACACCGTTTGAAAAATTTGAAAATTCGTGTGTATATATACGACACCGGACCCCTTTTCGATCATCCCTCGTACATATGATATTGTTATCAGAAGTGGTAGGAAAGCTGAAAAGTGTGTCTGCGAAGCGGAAGGAAGTACTTTGAGGGTACATTGTAGTAATGACTTTAAATTAAATTATTTAAATTTAATACATTTTTTGTTATTTAATAATTCACCATACTTTTTGATCGCGCATCGTAGTTCGTCGAATTTACAAAAAAAAAAAAAAAGTTCATATACAAACACGTTTTAAATTTATCACTATATTTCTCAGTTATATAGTTTTCATTGAAATTAAATTTACGATTAAAATAGAGAGCATCAACAATCTAAATAACAATAATGCCCGATTGCAGCAGATTTCTTAATTTTTTGGTATTCCTTAAATCCTTAAGAATAAAAATTAATTATTATGTACAGAGTGTTGAATTGGCTTGGCACATATAGGGATTTAGCATGTAAAAACAGATATATGCGATTTCCTGCTTCCTCGTTGGTTATACAGAAAAAATTTAAATATAAAAATTGTTCAGAATTTTATTTTGAATTTAATAAATTCACAGAAACTAAATTTAATACTCATTTGCATTAAATATTTAATTTTTTGTTTATTTATTTTTTCTATTGAAATTAACAAATTATTAAAAATAGTGTGTCATGATTCCATTGTTAACTATAGGACAGTCGGCGAATCAGTGCAGTTGTGTCACTGGAAATGTCACTTGTTTTTGTGACGTCATGTTTAGTTCGTCTGCATGTCGTCCTAAAAGGGGTTGATGTGATGCAAAAATATGATCAAAGAAAAGAAAATAGACATAATATCAAATGGAAATCTATAAGATACATATAAGAAAATATATAGCTACAACACAAAACTGCTAAATAAACTGAGTGAAAAAATGAGTATTAAATTTAATTTTTACGAATTTATTAAATTCAAAATAAAATTATTATATTTAATTTTTTTCTGTATAGCCAAGGAGGAAGCAGGAAGTCGCATATATCTGTTTTTACATGCTAAATCCCTATATGTACCTGGTCAATTCAACACCCTGTATGAAAATATTTCTTGAATTAAAGAAATATAAAAAAAATAATTATTTTGCTGACCTCGATTTAAAAATAAAAACAACATGAACAACACAGCCAAAGTTCTATTTGAGCTTGCGTTGACCCTTACGTACGGAACGCACACGTAAGTGTAAACATTTTGTGCAGTTCGTATTTATGGATGACTATTTTACCTTCACTGTCTATACTTACTATACTAGCGTCGGCGAATCAGTGCAGTTACGTCACACGACGAATGTATTGTTTGGAACAATGCAATTGTTTGTTACGTCGTGTGACGTAACTGCACTGATTCGCCGACGCTAGTATAGTAAACAATTTACTGCATACTAAAATTTGAAATTTTAGGGCGAATACAATTCAATGCATGGTGGTAAACTGAGTGTACAAAATTTACGATTGTACATCGAGAGTACAAGAGGAAAGCAAGTTAGTGAAAGACTTTTTGACGAAATTAGTTGGTTGATCATACATTCACTAAAAGCTGTAGCTCCTGTTATTGCTACCGATCGACATTGCTACGAATGCTATGGCTATGATATTATTATTGATAATAGATTAAAACCATGGCTAATCGAAGTAAGTATATTTCAAAACATAAAAAAACAAAATCCTTCTACACGAGTGGTACTCACTAATTTTTCCACGCGATCTACTTTTAATATACAAACTTAACCGCGATCTACCCTAACCCTAACATAGTGTGTTGGACATTCTGATTGTTCGAAACCAGTCGCGTAGTATAGTAAAAATATAGTCATTTCCTTATACCGCTCCGCGCCATTTTACTTGAAGCTGCTCTGACTCTATAGCCAGAAAAAGAAAAAGTGCTCTGCGAGCACTCTCAAAGCAGTGCCCTTCCCAATCGAATACGAAATTTTAACAACTCTAGAGCGAATGCTCTTGCAATCGAATACGAAACTTACTCGCCGAGTGCACAGTAGAGTACCCAACCGAATACGCTGTTAGTTAATTTAATAATAACGCAAAGCTAGACGTTTTTCAACCTTTTTCAATCGACGACGAGCTAAAATTGTGAAGTTTTTCAAATCTGTTTTTGTAATTAGAAATTTTATAATCATAAAATGTGTTCCAAGATTGTACTTACAAGTTCCATAACTTACATTTTAATCACTGCGTTATTTCTAAAAATAATGTTAGTAATGATTTTTTAAAGATTTGTTTTTGGTTTTAAGGCTACTTAAATGCTCGACGGAACACCAATTTACCGCGGGACACTGGTTCAAAAGTACCATGCTAAACGGTTGCACTCTTTTTTAGCAGCCTTCAATAAAAATATGTCTACAATTAATGAACACAACATGCTTTATTTCCTTGACGGCGCGTGTACTGTCCTTTAGGATACAACAGATATTTATTTATTTATTTAAATACATACATACTTACGGATCGTGCTCAAATTGTATATAGCTATATATAAATATAAACACATATATATATCAAGTAAAAAAGTAATGCATGAAAGAAAGAACAATACAATATATATATTTTATAATAAATATATATATATTTGGATATTTGGTTCTTGACGAGTACGAAACGAAACGTTTCATATTTTATAAATTGACAAGAACTATTTTAATAAACTGACGAATAAAAGAGAACCTGCGTTTTATTTTATATATATATATACTGATAAAATTAAAAAATCATGCAGAAGGATCCGGTGGACAAACGATTTTTTAAAGGTAGAGTAGGAGAGGTGAATTATATCGCTGTTGCTGTCCACTTCATTGTAGTACCTGCATAATATATCCAAGATTGTGTTTTGGACACAAGAAGTTCTATGTTGGAAGCGTAGTACAAGTCACTAGATCTGCTCTTGTAAGCACGAGCTAGAAACGGTATCCTAGACAATATGTGACTGTAGCATACTCCTTCTCTTCCTCCTAGTTGCCTTCTTATTAGCGTGAAATTTAGAATATTTGTAGAGCTTAGGTCATGAAAATTACGTGCTTGTCTTTTTACAAAACCTAACATCCTCAGTGATTTACTTATGATTCTGTTCACGTGATTATTAAATTATTAAATAAGAGATCGCTATTAAGAACTACGCCAACATCATCAATTTCATACACCGATCGAAGAGGCGTACCGTTAAGAGCGTATCTTACGTCAGAGGGATCCTTCTTTGGTTAAAAAAAATTATAAATTTATATTTCGAGATGTTCAACTAATGGTGGTTTTGAGTGCACCAACATGCTTTGGAATCCAGGTCCTGGTGTTGAAAATCATGGTCAGCAACACTCAGCAACGTAGATCCTATAAATCTTCATGTCATCCGCGAACAATAGTAAATAGCTATATTTGACGAATAAACCGATATCATTTATAAATAAAGGGAATAGGTCCAAGGTACGATCCTTGAGGTACTCCAGATGAGACAAGATTTATTTTAGACAAATAATTTTATGATAAGTGAGGATACCATGATCGACACGATCAAATGCTTTCCGGATATCTGTGTAAACGGAATGTACTTCTTTCCCGTTTCCAAAAGAAGATAAAATTAGGTCATTTTAATTTATTAGATTATTAGAAGTAGATCGTCCTCGGAGGAAGCCATGCTGTTGAGCTAAAATTATATTCTTAAAGGTTTCGAAGATTAAATCGGTTATAACAGATTCAAATATGCTTTCGACGAAAGTTTGAATACTTCTGCGAGTGAAATCGACAACAATATGACCATATTCGATCAAACCGCCGGCGATACATGTCTTGTCGATGTCACGTATTGATCTCAAACCAAAATTTTACTGGGCGCAGTCTACATTCATCCAGCCGTTTCTTAAGCGCAACTCGAATACTTTAAGTTTCTGTGGGATTGTAATGACTGCAGGTTTTTAAATGAAGAATGCCAGTGTTAGAGTTTTTAAACTGTCAAAGTATATTTTTTTATTGAGCAATCTGAAATGACAACATGAAAAACAATGAATTCATAGCTTGCTGTATAACGCGGAGGCAAGGCATACGCCACATTTCAAATAACCGGGTTCTACACGGATTCCATCAAGATCTTTCCAGCAATGTGCCCCAACACAGAGACGCTGATCGTGCTAGGTAGCGACTTTAACTTTGATATCTAGCAAAACAAATCGTTCGGCGAGTACATGAAGCACGAGTTTAATATGGATTGCTTTCAAAAAGCGTCCCCGAACCTCGGTAACACTTGAACAGATCTAACCTTGCACGTGACATTACCGCATCTTGTGTACCATACATAGATTACTTTACTTACCATAGATCGGTCATGAATAACATCAACATTCACAATTAATTCTGTGTACGCTCATTTCAAACCCTTCCCGCCACAAGGGACGTATTCATGTAAAACTCACGGCCGTGGTTCGACCACAGACCATGCACATTTGTTTCTTCACTTTTCACGAATGCTAAGAAGTGCACAAAATACCGACTTCTCTTCAAAATTCACTGTCAACTGTATTGAATTGTTCGTATCTGATTGTTGTTTTTTATAAGATTTGCAATTATTTTCATTCTCGTGCGTTGTTTTATAACCAGTGGGTGCGTTTTGTTGGTGGCTGGTTAGAAGCGATATTCTGTGGTTAGAAGTACTAGAATTGATGCGCAAGAAAACGACAATTTTGATCGTGAAGTAAACATGGAATGACATTTGCATGGAGGTTAAGTCATATGGTTGTAGAACGAATAACGAACATATTTCACCTAAATGGATAATCTAAATAAAAAAATGCAGAATAAGAAAACTTTATATTTCAAGCAAATATTCTAGAACGTAATGTTTTAGAACGAGTAATTGAATTGTACATGCATTTTAAGTTTAGATTTAACAATACTGTATTAAAATAATATAGGTATATTTTTATTTTAGGACACAAAATGAGAAAATACCTAAAAATAAAAATTATTTTGAAGCAGTAATACCAAGATTTAATTCTAATACATTTAAAAACCAAATGAAAACCACTGCATTCAAATACATATTACTTTTCATCCCCACCACACTTTTTCATTTCAGTCGTTCGATCTCGAGTCATCGAATGAGTAGAATGAATAGAATGAGAATACAGTCGCAACAAAACGCGTATTCTGATTAAACCGAAACCAGAATTGGCACAACAAAACGCACCCAATGGTTGCTTCACTGCTGCGGCTAAATATCCCCGCAATCTTATTTCTTCAAGTGCCATCTCTGGTTTGAAGGTTGGCCAATCTAGCTTTGGATACAGCAGCTCTAAATGTGTCTATGTTTGACAGCTCGAACTATTCTCTCATGTTGCATATCCAAGATGTTTTAGACCTTACAACTGATTTCCAGTCAGACACATCTTACTAGATACTTACTATAACATTTCTTCACTACTAAACGTCAAGGTCCACTATGAAACAATACGGATATGGATCGGGAATAAATATTAATGTAAGGTTTGCTCGTTAGTTTTGTTTATTTTAATGAATATGAAGCGATGAGGAATAAATACATCCATGATCTGGTTGGGATTTGAACCAGATACTATTTAAGACGCGAAGCAAGGTTACCAAAGTAATGTTAAAATAAGAAAAGAACCATTCTCGCAAGTTCCGTTACTACTATTTGACAGAACATCACCGCCCGGATCAGTACGTCCTATACAAAGACGATAGAAACACCACTTATTTCAAAATAATGAATTTAACTCAGACCAAAATCAGTCTCTGCAACTATCCCGATTATTTTCTTATTTTAATATTACTATACCTCTGCACTATACGAATGAATTAATAATGTTGCATAATGAAAAGAAACAAAATTGTATCAATAATTTATTTGCCAATTTTCATATAAGTATTAATTTTGGATACATTTTCTTTTCATATCTTAAATATCAAACAAATTTAATTGATATATTTTAATTCAATACTGATATAAATGTATAGGTATTTTATCAGGTATACATGTTTTATATGTATGAATATTTTTAAGAACACACAATAATTATTTTTATTATAAATAAAATTTTAAATATACAGCAAATTTAAATAATTTTAATTTAGAAATATCATTTAAGATAACAATAAAAAGAAGTTTACAACAGATATAAAATTTCCGTAGTCACTACTACCTAACTCACCTGAAAATGAAAATGATTTATTTTCTGCAATTTAAATTAAGAACTGTTCAAAATATAGCTTGGAATTCACAGTTCATTTGTAAAGTTGTCGGTTTATTTCGCTTCAGTTTAAAAATTTTAATAATTTAATTTGTTTATACAGACCGTGCCGAGTGAAAAGCGCACAAGAATCTATTTCAGATGTGAGCTACTATTAGTTTGCTTTAAATTTTCAACGCCATTGTGAAAATTTACTTTAAAAAAATATATTATATATTATAAGAGGTGTGATGTGAGTGTGAAAAATGTATAGTAACTGGCGCCACAGACACTTAATTCAAAAAGTAACAAACTAATATACTGACGGGTTGGCATGCATCCGGTTCTTTCCGGACAATTTTTTTAACCCACTTGTTGCCACCGTCCTTTTAAAAGGACACCTGTTTTGTTATTTTTTAAGTGCACCATTTTAACCTGTTTTAAAGCTGGAATTACAAGCATAGACCATTATCTTTCCATGAACTTTTGGAAGAATTGTGGTTTTAAGTGAAGATGAGGATCCAGTAGACATAATTATCAGTCCACCAATTAACGCAAATAGCGAAATAACTGATGAAGACAGCGACAAAGAGGACGAAATTGCAGTAAATAATTTACCTGATAACCAACTACGTGCTGGCGCTGAAAGAAGAACTGAAAATACCGATAGTTATTTCGAAGATGAAAATACTTTGGTAAGATGGACCAAGAAGATGAAATTTCCTAAAGAAAAGCTGGATTATCTTGGTTTTCGAAGACAAATTTCTGTTGGAATTCTCGAAATGTATAAATATATATTTATATATATACTAAAAGAGGACCAAGTACATCTTCACCTGGCGGACTGCAAAGAAATTCAAACGCGATGTGTTCCTTGCCACGAGAAGGCCAATTTTGTTTGCATCAAATGCAAACTACCGTTCCCAAAGCAATGTTTTTTGGCCTACCACACAGACTGAATTTCTGAAATTTGTTTCTTTTTGTTCATTTATATATTTTTGTGTTATGCATAAATACTGTATGTAATTATTACTGAATATTATGATCAAGTACACATAAAATACATTTTTCTTCAAGCGGATTATAATGCTAACATTACATTGTTCAATACTTTCGGTAGAAATTATACATTTTTTTACTAGTAACAAAATGTGAACATTTTTATACTAGTAAATAGTTCATATAGTTATCAACAGATGGCACTGATGGCAGCAGTCGCCATAAACAAAACATCTATCAATTTAATATGTTTGTAGTGTGGTTTGTAGTGAATTTAAAAGATAGTGAGTTACTTTATTATTATTTTGTGATCAATCTCTGATTAGTTACAAAATACACAATATAAAGATCAAAAATTAAAAAATGTCTCAACCAATTCAATGTACACCGCCGGAATTAGCAACAATAGCATCTGAAACTATAAAGTCATAAGTATTTATGGTTACAAATTTTTAACACCTACGCTTGAAGAAAAAATAGTATATGTCACTCGGAGTAGAACGCCTTTTTTGTGCTTCGCTCAATATGCAAGCCTCGGCTGCGCCTCGGCAGCAACATTTGAGCTCAGCACAAAAAAGAGCGCGTTCTACTCCTAGTAACATAATATACTATTTCAGTAAAAAAATAAAATTCCATATAAATAGCAATATATTTATATTATTTTAAAATTTATAAATTTTGATTTCTCTGTTTGTTTAAAAATAAAAATAAGTTAAATATAACCAGAAAATAAAAGTATCTTAATATAGAAGATAGAAAAGAGATAAAAAATATTGATACATTTGCATGGTATGGTAATATTATATTATTTACTTTCTGCACCCATAATTAGTTATGTATAAGTATTGCGGAAATGTACAATACATTTCCGCAATATAGATTTATTATATTTGATCGTTGTTCATTCACGATTCAACCATAACACTTGTTTACATTAAATCCACACTTACACTAGCAAAATACGTACGTTCCTTGTAGATAATTTCACAACATACTTTTAACCACAAGGTTAAAAAGTTAGAACTTAACGCTTGGGTTATAACCTGAGTCTACCAGTAACCTGAATAAGAAACAAGCTTATAATTTTAACGTCTAGTTAAAATGTTACTTTTTAACCATCATTTTTAACCAAATATTTTTAACCAAATATTTTTAACCATAAAAGATACAGAATAGCCCCGCATTACTGCTGTCTCAGGTTAAAAGCAGAAAGAGGCGTTAAAAGATTTCGATTTTATATTATAAATATTCTGTTTATAACATTGCTTTCGTAAAACGAAGATCTTTGTTTTTGCAAGATCTTTGGAGATCATGTTTGCTGTAAAAATACCAACCTCTGTGCGCCTACCTTATGCGTTATCCTTTTTTTTTTTTTTTTTTTTTTTTTTTTAATTTTTAATGGCCTTTGCTACTGTGGCAATTAGCCAGGACAATTTTTGTTTGAGAAAATTTCCATGCCATAACCGGGATTTGAACCCGAGCCCCCAGGTTGGTAGTCAAATGAGCTGACCACTACGCCATAGCGACCGGCTATGCGTTATCCTTATTTTAGGTGAAGGTGGAATTTTTCATTCTTGCTTCAATTATTCAAATGGCTCGGCACGGCCTTGAGACTTAAGACTTACACCAATCAAATTAACTTGTATGATATTTCGTTGTTTTAAATATTTTTTTATAAAGAGATTTGAAAAATTATTTCTAATTTTGCTCAAAGGATGATTGTCCAGGAAAAATACAACTATTCTCGTTTTTTTTTCTACCAAGCGCTATTTGCAACGTTGAAATAATGTTGGGACACAAATCCAAATAAGCTATACTGCTAAGGTTTTAAAACAACATGAACACAAATTAAACAATTATTTTTTAGGTAAATGCATCTCCATCTTTAACATCAACAACAGCCAACGATAGAATATTAAAACATAAATTAATCGACAACATATTTTCAATAGTTATACCACCAACAGGCATGCCAGAGTAAGTAAAATATGTTAATAAATGATTATGTTAATATCATTCAATGATTTTTAGCGTACGATGGAACAAAATACCTTCACCTGAAGCCATAGGAAACTTTGAGCTATTGATAGATGAAGAAATATTAGCACGTGAAGATGTCGGTAATGCAAATGATAAGCAAGGACATCACCGTACAACACATACTTATCGATGGAAATGAAAAGGTTATTTGTAAATACAAATTTATACTGTCGGAAAGAAATTTACAGTAGATCAGATATTGTAGTCATTGTGTAAAAAAAAAATATTCCATTATATATACCTTAAGCAAATTTAAATGGTTTTCAATATTGGAGTAGTTTAAATTAGTGGACTATTGAAACAGAACACTTGAAAAAATGTCTTCTTTTCATTTTGGTAAATAATCATGTCCCAAAACGCACTATGTGATCAAATTATCGATCAGTGGTATTAATTACAGGTGTAATATTGTGGTGAGATTAAAATAATTTAACAAAAAATTCGCTGAACTGAAAAAAAAAAACTAAAAAAAGTAGTTTATTATTTGATATAGTCAATACTTAACAGCGGCGTAACTAGGAATTTTGATTCCTTCAGCAAAATATGTACCCCCCCCCCAATTTTCAGTATTGGCCGCAGGGTCAACAGTCGGCCCAAACATAAGGGCAAATGGGATCTCATCCTAGCTCTCGTCTCGAGCTTAATGAGATCAAACTTTGAGAAACATTTTTATTTAATTATTAATTGACATTTTGTGTAAAATTGTTTTAATATTTATCATAAAAATCAGTTTAATTAGTCATAATACGTATAAATATTTCTTACTTTTTTCATGTTTGTTTTCGGCGCCCCAAACTATTCCAGCTTTAAGCTTTGCTTTACCGCGCTTAATTAAGGTGACCATAAATCCTGAAATTTTCAGAACAGTCTTCAATTTCCACCCTTTATCGTTTTATGTCGAATTTCAGGAAAATAATCGAATGAAAATTAAAATATTTGCTAATATAAATAAGAATTCGACTTCGGTCAGATATCAAATACAAGTGAATAAGTAATGAAAATGAAATTCCTGAAATATAATTTTCAATACTTACTGGCTTTACTTTAACCATATTTAAATTCATAAAATTGTTTGTATCAACAAAATAATACAAATGAATATTACTAATGCAATATTATTAACTAAATTATTTAGAAAATCGTGTAGATTTTTATAAAATGCTTAAAAGCAGAAAAGACTGAAAAAATCCATAGTTCAGAAAAATATAAATGGTTTTCGACTCATTTTAATTAAGAAATTTTGAGTTAAATTGAGAAAAAGTATAATGTTTATAGTCTGATTGTTTGGTTTAAGTGGAACTAGATTTTGATATCTAGTAACTTTTGACGACTGAATGAGGAAAATATAAATGGTTTTCTACCCAGTCATTTTAATTAAGAAATTTTCAGTTGAATTAAATGAATAATGTTTATAGTCTGATTATTTGGTTTAAGCGGAACTAGATTTTGAAATATAGTAGCTTCTAATGATTGAATGAGGTTTTTGGCCATTTTGTTTAACAAGCACCTCATTAAATAGTTAAAAAGTGACCTCGTGACAACTTAAGAAAATAAAAATCACGTTTAGTTACCCTTAAATATTTGGGATAGGCTTTGTTATATATTATAATATATAATTTATATTTTTACTTATATATGAATTATTTTATTTACTTTATAATATATATGGCCTTCCACTTTTGATCTTCCCTCTCGGGAGATCGAATTTCGAACTGAGAAATATGGTCTCCTTAATACTAGGCTCATATTTAAATAAAAACCAAAAAGCTAAAAAAAAAAAAGTAAAAGAATTATTTAGTATAAAGATAGTTGTATAGAAAATATATAATTTTGTTCAATTTTTAATAATTAATTATAAGAACAGGAAAAGGAAAATAAAGACAGTTTTATGTAATAAATTCCCTAAATAAATATTACAAGTACAAATATTAACAACTGATTCGCATAATAAAAAAAAAAAAAAAATTAAAAAAAAATGAAAGATGTGGTTCTACCGAATGGCTTAATTCCACCACTGAGTATAACTAACTAAATAATCGCAGATTTCTTGGTGGTGTTGGCAACCAAATCGTCTCTGCGATCAACTGTGCCTTTTTCTACATATATGAAGAATCTACTTCAGTGAATGCATTCACATAGCGCGCTAAAAGTCTAATGTAGCTATTCTAAACAAGATAATCGAGTTTACAGCGGTGTTTATAACCTTAAACCCTATCTTATAACAAGAATATCTGGTCAGTTTTATGTTACATTGCTGTAAGAATGTATAAAAAAAAAGATATAAGATTACCACTGTCAACACTGTAATTATTATATTTTTCTCTTATTCGGTAGTTTATATGTTAAGTGGATCTTGAACTCTTTACGTAAAGGAATCATGCATGTGTAATAATACACAAAGTACCGAATTAAAAAAATATATAACTGAATCAAGAAATAATCTTTATATATTTTAGTTTGATTTTCAATTAAGTAACATGTGTAAAAACTGTCTGGTTATTTAATATATTTTAACAAATCGCGCGAGATTCTTTTGCATGTGTAGTAATTTATTAAGAGTGGTGAGTTTAAAGAAATATATAATATTGAATAATAATAATGTTGAAAAAATCTTGACATGTAATTTTGTTTGATTTTTATTTATTTCAAACACGAGTAAAAACTGCCTTCTTGTATTTTATAGCATATTTACATTACAATTATAGTTGCGTAATAATATAAAATAATGCAACGTTGCCACGTTTTTTAATTCGAAACTGTACCCCTTTCTTGGACAGCACCGGCTCAACACATATATGTTCAGCAGGTATGATATAAAAATATGCAATTGTATAATATAAAGTATAATTTAATAGCAATAAATATTATTTAATTAAAGGCAAAATGCCAAAATAGTTAGACAACACTGCACAGGATTGCCAACAGGGGGACTGATACTCTTTAGTTGCCTAGATTTGATTACTAATTATTATTACTATATAACTATAATTTAACGTAAATAGAATTTAGAATGATTTTAAAGTCTTGTTATTATGCAATATATGAGTAATGGTATGATGTACAGCTATAAAATATCCTGAACCGAATTACCATTACAGGCAAATTTGGTTTGTAACATACGTTAAGTGATGTTAGTGTTAGATAAGAAAAACACAGGCGGATTTTAGGGGCTCCCATGTGCAGAAACCAAATTACGTCTATCGCGTTAGGTGATTTCCAGGCTATCAAAAAGAGTACATCCCAGTTACTCCCAACAGTTCAGTAGTTTTTCCAAGTAAAAGTACTTCACACTCTTAACTACTCCAGAATTACCGTCCCCCGTCCCCTGAAGTACCTACTTATATTTTAGAACTTGGAGTTCCATTGTAGAGGGAGTAAACTCCTGAATTCCAACTTGTTAAAGATTTATCACGCATTTATAACCTTTTTAATATTAAATAAAATCCATTTATCTTAAAACAAATAAACAATTCCACAAATATGTAAAATTAAAATTAATTTGTACATTTAGGATAGTTTTCTTTGAAATTTGACATTCGTAAGATAGCAGTGCCTCTCTCCACTAAATACTCAACTATACTAAATACTCAAGTGTTCCACATGCAAAAATTTTCAGAGTAGAACACTTCGGAGTAGTTCAGAGTATTTCACACCTATCTGGAAAGCACCTGTTATCAACAGTTAGTTTAACACAATTCAGTGGCGTCACTTACTTTGATTTGTTTTTGACTACGCGTCGTAAATTTCCGTTACGCGTACGTTTCAAGGTAAACAGTGTACTAAAATGAGTAAAAATGTATTTGAAATACATGATTTTGTTTATTTGGTATCCACAACAATTCTTTAAAACCCTTATGTACGTCAATGTGATCAGCGGTTTTCTCGCGCAGAATTGATGACGTAATTTATGATACCCTGTGTTTTTCTGGCACTTTTATTGCGCATGTGTACTGTCTATTTTAGGTGTAAATTTACTTTTTGTAAAATTTTAGTCACAAATCATTTTATTTATTTTAAACTAAAAATTTTACTTGATTATTTACAGTCACGAATATTAGTTTTAATATATGGCCCACAAATACGATACAGGATCCACCAACACAGCAGATGGCTGCAGTGCTCAATAAGTACTGTTTTTCTTATGTTAAACGAAATCTATGATCTTTTTTATTGCTTAAATTTGTTAAAAATAAATAAATGAAAAATAATAATAATAATAATAATTGTCATTTGGTAGTAATTAATACTACATCTAGCATGTTTAATAATTTTGCAAAATGTAAATTTGAAATAAGTTTGACAGTTCCTTTTTAGTCCATTTTTTGATGCGTAGATAGCTGTAGCGTTTCGTTGGTCTACTCTATAGTTTGTCTTAAGCTACAAGAGAATGATTTAATTTGACCTTAATAGCGGGTGAGCTTTAAAGAGGATTACAGGGTAATAAAACAGGGTAGTACTTAAATTTGTTAGAAAAGTTGTATATTTTCTTAAGAAGTTCCACTATTCAACTTTCTACAAAAAATTTTGTAATCCAGCTCTTTCACATAACAAAATAAAACCCCCGCAGCGTTGAGGTTACCCTGCTCGTTAAGAAGTCAAGTCATTCCACTAAAGCCAGAGACACACTATAATGTAGAATACAATTTATAAGCTGGTACAAAATGTTAAACGATTTCACGTTATGTAGGAAATAAGAAAATTTTAAAATCACCCTGCATGTTTTAACGTCTCAGGTGTACGGACTGCAGCATCTTAACTTATTGACGCACGGAATTTTAAAAAATAAAAAAAACCATGCTGAACAGAAATATTTGGGATGAAAATTTCGTCATTGTCAGTCAAACCTATACTAACAAGTTTGAAGTTAATCACTCAAACAAATACCAGTGTGACATCTGTTGGTAAAATTACTAACTAGTTTAAATAGGCGGGATTAGTTTTAAACCTTTGTTCTGGTGGCATTTGTAATTTTTCGACGTGGTATATAAAATATCCCACCGTGCATAGCTACGTATCAAAAAGGAGGGACACTTTTAACTCTGCGATGCCTCAAAGAGTAAAGCCATGAACACATTTAACTAACGAACAAACAATGAACATTATTAAGTGGGACAACTGTAAATTTTTATCCGACAGTATAAAAAGTAATCAAAATCAGCTCAATTTTGATGTAAACTTTGAACTGATGTAATAAAATGTTTTAGATATGAAAGTTCTGAATACTTATCACTACATTTATTATATTTGAATGCTTCTCTATACATAAATATATATGTCAACATTAAATTGTTATCATAGTTTTATTAAACTAATTTTCGAAACCCTCTGAAATGATAGGAGATTCTGAAATGAAACTGCAAGGCACTTGACTCATCAGACTTTTAAACTGAAAACACACATCTTGTAATAAGGCTGTGGATATTTTATACAATATATATTATCTATTTTAAATTTGTTACATTTTGTTAATTGATTATTAAAACATTTGTAATTAGACCTGCATGATTTTTTCAAAATAATTTTATAGAATGAAAACATTGTCAAATATATAAGAACATTAAATTCAGAAAATCACATTTTAGTCTTATTTTAAGTCCTATACAACCAAACTTGAACTGAAGACATTTGTTTGTTCTATCTAAATAGGGTTACCATATTTTTGTTCCGTCAGACCGGGATAGAGCAAAAAAATACATTGTATAAAAAATAAAAATTTCAGTTTTTTATTAATTTTAATTCAACATATTTTTCTATGCATTTAATTTCTTTAAAAATGTTTTAATATTTATTATTTTGTAGTAAAATTCAGTATACGTTAAGGATATACCTATTGAAATTAAACTACAATTATGCAGGATATTATGTATTTTACAAATATTTATTTTGTAACTGTCATATATCAAAAAATACATCAACATCAATATTTCCATAGCATCCAGGTATCAGGTATCTCATACCTATACCTATCAAATTATACAATGTTTAAATATTTATTTCAACACTCCCCCTCATTGAATAATTTGGTGATACCAGAATTTTTGCAAAGCAATTGCAATCTTGGTGCTGCTAGAGGTTTTGTTAGCATATCTGCTAATTGTTCTGTAGTTGAAATTTTCTGAACATTTATTTCACCTTCAGTCACCAGTTCTCTCACAAAATAATGCCTTATTCGTATATGTTTCGTCCTTTGATGCATTTCTGGATTATGTGACAGACGAATGGCAGCTTCGTTGTCCATATGAAGAACAGGAACATTCATGCATTCAGTAATTTCATTCAAAAACCTCTTCAACCAGCAAATCTCGCGAGCAGCTTCGCTAGCAGCAACAATTTCTGCTTCAGTGGTTGAAATAGAAACTGACTGCTGTTTTCTACTGAACCAGGATATTGGACCACCTGCATAAATACAAATTACGCCTGAAGTTGAGCGACCAGTGCTAAAATCACCACCATGATCAGCGTCACTGTAACATTCCAATTTTCCAGTTCTATGTCCAGCTTTATAGAGAATTCCATAATCTATGGTACCTTTTAGATATCGAAGAATTCTTTTTATTTTAACTACGTCTTGATGTGTTGGATGTTCAAGACATCTCGACGCAACACCAACAGCATATGCCAAGTCAAAGCGTGTTCCAGTCACCAAGTACAGAAGAGCTCCAACTACTTGACGGTATGGAAAGTTTACAACTGAGGAGTTGTTATCGTTACTTCCTTCTATTTTATCGTCTTTTAGTATTGGTGTTGTAACTGGACGGCAATCATTCATACCAAATTTTTCTAAAATTCTTTTTATGTAGCTTTCTTGACTTACTGTTATAGAACCATCTTCCCTTCTTTGAATTTCTAGACCTAAATAATAAGAAGCTGGTTTACATGTTATCTTGAATTCTTCCCGTAATTCAGCCATTAACTGTTGTAAAAATGTTATGTTTTTCGCTGCTACTAATCCATCATCCACATATAACGCTAAAATAACTTTGTTTTCACCTTTTCCTCGCATAAAGATACAAACATCCGCTTCACTTCTTTTGAATCCCAATTTTAGTAAATACTCGGTAAATCTTTCATTCCAACATCTTGGTGCTTGCTTGAGTCCATACAGACTTCTTTTCAATCTACAAACTCTATTGGAATCATCTTCGTAACCCTCCGGCTGTAACATATAAATTTCCTCTTTTAACTTACCATATAAGAAAGCTGTAGTTACATCAAATTGTGTTAAAACCATATTCTGATTTGCTGCAACGCTAAGTACAGCTCTAATTGATGCTGCTTTTGCAACCGGGCTAAACGTTTGATCATAATCAATACCTTTCTTTTGTGAATAACCCTTAATTACCAATCTAGCTTTGTATTTATTAATGGATCCATCTGGATTAGTTTTAATTCTAAAAACCCATTTTCCATCAAGCGGTTTCTTTCCAGGAGGAAGATTTGTTAGTTCCCATGTTTTGTTTTCCTTCAATGATTTAATTTCATTTTCCATAGCCTTTTCCCATTCTTCTTTATCTATTGACTTGATTGCTTCCTTGTAAGTTGTAGGCATTTTTAACTGACCCAACTCTTCTGCAGAGGATAATAAAGTTTCCAAGCTTGAACCCATATTCTTGATGTCTTCTGCAACTTGCTGTAGAGTTTCTGTTTTGTTTATTTTCTTTCCTACTGTTTCATATCTGTTTGGTGGAATGCCTTTATTTGCTCTTGAAGATCTTCTTACCACTTCTTCAACATGTATGTTTTCTTCATTTTGTGCTATAACTTGATGAGTTCCAACATCTTTAACATCTCTGTTTCTTAATTCTTCAATTTTCGTTCTCGAAAATTGTACTTCAATAGAATCACTATTGTCTTCATTCTTTTTTCTTTCTTTCTTTCCAATGAAGTTACCGTTTATACTGCTTTTCTTCATTTCTTTCTTGTTTTCTTTATTTCTTTTCTTCTGCGTTACTTCTTTTTCTAGTATTACAACGTCTTCTGGACTTTGATTTATAAACTTCTCAACAAACTTCACATCACGACTAATTGTCACCTTTTTTGTAATTTTGTTGAGTAAACGGTAACCTTTAGAGTGTTCGTCATAACCAACGAAGATCAACTCTTCTGATTTACTGTCCCACTTCTTACGTTTCTGGTCTGGAATAAGTGCATATGCCTTACTTCCAAATATTCGAAGGTGTGACAAATTCGGTTTTCGTTTTTCCCATAATTCAAAAGGTGTACATGACGATGATAGAGATCTTGTTGGAAGTCTGTTTTGCAGGTAATTAGCAGTCATTAATGCTTCTCCCCAAAAAATATTTTCCATTTTAGCATCTTCTAATAGACATCGACCCATCTCAACTAAAGACCTATTTTTCCGTTCCGCTACACCATTCTGTTGATGTGCATACGGAACTGAAAACTGTTGTCGAATACCTTGTTGTGATAAATAGTCTTTTAAGTTTTTGTTGATAAACTCACCTCCACGGTCTGAACGAAGAACTTTTGGTTTCTTATCAAACTTGTTTTTGACCATTTCAATATAATTTCTACAACATTGGTACACTTCAGACTTTTCAGATAATAAATAAACAACTGTATACCTGCTAAAATCGTCAATGAATGTCAGAAAATATTTCCGTGCACCTGGTGTGACAGCTTCCATAGGTCCACATACATCTGTGTGTATTAATTCAAGAACTTCTTTCGACCTGTTACAAGATTTATTCGGAAATGGTAATTTGACAAGCTTACTTTTAATACAGACTTCACAATTTTCTAGAATTCCGCAATTCTTTATTTTTAAATAATTCAAATTTCTGGACAACAATTTTAAAGCTTCTGGATCACGATGACCAAATATACGGTGCCAATAATGCAAACACCCATGGCCATGTGTTGCTACTTTATTTACTTTATAAACATCTTCGCGTAGTTTATATAAACCGTTACAGTTATCTGCTATTGCTACAACTTCTTTATGATATGCGATCCTGCATTTTGTTTTATAAAATTTTACCTCATAGCCTTTCCGAGTCAAACAATTAACCGACAAAAGATTTCCATTAAGACAAGGAACATAGAGTACTCTTTCTATCCGAACAGAATTTAATTTTCTGTTACCATCTTGTCTAAGCTTTATTATGCAGCTTCCAGCACCTTGTGCTGATACTACTTGATTATTTGCTATAGTTATTGTAGGCCGAATACTGCTGTCAAAATTTGACAATATACTTTTGTTATTGGTCATATGAGAAGTAGCACCTGAATCAATTATCCATCCACAATCCTGAAAATTTGATGTAGCAAAACATACCTCTTTACTGCTGCTTGCAACTTTTATCACTTCTTTATGTTTGTTTGCCAACCATCTCTTGTACTTACTGCAATCCGGCTTTATATGTCCAACTTTATGACAAAAGAAACATTCCCTTTGATTTTTATTTTTATTTTCTACTCTAGAATAACTTTTGGTTGCTAAAGCCATACTCTCGTCAATTGGTATTTCTTTAATTTGGCTATGTCTTTTGTACTCTTCTAGGAGTTTACTTTGAACTAACTCAAAAGTAAGATCTGTCTCCGGTCTCGTTTCCAATGCGGTAATCAATGTGTCGTACTTTGCATTTAAACTACTAAGCAACATTGCAACCATCCAGCTCTCGGACACATCTTCGTTACTTACGGCGTCCAATTTTGTAAATAGTGTAACCATTTCATTTATATGCTGCTCCATATTTCCATTTTCTACTAGTTTCAAGTTACAGATTTTACGCATTAATTGAACCCTGTTACTTAAACTTGCCTTTTCATGGTATTTTCTTAAATTATCCCAAGAATCTTTCGCAGAACTTGATTTTAAAATATGGTTTAATTGACCATCTTCTACAGACAACCCAATGAGTGCCCGTGCTTCATTATCCATCCTTATCCATTCCTCTGTTACAGGATTTGGTTTTGGTTTACACACGGCATCCCATAATCTCTCTTTTATTAAGAGGAGTTCCATTTTATATTTCCAAATATAATAATTTCCATTATTCAATTTGGAAATGGCAAATTTCGTGTCTGACATAACTATTTAATTTAATAACTAAACGAGTTACTTTAGAGAGTGCTTCTGGATGCTCCTGGGCCCATAACCTATTGAAATTAAACTACAATTATGCAGGATATTATGTATTTTACAAATATTTATTTTGTAACTGTCATATATCAAAAAATACATCAACATCAATATTTCCATAGCATCCAGGTATCAGGTATCTCATACCTATACCTATCAAATTATACAATGTTTAAATATTTATTTCAACAATACCTACTGATTTTGTAAATCAATATAACCTTAATAATGCTCTCTAGCAATTTTTTTTGTTCTATCCAGATATTATTCATTAGTAACAATAAGTCTTTGTTTTATTTGTATGATTTTTAAAAAACCGGGATAAGAACTTAAATTCGGGACTGCCCCGGTCAAACCGGGATGTATGGTAACCCTACATATAAAGATCTAGCGCAAACCTTAGAAGTCGATGTCAGATTTGTGCCCCACTGTTTGATTGGCAACAGTGGTTCCTCTGTTGACAGCAAATTTTATTACTTTAGGTTGGCGAAACTTAAATACTTTAGTTCCCCTATCACTACGAATTTGCTCACATCATACAGTGAGACCATTAATTCCTGAGCGTTATATAATACTTAACAGAAACATTATCAAACTTATTTCCAATCTCATGTACACATAGGCGTAGATTCGATTTTTATTACCTTATACTAATTGATTATTAAATAAACACTGTTTTTTCTCTACACGCCAATGAGTTCACAACAAATATGAAGTTCGCAATGGATTATTGTTGTTCCTCGAGTGAGTTCGGGCCAACGAAGAAATCTGATTGGTTCTTTGTAAAGTTACGATTTTCAGCTGTCAATTGGAATACAGTTTTGGTATTTTTAAACTCATTGTTTACTGTTATGTAACGCTCAGGAATTAATGATATCACTGTATAAGTTTTAAGTTTGTTATGAAAATGTTCGTTAATAACCAGTCAGGTCTCCTTTTACTTGAAAAACACATTTTATTCTTCTGGGAAGACCTTCCACCAAATTTTGAAGAATTATTATTAGAAGTATTCTAGTTTATGGGTATATTAATCCAGTCACCAAAGAACTGCTTCAAATTCTTATATCAATTTTGCTTTGACTGGTCTAACTCTCATTTGACGTTCCAATTCATTCCATAAGTAATTGGATTTAATTTTGGGCAGGTAATTTTTTTTACTTTCATTTCCGCAAACTCGTTTGTGAAAACTTTAGTTTAATGGCAGGGTGCATTGTCTTGTTGAAACAAACATGTCATAGGACTGCCAAATTTCAAGTAGCATTGAATTATCTAAAATGTATAGAAAATCATCGACCTTTATTTTAGTATCAATAAGAATAATCGATGGACAAGATCCATAATAACAGGAACAGCTTCACCAGTGCGCAATTATTTATGTAGTAAAGAGAATACTAATTGAATAAATTTTTATTTAAGTCAGTGATTTTTTTTTTTTTCTCTGTTCATCTTGATATCTATATTTTTATTAATAACTCATTTATTTTTGAGTAGTAATAAATGTATTAATGTTTTAACTGCTTGACTATAAAATTACGCAGCAACAAAAAGCTAGTAAAATCATTCAAATTTATTTTCAAATTCAGGTCAGGATAGTTTGTTAAGTTCTAAAGCTGCACTATCCCATTTTATTAAATTTCTTATATTCTCCTAGTTATTAACTGGTGATGGCAATCCAAGTCGAATATTTATGATATAAATAACTCCCTCTGGGCTGTTATAACTATGCGGGGTTTTAAGGAAATAATGGTTTACTATCAAGAGCTGTTGCCTTGTTTAACAAGCAAACTTTAATTGTGAGAAACATGTCAGAGCATGCGAACATCATTTTGGAGCAGTGTAAAGTTACTGACTCTGACTAGGTAGTATGATGTTCTAGACTGGCCAGTTTCACACTATTTTACAACTCGCAAAAGATTTTTGTTTAAACATCTATACACATATACTATAATTATTATTATTATTTTTTATAAGTACTTTCATTAGCTATTTGTTTTTTGTTAACGATATATTTTGTTATTTGTAGTGAACACACTAAAGTTAGTAGAAAATTCAAAATTGACAGCCGATTTTGAAACCAATAAACACAACTAATAAACACAAGTAATAGTTTAAATATAATATTATGTTCCAGATGTCAAACATATAATTTTTTATGTGATATTTCTGGTTATCAAATTCTATTTAAGGGTTGAAGCAGCGGCAATCACAAACTAGTTAAATGAATAAACATGTTAATTAGAACAACTGTGTAGTTCTAAAAATCACAAACCAGTTACAAAATTTATGCTCAAAGAAAGCTATTTACGAAATTTTAGTTGCTGGTTTAGCGCTTTTAACTGTAGGTATGTACCCTGAGCCTTATCCGGTGAGTCACTTTATAATTGAAATAATGTTTAACATTATTTAGATGTCTTACAATTTAGAGTTGTAAAATTTAGTAAACATCTTCAAATTGACTTATACCCTTTTCACACTAGATCTTTAAGATCGGATGTTTAAGTGAATGGATCTTTAAACGCTAATGTGAAACCGTACGGCCTCGTCTAAACACGACCGATGTTTAAGACAGAGATCTGCGTCTTAAACTTCGCCCGCATCGCCAACTTAATTCCCATTATAAAAAAATACTCCTTGAATTTGTGCTTCTCTTCTTTTATCTATGTTCAGCTGTTATCATTTTATATATCGAGGTTATGAGAAGATTATTTGCGTTATTATTTAAATAAATATAAAAAATAAAATTCTCCTAACCTCGATATACAAAATAATGACAGAATAAATTCAAACGATATGAAATTATGTTGGCAATACATACTAGCTTTACATGGAGATTTCTTCTTCAAATTAAACATCAAGTGTGAAAGCAAACCGATATTAAACATCGATGAAGTTTAAGTTCAATCGTCTTAAAGATCTAGTGTGAAAAGGGTATTATTCACCTATTAGACCGGGAGCTCATGACAGTTTATGGTCTCCGATTTCATACAGCATGCCTTTTGGAGGAGAGAATATTTACCCTGTGACAACAAAGAAAGGAGGGCGCTAAACCCCTGCACGCTTTCCGGTCATATGGAACATTGCATTTCCACTTTTTCCAAATTTTGTGTTTTTCTCTGATTTAATAATGCTTGATAAAAGTAGCAAAAGAAAGTTAAAACCAATTTAAAGTCTTAAAAATTATAGGCATGCGATTCGCAGGATCCCAAAGGGCTCAAACGGTCCCATGATCTTGTAATTAAAAAATAAATATGATTTTCTGCGTTTTCATGCAGCATGTCGATGAAAAGAATTAAAGTGTGTGTCATAGAACCCCTATAAAAAAATTGGCATGCGACCCAAAGGTGGAGAATTTCGGAAAAGTTTTGTGAAATTTTTAATCACCCAAAATTTCTCCGAAATTTTCCACCTTTGGGCCACATGCCAATTTTTTTATAGAGGCTTTATGACACAAACTTTAATTCTTTTCATCGGCATGCCTCATGAAAACGCGGAAAATCATATATTTTTTATTACAAGAACACGTGACCGTTTGAGCTCTTTGGGACCCTGCGAATCGCATACCTATAATTTTTCAGACTTTAAATTAGTTTTAACTTTCTTTTAATACTTTTATCAAGTATTATTAAATCAGAGAAAAACACAAAATTTGGAAAAAGTGGAAATGAAATTTTCCATATGACCGGAAAGCGTGCAGGGGTTTAGTACCCTCCTTTCTTTGTTGTTACAGGGTAAATATTCTCCCCTCCAAAAGGCATGCTGTATGAAATCGGAGACCATAAACTGTCATGAGCTCCCGGTCTATATAACAAAGCAAAAGTGTTAAGTTTTAAAATAACGTAGTTTAATATAACGTTAAATAAACGTTATTATATAACGTGATTTATATAAATTGATTAGTTAGAATTTTACGCGCACAGCAACAATGGCTGTTTATGTCTAACACAGCCCAATTATTTGATTGGTTTAATTAGTGTATCGGAAATAAAGTTTTAAATAACATACAAGATTTGTCTAGAGATGAATAATGAATAATCTTTGGAGATCTATTCAAAGAGCTCAAGAAAGTCATATTCTCTACTGATTTTCAATACTGTGTAAAACTGTATTTTTCTCCAACAATTCCAAATATCTCTATATTTATCTTATCTTAATTATGTTGTAAAAGTAATAAAAGTGCCTCTTTAAAAGAATATTTCTTCTCTACAAGCGAGTACAGTTTAGTTCTTATATTTAGGCCCGGTCTTTCCACCTTCAGATAAAGTTCCAGGTAACTATCTGACAGATAAGGTTATTTATAACTTCATCTGCTGAATAAATGTCAATACCAGTCAGTGAATCCAATACGTCAGTCTCATTATCCGTTAGATAACTATCCGATAGATACATTTGTATAGAAAGAAGGGATGACATTTATTCAGCAGATGAAGTTATAAATAACCTTATCTGTCAGATACTTACCTGGAACTTTATCTGAAGGTGGAAAGACCGGGCCTAAATGTAATAATTAACGACAATAAATAGATTTATAGCGCCAATTGATGCATGACGCATCTAACAAATTCTTAAAATTCAATATCCTAAGAAATATAAAATTTCTAAATTACTCTTCATGATAGATATCCTGTGGACGTCAATATTTCAAAGTATTCCATTTGCAATTCAATTTTTGATTACATCCTTGTTACTTCTTAAACAAATCTGTTAGCCAAACGTACCACTTTGAAAATTATTTTTACCCCTGATGTCACAAAACCATTCTGACCACCACGAGAAATACCCCTTAAGTTACAATTTAAAAAAAAAAATCGGTTAGACTTCGTTCAACATAAGAAAAAAACAAGCGGATGTTAGCGGCTCCCATGTGCGGAAATCAAATTTCGACCATTACGTTATCAAAAGTTAGTTTAACACATTTCACTGGCGCCACTTACTATGGTTTGTTTTTGCCTACGCGTATTGTGCGATATTGTTTGTTTATTTCCGTTATTATTATTTATTTCTCGTACTTTTCAAAGTATACCGTGTACTAAAATGATTAAAAATGTATTTGAAATACATGATTTCGTTTGTTTGGTATCCACAACAATTGTTTAAATCTCTTAAGTACGTCAATGTGATTAGCTGTTTTCTCGCGCAGATTTGATGACGTAATTTATGATATCCTGTGTTTTTATTATGTTGAACGAAGTCTACAGATCTTCAACAAAAAACATAAAATAAATAAAATCGTTAAAAACGTTAATACAGTCTTTCGCTTTAAATAAATTCCTGCAGTCACATCATACCATAGGTATATGATATATGAACATTTATTTTAATTATCATTCAAATCTTCTGTGTATATATTACAAATTTTCTAATTCTAAAATAGTAGTTTAAATTGTTATAGTTCGCATATTTCGCATTACAAGTTTGACAAATTAACGGAAAATATAAAATGGGTATTATAAACATGTCGTAAAATGTAAATGTTTATATTTAATTAGTTAATTAGCCCAGTCGGTGACTTTAACTTGTATAAATCTTATATCTTTAATTGCAAAAATATTTTTGGCTACATAAATCGAATTAATTTTTTTAAATTTTGCAATTAACAAAGACTTGGAATATAAATTCCCTTTTTAATTATGTACCACAATAAAGTATTCCTTTAAGAATAATTTTAATGCAATAAGATTACTATTGGATTCCAATAGTTATAACTAGAGTCCGGCAAACATATATAACGGTACTTTAGTTAGGTGTTTTTCGATAAAAAGCGGCACATGTGTTATCTGTAGAAATAAAATGTAATTATGTATATTTGTAATATGCCCTGCTGACCAATAGTGTAGCGTATAAAAATTTAATATCTTATCAAAAACTGACCAATGGCAAAGGAGTGACCGGAATTACCTATCTCGGATATAATCCCAAAATAATGAGGTGTCGTTATTAAGATAAGAATTCATTGCGGTACAAGTATTTTATTCTTTTGTTTTTTGTTGGATTTTTGTTAAAATAAAGTTTAAAATAGCACGCCTATGGCAAAAGTGCCGTTGCATATTTTTACCGGTCTCTAGTTATAACTAACAGTATAGTAATATTAAAATGAAAAAATAATTGCAGTAGTTGTGCAGAGACTGATTTTGGTCTGGTAAGTTCACAGATTTGAAAATGAAATGAGGGCGTTTTTAGAAAGGAAATACAGGCGTAGGCGATAAAATCTACTCAGATGCTAGTGAGGAAACATGCCAGAAGAATTATTTTATAGCGTTTTCGATCAGTAAATAGGGACTTGATCTGAGATTGCCCTGAAATCACTCTAAAATCAATCTGTGACATCACGCTCTGTACTAGAGCGTTCTGGTAGAGAGTATATTAGTCTGTTTACCTGATTGTCGATGGAATTATGCACAACATTTTCCACATAATTTTTACTCCTATTATTTCGTCTTTTGCGAATATATATCTCACGCAATCAACAATTTCATAATCCTCCAATTCGCTAGAATATCAGAATTCCTTCAATGCAATTATTTTTTAGTAGCCATAACCCACAACGCGAAGAAATAATGTTGAAAAGATAACCGAAAATCAAATATTTAACAAAACAATTAGGTTATATTTTTATTATGGCGCCTTTTTTAGGATTGCTCTACTTGATCTGTGTCGCAAGCCAGATCAAAATGAGCGCTCCGAAAACACTCACGTTACGATCAACAGAGTGAATGACGATCAACTGAAAATGAATTTGAGAGCGCTCAACTACATCGAAAACGCTATTAATTAATTAAAATTTCTGGAGCACAGGAGGAATTATTTTCTTATTTTAATATTACTTTACAGACATTCTATGATCGGGCGTCCTCGAGCTTATGTTCTTATATATGATTATATATTGTAAAATATCTTGAATAAATCATGCGTAGTTGTTGGTACAGATTTATTAGAAAACTGCATTATAACATATTTTAGAATTGTTTTATTTTAAACTTGCAATAGTAGGTCTAGAATCAACAGCCCTATTGAAGTCTCAGAATAATTTAAAATATTTTGAAAAATGTTTTAAAAAACAGAGAAAAAGTTTTCCTGAAATGAACAGTGATCACATTCCAGTTGGTTTTGGCATATTGGTGTCGTACGCACGGATTATGTCTGTCTGTGTAACTGATCCCCCTTCCTCTTGCGAAAATGCAAAACCATCTAATTGCAGAAAAGAAATACTATTCAGAACTTATTCATATTGGCCTTAAATCTAATGGGTCATTATGTGTTTTAAAAGTGAGTGCGTTAATATGTCAATTTACACAAATAAAATAAGCTGTTGTTAACTAAAATCATGTGTATTATAATAGATGTACCAGAAAAAAATGTCCTTTTTATGACCATTTTCAACAGTCAATACCAACTTTACCTGTTCATTAACTTACTGATAATTTAAGACGCTCTTCATTAAGTATACAGGAACATGTTAAAAAATCGGTAAGGTTCGGAGAGAGGGATAATGGATACAGTATTTACTGAGTTAAAGAATATCATTTAAGCTAAAAGTTAACCATTTAAAAATGATTACAAGCTAGAAGTTCAACATCATCATTGGCGGACAGCCCAAGTTGAGCCTAGGCCCAGGCTTCATGACCATGTTTTCAATCTATGTACATTCAGGAGTAATATGGTCAGTATTACGTCCATTTTTTAGTGTACACAGAAAGACACCTACAGTTTTATAGCCGATTGCGAACGGCTAAGTAGAACCTGTAATTTGTATAAATATATTTACACAAATTATTTGACATAAGCAGGAGTTGAACTCACGTCCGTGCCCTTGCTTAGCGGACAAATAGCAGGTACAAACGATTTAACGTTTGCAACTACAGGTTTACTTACAAGCTAGAAGTTAACTGTCTATATTTCCCGCCTATAACAACACGTGTATTAAACAAATTCATGTATACAATTTTCCCACTTTGAAACGGCAGCTAATAGCCAGAGCCAGAGCCGTAGTAACGGGTTGGCATCGGGGTACTTGCCAGGTGGCGATTGTGTATATTTGGTCATTAAAAGTATTGGCAGGTGAAAACCATTAGATTTGAGGAGTGAGGACCTTACCTTTTTTTTGCTCATCACTCGGATTTGGGGAGCGAAGACCTTTTTTTTCTCATCTCTTTTATTTATCATCTCGTAAATATATTAATTTACTTTATTTGCCAAGGGCGCCAAAACATTGCTACGGCTCTGGCCAGAGCTGTACCAAATACTCAGTAAAAGTATTTCAAATACCAAATACCGATGGAAGTATTTGAAAAAACAAATACTATTAGTCATCACCGATAAAAAGTATTTGAAATAATGTATTTCAAATAATTTAAATGTATTTGAAATACTAGCAAATATTTTAAATACTTCTAAAGTATTTCAAATACTGACATTTTCCGACAACCAATATCAAATTCAAATACCATGGAGAAAGTATTTGCAAATCCAAATACAAATCCAAATCCAAAGAGCATTTGTTTGAAGTATTTGAAATACAAAATTTCAAATACCAGAAAGTATGATAATTGAAATACTTTATCAAATATTTTATTTCAAATATTCCCAGCTTTGTTAATAGCACCATGATAATGAAATTAAAAAAAAAAACTTAAGAGTAAGCCGAGAAAAAAGCACAAAACGTCTGTTTCTTTGGTTTAAGTGAAACTAAATTTAAAATCTAGTAACTTTTACTGACTGAATGGGGCTTTTGACCATTTTGTTTTACAAAACCTGCATTTAATCGTTAAAAAGTGAGCTCGTGACAACTTAAGAAAATCCATTTACTTCCGTTTAAACCTTTGGAATACACTATACGTCTTTGTATAATTTTAAAACGTTAGAGCGGAACTAAATTTTCACTATAGTAACTTTTAACGATTGAATGAGACTTTTCACTACTTTATTTAACAAAAGCCTCATTCAATCACTAAAAAGTGTGCTCGTGACAACTTAAGAAAATAATAATTCAGTTTAGTTACATTCAAGAGTTTGGAAAATACTATACTCACATAATCTTCGATATGATACTGTTTCTTTAGTTGAAAAGGAACTAGAGATCTAGTAACTTTTAACGATTGAATGAGGCTTTTGAAAGGGAACTAGAAGAACTTTGAGATCTAGTAACTTTTAACGATTGAATGAGGCTTTTTATCATTTTGTTTAGCAAAATCCTACTTTAATCGTTAAGAAGTGAGCTCGTGACAACAAAACAAACATTTAAAATAAACTTTATCTAAAGTTTATTTTAAATGAACACACATTATATAATTTGCTAAATTATAAAAAATGACAGTAATAAATAGTTTTGGCTTTTGCACGATTATCTCCAACATGCCTTTTATTGCTGTCTTTCTCTTCCACGGCTTACTCTGACAGTATTTTTTAATCACGTTGGTAATAGACTTTTAGAATGATATTATATTAATGAAATTTAGTATTGATAAAAATAAATAATTAATATCTTACTGCACAAGAAAGTTGTTAAATATTAAACAGTTTCAAACGCCGGCCTTTAAAGACGTAGCTGGGCCACATGATTGCCTTTAATATGTGCGCAAATAACATCAATGATACAATTTTTTTCATATAATTGACAGAGGATTCCGTGTATTCTCGGTGAAACATAGTTAATATAAAATTAATAAATAAATAAAGCACTCGGTTAGTTTCACAAATATAAGTTTAATGTTACTCTATATGTATTTCGGCAGTGACGCTATCGACAGATCAAATTCCAAACTAAACTTATTTTTAACAAATACATTCAATGGGGACAAATATTATTGGTAGTGAATACAAGTATCAACATACTTAGCAGATAAGGGAAAATTTGAAGGGACTTTTTAAATATCGTCAACGGCATTTTTGCCAACACTAAATTAGTGTTTGTCCATCGGTTAGTGTCTTGTCTAGCTAAATGACCAACCAGTTTCATTTAAGGGAGGCGTGGACAATAACAAGAAGGCAAGATCAGGCCCGCAAGATCAGAGTTGAGCTCTTAAATTGTTATGATTGGTCCACAATTTTCAATGTCTGCCTATTTCTTACTAAATTAGTGTTATGTGGCCTAATAATGTTATTAATGTATTATTTTTATCTGAGCGTTCTGCTCGAGTAAAAAGTTCGCTCGATATTTTGAATGTTCTATTAGCAGTTTGCATTAACAGTCGCTGTTTTCTTGTGCTTTTTGAGTATTTATTTGAATAACAAAATGCGTGTGTACATTAATCAAAGTTTTGCCCTCGGAAGCTATGATTTTTACCCACTTTTCTGGCAGAAGTTGAACTCCGCGACGAAAGAATGGTCTGTCTTATCAGTCAATTCATTCAGCAACCAAATTTTCGACTTCTCCGTTGTTATGGAAATGTGTTTCTTCCAAAACGTGGTGCATCGATCCAAACAGATAGTAATCGCTTGAGGCCAGGTCCAGATAATACGCTGGGTGCGGGAGAACCTCCCATTCGAGCTCCATCAGTGTTTGTTTCACGGCTATAGCAATATGGAGCCAAGCATTGTCATGGAGAAGAATCACCTTCCGGCAATTTGAAGCAATTGATGGTCATTATCGCATCAAATTATCAGTAAAACGCTCCAATTCTTGTCAATAACGTTTGGCGGTGATTGTTTCCTTTGGGTTTAACAGCTCATAATACACGACACCCTCCATATCCCATCAAATAAAGAGACAAGAAGCTTTGTGACCGTGGATGTTTCGCTTTGGTGTCGCCGTTGATGGTTTACCAGGATCAATCCATGATTTTTTGCGTTTCAGGTTGTCGAAATAGATCAATTTTTCATCACTGGTCACGATACGTCACAAGAAACTCTTCTTCTTATGCCTTGCAAGCAAAGAAATCGAGATGTTTAAGCGATTAGAAATGGCATTTTCGGTCAATTCATGTGGAAGCCATAGATCTGAATCTACAAAATTATAAATTCAATTTTGACCCGTCTGGGAATAAAAACTTCGCCACTGTCCCCTAGACATTCAGAATGCGGGCCTTCTGTTGACCGCTATTATTTACTAATATAGATACTTGCAAATGCCTGAAATGTGTGAAAATTCTCATTTCACACTTTCTTTTTAAATACCGTCAACCACATTTTTGCCAACACTAAATTAGGTTTAGAAATTCTTCGACGCCAGAGAACTATTATGTTTGTTCATCGGTTAGTGTCTTATTTAGTTACATGAGCCTTCTTTCCCCCATTCTTTCTGGATATTTCCCATGGTTTGTAAACGTCGTGAAAGGGTTGATTAACGAATTCGAGCTGTTAAGCCAATTCTTGTTGAGTGTTTGAGCAGGATTTTCGTCCAATAGAGCTTGCAGTTGTTCACCTTCGAACTTTTTCAATTGACCTGGCCGTTGTTTGCAGTGAACGTCAAAATCATTACTTTTGAATCGTCGAAATCATACTATCTACATACCGATTTTTTTTTTTCCGATGAATCATATTCACCATAAGATTTATTTTTTATATTTCAATTATTATTTCAATTATGTTCAGTGAGCTACAAAATTGAGCGCATAGATAAAATTAATACAGCATTTATATCGTCTCATTACGGCAGCTCCAACGAAATTTATAAAAAATTTGCAATAGTTTCTTTGAAGTAATTCGTGGAGTAAAGTTTCTAAAAATGTGTTGCCCTCTGGCCCACATGGTTGTCAGACAGAATGTGACCTGCATAGGCACAAGTTTGGCCATATCTGATTAAGGGACGCTATTCCAATACTGCAAGGACAAGGAATAGGTGAGGAAGAAAATAGGTGAGGTGTATGATCAGAAGTGGACAAAAATTTAAGGTAGAATAAAGTACTTTTTTTTCATGACACTTGTTAATGATATTTTTTCCGGTACACCTAATATATGTTAGTAGATTAAAGCTAGTGATGTCAAACAATGTAAGCTCATTTAATAAGTCTAATCAGAACATGCATTAGCATTTATTATTTATGATGTTCACTATAACAAGGCGTTTCAGCGTGTTGTAATACTTACGTGACAATTCAACACCTAATTCGTCTTGATGATGCGATCTCCTTTTGAATACACTGCGTACGTTCTTCAATAGCCTGGCGGTCTCAGAGAGCCTGTAAGAACCCCATTGGCCAGATTGGCCACTTGATGCCAGTATTTACTACCTTTGTTTAGATGCATGACACAGCCAACAACACATATGAACTCTCATGAAATGCAAAAAATGATGCAAGAGCATGCGCAAAACAGTTGCATAGAAGGGGGAGGAGCTATGCTTAAATTAAAGGTATGATATCAACGCATGCGCAGGCAGTGACAAAGCCGAGCATATAATCATACCCTGCACAATACTTACACCTTGTCAGTTGTTCCAATGCATGCATAGGTCTTGCACAGAAAATGAATAGTTAGTAAAAGACAATCTTGTAATCATATACCATCGTAATAGACTTTTGTACAAAATGCAATGACAGCCGTTATGTACAATAATTAACTGTCCAACATTAAAAACATGAAGAAGAAAAGCTCGAGACACGACGTTATTTACAGGACAGAAGCACTCAAGCGTATGTATAAAGAAATTAAAAATAAGATATAGTTTTTATATAAAAATACATGTATATTTTAATAATCCGAATATATTGCACAGAATCACATAAAAATCACAATGAAATCGTTCTTATAAAAATAATTCGTTGTTTTTTTCTTTTTTTCTTTTTTGTGCGGACTCAATTTCATTTAAAATTGTGCGTTTTGTGTCACGAACTATACATGAGTCTTAAAAATGGCACTCCTGTATTGGTCCCTATATTAATATATATATATATATATCTATATAATATTATATAACTATACAACAATAATCCTTACTGACAAATCAACACATTGTCAATTAAAAACACAAAAAAAAACCTACAAAAATAAATAAATACTGGCTGGCCAAAAATTAACTTTACGACTTATATCAGCTGCCATTTTAGTTTGCTACAATTTTGACAGTTCATAATTGATAGTCGAACCAGTATTAGAACCTGTTACAAACGAAAAAAGTACAATGACGTCATAACGCAGATGATACATTTTAGCTACGATAAGCTGTTGCTAAACAACGGAAGTTACGATACATTTCAGTAGCGTACACTTTATGCTAACTTGGTTTTCGTATTAATTGAATATTTAGCATAAGCTCATAACATTTCGCCCCTTGAATACTGATTTATAACAAACTTTTATAAGAAATAAATTATAAAAATAAAAAAACCTTAAATTACAAATATAAAGAAATAAGTACGCCACTGAATTCTGATTATCGCGTCGTGAGGATTTAGGACGTCACCGTATTTTTCTCATTTGAAACAGACTCTAGACGTGTTAAATTTTATGGAGCGTTTATAATTAAACAACGCGTTGATATTATTAAAACACTACTAAAATCAGTCTTTAATTATTTCGACTTCACCGACGATGTTAACAAACAAAATAGTAGTTATTGGGGCGCTTAAATTCACAAATTGTTTATCAGCAATCATTAGTCTTGCAGAGAGACATTGTGGTGTGGAATTTGGTCAGGAAGTGTAATTAGACCTTATTTAGTTTAAGGCGCTGCGTGTAAAGTTACAACTGTGAACTGAGATCGCTACCATAACATGTTTGAGAACATTTTATCAAATCAATTAGATGAACTGTTTGGAAAACTTTTGGTGTTAGCAAGATGGCGCTACAAGCCACACTGCACGAAACACAATCGAAATTTAGATGAGAATGTTTCAAAACCAATTAAGAAGAGAAGCGGTAACGTACCGCCAGGTTTAACAGCCCCAGACTTTTTTCTGTCGGGTTATATTAAAGGACATGTCTATGCTAACAATCCAACGTCGATTGAACAACTAAAAAACAATATACGCGTAACAATAGTTGAAATGCCACCTAAAATGTTATGAGCTCGCCACCTACCTGAAAGAGCTCGCACTTATGTGGCAGCTTTTGACGATTATATTCCACAAATAATTGCAAGATCCAAATAGAACATTTATATAAAAATATATTGTTTTGTATATCATGGGATTGTATATTAATTGAAATGAAAGTAGTAAAATTAATTTTTGGCCAGCCTGTACATCCCTACTTAATACAATTGGAAGGTATATTTGTGCGGACGGATTAGTTCGTAGGAAAACTGTTGAAGACAGAGTAAATACTAGAGCCTCGTCCTTTCTGGTCCAGTTATATTATAAACCGCTTTCGTACGATTGGAATCTGGAATACGACCAGCTGCAGCAATGGAGTTATAACCCGATTTCATAGGATTGGAATCTACAGCTGGTGCCACGGTGTTTCTAGGTCGCCAATGTAAGCCCACTACGTTGGTTCCATTACTAGGAGATATATTCAAATATTAAATCACTCAAATACAGGCTAAGTCCAGATAAAAACTCTCAAACAAACTTCTCTCTACTATGAGACAAATAAGCTGTTCAGTTCGAACCAAGATTACCAACTAATCATTTACACTCTGTTACAAATTATTATACAAACGAAAATAATTACATCATCCCATCAGAAGACTCTTGGATTGGAAGATATTCAATAATCTTAAGGTATTGTGTACAGTGGGTCTCTAAAAAATAATACATAACCATTACTATGGTTTTAATAGATTCAATTTTTGACCATTTTAGACTTTATCATAACCCAAATGTTCAGATCTATTGCACTTATATTAGATACAAATACCCCTACCGGTACCCCCCTACTTGGGGAGATAGTAAGTTTGTTTTTTCAAATGGTCCTGTATAAAAAATACTACCTTTGTCGCAAATTATGGAATAAATCTGTAAAACTTCTTGATTATGGAGAGTTGTAGGAAATATTAAGTTTTTACTGGCTTATATTACAATAATATGCTTCTAATTTTCTGTTTGGCGCGAGACAGTGGAGCTCTGGCCAATAAATAAGTAGACAAAATGATCATCAAGTGCACTTTTCACATAAAGCAAGCAGCACCGTTTCTACAGTTTTGATGTCCGACTTAAGTTTGTACGCCTACTAAATATGATGTACAACTACTAAATATAATGTACAACTTCTAAATATAATGTACAACTACTAAATATAATGTACAAGTATTAGAATGTTAACTAAAACTTGCTTCTTTGACTGTTCTCGCTCTCTGTCACTGTCTATCATAGTGCTCTTTCTGCGCACCGTAAAGACCGCCCTGCCACGAGATGTTTGCCAAACTGAATACTTGGGTTGTTAATTTGGGACAAAAATAAAAGCTATATATATACCATAATTTGGGGCAGAGGAAGTATTACAATTTGGTAGTATATATTTTTTTAAGTTAAGCAGTATAAAATTACTATAAGATATCACCCCTGAATATCACCACTTAATTTATTTTGAGAGCTTTTTAACGAAGCGATGAAAAGAAAAATGAACATTATTCCGAGTCGAATCTACTAGAATTATTATTTTTCCACCACCAGACTCCTCGCAACAAAACCGGTCATTACACACCTGCACTTCGAGGAAAAACAAATGTTTGTCGTTGAATTTTCCGGCCCAGCTAAGAAAAACAGGAACTCTCTCAGGAAGGGAAAAAAACTAAACTGTTGGAGATTCGAAAGAACGACTAGCTTCGGAATGTAATTCAAATCACTATTTGAACAGAGCCGAAGAAAAATAGTTCACTGCTATATTATTTTACTTCTCTGCGTCGTAAATCTTGCAAACTATAATAGAATAGTTGGCCAATCGTTTATTCTTGCAAAACGTTTTGTAAATTTCCTTCAATTACCGAACTAGGTAACTAGACTGGCGGGGATAATGAAGTTAGACGACCGATGTATGTTCCCTTATCTAGTTATTATTTTGGTATTCTATTATATTCCGGCATTCGTGGCATACTTTTTACCTGGATCAAATATTTTCTGTCCAATCTCACATTTTACTACCTCTAATGCTGTAGAAAGTCTCTCAAGGTTTAGTTTTGGGACCTCTGTCATTCCTAATATATATGACCGATCTGGGAGGTAATACGATGTTTATATAACAAATCTGCTTAAACAAATATTTTTTGTTGCTAACTATCAAGCAGTAACAATAAATAATGCCCGTTTGAACGAAGACTATATAATATCGCATATGAAGTACGTAAGTTATAACACAAATAATTCATGGTTAAAATACAATTTTGGGCATAAGTTACCCATCTTAGGGATTTAAAAACTCATGCAAGTATTTTTTGTGCAATAAAATTAAAATGTGACCCGAAGACGTTGTACGAGCTGCGTTATTATATGAAGATGGACGCAGTATTCGAATATCGCTGGATGTAGCTAAAAACACTATTAATTACGCTATAGGGCGTCATCAACGAATTGGTCCCTATACAAAAAAGCTTGGTTCAAGTCATCCACGTGACAAAAGCGCCCGACCGTTTTCTTACCGTAATTGTTTCTCAATTTTTCTCGCAACTCGTTTCGCAGAAAATCGAAATTTGACAATTTCACCACGAACTGTCCAAAGGTTGAGAAGAGAAAGCCAGGGCTTGTATCCAGGAGACCTGTAACTTGCCCCGCTTTTCTCATCATCGAGTTGAAATATTGCGGTTCGCTCGTGAGCTGACTGGACCAGACTATAGCAGTATATTGTGCATAAATGAGTAGCAGTTGAGTTTAAAATATGCGAGAACGAGTGCTATGAATACCTATTAATCTAGGAACTTTATTGAAAACATAAGAGCAGAGTCGTCTACCGAAACAGTGTTTCAACTATATAACTAAGTAATTTCTTGTGAATAAAATAAGTTATCGATTAATAATAAATTAATCGATTAATTATTATTTAATCGAAACCAAACATATAATTAATCAATAAACTGCCATCTCCACTCGAGATCTCATTTAGAAGGGAAACCGTCTGTTACTCCTACAGTTTGTAAGATACATAAAGCGGTGTTACTAGCGTCTTTCCGAATTGTACGTGGGCTGGATTTGGCATAATAAGCGCGATTACATATAGCCAAGGTTTGGAAAACAGTTCAAGCTCCACTGGCCTCTGTATTTGACGGTTCAATGGTCCCTGAGTTTGAGGTTAATGGACGCTTGTCAAGATCTGGGGACACTTCCTAAGCGCCCTGACATGTGGTGGCGATTTTCAGAAGATACGAGTATTACATTGTTTTGTTTTGTTCAATGGAGAAATACATGTTTTTTTGTTGTTTGTGTTTTATTTTTGTGAATCATGGCAAAAAACATTTCATTTTGTTGTGTGCCACAATGTAAATCATGAATTAAGAAGAATCCCACTTAAACATTCCATAATTTTTCTAAATCGGGAACAATATCAATTGAAATGACATTTGGAGGTAGAGAGAAAGTGGATCGTAGGTCTCTAACATACATAAATGTCTCTATGGATCCAAAAACTAAAAATGGGCAAAAATCCAAGCCCATGAATGCGTGTTTGCTCGTTGCATTTTACGGAACGAGCAACAAAAAGTGATTTTTTACGTCCAAGAAAAGACTGAATAAAGGCACTTATCTCACCCAAAATTTGTCTAAACCATCAGTTAATATATTTAAAGGCCCTTCCACTCCTTCAGACAGAGATTTTTATTTTTAATTAATATATTTACCATATTTTTATTGATATAATATTGACAGACAGTCAAAGAAAATTAAAAATACAATGAAAAACTAAAACTCTCTTTGAAATTTCTTTAGAATAGTATATTATTACATATCTTGTAAATCGTAGATTACCTTTAAATAAGAAAAAAGGCATAAAAAATCTTGGAAAATAGAAAAATACAACTCGTGTTCATTTTCACCATGTAATCAAATACACTAGTGACAGTTTAATGTCATTCTCGAGTGTTCCAGCTTTTGTCGCATATGGCGCTGCGATCTTAAAAAGTTTCCTCTATTAGCAATGTAAAGGGATGAAACATTATACAGTATCATTAAAAATAAATTAAACTTGATCTCTTTCGTAGCCAAAGAGAAATGTAAGTAATTTATTTGATGGGGAGATATCGTATATGTTTGTGTTTGCATAATAATTTGAAACGTAGTGTAATCATTTAGAAATTTTCAGTCTTTACATTTTTACACTAAAAATTATCTAACTGATTGGAAAAAACAATCAAAAATATTTTTTATAATTTTTTCTCTACAGTGTAAACTAAACATGGACATGTACAGTGCAGTTAAGCATTTTGATTAAAAATTTTAAGTACCAAAGCAAGGTTTTGTACCATATTGAATTTTTAGTATATGATTTTAAATAATTTACAAAAACAAGCTTTTGTGGTGTGTGCATATTATATGTATATGGACAGTAATATTGTTTTAAGGCAGACAATGTGACAATATGAGGCCAAACATTTCACTAAACTGCACAGAGAACAAAACATAGCCTATTTTCATAAATGCGCATCATACTTAACATCCATGCAAACATTACAGAACAATACTTACGAATGCCTCTGCTTATTATCGGTGAATACATCATCAGTATCTTGATTTTTTATTTCTAATTCACGAACAGCGTCTGTTACTGATTTGAATACTGTATGTTTCACACTGAAAACAAATCATTATTAATATATACATAAATCAAAAACATAATACATGAATATTCCAACACAAAGATATTTAGATATTAAAAAGTTATGTTTGCATGACAGATTTTGAACAGGTTTTCAAGTTCAACGTACCTAGAGTAGACACTTGAACAACACTTTTTCGAACTGCGTACAAGATTGCGGAAACCAACGATAAGTTTATATATAACATATTATATACGAGGGCGGATTGATATATAAGGTCTCCAATAACGCTATTGTGTGAGTAATGGGGATAGAAACAAGTTCTAACCTGCAAACGGTAATTTCGAAATTAACGCGCCCATCGAAATTTACAGGCGTTTGAAAGCTGTTTATGGCAACGATTGTATGGATGTAAAGAATGTTCGCCGATGGGTTTGACGTGCATATCTCTGTCATAGAGGCGAAATGAAGGTGTTTGACGAAAAGCGATCAGTGACGCATGAAAAGAATCAAAGACAAGTGAATGCACTGATTCCAGGAAATCGCCGGATTACGCTAAAACAAAAGGCTTGGCAATTAGCCAAGACAGAGTCCAGTATATTGTTCAGACGTTGAATTACAGAAAAATTTCCGCCAGATGAAAACAAAGAAAAACATTTGTCAAGAACTTCTTAACCAGTATCGACGTAAAGGAGATGATTTTCTCATGAACATCACCACCGGAGACGAAAGTTGGGTTCATCACTATGACCCCGAAAACAAGCGGCAGTCCATGGAATATCGTCGTCCTGATTCTCCACGTGTACAAAAATTCCATCGGCGAAGAAAGTCATGCCCATCATTTTCTAGGATGCAAAGCGACTCATTCATACCGAATATCTGCCGAAGGGATCAACGATTAATTCAATACAGCAATACTTTACGATCACTAAAGAATCGTATCCGTAGGAGTAAGGCTGGAAAGAATGAATTTTTTCTTGCGATTCCAAGACAACGTCAGACCGCATTGCAGCAACGAAACGATGAAGGCAGTGGCGAGCCTGAAATTCACGGTTGTTTCGCACCCTCCATACAGTCCTGATGTGGCACCTTCAGATTTCTGGTTGTTCCCAAAGTTGAAGGAGGTATTGAAAGGTCAACATTTATCATCAGATACTGAAGTTCAGGCTGCTGTTCGCAATTGGATCAACAGTAAACAAGAAAGTTTTTTCATGGACGGAATGAAGAAATTGATTCAGCGTTTGGTGAAACATGTTGCAGTGAATGGTGATTATGTGAAAAAATAATTATGTACATTGGTGGTACAATAAATTTACTTCATTTTGAGACTGATTTCACTATTTTGTCTTTTCCTATTCTTATTTTATAGAGTTGGAGACATTATATATCAATCCGCCCTTGTATATGTTGGTGGAGTCAAAAGTTATTATATACGCAGATTTAAAAATACTCGGGAAGTGTTTATTTGATATTTATTTACAGGTATAACGATTCATGAATTTTATTGCAGCCCAGTGTGATTTTTAACACTCCCTGATATTTTTGGGAATAACTACTTGAGTATTTTTGTTTCGACATATTACGCTGCATCTACAACCTCATAATTAGAAATTAGAATTAGTATTTAGAATTAACGTAAATGTTTATTATACGTAACTATTTATATCTATATTACCGTATTGTTCTGTTTTTATCCATATCTTTCTATTTTCTATGAGCACAGATATAAATTGTCCCTCTATTTTAATTCTTTTCAAAACTATGAAACACTTAAAACCTCATTAGCAAATATAATCAAAAGTCAAATATCGATCAATAAAGTAGAAACTGATAAAAATTTACCGATACCACGCTGTCAGTATCTTAATATCTTAATTTACGTTGTGAATGCTACTTAATTTCCAGGTACAAATTTGATGTTAAGTACTAATTTAACGTTAATAAAAATTTATCATATCATTTCATGTCCATCCTAACCTAAGTACATGTATGTACATAGGTTAGGTATATATACCTAGTATATGTATGTAAATATGTACATTTACTTAACCAAATGATATTACAGAATGATATCCAGAATATTTTTGAACAGACACAAAAATGGCTACTCCCGCTAAATTTAAACAAAACAACGGTGCTTCATGTGGGACGGCACAACCCACAACACAACTATGTTGTCAATAACATTGCCCTTAAAGAGGTGGTGAACTTGAATAGGTTGATCTTGGGGTCACAGTAACACAGGACCTGAGTTGGTCGCAGCAAGTTAATAAGGTGGTAAAAAGAGCTACTTATGTGTCGTATTTACTTTCTAAGGCCTTTTTTCGTCCCTATTCAGGGACGGTTCGCAAACTCTACACAACCTACGTGAGGCCACATCTGGAATTTGCGGTTTCCGTATAGTCTCCGCACGTCAAGCGAGACATTATAGCTCTGGAACAAGTCCAGCGGCGCTTCACCAGATTAGCATATGGTTTTCAGGGACTGTCATACGACGAAAGACTGGTGCAGCTTAAACTCTTTACTTCTGAGAAAAGACGTTTACGTGGTGACCTTATAACTATGTTCAAAATAGTGCGTAGCGATTTTCAGTGCGACTTGTCCAATCTATATACTTTCAACACCGACATACGTCTAAGAGGACATAGTTTCAAACTAAAACGGGACAAATTTAAGAAAAATGTGCGGGGTAATTTTTTGACAAACCGTGTTTTCCATATATGGAATAGTTTACCTTCCAGTGCGTTCTCCGGTGTCAATAATTTTAACCATATTTATTTGTTTTTATTTCTTTCAATTTCTGTTGTTTTTTTGATGTACAATGTTTCATGTAAGTTTATGTACACTATGTATAGTATTACTTTTAGAGAGCAAAACAAGCCTTGGCTTTAGCTCCTTGATTTTCTAATAATAATAATAATAATAAGGTAAGTTAAATATCTTTTGGTTATTGTCACTGGACAATATCCATTCAAGCTGTATATATATGTATAAACTATTTACTTATTGTTACTATGTAACAGATTGTAAATAAACAGGAGTAAAAAAAAATTCAATTTATAATTTGTAGGTTGTAAATGCAACATTACTGTAAATGTAAAATTAATTACTAAATATTTAATGGAAATAAAAAGGATAGGAAGAAGAATTACCATAGGATTTCATAAGGAAGTTCTGGATCAGTTAAAATCTACATAGTATCTGGCAATGGTATCTCTGTTTCCCAAAAAATTCTGGATACAAACTATACAGATATATTAGTAACAGGACAAAAATAAAAAACGAAAATAAAAAAATACATACACCACAATGATGAAATCTGGTATTATGCAAATAAGTGGTATAAGAACAAATCCAAGCCAGAAAACGGGAGAGATGAAAATCATCTTATCCATTCCTCGCATTACACTTCCCACGTCTATAAATGGCCATACATTGCTGCAAAATAAAAATACATTAATCTATAAATCACATATTGTTGTACATGCAGTGGTGGCGATAAGTATGGAAACTTTTTATTTATCCTAATAAAAATTAAATTATTATAGATATTTTTTTCTTGTAATTTGTATATAATTCAAGAGAAAAAAGAAATATTTTGCAATAATTAGAATAAATTATTTTTACATATTTAGTATTTTACATTGAAATTTTAAAATGCTCCTGGCCAAAAAGCATGGAAATTTTATCAAACACGTTCTACTATGCAATAACCAGCTTGTTGAATTGAAAATTTTACTATAAAACTTATTCATTATTGTATCTACGGGTTTTATAGTACCATGCCTCAGAAAAAATATTATTTTTACGATGTAAAAACAAATTATTCAATTATACCACAGTAGCAATAAACAATGTGACATTTCTAAACTTATAAATATACCAAAAGGAACGATTTCAAAAATTATAAAGAAATTTAATGACAGAGGCACCGTGGACGTTAATTTAAAAAGTGGCCGACCTAAAAAAATAAACACGGCAAGAGTAGATAAAATTATTAAAACAATTTCAACATGTGATCCGAAAAAGACATCAAGGCACATTTCTGAACAAATCTAAGAAAATTTCATTGTCAAATCGTACTATAAGAAGCAGACTAAATAATATGGGAGTATTTGGTAGAGTAGCGGTAAATAAGCTACTTATTTAAAAAAAAAACAAAAAAAAAAAAACAGAAGGCCTCAATTGCATTTTGCTAAAGATCAGTTTGCTAAACGTCCATTAATAAATGGAAAACGGTCCTTTGGAGTGATGATATCAAATTTAAATTGTTCGAGAGTGATGGAAAGAAGTGTGTGAGGCGTTCGAAGGGTGCAAGATACGACATTAAGTACCAGTTTGGGGATGTTTTTCTACATCTGGAGCTGGTCCAAATAATTAGAATCGATGGGATAATTGATCGATTTAAGTATAAACATATTCTAGAGAGTGTGATGCTTCCATATTCAGAAGAATAAATGCCTCTGAGATGGTTATTTCAACAAGAAAATGACCCGAAGCATTCGTCAAATTGGGTAAAACGTTGGTTTTTATATAAAAATATACCGATAATGCAATGGCTATTTAAGAGTCCTGATCTTAATCTAATCGAGCACCTTTGTGAGAATTTAGATAGGCAAATTCGCAAAAATACAGCTATAAACAATGACCAACTTTTTAAAATTATAGAGCAAGAGTGGAAAAACATCCCTCAACAAATATGTGCTAATTTAGTAGATTCGATGCAAAGATGTTTTTCTGTGATTGAAGCAAACGGCTAAGCCACCAAATATTAAAGAATTATTTTAGTTTTTAATTAAAATTTATTTTTGTATGAGTTTCCATACTTTTTGGCCAAATAAATACCATTTATGTTGAATTGTACCTTTCATTTCAAACACAGTATCAGTTGTACATTAAATATATATTTAAGATCCGTTTCCTAAATTAATTTTGATATACATAATACATAAATATAACTCAAGTTGAATTTATATGAATATAACAAAAGTTTCCATACTTCTGGTCACCACTGTATGTACTAGGAATAAAATGGAAAACGTAAGTACGTTTATGGGTTCTCTAGTATTTAATTCGTACATATTTGATGAAAAACAACGAATTTTCATTATATACCGTATAGCTTTCAATAATCGCCTATAGTCTATGTCACGCAAGGATACTGTGTGTAAGAAGATGTAAGAATCTGTTTGTCCTTGCTTTTGAATGGTTTAGAACAGCGGTTCTTAAACTGTGGTCCGCGTAGCCATTACCGGGGGTCCGCGAAACAATTTTGACATTAACTTTACATCCCCCAACTTTTCGCTTTTATTCAAATAACTCATTTAAAAAATCCTACATGGTCAAGACTTTTTGTATTTGTTGTTATCTAACTAGTTATTGACATAACTAAACAATAATTAGTAAAAATTTAATTTTTATTCAACTGCAAATTATTTACACAAAACATATTATAATAAGATCTATTTTGACCAAGAAATGTTTGTATGAGTTTAACGTAGTATTATTTGTAACTTTTTTTATTCTTTTTACTACTATTTTATTAATTTTATGTTTTTTATTCTATATGTTAATAAAAATGTTCCTCTATAAATGTACAAGACCATTTATTAAAATAACCAGCGATATATTTTTACCAATGTTTATTACAATGTAGTGCCTATGAGATCATTGAGCCAGAAATTAAGTCTCAAGAACGACGTAAAATGCCTAGGTAAACTACACAAGAACTGGATTAATATGAAAAATAAAAAAGTCAGTGGTTTTCAAAATTTGGGGCATCTTTTTGTTTGTTTATTATTGGACGAAATTCACATTTTAGAGAAAATTGGCAAAGGAAAAATCGATTGCATTCTACGTCACCATGCTGCCTTTAAAATTATGCCGGACATTTACCTAACACCCTGTATACCTATATTTTTAATTTTTATTTTCAATAAATATTTAAATAAGAAATTTTAGCTCTGAAGATATATTGTTTGTCTTGTTGCTTTATTTAAACTCTTATAGCCAAATCTCTCTTTTTATATAGACATTTTGTAGATAAATACAAACATTTTAAAAATTAATATTTTTAAAATTTCACTTTAAACTGAATTCATGTCATGTAAATAACGTAAGTGTATTATCTGCTTTGTTTATTTCAATATCTTATTAACCAATTCCTTTTAAATTTATTTTTAAAAAAAATCACTTGCTAACCTTGTTACTACGCCCATGCCCTAGTTGTAACTTATTTTTTTCTAATTTGAAATAGAGTACTTTTTTTAAATTCCCCGCTATAATGTATTTGTCCTGTGTAAATCGTACGCGCTTCGCAGCACTATCTACTCACTTCTTATTTCACACAGAGTATAGTCTCTAATTGCCACCGGTTTCTAATACTCGCCGAATTACAATGGAGATAGTGCCGAATATACGCCAGTCTCCAGTAAACACTGGCTTCTAAAAAACTGTGCGGCAGGTCTGGGATTCTCCGTACGCCGCTTTCATTTTCACGCTCTCCAGTCGTATACGAGTCGGACGAGGATGACGACCATGCTTAACGACAGGTAAAAAAATATACCATACATTTGCTATACCGTGTCTGTATTTTTTGATCTGTTCTTTGCTAGGATTCCACATTTTTCATAAGATAATAAACGCCCAGAGCCGCCGTAAAACAAACTTGCACTAGGGGCAGAGTCGTGTTTTGGCGCCCTTGGTAAATAAAAACAAGGTTCTTACTTCTCAAAATTTAAGTGATGAGCAAAAAAAAAAGGTCCTCACCTCCCAAAATCCAAGTGACGAGCAAAAAAAAAAAGGTCCTCATCTTCGCAATGGCGCCCCTTAGCAAGTCCGTCCGCGCCCTTTTCCTTAGTGCGCTAGGGGCCTACGCCCCCTCCGCCCCCCCCTTACTGCGGCTCTGTAAACGCCAGTCTCTAACAGACCTCGGTTTCTAATGCCCTTTGATGTTTAAGATGAGTGAACTTTAAGTCCACCAAGGTTTGTTTTCACACTAGATGTTTAAATCTCCGGTGCTGCCATCTGCTACGGTAATTTTGTTCTTAAGTTACCGTCAGGAAATTACTAGTTTTGACTGTCTGCGCAGACACACATTTTGAATTATTATTAAACAAATATTTGATTCCATTCTACAATAAAGAATATATTACATCTGTATTATCATATAAGTCGATACATTTTACCTTAATTATTATAGATCTGTGTAGTATTAAATACCTTATTAAAATAACTAATTTAATAATAACAATAAGTTTAAACTACTTATAACGTCGATATAATACAGTATTCTTGTTTATGATAATATAAAATGTTGACAGTACAAGTTCAAACAATTTTTTTTTTATAATAGAAATTATGTTGGCAATGAGGACTATCTTTAACACGCAGATCTTTGACTTAAACTCAGCTTGTGTTAAAGAGAGGTAACGCACTTACACACCAACACTTCAACTTATCCTCACTTCAACATCGGATCTTAAGCATCTAGTGTGAAAAGGGTATAATACATACTGGGTCGGCTAGCCAGTTCAGTAGACGCCGGGGCCTACTGTTGGAAGATATACGATATACATATTATTATATTGATAGAAAGATATTGTACGTGACATAGTACGTTTCAATTTTCAGAGGAAGTTTATATTAAACTATCAATTATTGTTGATAAGAAATAAATATTTTATTAGATTTTAGTAAAGTATATTCTATTACCTGTATACGAAGACGAATAATATCCACAGAATTATTGATCCCCAGATAGCTATATGTGTTAACGATGTCCATGAATTCGTTACTAGTCCAGCTTTGTAACAAACGGCAGTGACGACGTACTGCAAATAGGAATAATAAATAATCAAAGAACATATATGACCTGGATTTGTTAGAAAATTACATAAACGTCTTCTTTGAACATCTATAATATAATAGTCCAACGTGTGTCCCTGTGTGGGTGCGTGCCTGTCTTCTAAAACAAATTTGAGGCGAGTTTCATGGCCCATAATTATTTATTTTCTAATCAATTTAATTGAACTTATCTCGTGCGAAGAACTGGTTCTCGGCTAGTTATTTATAATTTGTTTATTGTATATAAGATTTATTGCTGATATTTTCTTACGTTTATAGTATCAAAATGTGTAAATTTTATAACGATTTAATTTTATATAAAGGCCAAAATATTTTAAACGATTTGTCCAGTTCCAATCTCACATTAAGACACACACCCGTTGCAATTTTTACCTTATAAACAAAATTAGAACATACTTTGACAATATGGCTATTTGCGCCACAATATATTTAAAAGCTTACCGTGTATATTAAATTTCCAGTCACTAGGTAGCCTCCATCCTTTCCATTGCTCCAGACAACTCCTTCGCCTACTATCAAGAGAGTTCCCCAGTATAAAATTATTGAATGAACCAGAGCATTAATTATCCAAACCCAAAACACCTAAAATCAAAATTAAACGGTTAGTTTCAATTTAGTAAACACAATAAATATTGTATAGATTTCTGTTGTTATTCTGTGTAAAACTGTAGAGATCGTAACAACGTCTATAGTATTGCATGATAGTAAGCCACGATCTATAACCAATAAACTTACGATATATCTGTAAGTTACGAGGTTACGATTTTACGAGCATACATACGGTTATCAGAAATTTTTATTTAAATGTTTATCAGAATAACAGCATTAAGTAACTAATAATCCTTTCAAAATGTAAAAAATAGCGAGCGGCTAAGTATCCGATTTTTTCCAATTTTATGCGAAGTGTGTTCCGTCCTCACTAGCCTCGTGTAAAGCTGAAGAATATTGTGTAACCGAGAAGTTAATAATAGAAGTAGAGAAAAGACCAGAATTATATAATAAAATAATTCCCAAGTCCAGCGACAAAAATCTAGAAAAAAATTGTATATGAATTGTGTCTAGAAAGTAATTGTCCTAATTTGAAGACAATTGGATAGAGATGTTAAGTCTAGTTAGTAGATTATGCCGGTATTCTGGTATGTTATAATAAGTTATATAATGGACAAAAATTCGTCGAAATTTTTAGAAAATAAATATTGGAACTATGAAGTAATGTTATCTAATATTAGTACAATAGTTTGCATCTAAGGTGGTAGTTCGCAGTAGACTTGGTAAATAATATCGGAAGGAGCCCATTCCATGCTTGACTGTTGTACGGGTAACTTCATAAAGTACAACATGTAAAACATAGTTGGGGTATAGTTAATTCTTAAACCGTCAGCCATAGTAAAAGTAAAAATAAACTTATAGAATTGTATAGAATTATAGTTGTGAAGATTTTTGTAAAGTATTAAAACAAAATGATGAATTGACAAAAAAATAATAAATAAAAATATATTTCAACAAATTATATATACAGGGTGTTTGATTGAAACGTCCCATCTCGAATAACTCCTTTATTTTAAGAGATACAAAAATTCTTCAAAAATAAAATAAATAAATAAATAAGTAAAGTCCCTATGCTAGATAAAAAGTTGAAACAATTTCCGCTGAAAGCAGAAGTGATGCAGAAATCTTATTATAATCCTTAAATGGACCCTTTTGTCTAGTTTAACTTTGCTTCTGAAGAATTTTTTGTATCTCTTATAATGAAGGAGTTATTCGAGGTGCGGAGTTTCAAACAAACACCCTGTATTTAGATTTAAAAAAATATATATATAAAAAATAATTTAATTTATATATTGTTTTTATTTATCACTCCTTTTTTTCTAATTTTTTTTTTTTGACTTGCTAGTATCAAATTGTTGCTGTTTACGAAATTGCAATTATTTTCCTGGTCGTGCGCTCATTCAATTAACATCAGCGATCGTTCAGCCGTTACGGCTAAATAAGCGCGTGGAAAAAGAACTGAAGTGCGCGCCAGTTCCTTCAAAGATAATCATTCATTTTTATTTATTTTTTTCAGCAGATAGAATAAAAGAGATGTACAGTCTGTATAATAAGACATACATGCTTTTGATTCATGATCAGGCATGTACCCAAATAATAAACAGGTTTAAACATGAAATGAGAACATAAAAACATCAAGACCTAATATGCCCGATAATAAAAATTATTTAGTTAGTGTTTTGTCTTTCAGTAGTGCGGTTGTGTAATAATGAGTGCTATTTATGCAAAACGTTTTGAAGCGGTATTTTTATGTACCCACTCAAAAGAGCCAAAAATGGCTTTGTGAAGTATTGGGTGAAACGTTATAAAATTAATAAAAATTTTAACGATTTATCTAATCGTGGATTAAACCAGTGGCGAAGGGAAACATCCGCTAGACTTGCCCTCCCATAAAAAAAAATTAAAAAAAACTTAATTTAAAAAAAAAAAAAAATTAAATATTTAGATAAATCTTCAAAAATACATCAAATTATGTTCTATACAAATTTTTGTCCAAGGCTTGCTTGGTTTACTAGTTACGAATTAATTATCATGACCATGGAAAATGGAAACGTTACATATAAGTATGAAAAAATGGAGACTTTTAAATAATTTTACAAAAATTTTTCAAAATTTTTCGGTTTATCAAAAAACGTCTCAAATAAAAGTTATTAGTAATTGCATTTATAGTAACTTTTGTCTAATAAATTTTTTCGTAATATTTTTCTGTTGCTAAATATTCGCAAAAATCTTAAAATCGACAGGAGTAAACTCCCATTTCTAGTTAACCGATCTTCACAAAAAACAATAGGGTTCTTCCCATTTAATAGGAGAATTTTTTAGTACCAGAACGAATTCTCTAAGTTGAACCGTTCTTGAGTTATCGTGTATACACACAGACACACACACACATACGGACGGCACTTCGAAAATATGTTTTTTGGAGTCCCTGGACCATGAAACGTGGTCATCAGGCAAAATCTCGACATCGAAAATTTTCGCCATTACAATACTTGCCCCTTATATATTAAGGTCGGGCAAGTAAAAAAGTGACCACTAAAAAACAAGATAAAGTGATTTTTAACGTTTTTCAAAATAATCCTATGATATCTTTACGTAAATTATTATTATTAATACAGTTTAGGGAGGAGGCAGCTGACAGCTGGTATTACTCCCGAATATACAAATTGACACATTACAATTATTATCTTCAATAAAACTTTATTTTAAAATAAATAAAATTAATCCAAACCACACAGGTATTTTCTATTAAAATTTTGTTAAAAAAGAACATTAAGTTAAGTCTAATGACCCTGAGAAATCGTTTAATTGAAAATGGTAATAAATTCAGGAGCACCAAACAAAAACCATTATTATCGGTGAAACATGTCGAAAAACGACTCGCTTGGGCCAAGGAAAATTTAGACCGCGATTGGAAATATGTAGTTTTCTCTGATGCCCGATGCAAATCCTATTGAAAATGTTTGGGGATACATGAAACATAAGCTTCGAACAAAAAAACGTTCAAAATATGGATCAGCCGACTCGTCAAATACAGCATATATGGATATCACTGCCAAAGTCGTATGCCGAAAAGCTGGTAGAAAGTGTACCGAAAAGTTGCTAAGCAATAATTGATAATAATGGATATTGGGCCAATTATTAGGTAGTAGCGTAATAATATTTACAGTAAACTTTTAAATTATTTTTAGCTTTTCCTTTTCTCTCTTATAGTATATCGCCAAAAATCAACAAAGACGTCTTATTATACAGACTGTATAAGAATTAAGAGGAAAACTGTAATCCGATGTAGAGTTATATAGTGTATGCGTGACAAGTAAAAAAGATAATTAGTTACTCAAATAACAATATGGATGATAAAAACATGATATTCACCTTAACATTAAAAGAATTGGCTTCTTGTGATGGTTTGTATAATTTTGGATGTTTGAGCATAGTTTCTGCCGAACATGTCTTATCAAAAAGTCCCATAGCTAAAGGAGGTAATGCGGTAAAAAAAACATTATAAAAACCAATACTCCATCTCTCGAATATAATCTGTCCTGACCATCCTGAATAAATAGCGTACCACAATTCAATGACATATAAACATATGTTCTTATAAAAACTATATAAAATCAGTTTGCACAGTCTTGAATAATTCCAAGCGCCATGAACTAATAACAAACGTTTTAGGAACCTAAATTGCGCTATACTATAGTCTGATGCACAAGCTGCCTGTAAACCTTCAACTCCAGATATACCAACACCGACATGAGCTTTTTGTATCATCGCTACATCATTCGCACCATCACCAATTGCTAGCGTTATAGCTTTGGTGTGTTTCGTAACAAGTTCGACGACTTCAGCTTTTTGTATCGGTGATACTCTACAGCATATTACTACTTTGCACTGTACACATAAATCAATAAAGTCACTTTGGAGATCATGTGTTGTTGCATATTTTAATGTTCCACCATCTATTATTAATGCACAGTCTTCTTCTATCGTAGATGGTGAAGTTGGTGAATCGCTGCTTGGAAAATGTAATTTAAACCTTGTAATTGCATCTCGAGTTTTCTGTAACAAATTTACAACATTTAGGAAACAAATAAAATAAAATACAGTCGAACTTATTTATAATTAGCGTCGGAAAACCGGGAATAAAAAAATTAAATCTGAAAAGTAAATTTTTACATGTATTTAGAAAGTAAAAGAAAACTTTTGTTGTCTGGATATCTGAAACAATATATTTTTTTCTATTATCGCATCAAAAGCAACCATTTTCAAAATGAAAATAAAATAATTGTCCATTAATCTAAGTATTAAGAGCCATCATTTAATGTATGCATCAAATATATTGACTTTTTTTAAAATTTGTTATAGGATTTTGTAGGTATGACCAAAAAACCCTTATACCGTCATTTTGTCGTCTGTCTGTTCGGTAAAAACTGTAGCCAAACGGCTAAACCTAGAGAGTTGAAATTTGGCATGCTTATACAACTCTTTGATCCACAACATAGGAAAAATACTAAAACATCTAAAAAACATATCCCCATAAAAATATAAACAAATATATGCTCAAAAAAAATAATAATAATAATAATAATAAATTCTGAGTAGGGTATCAAATGAAAGCCCTTAGTACGTGGATTAACGATAAAAATATTATTTTGCAATATAAATTATCAAGATGCGATTTTTGCCAAAATTGTGCAAAAAAAATTTGTCCCACACCTGTAACCCAGATGGTTTAAACTAAAAATCTGATCAAAATAGGGTTCACTCCCGGGCAGAGACAATTTTATTTTTTGTTTTTTTTTTCATTTTTATTTAAATTATTTTGACAAAATTATAGTTATATTTTGGCAAATGTTGCATTTAATTTTTAAGACCGCAAATTTAATAACCAGTTGGAATTGTTGGAATTATATTTTCATTCTATGTGTCATGTATACAAAACCAGAGGGGCGGAACATATGACTTAAAACAACCAATGGAAGCCATAGGCGAAATTTTCAAAATCTTAATGAAACTTGCTAATTAAAAAAAAAAAAAAATACTGCACATATTTAGAAACCTAAATAATGGTATTAGGTATTCGAATTAAAATTAACAAAAAAATATTTTAACATAAAATTTGTTTTTAAAGCTCTTAGATTAACAGACGATAAATTATTTTAAAAATATCGTTAATTTTCCGTGATTACTTCAAAGCAAAATTTGTCCTACACATTCAGCATGCCTTCAATTATTATATACCTGCGAAACCCTGAAATATGTGAAAATTAACACTTCACATATTTTTTTTTTTTTTTGTAGAGAATGAGATTTTTAAAAATGATTTTTTTACTCACATCTAAACTGTCTTCATTAATAACTATTATTGACATATCTTGTTCAATTAATTTACATGAATACCCAATATTAATAGCAGTTTCCTGTTTATCTCCCGTTAAAACCCATATTTTAATATCTGCTTTTAGTAAAGTTTCTATCGTATCTGGAACTCCTTCTTGTAATTTATCTTCAATGGCTGTTGCCCCTAATAATCTCAAATTTCTTTCTATTTTTTCAGCTACGTCCTCAATACTTTTTTCTCTATTTTGTATTGTGTTTGATGCTCTGTCATATAGTTTTTTCCATTCATTATATGTAACTTCAGATATATCTGCCATTGCACAACAGAGTGTTCTTAAACCTTCAGTTGCAAATATTTTTAAATGGTCTAATAATTCGTCAGAATATTGACGACCAGAAGCAGATAACCTTTCATATATAACCTGTAAAAGAAATAAAAACTTGTATAAACTAATAGGACACCAGCAGAAGTTTTATTGTTTATACTAGTGGGTGTATATGTGCTTCGCTACTGCATTTCACTACTTCAAAACGAAGAAAGTAGAACATAACGCTCACAACGTTAAAGTTAAATATATAAAACGATAATATAATTTGCAATTAACTATTAGACGATGGGAAACATAGAAATCTCTAGCACTGCCATTTACGGCAAGTTCCGCACCAAATAGAAACATACCTGTATATCTTTAAACATTTCTGTGCATACGTACAATTTACACTATGAGAACTCCGTTATTATTAATCTTTGATGTACAGTGTTAAATACATTATGATTCTATGTGAAATGCTCTAATTTGTCATTCTAAAATAATTGATACATCATTATAAAACTCGATGTTATGCATCCACAAACTTTATAATACAAAAACTATTACGTTTAAAAACAGAATATTGGCCAATACACGATATCGGTGCCCCCCGATAACGCCCCCTAGGGAGACATGGACAAAGTTGGAACCCTCACTAAAACCATTCTCGGATTTTTTTACCTCCCTATACTAAATTTGGTGAAAATCGGTCCATACGATTATCCTGTTATCCTATTATCCGATTATCCGGTTATCCTTTGCATAAAGGACAGACAAACAAACAAACAGAAATTGATTTTTATGTATAAATAAAATAAATAAAATTGGAGGCTATTATTGTTTTTTTATTTTTTCTGTCTTATATTTGTCTTATACGTTGCATCATCTGAAACGTCTGGACAAGATATAAAGACGCGATATCCGCTAAAAAAAAATCAATTTTTGTCTCACAAAAAAAAAAACGGCTGGTCATATTTTTACGTAATTTAGTATGATTATTAAAAGAGAGTGAGACTAGAAGAATAAAACCAGGATTCGAACATAGGCTATATGGTATCCCAAAATTTTCATTCTAAGGGGATGTTATGGGGTTAAAACTGTTATGCTGGAAAATTTAAAATATCTTTTTAATTTTTGACTTGATAGAAAAATGTATTGTTTACAATAAGAAAAACATTTTCTTTGTTCAATGCATTTTTCATTGGCAGGATTATTTGGAGCGTTCGGGGGCACACGAAAAAAATAAATTTTTGAAATATCTGCGTTATTATTGACTTGGAAGCAAAAATGTTTACAGCAACAAAACAAATCGTTTTTGTTCAAATATTTGATTATTACGGGAGTTACAAGGATACACCCTAAAAGTAAAATCTTGAAAATTTCACTTAACTGCAAATATACAGGGTGTTTGTTTAAAACGGGGCACCCCGAAAATCTCCATTATTTGTAAAGATACAAAAAATCTTCAGAACAAAAGTTAAACTAGACAAAAGGGACCATCTAAAGGTTACTATAAGAATTCTGAGGCACTTCCGGTTTCACCGGAAATGATGTCAACTTTTGATCTAGCATAGGGAATCGATAATTTTATATATTTTCCTAAAAGTACATTAAATTAGCTTTACAATGACACCAAAAAATCGTATTTTTATGTTAACCATTTCAAAATGGCGACCATTTATTAACAAAATAATAATCAACATAAGTTTTACAAAGTTGAACGTAGCAAGCTTTGAAAACAATAAAAAAAGAAACAAAATATCTCTAAATAAACTGTTATAACTAGTTATTATATGAAATAACATGAAATAACTTAAATTTTAAGTTTTCAATTAAATGTTTTATAAATAACAAGAGTTTAATAGTTTATTTTGCTTATTTTTGTTTGAAAAAAAAAAAAAAATTGTATTAATTGGTAGTAAGTCGTTATTTGTCTGTTTCTTTTTTTATTGTTTTCAAAGCTTGTTACGTTCAACTTTGTAAAACTTATGTTGATTATTATTTTTTAAATAAATGGTCGCCATTTTGAAATGGTTAACATAAAAATACGAAATTTTTGGTGTCATTGTAAAGCTAATTTAATTTAATTTTAGGAAAAAAATATAAAATTATCGATTCCGTATGCTAGATCAAAAGTTGACATCATTTCCGGTGAAACCGGAAGTGCCTCAGAATTCTTATAGTAACCTTTAGATAGTCCCTTTTGTCTAGTTTAACTTTTGTTCTGAAGATTTTTTGTATCTTTACAAATAAAGGAGTTTTTTCAGAGTGCTCCGTTTCAAACAAACACCCTGTATATACCGTGTGTGCAACGAAACGGAGGTATATGTAAATATGGTATTTTAAATAAGTGTATAAATTGGCTCTTCTGTACATTTTAGAGCAAAATACAAGAATAAAAAGTTGTTTAAAATTAGTTTTTGTGTTTAAAATGTCTAAATTTGATGCCATAGAATATCTGTAATACTAGATACCTAAAAAATAAAATATGATGTTTTCGTCAACAACTCACCGTATCTGCTCCTTTACAATATAATTTTATTTTCCCATCAGGACATCTTACAATAACAGACATTCTTTTCCTTGAAGATGTAAATTCTATAACATTAAGTATATCATATCGTTCTAGTCTTCCCAATATATTTATTTCCACATAATGTGGCGTTCGTGTTTCAAAAACGAAACCGAATTTACAGGCTCCATCTATTAATGCTTTTTCATCAGGCGAAGCAGCATGATAACTTATACCTTCTTCCTTTTTTTCAGGTATAACTGTATGACAAACTGATACAAGCGTCATCATATCCTTAATTAATTTAGAATTTTCATGTGAAGGATTTTGTAAATGCTGAAAAAGTAAATACATTATCATTAGTGAAATATTTCGTGAGTCAGCAGTGTAAAATATTCATGAGCACATCATTAATTATACCGCCCCCCCCCCCATGAGCGAAAAATATTGAACAGACAAATATTTATAATCCCTCCTCTCTTCCTCCAAACTTTTCACAGGGTGATCACCCTCCCCCTAGATCCACCCATGTCGTCCCCTTTCAATATGGAAACCGGTTGTTTATAAATTAGGAGACTACAGACCCTGCACTAGCTTTATCCAATACTGCTTCAGATGTTCACCTATTTCGATCGCTGAAGAAACACCTTGAAGGACAACGATATCCAGCACAGAATGCGCTTTTTAAGCATGGTTCGTATATTAGTTAGTTAGTTAAAATTTTTGGCGCACAGCAACGAAGGCTATTTGCACCTAACGCAGCCCATCTAAATGACTATACTACATATTAAAAACAATAAATAAAATCAATAAAAAATACGCATACTCAATAAAAGAAATCTTGCACAGGGCAACACAAATAAATAAGATGTCTGTTCGAAATATGGAACAGACTCATGGTGATGGTAAGAGGCTGTAAATTACCATCGAATATCACAGTCTATGAATATAATACATTAAAATAAGGTGCAAGACTTCACAAATAAAAAAGTAAGTTCGGTTCTCTCAGGAAGACTATCAGCCTGTCCATGAAAACTCTGTCGTCACCTAAAGCAACTGATAGGTCATAGCACAGGCCTAACCTCTCCCTGACATCCTCGAACTGAACACATTCAGATAAAATGTGTAACACAGATAAATCTGTGTAACACGTCTCACACATAGGATATGCCCATGGACATCTCGAAGGAGGTGTCCATGGACCCACCAACAGTGGCCTATACGGAGGCATGTGATGGCGGTTTCCTCCCTGCGGTTAATCCTGCAGGAAGATCCCCATGGTTTAATCAGATGTTTCAGATGACTCTTTGCGTCATCTGGAAATATGAAACTCACATCAATCATAGGTCTGTGGGAGGCGGCTTTTGCAGCTTCATCAGACGCTTCGTTGCCTTTAATACCAACATGACTCGGTATCCAAAACAGCTCTACCCTTACATTCTGAACATTCAGATTGTGGAGTAGCAACTGGATCTTTAATACAAGATGATGCACCGGATATGGATCTTGAATACTGTTTAGAGCGTTCAGCGAGTCCGTCAAGATAACACTTGACCGACTTTGCACCGACGGAATAAAACACAGGACCTTTAAAATAGCGTACAGCTCAGCAGTGTACACGCTCGTTATGGCGTGCAGACGGTACTGAAACTGTTGACGTGGGTTCAAAACAACGAACGCACAACCAACCCTGGTTCCGGATTTTAATCCGTCAGTAAAAATGACAGTAACCTCGAACCTAGGATGGTTCATATATTATACGGTTGTCTCACTTCAGGTGAGGTGAGCACGGAGATGTGGAAGGCTGTACGTATTTCAGTATGCCCAGCAAACAATTTATGTAAGTTGCCAAAAACTTTTAACCTTATGTCGCAAATGTGACAAGTGTATGAAAACTAGAATATTTTTGTTTATAGTATAAAATTTGTCAATAAACAAGGCAAAATAGAAAATATTTTATATGGACCAACCCTTATGTATACGTCTCATAGGCATATTTTATAATAAGGACTCATACATAAGGATTCATTAGTTAATTTTCTTTCATTTATTGTCAACTGACAATAACTGAAGCGCCTCTAGTGAAATTTTGAGAAACTGACAGGTGGAGGATAGTCGAGTTTGTTTACTGTTGTTTTCATAGCAAGTTTTTAAAAAATGTCTTTAAAATTGCAAAAAAAATTAAATGCAACGTGAATTGTTGTGTTTATCTTTGCAATGCAAAAGTAGGTCGTGATAGAGACCTAAGTTTTCATCGTGTTCCGAAACGTGCCAAAAAAGCCTTATTACCTTCAATTATAACCCTAGAGATTACTTGGGTACTGAGAAAACGGAAAATTTCATTTAACGCAACCCTCATATTGAATAATAAAAATTTCAATAAATATCACATGAATACCATGGCACCTGTCAAAAATATCCTATCCGCGTCAGCCATGATGTACAACGCAGTGGCGCCTCTATCGGTAGTGTCAGATGACAATAGTGCTATAATTTACCTTTATTAATTCCGACTCTTCTGGTGAATCAGCTACTTCGTACACTTGTTGACCAACGGCAAATTTCTTAAACTCCATTATATTTCGTGTTAAGGTTCCAGTTTTATCGGAAAATATATATTTAATTTGACCAAGTTCTTCATTCAGATTTGAAGTTCGAGCCATTGCTGGTGTATTTGTTTCTTCATGATACATTTCAATGTCTTTACTTATAAAACTTGCCTGCGCAAATCGTACCATTTCTAAAGTAACTTGTAGTGATATTGGTATTAGATTGTTAAATAAAATTATGAAAGTCAATAAATTATAAGCTATGTTTGACACTATAGATTCTGAAATAAAAATAAAAATTATTTTAAATTTGAAGACATGAAATGAAGGCGATGACAACCATCTTTTATGGAATTATGCATCTTTTATGGAAAGATGATATTAAGAAAACGGAAGGGAACTTATGGAAGAGAAAAGTACAGTTCAGAAACTATGGAAGTAATTGGGAGAGGCTGTTATTACTGATGGCTAGAAGTTAATAAATAAAATAATAATAATAGACCATATTAGTGCGATGTCAAATGTTGTGCTACTCACTGAAAACGGTTTCCTTTGGATGTTTTAGCTGATTTAAAATACATGTGTCTTTACTTTTGTTTCCTTAATTTTATGATTATTTTCAATTTTGGAGCAAAAAAATACATATCTTTGGTTAGTACACACTAATATATACAGTTCAGATATTTTATATTATTGAATAATGTTTTTATGAACATATGCATAAGAATTCGAAGATATATTTATAGGTGTTACGTTTTTAAATAATAAGAATATCGAAACATCTTGAATATTTATTTAATTAAAACTTAGTAATCATTCATATATGTAGTTTATTGTAAAATACAGTGAATTTATTTTTTAATGCAACATGTACTATGTCACTACCATGGATACAGTTTTTGACAGCAATATAAATCGTGTTCATTTTCATTTGCAACATAGACAGTTAGAGTGTATACTTTTGCTTATTGCTGATTTAAAAATTAATCAACATGTATACAGATGAAGAAAAAATACTAATGGTAACTTGGTATAACTCCCAAATGAGTTTAAGAGAAGTTTCTGCTGTATTTAGTGCAACTTATCCAGATCGGCCAGTACAAAACCCCACTACAATTTCAAGACTATTTAATACATTTTATTGCGAAGGATGTCTTAAGTCAAAACATAATAAAAAAAGAACAACATCCTACGTGCTTACAGAACAGAAGCAGTTGGAAATATTATTACAAGTGGAAGAAAACAATCAAAATACTTTAAGATCAATTGCATAAACCTTTGGTGTCAGTATTGGATCTCTTTTTAACTTCTTAAAAAAAGAAAAGTTTCGATCATACAAATTTCAAAATCATCAAGAATTGTTAGAAAGGGACGCAGCAGTACGTATGGATTTTTGTTTTGAAATGTTTGAAAAAATTAATTCCGATCCAACAGTGCTTCAAAGAATTTTATTTACTGACGAAGCAACGTTTACTCTAAATGGTGAAATGGACAGACAAAAATTTAGGTACTGGAGTCGAAAAAATTTACATTTATTTCATTCCTCCCGAACTCAAAGGTCGCAAAAATTAAATGTTTGGGCAGGGATAATAGGAACCAATATTATAGGGCCTTTTTTATTGACGGTAACCTTAATGCCACAAAATATCTAGGCCTTTTGCAAAACCATATATTACCTGCGTTGCGAAACCTGAATATTAATGGACAAGTATGGTTTCAACATTATGGCGCACAAGTCCATTATTCTAGAATAGTTAAAGAATATTTACATAGAACTTTCCCAAATAGCTGGATTGGAGGGTCGATGAATTGGCCAGCGAGATCTCCGGATTTGGCACCCAATGATTTTTTTATTGGGCATATTTAAAGGCCAAAGTATATAATGGAGAACTTAGGGATGTTGCTGTACTGCAAGACAAAATTGTTCAAGCATCCAAAAATATACCTCAAGAGCAATTGCTGAATGTTTTGAATCATTTCTATGATCGCTTAACATTTTGTGTGCAAGTAAACGGAGAAACTTTTGAACATTTATTATAAGTTTTTATTAGTTATTTATTTATTATTATTTTTTTTATTTGTATTTTCAATCAAATATTTTGATTTTGCTAGTAAATATGGTTTTTTCTATGTTGCAAATGAAAATGAACACGATTTATATTGCTGTCAAAACCAGTATCCATGGTAATGACATAGTACATGTTGCATTAAAAAATAAATTCACTGTATAAATAGATCCTGCCTTAAGGGTTGCGTTTAGTTGTGTTTTAAATAGACGATCACATAAAAGCCAGATCTGCGGATACAGATACGGATAGGGATTATTTGTTTTCTGATTTGTGGATACGGATACGGATCTTCCAATGTAAGTACAGAGACCTTGAAGCGATAGTTTGATATATCACGCTGTTCCTATACACCGTTCAATTGTTAGAATGCAGTACAGGCTAAATGCAGTTTCGAAAACCACCAGCAAAAATGTGATGGTCGACTTAACATCAGTCTAAACGCCAAAATAATATTTACTCCACCTTGGGCATTTTTAGACGCAAAGTTGTATGAACACTTAATTAAAATTTTTCTATATGATATCTGTTTAAGTTCCGCCTTAGAAAAATGGATACAGACCCGAGTATGGATTTTTATTTTTTGCAGATCATCCGCGGATACGGTTACGGTCAGCCGGCACATCACTAGTTTTAAATATAATTCCTTGTTCATCTGAGTAAGCCATGATATTTTTTTTTGTTTGGTTGCATAAAATTTTATATTAAAAAATAATGACATTCTTCCAATCTTATTTGTATATTTATTATGTTCAATAAATATACTTGAACATATTATCAACTGATATTAAATAAAATCTATTAAACAGAAAAAACTCTTTTTTTTATATGTTATTTACACATGTCTAGTTATTTTTCATAGTTACAAACAAATTCTAAGCTACCATAGCCTACTCAGATAAAGAAACATCGTGAATGGATTTTAAATAAATATTTATTATATATAGAATATATGCTTTATAAAATAAGAAAATAAAATCAAAAAAGCGATGAAAGGGAGGCGCAGATATTCAGAAAATCACTTGAAGAGCGGGTGTCAGAAATTCATAAAATACTTGTAGTGTAGGAAAGGCAGAAACGTGTAACAAACCGTCAGTATTATATAAAAAAAAGTTGGATGTTTATATTTCGCGCGACCCGGAGTAATACGGATCAAACCCGGAACCCGGATACAAACCTGTAAAACCCGGAACCTCCGGGACAGATCCCAAGAGGTGGCAACCCTACCTGCCTTAAACATGTTGTACTTAGACGTCTGCGTATGTTTTCTGAAGTTTTTATAGGTTAAGTCACCGTTAAGTGAAGTAGGCGCGTTCGTTTTATTTTTTACAGAATCGCAAATACATCACTTCTGTTTCGAATAAAGTTAAGTGAAGCGATAGTAAAATGAAAACCTATATTGTTAACAAAACGGAGACCAGAGCTAAGCCAATATAGCATAAAGTGTGGCCTCAATAATATAAAACCAGTTCCGTATGTAAAATATTTGGGAATCATACTAGATAATAAGCTAACATTTGAATATCACAAATACATCACTAGTAAAGCCAATAAAATCTTACATTTACTTTTCTCGATATACAACAGAAAATCAAATCTAAATCAGAAAAATAAAACATTAATATTTACTTCTATAATTCGACCAATTTAAATATATGCTTGTCCCTCGTGGAACTTGTTAAGTAATTCGAACTGGCAAAATATTTACTATTCAAAACAAATGTTTAAGGCCCGGTCTTTCCACCTTCAGATAAAGTTCCAGGTAACTATCTGACAGATAAGGTTATTTGTAACTTCATCTGCTGAATAAATTCAATACCAGTCAGTGAATCGAATACGTCAGTCTCATTATACGTTAGATAACTATCCGATAGATACATTTGTATAGAAAGAAGGGATGACATTTACTCAGCAGATGAAGTTACAAATAACCTTATCTGTCAGATAGTTACCTGGAACTTTATCTGAAGGTGGAAAAACCGGGCCTAAGAATTATTGGTAGATACCCCAAATATTATTTAATTTAAAAAATGCATCAAACATTAAAAATTCAGTTTATAAAAAAGTATGCTACAAAGATAATCAAAAATTATTTTTCAAGAATCCAAAACCATCAAAATACATTAATAAAAAATATTGGGAAAATGAACTCAAAATCCAAAACCATAAAATACTTAATGGATCAATAAATTATTGAGGTTTTATAGTAAATTAGGGTTTTTCCCATGTCTTTTCCCTAATGAATTTAAAAAGATTTCTAAAAAAGTAAATTCTGCATATAAAATAAAATGGTGCAAAATTATAAAAATTGATTTCAGGTAAATAAATAAAACAAGAACTCAAAAGATAAACAATGTATGTATGTATGTATGTATGTGATTGTATTAAAAAAATTATAACAATAAACTCATTTTATTTATTGTTAATTAGCGACTGTAGTATACATAGCTTACTAAAAATACTACATATCTCATTCAGCTATTTTTGGCATCTCTGAATACATCAGAAAAATCGGGTTTGCTCTATTTTGTTACACCTTTTACCTACATATACTTGTTTAGTTATTATTAATATTATTATTATTAGTACTTACTTTGAAGACCAATATACCAATGTGTAGTTGCATTCGAATGCATCCATATCTCATTAAATACAACGCTGACAATACACATTACGAGTAAAATAGCGAACAACATTAATACTTGTGTGTTCGTAATTTTATCGACTGTCGATCTTTTCAGAGGTGGCGCTGTAGAATTTTTCATTAACTTTGTATCATGTCCTGTGTAAATAACTAGCCCATATATCCATGATGTATTTCTAAGCATAGCTCCACGAAGTAATATCTGATCTGGACCAAGAGGTGTAGCTCTAAAATATAATTACATTTATTAGTAACATTTGAGAATTATAACAATTAAAAATTAGAAAGATACAGTCGAAATTGGTTAGAACGAACACGAATAAAATTTACGACTATAGGATTTTGATTACAAGATCGAAGCGCCAAGACGACTACATCCTGAACTACTGCAGTGCACGAGCTATTGTCGCCTTCAAAATCCTCATTGTGAATCTATACACTAACTTTGGCGGCGTTTCCACTTCTGGAAGCAGGCCTGGAACTTATTTTTCGAAATACTCTTGATTACCTGTCTAACATTCTGTTTGATATTTTAATTATGAAAATAGCCAGAATTAACATGGAGCATTCAGGAGAATAGGCAGAATAATCTAATTAAGTTATCGATTTTTGGCAAGAAAGTCTCTCACAGTGAGCGCTACGATGAATGATCCACTTGTCAGGGGTAACCGACGAGTTCATCGAAAATCAATTCATCGAAAATCAATTCATCAAATGATCAATTCATCAAATGATCAATTCATCGAGTGATCAATTCATCGAAAAAAAATATTTTGTAAATATTTGAGAGGAATGCCGAGGGGATCGGAAAGTCAAAAGAGCAGTGGTCAATAAAAGTAGACAGACTAAGAAATAATTGCGTAAATTTTTTTATATGGTTTTAAAAAAGGTAAATAAAGTGACATAGTGTTTGAATATAAATAAAGAAATATAATAAGAAAACTTATATAATAAAAGAAATAAATGTTTTGTTTTTAACGTTTAATAAGACAGGTTATGGGCAATTGCACGCAAATAATTTTTATAAATTCATACACAATGATACGCATTTTAATTGGGCTAATATGGGGAAAATAAAGTACTATGCGCCTAAAAACAAGGTAATTAGGTTAGGTTTAGTTAGTAAAAGTCTAAAACCGAGCGGAGCGAGTTACCCATCTTCTAGTTTAAGGACAAAGCACTATTTTAGATTAGGTTAGGTTAGCAAGGGTTTTGTTAGAAGAAGCCGAGCGAAGCGAGCTACCCATCTTCTAGTTTAATGTCAAAACACTATCTTAGGTTAGGTTAGGTTAACAAGGATTTGGTTAGAAGAAGCCGAGCGAAGCTAGCTACTCATCATCTAGTTTAATGACAAAACAAACTCACACTAACATAACAATGCCACCTGTTTAGAATCACCGTACATTGAACAAACCATGTGTGGTATAGTAAATATGAATAGTAAAACTATGTACATAATACAAAACCCTTAAGACTTAACAGATGGGGAAATACCATTTTTATAATCCTTTATGAATGGGTGTATTAAGTACATTTATGATCCCATTAACCGGGTTTTTCTGATCTAAGGAGCTCTGTTCGATTTCAAAATAATCTAACAGGTATCTTTTACCTGGCGTATTTTCTGAATGGAAAAGTTAAAAATTATTAATAGACCAAGTATGATAGTTATTTAATAAGTGTAGTCTGTCAACTTTTATTGACCACTGCTTTTTTGGCTTTCCGATCCCCTCGGCATTCCTCTCAAATATTTACAAAATATTTTTTTTTCGATGAATTGATCATTCGATAAATTGATCATTCGATGAATTGATTTTCGATGAATTGATTTTCGATGTATTGATTTTCAATGAACTGATTTTCAATGAATTGATTTTCGATGAATTGATTTTCGATGAACTTATCGTGAATCCTTGTCAGGCCATGATTCAGGTCTTTTCCTTCGAACAGAATCTCGTAATCTCAATTTTCAATTAAATCGTGAGTTATCACTATTTAAACGCTGGTTTAAAATAACGCGTTTCCCAAATTCCGAGAATAACAGTGCATGTAAACAAGGTAATATACCTAGTATGTGTTTTGCTTATTTATTTTATTTTTACTATTTATTTTTTGTTTATTGATCTTGTAGGGGATTTATCACCTACAATTTTAGCTGCCTCATTGCCTCACAATCTGACACGAGAACCAGGGATGAAATAACGTTTCAAATCGTTATGTTATTGTATAACGTTATTTATTTTTTGTTTTTGTTATATAACATTATAAATAACGTTAAAAAAAATGATTATGTTACATAACTTTACGCAAATAATGTTATATAATGTTATAAAAATAATTTTTATTTGTAACTCTGAAACTACATATTTTTGGAATCTGTTTTGGTGATGAATATCAAATTATACCTATTTGTCTTGTGTTTGAAAACTGTTTTTAGGAAATATAAAAGTGTCTACAGAAATGGAAACTTACTTGAAATCGCAATACATTTTTTCAATACAAATAATACATTAAAATAATTTTTATGAACCATCATACTTTATTATAACGTTACGTTATTTTATTAGAAATTGTAGTTGAATCATTATTATAACGTTATTGGATAATCGTTACGTTACGTTATCCAACCCTGACGAGAACAATATCGTCAGCAAATATCAGATGATTTAGACTCGCACCATTTATTTGATTGCTCTTGTTTTCCCAGGGTAGACTTTTGATAACAAGTAACAGGTACTGATACTAAATTGGGACAGTTAAAATATTTTCTGCAAACTGACGGATAATGAACACTATCAATGAGTTTTTTTGATATTATATAACCTCATAAGTTAAAACCGACTCAAATTATTCGCGTAATTTCTTTATCTTGCTCATCTATATGTTATCTATGACCGTAAGTTAAAGGTCACATGAAAAGTAAGATTGTGTTGTCTGTAATTTAAAGAATACAAAGAAATATATTTTAGAATTTGGAACTGAAACGCAAAATGACGATGTTTTTGCTCTTGTTCCATATTTATCAGGCTTAGAAAGTTTTAATTGTCCAGGTTTTACTTATCACTACCTGTAACTCCCCTTGGCGCACACACTAAATACAATATTTGTAGTTCAAATGTAATCTTCTGTTAGGCAAACTCATTTGTCACTTTAATATCGTAATTTTTTGTGCAGTATTTGTCGTTCGATGTACATATTTTGTCGTGCCGTTATATTTTCCCCCTATTATAATTATAAAATTTACAACTGATTTCAATTTTAAAACACTGTTCAGTGTGTCGTAAATCGAAAATAATTGAAGAATATCTGCATTTGTTCTTGAATTAATCTTTTTTATTAATCAGTATGTTAGTAGCAGGACCGGCGCAAAGGTCGTTCCTAGGCAGGGCCGTAAGTAACCTTACATATTATATAAAGTGTTGACCTAAAAAAATGTCCTCACTACAAAAACTACAAAATTACAATACGCTAATTATTTTTACATTAATTTCATTAATTTGGCGCCCTTTTCCATTGACCCCTCAAGCAAGTGCCTCACTCGCCTCACCTTCGATCCGGCTCTGGTGAGTAGTATTCGCAGTAATAATAAAGCGTCTGAACAAACAAGATGAATTGTTAACAATGAACTGAAAGCAAATATGATATGAATAGGTGGAAAATTGACTCCACTGAAAATAATTCAGACACCAATCTATAATCGAAAATCTTTATAAGCGCAAAACCGTTGACACAAGACTATTTTAAAAGAGATCGATTGGGTCATTAGTGTTGAGAATTTTATCTCTTTTTTTATACTTGATAGGAGATTCTTAATGTTTTATTAACGCCTTTTTAGTTGAGCTCAAACTTGTTTATGTAAAAAAAAGTTAAAATTTGTTGTTCGATATCAACCGGTCATAGGTTATAATAAGAAGATTTATACTTACGGTGTGTTAGACATTCTTAATGTTCCACTAAACTCATATAAATGCCTGTTAGGAGGTTCACATTCCAGGGTTCCTGAGAAACTTTTCAGCCTATTAGTATCTATAAAGTCATGAGTAGATGAAACACCTTGTCGTATCTTAAGATTAGTCTCTCCATCCAGGTTTGCTGTTTCAATAAAACCCATTCCTTGAGGCTCACTGAAATCAATATATTAATCAATTAGAATTAGGGAAAAAGATATGCCAACAAAAGAAATTCATAGAAGAATTACTCTAATAAATTCATCATCATCATTGGCGCGACAGCCTGAGGTGAGCCTAGGCCTCCTGTATCCAAGTTTCATGACAATGTTTTCAATCTATGTACATTCAGGAGTAATATTGTCAGTATTACGTCCATTTTTTAGCGTACACAGAAAGGCACCTACTGTTTATAGCCGGTTGCGAACGGCTAAGCAGAACCTGTAATTTGTGTAAATATTTTTACACAAATTATTTGACATAAGCAGGAATTCAACTCACGTCCCTGCCCTTGCTCATCGGTCACATAGCAGGTACAGACGATTTAACGTTTGCAGCTACAGGCTTGCCAAAATAAATTCAGGCCGCTTAAATATTTGTTTGATAAAAAAAAAAACAGACCATATTAGTGTGACGTCACATATTGTGCTGTCATCTGACAACGGTTTTCTTTGGTTTTTTTTTTGTAGATATAATATACATGTGTTACTTTTGTTACCTTAATTTTATTATTGTTTTCAATTTTGGAGCAAATAATACATAATTTTAAAAATACATTATTATTTTGATTCAGAATGCATAATGATGTATTGTCTTGCTCCAAATTGCAACCATTATAGCCACATTCATAATTGAAATTTTTTTCGTTTTCTGAAAGATGAAAATGAAAATCAATAATGGATAAAATAAGAACAACGAATTGTTCCTGCAAACCATTTAGAAATAATGCAGATAGACTAATTATTTGTTACTTGTCATAATAACGATTATTATCGTAAATTTTTCAAAATTACCCTGCAAAGTAATATAGTTTTAATATAGGGCCCATTTCAATAACATTAATATCTCAGAAAACAAAAGGATTATAAAACCGATATTTTGGTAAATAAACTGATTGATTGATCGGTCTCAGATGATGGATTCTTGCATAACACCCACACTAATATATGGTTCACAAACATAGACCTTGGAGCAAATAGCCATCGTTGTTGTAAGCAAAAAATAAGAATCTGTCAATTGCTTAAAAATTAAATGGATGAGGCTTTTAAAGATTGTTCTGTTATCTCTAGATACCTTTCACTAAGGTGACCATACGTCCCGAATTGGCTGGGACAGTCTCAATTTTCCGCCTTGCGTCCCGATTTTTTTCAGAGGCAATATTTGTCCCGAATTCGGGTTTTTTGTCTCAAATTGTGCCGAATTTTAGAAAAGGTACTTATTTTCAATATTTATTTTAAATATATTTCAACTAAAATTTATTTTACAAAACTTGAACTAAAAAAAAATGTTCATATTAAAATTCTATAAACGAGTTACGGGACAAGCTTGTAAGCCATTTATTCGCCAGGCATCTATTATCAGTTCCTTGTTATTTTTGTTATACATTAACGATCTTCCCGAAAATGTTAACACCTATACTTTAATGTATGCTAATGACACTACCTTCATCAACAAAGAAACTGATCACTGTAAAATTTCGGAACAAAATAATGCAAACTAGGCTAAGGCTCAAACATGGTTTAAAAATAACCAACTAAAACTAAACGAATCTAAAACTTTTACCATGCTTTTTAGCCTAAACAGAAATTTATCTAATAACACCCTGTATAACATTAATGGCATAAAATTCTTAGGTTTCCAACTTGATCCACAATTAAACTGGATTAACCATATCCAGTATGTTGCTAATAAAATTAAGTCGTGTAATTATATGTTACATAAATTAAAAAATTGTGTGCCATTATCGACAGCTAAATTAGTTTATAATGCATACATTAAATCTGTTATGAGTTACGGGATAATTCTTTAGGGACAGTCCACCAACTGGAAGAGAATTTTTATATTACAAAAAAGGTCTATAAGAATCCTTTGCGGTGTCGCAAGACGCACCTCGTGTAAACAACTATTTAAAGATCTGAAAATTTTAACGTTTGTCTGTTTATATATTCTTGAAATGCTTATGTATGTCAAAGATGCTAACCTATTAAAAAACAGTGCCATACATAGGTTCAATACTAGAGAAAAAAATAATATACGTCTGCCGCGTTTGCATAATAAACTGTCCAAAACACATCCAAATTACATGGGTGCCAAATTATTCAATAAATTACCGTTATCGGTGCGAGAGCTGAACATAAAAAATTTTAAAACTTGTGTTCGTAATTTATTGATTAATAAGGCCTATTATAATCTAGAAGAATACATTAATGACGATCTAAGAGACATGTCTTTATCATCTTATATGTTTTGAATTTGTGTATATTATTGTTACATTTTTTATTTGACTATGTATATGTACTTTCATGTATTTTTTTACTGAAATATATTATTATTATTGTAACTAGTAGTAACAAACTAAGTAACAAACTAGTAATAGCAGGTGCGTATACAAAGATCTCCAGAGCGGCAAATGGGCTAACTAAAAACCCGTTTGTTTAGATTGGTATTCTTTGGTTTTCGCGGTATATTCATATTTGTCGAAATTGATTCTTCTTTTTTATTTATGAATAAAATTACACCAACCCATCAAATATCTGAAAATGAAATATATGACGAGTATGCTTATATGAAACTGTATGTTACGGAAGAGAAAATTGCCGAATGGAGAAATAACAAAACTGAATCAATCCAAAGGTGGCTTGAAATGGTCTCTCACTTTAATAATCGTGAACTTCCTTTATCGAATATACGAAAATCAGCAGAGTTCTTTTTCTGCCTGCCTGGCACTAACGCTTCTACCGAAAGGGTATTTTCCTTGATGAATAGCTTTTGGGCAAGTGACAAGACTCAACTTGACTGCATCAAGTTGAGTCTTAGCACCGCCTGCGCACAATATTACTGATTAAAGTAACTTATGAAGAAAACTGTGAGTATTTTTATAAAATGCTTCAAAGCAAAAACTTGATCACCCCAAAAATATCCATAGTTCGGAATAATATAAAAAGCTTTCTACTGAGTAATTTTAATGAATAAATTTTGAATTCATTTAAAAAATACTGTGATTTTAATAATGTTCCTTTTAATGATATAAGTTAATTATGTGTGATTGGAAATTTTTATTTTTTGTAAATTATTATCTATTATTCATTGTATATAATTTGTATTAAACAATTATATTTGAATAATTAACCCCCCTACCCCGTTTATGAGCTGCCGTCCTGAATTTTGAACTAAAAATATGGTCACCTTTCACCCAAAAGGTGAAGGCCTGAAATATAGCTATATAGCAATAAATCGTACAACCGTACACATGTGTCGCTAGCCGGCAGATGCCATATAAATAATCGGCGACCGATTAATCGGTAATAGGCCAATTTGCTTTTTGCTTTCGTTTCGTTAATACAAATAAAAGATTTGTCCAGAAATATTACTTAAATTCACGTATTACAAATGAATTGAAATATTGAATGATCAATTAATAATCGAGGAGGTCACAACAAAAGAAATATTTTTTTCTTCTCCAACAATTCAAAATAAATAAAAAAATTCGAACTTAAAGAGCTGGTTCCGGAAAGCTTAGCCGAGTTTATTCTTTTGGTTAAACTCGGTTACAATACAACAATCCCATAAGTAACCATAGCAACCATTTTCTAACTATTTGGTTATAGTTAACTCAGATTTCAGAAACCGGCCCAGTGTTTTTTTAAATATCCTTAGACAAATTTTGTATGTAAATATAGGGTTTATCAGACCACCCGTCCACCCCGTTTTTCTCGAAAACACGTTGGAAAAAAAAAATATTGATGACTAGTTTACCCAAAAAAATCAAATGATAGTATTGAAATTTTCTGGAACAGGATATCAAGGACAACTTTGATTTTTTAAATGGTAATTTATGTCGAGTCGGGGTATTTTTGGATAGAGATTTTATAAAGAAAAAATTTTTACTTATTTTTTTTTTTTAAATATCATTTACATTCACGATACAATGTTATTCTCTATATCGACTTGAATGTAAATTATTTTTATTTAGAAGTGTTCAAATTGCCTTCCATTTTGATTTAAACACTTTGCCATTCTTACACAAAAAATAATAACAAAATATTTCCGTTTCAAATACAAATATACCCAACTAGCCATATGTTACCATTTAATAAATCAAAATTGTCCTTGATATCCTGTACTTCCGGTTTATTCCGGAAAATTTCAATACAAGTAGCTCACCTATCAATGCAAGTTGCTCACCCATCGCATTTTCGAGGAAAAAGAGGTAGACGGGTGGCCCGATGCAACCTGAATTACATATATGTTAAAAAATATAAGAGTAATTACCTTGATGATAAAAGTATTAAATCTGCAGGAAAGAAATTATTATTATGAACCTTGACAATATCTCCTACGATAACTTCGTACCACTTGACTTCTAGTAACTTTCCTTGTCTGAATACTTCAATCTTTCGATGATTTGTTTCTATATCGGCTTTATGTCGTTTCTAAAACATAAATCACTTTTAGTTTTTGTGGTGCCTAGAAAAATATTAAGAGATTTGAATTTTTTCAATTAATTGATTACTGGCAAAGTATTTGTTTACAACATTTTCAAAAGTATTATTCAGCTATTATTGTTATTATTCATTATTAAAATATCCCCTCTGGAAATAAAATAGGAGAAGAAAAGTTGTTTGACTGTATTTAAACAATAACCGCGTTTTTTTTTTTGTTTTAATGTGTGTTTTTATTGTGTTTGTTAGTCTACGGACTGGTACACAATTCAAATTTTTTAAAAGCGTTTAGTTTTTCGGCTCTGTATATACATATGTAATACAGAGCCAATATTCACACGTAAAGGGCGTTGATAAAATATTGAAATACTTCTATACCGGTCATTAAAATGAAAGTCGCTTAAATATATTTTAATTTTCTTTTAGTACATAACAGAGATGTACCAGATATACATATCCGGATTCCGTATCCGCGGATATCCGCAAAAACATATCTGTACCCGAATCCATAGCCGCTAATTTTGATGCGGATATCATACGGATAATTTTTATTAATAATAATGTATCATGAATAAAAATATTCTGCTAACCTTTATAATAAAATTTGTTTAAAAGTAATAGTTTACAAAATAAATACGACCTTTTTAGGGTTTTGTAGGTATGACCAAAAAACCCTTATACCGTCTGTCTGTCTGTACGGTAAAAATTGTAGCCAAACGGCTAAACCTAGAGAGTTGAAATTTGGCATGCTTATACAACTCTTTGACCCGCACATAGGAAAAATACTAAAACATCTAAAAAACATATCCCTCTAAAAATATATACAAATATGTGCTCATCGAAAAAAAAAAAATATTTTTTTTAAATTCTGAGTAGGGTATCAAATGAAAGTACGTGAATTAGCGATCAAAATTTGAGTAGGGTATCAAATGATAGTACGTGAATTAGCGATCAAAATTTTATTTTTGCAAAATAAATTATTTTGACGCTATTTTTTCCTAACTTGTGCAAAAAAAATTTTGTCCCACACCCTGTAGCCCAGATGGTTTAAACTAAAAATCTGAAAAAATTCTAAGTAATGTACATTGGTGTGAACCGGAATAGTACAACAGGAATTTTTGATGAGATTATGTTTTCGGAAAATAACGCATTTTTTGTGTTTTTAACTAAAATGTGTTAACTATTTAATACGTTGTGTAACATACCACATCAGTAGCTCTCGTGGCGTGGTTGGATTTGTCGTACGCTTAATAATATAAGAAACTTGCAAACTAGGGTTCGAATCCTGTTGATTTTATTTTTTGTTTTTTTTTTTTTGCATTTTTATTTTGTTTAAATTATTTTGTTAAAATTCTAGTTATATTTGGTAAATGTTGCATTTAATTTTTAAAAGCGTAAATTTAATAACCAGTGGAAAGTGTTGAAATTATAATTTAATTCTATGTTTGACGAAATCAAAGGGCGGGACTTATGATGTAAGCAACCAATGGAAACCATAGGTGCAATTTTCAAAATCTTAATGAACTTTGCTATATAAGAAAAATACTGCATATATTTAGAAACTTAAATAATGGTATTAGGCATTCGAATTAAAATTCATAAAAAATATTTTGACATAAAATTTGTTTTGGCATCCCAAATAATCATCGTTCAGTTACTAAATACCTGCTAAACCCAGAAATGTGTGAAAATTCACACTTCACATTAATTTTTTATACTAAAGTTAATTTCAATAATTTTTAAGCTGTTTAGAGAAAAATTTTGGGGTTAAAAATAACAAAATAATTAGTTAAAAAAATCTTGTTACAGAAATATAAACGATGTTTACAGCGATTTTTATTTGAAATTCAATTATTTTTTTCATTTTCAAAAATATGCTCGTCGAGCAACTATCGATAAAACAAAGCCTCAAAATTATTAGTTTTAAAATATTTCCCCTACTAAAATTTAAATATGATTATTATTTTTTTTTTGTAATGAATTTTAGTGCCATATATGATTTTTTACGAATATACCATCTATAATTCATTTTAATTTATATTTCTATAAAATGTGGCAATTTTTTAAATGTAAATTAAATTTTTAATATTAATCGTTATAAACATTGTTTTTATTTCTGTAATAAAATTTTATAAACAAATTATTAATTATCTTAGTTTTAACCTTAAAAATTTCCCCAAATCAACCTCAAAATTAATTGAACTTTAATAAATATAAAAAAAAAATCGTATTTATTTTGTAAACTTCAATTTTAAAACAAACTTTTTTAATAAGGATTAACAGAACATATAGGTATCCGCGCATTTTCTACAAAATAATCCGTATCTGTATCCGCGGATATGAAATTTTTATGATCCATACATAATACATACATACATTTTAAATAAAAAACACCAATGAGTTTTCAAAATGACCACATGTGGTCGTTCCATAACTCTTAAGCCTCCGCGGGCACTCGTCAATAGAATTACGAAGGGTTTCTTGTAAAGATTTTCATGAAAAGATTTTAAATATTGAGGAGGCTTTGAATCGTCAGAACGACGGAGTGCATGCTACAAGTTCGAGAGAAGCTTGTGAGAAAGCACCGACTATCCAGAGGGGTCATTACCCTTTATACGTTATGGTTTAATAGGGCTGGAACTATGATGATACCACTAAGCTTCATTTTTATGAGCAAGGGGTAAAAACGTCGGCCAAAGTCTACTATGAAACCATGTCGATATTTAAAGAACTGAAAATCTCCCGCTATGCTGGTCACTACTGGAGCTTCCAGCAAGATTCCGTGCTACTACATAAGGCAAAGAGTACGCAGCTGTGGCTTAATAGCAATGTAACAGCTTTAATTTCTCCTGTTGATTGCTCGTCTAGCAGTTCTGACCTCAACCACTCTGGATTATAAATTGTGGCCACTCTAATATCTTTAGTCTGAAGCGCTTCCTGATGAAAGCAGAGGAGGGTTTTTCTGTAGAAATCCTTTGTAATTCTATTGAGGAGTGGCTGCTGAGACCTAATAACTGTGTAACGACCAGAGGTGGTAATTTCGAAAACTGATTGGTGTTTCTGGTTTAAAATGCATCTAGCGGGTGATCAATATTTATTGGCCGTGAAAAGGTACTATTTCATTTCATTATGTATAAAATTTTATTCCAGGAACTAAATTTTGTGTGAAATGTCACTGCTGCGTATGCAAATAACATGTACATACGAAGTTATGCAGGAGCGGCTTACTGTACATTTCTTTTATAACCTATTGTTTAAAATCTGTTTAGTTTAATATCAATATTTAGTTTTCTGCATATTTATTTATCAACAGTTATATTAAAAATTGTGCTCCCAAGTTCGTTATCAGGTGTGTATATTGTATATCATAAAAAAAATCTACATATGTATGTATCATGCATGTCTATGCATTTAGTTTAGATCATCATTATTGGTAAGCGGTCGATAAACTATTACGGTGGTGCGGCCAAGACATTCGATAGATTTGTTCGTTTTGTTATCTGGCGTTTTACTGCAAAACGCGGCTGAATTTGACACAGCATTTAATTTATTACTACAAAACGCGGCTGTCAGAATCTAAGTTATTAAAAACGTAAATTCTGTTCTTTTCAGTATCAGTTGAATCCATGACGTAAACAGTTGTTACTTGAAGACGCTATTTGACTACAGTTAACCTATAAAATTTGACATTCATCATTTTTAAACGAGGCTATTAAACCAGGGGGAAGCTCGCGATTTTATCCCCCCTCCAACATTTAAAAACACGTTTTTAGGGACACATTTTGCTTATAATAGAACGTGAGCGAGCCTCCCACGCAAGAAAAAATTCTGCAAAATGCAAGGGGGCTCCTAAACTCTCTAAAAAAATGTTGGCTTCTGACCCCTCTCCCCAGAAAAAACATGGGTGCGCGTCTGTTCTCAATCGCAGTTGAATTTATTTCAATGGAATTGTTATTATTGTCTGAATCTGAATATTGGAGTGATTCTTCAAATACAGATCAAGATGTAAGATGAATATAATCATATTTATATAGTCTCTATCATAAGTACACACTTTCAATCATTTTTAAGTTACTGCCGATTCGATCCCATTTAACTGGCTCAAAAGTAGCTGTAAGATTTCTTAACGCGGCTTCTTGTTGCCAGAAGACGTTATAACGAAATGAACAACATCTAGTGACTTTTTAATTGCCAATTTAAACAAACAGAAACTTTTGACGTAGCCTTAAACAGTAGACCAAAGTAGCGAAACGAACAGACCTAATATTGATCACGCGGTATTTATTATGTACTAAAGCAAAATTAAAATATATTTAAGCATCATCATTGAATATCAGCCCTGGTTATACCTGCGAAACCCTAAACTAAAACTACTATCTATATTAGTGAAGCTATTGAGCTAAATAATTTATGTGGTACCAAACAAATACATGAAAAATAGAAAAATTCTAAAGAAACATAAAATCATTTCCTAGCCTCACCCATATCCATCAGAAAAATGAACTGGGCTTGGCTTAAACTAGACTAAAGTAACTAAAACTTACCACATCTTCTATTATTTCTTTTATAGCGGAACAGAAAAGGATAAAAAGTAATGGTGCTAATGTCGTGTATCGTCCTGTTGGTGATACATCTGGTATCTGTTGCATTAGTGCAATGAAAAGAAAGAATATATTTGCCCATCTCCGGAATTGTTCGAATAAAAATGCTGGTATGAAACTGAGAAAACTATATTTTCCAGTCGATATCCTGTTATTGCAATATTTCTGTGGTTGCGGCTTATTTATGAATATGACTCTGTTGTCTCCAGGAATTTGGACATCCGTCATACCATCCATTCCCAGTTCCCGATCATCGTCCTCTGCAGAAAAACAATAAAGATTGAGAAGAGATCTCATAAAAACAATTTTACTTAAAACTTCACAAACACAAAATACACAATGCTTGTCAATATGCAAACATTTGACACAAATCAAATTAAATATTATCAACTGTCAAATTGACAATTACAAAATAATAACGTAACAATTCTATTTGGGAGTCTTTAATAACCTTACATTTTAATATATGTTTATTTTGTATTTTATCATTTTTATAAAATTATATCGTTATTTATAATTATTTCACACTATTATTATTATTATTATATTTCATATATTATTCTAGTTTATATCCCATGACAACCGTGCAATAAGCATAAAAGTTAGTTCTGATCAGAGCTGTGCCAAATGCATGGAAATATTTTAAATACAATATTTGAAATAATAGAGAAATATTTGATATACCAATAGGAAATATTTGAAATATTAGGTAATATTTCAATAGTATAAGTATAATTTCATTTCAGAAAAAGGTACATATCAAGTACATAACTTCCGTCAGGTAACATCGTAAGACGAATACGTTCAATTACAGAAATTTAACAAATTAGTTTAGAAAGAATTACAATAGGGGATACGCATAAAATTTGTATCTCCTTAAAACTACATTATTTTGATATGTTAATGTTAGTTATGTCACCTAACAAAACAAAAATTACATTTTAATTAATATTATAGCCAAATTTTTGAATTAAAATATTGTAAATTTGAAATAAGCCGACCACGGAGCGAAGGTTGCCGAGTAAAACGACTGACTATGACGTCAAACGATAGGGGTTTCACATCACAGATGCAGCTACAACATAATCTTTACACGTGTGTGTATTGTATTGTTCGAGAGTTTTGTATTTGTTTTTAAACAATTTTTCACGCATTTATTATTAAAATGGCAGATAAAGATTTTGTTAGGGCTTAGAGTGATAATTTACCCAACATTGATGCATTTATGCCCATGGAATATATGAAAAATAATGAATGCTACAGTGCTGAAGAAATACGTGGTGTCAAAGTAATTTTTATTTTATATTCTATAACTTTATGTAAACAAACGCTGCAACTCTGTAAAATGTAAATATTTATGTAATTTAGATGTCAGAATTTTACTACATTGTTTACATGAAGTTACAAAACGTTAGAGGCATAATTGAAATACTGCAATATAAGTTATCTATTTTAATATAAAATTTAATTCGGTAAACATGTATAAATTGTTTTTATAGAATTAAACTTTATTTTAATTAAAATCACTCTAACTTTACATGACCTATAAAAGTTATACAAACAAATAAGTTCACAACAGACTACATATGTACGCCGGTAAGCTAGTAGTGTCATGCGTCAGTTAGAAGGGGTATGACGTCACACGTCGTTTTCGCGCGCAACAAGAGGAATATAATAAAAAATAAAAAAAAATCATGCCTATCCCCTATTCATCGAAATTCATGTTCATGAATTCATTAATGTTGTAGAATGGTTTCTTGAATATGTTTTCTTTAGTGCACTTTTAAAATCATTTTATTCATTTCTCTTAACTTCACTGGCAGTTTATTGTACATTTTTGGACCTATTATATTTATTGACTTGTCAGTGAAAATAGCTTAATTGTTTGGTTTAGGCGGAACTATATTTTCAATTCTAGTAACTTTTACCGATTAAGTAATGCTTTTGATAATTTTGTTTAGGAAAAGTCCAGTTCAAACCAGAAAAAGTGCGACTATGACAACTTAAAAAAATGAAAATTCCAGTTAGTATTTAGTATTTATTTATTCAGTGCTGTTATACACAAAATGTACATAGCATGGTCAGAAGAATGTCACTATATTACTTAGGTTCAGTATTAACAGTTAGTTCCGCTAAACGTTTGGAATAGCCTTTATGTACTAGGAAAATATTTTAAATACTCGGGAATATTATAAATACTAGAGATATACCATATTTGAAATACTAGGGAAATATTTGAAATATTAGGAAATATTTGAAATACTAGGAAAGATTTGAAATAGTAGGAAATATTTCAAATATTGCAAATAATTGCTTACCTTACAAATAAGAATATTAATTTGAAAAAACAATTGACAAAAAAACAAACATCATATCAACGAGAAAAAAAAACACACACACAAATCAAAATAGTATTTTATTTAACAAGCATATAATGGAGGCTATATTACACGAGGATGAAGTTTACCATCACAGTGAAATCTATTATAAGCGAGTGAAATATTATTTAGAACCATATAGTTTTATCATTAAAAAATTAATAAATTTAATTTGTCAATTGCTTAACTTCTGAATCTACGTATCCAGATGGTTGCCGAACCATCAGCTGATTGTATTATACAACCATGTTTAAAATTCTATTAGTGTTTTATTTATTCTAACTTATAAATAATATTCTAGTTATAAAGATGGACTGTGTGAGGCGCCAATAGCCATCGTTGCTGAGCACGAAACATTTTAGCTAACTAAATAAAAACTTTCAGTGTAAAAAAAGTTTATTTTTTCACGGGTGAGCACGCATGCGCGTCTCTTTTTTCACTACTTGCAATATGAACACCTTTATATATTTACAGCTGGACACATAATACATTTAATATTATATGATCGTAGATATATATTTTTTAAATAGAACCCTTGCATTTTTTAGTCAATCGCATAGAAAATCTATTTCTCTTTTTTTTAAATTTATTTATTTATTTTACAACGGCCTCTTTCTGTAACGAGGCTAATCGCCGATGCCGATGGGCAAGCTCCTACATCTGGATGAAAGGTGAATGATTGTGAAAATGGGAGTAATGTAAACATATTATTCTCGCCCGAATAATATCACCAACGAAGGAGGCTCGAATCACCGACCGCCCAGCCCAGTCTGTTTCCACAAGTCTAAACCGCACGACTCAATGCGGTCGGCCACTCCGTTGGCATATTTCTCTTTGTTAAATCATTATGGCACAATGGGTCGAAATCCAGTATTAAAAAAGTCATTAAGACTAGATTAAAAACAAGTAAATCACAAGAAAAACAGATATATGTAATTCCGATGTTTCATAGCCACCTATTTTACTGAAATGAAATAAATGTTAAAAATCAAGTTTTAATAACATTTTTATCTTTATTTATGTATTAGTAACACTTGATGTTTAACATTTATTTCAACTCAATGTAATAAACAGGTGACAATTCATAGCCACCTGTGCTAATGTTTCAACATTGGAATTATAATTGTTTTTCTTGGGTTTTACTTCATTAATCAAGCCATAATATCTTTTTAATACGGTATTTAGACCCATAGTGCCATAATGATTTATTAAAGAAAAATACATTTTATATGCGATAGATAAAAAATTACATGGAGTTCATTTAAAAAGTATTTTTTATAAAATAACTCGTTTATTTGATGTTCAATTGTTTTTCTATTTTAATATATCTGTTTGCAGTGTAAAATAATTTATCTTTTCTAATTTAAATTTCTTCGTATTTCTTAAAATAATGAAGTTAGCAATGCTTAAACAGCTCCCAAAAACACCCCGTATAGGAGACATGGGTAACATTGAGACGGGGGAACAGTGAGACATTTTAAATCTGGGATGAATAACGTAATGCTACGATACCCGATAACGTTATAATAATGATTCAACTATAATTTCTAATGCAATAACGTAACGATATTTTTATAACGTTATATAACGTTATCACGCCATCACATATAACGATTCACAAAAAGTTATTTTGTAACGTTATAAAAATATTTTATAATGTTTAATTTGCGTTTAATAAATGTATTGCGAATTCAAGTAAATTTCCATTTTCCTAGATACTTTTATATTTCCTAAATACAGGTTTCAACCACAAGTAGGTATAATTTCATATTTACCACCAAATAGAGAAAACTATACGTTCAAGATTAGAATCACGCATGCGCAGAATACTGAAAAGGGTGTTAACGTTATTGTGTTTGTTAACCTATAAATATGTATAGTTTTGTGTTCGTTAACCTTAAATACTTAAGTTTCATTTCTATATGACCGTAATTTTCAGTAATGGGCGCGTAAGTTACATGATGTAAGTTACCTCATTGTTGACGCGTAAACAATTGATGTAAAGTAAACACAAAATTCTTGTAAACAACGTAAACAATGTAAACAATGATTTAGACATGCGCACTTGTTTTGCATTACAGAACCTCATTATCAATACATTTTTATAAATAATAAAATTTTAATGAAAAGGTAAGTATTTTTTTAATATATAAAATTAGGACAAGCTATACATATTAATAAAATATAAATATTAATAAAAATCGAATTTGCATCATTATACAGGTGTTACATACAAATTAGTAAATATGAATATGAAAAATAAAAAACTTTTTTCTTTAAAAAATTCAGTCTAATTTTTAATAACAAAATTCATTAAATTTCACTTTTAAGAAAATCAGCCTATATTTTTTAATAACGAAAAGATAAATTGCAAATTTTGCATACCGCCTTATATTTTCTTTCATTTTCTTTAATTAAAACAAAACCTAGTTCTTCAGAACTATTCCTTCGGTTTCTTCCCACCATTTTTTAAATAAATTTATTGTTTTGAACTGAATATACTTGTTCATTAACTCTCTATTATTCGTATTAAATATCTAAAACTAACCTCATTATTTGACAGTTTACATTGTTTACATTGTTGACAAGTTTACCAATTGTTTACATAAGTTTACATGTAAACGTAAACAATTAAAGTTTACGTGTAAACGCCCATCACTGGTAATTTTAGTCATTATTAATTCTTTTTTTTTTTATTACTTATAACTTGTTGATTATTTATATTTTATGTGATATAAGATTTCTTTTGAGAAGAAGATATAGGGTAACTGCAGCGAATTTCGACTATGCAGGTAATTTCGACTATCCCATTATTTCTCTAAATAATTGCTGCCATATAGCGGTAGTATAACGTAACACTAGGTTTATGTGAAAAACTAACATCACTTTATTTTAAGCCACGTGTGAATATCGTTAGACGAACAGTATAGATATTTATATTTTTTAAGTGTTCAAATATTTTTTTTTTGTTTTTAAACAGCAGTTGTTTATCAAAGGAAAATTAAACAAAATATTTTGCATTGAATAAACTCATAAGAACTGATCCAAATACATATATATTAGCTGGTAAAATTTGATTTTCATAATATTTTGTTACAATATCACAGGCTAAATAAAACAGATTTGATTGCAGGTAATATCGACTAGAGGAATGAAGCTACTACGGACTAGTCGATATTACATGCATGAACGTTTCACTTGCCTAATTTGACGACACTTAAAATCACGTCTTATTAAAAGTCTTTTATTATATTCTTTTACCTAAATAAAATGTAAAAGAGACAAGAATTGTTGATTATCTTAAAATTTTAGGGTAGTCGATATTAACATCACTTTTTTGAAATCAAGGTTTTTTTCATATTTTTTTTATGTCGAACTTAAGTTGTAATAACAGCTTGTTTCATCGTGAAAATATTTAGCACATAAAGATAAGTGACTGAGGTATCGATTGGGACCACTTTCACACCAAAATATTGAATAGTACGTAAATTAAAAAATAAATAAATTTGGTAGTCGAAATTCGCTGCAGTTACCCTATTTTGTTTGTATTTCATGTATGAAAATTAAATTAGAATATCTAAACGTAATTTGTTACTATTTTTTAAATTGACACTTTGCAGATCCCAAATATAGGTAATTTCAGAGTTACAATTAAAAATTATTTTTATAACGTTATATAACATTATTTATGTAACGTTATATAACGTTATAACATAACAGTTCATTTTTTGAAACAAAGAATAAATAACGTTATACAATAACGTAACGATTTGAAACGTTATTTCATCCCTGTTTTAAATAGTATTGTTTCTATCCAAATATCAGATGTCACTAGATATGTATGTTGGACACCTCTAAAATAGTCTACCTATTCCATTTGTGAATGTTAAAAGTGTTCAGTTAACAATTTATGGTGGTGCTATGATTACAATGTGCCAAAAGTAATTATTAGTGGGCAGTTAGAGCGTTTGTGAAAAGTGGGTATATTGCAACTGTTTTCTTATTATATGGGCGCTGTAGCATGTGTTTTTAGCAGTTCCTAAAGAAAAGCCAAAAAGTTGCAGGAAATTTTATTTTCCATAATAAAATTAAAAGTATTGTACTGATATTTGTATTTTACAACCAAGTTAGTATACTAGCGTCGGCGAATCAGTGCAGTTACGTCACACGACGTAACAAACGATGTGATCTGTACTGTCAGAATCAATGCAATCGTTTGTTACGTCGTCTGAAGTATAACAGGAATATATTCTCGGGAAATTTATTTTTCCACAAGAACCCAGATACTGCAAGTATTTCAAAAAGTGGCAAAAACAATTCGGGTACACTGGGATAGGTACACAATTTATAGTTATAAAGAGACACAAGAAGTAAAATTATCATGTTTCATTTGAAGTAAATTTATATTAATTGTAAACAGTAAATAATTCGGTCTGTTTCTTTGGTTTAAGCGGAACTAGATTTTGAAATCTGGAAAATTTTAACAACTGAATGATGCTTTTGATTATTTTGTTTAACAAAACCCCCATTCAATTGCTAAATAATAGTGACAATTTAAAAAATAAAAGTCCCGTTTAGTTCGGCTTAAATATTTAGGATAGACTATACATTTTTATTTAATAATTAGAGCTGTTTAATTCGGTAGGATTATCAAACAGATAATTTCCTTTAAACATACGTGAATATATTTCCCCTCTTTTCTCAAAATAAGGAATATTATACCATGAGTTCAAAAAGAAATTACATAAGGCCGACCGGCGTATCGTAGTGGTAACACATGTGTTCTGCGTTGCGAAGGTCTCGGGTTCGAATCCCGTTCAGGCATGGAAATTTTCTCAAATAAATATTGTCCTGCCTAATTGCCACAGCAGCAAAAGCCATTAAATTTTAAAAAAAAAATTAAAAAAGGGTTGGCTCTGGAAAAATAAAATAATGTCTACTGCAAGCTTTGTACAACAATTGACTAATTGATTTCTATAAATTTTGAATAGATACTTATGACAACAAGAGATGACAATTAATTGCCAGTTAAAGCTTGCAGTACACGTTATTATATTTTTCCACAGCCAACCCTTATGTAATTTCTTTTTGAACACATGGTATATAGTGTCTCACTGTTTCCCAGCCACGGGTAACAGTCAGACAAATGACAAGCCGATACATATACAACAATTATACTTTTAAAAACCAATAATATGCAAAACCAAAAAATAAGTTTCTTTAGACTAAAATTCGTGCTACCTATGCCATAAGTATCCGAAAAACACGTATAAAAAAAAAAAAAACACCTCTAGATTAATACTAACACACCAAAGAGCAGTTGAACACTAGATTATATGTACATGAAAACTATATATTCGGTATTGAAGTGAAATATTGAGGGGAAACCCCTAATTTATGGGTATTTTCTATACGGAGATATATTCTAGACCAGTGGTGCCCAAAGTGTACGCAGAGATTTTTTAAGCAAAACACGATCGTTGGTTAATGACGCTAATATTATTGGAATATTTTATCATTTTAATCAGGCTATGTTTGTAAATTGCATATTTATTTCTGACCCAAGGACACCGCGAAATTTTTAGAGGTTCTAGAGGCACCGCGAACAAATATGCTTGGGAACCACTGTTTTATACAATAGAAGTCAAAATCGTGCAAATAAGAACTGGGGTATATACTGGGGTGACTGGCCATAAGGGTATTCAGGTAAGAGGACCGGTGATATAGTGATTCCATATTCCGATTGCCAGTCCCCACCTGGATATATATGTAAGTACTTCTTGATTTAAAAACGAGTTGTACTTGTTGGTTATACGTCCTTTGTCTTTATGCGTCAAGTGTATTAAAAAAATTGATGTGAAGTGTGAATTTTCACACATTTCAGGGTTTTGCAGGTATTTAATAAATAAATTTTGCATTATTGAATGATGATTATTTGGGATGCCAAAATAAATTTTATGTCAAAATATTTTTTTATGAATTTTAATTCGAATGCCTAATACCATTATTTAAGTTTCTAAATATGTGCAGTATTTTTTTTACATAGCAAGGTTCATTAAGATTTTGAAAATTGCGCCTATGGCTTCTATTGGTTGCTTAAATCATTAGCCCCGCCCTCTGATTTCGTATACATCAAACAGAATTAAATTATAATTTCAACACTTTCCACTGGTTATTAAATTTACGCTTTTAAAAATTAAATGCAACATTTACCAAAACATAACTAGAATTTTGACAAAATAATTTAAACAAAAGAAAACTGCAAAAAAAAAATTTAAATTGACAGGATCGAACTCTAGTTTGCAAGTTACTTATTTACAAATTAGAAAACCAATGACTAAACGCACATCGCTATGAGCGCTGACCTATCAACTTGGTTACATAGAGAATTAAATATTTAACATATTTTGGTTAAAAACACAAAAAATGCATTATTTTCCGAAAACATAATCTGATCAAAAATTCCTGTTGTACTATTCCGGTTCACACCAATATACATTACTTAGAATTTTTTCAGATTTTTAGTTTAAACCATCTGGGCTACAGGGTGTGGGACAAAAATTTTTTTGCACAATTTTGACAAAAATCGCGTCAAAATAATTTATTTTGCAAAAATAAAATTTTAATCGTTAATCCACGTACTAAGGGCTTTCATTTGATACCCTTCTCAGAATTTAAAAAAAATATTTTTTTTTTCGATGAGCACATATTTGTTTATATTTTTAGAGGGATATGTTTTTTAGATGTTTTAGTATTTTTCCTATGTGCGGGTCGAAGAGTTGTATAAGCATGCCAAATTTCAACTCTCTAGGTTTAGCCGTTTGGCTACAATTTTTACCGAACAGACAGACAGACAGACAGACAGACAGACAGACAGACAGACAGACAGACAGACAGACGACAAAATGACGGTATAAGGGTTTTTTGGTCATACCTACAAAACCCTAAAAAAGAAATAATCAGGTGAACAACTGCATACTCTTGAAAGTTTGTACAAACAACTGTGTATAGACTAGAGCAGTGTTTCCCAAAATGTGGTACGCGTACTAGTGGAGCTACGTGAAGGATTTGTAGGCGGTACGCTGCGAATGAGTGGCACAGTTGATTTACACTTTACAGTGATAGCCGGCGCATGGTACTGTAATCGCAACATAAACAATGCCATCATTCTCATTAACTAATATAAATATAATTAAATGTTATTATATAATATAATTTGTTATATAACGTTTATTACTATTACCATTATAACTATTTAAATAATAAATGTTTTTTGATTGTTAAGAAAAATGTGATTTTCTCTAATGAAGAGGTACTTAGCGTTACGAAAACTTTAAGAGGGGTACACAGATGTCGACACTTTGGGAAACACTGGACAAGAGAGACCAGGCGTCCCCTGATGAGAAGTCATGTCCCCGACAAACAATTGTCCCCGGAACGTCCCCGATTTGGCCGGAAACCCAGATACTGCAAGTATTTCAAAAAGTGGCAAAAACAATTTTGTCAAACCCAGTGTTTTGTCAATTTTTAGTTATAAAGAGACACAAGAGGCAAAATTATTATGTTTCATTTGAAATAAATTTATAGTAATTGATATTCGGTAAATAAGTCGATCTGTTTCTTTGGTTTAAGGGGAATTAGATTTTGAAATCTAGAAAATTTTAGTAATTGAATTGACTATTTTGTTTAACAAAACCCCCTCAATTCAATCGCATAAATAATAGGCGCGTGACAATTAAAAAAAAATATATACCGTTTAGTTCCGCTTAAATATTTGGGATAGAATGTATATATTTATTCAATAATTAGAGCTGTTTAGTTCGGTAGAATATAAAAAGAAAGTCGAATCGCAGTAATGAGCAAAAAAGAAACAGGATCCTTCGGGGTCCTAAAATCACGGAGCCTAGGCCCGGGTTTATTTGGCCTATAAGTAAATCCAGAAATTCTGGATATGACGAGACAGGCCGGTTTTTGTAATTAAATTTTTCAACCTTTTCAGGTTACATGCTACCAGCAAATTGCCGGTAAAATTTCTGAATGAAGTATTCAAATCAAGATTGAGAACAAGAATTACTGAATGTCATCTGGAATCTGGAGCACTGTCTCCAGTAAATTACCACAGAAATAGTTTCTATGTATGAATAAAAAATTAACTGCCAGTTTTCTCATCAACTGAATCTTTTATTACATTAATTTCTATTGTATTGTAATAAAATTTACATTTAAATGAAGTTGGTCTCCTTCTTTTAAACGATTCCTAGATTTACAAAACAAAGTTAATACAGAGCGGTGTATAAATGTAAGCGTCTACGAAGCCGCCTAGAGCGCAACGCAGACACTGCATAAAATTATCCTTTACTATTTTTTAAATGAGAGTAAGTCCACCAGACCATAGTACAAACATTTCATGCCCGCACGTCTCGATGAAGAAAATTTTTGCGTGTACTGCGTTGAGGGTCTGACGTCTCACTCGCATTTATGCCTTAGCGCACGCGTAGTAGCATCGTCCATGCTCATGAGAGGGAAAAAAACGCAGTTCTTGTGTCTGCAGTGTGATCACTACGAGGTTGAGGATGCGCTCAACGAAAAAGATGCGATTAGAGCGTTGTCTGCGGCCCGGTCCAGTGAACGCTTAACTTTGGACGTCTATTTTATAGCCCGAGAGGTTGGAACGATTTGGAAATTAAGTAGTTTTGAACAAAAATGTTAAATGAGCTTATATTTTACTCTATTCGAGTTACTGACAAACGGAAAAAAGTGTGAGAGCCTCAGCTGGAAATGATTGGAACCACTGATTTACATACTGTGGTAGCTTCGAGCCTATGCTGTGTATTAAATATTTGATAAATAATTTGAAAAGCTCTCCCGTTGGGGCAGGGGTGCGTTATATATCCCGGTTTGACTTTTTTTTTAATATATTATTTTTTTAACTATATTATTAAAAAAATGTTTTTAAAAATATTAAAAATTCACCTATTTATTTGCAAAGCAGGGTGGAGGTTTGAAAAAAAAATATTTTTTCAAACATATAAAAACTTGAAAATATAGATAAATTGATTAAAAATCCAAGCATATGATTCCAGTACATATCGAAGTGCACTACTTATGCCTAGTTACACAAGCTTTCTATAAATTTGAAGCAGTCCTTAACGGTTGTGCGCCCGCACAACCGAATAATTTTCACAAGTGTCATACAAAACTAATAACCTGAAATAAAATTTCTAACAATTTATACATCAAAATTTGCAGCGAATTTTTATCTATCTAAAGGTAGGGTGACCATTCGTCCCGCATTTAAACATTTTGTCCCGCATTAAGAAGCGTCCCGCATTTTAACATTTTGTCCCGCATTTGGATTTGGGAGGTGAGGACCTTTTTTTTTGCTCTTTACTTGGATTTGGGAGGTGAAGACCTTTTTTTTGCTCTTCACTTGGATTTGGGAGGTGAGGACCTTTTTTTTGCTCTTTATTTGGATTTGGGAGAATAGGTCCTTTTTTTGCTCCGTCCCGCATTGCCTTCTTAAGAAAATGGTCACCCTATCTAAAGGATATTTTTAACTGTGGAAAAAAAAAACGATAATGTAATTGTAAATAAATAAATTGCATAGACGCCATCTTACAAACCAATAGAGGCATATCTGAGTACGACGTGGCAAATTGTAATTAAAGCTTCACAAATAGGTTTCTAGCTATTTTTTTTTCTTTCTATTGTATAAACTACTTATAGTTATTGTTCTTGGTAGTTTATTTTTGCCACCATCTTGAATCTGCCACGGTTCTCAATATAGGTGCTGCGGGTAAAAATTATTTAATTTTTGTAAAAATACGTGTACCAAGTGGAATTCCAATATCATCAATTATAATATTTATTGACGAAGGTTTTAAACTATAAACAATCATGTCGAAAAAAATGTTGACGTATTATTTAAATATTTCTACACAAAACTATATAAATATAAAAGTTATTTGAAACCTACAAATATCTTTATATCTATAAATAAATTATTGAAAGGTAACATTTTTACAACAATATTTTCTACAATTATAAAATATGCTATTAGATAGATAAAAATTCAGGGCAAAATTTGTCGTATAGATTGTTACTAATTTTATTTCAGATTGTTGGTATTGTATAAGAAACTTGTAATCTCTCGGGGTCATACGTACCCTTCAAAGTAGGTATTAGGGCGATTGAGCCTGGGAACTTTTTGTAGACCGTAAGAATTTTCTTATCAGTACGGCATCCTTTGATGTTGCTGACATCTGGTCAGGTGTTAACTATAGGCGTGTAATGTAGTGACCTGATAAAATCAGTTGACCTGATAAAATTACACACCAAAAAGTTCCCAGGCTCAACCGCCCTAATACCTACTAGCAAAAAATTAAATTATGAATTTTAGAAAAAAAAAAAAAAAATAATAATAAATATAATAAATAAATAAAATATAATTTGGAGTGGGTATCAAATGAAAGCTCTTGGTACATAAAATAATAAATAAAATTTTATCATTATTCCACGAAAAATTTTTCGCTAAAATTGTTATTCCTTTCGCCCCAATTTCCCAAAGCTGCTTTAAAAATTAAAAAATAAAATAAAAAAAACATCAGAATAAAGCACATTGATCTGAATCGAAATAGTGTTTTCTTAATTTGTGACCAGATTATTAAAATATGGTCGATTTACAAATAAAAATCATTAACATAATAAATATGACACAATCATAACATATGTTAGGTTCCCCAAACTATAAATTAACAAAAATACACACAATTTTCAACAGATAACATCTAAACCAAGTGTAAGTTATGTTTTGCCAATTCATTTAAAAATTAAATTGATATTAAAATGGAAATATTGAGGGAAACGACATACAAGTGTAACATATGTATGTCATATTACAAGCTTTATTTTTAAGAGTGTAACGATTTTTTTAGAAAATAAAAAAATATTTACATACTTTTAAGTTTATTATTACCTTGTTAACTATGCATTATTTAATTTAAAAATATTATAAAACTGTTAAACAATATTTTGTTTATAATAAACAAATAAGTTTGAAATTAAAAAATATTTTAATAGGAACTGTAAATGTACTACTAGATTTAGTAGTAGTACATTTACATTCATTTCTTTTTAGCAAAAAATCTATTACACACAATCTTGTTTTATATTTGTTAAATTTCACTATTTAAAGCTTAAATAGTGAAATTAAATTAAATTAAATTAAAAGCCTACAATCCAAATTTTAAGCCTATAATACACATGAACAAACAGTGCAATATGCTATGTAAACAGATGAATTGAAAAACGTTTCACTCCATTGTTATTAAAATTATTGTGATGATGACACTGATTATATCAACAAATGAATTGACCTAAATGTGGGGTAATGTGATAGTAATGTCACAAAAGACATCAATGCAATTAACTAATTAAAAAAATAACTGCATTGATTCGAACATTCGTGATACATTAATGAAGATCAATACACAGTGACATTTTATGTACATTCCTTCACGAATAACATATAACTTACGTCTAACGACGCGGCCTCTTAATGCCTTGTAAAAATTGTTAAATAATAATGCCATTTTAGCATATTTCCACTTATTTTCTAACCATTTTTAACGACTGTTTCTGTAACATATTTGTTATGTACGCTTCTGAGAGTAAGTCGATAAACAGGTGGAAACACGCAGTTGACATAGCCATCGTTGGTAAGTTAGTGGAGTCGGCGCTTAGCGATCAAACAGGGGCGGTTTTCACGCTTTTCACACGATGATTTGATTTTCGCGCGCAAAATTTGTACATACCCGGCGTCTACTTTCTTTAATAAACATAGGATACTAGTAGGTGTGCCCGTGTTTTGCTACGGCATTTCACTACTTTAAAATGAAGAACATAGAACATAACGCTCACAACGTTAAAGTAATATATAAAACGATAATATAATGTGCAATTAACTATTAGACTATGGGAAATACAGAAATCTCCAGCCCTGCCATCTAATGGTAAGATCCGCACCAAATAGCGACATACCTGTACATCTTTAAACATTTCTGTGCATGAGGACACTTTACACTGTGATAACTCCGTTATTATTAATCTTTGATGTATAATATTAAATGCATTATGTTTCTACGTGAAATGCTCTAATTTGTTATTCTAAAGTAAATGATACATCACTATAAAACTCCGATGTTATGCACCCACAAATTTAATACAGAAACTATTAGGTTTAACAACAGAAAATTGCCCAATACACGATATCGGTGCATGATAGGTTTATGTTCTCGCAGACTTTTTTTTTTAGATTTAGTCAAGATCTACATTTTTAGGGTTTTGTAGGTATGACCAAAAAACCCTTATACCGTCATTTTGTCGTCTGTCTGTCTGTCTGTTCGGTAAAAATTGTAGCCAAACGGCTAAATCTAGAGAGTTGAAATTTAAATTGCTTATACAACTCTTTGACCCGCACATAGGAAAAATACTAAAACATCTAAAAAACATATCCCCCTAAAAATATAAACAAATATGTGCTCATCGAAAAAAATTATATTTTTTTATAATTCTGAGTAGAGTATCAAATGAAAGCCCTTGGTCCGTGGATTAACGATCAAATTTTTATTTTTGCAAAATAAATTATTTTGATACGATTTTTGCCAAAATTGTGCAAAAAATTTTTTGTCCCACACCCTGTAGCCCAGATGGTTTAAACTAAAAATCTGAAAAAATTCAAAGTAATGTACATTGGTGTGAACCGGAATAGTACAACAGGAATTTTTGATCAGATTATTTTTTTGGAAAAAAACGCATTTTTTGTGTTTTTTTGCTTATATGTACACAAGTTATAGCTTTGTAACACGCTACACTGGAAGGTGTGTCCTGGTCTAGTGGTTATGACGCTGGCTCTTCACTCAACTATAACTCGATCGAAATGGATTGAACCCTGAGAGAAGAGACAATATTATTTTTTGTTTTTTTTTTTTAATTTTATATTGTTTAAATTATTTTTTCAAAATTCTAGTTATATTTTGGCAAATGTTGCATTTAATTTTTAAAAGCGTAAATTTAATAACCAGTGGAAATGGTTTAAATTGTAATTTAATTCTGTTTCAATGTACACGAAATCAGAGGGGCGGAGCTTATAACAACCAATGGAAGCCATAGCGCAATTTTTTAAATTCTTAATGAACCTTGATATATATATATATATATATATAAAATATAAAATATATTTTAAAAAAATACTGCACATATTTAGAAACTTAAATAATGGTATTAGGCGTTCGAATTAAAATTAACAAATAAATATTTTAATATAAAATTTGTTTTGGCATCCCAAATAATCATCATTCACTTACTAATTACCTGCAAAACCCTGATATGTGTGAAAATTCACACTTCACATCAATTTTTTTGATACAGCCTGTATACATACTACCTACTATATAGACAGACATGCATACACAGTCTAAGGCTTTATTGGTTATACCCAGTGGTGGGATTCAGCCGAGTCGCACCGATTCGCGCGAATCAGTAGCGAAAATTTTCGTTAGTTCTGCGAACCGGTAGTAAAAAATGAAAATGATTAAAAATTATTTTATTTTATATTTCGAATCGTATTAACATCGCATTAACAAATAAGTAAAAAAATATTATAGCATATTTTTTTGTCAATGGTCATCAAATTTTAGCTAAATAAAAACGATTGGTAAGTGGATGAATACTGTACATATTTTTATTCTTATATAAAAATATTTATATTCTTTGAACATCAAACCAAAATATATATAAAATATTTTATTGCCAGGCAATTAAGGTACAAATTTAAAAAATAAAATTACATGTTGGTTATACATATGCCTAATTGTATTTCTATGTATTCAAGTATAAATATTTAATTATTTTTTAACAATAGTGTTTAATACTATGTTACCACACACAATTAGTTACGCCGGGAAAAAGGGCAAAACCCAGCACTTTGTCAAACCAAAATATCGATTTTAAGATTATATGGATAATTAATTTTTCTCGAAAAATTGATAATAAAAAAGTTTCCCATTTGGTACCAATGTTGGATCACAATGTATAATTTATTTAGATACATAAAATCATTTATATTTTGTTCCCATTTATGTTAGGTTTAACCTCTGATTATTGTTATATATTTCCATGTATTATAGATTATACAGATTTTTTTTTTTTTTTAACAACCCCCGACCGTGCTTCCATAGCGAACCGTTAGTAAAATTATTTGAATCCTACCACCAGTTATACCCACGAAAAAGTATTTAAATTTCGTAATTAATTTAGGTTAGAATTATTCATTTTAATTTTGCCATTAGTTATAACAACAAATATCATTAATATTAATAATTTATTTACGTTTTTTTCACAGTTAAGAAAATATTACCTTTAACACCAAATTAAACGATATTTCTTTGTTGATATACACATTTAAACATAAAAAAACTGGATAACGCGTATACAATAAAATTATTGTGGGCTATTTACTCATAATTGTTGATAAAATTCTATTTATATGAGATAAGCAACATGTCATCATGCATCAGAACTATTCTTTATTGTAAATAATTATCTATACTAATATATAAATTAGTTAATTTGTGTGTATGTATATATGTATGTATGTTATGTCAAAATCAGGGCTCGAAATGGAAAATTTCATGAACCAGAAAGATTTCAAATTTATTGTGCGACTAAAAAAAAAAAAAAAAGAAGATTATAACCAACGGTAAACCTCGCCAATGTGCAGGTGTTCAATGTAAGCAGTGTGTTGGTGCTGTGTTGCATTCTGAATGCAAACCAGCCTGTTAATCTATATTAAGGTACAAATTTAAGAGAAAGCGCTCGGCGTTTTTTTGGTAATTGTTTATTAATGCGAATATATGGTATTGCTTATTATGAAAATAAATAAATAAATATAAATATTTTTTTCGTTGTCTTTTTTGGGGGTTGCTCAAACCGCTCGTGTCTGTATGTCTGCCGAGTGCCTGTCTATATAGTAAATATTGTGGTCAAAACGGCTGAACATAAAGAGTTAATATTTGGCATAGACATACAGTTCTATGATCAACGTACAGTTCTATGATCAACATACAGGAAAACTACTGACACTTCGAAAAAGTATATAAAACCGCGGGTCGCGGTAGTCCATTTCCCTCAGGAAGGTGCAAGATAGCCAATACTGAAAGAATTTTTGTAATCAGTTCATTAATTTGATTTTCTGACATTCCAGAGCCGCGCTGAGGCACACTGAAATAGGTATAATAATAGGCACAATAAAATAAATAAATAATATTTTTTCTCGCCAATTCTCGGCGCAGAGTTGATCACCGCCAAGTTTACCTCCAGATCATCGCCGGGTTGATCTATCCTGTTTATAATAGTAGACAATTGTAATTTAAAAGCGAATTAACATGAAATAAATGATAAATAGAGACCGGCAAATATATGCAACGGTACTTTTGCCATAGGCGTGCTATTTTAAACTTTATTTTGAACGAATATCTCTGTAATAATTTTTAACTTCTTTTTACTTATAAACCGTATATTAGCATACTATATATAGATTGTATTGAGTATATATAAGCTGTTCACTTTTGTAAGAATAAACTAGATTTGGTTATTTTGGTTACTTTTATAGTGTATCACTGACTTTAAATGTCAATTAAAAATATTCCTTACACTGTAAAACCGACTTTAGGTTTCTAGGTTATGGTCATATAATTAAGATATAATTTTTCATGGATCGACATTTTAAAAAAATAACATTTTTTAATACCAACATGACATACAATTTCAAAGATGGAAACTATTTAAAACAAAATTTCCTCTTAGTTTGTTCTTACAAAAGTGAAACGCTTATACCAGGTTCTTTTCTCAAAGCCTATTTGACATAGGAGATTGATAAAAAAGGGTAGTGCCATTACGAGTATCCTTATATAAAGAATTATGTCCAAATCTACCCTTACCACCAAATCTTGTTGTGGCACGTTGGGGAACTTGGCTTGAAGCGGTGTTATTTTATGTTAACAATTTTCTAACTCCGGATGCTCAAAGCATTATAATATCAAAAAATATTATACAGAAACCAAATATTTATGAAGAGTTAATGTTCATAAAGACTAATTTTGAATTTTTTCTTTCAACCATAGTAAATTTAGAAAAACAACACCGGCCGTTGTCAGAATCATTAAATATTATTTATTGGACAGTAAACAAACTGAAATCTGTTCCCGGCGAGTTTGGTTTGCACTTGTCTGCAAAAATTGATAGTATATTTAATAAAAATCCTGACCTACAAGTATTACTACAATTTTCTATCAATTTATTATCAAATCAGGATATATTTAATAAATATAAATAAATATATACTTTTTATAATTATGCACCAATAACAAGTTTTGATGTAAAGAGGTCTTTTTCTTTTTTCAATCGAAAAGAATCTTGAATGAAAAATATTGAATGATTTCTTTTAATAATTAAAAACTTATTACTTTCATAAATATTATTATTAATTATTATTATTATTATTGATATTAAAATTGCATTTATTTTGCTTGTGTACACTATTTATTAATAATAAATAATATCGTTTATAAAATTTCATTTTTCAATTTTTTACTATTTGGAATTAAAGACCAACAAAAAACAAAAGAATAAAACACTTGTACCGCAATGAATTCTTATCTTAATAACGACACCTCATTATTTTGGGATTATATCCGAGATTATTCCAGCCACTCCTTTGCCATTAGTCAGTTTTTGATAAGATATTCAATTTTTATACGCTACACTATTTGTTAGCAGGGCACATTATAAATATATATAATTACATTTTATTTCTACAGATAACACATATGCCGCTTTTTATCGAAAAACACCTAACAAAAGTACCGTTGCATATCTTTGCCGGACTCTAATGATAAACAAACAATTAACAGGTGAAAAGAGGATAAAAGAAATAATTATTATGGGCCATGTTCATAATCTTTTACTAAATCTTAGTAGCACTACCAACACAATAATACTAAACGTTACTAAAATTTGATGTTCATAATACAGAATTATTGTTAGTAGTGCTTAATACCGTCTAGTAAATTGTAATTTAGTAGTACAGATTTAGAAGCGCGGAGAGGCTGTATTAAATGACATTAAAATAGTGATGTATCCATAATACTGACTGATTTTAATCATATATATGAGAGATTGCGAATCGTGAAATGCGCGAATTACGAAATCTGTTACTAAGAAAATTTTATAATATAGGTAAAAGAGAAAATGTATTAGAAAAGTCATTGGCGCGACAGCACGAATTGAGCCAAAGCTTTCCGTTTCCAGATTTCGTTACCATGTTTTCAATCTATGTACATTCAGGAGTAATATGGTCAGTATTACGACCATTTTTTAGCGTACACAGAAAGGCACCTACAGTTTAAAGCCGGTTGCGAACGGCTAAGCAGAACCTGTAATTTGTATAAATATTTTTACACAAATTATTTGACATAAGAAGGAATTGAACTCACGTCCGTACCCTTGCTCAGCGGTCAAGTAGCAGTTACAGACGATTTAACGTTTGCAGCTACAGAATCATTGAGTGAAGAACTAAATTTACAAAAAATTTAAAATATTAATTAAAATCTCAAGTGACGATATAAAGCCACATCTTCAAAAGGTGGAAATATTTCAACTGAAATCCATATATGTATTGCTTTACGTTATTTTATTAATGGTTTATATCAACAAGATATAGATAATAACATGAATAATTAGTTAGGTACCATTACAGTTTTACTTAATATAATTCTTTTAAAATATTCATATTTATTGTTTAAAAAAAATCAATAATAAAATCGTCACCCAACGCTGTCAAAGAAACAAGGTTATGTTTGTATTTTTACCGCGATAATAGTACAAGTTAGTAACGCGGCTTCCATCTCTTTTAACCCTTTGTTGCCGGCAGTCAAAAATAATTTCAAATTAAAAATTATTTACAAGTTTTATAAATGGTACTGTTAAAAGAAAGCTATATATGCAATTATTATTTTATTATTTCATCCCTCCTCTTAGTTACACCCCCGGTACTTGCAAGTACCATTAGGCTGTGAAGAGGTAATATTAGAAGAGAAAAGCGATTATATTGTCTTGTTATTTTACGTATTTATTTAATTTTCATTTACATTATGATTATCAAAAACAATTTTTCTTATCATTACAACATAAATGAATTTTGCATGTTGAACAAATAGAATACGGTCTAGACTACACTCCATTTATGCTGCAATTTTGTAACATATATAAGAGTAAAGCAGGGTATCCCCGAGACCATAACCCTGCTAGCTTTATTTTCTGACCTATCTTATAGTACACAATGGTACTTTGATATACCGCCTAACAAAAACGATAATTCTCATTATACCTAGAAAGTAACGGGCGAAAATCAACTGGGTACTTATAAGTACCGTCAGTCAACAAAGGGTTAAAATGTTGTACAGTGCATTAAATCTTTCTATCGACAACAGAAAACGTTGCCAAACGTACTTCTCTATTAGCTAAAAGATCGTAGTATAGAGATTATGAACACTACAAACGTTAGCATCACACTTACTTAATTTAACAAGTAATGCTTAATTGCAATATTTAGTAAAATATTATGAACATGGCCCTATAATTTTAAAATAATTATCGTTTTAACACTATATGTCGCCACTTAAATAGTCCATCCAATAATTTTATACATGTCAAATGCGATTTAAAACTCAAATAGCACTTAAAACTCGGAAACTAAAATGAATTTGTTTTAACAATTATAAATAAAACTAAACATAGAAATGATTTATGCAATCGGGCATATGAGTTGCTGAAGATATGATAACTTACTGATATTTTGTTGAAAACATTTGAAGAGTAAAGCTGTTCGAGCGTTCAGAGCTCTTAAATTACTCGATTATAGGCTATGACTTGTGCACTGTTGATTATTACTAACAAGTTTGTTATATGGTAACGCGAGCGACCGTTTAGAGCTCTAAATTTAATACGTTTTACGTTGTCGATTGTCGATAGTTTTCCAAACTTTGCAGTTAGTAAGTTATGTTAATGAGACACACATATGAACACATTAGTTATGTCAGGCTACATCGTAGAGAACGTTTACACTGTTTGCCTTTATATAACTTAACAAAATTTTATCGCGCCGATTACAACAAATCTCACCCAAAATTACAAAGGCGAACAGTAAATATGATCAATTTAGGTAATTAGTTTAGGTTTAGTTAGTAAAAATTTAGAACAGCAGAATTAGGAAAACGATAATAGATAATAAACATCTTACGAATCCACTGTAGTTAATTTAAGGACACACAAATGTCGCACTATTCATAACTCACTAATTTCCATAGCTGTAAATGCTACCTCGAACGTTAAAAAATCTATTAAATATATACATAACGCACAATGCAATTTAGTAAGTGCATGATCAATTTAGGTAATTAGGTTAGGTTTAGTTAGTAAAAATCTAGGACAGCAGAATTAGGAAAACGATAATAAATAATAAAAATTTTACGAGTCGTAACACATAGACGTCGCACTGTTCGTAACGTACTAATTTCCATAGCTGTAAACGCTGTGCACAACGCACAGTGAGCAGCCAACTAATTTAAAGACATCTGTACGCAGCTTAATAAATCGTTGTTTTTACATATTTAAAGTCGATTCCTTTACTTGTTAGTAATAACTAAATCTTTGCGTTAAATAGTCTTACTAAAATAGTCTTTGCATATAATTATATGCTAATAAATAATTTCAGATTGCAACAGCTTAAAATTTGAGTTCTAGTATAATGAATTTTTGCACGCTTTTGCACATAGTTCAAAATTTAAGTGATGTGCAAAAAAAAGGAAACATTATTCAAAATTCTCTCTTCCTTTTCTCTAGTATCCGGTATGTGTAATAAACAAATTAGTGTAATTATTGCAGCGTTTAAAAATGACAATAAACATACGTTAATTATCACGTACTGCTAGCCTTGTTAAATTAAAATAAAATCGCGTGCAAATGTTACTATAAACACATATTCCCATAAGGTGCATTAAAACAACAAATGCGAAACAAATTATTTTTAATGATAACACTGGTCAACAAATTTAAACTTTTTTTTTTGCTGACTTAGATCTGATACTTGTTTTTAACTAATGTTGGGGTGCTGATTTCAAAAATGTGAACAGTTTCTGCCTATCACGTCAAATTTTTATTCTATCGTATTTTGACCTTTTTTCACCTTTTCACGTTCTGATATACGCCTACTTTAATTTCAACTTCGTTGTTGTTGTCCAATATATTTCGTAGGAACGCCTTACATGCAGGTACTTGTTATACACCTTTTTACAACGGCTTTTTAAACTGTTTACTTGGCCAACAAGGTGGATTCACAAAATATCCATGGTTTTTGTGTTTGTGGGACAGCAGAGCGAGAGACAAGCATTGGACTCAAAAAAATTGGCCAGTGAGAATAGATTTAAATGTTGGATACCCACACATAATACACCTTTGGTGGAGCGAACAAAAATCATCCCCCCCCTCTTCATATTAAACTGGGTCTAATGAAGCAGTTTGTAAAAGCGTTGAACAAAGATGGAGAACTATTGGAGAATCGTTGGATGAAGTGTTCTAAAAGGAGACTATGTTGAGAAATAAATTGAGTTTTGCCGAAAAAGTTGAATTTTCTTGCCCAGGACGATTACTTTTCAACCGCCCCTCGTATATATGTATGCCAAATTTAAACTCTTTAGGTCCAGCAGTTTGGCATCAATTTCTATCGTACATGCAGATAAACATACTGACATAATAGTGATGGTATAAAGGTATCTTAATCACACCTTCGAAACCTTAAATCATTCTAGTTTAGATACCATTATAGATACACTTTCTATTCCACGAAATTCAATTCGCCCTCTTCCAAGAATTTTAAATATAATTGTAAATAGATCTATTTACGTACCGTATTCAATTAAAATTAGTTCTTGCATATTTAAACATCTTCACTTAGTAGAATCACCGAAACTTTGAACTATTAATTTCTAGGAAAGAAATTCTAAATTAAAACTTACAGGAAGCACCAAACTGTTTACATAATTTTTTAATTTTTACCTTGAATTATACATTGTTTAAACTTAATTTCACTTATATTTTATTTCACCTTTATAACGTATTTACTACGTTTAGAATACGTTTTAAAATGATTTAAATAATATATTTAATGTATGCCGCATTCATAAGTTATTCATATTCCACGTTTGGAACAATGACTACAATATTATCGTATTTTCTGAACCAATTAACCTTGTGAGCTGAACTAAAAACATTATTTCCTGTCAAAAAAAATATGTCCGGACATGACAATATGACTATTGTGCTGGTACAAATGTTAATACATGTTAAGTTTTCAAAATTTTGCTTCAAAAATATTTAAAACAAATGGGCTGATAATAAATTAAGTCGTTGTAGCTATAAAACTAGTTTTTAATAACGTTCAAAAAGATTTTAATGATTGTTTTCTTTCCAAATGTCTGTGAATAACGTGGGTATGTTTTGGCACAGATAGAAGCAGAACTAAATGTTTTATAAAGATCCACCAACGCAGTGCATACATATATAATTCTAGACGTGTTCTTTTTCATAATTGGACATTATTATAAAAGCAACTTTGTAAACTCGTCTACCTGCACAGATATACTTGCGCACCAAAGAACTGTATTTGCATGTCAACTGTCAACTCTAAAGTCTACTATATATAGGTTAACCAGGTTTTTTACTTCAGCGTAACCCTGAGTTAAATAAACTGTTTCATCGAAGTACACAACCGCATTTTTTTACTGTAGCTGTTCAAATGCTTAAGGGGCCTACAGACGGCGTGTCAAGTCACAGCCAATGTTTACACTTGTCTAGCTCCGCGGATCGTGTTGGAAACTGGCGGCCACTGTACTTGGCGCTGGCTGACGTTCCCTTCCGAGGCGGTATTCTTATCACAAGTCAAGGAGATTGACCATCGGTGCAGACTTGTATATGTATGTTAGCACCGTACACTCGAAGCGCACATACTTCTCATCACATCAGTCCCGAGTGTTGTGCTCCAAAGGAAGGTTATAACCATTTTTGCTTAATTCTGATGTCTACTTAAAGTAATTTTTTATACTTTTAATCTAATTTAAATATCAAAAGCAAGGTCAAAGATGTGACCATAACCTCAGTTTCACTGTCAGACGCCGTTTTACAAACGTTGGCCCATGTTCGATATTTTTGTACTTGACCAGCACCTATTTGTATGAGCACTAATGCTTCATCAACAAATCGTCTATAGCAGTGTTTCTCAACCTTTTCTGGCATGGGGTCCCCCAAAATAACGTAAATACTGTCTGCGGCCCCCTATATATATATATATATATATATATAGAGAGAGAGAGAGAGAGAGAGAGAGAGAGAGAGAGAGGGGGAGGGATCACAAGGTGTATCAAGATAGAGGAAACACGATTTTTCTCTAAAAGATTATGTGTGAGCAAGTTGGGAAAAAAATTTGGAATAATTGGATGGTAGTATTTAAATTTTCCGGAATAAACCGGAAGTACAGGATATCAAGGACAACTTCGATTTTTTATATAGGAATGTATGGCGTATATATGGATAAAACTTTTGAAAAGAAACTTTTTTGATAAAACTTTTACATAAATATATTTTTAATATCTATTACTGTTACCTATAATGGCTTGCAAGTATATTTATTTACAAGTGTTCAAAGTTGCTTTCCATTTTGAACACTTTCGCATCCTTACTCTTTAGTTAACAGTAGTTCGGAGCATAACAAAAAATATTGCACGTTCAAGTCGTACCTACTTGAATGTACTTGAAGTACCTCCAGCGCGAACCGTTTTAATTAGTTGTCAAAATAAGTACAATTTATTTTATTGATGTTTAAAAGGTATATTTTAATGAATATAAATGTCATATATTTATAAATATATCTTGCAAAATTGCGCGTTTTTCTCGCGGTTCGTCTTGTATTACTCGTTTCTTTAAAGATTCCACACACCAAAGCGGCCGCGGTGGCGATAATGCAGCGGCCTAACGCAACCTATACAATACAATGAGACCACGCACATACAAGCGTTACGCTATCTGAGAACGCCACCGAATGCAGCGTTCAGTCTAGCGATCACCAAACACTGGCGGCCGAACTCGACAAGTTGCGTTAGGCCGCGCGATATTCATTGTTTATATACCACAGAGTGAATATATTTAAGAAAATAATGTCGAAAATAGATAATTTAACAGAAAAAATCATAGATCAGTAAAGGATCATTTAATTTTGTATGACTTAGCACATCCTGATTACAAGAACATTAGGAAAACAAATAAAGTGTGGAACGAAATAGGAAAAGTTTTGGAAATTGATAGTAAAGTCTGTTCCAAACGGTTAGGCGGAACTAGATTTTGCAATCTAGTTACTTTCATCGTTTAAATAATGCTTTTCAGCCGTTTTGTTTAAGCTTTATAAATCATACTTGCAACAAACATTTTTTGGTTAAGGTTAATATCATTTTAAAATGTCATTTTCTTTATATTTTGATTTTTTGTGTCATTATTAATACAAATATCCCATTTATTTATTTTTTGTCATTAAAATATGTAAGAAAATTAATTTAAGTTTGACATATGTCATTCGTTTCCATGGTTTCATTGTTGGAATTTTAAATTTTGACATTCCAACGTGAAAAATGAAATAACCCAAGCAAGGTCCCTTTTCGTGACAACCTAAAAGAACGAAATTCCCATTTAGTTCCGCCTAACCGTTTGAAACAGACTGTAAGTAGATTATTATTTTTCCTCTACATACAATTAATTATTCTGTTGTATTTTCGCAATCAATATTATCATACAACTATATACCGTGATTCACTAACTGATCGCTACCGCTACCGCCACTCCCACCGCGTTAGTGTGAGGAGACCTGATCGCTAGTCGTATCGCTAACGCCACCGCCACCGTGGCCGCCACCGCGGCCGCTTTGGTGTGTGGAATCCTTTATACTTTAAAATTATCCTCATCACTGAGGAGGATTGATTGCAGTGAACTATGACAAAATACCAATTTATTTTTTATAATAACTTGTCAAAAATAAATTAAAATTTCACAGATGACAATAAAGCAACATTTAAAAACTGTGATACTGTCATCAACAATTTTTTAAAGAAACTGTAAAAAAAAAAAAAATAAATAAAATATAAGAATATGAACAATGTATTTTGGTTTAATGATAAATTACGACATCTGCGAAACATCTTACGACATCTGTCACAGTTTTTTCAGGCATTTTATGTATGAAACCCTAATCCTCAGACTCAATGGCAGCATGGAATCGTATCAAAAACCTTTATAGACAGGAAATAAAATATTCAAAAATTACAGTGGCCCGGAATACATAGATAATTCTGACAACACGCCAAAAGCAATGTGGACACCAATTAATAAATCTAGACCCGTTAACGAAATAACTCTATGAAATAAAGACTAATTTAATAAATGAATTTTTTGTCAATATCCCCAAAAATATATTTAAAAACCACAGGATAATAAAAACTGTGGTAATATAATTTTGCCTCTTATGAATACGGACAATATACTCGTCTTTTCATTTAAATAAATTACACATAATCAAGTGAAGGATGCTTTAAATGTTTCTATTATAAAAAAGACAAAAAATCTGGTCATTGATACACTATGTAAAATTTTTAATATATCACTAGAAGAAAATACATTCCCAACTGCATTAAAGATATCGAAAGTTATACCAGTCGATAAGAACAAAGATAACTTGAATAATTTTAGGCCGATATAATTAACATCAATTTTATAAAAAAAAAAAAAAAAGAAAAAATTCTAGTGCAACAGTTAATTAATCATTTTGAGAATATCCACTTAATAAACAATAATCAATTTGACTTAAGAGCTGGCAGATCTACCAGTCATGCTATTTTAGACTTTATTAAATACGTAGCATTGATTGAGCACATGATTTAATAATTACCAAATTATTCTGTTATAATGTTAACCTTGAGAGCACTAATTTACTAAAATCCTACATACCTAATAGAAAACAACACGTATAGGCTAGTGGTAAAAAATCAAATGAACTGAAGATGCAGTCTGCCGTGCCGCAAGGTTCAATTTTAGGGACACTGCTGTTCATAATATATATAAATGATCTGCCAATAATTTCTGAATAAAGTCAAAACCATATTATATGTAGATAATATAACATTTTTAAATATTGTAAATACTTTTTTATGTTATGTTGATGCTGTCAAGGTACAAAGTTTTTAGATCTAACCAAAGCCTTGCGTCCCACATGATTTAATAATTACCAAATTTTTCTGCTATAATGTTAACATTGATAGCACTAATTTATTAAAATCCTATATATCTAATAGAAAACAACACGTATGGGCTAGTGACCAAAAATCAAATGAGCTGGTGATACAGTGACGCAAGGTTCAATTTTAGGACCACTGCTGTTCATAATTTATATAAATGATCTGCCATTTCTGAATAAAGTCAAAACCATATTATGTGCAGATAATACAACATTTTTAAATATTATAAATACTTTTTTATCTTATGTTGATGCTGACAAGGTACAAAGATAATAAATAAAGCATCTTAAATTGGAAGAAGTTTAGTAGCAAAGTTATTTGCAAGAAGTTTTGGAAGGCAGTAAATCCCTCATAATTAGTTTTAAATAGAGTAAATCTTTTATAGTCACAACCTAATCTTTTCCCAAAACTAGACATTTGAAAAATTAGGGTATCGGAGGCTATAAGTCCGCAAATTATTACGAATAGTAGTTTTTTCTGTACTTCCCGTCTTTCATTTTCTTCGTTACTGTTTTAATACTCCTTAAAAATGTAAAAACAGACGAATGTTATACACCTTGTTAAAACGATGTTTTCACACCAAAGAAGAGACAAAAGAAACTTTAGAGATCGGTTTAAGAGCGATTCCGAGTCCTTCAAGGCTTCCAAAAGTAGAAAATACGTTGACAGCAGTGTGTAGCTGCTGGAAAGAACTAATTCAAAAGAGATCGTTTTAATTATTTTATTTATAAACTTTTGCTAGTTCCGGTATTATTGATAAAAGTATACTCAACCTATATTTATTTTAAAAATTGTGTCACAAAAACTGTGTTTACAAAGCTACGTGTATATCCTTCATTCTAATGTACGTGAAAATCTTGATATGAAAATTTATGAACACCATTAATCTACGCCTAATGCATATTCATACATTATATGAAAAGTATTATATTTTCGTACAATTTTGATTATATACTATTATTATTTATTTGTTGTTGAAGGGCACAACAAAAAAATATGGATAAATAATTCTGTGATGATATCAATAAAATGATGTAACTAAATTTGACCAAAACATTATGATAATTGACATTGTTTGTGTATTGTTTGAAATATGCAAAAATGGCAAATCTATATCTGACTGATGTAATAAATTAATTACAAGCAGAGCAAAGATATTTTACAGCCTGTAATAAACAAACAATTAAACAAGATAAGATCAGTTTATTAAATTTCACCTAAATACTATCACGCGACACTGCTGGGATGTTTACAATGTTTTCTTTTTATTAAATTAATCGATTCTTGACTTTGTTTTTAGAATCTTTTATTTATTTTACTATATATAGCCATACATTGTTTGATGAGGGAATACACTTCGAAGAGCTCCACAAAATCATGCATTTGATACACTTCAGACACCTAGCGTCGATCACTGGTAGAATAAACGTCTGGAGATACCAAAATTAAGACAACAATGGTACTGACGACACCTAGTCGGTTGCGATCAGTGATTCTTAACGGAAGCAATATCGCCCCGTAGGTAGGATTACCAGACGTCCTTTTTTACCAGACATGTCATCTTTTTCAAAACAAATGTACGGATCTGGTACCCTTTTTTATCTTTAACTATCGACTTCAACTCGGTTTTCTAATAGACTTTGACATTGTTACCCCTTTCTCGTAAAAATGAAGCTTAGTAATACCTTCACAGCTTTGGAGGACCCTACCAACCATAACTGAAATAGGGTAATAGCCCCTCTGGATGGCCGGCGTTTTCTCACAAGCTTCTCGTGAACTAGTAGCACACACCATGTCGTTTTGGCGGAAAGCCTGTTCAATATTAAAATTTTTCTTATAAAATTCTTTTCAAGAAACCCATCTTTGACGACTGTCTCAATTGGCAGCCATATTGGTTGTGTATTTTAGATTTGACAGCTAATTAAAGAAGTTGTGTTTCTGTATATTCGGCGAATTTTTATTTTTCACAATGAGGGATCAAAGAATATGCATTAAATTTGACGTGAAAAATGAAACTAAATGCTGTAAAGTAGTGGAAATGATGCAGAAGTCATTTTATGAATCAGTTGATGAAGAGTTGGGAGACCCAGCACTTCAATCACCGAAAAAAATGTGGAACAGGTTAAGCAAAAAAAATAAATAAATGATAATCACCGAATTACAATTAGAAAGGTTGTTGAAGAAGTTGGTATATCGTATGGTTCATGCGAAGAAATTTTCAGTAATGTTTTGGGAAGAGGCGAGTGGCAGCAATATTTATTACTAAATTGTTAAATTTTTAACAATAAATGTGTCGTAAAGAAGTCACTCAGGAAATGATAGATGGTGTCGATAATGACTTAAGATTGCTCCAGCGCATCATACCAGGTGACGAGACGTGGGTGTACGGTTATGACATCGAAACAAAAGCTCAATCATCTCAATGGAAGCGTCCAAATTAAATAAGACTCTTAAAAGCTTGCCAAGTTCGACCGAATGTTAAAGTTCTACTCATTGTTTTTTTCGATTATCGTGGTATTATGCACCATGAATTTTTACCGCAAAGTGTTACAGTTACTAAAGAACACTATTTGAGTTTGTTGCGTCAGCTGTGTGAAATAGTCCGTAGAAAACAGAAAGATTTATGGAGAGACAATTGCACCATGCACCATGATAACGCATCAGCTCATACTTTATTGCTAGTTCGAGATTATCTGTCCAAAAATAGCACCGTATTGATACCGCAACCGCCTTATTCATCAGATATGGCTTCATGTAACTTTTTTCTCCTCCCAAAGATGTAAAAAGAACAATGATAAGACAACGTTTTACGACCATTGAAGAAATACAAGCAAAATCGTTGGAGGAACTGAACGCTATACCAAAATCTGCGTTTCAGAAGTATTTTGAAGACTGGAAGAAATGGTGACATAAGTGCATTATATCCGATGGGGACTATTTTAAAGAGGACAAGGGTACAATATAAAAATTGATGAATAAATATTGTTTTACAAATTATTTTCTTAAAAATTGCACGATCTTTTTGATCACACTTCGTATTTATGTACGAGGGGAAGTCAGTAATTGGGTCACATAGGTTTGTATAGGAAAGCTGAAAATAGCAGTGAGTTATTTCCAAAAGTGTCATTAGGTGGCAGCATAATCCAGCTTGATAACATTTAAGTGACAGTTGCCGTGTGCGTGCGCAGGCAGAGTGAAAATGGCGATCATGCTCGAAGAGTATACTGCGGAAAAGCAGCGTGATGTTGTGTGTTTTTTGTGGGAAAAAGGACTTCCTGCAAAGGATATCCATAAGGAAATGTATCATGTTTACAGTGAAGAGTGTTTGTCGCGTAAAGCAGTGTACAACTGGGTCGAGAAATACTCTCAAGGGTGTTTAAAAGTTGTTGACCAACACCGAACGGGGCGCATAGTTCATATGGCGAATGATGCAACAATTTGATGGGTGGTCGAAATGGTTCGAGCTAACAGTATGGTTACAACAGACAGCATAGCAACTGCAATAGGATGTTCTCATGGTTTGGTCTACAAAAAAGCATCTTGGCGGCAAACGTTTCGCGGGTGATAATGATGTTGAAAGAGAGGTCCACATGTTACTGAGACTACAGCCCAGACTTTTATACAGCAGGGATTGGGGCATTGATATAGCGATGGAATAAGTGTATAGAACATACCATATTACTTTTGAAGATCAGCATACAACAATTATCCCGTATAACTATAATCACATTGTTAAACTACAGAAGAACTAGGGTTCATGTTAACAATTACGTTGTAAATAGTCAACGGTCAGTGGCGCATACATACGTTTAAGTACTAATTATAAATAAGTATACTTGTTTTTGTGAATCCTTTAAGTAAGATGCGTAATGTAAAAACTAATCCCTACAGCTATGGGTTGACACGCCTAGTTATATCACTTTATAAATGTTGTATTTTATGAGTTCCCTAACTATTATTATTTTATTGGGATCTTCAAAACTAATATGGTATGTTCTATATTAATGTTGGTGGAGACTTTGTTGAAAAATAAAACTTGTTTTCGGCTAAGTATTTCTTTGAGTATTTTTTTAATAGTCTTCTGTGACTTAATTCATCATCTTTATTGTGTTATTCTGTGTACGTAGCATAAGCTAAACAAAGTCTAATTCTAATCTAATCTGGTGGAATTTCACTGAAAATTTTGTAACAGTATTTATGGCAAGACTAGGTATTAGCAATTATCATAAAACATTACTTCATGGAATATTTTGAACGACATTTTACTAATCATTTATTATGTTTTTCGTTCTGGTATACTGATAAATCATTTGTTAATATCAATTTAAAAACCACACGGAAAATGGGCGAATATTATGATAATTTAACAGAAATTCCACCATTATTTCGCAATCAACGAAAAATCGATACAGAAAAAAAAAAACATTTCTCATTTAGGAAGAAAAAATATATTTTTATCAAATAAAACAAATGAATCAACAGTAACCTTCAGAAGGGAAATTTGAAAATACAGCCCTTGAACATGTGAGGTTAGGTTAGGTTATGTACTTCTTATCACGTTTAATATTGTGATTGGTAGTACTCACGCAAATTAGGAATGGTTGACATGAAAAGCCAGTGACATGAAAATATTTATGAAGTGTAAATTTACACACATTTCAGGGTTTCATATGTATTTAGTAAGAGAAAGAAGGTTTAGTAAGAAAAAATTAGGGCATACTAAGAATAGTATGCTCGAAATTTTTAGACTAGAAAGTCCACATTAATGTGAATTATTCATCAAATTATTATTTTGTTTTTATACATAGCAGTTTTTTTTTGTTTTTTTTTTTTTTAGAAGGTTAGTTAAAATTTTTGACGTTGTCAACGATTTACGCGTCACACAGCCCATCTTTATAATTAGAATAGTATATACAGGTTGTTGAATTGACCACCTGGCCTATGTACCTATATAGGGATTTAACATGCAAAAACAAATAAATGCGATATCCTGCTTCCTCGTTGGTTATACAGAAAAAATTTAATTATAAAAATGGTTCTGAACAATTTTATTTTAAATTTAATAAATTCATAAAAACTAAATTTACAGTAAGTAAATATTTAATTTTTTATGTTTATTTTTTTCTACTGAAATTAACAAATTATTAAAAATAGTGTACCATGATGCCATTGTTTTAATGAGTCTTCCACACTAGTGCCATAGGCCGCGAACATACAGAAAGCTGGTAAATCAGCGCTGACAATCAGTACCGAAAACAAGCGTACTGGGTTACTGGTTGAGCACACGCTAAACGCTGATATTGCATGTGACACTGACAGATAACATAACCCATAAATTGAAGTTTTTATTTATTTTTTCCTATTTAACGTACATTTTTTAATTATATTGACCTAGCAAAGAGTGAACGCTAGTTTTGAAAGTGTATAGCTATTCTTTCGTATATTGGCTCAATTATATGTTGAAATAAGTGAAAATGGCGAGTTCTGATTAATCTTTGGATGAGGTGTTTCTAACAGAATCACTATATTTAAAAATGGAACCAGAAAGAAATGGCATACATGCAATAAACCAAGAGAGACGTAAATATGGGGATTACCACTACCTTTTTCTTCAATCAAAAGAAGATGATGCAAGATTTTTAAAATATTTTTTTGTTTCGGCGTTGAAAGCAAGCTGCTTAAACTACTTAAACGTTTCAGTAAGCGGGTAGCCGACACCGACCGGCGCCAACCAGTACACAACGTGTGCGGTTATATTTGAAAACATGGACAGATACTGCGGCAGATCAGCGCTTATTGCCAGTAAAGCCGGTGCCGGCTTTCTGTATGTTCGCAGCCATAGGGATATATGACCTTGGACAGTGTTCACAATTTGTCGATGTGCTATTAGATGACATATCGCACAGAATACATACCGCGCCACAGTTTCAATATTCAGCCACTTGAGTTTTGAATTCTGAGTGTGCTTTGAATTATGAACCCTGGTTTTTTAATTCCGTGACAGTTAATTGATATAGATAACTACAGTCTGTTCCAAACGGTTAGGCGGAACTAAATGGGAATTTCGTTCTTTTAGGTTGTCACGAGAAGGGACCTTGCTTGGGTTATTTAATTTTTCACGTTGGAATGTCAAAATTTAAAATTGCAACAATGAAACCATGGAAACGAATGACATATGTCAAAATTAAATTATTTTTCTTACATATTTTAATGACAAAAAAATAAATAAATGGGAAATTTGTATTAAGAATGACACAAAAAATCAAAATATAAAGAAAATGAAATTTTAAAATGATATTAACCTTAACCAAAAAATGTTTATTGTAAGTATGATTTACAAAGCTTAAACAAAACGGCCGAAAAGCAGGATTTAAACCAGTGGTTCCCAACCAGTGTTCCACGGAACACTGGTGTTCCGCAAGCATTTCAAAAGTGTTCCTCGATAATTATGTACTACTGAACTTGGCGTTCCCCGGAATGTGTTTAGCAATGGGAGAAAAATATGAAGGCTTACTTTATAATAAGGTGGCTTTCTCGAGGAAAGGTGTTTTCTCGTATACTACAACTAAAAAAAGATTGCATGTGTTCTGCGAATAGGAAAATATGTACTTCGCGCAAGACCTTAAGAATGATATGTGGTGCGCTAAATCGGGCTATTTAACAGATATTTTAATTATTTGAACACTGTCAATACGAGTATGCAGGGTGCAAATTAACATCAACAGACAAACTATCAGCTTTCCACAAGAAGATCATTCTTTGGAAAACAAGATTAGAAGAAAATAATCTTAGCATGTGTGTCCAGCAATATCAGCGATTGTGTTTCCTTGATATCACAACATTTATATAAGAAGAAAATATTTTCCTTCTCTGGACACAGAAAAATACGACTGGGTTCGAAATCCTTCAAAAGAATTACCTAATAATTTTGAATTTAATGTGTCAGAGGGAGAAGAGCATATATCCTTGTCATGTGATCGCACTTTGAAAATTAAACACGCTGAAACGAGTCTTGACGAATTCTGAATATCTGTCCAACAAGAATACCCACAAATATCAAAAAAAGCCATAAAAATTTTACTGTGTTTTTCAACTTCATATTTATGTGAACTAGGGTTTTTCACATTAACCAACATAAAAACTAAAAAAAGAGAAAGATTAACAAATTTGGGGGAAGAAATGAGGGTGGCATTCTCTTGATTATGTCCCAACATACAAGAAATATGTAAAAAACACCAATCACAAGTTCTACATTAAATGTTTTTTTTTTTTTTTTTATTTATATATTATAATTATATGAATAGATTTTCTTAAATAAATATTAAGGTATAATTATATATATTTGTTTGCAATTGTAATTTTCCAATTTTATAAAAACACAGCTTACAAACATTTCATTTTAATTTAAGGTAAGTCTTCCGTCAAAAAAGTTTTCTTGCGTAAGTGTTCCGTACCTTAGATAAGGTTGGGAACTACTGATTTAAACGATGAAAGTAACTAGATTGCAAAATCTAGTTCCGCCTAATCGTTTGGAACAGACTTTATATTAGTTAATTTTAAGTGAAATGTTGAAGTTTTAATACAAACATATTGTGTTTTTGCAAAAATTGTTTATAAGAAAACAAATCTCATTTATTCTGTGCGTTTTTTCACTTGGATGAAAATTTGGGGAGTTATGGCGGAACATCCTAAAACTAAACTTTCGAAATATCTCCCTTATTAATGACTTAACAGACAAAGGTATATGGCAAAAATTGTTTATAATAAGAATATGTTACTAATTTTACTGTTTTGTTGTATATTTTTATTGTAGTATGTAGATATAAAATAAAATAAAAATACGAAAAATATTTTATATTTAGTTTGGTTTGCTGTACATGTAATCAACTTAAGTATCGCAATTTATTGTTAAACATGCACACTTTTTCTTGGACATAAAATTTTTGGATGTATTAAGCAAAATTTTATGTTAAACAAGAAATGTGTACATGTTTAACAAATGAAGAATTCTTACTAAGAATAAAAAGTAAATGATGATGCATTCAAATTTCGCGGTTCCACGGTTTTAGTTCCGGATGTTTTGGCAGAGTGCAGGTCGTACGGTAAAATTTTTAACATTGGTATGTCGCTTCTTGAGTTTTCTGTTCTGTGTTAATGGTGAACCAAATATTCAAAATCATCGTTATTGGAGTCGAGAAAACCCACATTTAATAATTCAGAATCATACATAATATCCGCAGAAAGTAAATGTATGGATAGGGTTATTAGCCCATATTATAGGACCTTTTCTATAAACGGTTGTCTAAATACAGTGAAATATTTGCAATTATTGCAGAATGACGTTGGACCAGCAATAGATAGCATTGCTTCCGAAGAAGACATTGTTTGGTTTCAACATGATGGTTACATTATAGTAGAGAAGTAACAGCGTACCTAAATCAATATTTCGAGGGCTACCTTTTAAGTTTTTACAAAGACTAAAATAGATTTTTTTTTGGAACAAACTGTTTTTACTTTTCAAAATATTCGCCTTTAAAACTTATAAAGTCTGTTCCAAACGGTTAAGCGGAACTAGATTTTGCAATTTAGTTACTTTCATCGCTTAAATCGTGCTTTTCGGCCGTTTTGTTTAAGCTTTGTAAATCATACTTACAATAAACATTTTTTGGTTAAGGTTAATATCATTTTAAAATGTCATTTTCTTTATATTTTGATTTTTTGTGTCATTCTTAATACAAATTTCCCATTTATTTATTTTTTTGTCATTAAAATATATTAAAAAAATAATTTAATTTTGACATAGGTTATTCGTTTCCATGGTTTCATTGTTGTAATTTTAAATATTGACATTCCAACGTAAAAAATTAAATAACCCAAGCAAGGTAGTATCTGTCGTGACAACCTAAAAGAACAAAATTCCCATTTAGTTCCGCCTAACCATTTGAAACAGACTGTACTTTTGCATGCTTTCAAACCAATTCTCGAAACATTTTTTCCACTTTGAAGTTGGTATCTCAAAAACATGGTTTTCGCAGGTTTCAACAGCTTCTTGGGGTGAAGAAAATCGCTGTCCACGCATTTTTGTTTGACATTGGGGAAATAAAAAAGTCGATAAATCAGGTAAATACGGGCAATGAAACATTAATTCGATGTTTTTCTCCTTCAAATAATCAATTGTTTGACGTGTTGTGTGGGAGCTAGCATTGTTATGATGAAGAATGATGCGACGTTTTTGGTTGTTTTCCTGATTTTGTCGATGACTTCTGGCAAACAAATTGTTGTATACCATTCAGCATTAACAGTTCTCCAATCCTCGAAAGGAATGGTTGCGACATGTCCAGTACAACCGAAGAAACAAGCGATCATTTTCTTGGAAGTGCTTCGTGAAAGAACAACTTTTGTGGGTTGCTTAGGTTCCGGTTCATATGAATAAATCCAAGTTTCGTCACTTGTAATGAAGTTGTATACGGATTTTGCAGTGCCTAGGTTGAATATTTTTAGCATTCCCTTACACCAATCAACACGAGCCTTTTTTGAGCTTCGGTCAAATTATGCGGAATCCATCGGGAACAGATCTTTTTCACAGCTAAATGTTTATGCAAAATAGAATGTACTGCAGTCTGCGATATGCCAAAGGATGCCTCTATCTCACATGCCGATTTTCTTCAATCATTTTGCAAACAGTATCGATGTTTTTTTGAATCACAACCGATTTTGGTCGACCTACACGAGATTCATCACTGACGGACGCACGCCCAGGACGAAATTCTGCACGACAGTCTTTTCTGATGGTGATTCATTACCAAAAGTTGAACGAAGCGAATCTATGCATTGTTGTTGAGTTAGGCCTTTACTAAAATCGTAAAAAATCATCCAACGAAAACCTTCACGAGTAATATCCATTTTTTCAGAAACTTTTTTTTTAAACGCTCACATTTTTTAAACTGTCACTAGTAATGACACATTTCAATATTGCCATCTAGTGGTCATTTATAAAAACATAAAAGGTAACCCTCGTACATAATTTGTGATATAATTTTCGATGTGGCGGCAGTGGTTTATGACCCATCCAATATAGTTTCTTATTACTAATTACCGCCGGGTTTAAAATGTTTCTTTAGTATTTTTACATTTTCATTTATTTTACAAATAGTCATGTACTATCCTTTCACTTAAGAAATTCTTTTCACCCCAAAGATGTTATAAACCATCTGGTCACTACGACCCAGGACCCTTTTGCTACCAGTTAGCAACACTAACCAGTTACCGATACATCTCAGAGCAGTTAACATCTAATATCTATTAAAATACAAAATCATTTAAAAACTCTAACACTGACATATTTTATTTAAAATCCTGCAGACATAATCCATATCAAAGTCCCCATATTTTTGCTATTTGTAGGTCAAAGAACTGTATATGGATGCTAAATATCAACTCTCTAGACCGCCATTTCGACAGTACAGATACACAGACACATGAGTGACGTTACAAGGGTTTTTGGTTATATCTACAAAACCCTAAAAAACAAATAAACCAACTGAACCAACTAACCTTCAGAAGAGAGATTTCAATATACAGCCCTTGAACATGTGAGGTTAGGTTAGGTTATGTACTTTTTATCACGTTTAATATTGAGATTGGTAGTACTCACGCAAATTAGGAATGGCTGACATTAAAAACCAGTGACACGAAAAAAATACTCGCCAGCAAAAATAACGCTCTATCGGGTATTTAGAGTCAATACAAAATTTGTCATTGTCAACATTATGACAAGAAACTTTCGAAATTTATTACATTAATCGGAATTTGATAAATACGGAATTGAAGGCTGTCGTAAAATAAAAGGGGTTATTTGACAGTTCACAAGTTTTAATAGTTGTAATTTAAAATTCATTTTCCAATAAAATGTTTTCTGTCTTATTTTATTTGTTATGTAAAAATAGCGTATATCCAATAATGGATTACCATAAGCAACAAAAAAACTCCCTTATACCATAAGTTATGTGTCTGTCTGTGCAGCAGAGTAGCAACGCAAGGAATATTATAACTCAACAAGCACAGGGATACGAAGGGTTCTATAATTCACATTGAATCTAGATTCTCCTCTTTAGGAGTTGATTAACGCAAATCTTGAATTATGTTTTTATACATGTGTATGGGTAATCTTTGTAAGTAAAAACTAAGTCGATATCTCATCGGGCTTAAGAGATATTGAGGTATCCGTGAAAAATAATTTACTCCTTTTCATTCCCGTACGGGGACCAATTTCGAAAAGCCGTTATTAGCGGGTGCTCACGTTACTGAAGAAATATACTACCAACATTTTATGTCCAGGGGAAGTTCTATCAAATAAGAAAATACCAATTTACACCTTTAGGTTTGAAATATTAAAAAAAGGTCAAAACACTTTTTTAAGATTTTAAAAAGACAACTATAACCCGAAAAAGAATGTTATAACTCTACAGACACAGGAGATATGAAGGATTCTGTAATTCACCCCGAATGTATATTTTCCCCTTTAGGGATTGATTAGAGCAAAATCCTGAAATTGATTTTTAAATATTTGTGTGGGTAACCATTGTAAGCGAAAACCTAGTTGATATCTCATCGGTCCTAAGTGATATTGAGGAATCCGTGACAACACACAGAGGCGAATTAAGAGGTGGGCGGACTGGGCGGCCACCCGGGGCCCACGAAGCCTATATACAATAATTTCCATTCTATTTAAAATAATAGAGGGCCCATTTTAATTTTACCACCCAGGGCCCCCAAGTAACTTAATTCGCCACTGACAACACATTTCATACCTGTTCGCACCTTAGGTGTCGAATTTCAAAAAATACCTTTTTAATGGGAGCTTACGTCATGAAAGAAATATATCCTCGAATTTCATGTTTCTAAGTCCAGGGACTTGGGCTGAGCATTGATAAGTCAGTGTGTCAGTCAGGATACTTAAACATAATAACTTATTAAAATGCACAAATCCGGAATAAACAGACATAGAAGGGTACCTAACATTGGGGGCGGTTGGCCGGCTGACACCATATATGTGCTATTATTTTTTTATCTTTTGTAAAGTCACCGAAATATAATCACAAGATAATAATTCTATTCTCTACTTATTTTAATTATTAGATATATGTACAACAGAGTCCAGCCAATCTAGAAGATAATACGTTTTAATTCTACTTAGTTAAAAATATATAGTCGATTCTGCTTAATCGGGATACATCGAGACTAGTACTTTTTGTCCCGATTAAGCGGCTAGCCCAATTATCCGAAGTTCCACAAAAATTACAGGATTAGTGTTTTTTAATATTTTATTTGATAAATTGCACAAAACTATTATTATATATACATATTAAAAAATTATATGCGTACTACATAATAAAAAATCATATAAATTCTGAAACAATAAATTACATAATAAATTCTGAAAGAAAAATAATGTTCAAACTTAAATTATGTATTCTGCAAGAATTCCTCCAAAGTGGTTTGCTTTTTGTTTTCGAGGAATTGTAGTTGTACAAAATCAGCGCAAATATTTAATGCTGACATGGGGACTCCAGTCATTTCCGTCTTGCATAAAATAACGCTGTAATCTATCAATAAATTGTTTTTCCTCACAGTTAGTTACGGGCACAGGAAGATCATCATCATAACTGTCGTCGGGTTCCTCCAAATTTTGATGTTTTGATTTAATGCCTTCGACAATTGTGTCCTCACAATCCCCATGGTCGTAACATGATAAATTGGTATCAACTGTCGAAAATTCAACACAATTAACAAATTGTGAAATTACATTTTCTTCGTCGCTGCTGTGCTCCGGAATCTCCGTAGATTTTAAACCGCTAAAACCAAAACAATTTTGTATTGTGCTGGTTTTTACAGCTTGCCAACTGTATGCTACAAACTGTAATACGGCAATTTTTCCCCGGCGCCACGGGAATTCACAAGATTACTGTCCTGATTAAACGAAATAATGTCCCAAAAAAGCGAAGTAAATTTGTGTTACTTCCTCGGTTTGTTTCCGTTCTTTAGGATTTGTCCCTAATAAGCGGCTGTCCCGATTAACCGGTGTCCTGATTAAGCGGAATCGATTGTATATTGTTCTTTTTAATTTAATAAGATTGGATTTAATATTAACTCCCAGATTGGCCGCCCTCTAATCTACAATACGTAGAAGAATAATTGCAATTGTTAATAGTTCTAATAGCAGTGAAAAGAGTTTTCATACGTTGGTCGCATTTCGTTTAATTTCTCTTAATAAAGATTTAAAATATTGCATAGGTAGTTCTACACATGAATTTAAAATATGCTAGAACAATATAAAAGTTTTTACTAAATGGTTGAATAAGCAGCTCTTGGACAATTTCACCTCTTATCAAAATAGTGGTAAATAAAGTAATTTTCAATAACCTTGATACAGTATACAAACTTATAAGTTTATTTTACCACCGTAAACAACCGTTGTGACGGTACCTTGATGGATCAATTATTATCTTTAGAATCATTGATTGAAAGTTAAATTTGTAAACAGTGATTGTTCCTGTCAAGGATTTGACGTATTTCATTTTCATTATTAATGTAGAAATGTACGTGTTCAATATTCTGCTTATTTTGAACAATGAAATCCACATTTGTTACGGAACGCTACTTTATGATTCACTTAAAATGAACAATAATGATTTTTTTACGTTGATTACACTATAAAAAAAAAAATTTTTAAATGTGTAATGTGAATTTTTACACATTACAAGATATCGTAGTTATTTAGTAAGGGAAAGAGGTCATCAGGATGCTTAATATTCAGCTGGGAAAATATTTTTTTGCCATAATCGCACCAATATCAACAATTTTATGAAAATTATTTTTTGTCCGTTGATCTAAGAAATAAGAAGTTTCACTTAATACTCTACATTGAATTTAAAAAATAGATCCAAATTTCCGAGCGTATTATTCCAGTTCACATCTATATGCATTACTCCGAATCTTTTCTAATGTTTAAACTAGTCCTTCTGAAAAATAGCGCGGACGACAATATAATGAACAAATTAACTGAGAGTTGTCAAGTTTCTGAGATTATATAAGCAATTTGAATTTTTGAAATTGAATCTTTTCCAACTTAAACAAATGCCCTGCAAAATAAATAAATATATAGTCGTTAATCACGTGATTATTTATTCACGCCCGACCACGTAAGAATTATTATAATTTCGTACTCACGCACACGCCTGAATGATATTTTTATTCACGTTCACAAGTGTCACATCTTCACTCATCGTGACCAGCTGATATTTCCGGCCCGCGCCCTATTTTATATTATATTACTTTAAAAATTTTCACTTTTTTGGATGAGCCCCTCTGGGTTTTAGGGTGTAGGATTGTTTTTTTTTATTTTTTTTGAAAACTTACTTGGCAAATATTGCGTTAAAATGAAAAGCTTTTTAAACATTGCTTTTCGTTTCTCAACAACAGTTCAAGCTTTCATTTCATATTCTATAATAATTGAAACAATAATTTTACCCACGATTATTTTGCCGAAATATTCGGAAAAGCGAGGTTTTATTGCAGCGTTTTTCAATCGGTGATACGCGTCAGTAACTGAAAGACTTGGTAGTACGTGAATAACAAATGGATATTTTCTTAATGTGTCGACTACTCAACAAGAATGACATGCCGTATTTTGGGTTTATTTTATGAATTCCTATTCATTGGAATGGAAATTAGGTACTGCAATTGAGCAATACACACTATTTTAGTGGGTCATACCGAAATTTCTTTAATTTGGTTTAGATAGAAAGCGCTTTTAATATTGAGAATTGATATCCTATTGTACGAGAGACATTCAATAATTAAAGAGACAAATTGACGCAGAAAAAAAAAAAAAAACGGTTTGTAGGAGGAGTTGGTATTTTCATGACTTTAGGTTGGCATCACTGGGATGAGCTGAGAACACCTGACGGATAAAAATTGTTTTGTTTATAACCTCAAAATTGCATTTAACGATGGCATATCCGCTTGAAGTTTCCACATCAGTTGAACAACGTTCAGTGATCCGGTTTTTGCTTTCTCAAGGTGTGTCCCGAAACAGTTAACGCAACAACACAAGGAAACAAGACTCAAAGTATGTACAGACTTGAAAGAACGCTATGAAAGGGAAGGTGACCCTTTTCTAAAAATGAATTTAACGTGTGATGAAATTTGGGTTCACCATTTTGAACCAAAATCCAAAAGACAAAGCATGGAATGGAAGCACACCAGTTCACCTGTCCGAAAGAAATTCAGAACGCAAGCATCAGCGGGAAAAGTCATGTTGACCGTCTTTTGGGATGCTCGAGGTGTCGTCTTTTGTGATTATTTGGAAGATCAGCGTACAATAAACAGTGCCTACTACTCAAACATGCTGTTCAACAAAGTAAAGCCAGCAATGAGAGCCAGCCAAAAACGTCGCGGATTTCAAAGAAAAGGCGTGATATTACTCCACGACAATGCTCGCCCTCATACCGCCAAGCTGACCCAAGAAACCATTGAAAAAATAGGTTGGGAGATACTACCTCATCCCTACATTCCAGATTTGGCTTCTTCTGATTTTCATCTGTTTGGTCCACTCAAGGAGGCATTACGTGGAAAAAAGTTCAGCGACAAAGAGGAAGTCAAAGAATTTGTGGGAAACTGGCTCAAACAACAAGACAAAGATTGCTTTGCATCAGGTATAAAAAACCTAGTTCCTCGTTGGGACAAATGTATTAATATTCGTGGGGATTATGTTGAGAAGTAGTAAAATTGTGTAAAAATACACAATTTTTTTCTACATCAAATAGTCTCTTTAATTATTGAATGTCCCTCGTATATGCTACGAATCTGAAAGTATTTTATCAACCGGACTGATGTTTAGAAACCACTGCTATAGATAAGAGGTCAATAAACTACGGCCTGTAGGCCATATCCGGCCGACTGCCTGATTTTGGACGGCCTGCAACATGTGTGTTCAGAAATAAGTTTTATTTGAACAATATTTTTATTAAGGAAATAATCGAGTTGAACGTAAGTGTTGCCTCACCTGTATAATAGTTATTTCATTATAACTATTTACAGTAGACATTCCTGAACATAACCAGAAATAGGCGTGGATCGTATTTATGAAGTTGAGTGTACTTGCAAAAAGATGACAGCGTCGTACACGCGCACTCAGGGTTCTTGTTTGCTTATAGTGTTTTTGATTTGTATGCTCGGAGTGCTCCCAGATTGCTCTTAAATCACTTTCAGAGCAAACAACGTTTTCAATTTGGTTTAAAGCAATTGGAGCACTCTCAAATTCATTTTCAATTTACTCGATCGATCGTAACGCAAGTGATTTCCAACGCTCAATTTGATCTGTCTTACGACAGAGATCAAGTAGATCAATCCTAAAAAATGGCACAAAAATAAAAATATAATCTCATTGTTTTGTTAGATGTTTGATTTTCGGTTGTTTTCAACATGAATTCTTGGTGTTGAGGGTTATGGCTACTAAAAAAAATAATTGCATTGGAGGAATTATTATATTCTAAAGAATCGAAGGATGATGAAATTATTGATTGCGTGAGACATTTATTCGTAAAAGACGAAATATTAGGAGTAAAAAATTATGTGGAAAATGTACGTAATTACGCCGACAATCAGGTAAATAAACCGATATTCTCTCTATAATAATCACCTAATCCAGAATAATATTTGTGTCACTGTAGTTTTTTATATCTACTATTCCAAAATAACAGATGTCAAAATAAAAGTTAAGTACACTCTCTACCAGATCGCTCTAGTACAGAACGTGACGTCACAGATTGATCTCCGAGCGATTTCAAGGAAATCTCGGATCCAATCCCTATTTACAAATCGAAAACGCTATTAGACAGTATACATTTGCTCTTATCCTGCAGTCTCTAAAAATATGCTAGGATCAGGTTCCTTACAAGAAAATTTGGCGATCCCTGCTATAGACAATTTTGTATAGAAATAAATTACAACAGAGGCGTTCTAAACCTTGTGACCACAAATCTATTAAAACTTATGCAATTATGGTTTATATAATGGTAAAAATTCCTCATGAAACCTAGAAACCGCGTTTATTTGCTAGAACCAGACAGTGCTAACTTCGTATTATTACTATTCTCATATTGCGTCTACATAAACCAATAATAGTTAATTCAAAAACATTTAATTGCAACCGTGAAATATTTAGAATCTATATACACAAAAAGTCCATCAATAAATAATCATATTTCTATTCTTAAATTCTTTCAGACGTGTCACGCAACATTTTTCAATAATATCAATATCGTGAACACGTTTTTTCGTATGTATTTTCTCCACGAACAAAACTGAAAAGTGCAAAAGTGACGAAACCACATAAGGGAAAAATATAGAGACATAAAAAAAAGCATCGCGCAATAGTACATTATAGGAGAGCTACCTTTTAAGTTTTTACAAAAACTAAGAAAGAAAAAAAAAATTTTTGGAACAAACTGTTTTATTGCTTTTGAAAATATTTGCTTTGAAGATTTATACACGTTAAAACCAATTCTCGAAATATATAGAGACGATTCCGCTTAATTGGGCCACCGCTTAATTGGGGCAGCCGCTTATTTGGGCCAAATCTCAAAGAACAGAAACCAAACCAAGGAACCAACAGTAAATTTACATGTTTAATTGGGACAACATTCCGCTTAATTGAGACAGTAAATTTAAGATCACAGTACATATTATGCTACACATATTCTCAACCAGGAGGCAAAAAAATGTATGGCTATGTTACAGCATTATTTTATGCAGGAAGGAAATGAAGGGAGCCCTACATCCGCACTGAATACCTGTGTTGATTTTGTAGAAGTGAAATGTTACAAATCAAAAGAAAGACTACACTTGACGCATTTTTACATTGAATTTAATTGTATGTACCTATTTATTATTTTATTTTGGAATTTATTATTACTTTTTCTTAAAAGTTTATATTTTTTGGTTATACATATGTAATTTATAGTTTTGTCCCAGAGTTTATAAAATAAAATTATTGAAAGAAAAACATGCATTGTTTAATTTTATGTGAAATTCGCTTAATCGGGGCAGCCGCTTAATTGGGCCAAAATGTCTAAGTCCCGATGTGTCCCAATTAAGCGGAATCGACTGTATTCCACTCTGAAGTTGGTATCTCAAAAACATGGTTTTCGAAGGCTTCAACAGCTTCTGCTTTAGCGAGTGTCGTAATGATACGAGTGTCTTAATGGTCATTAAATGAGAATTGTATACACTATTTTTTCTAGTAAGTTATAATAATGAAAAATTATTTTATTTTTAAAATATATTTCAATCAATAAGTTACCACTAAATTATTATAAATAAGACATAGAAATGTCAAAAAGTCTGAAAGATTATTTGTTTTGATTGATAATTACATTGTTGGTGGCACAATTATTAAAATGCAATTGCGGTTCTGTAGACAGTTTTGTACCAGTATCGGTGGATATCATTGTTGATGTTGATGGAATTATGTTTATTGAATTGTTGGACTTTAACTGTATTCCTACGTTGATTTTATTTTTAGTTGACTCGTCAATGTAGTTTTCGGCTACTGCTGTAGATTTCCATCCACCATGCCGTTTTAGTGTGCTTATATCACCACCACCAACAATTAATATTGTGGCAGAACTGCAGCGAAAGTAGTGTCCAGTATATAAATTGGGATTTGGAAGACTTAAGTAAGTAGCAATTTGTTCTCCCACGTTTCCAAATTTGTTGATTCCTACGTTTTGTACAATGCATTTTTCTTTTACGAATTGATAAAAAAAAAATTGGGGTTATACAATTTTCTGGATGAAGATTCATGTATTTCTTGCATATATCATAATACTTTCCCGTAACTGTGAATTTTCGTGTTATTTTTGTGTTTGTATCTTTAATTGTAACTAAAAGGATTGATTTAAAGTCATTCACTTCTCTAAACTTCAATTTGTGCAGCTCATGTCTTCTACAAGCTCCCATAATACCAAATATACATACCACCTCGGACAATAAATATTTAGCATTTGGGGCTTTTTCAATACATTGCTTTATTTCATTTGTAGAAAACGTGTTAGCTTTCTTGGGTCGATGCCCTTCAGATTTTCTTTTCAAAAAGGCTTGTAATTTGGGAAATTTGCATATTATGTTTAATGTTTAATGTAGATTTCAAAATTGAATAATGTGTCCATAAGTTTGTTGGCTTTCATTTTTCAGTTAACTCATCAAAATAAACAATTAAAACATTTTCTAAAAAGTTGCTAATGTAATTTTATCTCTCCAGTCCATAAATTACGAATACAATTTTTCATATGTCTTCACTGATTTTTTGGGCAATAAATTGTTTGACGTTCTGGTGGCTCGTTCTATAATTTCAGGTGGAGTAAAATTTTCACTTTCATTCTTACTATCGCACATTTTTACCGATTTTATTTTCAAAAAGCACAAATGTTGCGAAAATACTAGTCAAATAAAGATTAACTGTCAAAATTGATATATTTGACATTTGTTCGATGCTCATAGCAACCTTGATATTGATCGAATATTGCTGTGATCCTGCATTTTTATTGGTTACAAACTTGTATCTTAAGGAAATTTTGTATCTTAATGGACTTCATTAAAGTACAGTAGTAAATATATAATAAATCAATTAAAGCATGGGGGTAGAAAAAACTATTGACATATAATCCATTCACGAAGTTTCCTCATTTCAGTAGGCCAGGGTGGCATTTTTATTGGTAGCCAAGAAATATAACCTGGCATGACAAAATATTTAAAAAAATAAAATTATTATAATAATTTTACTTCTAAAATATCATTCATGTGAAATATTTATTCGGAAACACTGACAATATATTTAGTTAATGTAAATTTTTTAATAACCAAATTAACAAAAAATAATGATGATCTACTTAGATAAGAAAACATCGTGAATGGATATACAGGATGGACAAGGAGGTATATTTTATTAATATTTGTAAGGAATTACCTACATAACATGCAGACAGCAATAATACAAAAGAAGTGTTCATGATAATCCGGTCCATAACAAAAAATATACAAATAAAGAACTGGGCGATATCTGGTAGAAGAGGTGTCCTCTCTGCGGAATTGGATAAAATTGCGAAGGTGTGGAGTGATTACTATGAAGATTTATATAAGGATAACGATGCGGCCGATATAGATTCCTATAATTCTTTATGCGCCAGCTATTCTTCCTAGCGAAGTTGAAGCAGCGTTCAGGAAACTTGGCAAGGCTCCTGGCATTGACGGCTTAACCGCTGGAGTGTGGAACATCCTGCAAGACGAGTGCCTTCCAACAATACACGAACTAAGTCAAAACATATGGAAAATGTGCAGTTGGTCAGCTGATTGGACCACATCAGTAGTTTTTCGACTATAAAAAAAAAGGATCTACAACAAACTGCAATAACTACCGTCTCATAGCTCTTTTATCTTATGCAAGTAAAATCATGTTGTACCTTATTCAATCTAGACTGCTACCATTCACATATTGCCAAATTACCCCAGAGCAGCCAGTTTTGTGAAAGAACGTGGTGCTCGCGAACAAATATTAAACATAAGATTCCTGATTTAAAAGACAAAGGAGCACTATGTACCGATGTTTTGTCGACTACGATAAGGCATTCGACAACGTTCAGTGGGCAAAACTATAGCAAATTCTATCAGATATGGGTGTCCCCCTCCATCTCACTAATATTATAAGGCAATTCTACGAACAGAACCTTGCTGTCATGAAGATAGACAACACCATATTACGAAAATGTCAGATACGATAAGATGTTCGACAGGGTTGTGTACTATCGCTCCTGTTGTACAATATTTATAGTGAACATCTTATGAGGTCTGTATTAATGGATGGAATGGTGGAATCACAGTAGGAAGACAATAAATATCGAACCTTCGTTTCGCCGATGACACCTTTCTTATTGCAGGAAATGAGGAAGAACTTGTAAATCTTTTGGACAAACTGAAGACTACTAGTGCAGATTACGGGTTGAAAATAAACTGTAACAAAACTAAAATTATAATCATTGATCGTACAAACGAGTCTATAGAAAAAACCCATAGAATTGCCGATTGGGAAGTTGTTGACAGTATGGTATATTTAGGTTCACTTATCCATAGTTCAAGTACATGTGAATATGAAATACGCTGCCGCACTCAGCTGGCACGCGTTGCAATGAGCAACCTGACTAAAATTTGGAAAGACAATATATATCCCCTCAAACCAAATGCGCACTGGAAAACTCCGTAACCTTCTCTGTTTTCTATTACTCCGCTAAAACATGGATAATCAGAATAGCAGATACGCATGTTACGAACATCATAGACAGATAAGCGTACAAACATATCTATTCTTGGAAAAATCAATTCTACCCAGCGTCTTTCAAGTCTAACCTCTGCAATACTGAAATTCCTTGGGCACGTAACCCGCCACAATAATTTGGAGAAACTTATCGTACAAGGGGAAACAAATGGAAAGCGCCGCCGCAGTAGATCAACTATTCGATGGACTGTTCTTATATCCAATCTCACAGACACGAGTCTCGTGACAGCTGTTAGAGATGCTGAAGATCGAGGCACTTGGCGACGGGTGGTCTGAAGAGTATTAAACGAAGATGAAATATAATCATGTGATCACTACATGTGGTTCGCGATGTTAAATTAAGAAGAAGAATTGTTGTGCGTCATGCGTAAAACAAATAGTTCGTCTACAAGTTATGAGGTCCAATGTGCTGCATACACTGGCAGCTCGGATTGTTATGGTAAAGCGGCGATGGGCATTGAGCGGGGTAACGGTTGCTTATATACTTTCGGAGCTGCAAGCATTTGTAGTTAAAAGCTTGTGAAGTGCATGTTTGATTACAGATATTTTTGTGTTTTTACATAGTTAATAAGAATGCAGGATATCGCATGTTCTGTACAGCACATAAAACGTTAATTATCTTCTACTTGTCAACTTAGACAATTCTGGCTGCAGCACCTCCATTAGAAGTTTCCACGAACCCCCACTACTAATTAGTGTCGTCAAATTAGTGTTTTCAGTTATGTTTGTGTTTTGTTAGGGTTTCAAACAAATTATGTTTCATCGTCCATAATATATCAGCGTCCATAATATATCAGCCAATATATCCGTTACATCTCTATTTCAGGTTTGATATTCACTCTTTTATTTCGCATACTCTTGTTTGATTCTTCATCCAATAAGAAAAAAACAACAAGCTTATCATGTCTGGAACATTCGCCGATAGTGAACAGATTTTGTAGAACTGGCGCATTACACTAATAGTAAGTTAGCTTTATTAATATTTTCGTTAATAATTCAAACCTTTAGCATTATTTATTATTTATAGTTCTGGTGACCTATAATTTCGTTGTGTTTATTTATTTAACATAGCTATAAATAAAACAAAAGAGTAATTAAGCTAAAATAGTTATATATGCAATTACTGTGTACAAGAGGTCCTTTTAGTCAAGTGCGAATTTTCGCACGTTGCATCATCCAAGTGACGAAAAAGGTAGTACGAGATTGAAAAGAATCCTTCACTCATGCCAATACGTACACATGACCACAACCTTTTTGTAACACTGAAAATATTAATAATAAATTCAAAATAACTGGGTAAAAATTAATTTCATATTCTACAGTTAGAATTAGAATTTAGGTATTCTACACAAGATGGCAGATCAACATCCATAATGTATGATTTTTAGAATTTGGACAGGTGGCTACCATAGCAACATAAGATGGCCGACCAGTAGTTTTATTGTTGGTTAGAATTCATGTGTTTTAATCGATTATTATGGTTATTTAGATTTAAGTCAGTTGAACTGATTCATTTTACCAAAGTATTTTCATTTACTCATGTCTTTTTTTTACATATTTTATAACATGAAAGTATATGGATAATTTATGTCATTGACAGTTGGTTATTATGACAACACTTTAGGCACTAATGCTTAAAAGTGTAATTTTAGACAGTTGCCGACCGGCGTAGCGTAGTGGTAACACATGTGCTCTGCGTTGCGAAGGTCTCGGGTTCGAATCCCGTTCAGGCATGGAAATTTTCTCGAATAAAAATTGTCCTGGCTAATTGCCACAGTAGCAAAGGCCATTAAATTAAAAATAAAAAAAATAAATAAAATTTTAGACAGTGTAATGCCTGTTTTACGCCCGGTGAAGATATATTCCAATTGTGCAAAATGAAAAATTTGTTAAGCTTTTTTTTTAAATTGGTGTTTGGTCACAGAAGACCTAGTAGAGCTCTAAGATCTTAGAGGACAGCTATATATGACACAATGGAAATGGAAACAAGTACAGATTGTCCCAGAAATATTTAGATTTCGAGGTATTTGTTGCCCACTTTTTGAAATTGTTGTAACTCATGCAAACAAATTAGTAGCAAATTACTCTATGCTTAAATATTTAAACTAACCCCACATAATACCATCTGAATCTAAATATATAGTGCAGTGTAGACTATAAGTTAGATAGAAATTAGCATTTAATATCGTCATCCATGTGCACCTGTCTACCTATCTATCTGTGTGTCTGTCAACATATAATGTAATATACTAAAAAAAAAATAATAATAATAATTTAAAACTCTAGCCGAGAGGCAGAATTTAATAAATTTATTATTATATATAATCATAATTTTTGTTAAATATTTAAAAAAATTAAAGGATTTTTTTTTTAACTTTCGGTTAAATAAAATGTACTACCGCTAAATATTTCCTGATACCCAACCGTCCTCCCCCCCAATCTTAAACCTAGCTCTGCCACTGCGAAAATTAAATCATTTTTAACGGCAAAACCTATATTGAGAACCAGGATGGCAAAAAAAGACACCAACACCACGTACAATAACTATAAGTAATAAACAAAATAGTTAAAAAATATTTGCAGAATGAAGCGTTAATTACAACTGCTGCGTCGATCGGTTCATAAGATGGTGTCTATAATGCAATTCGTTTATTTACAGTCACATAATAATTCTAATTACATGTAAAATTATCCTATTAGAAAAAAATTCGCTGCAAATTTTGATGTATAGAATGTTACTACTTATTTTAGATTGTCAGTTTTGTTTAATAAACTTTTAAGAACTATACCGCTGTGCCTTAACATAAGATATAGACAGAGACGTAACTAATACTTTTGGCGCCTATGGCGAGTATAGAAAATTACGTGATTGAAGTAAAAGTCATTACTTTTAAAATGTATGAGGATCTTTGACTAATTTAGAAATTGAAACAATTTAAAATAATTTAAATAAATTTACACAATTAAAAATTAATTTTTACTAACGATCTAGTGAATTTGGAACTATTTATACTTAGAAAATGTGCGTTTTTATGCTCTTTCTTATAATAGGTTTTATTTTGACCATCAACCGACGACATTTCTTATCTAAAACTGTTTTTTCATGTTAATTTGGTATGAGCAAACACCGAATATAATATAATCTAGTACGGTATAAGACCTTTATTCGCGGGCGCAATAGCGCGTTTAGTGTTCACGAATGAAATAGTTACTGTTTTTGACGAGATGTTTGTTATTCGCGGTAACCCTTAGACAATTAGTAGCAAGTCAATCGTATTTGTGGATTACAGCAAGAACTCTAAGTCAGAACATGCGTTTTGTTAGTTTCGTTGAATTTAACTAATAAACGGAGTTCTCCCACTTAAATTTATTACACCGTGATTACAAACTAATAAGTCAGCCAAATTCACGATGACAAGAATATCTAACACGCCTCAAGTTAGACATGCGCATCTGCCCATAAACTTATTCCTTAACTGTTGTTAGCATATTAGATACCTCATCCACAAACACAGCCGTTAGCTTTGTTCGTGATATTTAGACGTCAGATGGCAATGATCTCGCACTTTAATGTCGTTTACTTGAAAATTTTGGCGACATATATGATACGTTGTGGCGTTCGTAAACCGTTTTTTTTTTTCTTCTCATGTAAGTTTCATCGGTAAACCGTTGCGCATTATTTCATCAACTTGTGTGGCAATATTGTTAAGTTGATTGCTGATTAAATAAAATAACAAAATTATACGTTATAATGGGTGTTTTTTTTTAGAGGTATAGAACTTTAAATTGCAATAAAACAACGATGGATTATTCGATTGACATGCATTTTTTTTATTCGAAAGATAATCTTGTGGCATTACATTTTAAATATGATTTCTGGCATATGACCGCCACGGCTGGCTCGGATGTAGTCCAATCTGGACGTCCAATTTTTGAGATGACTTTTTCCAACATTTGTGGCCGTATATCGGCAATAACACGGCGAATGTTGTCTTCCAAATGGTCAAGCGTTTGTGGCTTATCCGCATAGACCAATGACTTTACATAGCCCCACAGAAAGTAGTCCAGCGGTGTTAAATCACAAGATCTTGGAGGCCAATTCACAGGTCCAAAACGTGAAATTAGGCGGTCACCAAACGTGTCTTTCAATAAATCGATTGTGGCACGAGCTGTGTGACATGTTGCGCCGTCTTGTTGGTATGATTTAATGTAATGCCACAAGATTATCTTTCGAATAAAAAAAAATTCATGTCAATCGAATAATCCATCGTTGTTTTATTGCAATTTAAAGTTCTATACCTCTAAGAAAAACACCCGTTATAATTTCAATAAGTAAATAGATAAACCGGTAACAGATCAAAACCCGCAATAACAAACAATTTTGGTCATCTTCATAAGATTGGCGACTGTGGCCGGGGTAACATTGGCCATAGCCTCGGTACGTCTCTGGATATAGGTCATAATATATGTGTAAAATTATAACATGAAATAATACGATATATAATAAAACAGAATTATGTTAAAATTAAGTAATATGATAATTTTGTAAATTTTTAGAACGTAGCCGCGTGCTTGGTTAATGTTGATGCGTGCCACGCTTGGCACGCGTCCCATTTTTTTAAGATGGTTTAAATTAATAAAAATAATGCTGTATTTGTAAATTAATAGCTTCCGAAAATGTTTATGTGCTATTTAAAAGGAGTCATTGTTGCTGTGCGCCAAAAATTTGAACTTACTAACCATTCTATGTAATACTACGCTGTTAGTAACTGAAGTGAAGAGTGAATTATCACAAATTTCAGCGTTTCGTGGATACCTAGTAAGTGAAAACAATTTTTGGGTACATTTTGACTACAATCGCGCCAAAATATAAATGTGTATTGCTTTGATTGTTTTCCAATATGGTTAATGGACAAAATAGCGTCAAAAAAGTTTTTAAAAATTCCTTTATAATTCACAATATACGCTTCAACAGCTTCCACCTCATACCCCATACATTAAAAAAGTAATTACCCTTTTCAACGAAAATTTCGATATTTTTCGAATAAATAATCTGATCAAAAATTTCAACTGACTTATTCAGGTTCGCACTAATTAAATAATACTCGTACGGCTTGTTGGACAATGTACTATTAGATCACAACGTTTGTTTAAATAATATTCAGCTTCTTCAGGTGTTGAAATAGCATTACAATAGTTAGACAACTTAAGAGTGTAGCATCAAAATGTCGTGGGACTCATAGATAGAAACATTATGGGCCGGTTTCTGAAAGCTTAGTTAACTATAATGAAATAGTTAGAAAATGGTTGCTATTGTCAGTTATGGGATTGTTAAATTGTAACCGAATTTAACTAAAAGATTAAACTCTGCTTAGCTTTCAGAAACCAGCCTTAAGAGATGTTGAAAGCCGTTGGAAGGTGTGAAAATATATAGTTGTTAATCGACATGTAACCCGAATTACGTTAGTTAGGTGAATGACATTAGGGATGTATGGGAGATGAAATTTGCGTAATGCCTAGAAATAAACTATGGTCAGTTTTTTTCCCCGACATTAACATTAAAACTGAAGTAAAAACTGCCAAATAACTCAGTGTTTTAATGTGAAATAATGATTGTCCAACAAGCCTTACGAGTTGTATTTCATCATATATTCATTGTATATAACATACGCTACATTTAGTTCAAATTCATGTACATTAATAAGATTTTTTCAAATTTTTAGACCAATCCGTTTGGATTACAAGCTGAGAAAACAGTTTTTTGGCATATTTTTGAAGGAAAAAGAAAACGTTTAAATAAAAAGTTTAAAGCTCATTTTTATCTTTAATCTAGCCTTGAACAACTTTCATTTGATGCCCCACATTAAATTAACAAATTAAAAAAAAAAACTGAAACAAAAAATTTGTTATAATATCGAAAAATAATGTGATCAAAAATTCTAAGCATACAATTTGCATCAACAGATTTATCTATTGTGTATTCGTGTCCGAAATCATGTTGCGGTATTTTTTTGTAGAAACAGAACTTTTTTCTAAATGTCATAATAGAAAATCATTACATTTATACACTTAAAACTATGAAATAACGAAATAATCAAAGAAAATGAAGATAATAACTATTTTATCCATTGATACTAAAAATATACATTAATTGTAACCTTTAAAATTAATATAGGCTATTCCAAACGTTTAAGTGGAACTAAATGGAATTTTTTAAGTTGTCACGAGCTCACTTTTTAATGATTGAAGACGACTTTTGCTAAGCAAAATCATCAAAAGCTTCATTTATCCAATAAAAAAATACTTGTTGTCAAAATCAACTTCCGCTTAAACCAAAAAAACTTTATATACTTGCTTTAACTTTTTCTTGTTTTTTGATTTCGAAAAAAGTGTAGGTAATTATTTGTAGTAAATCGACAGACGTTCTAGTGCTCTTTTTTTAAATTTTTAGCATTACAACACTGGAGTTACACAGGAATTTAATTATTTTGGCAGTGAATTCGAAAGGCCGTGTCTTGCAAAATACTCTGCTGATGGCCGAAAAACAGTGAACAGTCTGCAGAGTGCACAGAAGATTTAAGCTTCGTAAACTGTAAGAAACTTATAATAGTATACTGAGCAAATGCTTTCAAAAGTTAGTAACTATTATAAAGTAGCTAAACAATAACAGTGTGTGATTCATAGTGCGTTAAGTGCTAATTTTGACGCTATAATTGGTGCTATAACCATGAAACCTAATTGTTTTACCTGATCTTTCGTAAGCATTGTTGATAGCGTCAACATTGTCGTCGGCAATGACGTTGAGATCGAAGTTGTCGGCATAGTCCACGAGTTGTATCGGATCGAGCTCAATGCTTGGTCGCCTCTCCGGCAACGGCATACCGGGTCAGCGACGTCCCACAACAAACTGACGGACGCTGGGCGTCGCTGGAATACCTCGACCTTTTAACGCGCCACGTCTTTACACAATTTGCGAACCGTATCGCTCCAATTACAATGGCATTTTACTACCGAAAGGTTGTACGATCAATGGATACATGTTAATATAACGGTATTTCAGTGGCGATGCCAAACTAAAGACTGCTCTAGAAAGAGGTTATTGTTGTATTGTATTTGTGGGGGAGGTATCACTTTGATATGAAGTTGACAGGACGCACCTTCCATCCCCTTAATACGGACACTGAACGCTTCTGCACGAGTCACGCTATTTCTGGGTGAGGGCCACGCGTTAATAGTACGCCCTTGACTAAATACGGCCCTGTTCTTGGGCTCTTCGTCCTGCGCTTAAACCTTCATCACATGTGAATCAGTCGTTTATATAAAAATATCGCGGGACATGTCACAACTTTTGATAAAAATAATATTAGATTTATCTGGGATATCAAATAAAATGCAATTATAGAAGGGATTCAGCCAATGAACTGTTGTATTTGTAAACAATCTTCGAGATTACTACATTTTTTACCCGCGGGATAAAAACTATGAGATAGTAGAATACATTTTAAATGAACCCGCTGAACACAACAGGACTAGTCTACGTATTTTAGTTCAGGGAGAACGGAACGAAAACGAAATAATAATACTAACAGTAATTTTTTAAAGACTGTAAGCGAAAATAGGAACTAATTTAGTTTTTATGTTCAAGAACGAAAACGAAATGCATAATATTTAATACCTTTCTAATTGGTTTAACTTAATGTTCTTCAATTTAGTCTGATTAATAGATTAATAAGATGAGAGAATTAATTTTTAGAGAAGAGTTTTTTGACAAAAATTCATTTTCTTTTATTATTAAAATAATCCTTGTCCTTTATTTATTTTCCAAAAAATCAAATATATTATTATGATTTAAAACTAATCATTTAACAGTTTGCCCCGATACGTAAAGGTAAAAATAAATATTTGTCTCATGAACATTACTCCTTTAGTTGCAACATAGTACTAAATTACATTTTAATGTTACTAAAAATAAGCAATAAATGTCATATATATTACGGTGATTAAATTTTATGAAACAATACAATTTTATTTAACATCTTATATACGTTCTCCCGCAGGTAGAACTTAATATACGCAAAAAACTATGATTTTTTTTTAAATGCGTGTACTTTCGGTTTTTACTATTCGCCACATACTCGCACTAAATACAGTTTATCTTTTTTACCGACTTGTTAGGTCTAGATTTTAGTAATAAATAATGTGTAACGTGTGGAAATGTTTGGCATGTTGAAGCAGAAACAAAAACTGTTTACTAGTCATTTTTGACATTTTATTTATTTGAGGTTGTTTATTTCAATGTTTTTTGCTTGCTATTTTATAAAATAATTTAATAATTAAACAAGATTTATTTTTAAGAATAAATTTGTAGTGTAGAACAACGTTTCCCAACTTTTTTTCATGGCGGACCAGCAAGCGTCCTAGAAAAAATTCGCGGACCGGCAAGTTTAGAAAGTAATGTGTATCGCAAAAGTTTTGTAGTTTATATTGCATTGATTAAGAACACAACAAAAAAACAACAACAAAAAAATCACAATTAGTGAAAAAATAAACAAATTATTACTTAAGCAATTAACAGATTAAGGACCGAGATTTTCATCTCAAAACTAAGTGGGTTATAACTTATTAGGCGAATAGTCGCATAGTAAAAAAAAAAATCTCGCGGACCGGCGATTGGGAAACTAGTGTAGAACGTTATGTGAGTAGATCTATAGGCTATTCCAAACGTTTAAGCGGAACTAGATTTTGAAATCTATTTATTTTTATCATTTGGTCATTTTGTTTAAACTTTGTAAATCATACTTACATTGCAAATGTTAGGTTAAACTGATTGTCATTATAAAATGTCATTTTCATTACATTTTTGTGTCATGGTTAATACAAATTTCCTTTTTTTTTGTCTTCAAAAAATGTAAATTGTATTATATGTTATTTTTTTTTACAATAAATGTCACTCGTTTCCAGGGATCAGTGTTGCAATTTTAAATTTTCATATACCAACATGAAACATAAAATAATGTAAGCAAGTTCCCTTCTCTTGACAACGCAAAATAACGAAAACAGCCTATATAACATGTTTCTTTGGTTTAAGCGAAACTAGATTTTGAATTCTAGTTACTATTACAGATTAAGTGAGACTTTTGATCGTTTTGTTTAGCAAAAGCATACTTAAATCCCTAAACAGGGAGAGCATGACAACTTAGTAAAATGAAAATTCCAGTTAGTTCCGCTTAAACATTTGGAATAGCCTATACCAGCGGTTCCCAAACTTTTTTGACCGCGACCCGGTACGAGGTTTTTAAAATTTTTCGCAACCCACCTTATGAAAAAAAAAAAAACATTTATTTACAAAACAAATTTTATTTTTTAATAAATATCAAGTTCATACACAAAAATTGCACAATAATTATATGAAAAAAAATATATTAATAATTAAAAAATTAACAATTATATTCATTTACAAAAGTTTATTATATGAAGTAAACTTTGTTTCACATATTTTGTCCTTAGGGCGAAGGGTGATGTTGTTTGTCATCACATAAAAATTTCAAATTAGGAGGTAACGATGCTAATTTTATTCTCAAATTAGGTTCGACATCCAATCTGTTTCGATACTTATTTTTTAAGTACACTAAGGCTAGGGTTACACTGTATCCGTGCGTGCGGTAACGAGCGTTTACACTGAACGTCCTTCTCCTGATCCGATGATGAGTGGTTTCAGTATATACGTGCGACTTGCGTGCGGTTTCATTCAAATTAAACTTAAAATTTTTTTATTTTAAATATCTGTTACTGAACTGCAAAAACATATAAAACAACATTATTTATAGTAATAAAACAAATATTATTGTCCGAAGTACTTTTTCATCTGGATGAATAATTTTTGATGAGAGAAATTAATTTTTTGTTGATTTTTTCGGACAGGAACAAACATATTTGTTTCTGTAGACGTCCAACGAAATGAAGAAAACAAAATAAATAAATAAACAGATAAATAACAAAATAAAAAATCCCCATTGTTATGCAGCAGCATATTAATAATTCTATTCTTCTTCTAATTTTGTAAAAAAAAGTCTTTGGATCAAAACTCATATTTTTGGCCTGCTGGACGCATAAAAAAACAAACATGTTTGTGCGTCGACGCAAGTTACCGCAAGTTACATGCATGTACTGCAACCTTGCTCATTTAACTTGTGTGTTTGTTTTGTTGTCAGTTTCCGTGCGTTCAAAAAATCGCACGTGTCCGCATCCAATGTAACTGCACACTAAGGCTGAGAACACAGCTTCACTCGTATAACTGGTGACAAAAGATATTAGAAATTGTATCGCTTTTTCGCTTACGCTTGGATACTCTTTTTGACAGCGCAACCAAAAATTAATTAGTGCGGTACAGTTTGAAACACTTTTTTAAGATCGGTGTCGCATGAAATTTCAATTAAATTATCAACTTCTTGCTCACTAAGATGCTAAGGAAGAGGTGTTTACTCTTCCTTTTCAATTTTGACAGAAAATGGTTCTTTAATCGACATATTATTTGAAGGAATATCTGGAAAGTAGTGTTTAAAATTATTTATTAGCTCTGAAAGATGTTCTTGAATTGAAAATGATAGTGTTTCTAGATGTAAATCTTCTTCATCATAGTTCTCATAGGTGTCAATAAATTTATGTAATGTTTCAAAAGATTTAAAATTTCCTTTCGAAAGTCGTTGTTTCCACACAGTCATTTTTTTAATTATTGCATCGATTTTTTCCGTTACTTTGAAAATATTTAAACCAAAGCCTTGTAAATTTAAATTCAATTAATTGAATGTAGCAAATATTTCACACAAATAAGCTACTTTTATTAACCACTCCAAATCGTGGAATCTATCCTTAAATGGAAAAACAGCATCTTTTTTAGATGGTGGGTGTTCATTCAGAAATACCAAAATTTCGTCTTTAAGCTCAAATAGACGAGGTGCGAGCAGTAAAGCAGTAGCTTTATAGTAATAAAGAGTAATAAAGTAGTAATCTATATATATAAAATCGTAACTAAGCTACCTACTCATAATCAACGCCCAGCCCAAACCACTGAACCTACAATCATGAAATTCGGCGAGTATATTCCCTCCATGATGTAAGAACCCACTAAGAACGGATTTTTCGAAACTCGTCCTTTAAGTGGGTGAAAAGGGGGTTAAAAGGGGTAAAATATGGCTTCATGGTTTCCTTAATATCTCTTAGGTCCAATAAGATATCGACTTGGTTTTTGCTTACAAAGATTACTCATGTAAATATTAAAAAACTTATTTCAGGATTTTGTTCTAATTGACCCCTAAAGGGGTGAATCTACAATCAGGGTGAATTATAGAACCCTTCGCATCTTCTGTGTTTTTTGTATTATTACATTCCTTTTTGGCATATAGGTATCTTTTTAGAAAATTTAGAAAGTGTTTTGACCGTTTTTTTAAATTTCACCCCTAAACGGGTAATTTGGTATTTTATATTCGATAGAATTTCGTCTAGACAGAGAAACATAAAATTCGGGGAGTATATCCTTTTTATGACTTAACAACCCCCTAAGAAATGATTTTTGGAAATTCAACCCCTAAGGGGTGAAATGGGGTAAAATGTGTTTTCACGGATTCCTCAATATCTCACAGGTCCAATTATATATCGCCTTCATATTTGCTTCTAAATCTTATCCATATAAATGTTGAAAAACTTATTTCAGGATTTTGTCCTATTCATCCCCTAAAAGGGTGAATCTACAATCAGGGAGAATTATAGAACCCGACGTATTTCCTGTGTTTGTTGAGTTATTAAATTCCTATTTGGCATATAGATGTATTTTTAAAATATCTCGATGGTTTTGACAGTTTTTCAAAATTTCACCCCTAAAGAGGTAAAAGGATATTTTTTATTTGATAGAACATCCCTTGGACATAGATACATGATGTTCGCAAAGTATATTCCCTCCATGAGGTAAGCATACACTAAGACGGGATTTTTCGAAATTCAACCCCTAAAGGGTGAAATATAATTTCAAGGATTCTTAAATATCTCTACAGACCAATAAGATATCGTCTTGGTCTTTCTTACAAAGATTACCCATATAAATGTTGAAAAACTTATTTCAGGATTTTGTTCTAACCCACCCCTAAAGTGGTGAATTTCCGAACAGGGTTAATTATACAACCCATCATATTCCCTGTCTTTGTTGAGTTATAAAATTCCTTTTGGCATATAGGTGTCTTCAAAATATCTTGAAATGGTATTGACAGTTTTTAAAATTTCACCCTTAAGGGGTAAATGGGAATTTTGTATTCGATTGAACATCCCTTGGACATAGATAAATAAAATTCGTGAAGTATATTCCCTCCATGACGTAAGCAGCCACTAAGACGGAATTTTTCGAAATTCCACCCCTAAGAAGTGAAAAGGGGTGAAATGTGATTTCAAAGATTCCTCAATACCTCTTAGGACCAATAAGATATCGTCTTGGATTTTGCTTACAATGATTACCCATACGAAAAACTTATTTCAGGATGTTGGCCGAATCAACCCCTATAGGGGTCTACAGTCGGGGTGAATTATACAACCCTTCGTATTTCCTGTGTTTATTGAGTTATAACAATCCTTTTTTGGCATATCGGTGTCTTTTTAAAATATCTCGAAATGGTTTTGCAGTTTTTAAAAGTTTCAGCCCTAAAGGGGTAAATGGGTATTTTTTACTCGATAGAATGTCCTCTGGACAAGATACATGAAATTCGTAAAGTATATTCTCTGTATGACGTAAGTTCCCACTAAGACGGTATTTTTCAAAATTCAACCCCTAAGGGCTGAAATGTGATATCAAGGATTCCTTAATATCTCTTAGTACCAATAAGACATCGACTTGGCTTTTGCTTATAAAGATTAACCATACAAATGTCGAAAATTTTATTTCTGGATTCTTTCCTAATCAACCCCTAAAGGGGTAAATCTATAATCGGGGTGAATTATACAACCCGTCGTATTTCCTGTGTTTATTAAGTTATAACATTCATTTTATAACTTAAAAGTTACCCGTGCACATGTTTAGAAACATACTACGAATTTTACACTAATGAACCTCTAACGGGGTGAATCTACACCTGAGGAGAGAGTCAGCAATGTGATCTATAAAGAATCATGACTTACAATAATTGCACGATGATGGCAAACCGTCAATAAACCGTAGCGAAGCACGGGTACTCAGCTAGTAAAGAGTATAGTATAGTAATAAAGAATATAGTATAGTAATAAAGAGCACAAATACACACTATTCTAGTGACTAACTGACGTAAAAAAATATATGTACCAAAAAAAAAAAAATTATTTGTGTTTTTACAATTTTTTTTGCGACCCGGCAAAATTTTTCTGCGAACCGGTGCCGGGTCGCGACCCGCACTTTGGGAAACGCTGGCCTATACGTTCCAAATTTATGCAGACATACGTGATTTATTCTAGGCGTACTTTGATGTCTTTTTTTAATCACTCAGTATTATAAAGTTCCATTTTGTATAATTAAAAATCAAAAACATGGAGCTAGGCCCTGTTGCACCATTCTACTTTGCAACTTTGCACTGTTTACTTTATAAAATATGTAAGTTTTTACCTGTCACTTTACATTTATGATGGCATTTTTTTTTTATCCATATAAAATATATAATAGGTCATTTTAATCACATGACCTGTAACATATCAAAATGTCAGAGGTAAGACAAACAAACAAGTTGTTTAGAACGTGCGACATATGCGTGTAGAGTTTTATGTGATTTTTGTGAGTTGTGCATAAAAATTTAGTGAACCATATTGCTATATTGTGATAGTATATTAACACATTAAAAGCGGGGGATCTTGACGAAAGTAAGCTAGGTAACGCGGCGACCGCCCCGCCTCGTTTTTCGTCCTAGAGCGGGCGATATTTTGTGTAATCATAAAAAAATTTAGACTTAAAAAAGTTTATTTAAACTCTTAAAACTATAAGAAATATTAAAAAAGAACTAATAGTCTGGTGCCTACGTCGAAAGATACTGCACTTGATGATAATGGATTGCCATTTGGAACACGTGTTCCTTATAAAAATTAAATCATTTTGACCCGCAGCACCTATTTGTGAATCGAGGCAAATTCAAGATGGCGGCGAAACTAGCGCGCCAATTACGATAACTATAACTAATTTTTATGATACAGCAAAATAGCTAAATACATATTTGTACAATGGACCTTCAGCTACAATTTGCCGCATCGTACGCGAATTTCCGTCACTTAGTTTACAAGATACCATCCATAATTCATTCTCAGACGCAAAAAAATGATTTCCGAAATGGCTAACGAATTTCGTATGATATGGCTTGTTTTCTATTAACTTGATGCCGTAGATTACGAATCTGTTATCAAAATGGCGAAAATTTAAAATTTTGATAGATTTTTTTCCCAAATTCGAGACTTGTTGATATTCTCTATCACTGCAAATCTGCGTATATTAATATTTTGTTTCAATTCTTCCTAAATCTGTAGGGCATATCCTTGGCTACAAGAATATGTGCGGAATTTTACTCTGCGGGGCGCCAAAATTAAGGTAGCGGCCGAAATGTGTAAAATCTTAACTTCGTATTATTTTGACACTTTTTATATCGTTTTCGACCAAATCGGACCTGTAAATTACAAAAATTAAATAAAAAATGGCATATGACCTGTTATTATTCGGATTTTGCCCGAAATGAAATAAAAAAAATCACATATCCGGCCGGAACGGCTGTAAACTATGACATTTAAGTAAGATACTCCATGCATATACGGAATGCATCAATTTGCTTAGGTTTGTTCGCAGCACCTGGTCTCAAATGAAGACGCTTTCGAAATAACGCTCGAAAATCGAATTTTGCTATTTACATCAAATTTGTTGAGTTGTATATCAATTTCAGGTATATTGAAGTCGTAGATTTCGAAAATTGAGTTAATTTAAAGATTTGCTACACATAAGATTGCATTTTGCCCGAAAAAAAAAAAATAATTACATGTATTATTTACATAGCAGTGAGATTCATTACACGACAGTGAAGTGTCTCTCCATCCAAAAGAGTAGTATATAGCAGTTCTGACAAAATAATATAGATTACTACACACTTAATACGATTCTAATGGTGGCCGAAAACTATTCTTTCGAAAATGGTTAAAATATTTTCTAATATTTTTACCAGTTATTAGGACAACATTTTAATGTGTTGATAGTTCCTTTATGTTTGCTAATAATATTGACTTCCAGTCCTACCTTACAAAATAATTTATATTTGTTTACAAATCAAAGTCAAAGGCCTCACTAATTGGGTGGGCCTATGTAAAGATAAAATTCTAGTGAGATAGAGTATGTCCATTCATGCCATCAAATGTACTGATTATTGCCGTTATTAATTTTAATTTAGGTTTATTTTAAATTTTTAAAGGGGTAAAATATTTCAAAATTATATTTTTAAAAACTACGCCTATGAAAACGCCAAGTCAAGTTAGGGGCTAATTACGTCCGTTCCCTAATAATTAAAAATTACTTATTATTTCTTAAATTAAAGTTTATTTAAAATGTTTCTTCAATTAATTACGCAAAATAATGTTTAACAACAGGTTTCGACTTCGATTTAGACTAGTGTTGAACAAGAATTCATCGAATATCTTCATTTTGTATAGAATTAAGTAGTAGAGGAAGTCAGTATTATTGGTACATATAGAGGATATATCAACACATTAAAATGTTGTCTTGATAACTGTTAAAAATATTAGAAAATATTTTAACCATTTTCGAAAGAATAGTTTTCGGCCACCATTAGAATCATATTAAGTGTGTAGTAATCTATATTATTTTGTCAGAACTGCTATATACTGCTTTTTTGGATGGAGAGACACTCCACTTCCGTGTAATGAATCTCATTGCTATGTAAAGAATACATGTAATTATTTTTTTCGGGCAAAATAAAATATTTTGTGTAGCAAATCTTTAAATTAACTTCATTTTCGAAATCTGCGACTTCAATATACCCGAAATTGATATACAACTCAACAAATTTGATGTAAATAGCAAAATTCGATTTTCGAGCGTTATTTCGAAAGCGGCTTCATTTGAGACTAGGTGCTGCGAACAAACCTAAGCAAATTGATGCATTCCGTATATGCATGGTGTATCTTACTTAAATGTCATAATTTACAGCCGTTCCGGCCAGATATGTAATTTTTTTTATTTCATTTCGGGCAAAATCCGAATAATAGCAAGTCATATGCCATTTTTTATTTAATTTTTGTAATTTACAGGTCCGATTTAGTCGAAAACGATATAAAGAGTGTCAAACTAATACGAAATTAAGATTTTACACATTTCGGCCGCTACCTTAATTTTGGCGCCTCGTAGAGGCGCCAAATTCCGCACATATTCTTGTAGCCAAGGATATGCCCTACAGATTTAGGAAGAATTGAAACAAAATATTAATATACGCAGATTTGCAGTGATAGAGAATGTCAACATGTCTCGAATTTGGAAAAAAAATCTATCATAATTTTTAATTCTCGCCATTTTGATAACAGATTCGTAATCTACGGCATTAAATTAATAGAAAACGAGCCATATCATATGAAATTCGTTAGCCATTTCGGAAATCACTTTTTTGCGTCTGAGAATGAATTATGGACGGTATCTTGTAAACTAAGTAACGGAAATTCGCGTACGACGCGGCAAATTGTAGCTAAAGGTCCATTGTACAAATATGTGTTTAGCTATTTTGCTGTATCATAAAAATTAGTTATAGTTATCGTAATTGGCGCGCTAGTTTCGCCGCCATCTTGAATTTGCCTCGATTCACAAATAGGTGCTGCGGGTCAAAATGATTTAAATTTTATAAGGAACACGTTTGCCAAATGGCATTCCATTATCATTAAGTGCAGTATCAACGTAAAATATGGTGCGTAGGCACTAGACTATAAACACTAATTACAAAAAATGTTTTAAAGTACATATTATGAGAGGAATCTAGTATTTTTTATGAGTGTGATAATGTTGATAACACTCACCACGGTGAAGAGGTGCATTGCAAAACTCGCATTTGAAGCAAGTCAACTTTCTTTTTTTATGTGCTGCACAAACTACGCAGTTTCGTTGGGCATATAGCTTTTTGCCTTTATTTTCTATCCGAATTAATTTGTGCTTTTTGATGTCTAGCGAAAGACGTCCAGGCAATTTTATATTGTGGAGTCCGTGGTGCCGAGTTCGATGTATCAGGTTGTGGCTCTTCAATGTCCGCCTTTAAGGTACAGTCGAGATAAATCGTATTACTACGACTCCCGCCTTTAAGCTACAGTCGAGATAAATCGTAGTACTACGACTCCCGCCTTTAACGTGTTAATTATATTCAGTCTAGAAGTTGCAAAATGTAGTTGAAAAACAGCCATTTTTGTAAATTTATCGTTTTAATTTATCTCAAGTACCCCTACTTGGAATAACATTGGAAGTATTTTACAGTTGGAGTAAATAATAGACATGAGTGTATATTTTACAAAATTGGAAGGGGATGTTAGGGATTGATATTTCCAAAAAATTAACTACATAAACAATTTTGATCCGTATTATTTATGGGATAACAATTTTGAATTTAATTCGGAAAACATACCACCAATCACAAATATGGATATTGTGACCTATTTAGTGTTAATACACTATTGTGACAATTTTTTATTTAATAAGATTTTAAATATTATTTGTAATAATAATAATTTAAAAGACCTACCGATGTAGACGAAACATTTTTTTAGTTGTACGATGAGCAACACGAGACTGACGCTCAGTATCTTCTGCTTTTTTTATTAAATGATGCCCCTGTGTAGCCAAGATTGAAACATGGTACCCAGTCTGGATTATTCATATCTTAAGTGTTAGACGGTTTTCCTACAGTAGTTTTAAATAATTCAAGTTAGACTTTTTCTTATTAATTTATTAACTAAGTAAATTAAATTTGTAGGCACTGTAGCTGGCATCTTTAAGAACTTAAGGTCATCTTGAGGATCACTCAATACTCAAATATAATTTATTACTGAACCGTGAGGATTATATATGGCACGATTATACTTAAATGACCAGCCTAGACATATGTCCCAGTCGATAGTCCCAGTTCGCCCCTGTTCATAATTCTGCCTTTTTAATCGAAAGTTTGTTATCTTATGTTGTAAAATAATTGCTTCCTCTATGGTTAAATAGTGTTTGTAATATGAGATTATTTGTTTAGCAATATCCCGGGCATTATTATTTTTCCTCTACTACAGTGATTTTCAAACTTTTCATTACCACAAATTGGTATAAATCAATATTAATCAAATTTTAAAATATATACCTAGTATTTATATTGTTGCACTGTATTATTCAAAATGCCGTCCCTTCGCCATCACACAGGGCTTTAAACGTGACGGCCAAAGATCAATGGCAGTACTCACTATATCCATTGGAAAATTGGCCACTGTTTTCTTAAATACTTCAATTGCTTCAACATCGGAAAAGTCTAGGGATATTTAAAAAAATATGAAAATATATTGCTTATTGTACATTTAATAATTGACAAATTTTATTCAGTACATGATCCGTAGGTTGATCACATGTTTCATTTTAATTCGATTTAAATCGTTTATATTAATAATTGCAGTGACATTATTTTTTAATAATGGAGCGACAGCATTTAACTGTCCACGAGATGAATCGTGCGGTGGGACTTCTCCAAGCTGGCTTCAGGCAAACTGATGTACCTAGCGGATAGGAGTTTCTCAAAGTGTCATCAGCCGGTTATGGAGGCATTACAGAGAAACAGGGAGTTCGGCCGAACAACATCCAGGACGTGGTGGCTGTACAACAGCAGGTCAAAACAGATTTTTGGTTTTAAATGCTCGAAGACAACCTACTATTACAGCACCCGTAAGAGAGTTACAGCGAGCGCATAACTTAACCGTTAGTCGCGATACTGTAATAAATCATCTCCACGAAGCTAATATTCTATCTCGACAACCAATCAGATGTCAACCCCTCTCTAGAAGGAATCGCAGAGCAAGATTAGAAATGTAACCAGATTCTCGTCGAACAAGGGTATGGAAAAGATCCGGTAATTTGGAACGTTTGAGGCACGTCCAAGAAGTTCACAGTTACAGAGGTGCTACTGTTATGGCATAGGGCGGGATAATCATTGGCGGTAGAGCTGATGTCGTTTATTCCAGTGAATTTTTAACAGCACAACAATATTTGGATAATATCCTTCAACCTATGGTGTGTTCATTTCGTGGTGCTGTTGGTGAACATTTCATCTTGCCCAGGATAATACTCGACCACATGTTGCGCGAATTATAACGAACTGGCTGGATAACGAAGGTACTGATGCGATACAATGGCCAGCACAGTCACCGGATCTAAATCCGATTGAATATGTGTGGGACATGCTTAAGAGAAAAATTACTCCATATATGGATAACATCCACAATAATTTTAGATTCAGAGAGCTTCTAAGAGCAGAATGAATCGCAGATTATTAATTTAATCGCAGTTATTTCCCAATGCTATCACAGCTTTACAAATTTTACTAACCCTACCTGTTTCAGTGGCAATAGGTGAGCGCACGTTTTCAAAACTCAGACTTATAAAAAACTATTTACGTTCCAGTTTAAGCCAGGAAAATTTAAATGGACTGGCCATCATATCAATAGAACATAAAATAGCCGAAAGTATTGATACTGAAGAAATAAGAAAAGAATTTGCTACCTTAAAAGCCAGACGGGTCCCAATGAGTTAGAATGCCAAAGACTTAATTGAAGTTTAATGTAGTTAATTTTGTTGTTTTGTTATAAGCATTGATTATTTTGTAAAATTTTTCATTTTGTTAAGTAGAGAATAATAAATAAAAAGAAAAATAACAATTGTTTTTTTTTTTTTTTTTGTTAGGCGCCAAATTGCCTGTACACACAAGAAAAATTTGACGAGCCGGCCCTGATGGCAACGTAGTTGCTTGCAAAATGCAAAGAGCAAAATAAAATGGTGCAACCGGGCCCAGGTATACAGCAATAATAAAGGACAGAAAACACTTCAGAGTTGTATTATTTCAAGATTCAATGATATGAACAAGCTCAAATTTTTCGTGTACACACTAACCCGAGTCTATTTACAAGATAAGTATTGCAGTTAATTAAATTAAAACTTCCATACTAAAATAAACATGAGTAAATGAAATTGAACAAATAAATTATTTTCTAACTAGCAGAAATACCTTTTGTTTCGAAGAATTATTAGAAAACAGGTCAAGCACTGTATACATTTTAATTAAGTACTGCGTGGAATGGATGCATGACAACTACTGCTTTACAACTTTCATTTTCCCATAAACGTTCACTTCCAATTACGTGTCTTTCAACTAATAAAACTGAAACACTACCCAACGTGTCAGCTCTGTAATTGCTCAAGGGTTAGTAGTTAATCAACAGTATTAAAATTCTTTCAAAATTTAAAACATAATATAAAAAGAAGTAAAGTATTTGAAGACAAACAAACATGTCCTTCAAAAAATAAGATAAAATAAGATGTTACAAATATTTAGACCGGATGCCACAAATGAGAAATGTCACGATTGTCACCATAGAACTTATCTTTAGATTAGACCAACTTTAGAACGAAAGGAAAATCAAATCCGGCAAGTCAAGGCCCAGATAATGGATGTATGTAACTAAAGAACCTATAAGACTATCGAAAATTGTATATGTTAAATAGTTTAAATATCGAGGAAGGCAAGGGGGAAAGATGGGCGACAGAACTGGAGGCAAGAAGGAAGGAGATATGTGAGAGAAGGAGAATAGAAAGAAAGAATTTTTTCACAGGACACAGGACACAGGAAGAAGATTTGTTCTTCTTCCTGTGTCCCTACACAGGAAGAACAAATAAATGAAATAAAAAATATTCTAATACCTTCACTATATGTTTTTCATTTCTTTGTAATTATGTGTTAATAGTTTGTAATTGTTAATACCCTAAACTCCGCCAGGCCTAGGGGAAATAAAGAATATATAGTATACAAAAATATCTGAATCATAATTTAAATGGTGTATTTTAGTTTTTGTATTTGTATTTATATTATGTATTGTAATATTATATAATATTATCACATATCTAGGACAAATTATATCATTCCAAAGTAGATGAAGAATTCTCGTGCCATTGATGTCAAAAGCTTAAATATAAAGTTTCATAAAAATCATTTTAGCCCAATTTGCTCTGCACGTGTACACAGACCAACAAACAGACAGACGGACGGGCGGACGGACGGACGGACGGACAGACGGGCAGACAGACAGAGAGACAGACATCATGCTAAAATTGCTTTGTTTTGCAATTTGCAATTACAAAACATGCATTTTGTATGTATGCAGGTACGTTTCCACGGTTATCGTAAATTATAAATACACATTATGAAATTGTCAACGTAAAATAATACGTTATTGTCTTTTACAATAATAACTAGAATGCTGCTAGAATGTATTTTATATAAGTACTTTGTGATGGCGGTCGGTCCTGTGGTGGCCACAGCTGCTTTTTTATTTAGCAACTGATGGCCATTAACCAATGTAGCTTTATTTTTTGATAAATTAATAAATTTTATAACAAATACAAACATCAATTCCATGATCGGGATTCGAACTCGAGCCCTCACTATACAATACTGGCCTTAACACACTACTCACCGGCGAAGTTTTATCCAAACTAACGCTAAAGACCAGTAAGTTTTGATAGTGTCAGGTACACATTAATTTACAAAAACTGACATAATAATCAAAATCTTTTCACAAGTTAAAAAAACTGTCTTGCTAACTTACACTACTATGAAAAATAAATAACTTGATATCAATAATAATAATTCATTAAACTATTTTTAGATGAACGGTTACACATAGAAAATTAAAACTAAATAAAAACACATACACTCACCAATATTGTTTATTAAAAATAGTTTATCATCTGAGTATCTTCGATTTGTCTTAATATAAGTTCGAGTTAAATAAATACATAACTTAAGTAACACAACTGTTGCGTAAAATGATTTAGGCATTATGTAAAAATATGAGTATATTACAGAGTATTTCAGTCAAATATTAAATAAGTTATCGCGTCTCTATCAGACTGGGACTAGAAAATAAATAACGGGCAGTCCTATTTGCGTCACTACATAACCACAAACCACAATCAAAATTATAATAAGTGCGTATTTTATGTATTTCCACCATCCACCGTACATTCCCTTTAACCTGGACGATTTTAAATGCTGGACTAAAGAACCAGCACTTAATGAATTGGAAGGTATCAATATGCTTGACAGGTGTATCAACGAGCACAAACAAATATTAAAGAGCAACATGGAACATAAACGAAAGCTATCCATTCCTTGTCGGTACTTCAAATAAAATTGTTCGATAAGCACGTAACCAGAAAAAAAAACTACTCATCATCAGTTCTGGCTCGACCTTTCCTGGGTCTGAGATTTTACAACGCTTATTTTCTACAAACCATACTACGAAATTTTCAGCAACAAGACAGTGTCACTATAAAACCAGAACTGGCCAATAACTCTCTTATTTTAAAATATGTTACTTTTAACCTCGAAAACTTTAATCTTAATACCAATTTAGACAGGCCTGCGCCGTACATAAGTGCAAGGTTGTGCGGCGCACAAGGCGCCGAGGCACCAGAGGCGCCAAAACTCCAAGAAAAAGATAGATCCAATTCTATCTCAATTATAAATAAACAAAAAAACGTTCCTTACAATAAATAGTGTGTACTTTTATTACCCTCCCAGTGATACGGTATATCTAAGGTATATCTATACGGTATATCTATACGGGGAATCCCCAATGTGTATATTTTTATGATAGGCTCGGAATAACGTGACGGCCACACCTCTACCCAAGACAAATCGGGGAAGTCTCGATTTATATATTGTTTCTTTGGTCGGTCTGTTTTTATGTTTTACAGTTTTGAATGATTTTTATTTTCGAACTTTCGTCGGTTCAGTAACCGCGTAATAGTACGTAGTATGGAATATCGACGCTCTGTGTATAAGATAAAAGATTTATGGGTTAATGCTAAATAAATAGCTCCAATTTGATTATGAATATGACGATGAACCAATGTACGAGTTGATTATTTTTTTCAATGTCTAGATGAAATTATCACATAAATAGATGAACGATTCCAAACTATTTCTTATTATTTCATCAGTTTCGAGTTTTTGTGGAATATTGATAAATTTAAAAATTGTTCTGAAAAAGAACAATTAGAATTATGCCAAAATGTCGAAAATATATTAAACGATGAAAATCTCAACGAGCGAGATATTATCTATTGCTGTAGAGCTCGTTCAAGAATTACAATTTTTATTAAATTTAGATGAAGAAATTATTAAGTCTCCAGAAGAAACTTTAAATTATGTAACCCTTAACAACCTAACGAATTTGTTTCCTAAAACAAGTATAATACTTCGTATTTTATTAACAATGCAGGTTTCTGTTGCGACTGCAAATCGTTAATTTTCAAAACTCAAAATAATAAAAAAATATTTGATATCAACTATAAGGCAAAATCGACTAAAGTAACCTTGCTAACCATCTCAATAGAACCGGATCTATTAAGGGACCCCCCCCCCTCCCGAGTCACCACTTTTCAATTTTATATTCTAAACCCTTATGCTTTTCTGTGTTCTCATTTATTTATTTTTATATTTGTTTATTTTATATTATAATTATTTTTATTGTCTATTTTATATGTGCTACCAAATGTTAAACAAATTTTACTTCACGTGGATTTACTCGTTTCAAGTTTGCATTAAGGTCTCTCGCAACACTGAAGTTCCTCCGTTTCCCACGGAAAGGATAAGCAGGAGCACTAAGAGAGAGTCCGGGCTTTGTTAAAACAATAATTCCGGACCCGGGAAAATAATAATTTTGCCTCACCCCCCGGAAAACGATAATTACGGACCCGATGACATAAAAAACTGCGCGTAGATAGAAATTGTACTCTATGTTTTCTGTAATATAATACACAAGATATGTTTACGTGACGTGCTCATTTTCCACGCGGAAGCTACCTATAGAAACGCCACAATGGGGCCCAAAAACTAATAACTGATTACAGCTTAATACATAGGCAAAGTATGCAGTCAAATCGGGTCAGCCCCGGTCCTATAGACATTATTATTTCAATAATTGTTACGTAAACTATGAGATTAACTATGACAGATGATTCTGTATCCGGTTGGATGTGTGCACAGGGAAAAAATTACTAATAATAGAGTAATTTTATAAAAAAGAAGTCATTAATCAATTTATCAATGATCGCAAGCGTGATTTATACATATTTATGAAAATTTATTTAATAAATTACTTAGTAGATATTTACTTTAAGCTTTATTATTTTAAAATATGCTTATGTATTTTAACTCCTTTGAAAAAAAATCTGCGGGCAGCCATGGAAGGAGTAGGATGTATCTACTATTTGAATGGTGCAATACATCAACCTTTTTTCCTTATGATTATAACATACGTAGAAATAAGGAAGTACATATTCGAAGTATAGATTCGCCAAATGTAACCCTAGTATACGAATCTACCTTTTTAAAACATACTGTGCTAATTTTTATACCGCACCTCTCTGGATACATCATAGCAACAGCTGTTTCCGTAGACTCGTTACTTGCTACAATAATGCAAGTAACCTTATTAACAATCTACCGAAATATTGTAGCGCTACTAGTATGTTAGTTAATGGGTCATTCCATGTCAAGTGGTCTAGGGCTCCCCGCGCGACCATTTCAGATTTGGCTGAAATTTTGTGTGGAGGACTCCCTATGTCCCAAACAAACTTTGGTAAAATTTTAGGTTCGCCGGCGGAATATTTGTGGAGCTATAGCCCTTTGTTTGACCCCATACTGGAACCCGCGACAGTACGACAGCGAGATTTCAACAACTTTGAGTTCCAATATCTCATTCACAAGCATTTCAAAATGCACGAAATTTTGCCAACTTGTACAACTTTATGGGCTTTATTCAATGATATTAATTAAACTTTTTATATGTTGCACCCAAAAAGTGTAAAGTGGTTCAAAGTTGGCCAAAAATTTTACGGTTCAGAAAAAAATGTAAAGTTTAGTTTTCTACAGCTATGGCTGTAGTTAAGCTACAGTCGTGATACTTTGCACATAGTGTCTCTGTATAACTCTCTTTTCAAATGTTTGGTTTTAACTTTCTAGCTACTCTTGTTAGATTACAAATTTAGTGTAAAGTTTGCGATTTGTGTAAAGTAGCCAAAAATAGGGTATTTTCAAACCGATTTTGCGGAAAAGAGTCACCCAGAAACTTTTTGAAACCTACTCCATTAAAAAGAGCATATTTTAGACCCCCTAAAAAAGTTGGATAGATGTTTCAACGCAGACATATAAGGCCCTAAAACCAGGTGTAAATCAGGGCGTCATTGCCACGCCGATGCTGTATGCTACAACATGCAATTCTCCTTTATCTTTCAAGAGGTCCCTACATAACGTTTTGACTATTTTTAGCATGGTGTCTGTCGGTCTGTCCGTCCGTCCGTCCGTCTCTCTGTCTGTCCGTCCGTCTGTCTGTCTGTGTACACGTGCAGAGCAAATTCGGCTAAAAGGATTTTTATGAAACTACATATTTAAGCTTTTGACATCAATGGCACGAGTTGATCAACTTTTGGTAAAATTCGGTCGACTAGAAATGGGAGTTTCCTCGTGTCGATTTTAAGATTTTTGCGAATATTTAGCAACAGAAAAATATTTCGAAAAAATTTATTTAACAAAAGTTGCTATAAATGCAATAACTAATAACTTTTATTTGAGACGTTTTTTTGATAAAACGAAAAAAAGTTTTTCAAGTCACAATTTTTTCATACTTACATGTTACGTTTCCACGGTCATGATAAATAATATCTCTGTTAGAAAATATTAGGCCAAGTTATTTCTACTCTGCTGCTAGAATGTATTTTATACAAGTACTTTATGATGACGGTCGGTCCTGTGGTGACCACAGCTGACAAGCTGCCAATGAGAATGAATCCGATTTTTTTGCAATTATAAACTATGGCACTTTGATGACAATTTTTGTCCAATAATGCACTCGGAAGCGAAGGAGGAATGTGCCACCGATGTGTCAACACTCATTTTGGAATCAAATTATATAATGATAATGTGCAACGGGCATATAAAGTTTAGGAGACTCTGAAAAATAACCTAGAAATAATATATGACAACCTATAACTGTTCAGGCTAACAAGTATGGCATTAATAAAGCGGAAAATTTGAAGAAAAAAAAAACTGAAAAAATGGCGGTTATGTCATAGGTGATTGCCATAGAAATGTGTTTTAGGTATAGGAGGTTGCCAATGCAATGAGATCGGTACGACAGTAAGACTTGGGTACTTATGCAGTACCTGTATGTAGTATAAAAACAACTAACAATCTGAAAGATAGAAAATTGCATGTTGTAGAATTCAGCATCGGCGTGGCAATGCCGCCCTGTTTTGCACCCTGATTTTAGGGCCTTATATGTCTGCGTTGAAACATCTATCCAACTTTTTTAGGGAGTCTAAAATATGCTCTTTCTAATGGAGTAGGTTTCAAAAAGTTTCTGGGTGACTCTTTTCCGCAAAATCGGTTTGAAAATACCCTATTTTTGGCTACTTTACACAAATCGCAAACTTTACACTAAATTTGTAATCTAACAAGAGTAGCTAGAAAGTTAAAACCAAACATTTGAAAAGAGAGTTATACAGAGACACTATGTGCAAAGTATCACAACTGTAGCTTAACTACAGCCATAGCTGTAGAAAACTAAACTTTACATTTTTTTCTGAACCGTAAAATTTTTGGCCAACTTTGAACCACTTTACACTTTTTGGGTGCAACATATAAAAAGTTTAATAAACATCATTGAATAAAGCCCATAAAGTTGTACAAGTTGGCAAAATTTCGTGCATTTTGAAAAGCTTGTGAATGAGATATTGGAACTCAAAGTTGTTGAAATCTCGCTGTCGTACTGTCGCGGGTTCCAGTATGGGGTCAAACAAAGGGCTATAGCTCCACAAATATTCCGCCGGCGAACCTAAAATTTTACCAAAGTTTGTTTGGGGCATAGGGAGTCCTCCACACAAAATTTCAGCCAAATCCGTGAGGGTCGCGCGGGGCACTTTTTTAAAATTAGACCACTTGACATGGAATGACCCTAATAGTAATGTCAATACGTGTAAATCAGTTGTAAGAATGAATGTGTGTAATTTTAGATCTCGTTTGTACAACTCTGTAAATCCGCTTGTCCGCTCTTGCTTTCGTACGGACTCTTGTCTTCACTAGGTCTTGCGCGACGGCGGTCGGATTTGTACAAACGACATTTCGGCCCGATTCTGTAAAAAGTTACTAGGTTAGTTGCTACTGAGTAACGTTGCTACGAAATAACTTTTATAGTAACTTTCTTATCAATCGCCAAACAATTGGTATTCTCCAAGCATAAGCACAAGCAACGTTCTTATAACAAGTTATATTTAGTAACGTTGCTACAAAGAACCGTGAAGCTAGAAGCTAGAACCGTTTTTAATTGAGTTTGACAGCTATGTTGTGAGTTTCTGAAGTTAAACGAAATATGTTTTATAAACAAAATCAGAAAAAGAATTGCAAACAGATGGAAATTCTGTTGAATTTCCTGGCAAATAACCCGGCCATGGTCGGTGATAGGAGTGTTTAAAAAATAATTGACAGGAACGAGTGGTGGTGCTGTGGTGATGTGCTATGTGGTTACTGTTTTCTATGTGGTGGTGCAAGTTATAGTCCAAATTTAAATGAATTGCGTGAAATACAGTTAAAGAAGTTCGGATAGCCATTGAACAGGCGCGCACTTAAAACATTGATCTGGGAAGGGTCCATTTCGAAAAAATATCTGTAATATAATACAAATGTATTGTTGTGTTTTTATGGAGAGGACTGGGTTTATATATTAATTTAATTTTGATTATAATTTAATTTTTAATAATAAAAAAGGTGATTCTTATTTGCAATCGCTTAGTTTTTATTAAATAAGATTTGATTTTTCAAATCCTTGGGGGAGGGGGTCTGAACTCGTCGACCACCCCCTTGTGTGCGCGGCTTCTATTGACAGTCGTAGTTAATACATTTAAAAAATATTGTACTGTTATACTATTATAAAACAAATGTAAATCAACAAAAATAGAAATTGAAATAAAGAACTCCAAGAATTTTGTGCTATACAGAAAATAAAATAAAAATCCTTCTATAATTATTGTCTCTATGTGCCCTTCATTGTAAAATGCTTGAAATAATTCATTATTAAACAGAAAAATTGCGATTTTTCACAATTTTAACAAGTTATTTTGAAGTTACTAAGTGTAGCAACTGCTTTCTGTTAGTTGTTATCCATAATAACTTTTTTAGCAACTAGTTACTAATTTCATAGTAACTTTTTTCTTACAGAATACGGATTTCGTGAAAGTTGCTAAAAAAGTTACTGACCTTGTATTTAGCAACTTTTATTGTAACTTTTTTGTAGTAACTTGCTTACAGAATTGGGCCGATTATAATGTAATTTGTAAACAATACTGTGATATTTGTTCCTTTATGTTTTATTTTCTATTTTCTTGTTTTGTTTTGTATTATTGTTAATAATGGCTATGCTGTACTAGTAAATAAATTAAAAAAATAAAATGAAATAAATATATATGATTTAATTAATACATATATTAATTATGCCAAATATATAAATACACAAAACATAATAATGATACACAATTATATATAACACTATTTTTATGTCATTCTATTATTTTATAAAACAAAACAACGATAACTTATCTGTTACCTAGGAATGTTGATTGCAGTATGAGATACAGTAAATTTCTTTTATATTTAATTTTTTTAATGGCCTTTGTGCTGCGGTGGCAATTAGCCAATTTTTATTTGTGAAAAATGCCATTCCTGAACGGGATTCAAACCCGAGACCTTAGCAACGCAGAGCACATGTGTTACCACTAGGGATGGGAAAAAAACGTCGATGTATCGAAAAACATCGATGTTTTTTCAACATCGATAGTAAGCGCCGATGTTAACATAGATGTTAATCATCGATGTTTTGCCTTCGATGTACAATCCTAGTTAACATTACGCTACACCGGTCGGCATGAATTTATTTTATCCTGAAATAATGAAATTATTATTATGCCTGGTTTCCCTAGTAACGACAAATTATTTTGACAGCAATGTTGCAAATTAAAAGAAACGCAATTTTACATTGCAGTCAGATTTCAATTACTATAGTAACGATAATACCTATATTGCAGGATAAAAGAAATTCACTGTATGATCTGCTCCAACAAATTCTAATGACAGAAGTCATTTCTTTTAATATGAAATTTACTGGCCATTTATTGTTTCATAGCAACCTGATCCAGCCTAATTTTCTCAACGAGAATACATCTATCCTGGTCTTAACTACCGATTTTGTAGATATCACCAAGAAACTCTTATACCGTCATTCCTGTGTCTGTCTATCTGTATGGTAAAAATTGTGTCAAACGGCTGGACCTAGAGAATTTAAATTTGGCATGGAACTAGTTATTTGCAGAGCCAGCGCTAGACTTTTTGTCGCCACGGGCAAGATTTTGTTTCGGTTTGGTGATAAAAGTAAAAAACAGACTTGTTATACTTGCATTCAACATTTTTGGCGTCTTTCCAAATTTTGCGCTACAGGCATAACGCCGACGTACCATATCTCGATTTTAGTAGAAATTGCAATTACATATTATTTAATAAATAAAATGTATTATTAACACAGTTTCGGCGTCGAATTGCAGTGCATCAAAAATTTCAAAAGGCTGTACAGCAAAACTTTATACAATTTATTAATTATATACCGAGTTTTAACGACCGTTTCATTATACTTTACTATCAAGGCTCTAAATGCTCAATCAACCTGATTTCGTATGTCGGTTTTTTCTAAAATATTAAATTTCCCATAATAGCTTCTAATATGCACTGCACTATAGTGCGTTCAAAGGTAAGTTTGCAGTATAGCTATTATGGCAAATGGGAGCGGTGTTGCCAAATGATGTAAAAGTGTTAAATGTGTCAATTATAATAATATGAAAAACTCGTATGATTTACAAAAATCAACTCTTATAAAACTCAAAATAACACTCAACAAAAACCAATGGCCATTTGTAGAATACTGCGTCTTCACAGATCAGCGCGTTTTAGAGCTGGCAACGTCGACAAGCAAGAAAAGGATAACGTCATTGTGTAAACCCATTAGAGAGTATGAAAAAGAACTACTCCATATGCCCTATACTGCAAACTCACCTTTGAACGCACTATAGTTATGTTTTTTAGCCTTTTCGCGTAAATATTTCAAAATCAACAACACCTTTTTCGATCCATTCTTTATCGATAATAATATCTTTAAAAGTTAAACAAGCGAAACAGAAAAAAACATTTTTCGTTACACTTCCAGAAATTCACTCATTTATTTCATGCATATTTTTATTAAAATATCTTTTTTTTTAATTTAATGGCCTTTGCTACTTTGGCAATTAGCCAGGACAATTTTTATTTTGAGAAAATTTCAATGCCTGAACGGGATTCGAACCCGAGACCTTCGCAGCGCAGAGCACATGTGTTACCACTACGCTACGCCGGTCGGCAAAATATCTTTTAACTTCTTTATTTTCATAGATGTCATATTCATTATAGCTATGAACCAAAGGGACAATCCCAATAGGGAGTATAGAACGACGTTATTCCGAACCATGCTACGCAAGGAGAGTTTACATATAGATATAGGCAGTGTCTTAGGGTAAAATAGATGAATGCACGACAAATGGTAGCACTGCGGTGTGAACTATCGCGCGAATTCAATTGAGCAGAGCGTATAAAAATAAACAAGGCCTTAGGTTTAAAGATTTAAATTAAAAATTAAATAAGAATCTTAACATCTTAAAATAAACTTTATAAAAATTAAACATATAAAAATATAAAAAGATTAATTTTTCTTGGAGGCATTGCCCATTCGCCCTTACATAAAAGCCGCCATTGTTTAATATTCGTATCTTTATCTTAAATACGAACAAAATAGAGAATAATAAAATTATTTTATAATAGCTATCGTATCTCATACCCTTTTCACACTAGATCTTTAAGATCGGATGTTTAAGTGAATGGATCTTTAAACGCTAATGTGAAACCGTACGGCCTCGTCTAAACACGACCGATGTTTAAGACAGAGATCTGCGTCTTAAACTTCGCCCGCATTGCCAACTTAATTCCCATTATAAAAAAATACTCCTTAAATTTGTGCTTCTCTTCTTTTATCTATGTTCAGCTGTTATCATTTTATATATCGAGGTTATGAGAAGATTATTTGCGTTATTATTTAAATAAATATAAAAAATAAACTTCTCCTAACCTCGATATACAAAATAATGACAGAATAAATTCAAACGATATGAAATTATGTTGGCAATACATACTAGCTTTACATGGAGATTTCTTCTTCAAATTAAACATCAAGTGTGAAAGCAAACCGATATTAAACATCGATGAAGTTTAAGTTCAATCGTCTTAAAGATCTAGTGTGAAAAGGGTATCAGACATTATAACAGTGACGTGCGGTCTGGGTACATGTACCTAATAAAATTGCAATATACTGTATAACAAATAATTCAGTTTTTAAGAAAAAAAAAAATGCATTATTAATTATATTTTTTAATTAGATTGAGTAATTTGTACCAACATTATATTGTGTAAATAGTGTAAACGTGTTGAAAATATGTACCTGTGTGTCAATACTATTTTACCTATTATATCAAGTCAGGGCTAGCGGCAGTCATGTCGCTAGCTACTGCTTGTACTCAGTCTGTGTTATACATATAATAATACCCTTTTCACACTAGATCTTTAAAACGAGTGAACTTAAAGTTCACCGATGTTTAACATCGGTATGCTTTCACACTTGATGTTTAAATCTCTGGTGTTGTCATCAGCTACAGTAATTTTGTCCTTAAGTTACCGTCACGAAATTACCAGTTTTGAACTGTCTGCGCAGACGCACATTTTGAATTATTATAAACAATTAAGGATATTTCATTTCATTCTACAATAAAGGCACTACAATAAAGAATATACTACACCTGTATTAACATGTAAGTCGATATATTTTATCTCAATTATTGTAGCTCTGTATTTTATTAAACACATTATTAAAATAAATAATTTTATTATAACAATAAGTATAAACTTCTTATAACGTCGATATAATACAGTATTCTTGTTTATGATAATATAAAATGTTGACAGCACAAATTCAAGGAGTATTTTTTTATAATAGAAATTAAGTTGGCAATGCGTACGAAGTTTAATACGCAGATCTCCGTCTTAAACATCGGTCGTGTTTAGACGAGGCCGTACGGTTTCACATTAGCGTTTAAAGATACATTCACTTAAACATCCGATCTTAAAGATCTAGTGTGAAAAGGGTATGAGCTTCGAATGTATCAGCGTTCAGAGAAATATTGTCCAATATGGTTGCAAGGTTTGTATGCGATCACTAAGACGCTAAGCGACAGCAGAGCAACAGTTCATGTATGTACATTACAAAAGGAAGATATTTTTAATTCTAAGGTAATTACGTTAAAATAATTTTTTATGTTAATAGATTTTTATTTTCTTGATAAATTATGAATCATATTTAAAAAAAGAAGACTGAATTCAGACAATTCTTCGAAATATTTAACTTTTAGATTAAACCCTTCTTCATTAAGTGGAAAATTAATGAAAGGCCGTAATTTTGTTTTGAAAACCATGATCCGAGTCAAAGGTAATAATTTTTCTCCACGACCACAATAGAATTTACGAATTCGAAAACCAATTTTGACTACATAAAGTTAATATTTTAACACAAGAGTTGGAATGTTATTCTAAAGCACTTATCTTCTTATACATGTTGCGTGTATTTCATTCCATCACTTGTTATGGAATAACTATTCCATGCATGTTGTCATTTGTTGTTGTTCACTATAAGGTATGCATTACTCCGCACTGAAAAGTAGTGCAAACGGTATCTATACGCGTAGGGATACATTACAATATTGCAATGTTTACATTAAATAAATGCAACATAACTTCCTATAAAGTACTAAAATAGTGGCCGATGTGCTGCAAATTAAACTAAAATTAAACAAATCATAAATAATAAAATAAGTTTAATTAATTGATTAATTTGTTATGTAATATAAATTAAGAAAAAATGCTTGTTAAAATAATTATTTGTTAAAATACTTTTTTTTCTGGTGGTCGTGTAGAAAGTAGGGTCTGTGACTCGGTTGAAAAAGAAAATTCGATGCTAGTGGAAAATTCGGAGCGCGAGCCGCAGACGAGCGTGAGGAACCACGATCATCGGATTTTCTCATTCCAACCTTGTTACAGAATATACTATTTTAGTCCCAGTTTGTTTAAGATTAACCTCAAATACTAATTTATTACTATTTCTTGTTATTATAATGTCAAGAAAAGGTTCTTGCCATCTTTTTCAATTTAGTGTCAAATATGGAATTAATTTCATTCAAAAAATCATTAACCTTTATCTACCGAGCGTACAGTATACTGTACGCTAATAGTATTCGTTGTTAGCCGAACGTACAGTTTAGTGTGCGAGGCTTGTTATTTTTATGTAACGCTTGCAAAATTAATTCCGGTCGGGAGGTAATACTATGCGAACTAAATTACGTAAGATAAAGGTTAATATTTATCAAAGTATCTGTATATAAGTATAAGTTGTTCACTTTTGTAAGAACACACTAGATCTGGTTATTTTGGTTACTTTTATGTTGTATTACTGACTTTAAATGTCAATTAAAAATATTCCTTACGCTGTAAAACCGACTTTAGGTTGATAAGGTTATGATCACTATAATTAAGATATCATTTTTCATTATGACATATGTCAAATGGATTGAAATTTTAAAAAAGTGACATTTTTTAATACCAACATGACATACAGCTTCAAAGGTGCAAACTATCGAAAACAAAATTCCCTCTTAGTTTGTTCTTACAAAAGTGAACCGCTTATATATAAGTATCAAAAATTACGAAAATAATTTACAAAAATGTTTAGTTATTGTATAAAAGGTAAAAGAAAAGTCTTAAAAATAATTATTAAAAAAACAATTTAAAAAATTTAAATTTAACAAAAAGTAGATACAGTCTGTTCCAAACGGTTAGGCGGAACTAGATTTTGCAATCTAGTTACTTTCATCGTTTAAATCATGCCTTTCGGCCGTTTTGTTTAAGCTTTGTAAATCATACTTACAATAAACATTTTTTGGTTAAGGTTAATATCATTTTAAAATGTCATTTTCCTTATATTTTGATTTTTTGTGTCATTCTTAATAAAAATTTCCCATTTATTTATTTTTTTGTCATTAATATATAAAAAAAAATATTTAATTTTGACATATGTCATTCGTTTCCATGGTTTCATTGTTGGAATTTTAAATTTTGACATCCCAACGTGAAAAATGAAATAACCCAAGCAAGGTCCCTTCTCGTGACAACCTAAAAGAACTAAATTCCCATTTAGTTCCGCTTAACCGTTTGGAACAGACTGTATAATATATAAAAAGATAGCGCATATCCTTTCAAAAATTCACCGTACGCCACTGCATTATAATAATATAATAATAATAATAATTTGACTGCAGGAAAAAACAATAGGATTTCATTAATAATATATATGTCAATAAAAAACCCAAAAATAAAAAGAATTTTTGGAATTATCATAATACTAGGACGTTACATTCAAATGAATCACTGGGAGGCATCAGATAAAACCAAATTCGCGGAATGATTGTCAAATTATGAACGAATGAGAAGCCTAGCCCATTCAGAAAGAAGCTTGTTAACCTAGATAAGCTGAGAACATATACGTCAAACTGAAACACCGTAGCATCACCGTGGTTTTTGGGGAAATAAAAAATACCTACAGGAAAAGACAGACGCATTGGTGCTAAATAAATAGTAATTGCTAGAAAATTACTAAAATAAACATATACTTCCTATATAGCTACAAGATAAGATGTTTAAAAATAGATGTGACTTTTCACACATTTTAGGATTTTGTAGGTATTATCTGTCTCATTTTGTAATACGGAACTAACAGTAACAGTTCATTTTTTATGTTGTATATTGACAATACATTTATAATATTGTCATAGTATTGATTCACACAGATACGCCAAAGTCTGTTTACACCACAACAGTCACCAAAGTAACCATATCTAGTTTCGTATTACAAATTGAGACAGATTATACAGTCTGTTTCAAACGGTTAAGCGGAACTAAATGGGAATTTAGTTCTTTTAGGTTGTCACGAGAAGGGACCCTGCTTGGGTTATTTCATTTTTCATGTTGGGAAGTCAAAATTTAAAATTCCAACAATGAAACCATGGAAACGAATGACATATGTCAAAATTAAATATTTTTTTTAGATATTTTATTGACAAAAAAATAAATAAATGGGAAATTTGTATTAAGAATGACACAAAAAATCAAAATATAAAGAAAATGACATTTTACAATGATATTAACCTTAACCAAAAAATGTTTATTGTAAGTATGATTTACAAAGCTTAAACAAAACGGCCGAAAGGCACGATTTAAACGATAAAAGTAACTAGATTGCAAAATCTAGTTCCGCTTAACCGGTTGGAACAGACTGTATTTGATAAAAGTATAAGCTGTTCACTTTTGTAAGAACAAACTAAGAGGGAATTTTGTTTTCAATAGTTTGCACCTTTGAAGCTGTATGTCATGTTGGTATTAAAAAATGTCACTTTTTTAAAATTTCGATTCATTTGACACATGTCATAATAAAAAATGATATCTTAATAGACCATATTAGTGTGTCGTCACATACATGTGCTGCCATCTGAGAGCTGATTCCTTTTGAAGTTTAAAATACATGGGGCATTACTTTTGTTACCTTAATTTTATAAATATTTTCAATTTTGGAGCATAAAATATGTATTTTTGATAAATATATACTAATATATACAGTCCAGATACTTTATATTATAGAAAATTCAAATAAAAGGAATCCAACCGCGAGACGGCAGCACTGAATTCCAATTTGTGACGTAGTTACTAATATGGTCTATTATAGTGATCATAACCTTATCAACCTAAAGTCAGTAACACACCATAAAAGTAACCAAAATAACCAGATCTATGGTCTATTTCAAAGTAGAAAAAAGTAGATATTATAGCGCTGCGAACCGAGTACGATTTACACTGATCAAATACAGTATAGCGGGAAATTTAAAATAAGTTACAACTAGGGCATGGGCGTAGCAACTGGGTTAGCAAGTGATTATTTTTTTAATATGAAAAAGGTTAATAAGATATTGAAATATACAAGGCAGATAATACACTTACGTTATATATACGACATAAATTCAGTTTAATGGGGAATTTTAAAAAGTTAAAAAAATATTGATTTTATAAATGATGTACTATATATAAAAAGAGAGATTTGGCTAAAATAGTTTAAATAAAGCAATAAAACAAACAATATATCTTCCGAGCTAAAGTTTCTTATTTAAATAATTATTGTAAATAAAAATTAAAAATATATGTATATATGAAGGTCTAAAAATTATATCATAACTTTTTCTTTGGGCACAATCAGCTGGGCTGTCTTTTGGCCTCACATTAGTCCTCTCTCTTGATCTGTTAAATGTCAAGTGTCAAAAAATATTTATATGTCAGATAACCTAAAAAATATATAACTACGTAAAAACAAATTACATGGAGAATTTTCTCCATAAAATCTACGCCAAGAATATAAATACAAGTCTAAATATGTAAATAATAACAAAATATATGAGAAAAATTAAATAATATAAATAATATATATTTCCAATGTACGACACTGAACATCTGTCAACTTGGACTAAAAACAATATTTTTACAGTGTAATAGGGATGACGATCTAAACCAATCCGAAGCAAGGACAAACAGCTCCTATCTTCTTACACACATTTTTCTACTTTGAAATAGACCATAGTGTGTTCTTACAAAAGTGAACTCCTTATAAGAACGCAACAGAATGCTGAATGACTTGGACAATATTTCTTCTATAATAACATCAAATTCAAGAGTTTTTTGATAATAATTTTCATTCGTTATTTGAATACCAAGAACTTTCATTTAAACTAAGTCTTCATTAAATTAATAAGAAATATATTGATAAATGACTTAATTTTTTAAATTTCAGAAATGATTTATTCCTGATACCTTAATAGCAAAAAAATAAATAATTCAAAATTGTTTGAATCATGACGTATAATAGTAGCTGGAGCTTACACACATGACCTCAATTCTCACCTGTTAAAAACATTAATATAATTTTAATTTCAAAAGAAGACATACACTATCTTAGCCATTAATACAAAAAATCCATAAAATAATTATTTTTGTCAAAAATACAAAAACTGCAATCTGATCAAAAATACTTTTCGTACATTTTCGTTCATGTACATTACATTTTTTAGTTTTTTAGTTTAACCCCTTTGAGGTTAAAGGTTACGGGACAGTATTTTTTTAGTACAATTTTGGGAGAAAAAAAACTTAAAAGAAAGAAATTTTAAAATACTACTTTCGAATACTTTTCTTAGTCTACGGTTTATTTTTATTTTTTGATACCACACAATGAATATTATAAAAATAATTATAATTTTCAAAAACACAAATAAATCGACATATTTTTCGAAAAACTAATCTGATCAAAAATTCCTGTTGAACTATTCCGGTTCCTACCGTACAGACAGAAAGACAAATGAGTAACGTAATAAGGATTTTTTGGTGGTCATACTTACAAAACCCTAAAAAATATTCTAGGCGAGTAGCATCATATAATATTTTTAAGCCAAGTTCTCAACAATAAAATTTACTACGAACTAATTATTTTAAAATAGTTATTATACAAAATTTTACAACGAACGGTGATCGAATTTACTTATTTATATAAATCAAAGTATTATGAGCTTTCATTTAATACCCTACATTATTATTATTACTGTTATTTTCAAATAGACAAAAAGTTCGATGTCTTTTGTAAAACTTATAGCATCAATAACTCCAAGCGTATTTCGGTTCACATTAATAAACCTTAATCCATCTTTTTCCGATGTTTAGGCCAACCACTTTGTGAGACGGGGGAATCTTTTTATTGCATTGAGCAATCATGCATAATTTTGGTAAAAATAAAGGTTTTTAGAAATTAATATTTTTTAATACTAAGTGTTAAATATTAAATCAGGGTACTAAATCTACCCATTTATTTAGCACCCTAAATCCATCGAGAAAACGGCGTATAGATAGCCTTGGAATTCATTTCTTTTAGCACAGAATAGTCCATTTAGGCCCAGCCTTTCCAATTTTAGGTGAACCTCTAGGTAATTATCCGACAGATAAGGTTATGTGATACTTTCTGTGCTGAATAAATGTCATCCCGTCTTTCAATACAAATTTATCTACCGGATAGTTATCGGATAATGAGACTGACGTATTGAATTCACTGATTGGTATTGACATTTATTCAGTAGATGAAGTTCCAGATAACCTTATGGGCTTGCGACCTACCGGGCCTTAACATTAAAAAAAAAATTAAATTCAAGGCCTACTAGACGCTCATATTCGATCATATTGTTCCTTGAATGAAGAAAAAGAGAGCATAAAATATAATAAATTTATCGGACCACCGAGGGAGTATTGCAGATCTGAAACTCTTCAAAGTGGGAGGTTCGTGCCCAATATAGTAGCAGTACGGTAGTGATAACTATAAATCGATGAGACTACTGTGATACGTTTATGGGTTGAAAAAAAAAAAATCGAAAAATACTGGCATGACAAGGATTTTACAAGGGTGCTAGTATTTTTCTTGCATGCGGGTCAAAGATCTGTATATACCTGCCAAATTCAGATCTTTAGCTTACTGGCTAGAATTTCTACCGATTTTTAACCAGTTCTTGGTTAAATCTTCGAAACACTTAGAAGACTTATTTTCAATATTATAATTTTTGACACAATTGCAGAAAAAAAATACTCCCTCCGTCCGAAAATATGGTATATATATTTTGATTTTTTTTCTTGTCCTGAGAAAATGATACACATCTATGCCCGGTTTTACAATCGACTGTTAACAGTCACTGTCAAAGTTAGCTTCCAGTTAGTGAAAATTATCGTATTACAATTTGCAGTTAATAGTCACTTTGACTGTTAACTGGCTGCTATGGTAACAGCCACAAATTATAAAACAAGGAAGATAGCGGACTCCCACGTTACGGCTTTGGACAGCGATAGTTGCGAGATTCGTGGTTGTAATATGAACTAGGATTAGATAGTATGCAACCCACAGTGCACACAAATATATTTTTATATTTTAAATTGCTATGAATCATCATTAATTTTTTACCAAAATTGAAAAATAAAATGTAATTTCGGTAGAAAATTAAAAATTGCCTTGAACCGAAAATTATGATTAATTTATTTACAACTCTCCTAATTAATTTCCTAAAATTAAAATTAATTACATTTGTTAAACGTTAATACTTCAGTAAGCATTAAGTTTTATTATTTTATTTGCAAGCAAGCATATGAAATAAATAAACAAGTATTTATTTTTTACTTTTATATTTACTTTTATTGTACATATTAAATTTAGTCTGTGCCATTTTTTTTATTACACTATTTATATTTCTTTTGCATATACCATTTAAAATATTATTAATTACACTACACCATTTGAAAATAAAAAATGTGGTGCTAATATTTAAAATTTATTATAAAATTCATCACTGTCACAATCACAATTTACTGTCACCTATCGTTACAACGTCAAAAACAATTGCCGCAAATTGCCGATAATGAAGTGTTCTCAAAATGTTGGTTAAAAAAAAAACGCTTTTAGCGTTGTCGGTGGATGGAATATAATTTAAAACCGTTTCAAGGCCGTGTATATGAGTTTCATACCCCTGGTAACAGCTGCTTTGAAGTGGTTGCTACCTGGAAGTTAGATCTAAACAGGGACAAACAAGTGAAAAAGTGCCAAAGTGTCAAGTTGACAACGTGCACTTTTAGTGTCAATCAGTTATAAATTGGCTAATCGCAGAATCGTTATTGATAGCGATTCAGATAATGAAATATTAGAAAATTTGATAAATAAAACGCCACGAGAATAACGAATTCGGCCTAGACCAAATAATTTCGAAGTTATAGAACGAAGAAGATTTTTTTTCAAGATTTCGACTAAAAAAGGCTAGTATAGCTGGTTTGCACGACCAAATAGGGCAGCTAATAGAGTTTTCAACAGATAGAAACGATGCATTCAGCTCAATGAACCAATTACTTTTAACGCTTAGGTTCTATGCTTGTGAAAATATGCTTATAACTGTTGGAGATTGGATTTATGTAAAGAATTTATAAAATTTCCAGAGACAGTAGATGAAATAAAAACAAACCAACGAAAATTTTATAAAATGGCAAACTTTCTTAAAGTTATTGGGGCATTAGATTGTATCCACATCAAAATTCAATATTTTGGGGATGAAAATGCTGAAGTGTACCGGAAAAGAAAAGATTATTTTCCTTTAAATGCTCATATCCTAACAAGAAATGTGGTCGAAAGATTATTTGGAGTCATGAAAAGGCAATTCCCTATACAGTAATACCCCGAAGTTACGCGACAGATGGGTCCGACGAAAATCGCTTAAGTCGAATTCGCGTAAGTCGGGGTACAACTGTGCACATAAATACATATCAATCTTGTTTTACTGGGACCAAGTACTAAGAAAAACACTAGTTTAAAAGAAAAATATTTAAAATTATTTTAGTTCTTTCTACATATTAATACAAAATATTAAAAAAATAAATGAAAAAGTTACGTCGATGGCATATATAATCTAATAAATTCGTCTGACGAAACAATGCTTTCAATTTTTCACGCGGAAATTTCTTCGTAGCAAGCTAATATTTTTTTTATTCCTTGCTTTGTAGCTATAACGCGTTCTTCGTTGGAGTCTATGTTTTCTAAAATCTTTAACCCCTTTTCAATTGAGCTGAGACCTTTTGTTAAGATTGCAATTGTTATGTGTTTTTCTGGTGGAACTGGGTCTGGAGTGTCGTTTTGCTCACGTATATCTATGAGCTCATCGATTGTCAGTTCCTGACTATATAAATCCAAAATCTCGTTAACATCATCATCGTCTTCCAAATCTAGTTCCCTGGCAAGATTATAACAACTTCTTCTATAACATGAGCAACATGATAAGTTTCTGAACTTGTTTCCGTATTGTTTTTGAAAACGCGTCCAATGCGTAGCAAGAGAAAGATAGCGGGCGGCAGTGTTGCCAAACGAAAAAATAAAAAACCGCGTAACTCCGAGTTCGCGTAAGTCGCGGTAGCGTAAGTCGGGGTATTATTGTATTGGCTTTGGGAATGCGCCTAAATTTACCCACAATTCAGGCTGTAATTGTCGCCTGTGCTGTTCTACACAACATTGCTCGCGATGCCAATGAGAGAGAACCACCTAGTGACCCTGTAATTCAGAATAAACTTGAAAATTACATTTTGAATGGTCATATGGAAGTAGAGGCAGTGCAAGAAGAACTGAGAATAGGAAATCAAGACACGAAAAATTAATTCAGAAATTTATTGTAAAAAATAATTCCATTGTTATAAATAAAGAACAAAGATATTTTCAATCAAATATCCCCTCCTTTGTTGTTAATTTTTAATGTTAATTCTTTAATTTCCATATATTTTACTTCTCTTTTTTTAAATTCTAAAGTTAATAAATTATTTTGTGTCTCCGCTAATGCCTTCTTTGCTTCGGCCCAACCCTGTATTTTGGTTCCACTTGCATTCTTCTTGGGTGAAATTAGTGGTGCGCTTTTTTTCTTTTTCCATTTTATTTCTTAAATAAATTTGTTTTCTAGTAAATCTTACTATTAAATTGTCACAGTTCACAGTATCAAACAGTTCACAGCTGGCAAAATAATTACTTCAAAATAACTAAAAGTCCATGTTTATAATGTCAATACTATCGCTAGCTGACTGTTAATAAACAGTAGGTCAGAAAAAGTTGGTAATACAGTATTGCAAGATAGCTTTTAGTTACTGTTAGCTAGAAGGCAGTAAACAGTCACTGTTAACAGTTGATTGTAAAACCGGGCATTACAATTTTAATTAATTAGAATGCTTTTATTTACGAAACAGTTACAAATATCTAGTCAAACAAAGAATAATACAATAAATTTTAATTAAACAAGGACGTGGCTGTCTCTACAGCTTGTATGGAACATGATAATGTTGTTTGTAATCGTCCTTTACGAAGAAGTTTTCCCTTATTAATGTCCGGAATCTTATAGGAATTCCCTCCTTTTGCTAACATGGTTGCTTCTAGACAAATTTACAATGTTAGAAAAACATTATCAAGGGTTTGTATGTTTAATGCATTAAATGCATTTTGTACACATTCAATCAGTTCCTCGATTGTATTCGGTGTAGCTGAATGTTGTAAGGATTGTATAGAATTGAAAAAGCCAAAATATTCTAATCAAGACTATTTGGCGGTAGTGATTTAAGTCGATTTGGAACTTCTTCCTTGCAATTCAACACAATTTTGATCAAAATTTGCCATTTTGTTAGAACAGCGGGTGTCACTTTAATCTGTCTAAAATACGCGATTTTTACCGACTGCCAACATATATAAGAGAGGTATTGTGATTATACCGATTTTAATATTTCGAGATTTCGATGGATCTTCACAAATTGAGGTCCCTACATAACGTTTTTCTGTCGGTCTGTCTTTCGGCCCGTGTACACGTGCAGAGCAAATTCGGCTACAAGGATTTTTATGAAACTTCATATTTAAGCTTTTGACATGAAAAGTTCCAAGTTGATCAACTTTTGGTAAAAATCGGTTAACTATAAATGGGAGTGCCGCTTTTAAGATTTTTGTGCATATTTCACAACAGAGAAATATTTCGAAAAAATTTATTTAACAAAAGTTGCTATAAAAGCAATAACTAACAACTTTATTTGACACATTTTTTGATAAAGTAGCATAAATTAAACGAGTACTTTGTGATGGCGGTCGGTCCTGTGGTAGCCACAGCTGATTTTGAAAAGTTATGATTTAAGTTATATATACTATATTTTCGGACGAAGGGAGTATGTATTTAGGCTTCTGATAGCCGCCTTTACTTACTGGCTCTATCTACGTACCCGGAAGTGCAAAAATTCACACTTGACATCATTTTTTTTAATCATAATCATTCACAAAATCCAATAAAACAAATCTGAGATATCAACAAATTAAAATAGATTATAAAGGACCCCTACCAATTACTTCAACACTGAATCCATCTGATTGTAGCATCAGGGGGTGAAACATAAAAAGAAATATTTTTAACTCAGTCCATAAATCAAAGTTGTCATTTGAAATATCCGTTTGCAGGTGTAACCGCGGCGAGCGGGAAATGACTGACCTCCAGGGGCGGAGTGGACATATAGCCTTATCGGCGAAATCACCGGGCAGCTTTGTCTAACGGATCCGTCATGTCTGACGTGACGAACCACGAGAAATGTTAGAAAACAAATTATATTTTCAACTTTATTTATTAATGATCTAGTTTGATAAATCATAAAATGAAAACGTCTTTCTTCATTCCACTAATAAGTTATTAGGATGTTGCATTGAGAGTCGCTGTTTTCTTTTGTTTCTTAAGTATTTATTTCAATAACAAAATGCGTGAATACATTAACCAAAGTATGCCCTCGGAAGCTGACTTTTTCCCAGTTTTCTAGCAGAAGTTGAATTCCGCGACGAAAGAATGATATATTTTGAGACGATCAATTCAGCAACTCAATTTTCGACTCCTCCGTAGATATGGAAATGTGTATCTTCCAAAGCGTGTTGCATCGATCGCAACAGATGGTTATCACTTGGGGCCAGGTCCAGAGAATACACTGGTTACTGGTAATCTCCCACTCGGGCTCCATCAGTATTTGTTTCACGGCTATATCAACATGGGGCTGAAGATTGTCATGGAGAAGAATCAATTTCCGGCGATTTGATGCAATTGATGGACGTTTTCGAATCAAACTATCATTCAAACGCTGCAATTGTCGTCGATAACATTGGGCGGTTATTGTTTCTTTTGGTATTAACGACTCATAATAGAGAGGATTGCTTTGTGACCGTGGATGTTTCACTTTGGTGTCGACGTTGATGGTTGACAAGGGTCGACCCATGATTTCTTGCGTTTCAGGGTGTCGAAATAGATCCATTTGTCATCGCCGGTCACGATACGCCACAAGAAAAATATTCTTTTTATGCCTTGCAAGCAAAAAAATCAAGATGTTTAAACTATTACCAATGGCATTTGAAGTCAATTCATGTGGCAGCTCTTTCTGAATCTTTCCCATAGCTTGTAAATGGCGTGAAATGGGTAATTTATCGACTTCGAGCTATTGAGCTAATTCATTGAGTATTTGAGCAGAGTTTTCTTCCAATAGAGCTTGCAGTTGTTCATATTTAAACTTTTTCAATTGGTCTGGCCGTCGTTTGTCGTGGCTGCCACAATCGCCAGGTTTGAATCGTCGAAACCAATCTCCACATACTGTTTCTGGTGGAGCAAATTCTCCATAAATTTTCACAAGCAATCGATGAACTTCAGTTGCACTTTTTGTTAGATCAAAGTAGTGTATAAGTATACATCAGAAAAACAACTCGCGTTCCATTTTAATTATGTTATAGAAAAACACTTGCGTACACAAAGATGGCATCTGATGACGAAATTTTCGTAGGAAATGTTCACAGTTTAGAATGACATAAGAGACATTTATCAATGCCCACAGCATACGCACCTAGAGCTATCTACACGTTAACGGCTGCTTTTAATGTAACCTCCTATTACATTAAATTCGGAATTGTTATTGGTTTTATTGCCCGTACAATTTAAGTAGATGTACCTTTTACAAAGTTGCTCCCAGTTGACAGACTGCTCCTTAAATGCAGTCTACTGTGTAAAACATTGTCTTAAAAACTAATAAATTTTTGGATGATGGTCAATATTATGCTGATTATAGGATAATCTAATTAGGTTTTATTATTTTTTGTTAACAAAAACAGGACTTCAATATTTCATTTCTGACATATCTTTTTAGGCTTTTGTAACCAAACAAAACCTTTATAACGTTACTCATGTGTCTGTCTGTCGGTCTGTTTGATGGAAATTTTGGCCAAATGACTGGATATAGAAAGTTGAAATTTAGCATGGCTGTACAATTCTTTGACCCACATATAGGAAAACTATCGCGGGAATAATATAAATGTGTAAATTCAACGCGCAATACATTGTTGAAATTGTTCTTCTTATATTTTTGTTAACGAAGGTTTTAAATAAGACAACAATTTAGTGACGTTTCGCATTTAATAATAAGCGCATCATCAATCTGTGATATACAGCAATCACATAATCAACATTCGGATAGATACGTGTCCTTCATAAAGACAATTCAAGAAAGTACAGGAAAGTCATACGTTAAAATATAAATCGAAGATTAATAAAACATATTCAAATATAAAATAATTATAAAAAACTGTAAAAAGTATAAAATTTAAACCTATCTATAAAGAGGTATTTTTTTTTTTTTCTGACGTTGAAATAAATTATTATTTTTTAATTTTTATTGTGTGGCATCAAAAGAAATCCCGTAAGACGTAGATCAAGGAACGAAAAGTAGTTTTTTTTTTTAATTTCTTTATTTTAACACGTATTTGTGCCTCCGGTACAGTTGTGCCTCCGGGCGAAAAGTGTTGTTAGTATTCCGTATACTACAAAAATATAAATGTAATATTTTACGTGTAAATAAATTCTTATGGATAGTTCTGTTTTTTTTTTTTTTTTTTTTGAAGAACCCGATCTCGTTACAATATTAATGTGAACCGGAATAGCAGTGTGAATTTCTTTTTTCAAATATGAAGCATTTAAAATCAAAGTATCGTTGTCACCTTACTGATACAGGAAGATTGCCTGAGAACTGGGATTTCAAACTACGTGCCGGATTACAAGAAATTAATTGAAGAAATATAATTCCAAATGTCACATTAAAGTGGTATGTATTTTCTTTTTTTTTTGTGCCTGTCGTTATAAGCCAGCCGTTAAAGGTGCCCGATCCCTGCTCTACAGTTAATCAACGAGAAGTGAATTATGCCATCCATGGTACAAGGGCTAAGTTTTTACAAAAACTAAGAAAGAAAAACATTTTTTGGAACTAACTGTTTTATTGCTTTTTAAAATATTCGCCTTTAAAATTTAAACACTTTTGCATGCGTTCAAACCAATTCTCGAAACATATTTTCCACTCTGAAGTTGGTATCTTAAACCTTTACTGCATAGTGTGCCATATATGGCACATTCCGATTTTTATTTTTTATTTTACTTTTAAAACTGAATCAGAACTTTACTTGAATGTTCATATATGCCACATACATAGCAATGGATCCTGCATTATCTCAAGTAATGGGCTGCAATAGATTTGAGGATATCAAGTGGAATTTGCACTTCAACGATATCTCTGAATTTATTGAGAAAGGAAAACGAGAATATACGACCCTTTCTTTAAAAAACACAACCGATTTTGGTCGACCTTCACGAGATTCATCACTGACGGACGCACGACCACGACGAAATTCTGCAAACCAATTGTTAACAGTCTTTTCTGATGGTGCTTCATTACCAAAAGTTCAACGAAGCGAATCTATGCATTGTTGTTGAGTTAGGCCTTTACTAAAATCGTAAAAAATCATCCAACGAAAACCTTCACGAGTAATATCCATTTTTTCACAAACTTGTTTTTTTAAACGCTCACTGTCAACAAACTACTCGGTCAATTTATAAGCTGCCACTGATTTCACAATAACAAATGTCAAATTTTACGAATATAGTAATGACACATTTCAATATTGCCATCTAGTGGTCGTTTGTTAAATATAAAAAGTAACCCTCATATTATGGTCTATGTATTATCATTTTTATAGTTCTCGATAAAATCTATTATTTAGGCCCAGTCTTCCTACCTTCAGATAAACCTCTAGGTATCTATTTGACAGTTAAGGTTATGTGATACTTTCTGTGCTGACAAATGTCATCCCATCTTTTAAAACAAATTTATATATCTAATGGATAATGAGACTTTTTGAAATCAGACGTATTGAAATCACTGATTGGTATTGACATTTATTCAGCAGATGAAGTTCCAGAAAATTTTATCTGTCAAATAGTTCGCTAGAGGTTTACCTGAAAGCGGAAAGACCGGGCCTTAAAGGCCTACCCGTTAAATTTTTAAAGATTTTTCCTGTTATAGATGTAAAATTTGGATTAGCCAACTTTTCGCAATTAGCCCACGGATATATTATCATAGCATATTTCGGTGTATTATTTTTTGGAACGCACATTGTTAAAGTCACCGGGCCGTTTAATAACCCTAGTCCGCCCCTGCTGACCTCTAACCCGAATAGGGAAGTCGGAAACAGCACTATACTGGGAGTGACACCGGATGTTTAATCACGAGACGCGGAGGGCAGCACGCTTTCTACCGACACCAGGCCTATATTACATGTCATATAGATCGCTACCGTATCATATGACCTATGGCGCCGGGATAAATTAATTCTAACCTATAAATTAGTTTCTAGGTGCTTAGGTCGCCAAACATTTTCGCTGAGGTAATCTATTTTACAGAAATAGATATCGTAGTTGTAAAAATGTTTATATTGCTATTTTGTTACACGTAAAATTAACGCATTAAAGCAAAATATTGAAAGGTGAGACACAGGCTGCTTTTGGGAAATGTTTAAGTATTGCTAATTTTTTATTATAAAAGACTAGCAGAAATACCCGGCGTTGCCTGGATAAAAATAAAGTATATTAAACGATATTTACATTAAAAAAACTTAAAAACTCTTATTTTATGTAATATGAGAGGTTAAATGCCAACATACGTTACCTTCGATTTTAGTTATTTAATTTAAGAGCGTTTAATTTATCAAAATAGTTTTATGTACGGTTTTAACAATGGACGTAGGCTGCGTATGATCTGTTATCAACTGGTACGGGTAACGTGTAACAGCCCAACACTCATTCGGCAGAGCAGGTCAATTTCACGAAGTCTTATGACATGACACGAAGCCTAACATTCCACACAATCAAACATACATTGCGCTTTATATACTAAGATACGAAAGAGGCTACATTACGAAAGCTCAAGAGTATTAAATTTGAAAAACTTTTGAACATAGAACATTTTGAACATTGAACGAGTTATTTAATAAAATAAATATATATATTTTTAAAACTTAGTACGATGATAAAGTAAAACCAGGATTCGAACATAGACTATAAAGCATTTTAAAATTTTTATTCTAGGTGGTTGTTTCGGTGTTAAAATTGTTTATTAAAAAACTTAAAATATCACTGACTTAACAGAAAAATTTATACAAAAAGTGTTTATAGTAATAAAATAAATCTTTTTTGTTCAATGAATTTTTTCATTTAGATGAATATTTGGAGAGTTATGGGGGGGGGGGGACACGCTAAAACTAAAATCTACATATATCTCCCTTATTACTGACTCAACTGCAAAATCTTATTGACATCTGACACTACCGATAGAGGCGCTACTGCATTTTACATCATGGCTGACTTTGGTAGGATGTTTTTGACAGGTTCAATGGTATCTTCATGTGATATTTATTGAAATTAATTTATTATTCAATATGAGAGTTGCGTTAAATGAAATTTTCCGTTTTCTCAGTGCCCAAGTAACCTCTAGGGTTATAATTGAAGGCAATAAGGCTTTTTTGCCACGTTTCGGAATACGATGGAAACTTAGGTCTCTATCACGACCTACTTTTGCATTGCAAAGATAAACACAACAATTCACGTTGCATTTAATTTTTTCTTGCAATTTTAAAGACATTTTTTTAAAAACTTGCTATGAAAACAACAGTAAACAAACTCGACAATCCTACAACCGTCAGTTTCTCAAAATCTCACTAGAGGCGCTTCAGTTATTGTCAGTTGACAATATGACCAAAATAGTTTGTTTTTTGATAATGAGAAAATAAATATTTTATCTATATGAATTCTTTCATTTAGATGAATTTTTAGGGAGTATCGGGGAGAAATCCTAAATCTAAAATTATTATTGACTTAATAGCCAAATCATGTATGCCAAAAATAGTTTAAAATGGGAAAATAATTATTTTATTTCTATGCATTTTTTCTTTTACATGAATATTTGGGGAGCTACGGGAGACATCCTAAAGCTAAACTTTGAAATATCTCCCGTATTATCGACTTAACTATGTTAACTATATCTCCCTTATTATTGACTAATTTAATGAATATTTGGGGAGTTGCAGGGGTACACCCTAAAATTAAAATCATGAAGAAACAGTTTTTTAAAAGTTATATTAGGGGAAGAAAGAAAATTATAGAATAAGATTATGTAGGGGGCAAGAGGAGTGTTACTTATAAGGATGAAATATCTCATTTATCATTTATTTAACAGTAAAAATGAATACGAGAAATAAAACTATTCCTCTCTGTTTAATGCAGATTTTAATAAGATACGAGGGCGGATTGATATATAAGGTCTCCAATAACGCCATTGTATGAGTAGTAGGGATAGAAACAAGTTCTAACCCGCAAACGGTAATTTCGAGTCTTAGCATGCAAAGTTTCAGTTTCTTGTGTACCGTCGCTGTGTCACAGTGTCATTTATCATAAGTTCGATTTCTGAGATACGTACCAAGCAACGATCCGTGATAGAAATTTTTACATTGGAAGGTTTCACACCCTTCTAAATTTACAGGCGTTTGAAAGCTGTTTATTGCAACGTTTGTATGGATGTGAAGAATGTTCGCCAGTGGGTTCGACGTGCAAAACTCTGTCATAGAGGCGAAATTAAAGTGTTTGACGAAAAGCGATCAGGTCGACCAGTATCAGTGACGCATGAAAAGAATCAAAGACAAGTGAATGCACGGATTCAAGGAAATCGCCGGATTACGCTAAAACAAATTGCTCGGCAATTAGCATTAGTCAAGAAAGAGTCCAGTACATTGTTCAGACGTTGAATTACAGAAAAATTTGCGCTTGATGTGTCCCGCGACAATTAACAGATGAAAGCAGTGGCCAGCCTGAAATTCACGGTTGTTTCGCACCCCTCCATACAGTCCTGATTCGGCACCTTCAGATTTCTGGTTGTTCCCAAAGCAAAAGGAGGTATTGAAAGGTCGACATTTCACCAGACACTGAAGTTCACGCTGCTGTTCGCAATTGGATCAACAGTAAACAACAAAATTTTTTCATAGGCGGAATGAAGAAATGGTTTCAGCATTTGTAGAAATGTGTTGCACTAAATGGTGATTATGTGGAAAAATAATTATGTACAATAGAGGTAGTACAATAAATTTACTTCACCTTGAGACTGGTTTCATTATTTTATCTTCTCCTATTCTAATTTTATAGAGTTGGAGACCTCATATATCAATCCGCCCTCGTAAATATTTGGGAAGCTAAGGGAAGTGTTACCTATAAACGAGGTATCTCACTTATTATTTACTTAACATCAAAAATACAGCCTTGGACAAATGTATGAAGCACCCATGCAGTTAAAATATAATATTTAAATTTATGTACATTGTAACTTGTATATATTTGACAAAATATTTTTAAAATATCATTGACACATTCTAAAAGACGTACCTTTAACCAGATAATCTAAAATGTAAACAGAGTATGATAAATCTTGAAATACAAATACATACAGGCTCAGGTCTATTACGTTTTGTTTACATAAAAATAAACAACTAGGGCTTGGATCATTATAACACATGCGTTTAAGTAAACACTGTCTTTTTCATGTGCTATTGAGTTCAAGTGAATATTTTTAATCTTATTATGGCTAAAAAATGTGAACTCACTGTGGAAGAAAGGAGTCAAATTGTATTGCTCCATTCACAAGGACAGTCGTAGATGAAATTAAAAAAAAAAAAAATGGAGTCTTCAAGAAAAGCCGTGCAAATTACCATCAAAAGGTTCCAAGAGATTGATACTTATGAAAACAGACTAAAAATTGGAAGAAAACGTGCAACCACTTTCAGAGATGATCGTTTTATAAAGAAAAGTGCTCTTCGGAAACGCTCACTATCGTCAAAAGAGGTGGCTGGTGAGCTGTGGGAGCATAGCGAAGTTAAAGTTTATTCTAGAACAATTAGAAGACGTCTAGTGGAATTTAATTTGTATGAAAAAAGAGCTCTCTGAAAACCACTGTTGACCGAGCGACACAAAAAACTTCCCCTTGAGTGAGCCAAAAGACATTTAAATTGGACACCTGATGAATGTACGAAAATCATTTGATCTGATGAGTCCAATATAAAAGTAAGCATTGTAATGGTTAACGAATTTAACAGAAAAATAAATTTCTAAGCAATTATTGCACTAACAATATAAAATTTAATTTACTATAAATTTACGAAATTAAGGTAGTTTTTTTTCTTTTGTGGATCAGGTTTTTGGGCAAACTGGAGCCATCTTTGTAAGACGTAGGCAGGATGAAGATTTTTATCCTGACAGCATCAATCGTACGGTCAAATTTGGTGTAAGGGAGGTAATTTTGGTATTATTTCATAAATAAAATTTCATAAATAAATTCAGTATAATCATTCAATGAGAGTAAAATATTTAATCTGTTAAACGATACAAAAATAATCTATTGCTTAGAAAGGGCATTTAAGATAACGGGAGATTTGTTTATTATTTTAACTTGACACTTTGTCAAGGGAACATGAAAAGTGAATCGTAAATTATTGTGTTAAATAAATATACGTCAACCATAAGCGCATAAATAATAATTAATTTTTGTCTGAGATAAATTTGATGATTCGGCTATTTTCTAATGGGATATTATGTGAGTTATCACCAATAAATTATGAATTTTAAAATAGTACAAGACAGATAATCAAGAGGTGTTAAATGACATTTAACAGTTGGGCGATATAAGCATTTTCCAGGGTGGCCGCGTTTTAGGGAGTTCAGCTTAAGCCGTCGTATGGTTAAGACCATGTTTTGGAGTTGGTTTTTAAGAGACATGGGTTAGAGACATTTAGAGTGTTTGGGCGAGTCGAAATAAAGTAACAAGTAATTCCGTATGAACGTTAGTGTAGTGCCCAGCTAAAGACATGTGAGAGATAAATGGTTTTAGAGGATGTCAGTCAGGACTGTGGTGTCCAGTGGTTAAATTAGTGTTTGGTGTAAAGTGTGTCTAGTGTGTGTGACTGTGTATTTGGATTTAGCTGTATCGACGTAATTGTAAGTCTATTGTAATTAGTGTAAATATTTAAACCTTAATCGTAATTAAAGTAGGGTAGCTAAAATGTTGAGTTTAATTGAAAACAACCCTTAATCCTTCCAAGAATCATAGCAACCAGCTAGCGGACTCATAGGGGGGGTCCAGACTTGATCCGCTCGCAAGTCTTGGAACCCATAATGTGAGGGATGTACAGAGTAAGTACAAATGAAATAAATTATCAGCCAACCGTGACATTTCATTATTTATATATCAGAGCTCCCCACATTGGTAGTGGTAGCATCATGATCTGGGGGTGCATGTCCGCCAGTGGCTTAGGCGAAATCTTTTTGTGCGAGGGACGCATTATTCTGTTCGTTATAATACCATGCTTAATGAAGTTTTAGAGCCATCACTATTACAATTATTTGATGAAGACAATCCAGAATATGTTTTTCAACAAAATAATACCTCCAGTCACAAAGCCAGAGCAACAAATGAATGATTTTCCAAAAACAATGTCCCACTTTTTGCATGCCCCCCAGTCATCAGATTTATCGCAAATTGAAAATTTATGGTCGATTCTGATAAACAAGTTATCTCTTTACAAATGCAAATCAAAAGAAGAATTGAAGAAAATTATTGTAGACGAATGGTTCAATATACAATCAAGATGTACGTAAAACTTGTGGACAGTATGCCTAAAAGGGTACATGCGGTAATTGAAGCACGAGGAGGTATCACAAAATATTAATAATTTTGATTAAAGTTGTTATTCAAAGCTGTATGTATTATTTTATTTACCATTTTTCCTGTAATAATCCTAAAATTCAATAAAACGTAGGGTGTTCCATACATTTGTCCAAGACTGTACATCAAATGCCTTAATATGCATTCGAGGAGACTTTTTAAGGTGGTTAATATCATATACTAATATATATTTCTTTTGAGACACCTTGTCTCAAAAGAAATTTTATATTTATTTAGCTTACTGCGTGAACGCAACGTATCCGAGGGGCGCGGGGGTTATGTCAATCGGTAGCCTGGCTCTTGGGAATGTAGTCGCTATGGAGCGTTTCTCGGGAGCAGACCGCGCGTTATGCGTGCGAGAGTTTTACAAAAACGGTGATTCGGCGACTGTAGCGCGTAGAAAATTCTGCAGTATTCGAGGTTTTCGCCACTTAAATGATGCGCCAAGCATTCCTCTCATTCGACATTGGGTTAAAAAGTTTGAAGAGACTGGTACAACGCTGGATAAATCAAAATCCGGGCGACCTAGGTCATCAAGAACGGTAGAAAACGTGGAGAATGTTAATCAGTCTGTTCGTGACGACCCGAACCTTTCAATTCGGAAGCGCGCAAGTGCTTTAAATGTGCATAGATCATCATTACATCGCATTATGCACAAAGACCTAAAGCTGCACCCCTCCAAAATTCAATTGGTGCAAGAATTAAAGCCCCAAGATGCCAGTCAGAAGCTTAATTTCGTAAATCAGGTGATTGAGCGATTTTCAACGTTTACCAACATTTTGTTTTCGGATGAAGCTCATTTTCATCTTAATGGCCACGAAAATAAGCAGAACTGCCGCTACTGGAGTGCAACGAATCCGAAACGCAAACATCAGAAACCCCTACATTCGCCTAAAGTGACCGTATGGGCTGCGATGTCGGCGCGAGGAATTATCGGCCCTTACTTTTTTGAAGACGAAAGGGGGCGTGCAGTTACAGTGAATTCAGAGCGTTATGTGGAGATGTTAGACAACTTCTTGGTACCTGAACTACAAAACTTTCCTGGCTATAACCAAAGAACATGGTTCCAACAGGACGGAGCAACTTCACACACGTCCAATATGTCTCAGCCACGTGTTCGTGAAATTTCTCAGGCAAATTGATCTCCCGGAGAGGTGACATAAATTGGCCTCCACGCAGTCCAGATTTAACCCCTATGTTATACGTTATAGAAAAAATATCATTACACAAACCGTACGAGGTACGGGTACTGCAAGTAGTTGTCTTATAATTCTCAAACGTGTAGAAATGAAATATGAGGCTGAAAAAAAATATATAGTCTCCAATTTTACTGATATAGTTTCTCCAATTACCCATATTCCAACAACAAAATTATACATTATGTGTGAGCAGGCGTGAACACAAAAAACAAGTGATTCACGATAAAACGATTTACAGGAAATAAGGATAAAATTTCAAAAATATAAATTGCATATATAGCGTATATTATCCCAGGAACAGCTTTCAATTAATTTTTTCATTAAATTACGTGTTCTTTTTTTTAAATATAGTGGTCTACTACAGGACAAAAGCGATATTGCATGCTAATATGTGGGTAATTCGTGTTTTTGGATTTCGTTGAACTATATTTTAACACTTCGTGAATATAATCAAGACGTAACCCGCTAGAAACATGTCATGACGTGACAAGCAGGTCACGACGAGCGTGAAATGAAATTTTACAGTCGTGAACGTGCGTGACGTGAAATTTTATTTATTCAGCGTGCGTGATTTGGCGTGAGTTAATAATTTTCTCTCGTGAACGGGCGTGACACAAAAATTGCTCAAGCGCCCATCTCAAGTGATTTTCTGAACTCTTCTCCCGCCCCGTCTTCATATGACTATCTGAATTTCCACCCCATCACCATCCTACAAATGATTTTCTGTAAACCCTATTGTAAGATATCGAGAAGACTCTCTCCGTTGGAGAGGTAGAATTTACTTTGGTGACTTTCGTGATGTTGGTTGTATTAGTTTATTATTTTTTTTGTTATGTTGAAAAAAGTGAACCAGTAAAAGCATTTTTTTTTTTTATAAATTTTTACAAAAAAAGAAATTTACTCAAGTTTTTGCAGTTTGGATGTCGAAGGCGCTGGTTCGTTGACGCTATCGTTGTTCTTTAGATTGCACTGCAATCATTAGTGGAGGACCCGTCGACGTCAAATGTTGCTTTGCTCCTTTTCTGGCTCTATACTCTCGGAAACACCAGAATTATATACCGGGTGAATTATTTAAGGAGCAACATACATGTTTCACATATATATTAATGAAGTGAGTTATTTCATTTGCAACATAGCAAATTATGAAAGCAAGCTCATATCCATGGCAACAGATATGCAGTGGTGATTAAACATAACAGTCATGTGACATTTGACAAGTTCCTAGACGGGTAAAATATAGTAAATTAGAAACAATAAATGAATTTTTATTAGTTTGTTTATATTTACATACAAATAAAAATAATAATGTTCTTAGTAGTTAAGTCCAAAAAATATTTAAAAAAATAATATTTTGTCTTTTCTATGTATACGATAAGCATTTGTTTTATGGCTATGTTGCTTTTGAAATAACTCACTTCATTAACATTAAATGTGAAACATGTATGTTGCTCCTTAAATAATTCACCCGGTATGGTTTACTTCAGATTTACTTGTTTTTAATAATGTCTAAATAACTTTTTTAATACTGGGTTTCGACCCATAGTGTTGTAATGATTTATTAAGGAAAAATACATTTTATATACGAGCGCTACCTTCTAAGTTTTTACAAAAACTAAAAAAGAAAAATTTTTTTTGGAACAAACTGTTTTATTGATTTTTAAAATATTCGCCGTTAAGATTTATACACTTTCGCATGCGTTCAAACCAATTCTCGAAACATTTTTTCCACTTTGAAGTTGTCATCTCAAAAACATGGATTTCGACGGCTTCAACATCTTCTTGAGGTGATGAAAATCTCTGTCCACGCATTTTTTGTTTCACATTGGGGAACAAAAACGTCGTTAGGGGATAAATCAGGTAAATACGGGCAATGAGACATTAATTCGATGTTGGTTGCGACATGTCCAGTACAACCGAAGAAACAAGCGATCATTTTCTTGGAAGTGCTTCGTGAACGAACTTTTGTGGGTTTCGGTTCATCTTGGAAGACCCAAACAGTGGATTGTTTCTTAATTTCCGGTTCATATGAATAAATCCAAGTTTCGTCACCTGTAACGATGTTGTATACGGATTTTGTAGTGCCTAGGTTGAATTTTTTTAGCATTCCCTTACACCGATCAGCACGAGCCTTTTTTCGACCTTCGGTCAAGTTATGCGTAATCCATCGGGAACAGATCTTTTCACAGCTAAATGTTCATGCAAAATCGAATGTATTGCAGTCTGCGATATGTCAAAGGGTGCCTCTATCTCACTGTAAGTCACATGCCGATCTTTTTTTTGCCGATGTTTTTTTGAATTACAACCGATTTTGGTCGACCTTCACGAGATTCATCACTGACGGACGCACGACCACGACTAAATTCTGCAAACAAATTGTAAACAGACTTTTCAGATAGTGCTTCATTACCAAAAGTTGAACGAAGAGAATATATGCATTGTTATTGAATTAAGCCTTTACTAAAATCGTAAAAAATCATCCAACGAAAACCTTCACGAGTAATATCAATTTTTTCACAAATTTGTTTTTTTTTTTTTTAATCTCACTGTCAACAAACTACTAGGTCATTTTATAAGCTGCCACTGACTTCACAATAACAAATGTTAAATTTTACGAATACAGTAATGATACATTTCAATATTGCCATCTAGTGGTCATTTGTAAAACGGATTTTTACCGAGGGACCCATACGTCATATGCCCCAACTGTATACGACTGATTCTACATCAAAATTGACTTCTGAGAAAAACTCTGGGTGCGAGCCTGCACTGACGTAAACTGATATCCAAAATAACTCGTCATCTTTACTTGTAGAAATTTATACTAAAGATATTTTTATCTGATCGAATCATTTTAAAAATAACGATTTTTGTAGGTGTTATACAGTAGCTAACTTCTGCACTATAAACAACCGCTACATCATAGTTAAGCAATAATGCTTTCTTCAGAAATGCAAATAACATTGCAAAAAATTAATAACCTTATATCACGCTATAGATAAAGTATTACTTGTTTAATGACATTACAAACCTGTTGCATTACTACCATAGTTATTAAGTTAAGTGACATTAAGAGCTAGTGCTCACGACCGGTTTTTATCTGGCAAACGGTTGCGGTTTTTAGCCGCATTGAATAGAACACATTATTAGCTGAGCGAAAAGCCATAAAACTCTAAATGCGCAGTGGGTTAATAGGTTCCGCCCTCACTATTAGGGATTGGACGTTGGGGCAATTATATACTAACTAATAAATACAGTGTTGTCCGACGATGGTTTATTTAGTTAGTGTATGTACAATTGTAGTCAATTCACAATGAGTACGAACGCCACTGAGTCTTTCGGTTCAAAACGACGGCCTGTAGAGGGTAGGAGTGCCTGCCCATCTGGCAACAAAAATATTTCCTCATGTTGAACCATTTATACTCGAGTAAACGGGTGTTTTACCGCTGAGGTCAAAAGAGGTCATCCGCCCTAGCTCTAACATAAAACAAAAATTATGTGAAGAGTGAATTTTTATACATTTCAAGGTTTTGTAGGAATCTAGTAAGTGAAGAGAAATTGTGAATATATATTAAAACTCAGATAGTTCGATAATGCTTCCCTCTATCAATTAACAAGTGTACTAAATTACAAGATGCACGCGCATCTGGACAGTTAGCCAACTATTGGGTCTATTCTCTAAGCATGATGTTAAAATCTTAGCGTCAGAAATTGACGTTAATTTTTTTAACACCATTTTTAACGTAACTGCTATTCGCTAAACATATATATGTGTTAAAATAATAGCGCGGCGGCGTTAAAATAGCCAGTTAGCGTTCTACAATAAGCGCCTACTAAAACGGTGGTTAAAAGTTAACGCTGGTGTTTAGTTTGCAAAAATGGCTGATCCTATTTAAGTAATTGTAAAATTAAAAAAAAAAAAAAATGAATAAAACACAAGACGGTAGGAATATTAATCAACTTTCTATTACTTTTTAAAGTGAATTCTTTACAGCAGAGATAAGAATGACGCTTCATAATTTTTGTTATACAAGTAACCCAGACGCAAGTTCAAGTAATTGTATAGAAAGGAAGTAAATTGAGTATTGTAGAGCAGTTTTGGTTTTTGTTGAGACACAGAACTTAAAATTATAATCATCTGAAAGCTACAAAATATCACTTATGCATCCGCCGTGTTTCAAAATATCTAATGGTGTATTATTTGAAGAAACAATTGATGAGATTGATAATGAAGATCACAACAGTGTTATTCCAGGGTAAAAATAGCGTGATAAATCAATTAATTATTTAATAATTAATATCACCGAACACCTTTTTAAAAATAGAATGAACATATAATTCACATTTTATTCAAAAATTAGATAAACTGTTATAATACAATGTAGTATATAAATTGACTAAATAAAAGTTAAATAAAGTTATATTTTTATTTAATACACTGTGGAAACCAGTTATAATGAGTATCACAGGACCAAACATTTCTGTTCCATTTTTAAAATAAATTTCGCCACTGAATATTTAATTCAACACGGAAATATTAGGTTAAGATTCTCTTGGCATTTGACTAAATAAATACTCCTGTTAAAATTCAACGTAACAGAGCATGCGCGTGCAGTAAATATTAGCCTCTCTACAAGGTGAGTTAGCGCCTCGCGTTAACAAATATTGTATTAACGCTAACCTTAATAAATGCTCGTACAGAATAGCATTTTTGGATAGTGACGTTAGACATGGAGTTAAAATACAAATATTAACCTGAAGCTAATTTTAACGCATTTCTTACAGAATACACCCGTATGCCAGTTATAACAATGTTAGCACGGAATTGTAAAAACTCGGTAACTTTTAAAAAAATAATCAGATCGAAAATTCCTGTTGAACTATACCGGTTTATCTAAATGTGCATTACTAAGAATTTTTTCAGAATTTTAGAATAACCTATGAGTAACAGGGTGTGGGACCACTGGCGTATTCAGAGGGGGGCACTGGGGGCACGTGCCTGCAAAAAATTCTATTATCATAATGCATTTTCCAAAAAATTTCTTCAGAATCTACATTATCAAAATGGTTTGTCGAACCATCAGCTGATTGTAATTTACAGTATTGTTTAAAATACTATTGTTTATTATTTTATTTATTCTTAGAAATAATATTCTAGTTATAAAGATGAGCTGTGTGAGGCATTAATAGTCATCACTGCTGATCGTCAGATATTTTAACTAAATAAATAAAAACTTGTAGTGTAAAAAAACGTTAAATTTTCGGAGCTAACACGCATGAGCGTCATTTTTTTTACACCTGTTGCAATATAAATATCATTGTGTATTTACAGTTGGACATATAATGCATTTATTATTTGATGGTCGTAGATAAGTTTTTTTTTACAGTCGTTTAAAATAAATAAATAAAAAAAAAACTACTTTCGTTCCTTAATTTACGCCTTAAGAGTTTTCTTTTGATAACGCAATAAATATTTTACAAAAATTCTCAACGTCAAAAATTTTCTTTTGAAGGTTCATTGTTGACATTTTTTTCAGATTTTTAAATCAACATCTTTGGGAAATAGAGGTTTTATTTCATACCTTACTCATTTTTTTAAATATATATTTCTTCGTTAAATACCATGAGTTCAAAAATTAATTATATAAGGGTTGGCTATGGAAAAATAAAATAATGTCTACTGCAAGCTTTAGAATAAACGAACTGTCATAACTATTGTTGTTATCATAAGTTATTTATTGTTACATAAAATTTGCAGTAGACATTATTTTATTTTTCCATAGCCAACCCTAATATAATTACTTTTTGAACTCATGGTACAAGAGTATTTATATTTTTCGTGAGAAGCGTTTTTTCTAAGTCTCAGTATTTTTCCTATATAAGTAGCAAAGAATTGTATATGCATACCAAATTTCATTTCTCTAAGTCTGATCGTTTCGCCACAATTTCTACTGTACAAATAGACAGCAAATGGGTGACAATATAAAAGCTTTTTGGTCATACCTACAAAATCCTAAAAACGCTGTCATCTCTAGAATTATGTTTATTAAATAATTTTTTCAAAGATAATTACTTAAATTTATTTTAAATTTATAAAACACGTCTTAAAATTATACTCTGACTCATGTGCCAAAGTATCATTTAAATTTTCAGGGCCACCATTGCTGTACACAATTTGTGTTATACAATATTTTTAGGTGTTAGCAATAAAATATAAGACACATTTTCTTCTGATTTAGTATTTTTATTAAAATATACGCTAATTATTTTATAATAATCTTACTTAAATAATCAATATTACTACACCTGTGAAACAGCTAAGCCTCACTTACACTCTCTGGTATATCACCATGTAACTCACTGCTTAATTATACTGAATGATCGCGTGAACGCGACGATTATATATCTGCGGCGAATTCGTTCCAGAAGCGTTGAAAAATGTCCAGCGTTCCGACTTTTGCAGGGCCGTATACGTCATTGTTTCTCAACCGGTGGTCCTTAGCAAAATTTTAGTGGTCCGCGAATGGCTTATAAATTATTATTTTTGAGATATTTGCTATTTTTTTTTATTATCTTTTGTTCATTTTCTGTGTATTTTGTTCATTTTTCAGTGATTTTTTATTATTAAGATATATGTAGAGTCTACATATACAATTTGTTAAATAGTACATTTATTTTTAGTGGTCCGCGGCAGAAAATTAAATATTTGACTGGTCCACGGTAAGTTTTCAGTTGAGAAACACTGGTATACTTAACAATAGTTTTGTATAATCAGCACCTTTTCTTCACTAAACATTTATTCAATTGAATAAATATAGTTAAGGACATAAAAAATAGGACACCTTTTTATCTAGTGTGTATATTCTTTTTTAAATTAATTTGTTTAAATCAGGATTTCTAATTATGACATCTGTCAAACATTAACTTGTCAATAAATTGTCAACACTGCAAAACTGGTAATGCCCTCCATTAATAATTTTGTTAAGGCAATTTTGTTAACATAATTGCTAAAAGCGGAAGATGGATGGTCGGTCCGGCGAATTGCATGCTTTTATAAATAAAATTGATACACGTTTTGGGTATACACGCTTACTATTCAAAGACGAATAGATAGATTCACACTAGACAAAAACGGTGTACTATTTTTTTATGTCCTTAACTGTACATTTCGAATGCAAAAAAACAAAATGTGTCATAAACGTAAATAAATGTAATATGTATATGGTAACGATTGGAACGTTATTCACATACCAGTGGGTGTACCCGTGCTTCGCTACGGCATTTCCCTACTTTAAAACGAAGAAAGTGGAACATAACGCTCCCAACTTTAAAGTTCAATACAGTGAATTTCTTTTATCGCTTTTGCAAATTAAAAGAAACGCAGTTTTACATTGCTGTCAGATTTCAATTACCATAGTAACGATAATACCTATATTGCAGGACAAAAGAAATTCACTGTATATAAAACGATAATATAATTTACTATTAGCTAATTTTACAATTAACTATTAGACGGTGGGAAATACAGAAATCTCCAGCACTGCCATCTATTGGTATGTTCCGCACCAAATAGCGACATACATATACAACTTTAAACTTTTCTGTGCATGCGTACACTTTATACTGTGATAACTACGTTATTACTAATCTTTGATGTATAGTGTTCAATAATTATGATTCTACGTGAAATGCTCTAATTTGTTATTCTAAAATAATTGATACATTACTATAAAACTCCGATGTTATGCACCCACAAACTTTTTAAGACAAAAACTATTACGTTTAAAAACAGAAAATTACCCAATACCCGGTATCGATGCATGATAGATGTATTAGTAGTTCTCGCGGACTTTTTTTAGACCTAGTTAAGTTCTGCATTTTTTGTCTACATTATATCGGTATATCTATTAATGTTTAACCTACGTAACCAATATAAACTGCACGGAGAGAGAAAAATGATTGTTTCCCCCTACCCCCTATAACGCCCCCTAGGGAGACATATACGAAGTTGGAACCCTCATTAAAACCTTCTTCGGATTATTTTACCCCCTGTACTAAATTTGGTGAAAATCGGTTCATCCGTTTGGCTTTGCACAAAGGACAAACAAACAAACAGAAATTTGTATTATATATATATATATATATATATATATATATATATATATATATATATATATATTTATATATATAAAGATGAACTTGTTAAAGGAATTTGCACCCAAATATTGGCATAATTGAGGCGTTGACAATAAAAATGGATGTAAGTGCAAAAATTTACAAAAATCTTTTTTCACTGAAAGTAACCTACGTTCCAACACCAATGGTATTAAAAGGTAGACAAGTTAGCCCATTAATTCTAATTGTAATTCACTTCAGCGGATCGCGCTAGATGCAACTTTAATCTAGTTGGCATTGAGAAGGTGCAAGTAAATCGTTACAACCTTCCCACAACAAACTTGCGTGACCGTGTTTATGTAGGTTCTTGTCATTTACGCATTGCTAGGCATTTTCAATAAAGTGTAATTTTATTTTATATAGGTGTTCATTCAGTTTTTTATTTCTCCTGTTAGTTTTGGATTTTGGCACTTAAACCATTTTCATTGTCAACACCTTAATTATTTATGGATGGACCAGAAAACTAGTTTAAGGCTACACAAGCTCCGATGCGCCTGTATAGTTCCCTCCGATGAAGGTATATGAATGAAATTATCTATACACCAGTCGTCTGTACATACAGAAATAATTGTACAGTTTCATCATCAACAATTTCAGGTTTATCAGACAGGCGCTGTATTCATGTGTCTTAACCTTTTCGGCACAATTCTATTGTGCGTACACACGAGTGATTGATGGTTAATACGAGGGCCGTCCACAAAGTAAAGAACCCACGAATCACCTTCGGCACCATTTCGTGTCTAGTCAGATTCAGTGGTGCCTTAACTGATACAGGGAGAATTTCACAGAGCGCATGGTACGTTTAGTGTCTTTTTAGTAATTATAATCATGACCAACCTCATTAAAAACCCGCCCCTGAAGCTTAAAGCATAACACTGTGACGTCTACAACGACATCCAAAATCAGCATCGAGGAGTACAGTGGTGTACTGGATTTGTTGCATGACAATGCTCGCCCGCACTTAGCAGCCTTGACTCAAGCGTTACTAATTTCTCTGAGATTTCAGCATCCAATTTCTCTTCCACGGCTTACACTGACTATTTTATTTTATTATTATTATATATATTTTTTAATAAACGGTATTATAAAACAATTATTTCTTATAACAGTATTTACTAAAAAATTGATGTGAAGTGTGAATTTTCACACATTTCAGGATTTTGCAGGTATTTAGTAAGTGAATGATGATTATTTGGGATGCCAAAACAAATTTTATATTACATTTTTTTTTATTGTTAATTTTAATTCGAACGCCTAATACCATTATTTAGGTTTCTAAATATGTGCAGTATTTTTTTTTTTATATATATAGCAAGGTTCTTTAAGATTTTGAAAATTGCGCCTATTGCTTTCATTGGTTGTTATAAGCTCCGCCCCTCTGATTTCGTGTACATTGAAACAGAATTTAATTATAATTTCAACAATTTCCATTGGTTATTAAATTTACGCTTTTAAAAATTAAATGCAATATTTGCCAAAACTAGAATTTTAAAAAAATAATTTAAACATAAAAATGCAAAAAAAAGCAAAAAAAAATATTGTCTCTTCTCGTGGGGATTGAACTGACTTACTTGGGTGAAAAAGACAGCGCAAGTACCACTACACCAAGATAAGCCTTCCATTCGGGCGTGTTACAAAGGTATAACTTGTGTACATTATTAGCAAAAAAACACAAAAAATGCGTTTTTTTCCAAAAACATAATCTGATCAAAAATTCCTGTTGTACTATTTCGGTTCACACCAATATACATTCCTTAGAATTTTTTCAGATTTTTAGTTTAAACCATCTGGGCTACAGGGTGTGGGACAACATTTTTTTTGCACAATTTTGGCAAAAATCGCTTCAAAATAATTTATTTTGCAAAAATAAAAATTTGATCGTTAATCCACGTATCAAGGCCTTTCATTTGATACCCTACTCAGAATTATAAAAAAATATTTTTATTTTCGATGAGCACATATTTGTTTATATTTTTAGGGGGATATGTTTTTTAGATGTTTTAGTATTTTTCCTATGTGCGGGTCAAAGAGTTGTATAAGAATGCCAAATTTCAACTCTCTAGGTTTAGCCGTTTGGCTACAATTTTTACCGAACAGACAGACAGACAGACAGACGACAAAATGACGGTATAAGGGTTTTTTGGTCATACCTACAAAACTCTAAAAAGTTGCACAAATTTATATTCATTAAATTGTCAAATAAGGCAATAAAAATTACAAAAACTTCTTATGAGAAATAAATCATTAAAAGTTCATTAAAAAACAAAAAACAAAAGAAAAATTTGTTCTTATGAATTATGAAAATGCTTACTAACACATGTTACATAAGTGGAAAAAATAATCATAATCAATTAGAGGTACATTATGATGCAAAAAGGTAAATCCCTATTCTCTCAGGAAAGAGTAGGTTTTGTTTCTACTGGCAGGCGATGAAATATAAATGTTGACCAAAGAAAATAAAGTATTAAAATTACAAATACAAATACAAAAAAAAAAAAGAAAAATGCTAGAATTTTTTTGGGGTAGATATTTCTTTAAAATATACAAACAATACTGAATAGGTAGGCATGTCTAACGGAAGTAACAAAAAAGTTGTTAAACATGAAAACATCATAAAAGAGTTGTACGTCATCACCGTACTACTCAACCGCAAAGTAAATATTCAGCAAAATGTTATGCCGAATAATAAATATGTGAAATTATAAAAAGCAAAGACTTGAAGCTGAACGCGAACTGAAAATAACCTGTATTTTGATTTAACCTGAACCTGAATTAATTCAATATATATCAGTGTCAGTAAACCAAAATCTAAACCCAAAGATTTTATTATTAACCAATAATCAGTTATTTTTAACAGGATCACGAAATTATTGTATACTTTTTACAACATACATTTTAAAATTATTATTTTTACACTCCAACGAGGAGTCCGCCAAGGATGCATCCTTTCTCCCCTTTTGTTCAATCTCTATGCTCACAAAATCTTCAAGGTTGCTTCGGATGTATTAGAGTTGGGAGTCAAGGTTAATGGTGTATACATCAACATTTTGTATGCGGACGATACCGTCATTCTCGCCGAGAGCATTGCCGACCTTTAGTTGCTACTTGATAGAATTAGGTAAGCAGGAGATCTATTCAGTTTAAAATTCATGATATTCAGCAGCCATAATCACGAAAAAATATCTCTTTATCTTGACGGTAGACAAATTAAACAACTGGCTGTATTTAAATATTTAGACTGTCTCATTACCGAAGAGGAGTGTAATGTCGAATTAAAAATGTTTGTTCCGCTTTTAATAAGATGATGTCATTCTTCTGTGATGACAACCTTAGCTTTAAAGTGCGCAAAAGAATGGTCAAACGTTACAATTGATCCATACTTCTATATGGTGTTAAAGCTTGGACTCTGAAGATTAGTACTATGAATTGCCTGGAAACTTTTGAAATGTGGTTGCATAGAAGAATTCTCCGAATCTTCTGGGTAGAGAAAGTATGTAACAACCAAGTTCTACAAAGATTAAAACAGACCGTGAGTTGCTAAAAGTAATCAAGTGTAGAAAAGTCTCTTACCTTGGTCATATAAGAGGAAATAAATATCAGCTTCTCAAACTAATACTGAAAGGCAAGATCGAAGATCTACGCGGAATCGGTAGACGACAGTTATTTTGTCTACGTAATATATGGAACTGGAGTGGGATAAGAAGTGCAGAACAACTTTTTAGATTGGCAGAAGATAGATCTCCCTTTGTCCAAATGATTGCCAACGTAAGGGAGACCGGACATGGCACTTGAAAGAAGAAGATACTGTAAGAAATAATGGTTGGATTATATATTATTTAATTTTTTTAGCTTTTTAATTCTCAATGTAACTGTTTTAAATACTTTACAGATAATGGAAGGGGGGGCGGTACAAAATTTAAAGAAACCTCTCAGTCCAATATTAGGACAGTGGAGATGTAAGTCGCCTACCTAGCTATCTTCTTATCTATAATAAATCAAGTTGCCTTGTTTCGGAAATATTGAAATTTGCGCTTCTTGGGCGTTTATCGCACATTTATTTTGACAGTTGTATCTATCTCTCTTTTATTCGTGCGAGTCGCGTATATGTCTCTCTTTGTTCAACATAAAGCTACTGATACCAACATAAAAAAAAAAAACATCGTAAAACATTATTATCAATCAGAATAGAGTTGGAAATTCAGAAATCAATTTATCCTAGTGAATATAAAGAGGATAATATTATCCCATTGATAGTTATTCTTAAAGATAACAGCAAGACGGAAATACTGGGCCTAAATGAAATAAACTGATTACAATAAAAGAAACTATAAAAATTATAAAACAATTATAAAATCCAGCGATTTTTTGATGCTTTCAAAAATTTCAAAATGTGAAACTATCAAAATTTTCATTAATTGGGGATTTATTTAAATTTGCTAACCCAAACCCAAACAAAAAAAAAGGTTCTTGAACCTAAAAAAAAAATTATTAAACCTGAACCTGAAACCAAACCGAAATTAACATATTGAACTGAATCTAAATAAATTCAGCTTCACGTCTCTGATAAAAAAAGGCAATTATTTGATTTTGTCCCATCTCTAGTTATAACCAAACGTTCTTTATTGTCTGAACGACTCTTGTTGTTTGTGCAACATGTTTTAATTTAGAACTATCATAAATTATTTTAATACGAAGTACTTAGATAACAAATCAATTTTTATCGAGAAATTTTATTCCATTGTTTTTTATGATTAAAAATTACGAGTAAGTGGCTGTATGCATCACAGGAATACTAAAACTCAACCATTTATAAATTCGTATCAACTTTTTGTTTTCAAAATAAAAGTTTTAATAAAAGTAAAAGCTATGATACGTTATCCAATGTTTACAAGTAAATATTGCGTTATTATGGCACAAATATGATAAGCTGATAACATTGTGTGGCGATAAATACAGAGTGAACGAGATTATTTAAACTTTGCCTTCTTTTCGAAATTGTGGTATAATTTGTATTCGACTCATTTACAGTTGCTTTCGATTATGTGAACGAATTTCACCGAACAGTTCATAACTAGGTGGTTAAACCGAAGTTAAATAATCGATCACTAATTTGGGCGCTTTGAAATGCAGTCACTAGTGTCACATAATTACAGTTTTTATTGCTTAGGTCAGAGCCGTAGCTAAGGTCCACCGGTCCGGTGGGGCCCAAGATATAAGAGGGGTCCATTGAATGTATTTGTGTTAGATACTGCTATCGTAGTATTATTAATTAATACGTCGTCATTCATTATTGTAACAACTATACAAAATTAATAAATGGCGGTGCGAACTAGAACTGAACAGGTTGTGTTTTCTTTGAATTCGTATTACCTTGCAAGTACTACTACGCGTGCGCTAAAACAAAAACGCGACAGTACCGCACTCTCATTTAAAATACAGTAACGAATAATTTTATGCGTTGACTGTGGTGTCTGCGTTGCGCCCGGTGCAGCCCAGTGGAGGCTTACATTTATACAACGCTTTCTAATAACTTGTTTTGCAAATTACGGAATCATTTAATAGACCGAGACAAACTTTACTTCTCTTTAATGCAGGCATTACACTATAAAATATAATTGTAAAAGATAGTTTATAAAATATATCAGCTTACTATTAACTTTTATAAAAGATTTTGCAGTTTGAAAACAAGATGGCGGAAGTAATGTTAATGTATAGTTTACAGCAGTGTTTCCCAACCTTTTTTCATGGCGGACCGGCAAGCGACCTAGAAAAAAATCGCGGACCGGCAAGTTTAAAAAGTAATGTGTATCGCAAAAGTTTTATATTTTTTATTGCACTGATAACAAACCCAAAAAAAAAAACAAATTTAATTAGTAAAAAAAGAAACAAATTATTACTTAAGCAATTAACAGATTAAGGACCGAGATTTTCATCTCAAAATTAAATGGGTTATAACTTATTAGGCGAATAGTTGCATAGTAAAATTAATTTTTTTTAATGAATAAATTTATTGCGAGGTGGATATTTTTTGATTTATAAACTTGCACATAAAAATAATTCTGCGGACCGGCAAAAAAGTCTCGTGGACCGGCGGTTGGGAAACACTGGTTTACAGATTCATTTAAACCGACCAGACCGTGCATTTAAACAACTAAATTGGTGATTTCAGAATATGAGAGTTATGAAATGTAATATAACCCTCAACATTCAGATTACGAAAACAGAAACAAAAGGTGTATCGAATAATTGCAAATATTATATAACTGATAAAAGGTAAATGTAACATTAAGAAGTCAATAATAAGCGAGAAAAAAAAATTAAGATAAATACCTAAATACAAATAGTTATTTATTCAGTTAATGGAACAATATACATCAATACTACATTTCATAATTCAGATCGTGTTTATAAAAATTAATTAAACCTAACCTAATGTTCCCAGTGTTTATCTATCATTTATCACTTTGCAGGTGGTAAACAATAAACAACTTAAAAAGTGGGGTGGAAGGAGATTATATTTACAAAGCTGTGGTGTACTGTTTCTTTTTTTTTCAGTACAAACCATATTGTTTTCATTGCATTAATCGCCGCTGCACTAACTACATTGCGTTTTTCGTACATTTTTTATAATGATCTTTTATAAAACTTTTCAAACAATGTAATGTTTGAGATGTGTAAAAGAAAGTTTATAAAATAAATTTTATGAAGTTTTAACTTTCTTTTGATAAAAGGGCAAGCATTAATAAATTAGAGAAAAACACAAAATTTTTGTGCAAGTGGAAATGCAATTCCATATAATCGAAAAGCGTGCAGGGGTTTAGTACCCTCCTTTCTTTGTTGTCACAGGGTAAATATTCTCTCCTCCAAAAGGCATGCTGTATGAAATCGGAGACCATAAACTGTCATGAGCTCCCGGTCTAATTCTAACAAAAATTCAACACTAAAACATACGTAACAGTACTAGTGACTAGTGTCTAGTACAATATTTGTCCACCAGACAGCTTATTCGAGTGTGTCAGTTCTCAATTGAGTCACGTCGAATGAGGCGAGAATATGGGCGGGTTATGCCTGCTTCATAAACTCATCAATGGAGTTATTTTTCACCGCAACTTTTAGAAAGAATAAAAATAAGGGTACCTATTCGTTCAACGAGGTTCGACGACGACACATAACACCTTTATAGTATCCCGCCACAGGACCTGCTACAAAAGTCACCATTGACAGGATCTGTCTTCTATATAATTCTGTCTGCTGCATTGTTCAAAACACAGCAGACCTTTTTTGCTCAACACTAATTGGGAGGAGGATAAGTCAGGAAGATAATTTATTAATTGTATTTAATTTTGTATTTTATTTGTGAAATTATTATTATTATTTAGCTTTGAACCTGTAAATGCAAATTAGTTAATAAAAAGATCTTTTAGAAAGATTTTTATTGTGAAATGCCGACATAAAAGAAATTTTTTAACTTTCGAAAAAAACGCGCAATTCAAAATTTGACCGCGTAATTTTGTAGTTGTTCAGAAAGAAACCGCGCAGATCGAGGGATTACTGTATGTATATATTTTAAATACGTTTTAGAAGCCTCTCGGTTCGCGGATCAAAATTATTCAGCACCGTTTGACAACCCCTGCGTCTATATGTTATGTTGTTTGTTGACATTTATTCCACGTGTAACCAGTGGCGTGGTATAAGTGGGCTAACAAGAGATCACGGGAGTTCAGTATGAATTTTCATTAATTCGGTTTCTTTTTAATATTACGTTTAGGTAAAATGTAGTATTGGAGACGAATGCCGAACAAAACTAACAGCAAAACGTACAAATGTTTCGATTCTCCAGGAAATTAAACGGACGATAAGACTATCTTCAATTGTATATGATCGATCATTTCGATTTTTGGAACATATCACGGAGATAACTTTATGTACTCTGTAGAGGTCTATAGCAGTGGCGTGAGGTGAATTTTTGAATGGGTATGCGCTATCTTTTTATATATTATATGTACCTACAAGTTTATAAATAGAAATTTTTTAAATTATTTTTTAATCAATTTTTTTAGACCTTTCTTTTTACCTTTTATACCATAAATTTAAGTAAGTTTATACTGTAAATTACTTTCGGCATTTTTGTTATGTCTAGTAATAAAATATTAATTAATTTTTGAATAAAATTAATTCCATATTTGACACCATTAAAGTCACCCATAAAATTGAAAAAGATGGCAAGATCCTTTTCTTGACACTATAATAATAAGAAATAGTAACAAATTAGTATTTGATGTTAAAAAATACTAATTTAAAATTTTAAAATTCAAAATTTTTAATTTTAGATTAAGGAGAGAAAGGATTTTTAAAAATCTCTTCATTTTATTGGCATTTTTATGAAAATTGTACTAATTTGTTTTGTTCTACGTAAGCCAGAGGGTACAAAGAATTGATCTACGATCTTCCATCTACAGAAATTCCTCAATAAGATGTTTTAAAATAAAAAATAAAATAATGTAAACCTATTTTTGTAAATAAACATTCATTCAAATCTAATTTTATCCTTGTTTCGTCCATGAAAACCATCATTTGTCCAATAAGTTCATGCAAAACGTGACTGGTCCAAATTTAAATAATCAATTTTTCGTATTTTGCTGATTTAAATTTTAATAACATGTTTGAATTCAATGCTTGGAACCTTAAAATAAGTCGAAAAATTAGATTCCCAAATGGATTATAAAGATTTTTGCAATTTATACATCAAATATATATTAATTTCTAGGATGACTTCTAGAAATGAAAGCTCTTAGTAAATATATTAACACACGATAAAAATTTCAAAATATTGTTCATTTTAACGTGATAAAGCAAAAGATGTTATAGACATTCAGCATGTGGGTCCTCTGTTGGCCGGCCATCATTTATTAGACTCCGGCGAAGCCCTAACATGTGTGAGAAAATTTTCACTTCACGTCAGTTTGGTTACTGTACAAGTACAAACTCCCGTAAAAAGGCAAAATATACAGAGCGACCAGGAAATCTTGTCCGTTATGCAATAGTTGACAGAAACGTTTAGATATCAAACTTATTTCCAAGGACATGTACACATAGGCGTACATTCTATTTTTATTACCTTATACGAATTGATTATTAAATGAACACTATTTTTCTCTACACACCAATGAGTTGACAACAGGTATGAAGTTAGGAACACATATTTTCGTTGATTCTCGCGTGAGTTCGGGAGAACGAAGTAATCTGATTGGTTCTTTGTTAAATTGAGATATTCAGCTGTGGATTAGAATACAGTTTTGATATTTTTAAACTCATTGTTTACTGTTATGTAACTGACAAGAAACTTTGATCGCACGGTATAAAAACAACGTTAGACTGCCATTATATAACGCTGGGCGCGGGCCTGTATACATCTCAGGATGTTGGGCATGGCAAATGAAAGAAGAGTAGAAACTCCACGCAACGGATATGAAAATGCTGTGATTGAATGGCGGCATCACTTAGAGTTAGGCACCAATTCCTAAATTTATCGACTGGCTAATTGATTGCATCGAAAATCTATCAGACCGTTTCTTAGATCATCGATTTTATTAACCTACGCAATTTTAAATACATCATCAGTAGTGCGATTGACCAAGGTGAGCCTAGGCCTTCTGTTTTCAGGTTACATGATCATATTTTGGTTAATGTTCCGTATAAGTCCACCACAAACAACTCGTCAGAGAAAACACGTATGCTAGTTAGAATAAGATTTGGCCCTCGCGATGCGTCGCCCCTTTCTTTCAAAACATAACATTTACGATTCACTTTATCATTTCCAATATTTTTATTCAAAACTGAAATCTAAATAAGTACTTGAGAGTTATCCGTTCTGAAATCCAAATAATTATTTAAAAAGTGTTTGTTAACATTTAGCTCGTATTAACGTTTTTTAAAAAATCTTGAATAATAAAATTTCAGTATTTATACAATTAAGTCACATTTAAATGGTTTAAACGAGATTTATAGTATACATATTTTGAAGAACATTAACTTTATTAAAAGAGAGAATCCTCAAAAATATCAATATATTCCGACCTATCAATTTTATGTCTGAAATAGAACATTTCGTTTTTCGTCGCATTCATAAATGCTAAATTATGTAAATGTATTAAAACTTTTATATATATATTATTTGTATAAAGCATTTATATATCTTCACTATACGCAAACAATTAATGATAAAACTAATTAGGTTAGGTATAGTTAGCAAAAATTTTTGATTGAAACTTGATAGACGTTTCAAAAATATCAGTTATAATTCGGACGTATCGTCATGTGAAAAACGCATATTTCTCTGTCAACTACAGATGCATGAATGATTACTATTGGCTCCCCACTCTTACTACCTTGCCTTCTCGTTTCTAATGTTATAATATAATTCATTCTAAGTATACAGCCTAGTTCTGGGGGACTAATACGGAACATTAACCCATATTTTCAATATGTTTACATTCAGAAGTAATATGATTAGTATTATACGTCCTTTTTTTAGCGTACACAGGAATTTTCATTTTCCTAAGTTGTCATGAGCTCTCTTTTGAAGGTTTGAAGCGAGCTTTTGCTAAACAAAATGATCAAAAGCCTCCCTTAACCCGTAAAAGATACTAGAATTCAAAATCTAGTTTCGCTTAAACCAAAGAAACAAGCTACAACGTGCAAAAGGACACAAATTTCTAAATTTTCTTTAGAATTTTAACTGTTAATTGTCAATTGTTTATTTATAAGGTGTATCTGAATATTAATATTTACATGTTTTGCGATTACTTTGCCCGTCACCCACGCACACAATTGTCTGTGGTTTTTCAATTATCAACGACCGTTTGTTTGTCTCTGCGGTCAAAAAATCAGTCGTTCGCGTGTGAATAACGATATGAAAAACAAACGTTACGCCACTGCGTTTGACGCAAATACTCAACAAACGGACATGCCTATATGATAAGATTACCAAATGTGTTACACCTCCTTTACTATTTGCTATATTGACTACGAAAAAAAAAACACATGCCATTAAAGCCCATATTTCAAAACTATTTGTTAAAATATTATTGTGCTAATATTACTTATATTAAATTCTGATGTATTGGTCTCACCTCTTGTCCTGCATGAATCCCTTAAAATTGTATATACGTGAGTAGCATTTTCAGAGAAAGTATTTATTAAGGTATGTATATAATTACGTACCATTATCCGGTATTCGTTCATAACCGGAACAAATCCACCTATAACTATTAAATAATGTTTCAATAACTCTATTCATGACTGAGAAAAAAAATACGTCAGTTCATGCTCCCATATAAATTATACTGATAAGATTAAAACCAATACTTTGGCATCTTAATATTATAAATTCAAGAAACGTTTTTATTTACAACAAAAATATATGATATATTGTTTAATATTGTATTTGTATTTACCACAGTTTTAACTCTTTAAATAGTTCGTTGACCTATAGAAAATAAACATAATTTATACCTATACAATAAGTAACTTTTGTACATACCGTTCCTTTTAAAAATGCTGTATTTTTTACCCATTACAAAATATATATGGATATTGAATTAATATTCAATATCCATAATTATTTTTAGTTAAACAAAGGCCCCATTTGAACACTCTAATAACGTGGCTTTTACACTAAAGTAATATAGCCGAGATAAGATAATATAAAAATCGAAAAATGATATAAGTATTTATTTGTTTTATTTGTAAGGCTTTGGCAACAAATGCATTGAATACCAAAAGTGAAATTCAAAATCTAAAATTGGAATTGCGAAATTATGTAGTTCAAAATTAGGTTAAATAATATTTAAAAAATAAAACTGCAAAAACTCTAATAAATATATTTATATTTTGATGGGGAACATGACTTTTCTAATTAACGCAACAGGTAAAGCACAAGAATGGGATACAAAATAAAACTCACCAAAACAGTCGTGAACAAAATATTAAAAAATATTCTTAACAAATAAATTAAATATATTTAACGTCCAGATATTCATTTTTATGTAACTATTAATTTCACTTTATAATTAACTATTTTAAATAACTTTATCAACATTTTCTTCCACATATCCACTGACAGTTGAACGTATTTTACGCTAAGTACAGAATTCTCCCCCACCATTTAATATTGAGGTTATGTATTCTGTTAGCACACGACAAAATTTAGAATGATGAATTAATAAACTAATACTATAATAATAAGTATAAAACTAAAAATGGCGTTATCAATATTTAGACCTATGTTAAATAAGTTAAGTAATATTGTAAGAAATTCTCTTGTACCTAAAAATATTACTTCTATTTGTGCATCACAATTTTCGCAATTAGTTCATCCATTGCAAGGAGAAGTGTCAAATACATATGAAGAAACAAAAATTACAAAAGGTAATTCTAGTTTTATTAATTTTTATAAGACGTTAAAATTTTTTCTTTTGACAGAAATATTACATGCTGTAAACGAAGTACAAGAATATGAGCCAAGCAGAACTTTTGCTGTAGTTCAAGTTTGCGGTAAGCAATTTAAAGTTACGGCAGGTGATGCGATTATTGTTGAAGGATATTGGCCACCGACTACTGGAGATAAAATTCGTTTAGAAAAGGTATTTATTAACGTCTCTTGGCTAATAATTCTTTAAGAGCTGGTTTACTCAGGCAGCTAGTTGAACAATCGATGTAGCCAAGTTTAACAAGGTAAATTACTGATCTCGATTAGACGTACAGCTGAGTAATTACCAATAAACTTGTAACGTTGGAAAGTAATACATTCCAGTAATACCCTCGGGTAGGGCCCGGGTTTAAAATAATAAACAAATAGTGATTAAATAAAAATTTAAATACTAATTAATAGCATAGAAATACAAAGCAATTCTTTATCGTATCACTTAAAAAAGTTATTATTAATGGTGAATAATTTAATCAAAATAATTTTCATAAATTTTAATTAACATGTTTGCGCCACAAATACATAATAAAATTCATCTATTGTTTAAAAAAAGCAACAATCGACTATCTAAAATGAGTTTTTTCTCTTTTGTACATTTTTTCAATTCGATATATAGGTATTTGGGGAGTTACAGAAGACAATTTAAAATAGCTTCCTTATTATTGCCAATAGCAAAAACATATATAACAAAAATTGTTTATAATATGAAAACAAAGCTTTTTTGTTTTATGCATTTTTCAACTAGATGAATTATTTGGTCTGCATGGTGCATTTATGTTACCCGCATAGTAATTTTCTTTTTTTTACTGGAGATTGTGGTTTTCCTCATTTTTTTTTTTACCGACCGTCAACATATATAAGGAAGGTATTGTGATCATACCGATTTTGACATTTCGAGAATTCGATGGATCTCCTCGAATTGAGGTACCTATATAACGTTTTGACTATTTTTAGCATGATGTCTGTCGGTCTGTCTGTCCGTCCGTCTGTGTACATGTACAGAGCAAATTCGGTTAAAAGGATTTTTATGAAACTGCATATTTAAGCTTTTGACATCAATGACACGAGTTGATCAACTTTTGGTAAAAATCGGTTGACTAGAAATGGGAGTTTACTCGTGTCGATTTTAAGATTTTTGCGAATATTTAGCAACAGCAAATATTTCGAAAAAATTTATTGAACAAAAGTTGCTATAAATGCAATAACTAATAACTTTTATTTGAGACGTTTTTTGATAAAACGAAAAATTTCGAAAAATTTTACAAACATTTTTCGAAATTTGTCTCAATATTTTCATACTTATATGTAACGTTTCCATGGTCATGATAAATAATATCTCTGTAAAGCGTGTTCTACATTATACTTTATTCGTCAATTTTCTAAACTTTTTTCTTTGAACTAGAAGTTGTCAAAGTTTTAATACAATTTATTTTTCAATTTTTTGGTAGAGAATGAAATTCTTACACGTGTTTCAGTTCATTTAAAGTACCAACATAAATATATAATTCTTATCTTGCCAAGTGTTTATAACCTAGCTATTAGATTTGTAAAATTACTGATTTACGTACAAAACACGATTTATGTATTCGCCTATTCAAACCAATGATCAACAAAACACTATTGAACACGTGGTAATACAAAATATTTACAAGCGTAATTTTAATGTTGGTACTGTGTTAAACTTGAAAATATTTTCAAGAAAAGTTTGTCCAAATCTAGTTTTGAATAAAGTTGACTTTGACTACATAAAGTGTTCTACACTGTACAATTTCACTGATTTATTTCTAGTACAAGTTCTAGTCAAAGAAATAAGTATGAAAATTTGACGAGAATTGTATAATGTAGAACACGCTTTAGAAAATATTAGGCCAAGTTATTTCTACTCTGCTGCTAGAATGTATTTTGTACAATTACTTTATGATGGCGGTCGGTCTTGTGGTGGCCACAGCTGATTTTTTTTTGTCATCGATCTGTTGGATGCCTCTTTTCTGACAAATACTTTTACCCATCGTAATTCTATAGATGTGCAGTTGCAGAGACTTTAGAGCTGTGTAAAACGTCACTCATGTGTGTTAGTCTGTACAGTAGAAATTGTGGCACAAGTTCAAATTTGGCATGCTTGTACAACTCTTTGAGCCACATATAGGAAAACAATCGAGAGTTCAAAAATACACATTGCGAATACACATCGCAATTGTCAAATAAAAAATCTCATATGGCCGGTTGCTAAAGTAAGAATTATCCCTAACTCAACATAGCATGCCCTCGTCGAAAACGCGGGCGGAAGCGTCGCAAAGAGAGATCGGCACGCTCGGCGAAAGGCGCCGGAACCCCGGTAACATATGAAATTGATAATCTGATATGTTCAGATCATCCTGAACAATTCATACAACAATACATACAAAAACAAATGATTTTAACTTGAGTTAGAGAAAACTCTTACGTAAGCAACCCGACATTAATGTGTGGATAAAGCAACATATTTTTATTTATTTATTTTTTTTATTTTGGCAAAATATTTGTGAAAAAAACTTTTGTTCCTCACCCTATTTCCTAAGGGGATTGATCTAAAAATCTGAAAAAAATCTCAGTATTTGTTCATTGATGGGAACCAGAATAGTTCAACAGGAATTTTTGATCAGATTAGTTTTTTGAAAAATATGGAATTAATATATCATTGAAAAAAATTATTATTTTTTTTTAAAATTTACTATATAGTATCAAAAGAAAGCTCTTAAGACGTAGGTTAGGGAACGAAAAGTAATTTTTTCAAGTGTCTTTAAACACGATTTTTGCCAAAAATGTGCTAAAAAACTCTTATCACACTCTTTAACCAAGGGGTGTTAAACTAAAATTCTGAATAAAGCATATTATTAGGTGTGTTCGATTTGCACATTTGCAGTTACTGTTTACTGCCGCGTTAAAGCGTAACAGCTGTAACAAATAATCCAAAAGAGAAACAGCTGTAACTTTTTCGCAGTAGCGTCATAAACTGGCAGTAAATTACGCGAAATCGAACAGATTTGCAGTTACTGCGACCAAATGAACAGATTTTTTTAACGCGGCAGTAAACAGTAACTGCAAATGTGCAAATCGAACACACCTAATGTGACCCCGAATAGTACAAAAGTAATTTTTGTTCTGATAATTATTTCGGAATTTATCGATTTTTTTTGCAACATGGTGCTTACATAATTTTTCTAACTGACTGGATAGTCTCCAGATAGAAGGCGTGGATTATTCTTTCAAAAGTTATCAAAATTTATGATGCCGACCGGCGTAGCGTAGTGGTAACACATGTGCTCTGCGTTGCGAAGGTCTCGGGTTCGAATCCCGTTCAGGCATGGAAATTTTCTCAAATAAAATTTGTCCTGGCTAATTGCCACAGCAGCAAAGGCCATTAAATTAAAATATATATATATATATATGATTTTTAATAGGTACCCACAATTGTATCACTTACTTAATACCTACAAAAGCCTGAAATGTGTGACAATTCACACTTCACATCAATTTTTTAATATATGTATTTCTTCCAAGATTCTTATATTTTTATGGGGTTGTTGGGAACTAAGATGACATTGATAAAAACCACCAATATAATATTGCTAAATATAGGTTGATAAAAATATTAGAAAATCGTTTTTTAATTTACATTGTAAACCATGTAATGCTATGTTTTAGTTTAATCAATAACTAATTTTAAGTATGTATTTACACGCTGGGAGCTTAATATAGATCCTTAAATAATATATAAAGCCGCGTCCAGAATCAACGCGCTGCGCTGCCCCGAACTGCGCAGAACGTTCATGATTGTCCTATTTGGACAACAAACTGCGCACAAATGTGTCGCTTTGCACAACTCTGCTCTCAAACGAACACGATCCTTCGAATGTCGGTACGTCCATATATTTAATACTTCTATATTGCACATCATATAACTTGTTTACATGCACTGTTACTCTCGGAGTTACTTTATATGTATATGTAGACCGTTTATATGTAGGTTTAAAGCGCACTTTAAACCTACATATAAACGGTCATAACTCTCGATTTAATTGAAGATCAGACGAACTCCAAGTTTAACGTAATTCTTTTGTGCAAAGTGTATTATAGCGGGTTGCTAACGTAAGAGGTTTCTCTAACTCAAGTTAAAATCATTTGTTTTTATATGCAACATACAAAAACAAATGATTTTAACTTAAGTTAGGGGTAATTCTTACTTTAGCAACCAGCTATTAGTGATTTAACACCCGAAATTAAAGTCTTGTAAACGCTTAATACCGGTTTAAAGTCCTTCTACCAACATTAAGAATTATACATTTTATCCCTTTCATAATATATATATATATATATATATATATATATATATATATATATATATATATATATATATATATATATATATATATAAGTGTTTTCTTAATATATAGCTTACCCTTTCATAATATATATATATATATATATATATATATATATATATATATATATATATATATATATATATATATATATATATATAAGTGTTTTCTTCTAACCTAAAATTGTAAACAACAACTTAGTTACTTCCGTCCTATTATTTTTTAATAATTATATTAATCAATTTAATGAATATTGGATGCGAATAATGTACGTAAAATATTTTTGTCCTATACGAAATTGTATATTGTATAGTTTCTTTCACAATAAGTTGAAGTGACTATCTACTTATGGTCCCAAACACAGTAGGTGGTAATTACAAATAACTCTAATCCCTTGTTTGTACCCATAAACTAGCCAGAGATGTATCAGGTATAAATTACATTACACCATGTAATGACACAATTGTAACAAGAAATAAACATAAGATATCATCAAAATAAACTTTATTTTTATTATAAATACAATTAATTTATAGAACTTATAATTAAATTTAAAACATTACAATTAGTATTGAAAACATTACAATAAAATAAATTTTAAATTAAATAATGTTTAAGATAAAAAAAATCTTACAAGTCCAAATCATTCTCTGAATCAGTCTCTAAATTAATGATTATAGTACGTTCTATTTGAATATAACTGTCCTCAGTTTTAATAACATGATTTACACAATTTTTCCAACTATCTACAGGGATATTTTCTACTTCTTTTTTTATAAGTTCTATCACAGTGCCGTTTAAAGTGGGAGAAACATTATTCCGTTTTATTCTCGCCTTTAACTGACTCCACATTTGTTCAATAGGATTGAATATACAATAATACGGAGGTAAGTCGTAAAACTGTGTGTCCTTTGCATTGAGCAATATTATCGCAAACATATTCTTTAGAAAAACTATAACTTTTTAATAATTTAATTAAACAATTTTTTTTATAACTTTCTTCAAAGTAAATATCATTTTTATATAAAAAGTCTTGGATTTCCTTCTTACTGTTTGCACTATTCGGTGCTTTATTTAGTTGCCGACTATGGTAAGTTGCATTGTCCATAACAATAACACTATTAGCCGGTATATTCGGGAGTAATTTATTTTCGAACCAGTTTTCGAACATTTCCGCCGTGGTATCATCATGATAGTCGAGTCTAGAATCTTTGATATTTTTCGCAGAAAGCAAAAGTGCATTCGGTATCCATCCAGTTTCAGAACCTGCATGTATCGTAATACGTTTACCTTTATTAGACGGTGCTCTTGTTTGACATTTATTTGACGTATCCACCCAACCTTTTGAGTTTGTTTCATGTGTGTCGTACCAAGTTTCATCTAAATAAATTATTGACCTTTTATCTTCTCTGTATTTTGTAATGTTTTTTAAATAATTTTGTCTCAAAAGTTTTAATCGCTCTGACTCCATAAGGAACTGCTTTTTATTTAAAGTTTTAAATTGAAACCCTATACTTTTAAGGGCACGCCATAAGGTAATAGTAATAGTAATAGTAATAGTAATAATGTTTATTGACTAAGATACTATACAGAGTAGGTATTGTTTTTAGTCAGTCAATACATAAAATACAAAATACAAATTTCACAATTATACACTATTAAAATTTACATGTTCTAATTCCTCAAAGCTGTACAATGGATTTTGACACAAGATTACTTTGAGTTTTGCCTGAAATTTTTGAAAAGGTAGCTTTCTAACCTCCTCAGGTAAAATATTAAAAAATTTAATTGAATAATAACTGCAGCAGTTTCTGGATATATTTAGGCGTAGAAAATTGGAGCGGATATTGTTTCTCGAACGAGTATAATGGCTGTGTGTTTCGCTGTTGGTTGGAATATTTTGCAAATTTTTAAAGATATGCAACAGGCAGTGATAGATATATAAGGATAGCAGGGACATTATATGGAATTTCACAAAAAGATCCCGGCAGTCAGCTTGGAAAGGAGCAGAGGCCATTATTCTCACAACTTTACGTTGTAGGGCGAAGATTCTCTTGGCAGCTGGCGAATGTCCCCAGATTAGTAAGCCATAGCTTAGTTGGGAATGAAAAAGAGAGAAATAGGCTTTTAGAACCACGTCAGTATTAACTACTCGTTTTAAGTTTCTAATTAAATAGGTAGAAGATCTTAGTTTACGACTAAGAAATTCCGTATGTTGGTCACTTTTGGTCAATTTGAAGGTCACCTTTGAACAATTAATTTCACACTGGTCTTGGATTAATATTTTGAGCAATATGTCCAATGTTGGCACATTTTGTTCGGTGTACATTTGATAAATTTTTTGCCGTATTACATCTTTCTGGAAACCATCCAAACATTTTGATATGCCTGAATCCTTTCGTTTTCTTCTATCAATGGATTTATTTACAATATTCCATACTGTTGTCATCGCTACTTTCGTTGCCTTGCTTGTCTCTTCTAATGCCGCTTGTTTGTTTTTGCGGTTCCTTAAATATAAATACACATTGGCCACAATTTCTTTAGCTTCTACAGGTAAATATATACAAGTTTTTTCACGATTTTTTTTGTTTTTTTTTGTTTTATTATATCTTGCACTATATCATCATCTTCTATCATGGTCACATAGTCATCTGCTTCATTTGCTTGCACAGAAGTTATCTGATAGAAAATTCAAAGCGAAGTGAAAAGATATTTAAAACATCTGCAATTTATACCTGGTACATCACTGACTAGTTTATGGGTGCAAACTGGCGATTAGTGTTATTTGTAATTACCACCCACTGTGTTTAAGACCATAAGTAGATACTCACTTCATCTTATCGTGAAACAAACTATAAACAATTACATCTAGTGTCCCTCAGTTTGGACCATTACTCTTTCTGCTTTTTATAAACGACGTCAGTAGTTATATATCAAATGCTAATTTTCTATTATTTGCTGATGACATGAAAATGTTATTTAAAATTACTTCAATATGTGACGCAATATTGCTTCAAAATGACCTTGACAATTTCCATAAATATTGCGATGAACTTTTCTTGAATTATAGTAAATGCCAAATTGTCTCATTTTCTAGAAGTACTAATAAGTTTATATTTGATTGTAAATTAAATGGGAATTTATTAAATAGGACGGAAATTGTGAAGGATCTTGGGGTGTATATTGAGACAAAATTATCATTTGAAGCTCATATAATCAATATAGTTTCTAAAGCCTGGAGAATGCAGGGTTTTATTATTCGTAGCACAGAAAAATTTAAATCAGTCATTCCTATTAATAATCTTTATTTTGCCTATGTTTATAGTCTACTAAATTTTGCATTCGTTATTTGGAACCCCCAGCATGATAAATATGTAAATAAAATTGAAAGAATTCAGATTAAAGCTTTAAAATACTTTTGCTATAAAACAGACACCCCTTATGAAAATTATGAATCTGCCTGTGCTACTTTTAATATTTTAACATTAAAAAATCGTCGTGTACTAGCGGACATGCTCTTTCTTTATAAGATTGTTAATAGCATCACTGAAAGCAGTGACCTGCTACAAGTTTTTAGTCTCCATGTTCCCTCATTTCAGACCCGCAACCAAACGTTATTTCACTTAACAAATTTTAATACTAATTCCTTCCGTAATTCCCCCCCCCCCCCCCCCCCATCAGATCGGTATCTACTTATAATATGAACTTTGGGACCATTGATATTTTCAATTCTGCCAAACTTCTGTTCCGCCGAATGTGCATTGAAATTCTAAGATAAACCTTATGTTGTCCAATAAATTGCATATTTCATTACTTGTATCTATAGCATTTTGTATTTGTTTACTCTCTGATTATGTCCTTTAATTACTAATTGTTTAAACATATAACCTATATTTAACAGAGATCACTTTACTGGGCTTGTCCTGTATGTGTTCCAGTCCAATAAATAAATAAAGAAAGAAAGATTGAACCCAATCTGACTTTAACTTTAGTAATAAATTCAAGATTACGACGTATTTGGATGAAAACATTCATGTATCATCTGTACCGTTGTCTGTTGTAAATATACGTTGTCAATTCCGAGCATTATAATCTCGGAACCAATTCGTACGTATAAAGCTTCGACATGTAAACGCTAATAATCAAGAACTCTTTTTCACGAAACTGAGATAAATTGCTCCGACACGTAATGAGGTACGTGCGCTCCACAGTTTAGACTATAACAAGAATAATTACCAAATAAATACAATTTGAAATGCTGTCCTTAATATTTATTCAACAGTTAAAACCGATACCACAATATTAACAAGTAATACATCAGTAAAAGAGTTACTCGACATTTCAGAAACTGCCCTAGGGAAAGTAAAAAACTGGTTTACCACAAACAAATTAACTCTTAATGCCAGCAAGACCCAGCAAATTATCTTTTCCCTAAACCGCAACACCGACGAAGTCTTTGAGTACGGTGATCCTATTAAATTCCTAGGAATATATATAGACGGTCAACTCAGTTGGCACCACCACATCAGCAATTTGGCCATTTCCCTGAAGAAATCTATCTTCGCTTTTATCAGGATCAAAACTTCAGTCTCTTTCGAGACTTTACGAATTTTTTATTTTGCCGCTTTCCAGTCTCGTTTGTCTTACGGTATAGTCCATTTGGGAGTAAGCTCATCGATCAACCGCATTTTCATAATCCAAAAAAGAGCTCTTAGAATTATGAATAAGTCCCCTCCAGAACCCACTGCCGGGAACTTTTTAAAAAATGTAGAATAATGTCAGTGTACAGCCTATTTGTATATATCTGCCTGGTGTATGTTAAAGAAAACGCATCCCAGTTTGTCACCGTTTCCTCAAGTCATTCTTATAATGTCCGCTTTAAAGACAATATTCGTTTCCCTAAAATAAGACTTGAGAAGTCAAAAAACGGTCTTTACTCGGCTGCATGTTTCTTCAATTATTTGCCTTCTGCTGTCAGAAATGTTAATAACAGGACCTTCAAGAAAAAACTTAGAGAGGTCTTTCTTGAAAACTGTCTGTACAGCACTGATGAGTACTACAGCATTGATTGGAGCAAATACTAAAAATCCTTTCTCCTTTTAAGTACCCATCTGGCAATTGTATTGTAATTTTATAATTTATATTTCAATTTATATTTCTAATAATTATGTATGATCTTTGACTGGTGTAAACGTGTAAAAACTTGTACAAGCACTAAATAAAATTATTATTATCATTATTATTATTACCTAAAAAATGAACTTGGTATTTTAGGAAACAGATTTTAATCAATGGTTGTAGGTTAAAATAAGCGTTTGCATTTCCTTCTGTTGATAATGTTTTTATAAAACTATAATTCCCTATCATTTTGATTATGCGCATACATACATTCGTAGGGTAACCGACGAGATCATCGAAAATCAATTCATCGAAAATCAATTTATCGAATGATCAATTCATCGAATGATCAATTCATCGAATGATCAATTCATCGAATGATCAATTCATCGAATGATCAATTCATCGAATGATCAATTCATCGAATGATCAATTCATCGAATGATCAATTCATCGAATGATCAATTCATCGAATGATCAATTCATCGAATGATCAATTCATCGAAAATCAATTCATCGAAAATCAATTCATCGAATGATCAATTCATCGAATGATCAATTCATAGAATGATCAATTCATCGAATGATCAATTCATCGAATGATCAATTCATCAAATGATCAATTCATCGAATGATCAATTCATCGAAAACAAATATTTTGTAAATATTTGAGAGGAATGCCGAGGGGATCGGAAAGTCAAAAGAGCAGTGGTCAATAAAAGTAGACAGACTAAGAAATAATTGCGTTTAAAAATTTTTTTATATGGTTTAAAAAAAGGTAAATAAAGTGACATAGTGTTTGAATATAAATAAAGAAATATAATAAGAAAACTTATATAATAAAAGAAATAAATGTTTTGTTTTTAACGTTTAATAAGACAGGCTATGGGCAATTGCACGCAAATAATTTTTATAAATTCATACACAATGATACGCATTTTAATTGGGCTAATATGGGGGGAAATAAAGTACTATGCGCCTAAAAACAAGGTAATTAGGTTAGGTTTAGTTAGTAAAAGTCTAAAACCGAGCGGAGCGAGTTACCCATCTTCTAGTTTAAGGACAAATCACTATTTTAGGTTAGGTTAGGTTAGTAAGGGTTTTGTTAGAAACCGAGCGAAGCGAGCTACCCATCATCTAGTTTAATGACAAAACAAACTCACACTAACATAACAATGCCACCTGTTTAGAATCACCATACATTGAACAAATCATGTGTGGTATAGTAAATATGAATAGTAAAACTATGTACATAACACAAAACCCTTAAGACTTAACAGATGGGGAAATACAATTTTTATAATCCTTTAAGAATGGGTGTATTAAGTTCATTTATCATTATGATTTCAAAATAACAGGTATCTTTTACCTGGCGTATTTTCTGAATGGAAAATTTAAAAATTATTAATAGACCAAGTATGATAGTTATTTAATAAGTGTAGTCTGTCAACTTTTATTGACCACTGCTTTTTTGGCTTTCCGATCCCCTCGGCATTCCTCTCAAATATTTACAACATATTTTTTTTCGATGAATTGATCATTCTATGAATTAATCATTTGATGAATTGATTTTCGATGAACTCACCGTGAATCCATTCGTAGACTTCGTTCAACAGAAGAAAAACACAGGCGGTTGTAGCGGCTCCTATGTGCAGAAACCAAATTTCGTCCATTACGTTATCAGCAATTAGTTCAACATATTTTAGTTGCGTCACTTACTTTGTTTTGTTTTTGATTACGCGATGTTGTTTGTTTATTTTCGTTATTATTATTTATTTCTCATACGTTTCAAGGTATACCGGGTACTAAAATGAGTATAAATGTATTTGAAATACATGATTTTGTTTGTTTGATATCCACAACAATTGTTTAAAACCCTTATGTACGTCTATGTGATTAGCTGTTTTCTCGCGCAGAATTGATCACGTAATTTATGATACCCTGTGTTTTTCTTATGTTGAACGAAGTCTAGCAGTATAAATTGAGAAACCATTTCTTCAATCTTACTTCACCAGACATTTTGTCAATGTAGTAAGATGTGCGCTGTATAGAAGTATTAAATATATGGCTACTTCAAAGAAAACTCCATGTTCGTGCACGTTCGTTTTGGAAGAGAATCATGACATATGGTAAGTTTGCGCGGAGCGAGCGCCATCTGAAATTTCTGCGAACAATATTGAATCTTGTTTATGCACACAACAAATTTTCAACCTTGCGCAGCTCCACGTAATTGTATGGCGCAGTCCGGCGCGTTTGTGTGGATGCGGCTTATTGTGTCTATAGTTCGTTCAAACGTTAGAATGCAATATTGCTCTTGGAGCGGTATTGCCAAATATTGTAAAAGTGTTAAATATGTTAACTAACCAAAATATTATCTGTAATTTTATGAGTCGCCAAGAAAGGAAACGATAGTGTGATTGGGAGAACCCATTAGAGTATGAAAAAGAACTACTCCATTTGTCCTGTACTGCCTTCTAATGTTTGGATGGATTTTAATTTAATTAGTATAATTATTTTAAGTAATGTAGATCTTCTGTAACAGGATGTAATGTAAAAAAATCTGTCATTATTTGCAAAATTGTAACTTCGTTTTGTTTCATTCAAATGATCTATTATATTTCTAGGTGCTTCTGGCTGGCAGTAAAGATTTTTCTTTAATCGGAACTCCTTTAGTACAGAAAGATTTAGTTGAAGTTAACGCTACAGTCATTGAAAAATGTTTGTCTCATACAAAAACACATTTCCGTAAGAAGAGGAGAAAACAATATATGCGTATTAACTGTAAGTATTAAGTATAGGCCAGTCGGTCAGTAAACGCACTTCGTCATTTTGCGTCATAACTTCAGTGACAAACTTAGTGGCGAAAAAATATCTAAATCTTTTTTTTTGCATTTGAATTATAGACTGATATTGTTCTTCATTCTTTTGTTTTACTAAAACATACTTATTGCAGTCATATCATATTTAGTTTGTGTTCGATAGTCATTTTGAAGATTTACAAATTTTAAAAGTTTTTATTTAATATAGGGACATTTGTATTGGTTTCGCTAAATTTTATTTTGTTTACATTTGCCGACATTTTGTACGTTCTGATTTGTTTTGACACTTGTGTTCACATATCTATCTTATAGTAATAACTAAAAACCTTTTTTTATTTAGTTTTTTTGTTTATTTAGCAATTTTGTATTTATAGTAAAGGAGACTTTAGTTGACAGATGACGGTTAATTAAAGCATATGGTTCAATGGGAGAGAACTATAGCAATAAAATTTCCATTTTTGAATAGATCATTTGTTCACAGACAAAGCTAGAAATAGAGAAAGAGATACAATTTGTTTCACATGACACGCCTGTCTTCCATCTACTGGTGGGAATGCTGAATGCCCGCGCGTGTATACAAAGGGACATACGTTGAAGTAGGGATGGGAAAAAAACATCGATGTATCGAAAACATCGATGTTTGTTTTAAAAACATCGATGTTTTTACCATTGATGGTCAGCTGGCGATAGTATCGATAAAACATCGATGTCTACTACCGATGTCGATGTTTAAACTTTGAAATTCAGAAACTACCGCTAGAGGCGCTGGAAAATTAAAAATTTAATTTTTATTAAAATTAGTACACAAAATATAAGCGCCATCTATTGTGATATAACAATACTAATAGTGTTAGTTCTTATTCTTCTTAGCAGTTAGCAGAACACGAAAAAATAAGAAGAAACTTCTAATTTTTGCAAACAATGCGAACAACCAACGACGCCAACACACTTTTTCTTTTTGAGTCTTGTTGATACTTTCCCAGTTGTTATTCCTCCAATCCCTGGATTTTTGTAAGTTGTCATTAGCTATTTTTTATATATTGAAGTTGGCTTTTCCTGAACAAAATGATCAAAAGCTTCAATTAATCGGTAAAAGTAACTAGAATTGAAAATCTAGTTCCGCCTAAACCAAAGGAACAGACTTTATTTCAACTTAAAAAAGTATGAAAATAATTGTGTATGACAGTGTTATTTTTATGTTAAATAATATAAAATTAACATTAAGATTACTATATTAGTATTGTAATAAAATCCAATATTTCATTTTAGATATGTAAAAATAGTAAGGTGTGTTCCTTTGGTTTAGGCGGAACTAGATTTTCAATTCTAGTTATTTTTACGGATTGATTGAAGCTTTTGATCATTTTGTTGTGGAAAAGTCAACTTCAATATATAAAAAAATATCTAATGACAAATTACAAAAATGAAAATTGCGGTTAGTTCCGTCTAATCGTTTGGAATAGACTGTGGGTACAAATTAGGATTATTATATTGGGTATAATAAAGTTAATGTGAAATTAATTACTATTAAAAAGGAATATTTTTATTTCAAAATCTAATAAATGCTTTTTGTGTATTATATGTTACTTTTTTCGTATTTTATCTTTACATTATTAAATAAAACCTATATAACATAAATAAATAGCTTTTTTTAATATTAATAAAACATCGATATTTCCGATACATCGATGTTTTTCCTTCGATGTTTTTTCAACATCGATAGTAAGGCGCCGATGTTGACATCGATGTTAAACATCGATGTTTTGCCTTCGATTTACAACCCTACGTTGAAGTGCCAAATTATAATATAACAAAAAAAAACAAAAACTATGAACGTACGTTACAGTAAGAAGCCGAAATACGTTCTTGACGTCTTACATAAAACTGTGTTAAATTGATATATATTTCTTTATCAGTTCTCAATCGATCAATCTGTCAAGTAAATTCTCCTTTACCATATTTATATATTTCTATTTGATATTGTGTGTAGTGCATAGCTTTTTAGGTTAAATTCAACTTATTGTTATTTTATTTTCTTTGATCATATTTTTAGATCACATGAGTCCTTTTTAGGACTATTTTTCCTATAAAAATAGTTTATTTGTTTCTATTCTGTTCTTATATTTTCATTTCATTTCGAGACAAGTGACAGCGTACGAATATTACATTTTTATTAAATTGATGTTTTGTAAACGTACTTAATATGACGTCACAAAAAATGTGAAGTTTCCAGTGACGCAACTGCACTGGCTGGCCAACTACCCTATAAACAATATTCTGAGGTACATTTTAACTTTTTTTAACTATTTTTTTTTTTTAGTCTACCGATGTGAACGCACCGTTTTACGAATAAATGATGTTAATATAGGGCAACTTAGTGAAGATGTATAAAATATTTTATACTGTAAAATAAATAATAAAAATTTAAAATAAAACATGTAGTAAAAAATAATGTAATTTGTTTTACTTACCCTAAAATTCTTCGATTCTGTAAAGGAAAACAAATTTGATAATTAATAGTACCAAAAGCTGCTTTACAAACCTCAAATAAGCAGCAGCATAACTATAGGAGGTATAAGTTTATTTTGATGTTCAATTTTACAATGTATTGTAGGGTTTTGTAGATATGACCACCAAAAAACCCTTATAAAGTTGCAATTTGGCATGTTTGTAGAACTCTGACCCACATATTGGAAAAATATAGAGTTCAAAAAACACATCGCGAGATAAATATTAACAAATATTTATTTAATATTTTTAAGTCAGGTATTAAATAAAAACCTCTTAATGTGTGGATAAACCAAATTTTTATTTTTAATAACTTTTTTTTTTGTGGGATTTTCGCCAAAAATGTTAAAAAACCTTTGTGCCCTACCCTATTTCCTAGAGGGGTAGATCTGGAACCGAAATAGTTCATCAGAAATTTTTGATCAGATTAATTTTTCGAAAAATATTGTTTTTTTTTTGTTGAAATTTTGTTTTAAATTTACTTGTGCTACAAAAAAAGCTATTGAGAACTGACACGCTCCAATACGCAGTCTGGTGGTCAAATATTGTACTAGGCGCTCTAGTACTGTTTGAACTTTTTACATATTTTTTGTTAAAATGTCGATAGAAATTGTGAAAAACTATAAAAGTAGAACAAATTATGCTGTTATTGGCTGTCATTCAAGACAGGACAATGATAGGCATCTTACTTTTTTCTTTTCTTAAGAAAAATTGAGGGAAAGTTAATATTAAGTCCAGATTGGGAAAAGATTTGGTTATGGACAGGAGGAAGGCATGGGAATATATTTTGAATTAAAAAGTAATTGATACTATGCGAGTTTGTTCATTACATTTGTTACCATATAAATTTACTTGCCCGGCTTTAACACCTGCTCAACTACATATTACACTTCAATAAATCTACTCAAATTAAACTTTTAATACTGTAATTTGATGCCCACCTTCTTTTATACATCTCGATACATGTGTAGCGCTTAAAAATTAAAATATTTACTCGCGTTTTCATAAAATAAAAATGTACTGTGCTTAAATTAATCCCTTAAATATTAATTAAGCTGTTCACTATTAGCATATTGACAGCTGAGTACTATAGTGCGTTCGAAGGTGAGTTTGCAGTATAGCTCTTATGGCAAATGGGAACGGTGTTGCCAAATGTTGTAAAAGTGTCAAATGTGTCAATTATAATATGAAAAACTCGTATGATTTACAAAAATCAACTCTTATAAAACTCAAAATAACACTCAACAAAAACAAATGGCCATTTGTAGAATACTGCGTCTTCACAGATCAGCGCGTTTTAAAGCTGGCAACGTCGACTAGCAAGAAGAGGATAGCGTCATTGTGTAAACCCATTAGAGAGTATGAAAAAGAACTACTCTATATGCCCTGTACTGCAAACTCACCTTCGAACGCACTATAGAGACGACAGCCATATTGCCTTGGAACACAGCGCCGCCATAGGTAATATCACATCTCAATTATAATTTTTTTTTTCTAGGACTATTACAAAAAAAAAATCTTTTTTTTTTCTCCCAAAAATCCAAAGGGGTTAAACTAAAAATATGAAAAAATTCTAAGTAATGTATATTGATCTGAACCGGAAACATACGAAAGAAATATTTGATCAGATTGCCTTTTTAATATTGGTTTTTGTATTTTTGACAAAAAAATGTTATGTAATGTATCGATTTTCTGTATTTACGGCTAAGGTAGCGTAAGTCATCTTTTGAAATTAAAAATATGACAAAAAAAAACAACTGAGATTCGACATCATGTGTGTAAACTCTTATGTCATGATTCAACCTATTATTTGAATTATTTCAGTTTTTTGTTTTTAAGTTATCAGAGGAAAAAATTATTTATACTAGTGTGAATACTTTTAAATAAAATATCATACTGTTAATAATTCCGAAATATGCTTCTGAAATAAAAAAAAAAAAAAATCATTTATCAATATATTACTTTTTAATTTAATGAAGACTTAGATACAAAGCAAATGCTGAAAAAAAAATTTAATTTAAATTTTATTGTGACGAAATTTTCGCAAATTATTTACATTTAGTTTTAAAAAAATTAAATAAAAGCTGTTAGTAGTCAAAAAACGAATAAATATGGTAACCAAAAAACTGATGATTTTGTTGTGATTATAGAAAAAATATTGTCCTAGATATCTAGCATTCTGTTGGCTTCTTAACTTAATAAATGCCTTCGAAACCCTGAAATACAGTGGTGACGCTAGCTTTTAAAATCAGGGCGCCAGGAAATATTTGAGGGGAGCACAATTTTTTTTATCGTTATAAATATTAATGCAAATATTATGGTTTTGAATTTTGAAAAGATGAAAGCGGCCCTTCGACCCTCTTCCATCACAATTCGAAATATTCCCGAAAATGAAGCAGGCACTTACTTTTATCTAAAATTTCTCCAAGCATATCTGGGGGGGGGGGGCAGATTAATTTTTAGGGCCCCGATCCCCCGCTAGTGCCGCCACTGCTGAAATATGTGATAATTCACTCTCCACATCAATTTATTTATTCTGGGATACTTATCCATGGTTTTAACATAAATAAAATAAAGTTTTATGGTTTGTCACAAAAATTAACATATCAGAAAAATCATAGGGAAAAATGTAGTATAGTGGACGACTACGATGTGGTGGGAGATATTTGAGAAATAATGTTTTTTTCTCTTTAAAGGTATTTTTCGAAAAATACCTAAAAACCAGTGCTTCTCAAACAATCACTTATCATTTACGTTACAGCAAAAAAAAAAAAAACACATTACAAAAACGGTAAAAGTAACTTTCAGCTGCTTATACTACGCCCTGAGTTTGCACTTTAGTCTGTTTCCATGTTTCAATTCACTTTAAAATTAAATTTATTTTTAGGTGGTTTATAAAAAAAAAATATATGTATATATTATCAAATATAACCTAAGATAGTGCTTTTAAGGTGAATCACTGTCCCTGGCCCTGCACAGAACAGTATGCGTATTATAGGCAGCTAAAATTACCTTTACCACAAAAACCGTGCGAAGTACGGGTACTCCAGCTAGTTATATTATCTTTTAATTATAATCTTTATTTATTATTTGTTTTTGTTTGAGAAGTCTCCTTTCTCAAATATCCCCCACCAGATTCGTCCATCATACTACATTTTAGCCAAATCATAATTATAAATGGACATTACTAGTAACAATAGGTGCGTTCGGCATAACTGTGCAGTGTTAACTCTGTGTCGTGCAAGTTTTTTGTCACGTGACCACTGTGCAAGAAAGTCAAAGACGAACGCTTTGTTCAGATTGTGCAGTTATTCTAACCTTTTTATTGTAAACAAATAAATTACGTGTGTTTGATTACATGAAGTCTGTCTTCTGGTACTTGTTTTGTACGATAATATAAAAATGACGCATGAAGGTTTTGGGATGCTTTTAAGTAATATAAAAGAAATTTTATCTGATGAAGACAATTCTGAAGAATTATCCAAACCAGAAAATATTTTGGAAAAAGTGTTTGAATATGCAGCGAGTACTGTTCCAAACATGACTACAAATCAATTTAAAGTACATTTCCGCTTGTATCCAGAAAATTTTAAGTCTTTTTGAGTGCATTTACATGTTCCATCATGAAGTTCATGTCTGTACTATTAATTTGGAAATGCTAAACAAAGATATCTTGATTGTGTTCACTAATATTGTTTTGTAGAAATTATAACTTATATTTTTACCGCGAAAAACACTATTGCACAGATTGCCGCACGATCTGAACTTGTGACGGCTGTGCAACACGAACTGCACTGCACGATATTTGCCGAACGATCTTCGTGCAGCACAGAGCACACATAATCTTTATGCCGAACGTTTCTTGTGTAAATTATGCAGAATGTGTAGATTATTTGCTTATGCCGAACGCACCTAATATCGTTCAGGCATGTTTACGGAAATATTGTCAGATGTCGAAATATTCGACTAAAATAATTCCTTTATTGTGGTTCATAGTTATATATTGCAATATATCGTTATCCGCGAAGATTACGTTTCACCAACATGCTGCGGATAGGAAAACCGCGGATAATAACACTAAGCATATAAATATGTACATATACAAAAACAAGCAATATGCGAGTATAGCGGAAGAGTTAAGAGTGGCCACAGTGTTGCCAGACGTCGGGATTTCGGCGGGAATATCCCGATTTTGAATTTACGATTTACCGACTCCCATTATACAGTCGGTAATTCCCGATTTATGCAGTATATTTATATTATTCCAAAACCAAACTAAAAAAAAACATCATTATTAAGAATTTGAAATAAAAATAAAACCACTTGGTCTAAATTCCACTTAATTCGGCCATTTTCAAAAATCTAGTGGTCTTAATTGTCTTGAGTTAATGGTAAAAGATATGTTTAAGATATGCAAGTAGGTTGAGTGTCTCAAATAAGTAAATGTTTCGTCGCAAAATCTCACAGTCGATGAGCAGGAGGCAGATTCAGAAAATCACTTGAAGAGCGGAGACAAAAAATCGGTAAATCACTTACGGAGTGGAGGGTAGAAATTAAAAACATTGATGAAATCAATGTGAATTTTAACACATTACGTGGATTTGTAGGTATTTAGTAAGTAATAAAAAACTGACACATATTTGGCGAAAATTCCATAAAAATATTTGGTTTTTGCGAAAGTAAAATTGTGTTGGATTATCTATACATTAAGGGGTTTCATTTTATACCTCACTCAAAATTTTAATTTAGTTTTCCGCTAAATACATGTAAACAAATAAGGGATTTATTGTTTAAATAAAACTCAAGTTGTTCACAGACTATTTTATTTTAAGTATTCACTCTTACAACGTAAGAAAACATCTGATTTCTCTATCAAATTCTACGTGTGTTTTATAAAAACCCATTAATGTAATGATCTGTTATCATTAGCGTTAATGAGTTGTCATCATTAGCGAGTCAGATTCCGGATTACTTCTTAGGTAACATTTTACGGTGACGTAGCATGGCTTTTTGGAAGGCCAGATGCTAACATACATATTGGTTTATATTTTTCCAGCTGTGTTTTACCGAACAGGCAGACACATGAGTGACGGGTTTTGTTTTGTCATATCCACCAAAGACTAAAAACACTTGGGGAATGGGAGACAGAAATTTGGGCCACTTCGAATTTGAGTCACTTGAAGAGCGTGGAGCAATAATTCAACAACTCATTTGAAGAGCGAGGGTAGCATACAAAGTCACTTGACTAAAATATCAACGGTATTATTTAAAAATAAATTAATATGTTGCATTCGCGCGTCCCGAAGAAATAATGATCAAATAAGGAACCGGAAATGTATTCAGAATCCGGAGTCTCAGGGTCAAACTCGAAGAGATGGTAAAGCTACATGCAAGGAGTTTGGCGAATTTTTAGAACCTAAAATGAACTGGCAGAAAGTAGATATTTTAAAAAATGCAGCAAAAATAGAGAGATAATGAAGAGCGAGGGATGCATTGCATCCCTTGCTTTAACTATTTTCAATGTACTCTTTAATTCTTCTTCAGACTACACGGACACGCCTGCAGTCCTTGGAGATGGTTCTGTCGCTCCCATGAGTTCATGGATATAGTTGTGGAGCGCCCATTAGGCATTGTATCAGGCCTGGGAAAAAGTTCGTGGCGTTTTTTTTTTTTTTTTAGTAAAATTCAACTGGTTTTGTTATAGTGTGAAAATGAATTTATTTAAACCAAATATGCTCCATTATTATTGACAACGTTTCGTCATTTTTCGGGTAGAGCCATGATGTCATCGGTGAAGAACTTCTGTAGTTTCTGGTTGAAAAACTAAATCAAGTGGTTATCACAGGCTTCTTTTGAAACCAGCTTAATTCCATTGAGATAATTCTGCAGAGATCGGAATAGGTGATAGTCAGAGGGTGCTATGTGCAACAAAATTTCCCAACCAAGCTCTCGCAATTTTTGACGGGTCATCAAAGAAGTGTGTGGTCTTGCGTTGTCATGATGAAAGACAACACCTTTTCTATTATTCAATTCGGGCCGTTCTCTTTCAATTGCCTGGCGTAATCTCTCTAATTGTCCGCAGCAGTAGCTCATGGTGGACGATTTCCTTCCAGTCCCACCACACACACAGCATCACCTTGTTCGGCATCAATCCTCGCTTTGCGAACGCTTGTGACGACTCACCATCCCTTGTCCACGATCTTTTACGCATCCAATTGTCGTACGTGATCCATTTTTCATCACCGGGTAATACACGTTTCAGAAATGCCTCGATTTCATTGCGTTTCAGCAGCGCATCGTAGATGTTAATGCGGTCTATCATGTTTTTCGCGCTTAACTCATGAGGAACCCATATATCGAGCTTATTTTTGTAACCAGCTTTCCGTAAATGGTTCAAAACTGTTTTGTGGTCAGTTCCTAGCTCCGTACCAATATCGACACTGCTGATATGCCTATCTTGCTGGACTTTTTCAAGAATTTCATCAGCTTTTTCACTGATGACACGACCAGAGCGTGAGTCATCTTTCACATTAAAATTACCAGAACGAAAGTGAGCGAACCATTTCCGCGCAGCAGATTTTGATAAAGTACCTTCACCGCACAAATTTTTTCACAAGCTTGCGCAGCCTTCTTCCCTTTGTCGTAATAATATTGCAATATAGCGCAATTTTTCATTACTTTACTCCATTTTCAAACGCAAACAACTTTCCAACCACTGCACAAATTTTGATGTTAAGACACTCAAAGTAACGCTCGAACTGTCACCTTTTCAACGAGCGCTTAGTGGTGTCGCTGCGATCTGTGTTTCCTGAGTTATTTGCAATTGGCGCCGTCTATCGGCAAAAACGCCACGAACTTTTTCCCAGACCCGATATTATGCTTATGAAAACTGTGAAATAATTAAACACTTACGAGACTTTTTTAACATGTTTTACATTTTTAACAGTCACCATAAACACGCAATTTATACACAAAAACAAGTTAAATATAGTACAGTTTTTTTCTAACAGCTGTAGAAAAAATTGATTTTAGACTTTACACCTGAAAATGCCTTATCCAAGGTTTATCCATTGATTGTAAAAGCGGCCCTAAAATGTTTTGTTCACAACATATATCAGCATGAAATAATATAGTAAAATATTTCTCTATTTGTTTATCACCAAAAAGGTATAGTGACAATATGACTCGATAGCTTCTATTGTTTTACCACATTTATCTTCCTACAGCTACTTGTGTTGCTTCAAGCAAATAGTGGCCTATTAATTTTTTCATTTGTTCAGTCCATCATTAAATCCTTTGAAGCTGGAATTAATTTCCTTGCATTTAAAAAAGAATAATAATAATAAAGAATTACATTCACATATAATTTTTAAATGTGAATATGTATATAATATATTTTCAGACTTTGGCTTCAGACTTCAAGGCCCAATCTCGGTCTGGAGTCACCATGCAAATAACAATGTCAAAATAAACATAATAAAATTTCTCATATTTTACTTATTCGCTATTAAGATGAATAAATCTATCTAGATTGAAATGAAGCTAAATACTTTTTTCTTGTCACTAAGACATAGACCTACGTCGCATGTAGTTTTACTTGAAAACAGTTCACGAACCCAAGCGCTATGGGGACAAGTGAATTTACGTTAATCTGTTGCTAGTTGAATGAATTAGCAGGAAAACACGAGTTGTTTATGAAAGAGGACACATTTGCGCATCTACTTATGTGGCTACAATATAGACTCATAAGGGGTTTGATTAAAAAATATTGGATGTATCCCCACAGCGCGAATACTAGGACAAAAAGGGTTAAGATTACTTCCTCTTGAACAGCTATAATTTACTTTACCTTCTACTAACATCTGTTTGGACAAATTTTTACTTGGAAAGACTATCTTGAAATTAAATGTAAAATTTCTACAAAAAATAAATTTCAGTTAGTTTTTATATACGAAATAATTGTTTTAATTATGTATTGCATAACATAATTTAAAATAAATAGAAGTTCATAAATTTTTCTTCACCATCATTTGTGGTTCTTGGTAAACCCCGACTTCCTTTATTCAATTTCTGCCAACTGTTCTCTCTCTTTCCAATTAGGAATTCTTATTTTCTTCAGGTACTTTTCAAGTCATTGACGAAACGTTTGCCTGATCTTCCGTCCCACTGTATTTGTCTGAAGTTCATCTTTGTAGGATTGTTATAATTATTTATTTTTTTAATGGCATATCGATCGTAACTAACCAAACTTGATACTTTTACTTGCATTGACTTGATCATACAGGAATACAGCTCAAAATTCTAGTATCTGTGCCAGAAACTTCCACTTTTTAAACCCCCATATAGGGTGTAATACCGAAACGGGCCACAATCATTTTTTTATTAGATACAAAAAAAAAAGAAAAAAACAAATAACAAAGTTGTAGAAGATCAAGGGAGACATTTGCTTATAAAAGATTTGTTTTAACCAGTGGTTCTCAAGCTAGAGCAATAAGTTGTATTGCTTTAAATTAGATTATATTTATTTTGAGATCCATTCGATAGCTTACCTTTTTCTGAATTCAACCGTATAAACATTTTACTTACATTAAAAAAAATTGATTACCATTAAACCATTTTTTTTTAAATATTAGTGTACAGCATTAAAGACATAATAATTCCCTATAAATAATTTGCTATCTGATTATTTTCTAAACATAATTCTATCCAATTTAAAACAGAATCAGCAGTAGCTTTAATTTTTAATTAAAAATAAAATTTGTTTTAATTTAAATTGTTTTTTTTATCTATCATTTTTTTATGTACGAATATAAAATGTATATATAGTTGAATTAAAAAAAAAAAAATACGCTACCGAATGGATTCAAAATAGATATATAATCAAATTAAAAAATACAAGTTTCTGCTATAAGATTTTTTTTTTGTTTTTACAATTTTCTTCTGTAAGCAGATGTCTCCATTGGTCTCCTATAACTTTGTTATTTAGTATTTTTGTGTCTCTAATATTAAAAAACATAATGGCGGTGTTCCGTGTCTGTCACACCTGTATACACGCACAGAATCCAGATGAAATGAGAGCAGATAAACAAATACATATATGTCACACACAATTCTATGTAAACTATCTATAACGAATTTGAATTATAAGTATCAACGTACGTCCGTTGTTTTTATTTGTTTGTTATATATGAATATATTCACATAAACGTACGTGTTTTTGTAGATGCAACGTTCCCATCAATACACAGGGAACACAGATTGAAACCGGAATTTATTTTTCTCTCTCTCTCTGAACAAACAAAAACGTTTGATTTTGATAATCTTGTCGGCTGAATCAAACGCGTATTTTCAGCGTCATCGGCAAGTAAATTCTCGTTGACTTTGCCTATTATATGCAACACTGTTGGTTATAACTTTTAAGCGGAACTAACTGGAATAATCAAGTTGTCATTAGCTTTCTTTTTAACCCTTACGTTACGGTGTCCTTTGGTTGCGGTGTGGGGTACAAATGTACCCCATTTTTATTTTATTTTAAATAAATAATTTATTAATAATTTGTATTCAGGTTTATTTTATGTTAAAAATGTTTTTTATCTGAAATTACAATATTTTCAATTGCAATTTTTGCATACGTCCAACATTCATAAAATCCTGTTTCATACTAACCAACTAAATTTCTAGCAAAGCATAGTATACGCCCAACTTGATACGTCCGTCCTGTCCGACGTGCAGATTCAGACTGAAGCGGTTGTTTAGGCGGTAGTTGCTTTGAAATAATCAGGGAATTCACCCGAGTTGACTCCGCCCTTTACTTAAAAATAACCAATAAAATTCATGAAAAATAAATTAATTAATATTAGGTGTTTGAAATAAAAAATGAAAAAAATATTTACCTACATTGTTTTATAAGTAGGTAACTAAAGTATTTATGGTATTTATAAAACTCAAGAACGATTATTTTATTCAAATTTTGTGAGGTACATTTTAAGTAGCACCGCTCCGTAAGAGTTAAGGATTGAAGAAGCTTGTGAAGATTGAAAAATTAATAGAATTGAAAATCAAGTTCCGATTAAACCATAGAAACAGGCTATAGCACAGCGGTTCCCAAACTTTTTTGACCGCGACCCGGTACGATGTTTTAAAATTTTTCGCGACCCACCTTTTGAAAGAAAAACATTTATTTACAAAACAAATTTTATTTTAAAGCAGTAGTAATAAGCTTTATAGTAATAAAGAGTATAGTATAGTAATAAAGAGTATAGTATGGTAATAAAGAATATAGTATAGTAATAAAGAGCACAAATACACACTATTCTATTGATTAACTGACGTAAAAAAAAATAATATGTACAAAAAAAATCTTTTTTGTGTTTTTACAATATTTTTCGCGACCCGGCAAAATTTTTCTGCGATCCGGTGCTGGGTCGCGACCCACACTTTGGGAAACGCTGCTATAGCATATTATATCGTGTTGTTGCAGAGTTAAAAATTTCTAATTTATTGTATTTCATGCAACTACTCTTTTTGAGACTATATTTTTGTTTTTGTTTTTTATCATCTTTAAAAACGATGCTTTGATTTTTCACTGTAATTTATAGATATAAAAAGAAAATAATAAATTAAAAAATACTGGTGCACTGCAAGATATATATTTAATAATGGGATATATTTTAAATTCTTATTTGTCTGTACACATATTTATTAAGCAAAAAATTGCACAATATCTCAGGTGCAAAGAAAAGAACTGTTTTACCTGCAAAATAAGTGTTGGTAAATAATTTGAAAACAATCCAGTTTTATGTATAAAAATTTGCCTATAACAATTGATTACATAGTTGACTATTGCATAATAATAGTAAACAAAAATTACTTGGCAATTGAAGTTGTCCAAATATTTGTCTGTAATATTTACAAAATATTTGGCACTGTAATAATAATTATCACAATTCCACATATACTCAGTCTGTTATTATCACTAGAAAAACACTATTTATATTAAACGGTCAATACACTAACTTCCATTCTAACGCATCTTCATTTATATATTTGTTTTTTTGCTTCTCGAGGGACACTGGACTAGCCTTAGGAACACACACCTGCAAACTACTGACCCTACAACGCACTTTCCATCCTAAATACTACAATCCAGAAAGCACAATTGTATAAAATGTTATAAACACTTTTCTACGTTAATTTTACTTTTTTGTTTCGACTGATTATTCCTGATTTTCTTATATCATACATATAAATATTATACTATGGTTTTGATTTATTTTATATGAATATTAATTTAATGATCTTTTTTATGAAATGATTATGTAGATTTGTAAAGCTACTGGAATACTTATGACCAGGAATAACCATATACACTATTAATATAATTGGTTTTAACATGAGAAGAAAAGTTTTGTGCGATAAACTTCTATAATTTTTAATGTGGAGCTCAGGAAAACCTGTTATTTCAAGTCCAAGTCAATTGTAGATACGCAGACAAAGAGCATTATGATTAACGTATTTTGTATGCTCCAATTAGAGCTATTCTTTCATTACTGTGGTAACACAAACTGTCTTGATTGAAAACACTTCGTATGCAGTTATTAGAATAGATTATTCTGAACAAAATATGTTAACTGTAAAGAGGATGTTAAACTTGGAGATCAAAATGTGCCTTAATCTATTAATCTTAATCTAAAATCTATTAAAACGTTCATCTAGACCAGCGATGGCGAAAATTTTTTTCCCAGACTGGTCAAAATTGAATTTGAAATTCTGTAAATTAAAATCGCAGTTCAAATATATAATTTATAAATAAAAATTTGCCACTTTAGGGTTTAAATATTTGTGTGGAACCCCCTAATCTCGTTAATTTTACCTGAGCTAGCGGCCTGTTCCCTAACCTGTTTCGTGAATGCGCTCGCTTAGATCCAACGATAGTTATCTTAGAGTCCCTCTTTAGATTCTTCAGAACTACAAAGATCTTATTTTGTACGGGTCATTTGAAATCGTCATACGGGTCACTTTGCCGCGGGTCATACGTTCACCATCACAGATCTAGACAGATTTGTAAGAACAGTTCTGTTAAAATGAACAGGTCTGTTCAGAATAAACCTATTCATATAATGCTATGTTTAGATGATGCTTGTTTAAATACAAATGTAGCTTTTCGTGCGTTTCATTGTATCTACGTAGTTGGATGCGGGATTCTTGAAGGAAAAAAGTTATCGTTTTAACTAGAAGTACCCCAACCATATCCGACGGTATATGTGTGATCCATTATAGCCTTAATTGTGATCCGCGAACGCGAATCTTGCACAATAATCAGTGACTATCATCTTGAGCAATGCTTTCGATTAACTACTACAGAAATAGTTTGACACTGCATAATATAGATCTGCGATTGATATTTTGCGGGATATTTATTATATTTTCTGTATCACTTGTTGCATATTGATTTCAAAATTAAGTAACGTCATTCATCGCATTCTTTTTTAACTATGCATATATTTCAGTCTCATTATTAAGCATGAAAAATGAAAATTATTATATTTATGTGGTTTTTGGGAAATACCAACTTATATATCAACCTAAACAATATGCTTGAAAGTTTTAAACTAGGTAAAACTGTAAACGGTCTATTTTTTCTGAGAAATTTAGAGTATCTAGTGAAGAATACGGTGAGATTTCAACAGGACATTAAAGAGATTGAAAAAAGATCACGGTAGATGGAATGTGAAAATTATGGCAAACTACTATTAGATGTTGAAAAGGGATTACCATATAAGAAAATATATTAATAGTAAAACAAAGTTCAGAACATAAAAAGTAGTGACCAAAAATTGCCTCAATATTAATGAAAACATCTAGTTACTGTTTAAATTTCATGTTTAATACATAAGAGTTTTTGTTTTAAGATTTTGTTTATATTACAATTGTTTTACAAATGTCACAACTAATATGGGACAAAATTTAGACACTAACAGTGATCACTCTTTTGAGACAGAAAGTGTAATATATTTAATAAAAAATGCACATTATAGTTAAGTTCACGGAACGTTTTTATCATTTATACTTTTTTTTAATTTATAATTTACCCTAAAGCTGCGTTCACAGCTTTAAAATTAATAGACTATACGAGTTGTTCACTGTATGTCACTAACAAGTTTGTTTTATGATAACTCAACCTACCGTTCACACCTCTAAATTTAACAGACTGTGTCGACTATAGACAGTTTTCCAAAATTATAGTTAGTGCGTTGTTTTAATGATACAGACATATAAACACACATTAGTTATCTCATTTTACATAACCTAAAATATGCTGTGGCACAAATTTCAACAAATTTCGGAAAGAGTGAAACGAAAAAGAATTACTGTAATTACGGATATAATTTAAATTTAAAAGAATTCCATATCTCGCCGATGGCGAGTTCGTAAAAAGTCACATAAATACATTTATTCCTTTGTAGTTGGTTTGAAAAAACATTAATTTTCATAGCTGTAAACGCTGTCATTAAACGTTAAAACAGTTTCTTAAACTATCCACACCGTATACCGTACGTCTACTAATTTTGAAGCTGTGAATGCAAAGTTGCTTCTAAACTTAAGCCAAATTTTTAAATTGGCCAAGGATTTTCGAAAGGTTGAGCACCCATAGTCTAAACCAGTGGTTCCCAACATTTTTGACTTGCGGAGCTCTTTTTAAATCAATTTTTATACAAATTAATGGTGTAATGTAACGGGGGAGGGGATAGATTTTTTTACTATAAATTCACTTTCCTCTTTCACAGCTCACTTATTGATAGATACAGTTTTTTATAAAATGAAGCAAATAATCAAAATACACGCAGATTATTCAGACAACAATGCATCTCACGGATCACATTCCAGCTACAGTCATAAACCGGATAGTCAGAAATCACTCGGATATTAAACTTGGTAAATTATCGTTCAGAATGTAATTTCCAGTTTTCTTATTTAGATTCTGTTTTTATTTCTAATTCTTTTGATTTTATTCAATTTTTATTTATTTTACTTCCTGTAACGGCTGCGGAGCCCGTAAGAATTGTATGCGGAGTACTTAAGGCTCCGCGGATCACAAGTTGAGAACCGATGGTCTAAACGAAGCTTGGTCTAAGTGAGAGGTCCACAGCTCAGATTTTCAAAGTTATCTATTTTCCAATAACTCTTTGCATTTTTTATTTGCTTTTTATTTATCATTGGCTTGAAGAAATGTCTCACTCGTTAAAAATTATATACTGATAACATTATAACTGTAAAACTTACTACGAAAACATCTGAGAGTTGTTCAAGCAACGGTTTCGATAGTATTGTATCATGTTCAAATTAGATTTTTTTCAAATATATAATTTAGAATTGCAGTAAATTGCATCTCTGGTATGGGGAAACCTTTTTCCAGATATGTAAGTTTTACAGTTATTATATCAAGTTATAAAAAAGTATTCATACTCATATTAAAACCAATTATATATTTACAATATTACTATAACATCATTTCATCCTCATTATATATTTCTGAAAATATTTTTTCTTACAATACTAGCTCTGCTAGTATTCCTTTCAATGAGATCTAATGCCTATATGGCAATGTTAAAAAAGAAACAAAATTTATATCATGAGAACAAAACGGGAATGAATTTACAATAAATGTAGAAATACTGATTTTTTGTTCGAATGTGTTTTGTTGTTCCCTGTTTTTGTTTTCAGCGAGGTGCGTTACCATGACAGAATATAATCGCTGGGCAGTTTAGTAGTCAAAAGTTGTATTTCAATTGACCAAAATAACCACAAGAATAAATTTTAAAGCTTTTTACAGTAGTTTCTAGTACCCATAATATTAATTTAATTACGTAAACCAATAAAATAATAAATTCTTATTTTTAATTATTTAGAAGAGTTATGACATAAATTGTATTGCAGTTTAGTTTATAGCCTATTTTTTCAATAACAATCCATTTTGTAAAATCTTTTTCAAATCTTCGAGTTGACTAAAACAAATACCTAATATTTTATAGTACTGTATTACAGACGATTAGAGAAGATAAGACCCATGATAAGATTAAATAAGGTCAGAATGGTACAGATCTTGGATGAAAGTTAAACATTCTTCAGACCAGGCCCTTAAGAAATTTGTTTGCCTTCTGGCCCATTCCTGGAAAAAATATGGGTGCGTGCCTACTTCAGCCAATTGGAAGACCTTTCAAAAGATGAACATATAGGCTTAGAGATGATCCTATGCGTATTAATATACAAGATACTTGGAAAGGGAATAAGTGCAAATATGAAGTCATGTATTACTTACGGTATTTGAGCATAAAGACAGGTTTGAGGCAAGGGGACCCTTTGTAGTATCTCTTACTTAATATCGCTTTGGAAAAGGAGTTTCAAGCGGAAGTATTTAATACTAAGAATAATATCTTTCCACTCTGTACATAGTAAGTACATTGTTATGATATTGATTTGATGGAAGTAGATACACATTACCGAGAATGCTTCGGTTACTATTAACAACGGGATGTAAGTAAAAACCTCCCTTGGGGAAATAAGTGAAAAAAATGAAACAAAACCTAAATTTTCATGCCATCTGGTAACGTCCCTTCGATATCTCCGGCAGGAGGAAGAAACATGTAGCGTTTGCAGTCTCATCAATTCCCATTTCTCTTTCACTTTAGTTCAAATTCATTTTACAAACTTTTGATACAACGCTTTTAATATTCACGCTTTGCTTGAAGAAAATCATAGCTACCGGCCACAGACAAAGTGATATTTTATTCAAATATCTAAAATAAATTAATCAAAATGAGCATAGTTTCATTTTGTTTAGTTCAATTAAAAATAACTCTGAGAGTAGAAAAAATATTATAAACAATTCGGGAGGTAAATATTTACCAGTCTCGGACTCTATTGCTAGCCTTCGCTGGCGCTCGGGCGCAAAAACGTCCTCGACTGGTAAATATTACTTTCCTCCCTTAGTGTTTAAATAACTAATAACCAGTTCATTGCATGTATTAGCCTTTAAGAAATGGCAAACCTGTACCAAGAAAATAGGATTAAAGACCGATCTTCAAAAATCCAAATTTATGTAGATTCAGTAAAATAATACACAGGAGGTATAAATAAAAGGAGGGAAAATTATGTTAGGTACGGGTACCAAAGAAGCTGTATCTGATGTATATATCTTGGTATTAATATAAACAAGAGTAATGTGGCGGAATTTAAATGAAAAATATACTTGAATGTTGCAATTTCCCAAAGAATGACAAAAGATAGGGAAGTGTTGACCAATGACAACAAGAATACACCAGTTCGTCGACCATCTTTTGATGAATGAAAGCAGATTCCATCTAGAGTCAAATATATTACAAGAAAGCTACTGCTGGGAAAAAGAGGCGTTGGAAGTAGAATATCGTGGTGGAAATATCTCAGAACCTACTCTTCTATGACTGCCAAATGTTTATTTCGAGAAGCAGTCAACAAAATAAAGATAGCCAGGATGATGGCCTGCACCCGAAACTGATAGGAATTTTAAAAGAATACCTGATTAACAAGGAATATCATAGACTACAAAATATCTTCGCTCACATACTATATCCAGATAAACAAAATGTCTTATAGCATATTCGATTGGGTGCTCTACTATGCACTCAGGCCACTCGGCAAGAAAGTTTCGTATTCGATTGAGCGAGCAGTTGCTCTCGAGTTGATAAAATTTGTATTCGATTGGAAAAGGTAACTGCTCTGAGAGTGCACTGCGCACACTTTTTCTTGCTCTGGCTAAAGCAGTCAGAGCAGCGTCGAGCAATATGGCATGTAGCGGTATTTCAAAGCTAGTATGTTTATTAGAACTAATTGAATCTTTACAAAGTAGTGATGTATCTTTTTGTATAATAAATCAAAATAGGAAATTAAAAGACAAAATAATTTAAAAAAAGTAACATTATGAGAATATAAATAAACAGAAAACAAATAAATTATTGCAATCACAAAATTAAAATAATAAAAATTATACACAAAGTACTAAAGCACTGTTTACGCAAGGAAATCACTGTATTTTTAAATAATTAATAATAACAATAATAAAAACGTATTCGATTGGGAGTTACTCGGGTGCGCTGGCTAGTAAAATTCGGATAGAGCATGACGTCATTTGCTCGCTCGCAGAGCAATTCTAGAGTGGTCCAATCGAATATTTATAGCCATTAATTAGACTGATGATAATGTATGGATTTGAATCATAGACCACGACAAAACAAGATGCAAATTTTCTCGGATATTTCGAGAGAGAAAAGGTATTTTGGCGTTATAGCATCGACGTTATAATTTTGAACAGTACCAAGATGTTGACCTACACCATACAGTTAAAGTTTTATGTCTACATTGGATAGGGCATATTGAGAAAATGCCTGAAGTCGAGGAGGATTAACCAGGAAAACCTATACAAATGGATTTTCATAATTGGAATTTTAATATATAAAGTGCATACAGAGCCGCAGTAAAGGGGGGGTGGAGAGGGCGACGGCCCCGAGCGCACTAAGAAAAGGGGCGCTGACGGGTTTGACTAAGGGCGCTATTGCGAAGGCGAGGACCTTTTTTTTTGGCTCATCACTTGGATTTTGGGAGGTAAGAACTTTTTTTTATTAGGGCACCAAAAACACGGGTCTGCTCCTAGCGCAAATTTTCCTTACTGCGGCTCTGAGTGCATATCACACTAGAACGCTATCAAATTTTAATTTTTGTTCCTTTTTTTTCGGGATTCAAGTCATTAGGTTAGGTTATTTATTTAAGACTTGGAAATTCTTTGTTTGCGCATGCGTGCATCGTGATATTATGACAGTAGCCAGTATTACTTTAAAAATCATATTTTTTAAATATTATACTCGAAAATATCTACTATACAACAAACCAACCTCAACGTAAACAAAAGACAAAGACGCATCAGCTGATCGCGAGATTACAGGCGCGTTGGCGCAAGCACGTTTTGAAAAACCTGGATAGAAAACGGAGGAATTGAATCATGTTCCATACGCCGTCTTTAAAACTTGTTTTTTTTTCATACTATCACACAAATTACTTCGATTCGAATGTAAAAACTTTAATTTTCCAAGACTAGACGTTAATATTAAAGATGCAACAGTAGTGCGGCAGAATTTAAATGAAAAATATATTTGAATGTTATAATTTTCCAAAGAATGACAAAAGAGAGAGAAGTGTTAACCAATGAAAACAAGAATACACAAATATTAACTCTAGTGTGATAAGGCTTTAAGAAGTAAAAATATTGTTTTTTTTTTTTTCCAGGAGCACGTACATCGTTTGTCCCCCTCTGCGAACTCCCATTATTAATGTTATAAGATCTGTATTTACTAAACGTTAAATTGTTCTTATTTTTTGTTCACTGGAAATTCTTAGCAGTAAGTTTAGGAACTGGTTATAATTTAGGCCTTAATATTAAATACTTTAATGGACAATTTGAAAATAGTCCAGTAATATAACATTTGTATTTTGAAGTTTATATTTCAAAAACTTTAAATTGTTCTATTATTTTGTTCACTGGAAATTTGTCTTTTATAAAGAGAAATATGTGGTTATTTTGATCAGTTATAACACAACCGTAATATTAATTGTAAACAGTACTAATTACCACGACAATTCATACAATTACCTTAAATTTATATAACTTAACACAACACACATGATTCACTGTCATTATCGCTCAAATTGCACAATTGTTTAATAATTTAAAATATGGAGTGTTAATGCTCTTTTCGTTCTGTTCGACCATAATCTTCTGGTGACCTCTTAGGCCTTCTAGGCAGTGTGGAAGACCGACAAATACACAGTGTTGATGTTGTCGAACATAACAGTTGGGTGAGTCAATCAATGACTAGCCTCTGAGCTATCTCTACTAACTGATCCTTCAGAACACGGAATGATGGCCTGTCTTCAGGACTGTGACTCCAGCATTTTCGCATTATCTACAATAAAAAATAATATCAACAATCTAACAAATGCACAGAACTAGAAATATATGAAATAAAGTAGTTGAAAAATTATTTCAATTACTTGTCGGTATTTGAAATATAGTATTTCAAATAATTAAAAAAAAATGCTCTGGTATTTGAATTTGCAAAAACTTTCTTCGTGGTATTAGTATTATAAAGTCTATTCAAAACGATTAGGCGGAACTAGATTTTCAAATTTAGTAATTTTTACAGATTGATTGAAGCTTTTGATCATCCTGTTCAGGAAAAGCCAATTTCCCAAAATGAAAATTCCAGTTACTTCCGCCTAATCGTTTTGAATCGCCTGTATGTTTCATTTTGTAATACGTAATTAACAGGAAAAGATCATTTTTTATGTTTTATATTTACTCTACATCTACAATATTATCATAGTATTGGTTTAGATGCAGTGATGGCATCCTACCGGTTGAAACTTTAGGGAACCGGTTGTTAGAATTATTAAAAATAAATTAATTACTCTGACTTCAGTTTTGAATCGTGCGCCGTGCCTTGCAGTGTCGCAAATGTAATATTTATTTTATAGGTTATTAATAATACGCTCTTAAAATTGTTTCCTTATACAGTCTGTTCCAAACGGTTAAGCGGAACTAAATGGGAATTTAGTTCTTTTAGGTTGTCACGAGAAGGGACCTTGCTTGGGTTATTTCATTTTTCACGTTGGGATGTCAAAATTTAAAATTCCAACAATGAAACCATGGAAACGAATGACATGTCAAAATTAAATATTTTTTTTAGATATTTTAATGACAAAAAAATAAATAAATGGGAAATTTGTATTAAGAATGACACAAAAAATCAAAATATAAAAAAAAAGACATTTTAAAATGATATTAACCTTAACCAAAAAATGTTTATTGTAAGTATGATTTACAAAGCTTAAACAAAACGGCCGAAAGGCACGATTTAAACGATGAAAGTAACTAGATTGCAAAATCTAGTTCCGCTTAACCGTTTGGAACAGACTGTATGTATTTAATAAATGGAAGTAAGTGATTTGTTTTCACTCTTAAAAATACAGAATAGGTTCCTAGATAACACATGACTTTATAGAACCGCTTCCTGAAAATTTAGGATGCCATCTGTTCACATGGATATGTCAAAGTCCGTTTACACCACAAAAGCCACCAAAATCATCAGATCTAGTTAAAATCTGTTTAATTGGTTTAGGCAGAACTAGATTTTCAAGTCTAGTTACTTTTACAGATTAAGTGAGTGCTTTTGATAATTTTGTCTAGCAAAAGCCTACTTCAAACCATAAAAGGAGAGCTCATGACAACTTACAGGAATAAAAAATCCAGTTAGTTCCGCCTAAACGTTTGGAATAGCCTATACGTATTAAAAAATTAAACATCGTATATTTGATATTTGTTGTTTGAAAACGTCAGTATCAAACGTCAATATCAAACGTCAGTATAGGGCAGCCGGCGAATCAGTGCAACTGCGTCACTGGAAACGTCACATGTTTTTGTGACGTCATGTTTAGTACGTCTACATAGCATCCATTTAACGAATGTAATATTCGTACGCTGTCATTTGTATCATAATGAAATTAAAATATAAGAATAAGAACAGAATAGAAACAAATAAACTATTCTAATAAGCAAAGTAATCCTAAAAAGGGCTGATGAGATCCAAAAATATGATCAAAGGAAATAAAATAGAAATACGTTGAATTTAACTTAAAAAGCTATGCACTACAGTCTGTTCCAAACGGTTAAGCGGAACTAGATTTTGCAATCTAGTTACTTTCATCGTTTAAATCGTGCTTTTCGGCCGTTTTGTTTAAGCTTTGTAAATCATACTTACAATAATCATTTTTTGGTTAAGGTTAATATCATTTTAAAATGTCATTTTCTTTATATTTTGATTTTTTGTGTCATTCTTAATACAAATTTCCCATTTATTTATTTTTTTTGTCATTAAAATATAAAAATAAAAATATTTAATTTTGACATATGTCTTGGTTTCCATGGTTTCATTGTTGGAATTTTAAATTTTGACACCTCAACGTGAAAAAATGAAATAACCCAAGCAAGGTCCCTTCTCGTGACAACCTAAAAGAACTAAATTCCCATTTAGTTCCGCTTAACAGACTGTACACACAATATCAAATGAAAATTTATAAGATATCTATAAGAAAATATATAACTAAACACAAAACTGTTATAAATAAACAACAAACTAAATAAAAAAGGTTTTTAGAATTACTATAAGTTAGATATGTGAACACAAGTATCAAAACACATCAGAGCATATTATAAAATGTCAAATGTAAACATCGTTTTATTAAGCGATACCAATACAAATGTCCCTATATTAAATAAACACTTTTAAAATTTGTAAATCTTCAAAATGACTATCGAACACAAACTAAATATGACTTCAAAAGGTATGTTTTAGTAAAATAAAAGAGTGAAGAGCAATATTAGTCTATAATTCACACGCAAAAAAAAAACGATTTTGTTATATTTTCGCCACTAAGTCTGTCATTGAAATTATGACGCAAAATGACCAACTGCGTTGATTAAACGACTGACCTATACTTAAAAAGTATTTCAAATATTTCCTATAGGCTATTCCAAACCTTTAAGCGGAATTAAATGGAATTTAAATTTTCACTTTAAGTTGCCACTAGCTAACTTTTTTTGCATTGAAGTGGGCTTTTCCTAAACAAAATGATCAAAAGCTTCAATCAATCGGTAAAAGTAACTAGATTTTAAAATCTAGTTCCGGTTAAACCAAAGACACCAGCTATAGTATTTCTAATGTTTACGTATAGTCTGTTTATATGGTTTAAGTGGAAATAAATGGGAGTTTCGGTTTTTTTAGGTTGTCACGAGAAGGGAGCTGGCCTAGGTTATTTAATTTTTCAGATTTCCATCAGATAATCTTAAATTCCAACAGGGGAACCATGGAAACGAGTGACATTTATAAACCAATAGGACTAGCAAGTTTAGAAATCCTAGAAATCAGTGGCGAATTAAGTTGCTTGGGGGCCCTGGGCGGTAAAATTAATATGGGCCCTCTATTATTTTAAATAAAATGAAAATATTTGTATATAGGCTTCGGCAGGCCCCCCGGATTCGTGGGCCCCGGGCGGCCGTCCAGTCCGCCCACCGCTTAATTCGCCTCTGCTAGAAATATATAGTTTGTTTCCTTGGTTTAAGCGGAACTAGGTTTTCAATTCTAGTAGTTAAGAATAATCTTGATCATTTTATTTAGCAAAATCCCACTTCAAATATTAAAAAGATAGTTCATGGCAACTTAGGAAAATGAAAATTCCAGGTACTTCAGCTTAAACGTTTGGAATAGCCTTATATACTATTTTTAATTTTGTAAAAAAAAAACTAAGAGGAAATTTTGATTTCAATAGTTTGTACCTTTGAAGTTGTGTATCATGTTGGTATTACAAAATTAATTAAAAATGGCACATTATTAGTATGTCATGCTGAAAAATGATATTTTAATAGACGATAATCATTTTAAAACCGAGAGTAGTGGCAGTGGACATCAGTCGAACTATTCTTACCAACAGTTAATTTCCTGATACTATAATAATAATAATAATAATAATAATTGTGTTTTGTGTTTGCGCGTCAGGATGGTGTTATAAATACTTTGGCGTACAGGGCCCGCATATTCCAAATAGCGGAGTCCACACTCTGTAGGTTGTGCCACCACCATCCTGAAACGATCATGCACATTCTGTCTGCTTGTCCATCTCTTGCAGCGTCGAGCTACGTGTCTCGAGATAATGCTGCTCTCCGCGTGCTCTACTATCATCTTAGACATGCCTGTGGTATTGACCAAATACCGGTTATACCGTACGTCCCTTCTGACATAGAATCGGTGGTGGAAAATTCCAAGTGCCGTATTTATTGGAATTACTCCTTCCCCCACCTCGAGGTTACTGACAGCCACTAAGCCGGACATAACCCTCCTGGATATCGAGACCAAACAGATGTTTGTGATCGAATTCACAAGTCCCAGCTGAGAAGAATATCGCTCTCAAGGAGGAGGAAAGAGGTCCAAGTACTGGATCTTTTGTCCGAGCTTAGAAAGCTGTATCCCGGGTATAAAGTTAAGCTTGTAGTCCTGATAGTTGGTGTTTTGGGTGGCATGAAAGCCTCATATCGAAGGGAAATCGAGTCCATTCCCGCCTGTAGATCTTCTGCCAACTCTTTGATCTGCAGGATGCAGAAAGCAGTGCTGCTCGGGTCGCTCCGCATTGTGCGGGCACTGGATCTGACGTAATTTCCGCGGCTGCATATCGCCAGGGTTTGGGATGCAGTCGTGTGTATTTAGCTCCACTAATCTCTAGTATGACGCGGCTCAAAAGGTTGCTAAAGTTTGAGATTAGTGGACGCTTGTCAAGACCTGACAAACCCCATAATAATAATAATAATCTTTTATTCCATACTAAAAATTTACATTTAGGAAACGTCAACTCACATGAGTTTAGAGTATCATATTAATTACAATTTAGGTGTACACAGTATTGCTTTTTAAAACATCTGGTTTAAACATTGTGAACTTACATTTAATGTAATCATCTATGGATTACGGACACAATTCTATAAGAAATTTTTTAAACATATTTATAAATTTGCCATGCATAAGATCATTCCATGATTTAGGTACTATATTAAATAAATCAAAACGAAGATTTACAACATTTTTTGATTTGTTTGTTCGGTATAATTGGAGTTAGTCTCCAACTAGACTAATTTGGTGGTTAGATCTAGTTGGATAATTATGAATATTGCTTTGTGTGACAAATTGTGTTTTATTTTTGTGTACCCAGATGACTGAGAAATAAATGAAGCAAGCATAAATGGTTAAAATTTTCAGTTCCTTAAAAATAGGTCTACAGTGAGCACAACGCGACTTATTTGCAATGGCCCGAATAGCTCTCTTTTGAAGCAAGAAAATCTGCTCAATTTTAGGAGAACTACCCCATTCAGTAATGCCGTAGCACATTCGGGAATGGAACCACGCAAAGTATATTCGTCGGGTGGTCCTAACATCCGCAAGCTGTGCGATTTTCTTTATAGCGAAAACATTTTTTGCTAATGTTGTGCCAACTTGTTACTGTACTGTTTACATATTAACTTTTCGTAAACGAATTTATATTTGTTAGCAAAATTTTAAAAGGGATACAATATAAATGAAATCAAACTAACCAGATCTGGTTTCTCTTCAAAAGTGGAAGTGATATAACTATTTTAATAACCTACCTCATAAACTTCTTTGTAGCAATTCTTAGGTTTCTCAAGTACAATTCCTCTCTGCACATGTTCAACAACTTCAGTATTTTTAAGCCGGCCATAAGGCATTTTACCACAAGTAAATACTTCCCACATAAGAACACCTAAAATAATTACAAATTGTTTAGAAATATCTTCAAGGCATTTTTTTAAAAAACAGTTATTACTCTAGGAAATACATAGTTTTCAAAAAAAAGTTTTGCGAGACTTTTGAAAATTGGTGCGATTAATAGGCCTTGAGGTGCTGATTTCAGGGTCACATTTTGCAACTAATTTTTTGGCCAGAACTTAGAAAAAATCTCGAAAATCGTGCAAAAAAAAGTTTTTTGTGAATATCTCCGTTCCATTGCAAAATGTAAAAAAAAACATATCTATACGAATGCACAGAGGCATGCACAACAAAAATTATTACAATCAATTATAGGGAACAAAATTAGAACTAAAGTTTAATTTATAGTTAAATAGAATTGGTGTTTTATTGGGTTTCGGTCGATATAAAAAAGCACAGTTAGTCAAATATTTAAAATTATTTTATTCCTGTTATAATCTGAACCATTCTAATACTATTTTTTGCTGATGATGGAAAATTCTACAATGACCCGATCTGTAACTACCATTTGATTCAAGCTGATTTGGATAATATCAACGAGTGGGCTAAAATCTGGCTAATCCCTTTAAATGAGGACAAAACTGTTGTCCTGCACATTGGCACCAAAAACCCCCTAAACAATACCTAATCAATAACCGATATACTAAATCAGTTGATGAACACGTTGACTTGGGTATTACTATCACTTCTGACCTTGAATGGACCAAACAAGTAATCAAATCTGTTAGAAAAGTCAACTCTATGTTGTTTTTGATAAGGAAAGCTTTCTATCGGCCAACCCCCAGGATGTTAACTACCGTATACAAGACATACATTCGGCCTCATCTTGAGTTTGCGATACCAGTGTGGTCTTCGTTATTAGTGCGCGACATTCAGTTGGTAGAATCTGTTCAAAGACGCGCTACTCGTCTTCCTCTAGGCTTTGGTTTTCTACCATATGAAGAACGTCTGAGACAGTTGAAGTTGACCACCCTGAAAGAGCGACGTGAACGTGGTGATTTAATTAATGTGTTCCGTGTTGTGAGTGGTGCTTTTCAGTGCGATTTGGCCAACATCTACAGTATTAACTGTGATACCAGACTTGGTGGTCACCAGTTCAAGTTAAAAAAAAATCCTTCATTTCGCAACAGTCACATGAACTTCTTCACTAATAGAATTTTTGATCGGTGGTATTCTCTCTCATGTAATGTTGTGTCAGCATCTAGTATTAATGTATTCAAAAATAGACTAGATCAATTTTTACTATTTAATTGATAAAATGTACAAATGTTTTTTTATTCAGTGTCTGTTATTACCAAAGTGTATTTTTTTTTTTTTTTTGAATTATTTGTTATATTTTTACTGATTGTCTTCTCTGTTCTCAAATTTATTTTTTGTATTTATTTTTTCTTTTCACGCTATAATTATTATTGTTACTTTGAGTTTACGTATGTTTAATATTGTATTTTGTTATTTATACACAGCGTTACAAGGCTCGGCTTCTGCTGTGTCTCTTATATAAATAAATAAATAAATAAATAAATAAATAAATAAATAAATAAATAAATAAATAAATAAATTCTCAGAGCTTGCAAAACATTATGTAAAAATCAAAAAAAAAATGTTTTGCAAGCTATGAGAATGGTTCAGATTAAATCCAAACTAGTCAGCAAACAGGAATAAAATAATTTTGAATATTTGACTAACTATGCTTTTTTATACTGACCGGAACCCAAAAAACACCAATTCTATTTATCTACAAAATACGGTCAAGAATCCATTTGATTCAATTTAAGTTATACGAGGATTGCCTCTTATATTTCGAGATTGCGCTAAACTGGCAACTGATGCTTCCGTCGTTAAGTTTGAAATCTTTGACGGTATACGTACTCAGAAAGTTTTGACGTACGAGCGCTATTTGTGTTGTTTACAGTAACTTGAAAAATGCATCTCCGCTAAAAATGGAATTAAATCGTGAACATTTTCGAGCGATTATGTTTTACAACTTTCGACGTGGATTAACCTAACAACAGTGCATCGATGAACTTAATTCGACTTTTGGCGATGAAGCACCATCAAGGACTACTGTTTATCGATACTTTGCCGACTTCAATCGCGATGGTAGTTTGCTTAAGGACGAATTTCGTGAAGAATGTTCAAAATCGGTTGTTGTTTCGAAAACATTGATGCTGTGCGTGTACTGATAATGCGAGATCGTCATGTGACTTATCGTGAGATTGAGGTATCCTTGGGCATTAGTGGGACCAGCATACAGTCACTATTGCATGAACATTTGGCCGTCAGAAAGATTTGTTCGCGGTAGATCCCACATAATTTGACAATCGCAGTGGAAAAAGTCTCAATCGGAGTGGAAAAAGTGCTTGGAAAACGGGTTCAAACGCATGCAAAAGTGTATTTTCATGGAGAATATTTTAAAACAATAAAGCCATTTTTATAAAAGGGAAACCCTCGTAGTATTACATGTGCTAATGTTGCGGCGAAAGAAAACAGTATTTTATTCAATAACTACGCATGCGTTTACGCAAATTTGCGCAACAAAAAAATATTAAAAATACTCGTATATTTTGAAAAATTAGTAGAATTGAAGTTGTAATAGTATTTTTGCGTTAATTTGGAGACAAAAAGTACATTTTCATGATTTCGAAAAGTTTACCAAATTTGCGGCGCTGCAGCTGCGAGACCGTTCATCTCACAAAAAGAACTTATAAACGATAAATCATAGAGAATTTATCCATCTTTAATTCAGTATAGATTCGTTTTTTCAAATTTTGTAATTGAACGGAGATATTTCCAAAAAAACATTTTAGGCATGTATATCGAGATTGTTTTTTTACGAAATTTCACTAAATTTAATATCGAAAACAGCACCTCAAGACTTATTCATCCCGTCAATTCCCAAAACACCTGCAAATCTTTCTCCAAAATCTTTGTTTTGAACACCAATTTCGTGAACTATATGATTATGTAGTTGAATGATCAAAACATAACTAGGTATGTGAAATAATAAAACTTACCATAGGCCCAAATATCAGATTTGGAGGAAAATCTGGTGTAATTTAATACTTCAGGTGGCGCCCATTTTATGGGGAACTTCGTTCCCCCGGAAGACGTATATTGATCGTCCAAAACATACCTAGAAAAATATGAAATAATTGAAACAAATGAAAACAATATAAACAAGTCAATCTGCAAAGAGCACACAGAATGAATATTAAACTCTAGGTATAAATACCCTCGTCATTACTTGCGCGACAGCCCGAGATGAGCATTGACCTCCTATTTCCAGGTTCCGTGATCATATTTTTAATCCGCGTACATTCAGGAGTAATATAGTCAGTATTACGTCCTTTTTTTAGAGCACACAGGAAGGAACTTACAATTTATTGCCGGTTGCGAGCGACTAAGCAAAACCCAAAATTTTCATAAATATTTTTTTGTTGAATTTCAATTCATGGTTATTTATTCATCTATTCTAAAATTTTTCCTATCCTTTTGGATTGTCGAACGTTAGTTCTTTAATTCTTTTTGACTGTCTGTCAATATAATAGCAACAAAAATGTGGTAAATATATTAGTAAAAATTAATATCTCTGCCTGAAAAAGTAGAAGAACCTTTTAATATATCAACTGATGATTTAGGCAAATTTTGGGTGGGGTAAGTGCTTTTTTTCAGTTTTTTCTTGGACGTAAAAAATAACTTTCCATAAAATGCAACGAGCAAACGTGCATGCATTTTTGGCTTGTATTTTTGCCCATTTTTAGTTTTTGGGTCAAAAAAAAACTACGATCCACTTTCTCTCTGCCTCCAAACGTCGTTTCAATTGATATTTTTTTCGATTTAGGTGAATTATGGATTGTTTAAGAGGGATTCTTCCTTATTCACGATTTACATTGCGGCACACAACAAAATTAATTGTTTTTTCCATGATTCACAAAAATAAAACACAAAAAAAAAACACGTATTTCTCCATTGAACAAAACAAAACAATGTCATTCTCGTATCTTCCGCAAATTGCCACCAGATGTCAGGGCGCTTAGGAAGTTTCCCCTATACCCTTCCTACCAGTCAACAGCAAGAATAAACGCTATAGCGCTTGTGGCCACAGGCTTGCGAACATACATTGTTCAAAATTTATTCACATTTTTAGACCAACCCATTTGTGTAACGGGTTGGCAATGCCGTAACTAAGGCCCCGCAGTCCCTGCAGATACCGGTGGGCGTGAAGTTAGAGGAGGCCTATAATATATATTTGTATTACATTGCTTCCCTGAATTTTAATTTTAATTTCATATGTCATTATAGGCACCTACGTTCAGGGCCGCCCCTAGGCGGGGGCAAGAGGGGCACCTGCCCCAGGCCCCGCGGCTTTGAGGGCCCCGCGCTTAGACCGTCAAGTAATAAAATAATAAAATACATTAAAAATATTATTTCAAGTTTTATAAATAGTTGGAAAAAAATTATATTTTCATTGAATATAAGTATGTGTACTTTATTAATAGTTAGTATTATTAAAGAAAATATAGTTGTTCAATATATATATATATATATATATATATATATATATATAAATGGGGTCCCGCAATTCCAGTTTTGCCCCAGGCCCAGCAAATGCTAGGGGCGACCCTGTTTACGTTTAATCAACCCACAAGATTGCTCAGATTGATCTCAGGTAACGTCACTAGATTAAATCGGATTGCTCCGATTCTGTTAACATTTTCATAAGCAATATTAAATCTGAGATTAAGTAGTGACGTCTGATGACGGTGGCGCTAAATGAAAATGCTAAATTTCTGTCATTGATTGCCACTACTACCACGTTTCCCTATAATATGAGTTTATTGCCAATATTAGAATGGGCTAAAAGATTTTTTGTTGAAGAAGTTGAAATTATATTATGTATGGTGCAAATGATAATGGACAAAAGCATAAAAATCACAGAAAATGAACATGTTTTAAAATAAAATTGTATTCCCTAACAACACCGCAGTTTTGTCATACACAGCACTTATTTCATCCCTTTTGTTAGCTATGTTTATATCAGTTTCAAATTGGCTGCGAGAATCAAATTTATTCGTGTTAGAAATGCTCAGAGTGCTCCAACAGATTACTCGGGTGGACTAAAAAAATACTATTATGTACGATTCGACTGACTCAACGAACGGATCAGAAGCACTTAGGTCACTCGGATTAATCTGACTGACTAAACATAAACGCCTATTGTTATGTTATACAATTGCCAAGATAACTTTACATTTATTATTTAAAAAATGAAGCTCTAATAAAACTCATTTTAACCCATAGTTTGTTTCTTTGATTAAGTGGAACTAGATTTTGAACTTTTAACAACTGAATGAGGCTTTTGAACATTTTGCTGAACAAACTCCTCGTTCAATTTAAAAAGTGATCTCGTGACAACTTAAAAAATCAAAAATTCCATTTAGTTCCGTTTAAAAATCCCATTCAATCATTAAAAGTCACTAGATTTTAAAATCTAGTTCCGTACGAAGCTTAGAAATTAATGATAGCCTATTTCTTCAGTTTCAACGGAACTAGATTTTTAAATTTAGTAACTTTTAACGACTGAATGGGACTTTTAATTAGTTTGTTTAACAAAAGTCCAATTTAATCGTCAAGACGTGAACTCGTGACAACATAAGAAAATTAAAATTCTGTTTTCTGTTTAAGCGTTTGGGATAGACTTTAAATGATTATGAGCAGAATCAATTTTCTTATATTTTTTAAGTTAGAGAGTTAAAGATATACTTAAAAAAATCAATTAAAAACACTAGGTAGGTTTCAGTAATACCTATATTTATTTCTCGATATGTATGTTGGCAAAATAGTTATTTTGTAAGCTCTTGAAAATGGCGTAATAGCCGAAATACGAATCGCGAAATAAATATATATATATTAGTGAAACCTACCTAGTGTTTTTCATTGAATTTTTATTTAACATGTTTCGCCTAGGAATAACGGAATACTCCATTCAATCTAGATCTTTAACCTTTAAATCTTTAAAATTTAGAAGAATTAGCAGAATCTCCCCATTAGTTATACAGTGCGATCATTATTTCTTGACCGATATGCAATACTTGACAGAAACATTTCATTATCAAACTTATTTCCAAGGACGTGTAACACATAGGCGTACATTCTATTTTTGTTACCTTATACGAATTGATTATTAAATGAACACTATTTTTCTCTACACGCCAATGAGTGGATAACAAATATTAAGTTAGAAACACATTTCTCGGGTGAGTTCGGACCAATGAAGTAATCTGATTGGTTCTTTGTTAAATTGGGATTTTCAGCTGTGAATTAGAATACAGTTTTGATATTTTAAAACCCATTGTTTACCATTATGTAACGGTCAGGATTTAATGATCGCACTGTACCTACGAATTCCTAAGAATCAAATTGTTTCTCTACTGTCGTTTTATAAAAATGATATAAATGAGTTTTATAATTACCTTGCAAGGCCGAAATCAGCAACTTTAACGATATTTTCAGAGCCCACTAGACAGTTTCTCGCCGCCAAATCTCTGTGGATATAGTTGTGTCTCTCGAGATAGGCCATTCCTTTACACACCTGTATGCACATGTCGAGAAGCATACCGACACTTTGAACTAGAGAGGTCTCGTGGCGACGCAGATAATTGAGCAGAGAACCGTGGCGCATGTATTCTGTTACTATAAATATTGGACGATGTTTACTGCATACACCATACAGTTGGACTAAGTTTGTATGTTGAAGTTTTCTGAAATAAAAATTATATTAAATACATTCCAATCATGTTTCTTTATAATAAAATACAGGTGTATTCGACCAGTGGTTCCCAACCTTTTTTTGTGGTGAGCACCCCTTTGAATGTGAAAATAAGCTCCCGTACCCCCATGAAAAATGTGTTCAGATTTTTTCAGTTGAGTCATATTTATATGCAGTGGCGGATTAAGCCTTCGCCGGGCCCAAGACATTTTTGATTTACGGGCCCTCAACCTAGAGGCGTTCAAAGTGAAGAGCAAAAAAAAAAAGACTTCACCTCCCAAATCCAAGTGAAGAGCAAAACAAAAAAAATGTTCTCACCTCCCAAATCCAAGTGAAGAGAAAAAAAAAAAAAAAAGGACCTCACCTCCCAAATCCGGGCCCTTGAAAATTACGGGCCCAAGACAAATGTCTTTTTTGTCTAAGGCGAAAGTCCGTCACTGTTTATATGTCAAATTGATCGAAATAAAAAGTGAAAAGCAAAAAAAAGGAAAACGCATGAATATTTCTTTAAAATTGATCAAATTAATTGATGTAGCATTCAGCGGTTCTTAACCTTAATAAAATTAGAAAGAAAATATAATTATTGAAAAATAATTTTTTATTATTATTATTCTCGCACCCCTCAAAATGCTTTTCCGCACCCCTGGGGGTGCCGGCACCACCGGTTGGGAACCACTGTATTACACCATCTGTCCACGACTTTTTCTCGAAAATGCGATGTGTTAGCAAGTTGGGAAGATTTGATAATCAAAGTCTACACAAAGAATCGAATAACAGTAGTGATTTTTTTCGGAATAAGCCGTAAGTATAGGATATCAAAAACAAGTTGGTAATTTTAAATGATAACGTATTAGGCGTATTATTATTTTGGTATCGAGTTGGATATCTTTGGACAGAGCTTTTGAAAAGAAAATACATTTACTTAAGCTTTTTACCGACCGCCAACATATATAAGAAAAGTATTGCGGTCATACCGATTTTGACATTTCGAGATTTCGATGGATCTCCACGAATTGAGGTCCCTACATAACGTTTTGACTATTTTTAGCATGATGTCTGTCGGACTGTCTGTCCGTCCGTCTGTCTGTGTACACGTGCAGAGCAAATTCGGCTAAAAGGATTTTTATGAAACTTCATATTTAAGCTTTTGACATCAGTGGCACGAGTTGATCAACTTTTGGTAAAAATCGGTTGATTAGAAATGGGAGTTTACTCGTGACGATTTTAAGATTTTCGCGAATATATATTTAGCAACAGAAAAATATCTCGAAAAAAATTATTTAACAAAAGTTGCTATAAATGCAATAACTAACAACTTTTATTTCAGATATCCTTTGATAAAACGAAAAAAAATTGAAAAATTTATCTTTTTTCATACTTACATGTAACCTTTCCATGGTCATGATAAATATTATCTCTGTTAGAAAATATTAGGCCAAGTTATTTCTACTCTGCTGCTAGAATGTATTTTATGCAAGTACTTTGTGATGGCGGTCGGTCCTGTGGTGCCCATAGCTGATTTTTTTAAATGTATTGTATGGATTACGAAGCATTTTATTTTCTCTAACGACTTGAAAGTAAAATATTTTTATTTACAAATGTTCAAAGTGCCTTCCATTTTAAACACTTTCGCATCCTTATGGTGGTTTCAAATAAAAGTTGTTAGTTATTGTTTTTATAGTAACTTTTGTTAAATAAATTTTTTCAAAATATTTCTCTGTTGTGAAATATTCGCAAATATCTTAAGACCGACACTAGTAAACTCCCATTTCTAGTTAACCGATTTTTACCAAAAGTTGATCAACTCGTGCCATTGATGTCAAAAGCTTAACACATTAACTGCCGGTTGTACAGCCGGCTACCAACAGGAAGGTACTTCTGGGTACAAAATAACAAGCGGCAGTTAACGTGTTAAATATGAAGTTTCATAGAGATCCTTTTAGCCGAATTTGCTCCGCACGTGTACACGGACCGACAGACAGACATCATGCTAAAAATAGTCAAAATGTTATATAGGGACCTCAATTCGTGGAGATCCATCGAAATCTCGAAATGTCAAAATCGGTATGATCACAATACCTCCCTTATATGTTGGCGATCGGTAAAAATTATCAAAAATTTCGAGTATACTATTCCGGATCACATCAATGTCCTTACTATGATTTGTAGACTGACCCGTCTGGGTTTTAGGATGGGTACATGGCACCAAATACCGCGTTTTCTTTCAAATATTTATTCATGTAATATTCTATTCAAAATTTAAAAAAAAAAAATTTTTTTCGAAACATACTATACGATGTATAACTATTTTTAAAGTTTCAGTTTTTTCGAAGTCTAATTATTTTTTCTATATATAGGTCAAAGTACTGTGCACGCCAAAATTCCTCTCAGATATTGTGTCAGAGAGAGAAGCATGATTAGTAGTGTCTAGTTTCATTCCCTACTAGTGCTATTAACATTTAGTAAAAGATTATGCACATGGCCCTTAGACGTTAAGACATTATTATTCTAGTAAAACTTACGTCATAACTTTAGCTTCTTCAATAAAATCATCTTCAGACATAGTTCCCTCCTTCATCATCTTAACAGCGACATCGATAGAACCTCTCCATTTTCCTCTACGTACAACACCAAACTGTCCCGAACCTAACTCTTCTAAAAGCATTAATTCCGTGGGGTCAATTTCCCACTTGTCATGACTTAGGCCAGCTGTTGCAGGTGCAGGTCGATCACATGGGCTTGTTTTCAGTCGTGAGGCCAAACCACCACTATTATGTTTGTGATAGTTTACCAGATCCGGTATGGTACTACAGCAATGTTTCTCCGATAAGAAGAATTCACCCGCTAAGTTTTGTTTGATGTGATAATGTTTAACATGTGGCGATGGACTGAAATAATAAAAAAAAATTACACTTCAAATTTATTACAAATTATATATCAGGTTGAGTCATAAATAACTTCTGCGCTCGGGAATAAATAATGCATTACTGGTTCAAATAACACATTAGACCTAATATGTTTTCTCCTGTCTTAAGCAAATAAGTGTTCCTTAGCTTTATCAAAACAGTGACAGCTTACACACCGCATTCAAATAATAAAGTTGTACTCAGCTTGTTACCAGTAGCGTGTAGTTGAGTATACGGGATATGCGCCGCATACCCATTACACTACACTTATTTTATTTTAATAAAATTTTAATATACTTTATTACAAATAATTCAGCTTCATAGAAAAAAAAAAATCAATTGCATTTTTAAATTAGATAGTGATTTGTACCATTTTATATTGTGCAAGTACACCTATCCCTCGATTTACACGGTAGATAGGTTCCTGAGGAAAACGTGTAAATCGAAAATTTAACTTTTTGAATGTAAAACCGTGTAAATCGAAAAGTATGCAAAAAACGCATAATTTCGTTGTTTATTAATTATGAATATTTTTATTTATTTATTTTTTTGTACATAAATCAAACAAAAATACTTAATAAATAAAAGCAACAAAATATACATATTCTTTTATTAATTAAATGTAAAGTACCGAGGAACAAAAAATAAAATCCAAAAGATTCATAAAAAAATTATTGCAAAGGTTGGGGGCAGTTATTATCATTCATCACTATCATAAATCACCGTCAATCTCTTCTTCGTGACTGGTTCGAAGACACTTTCATCACTCGAAATTATTTGTGCCGATTCGATGTTTGAAGTAGAAACATTTACACCCCGAGGAGATTTGGTAATGAAATCCGTTATTAACATTTGCTTCGAATTTCTTGTTAGATCTTTATTGACCTCATCATATTGAGCCAAGCAGTGATTAATATCACGTTCAAATCGAAGAGCCCGTTCAACATTTGAGTCATTTTGTACAAAATGATTACCTAATTTTCTTCCCAAATCGAGTCCTTCGCGGTTGATTTTAGCTGTAAATGCAACTGGTTCAAATTCTTCTTTATCAGAATGATTGTCACAATCACTAGTTTCATCAACTATGTTAATTAAATCATCTTCACTTAGTTTTTTATCAGCCACTAGTTCTGCAATATCTCCTTCAGTAAGATCGTTGAAACTTTCTCCACCCAAGGAATGCGCCAATTGTAACGAAAACAAATAAAACTGGCGAGAACATTGTTCCTTTTATTTTCAACATTCCAGTTTACTTTCAACATTTAGTTTTAACTTTTTTTTTATAAACCGTGTAAAAGCGAAAACGTGTAAAAAAAGTACCGTGTAAAACGAGGGACAGGTGTAGTTCTGTGTTGAAAATGTGTACCTGTGTGCAGGGCCGGCTGAAGCGGGCATGAAGGGCATGCAGACCATGCGCGTAATGTAATTTTGTAGCGAAGACCCTTTTTTTTAGATCATCACTTGTATTTTAAAAGTGAGGACCTATTTTTTAGGACATTACTTGTAATTTAGTGGTGCGTTTTTAGGTCACCACTTATTTTTTATTTATATAACATGTTTAGGGGAGCCCAATTATAAAATCTTACCCAGTGCTCAAAAAAGCTAGTTACGGCCCTGCCTAGGGGTGCCAACGACCCTCGCGCCGGCCCTGCCTGTATGCCAATACTCTTTTGCCTATTATATCAAGAAATGGCTAGCAGCAGTTATGTGGCTAGCTACTGCTTGTATTCAGTCTGTATTATACAAATGATTTTCGGATGTATCAGCGTTCAGAGACGTCCAATATGCTAACAAGGTATGCGCTTACTAGGCCGCTAACGGAAAGCAAAGCAACAGTTCTATGTATGTGCATCACAAAAGGAAGACAATTTTAATTCTAAGATAAAAGACGAATTTAGCAAAAATAAATGACTAGGAATTACGTTTAAATAATTTTTTATTATATATATATATAAAAGCCCTAATTTCTGTGTGTCATCGTAACGTTAAGTTCCTTGGTCCTAGCGGGTCTTGCGGCAAGCGGGCGGCCACGAATTGAGTGGGGAAACGACGTACCTCGACAAAGCTGACTTACCAGAGCTCTCAAATCAGTACGTTCGGTTACCTGACGAAAGGATGTTGTGTTAATTGATGTTATGCCCGCGGACTGACCGGTCCGATACTAATTTTTAAACGACACGCATTGAGCGGTTTTTTAGGATTACCTAGGTATAATCGGAAACAGCTATACCATTGATGTCCAGAATATGGCCTGCGGGCCGTATCCGGCGCGTTACTAATTTTGAAACGACACGCATTAAGCAACTTTTTAGGATTTTCTAGGTATAATCAAGAAACGTTTTTGTTTTGTTAACATACGCAGAATCATGCAAATTTTAATAATTGATTCCTGTTTATATTGATTTTTATTCGTTACCAGTTTGCCAACGTTGTTGGCAAGGGGTCTGCTAGTATTAATAGATTTTGGTATCATATTTAAAAAAAGAAAATAACAATGAATTCAGACTCTTCTTCGAAATATTTAACTTCTAGATTAAACCTTTTTTCATTAAGTGAAAAATTATGAATCACTGAATGAAAGTACGCAATTTTGTTTGTTTTAGGTTACAGTGTAACAGAGACAGGGTTACAGGGTTACAAAGACAGTGTAAGTTATTGAAAGATGAGTCGAAACTAGGGCAATCATTTAATTTTGATAATGTTAATTTAAAATCATTATTGGAATATATTGCACGCTAAAGTATTCGGGAATTAGCAAACAAATTAAACACTATATCTATTCAAGTTTTCTCGAAAACCTCATAAAAATATGTTTTCTCTATGACAATACAAGGCCCCATATAGAAAGAGCAACACAGGAAAAATATTAACTTTGGCTGGTCTGTTCCTCTACTCATATGACCTTGCGCCTTCCACTTATCGATCACTACAAAACTTCGTAATGAGGACAAATTTCTCTAATGGGGGTCTATGCAACGCAGAGCCGTAAGGATCATGAGCAATATACAATACCGATCCAGATGCAAAGAAAATTTCGTGAAATTGGGCATTTTAACCCTGCCGTCTTTATACATACTTCAGTGCCTCCTGCATGTACATAACAACCCCTTTACGTACTCTCCACGTTCAAAGTTCTCTCCATGTATACGACACGAGAAACAAGAATGACATTTGTCCTGTATTTACCACGTCCAGAAATCCAGATATAGCGTAAATTATCATGCAATTAAATTCTACAATGTTCTACCATCCACCACCAAGAGCCTTAACTTCGTAAGATTCAAAAAAGAAACTAAAAAATATCTAATTGCTTATTACTCTACTAAGAAATACCTACGAAATGATTTTGGTGACTTAAATGAGGTTCTGTGATCAAGTTTGTCCTGCTTTTCGTCAAAACCTCACATTATGTTTTATCAATTTGAAATGTTTTTTGTTTATTTTCCTGTTTACTATTCTTAAAATTATATTTTTATATTATTGTAATGCATATTATTCAATTTGTAATTTGTGTAATGCATTATGGACTTTTGTAAAAATGTACAACATTTAATACAATAAATATATTATTATTATTATTCTGCAAGCTTTTTGATAAATCTTTTTACAGTATCCTGTCGAAAGTTCTTGCAGTAAAATATGTATAAAATTTACCTAGACAGTGTAAAAGTGACTGTCGGCAGAACAGAATAGACTCCCAATTCGATAGTTTAACTTTTTCACGTCAAATTCGGTGATATTCTACGCAAAAGGAATCGAGGAGCTCCCTGATAAAAGGCAAAAGATAATTGTAAACGATGGTGAATATATAGAATAAAATAGAATATAATTTATTTTTTTATTATCATTATTATTTTATAGAAGTTAAAATTAATACAGGGAGCGCTCCCTTCATCCGTTTAACGTAATTTCTATGGTCAATATATTTAGTCAAATTGCTATTTATAAGAATATATGACCAGTGTAAGAAACTTTCAGAACACTGTGATAGAAAATTACATTGTCTACTTACACTTTAGTGTATAAAGAGAGTGTATAAAGACCTTTTGTCGATGAATTCCGAACAACAAAACAACCTTCCTTATCTTCTTGCTTTAGTATTGATTCCGAACGTTGTCGTGACATATCGTTGACATACCATCTGAAAAATACATCTTAGTTAATACTTAAATATTCAAATTATACAAAGTACCCGTTTCTCAAAAAAAAAAAAAATATAATGTTATATTAACAATATAGCTAGTGCTCTCTGGTCTTAATTAAACACAAAACTTCTAAAACTCGATAAAACCAAAATTGTAATAGCAAGATGTTATTTTTAATGTACTTACTCATATTTTTGTAGGCCCAACAACTCTTTTTCCTTAACATAATTACTGGGAATATAACCTATCTGTCCGCTCTGGTCTTTCACTTTCCACCAATGTTCTTGGGAATCATCCAATACCTCATACTCCGCGCCCTGAAACAATTAAATTATTAGAAAATTTGGTTCACAATTAATTCAAAAGATATAAATAGAAAGATTAATAAATAAATAATTTATACATCTGTAAGGGAGCTAACTTTTGTAATGTTTCAGAAATAAAATTTCAAAAATAAATTCAAAATATGTAAAATATTAAATAATAAAAAATAATCAATTTGTTAGAAAGGGACACTGCAGTGCAGACATGCATATTATTGTAACTTGAACCCTAAGCATTTTAACACGAACAGGAACTTGCAAATTCTAGTTATTTTAAAAGTGTCAATTAACAGATTAGATGTATTCGGATCATATGGGAAAAACTATTGATCTCTGCCTTGAAATATACTAATTAGTTTTGGATATTTACTAGGGAGATTATAATTATTAATTTATGAATAATAACTGTCGTCTGGACGATCGGGGTGTGATATGAAATTTGACAGTTAAGCATTGAAAACCTCTCAGGGTTTTGGTTTAAAGACTGATGAGGTTAATACGAGTTTAAGGTAGTCCATTTTGTCCATTATGGGTCAGATATTTAGAGTGTCCCGTCGTGTAATAAATCATTCCGTATTTAAGTTGTAGTGTCCGTATGTTTGTGTAGTATACAGTTAAAAAGATAGAGATAATATTCAGAGACTTGGGAGGGACAATTGGTTTTTCGGAGATATTAGTGAGGATTGGGATGTCCAGTGGACAAGTTAGTGTTAATCGTTAAAGAGACTCGAATGTTTATTGTTTGTGAACATGTTTCTCACTTGTTTCATCACTTGGATTAGAGGTTAACAACATTATTGTAAGTCTAGTGTAAATAATGTAAATATTAATCCCGTATCTTAATTAAAATAGGTTAGATAAAATATTGATTTTAATTGAGAAAGCCCATAATTCCTTCCTAAAAATTATAGCAACTAGCTAATGAATTTAAGGGGAGTTTCCAGGCTCGATCCGCTCCTTGAGGGATGCACAGAGTTAGTACGAATGAACTATATTAATATTATATTTAAATTAATCATCCAATCATGACGTTCATATATATTAGTAGGCTACCCACACATCGATAAAAAAAATATTACTTGATTAAATTTAAAAATTTTAATAATGGAAAATAAGTTATATTATTAGATAATAGATGTCAGATATACAGTTCATATAAGAATTTATGTAATACTTTACGACAAAGGCATATACTACTATTTAAAATATTGTCGAATAGGTAATTTAATAAAAAAAAAAAATCCTATACTAGCCTTTAAAACTTTCTTAATAAAAATTTGTGCTGTAACTAAAGTATGTTCCTTTGGTTTAGGCGGAACTAGATTTTCAGTTCTAGTTACTTTTACCGATTGACTGAAGCTTTTGATCATTTTGTTCAGGAAAAGCCAACTTCAATATATAAAAAAATATCTCATGACAACTTACAAAAATTAAAATTCCGGTTAGTCCCGCCTAATCGTTTGGAATAGACTGTAGTTTTTTTCCGGCCCTGGGCAAGATTAAATTTCGGCCGCCCTAACACATTTTGTCATTTCTGTAATCTATTTGATTAAGTACATTGAAATGAAATATTTCATATCACTAAACACAAAATGTACGTGGGTTTAAATCCGGACTATATCAAATTATTTGTGTAAAAAATATGTATACAAATTATGGATTCTGTTGAGCCGTTCACAACCGGCTATAAACTGTAGGTGCCTTTCTAGAAGTAAGACCATATTACTTCTGAATGTACACAGATTGAAAATATGGTCATGAAACCTGGAAACAGGTCCATGCTCACCTCGGATTGTCGCCCGAATGATGATGATGACAAACAAAATAAATTTTAATATAAATTTACATTCGGGAATGGGATTCGGTAATTTTGTAATTATAAAGGTAATTAGTTTTTGGAAAATATTATATTAACTTTTTTGGCAGGCTATTTTACGCCTTTTGATCTGGGCCTCGGGCTTGTGCCCCTGCCTAATTACGGCTCTGTTCGTAGATATCTATTAAGCAAAAGTGGCCAACAGATGGTCCTAAATACTGAATATTTTTGCTGTAATCGCTTTGAAATAAATAATATTTTGAAAAGCGTTTGTCGTCTATTAATATAAGTATTAAGAGCTTTCTGTTAAGTCCATTCTACACTATACTTTTTTCAATACTTTTTGCAATACTATCCAACTCTGACGTCATATCAACTTTTGATAGTACATAATATAGTGGGGGGGAAAAATAAGAGACAGTGATATATTTTATACCTTCCATCTTTTATTACTTTCTCATACTTCTCATTGCCAACTTAAAAATTTTTAGGTTCAGGTAGCAGACAGCAATTTGGTTATAGTAAACCAATTTATAAACATTCTTTAATTGTGCTAAGTTTATATTTAATTATATGTTCTAAATAAACTTCTTATCAATTTAATTAACTTCTAAAAGTGAAGTTGTAAACAAAAACTAAAAAGTTGGTAGTTGGTACGACTGAGAAGTATAGAACTGACAACCAAAAATTTGACCGGAGGTAGTTTCGAAAATAGTGTAGTTTGAAGTGTAGCATCGAAAGCTGGATTGTTTCACATTATTCTTTTTACGTCAGTACTACGCAAAAAATCTGTAGTGCTACGCAAAAAAGTATAATGTAGAACGAACTTTAATCACCATCATCTTCCAACCGAAAACGTCCACTGTTCATAACCTAACCCAGCCCATTATTTAACTCTTTGAAACATGGCAGAGTTAAAAGTGTCCCATCTTTTTGATACGCATGATATGCATGATGGGATATTTTTATACCACGTCGAAAAATTACAAGTGCCATCAGAATAAAGGTTTAAAAGTAATACCGCCTATTTATACTTTTTAGTAATTTCACCAACATATGTCACATTGGTATTTGTTTGAGTAATCAATTTTAAACTTGTCAGTATATGTTTGACTGACAATGACGAAATTTACATTCCAAACAAAAAAAAAATATATATATTAAAAACGGGCTGTTTAATTGTTGATGTTGGGCTGCCCCACCCTATAATTAAAAACTGGAATGACTTTTTATTTATTTTTGTGTTTCTTTTGTAATTTTACTTCCTTATTAGTTAAAATAAACCAACTTTGTTAAAATTTATAAAAATAAAATTTCTAAGCAACATGGGTTTATTTATTTTATAAAATTCCGTGTCTTAAAGAGTTACTCGCCCGTCCACCTGGAAGGTGATTTACCATTATCCCTAATTATAATGCTAACAGATATTTGACCCGCTACTCCCCCATCGAAGAAAAAAGTCTCTCCTTTTAATCATGGCATTCAAAATTAAATCAACAGTAAATATTAAAAACAAAAAAAAAAAACAAATTTTCAATTTTGATGTTAAGTAATTGCACGCCGAATTATTAACCAATTATGCGCACAGTTGCGTTTTCAGATTTGTTATTTATTTTTAATTTTCATATTTATATTTAGAATTTACCTTTATAGAAAAGACTTTTTTTACTGATTTTAAAGTGTTGACGTGCATCTTTTTATTGTCTGACCAAAAAGAATTTACAAAAATAAATACTCTTAATAAATATATAACAGAATAAGATGAATTAATAGAAATCGTCCACGAAAACATACAGCTCCCAACAACAGTACCAAAAATTCTATAGGTCAGTCGTTCAATCAATGCAGTTGGTCATTTTGCGTCATAACTTCAATGACAAACTTAGTGGCGAAAAAAATAACTAAATCGATTTTTTTTGCATGTGAATTATAGACTAATATTGCTCTTCACTCTTTTATTTTACTAAAACATACCTTTTGAAGCCATATTTAGTTTGTGTTCGATAGTCATTTTGAAGATTTACAAATTTTAAAAGTGTTTATTTAATATAGGGACATTTGTATTGGTATCGCTAATTAAAACGATGTTTACATTTGACATTTTATAATACGTTCTGATGTGTTTTGATACTTGTGTTCACATATCTAACTTAAAGTAATTTCTAAAAACATTTTTGTTTAGTTTGTTGTTTATGTAGCAGTTTTATGTTTACTAATATATTTCCTTATAGATATCTTATGTTAACATATTATTCTCGTCCGAATATCACCAACGGGGACTTAAACCAGCCACCTCACAATTCACATTGTTTTTACCAGTTAGAACTGCGTGATTTAACGAGCTGGCCACTCCGATATTATAGTTATAGTATTTCCTAAATGAAACGGCCACTCTTGTTAAGAAGCTTAACAATGCGGTAATGGGTTTATGGCAGTAATCTAAAGACTTATTGCTGTAAAAAGAATATAAGAGGTATTAAGGGAATTTTTAATTTAAATCGAATAGATGTATTACTAGTTCAATTGAAGTTTCTTAAAAACCATTAAGGATATATTTAAATTTTATAATCCTATTGTTTCTAAATGTTAGGGGTTGTTATACTTGTTTGTTAGTTAATTTTCAACGTTTATAGCGTGCATACATTAACAACATTGCTCTTTGGCGACTATTTGATTTTGAAGAAATTCCTAGTTTCTGTAGGGAAAATAGTGTATCTGTACAAGGTGATTTGGAGTGCGAAAATGTGAACGTTGACGTGGAATGCGAAAATGTGGACATGGCTACTAAGAAAAATGTAATTTGTTAGAAGATTGCAAAGTTCTGATACTGAACTTTATAAAAAGTTAGTTTCGGAAGGTAATGACAAACCTATACTTAGAACTGCAGAATTAACTAGTGTTCCACACAGAACAACGTATCATTGTTCGTGGCAAAAATCAGCAGCGAAAACGACCCGATTTACAAGTTTTCAAGATAATATAATAGATAGTTTTATGTCTAAAACAATACTAAATAAAATATACGACTTTTATTCGGAAAATATAGTGCTGACTGTGCTATTTAATAAAAAAGTTCGAAGAAGACTGAATAGATTAAGTTAGCCATATGTATAATTATTGGAAGTTGCTAGGATTTATTTTTGGTGCAAAAAAAGAATGATTTTTGTTTGTGCAAATTCGAAGTATTTAATATTGACTATAAAGATTTTAAAACAAAACGATTTTTAAACATGCCTATTCAAATATAGCCATTCCTAAACCTGATAAAAATGTGATGGCATGTCATGTGAGTATATACAGTTCATTCTAAATAGCATATAAGAAAACACGTTTATTTTAAATAATTATTACGGTCCTGGCAACTAGTATTAACAGAACCATAAACTCAGCAGGTATAATGGTTATACAGTCAGCCGTTATTGGAATCAATAAGTGAGGATGGCCATTTCATTTTGGAAATACTATAATAAAAAGAAAATGAATTAAAACAAAATTAACGTAATTTATTTTATTTTCTTTTTTAGTTCTTTTATTTTACCAGCATTTTTTTTAAAATAAATTAATAACATTTTTTGCAAAAAAACGTGATATATCAAAATTTTTGACAATTGAAACGAAGATTTGATATGAAGATATGCTATGTTTTCTCTGAAGATTGTCTCGTTTTTTATGTGCATTTATTACTGTATTTCGCATACCTGTAGACAGTGGTTGACCGCGAACCATTGCAAATACTAACTGAAACTTCGCATTTGCTTGTCTGTAGACTAGAGGTAAATTACCCCAAACGGGGTAAAAACGAAATTCTTGGGGGTAATAAGATATTAATAGATATAAATGATATATCTACAAAAAACCATAAAAAGTGCGTTTCTAAATACGATAGAAATTTGACGTCTTAGGCCGAGTACACAGAACTGCTGTACCAGACAGAAATAAGATGGCTTTCACGGGGATATGTACTCAACCGATTGTGGGCTCTTAAAAATGAAATGAAAAGTTTCTTAATCGACCAAGAACTGTATCCAAATCGCACTAAAATTAAAAAGTCCCGACTTTGATATTATTATATCAAAAATTAAACAACATCATTTCTCCAAATAAAGTATTTTTTGTTATAAAAAATATATATAATTTTATAGCATTATTTTATATATTTTATGTTAATTAATATGTAAAATCTACAGAATTCAATAAATCCTTCAATGTAAATAATCTATGATATTTTTTTTACAAACCAATGGGGTAATGTCGATGTAAAGAAATATATTTCTGGGTAATGGGTAAAAATGTTCCCCGAGCCCCGCTGTAGACAATATCTAATATAAAAAAAGAACAAAATCGGGCCTGTTCCGACCAAACAGGGACGTAAAAATATTTTTATCAATCCAACTTGGTTACAATCTCGAAAAAGTCGGGCTTCTATAAAATCTCGGATTTTCTTAATCAAAAAACAACCGGGATCCCGGGATTCTAATTGGAATACCCAATGTGTAGGCAACCCACATTTTCCATGCACCTAGTAACATGCAATGTTCTTGTTAAGCATATTCAATACAAATATGAAAATAAGTTAGGTTAAACATTATTACAATACATAAAGCGTTTTATTGTAACAATATTTTTAAAAGTATATGATAGAATTAAATTATAGTTTTGTTGTATATACAAGCATTGAAATCACTCACCTTTTCTAGGGAAAGATCTCCACCTTCAATTGCCCTGAAAGGATATAAAGCAACAACAACTTTGGCCCTCAACATTATTTTATCCTTTAACTTTGCCGGAGTTCCTGGAGATTGTCCTCCAGGCATAATAGGCGAACTCGGCTGAGTAGCTGCAAAAAGAATAAAAAAAATTAACGATAATTCACCAAAATATTTAGATTAAACTGATTACAACACTATCATTTTAATTTAAATCACCACTACAAATGAAATTTAATTAAAATGGGCTTTATCTACAGCTATAAAATTAAATGTGAATGTTGATAAAATAAAATTATTAACACATACTATCACTAATGCATTTTTATAACATATCAATTTTGACACAATTACTATGACCTTGAATATAAAATGGCACCTGCTTTTATTCAAACAAAACTCACAAAATTAATAAAAACAACACAATTAACTAAATCAACAACGAAATACTTGATATGTCAACATTTAATAACACCAGAAACAAGTAATTAAATTAGAAATGTCAGCACGGCCATATGTTGAAAGTATACTATCACACACACCTGACTTAAAAAGCGTTGTTAACATTTTAGATATGGTATTTGCGAGAAATATCCGTTAATATATTAGTTAGTATCCATATTTGATATGTATGAGTTAATATATGAGACACGTTCTGTAAAAATAACGGTTGTTTGCGAGTTGTGAGTGAGAAATTAATAAGAGACGCTTCGACGGTCACAGCACACAGCACCACTCTTTCATCCCATCAAATACCTGCTCTGCTCAGGTGAAACACGTGATAGTAGACAGAGTTGGCGGTAAGGCGACTAGAACGCGGCTACCTGCCCGTTTTTTGCCTTCAAATATGGGTATTCTTTGTTCGATTTACAAAAAATAAGAAAATCGTTAAACTTTATTGTTTTTATTAGTTTATTTTTAGTTTAAATAGAATCTTGTGATACATAAAGACATTTTACACTTTTTTAAAACAAAAATTAAACGAAAACTAACGAAATAAAATTGATTGAAGCTCAGGTTATATTTGAAAAATTGATGTGAAGTGTAAATTTTCACACATTCAGGGTTTTGTAGGTACATATTTCATAAGAGTAAGAAGCCAACAGAATGCTGGATGTTAAGGAATACTTTTTCTATAATCACATCAAATCAACAGTTTTTTGATAATCGTTTTTATTCATTAATTGAGTACTAGGAACTTCCATTTAATTTTTTAAACAAAATTTAAATAATTTGCAAAAAATTTGTCACAATATTTTTTTTTTGCATTTGCTTCGTATTCAAGTCTTCATTTGGATAATAAGAAATATATTGAGGAAGGCTTCATTTTTTATATTTCAGAGACGTATTTCCCACTATTAACAATGTGTTATTTGATTTATATGTATCTCATTACTAGTGTAGTGTGGTGTTCAAAACTCGGTCCTCAGCTGTTAAATATTTTTATTATGTTTTTAATTTCAAAAAAGACACAGTATCTTAGACATAAATACAAAAAATCCATAACATTATTAGACATAATATAGCAATGAATTAAAAAAAAATGTTTTTTTTTTTTTTTTTAAACCCAAAAACTGCAATATTTTTCAAAAACGCAATCGGATCAAAAATTCCTCCAGTACGTTTCCGGCTTAGATCAATATATATATATTATCTATAATTTTTTCAGATTTTTTTTAGTTTAACCTTTTTGGGTAAAAGGGGCGGGACAAGAACTTTCTTAGCAGATTGTTGGCTAAAATCGTATTTAAAAAAAAAAATGTAAAAACTATTTTTCGTTCCTTAATCTACGTCTTAACAGTTTTCATTTGATACTAATAATGAATTATAAAGCAAATAATTTGTTCTACGGCACAAAAAAAATAACATATTTTTCAACAGATTGTTGACACATTTTTTTGCGAAAACCCGACAATAAAATTGATTTTTCAAATAAAAATCTGTTAGTCTATCCATGCATTAAGAGGTTTCATTTGATGCCCCACTCAAAATTTTGATCTAATTTTTTCATTGAATACATATTTGTTTATTTTTTCCCGCGATATGTTTTTTTGAATCCTCGATGGTTTTTCTATATGTGCGCAGAGTTGTGCAAGCATGCCAAATTTCAACTTTCTAGGTCCAGCCAATAGGCCACAATTTCTACCGTATAGACAGACACATGAGTGACGTTATAAGGGTTTTTGGTCATACCTACAAAACCGTAAAATTGATATAAATGAAAAGTATAAAATTAAGGACGGTCAAAATTTGTTTATTCTGTCATTGGTGTAGCAAGAGATTCGATACTTGGCCAACTAATATATCAACTTTATCTTTAACAATCAAGTACACTCTTTGTATCGTTGTAATCAAGAATGGTATCAGGTTTATATTTAATATCTTCCCCAGATATTTCAGGTTTGTAAAGCAGGAATACTACTCGACGATAGTAAAACTACATATTTTTTTATTTGGTGATATAAGACACCAGCAAGAATAAGTAGCAGAAATAAGAAAACTGCTACCAATAAAGTTTTTCATCATAAAATGATATTTTATAATAAGCAAATGCACAGAATGGTATTAAATTAAAATGAAAATTAAAAAAGTTACATAAAAAAATTGTACTCTCGGGTCAAGTCCGGCCCTGTTGTGAAGAGTAAGGTTTAAATGACAGTACATTTGTATCACGGGCCCCAAAATTTACGAACCTTGTTTATCTAGTCATAAGTTAATTGAATTGTTTTACTAACGGCCGGTTGCTAAAGAACGGTTTAAGTGTTTAACTCAAGTTATGGGTAACTCGAGTCAAAACATATAAAAATATATCATTTTAACTCAGGGCTTCGAACCGTTATTTTTTTCGTTTCGGTTTTCGTTCCGGTTCAATTAAAAAAATATATATCGGTTCGGTTCCGGTTTTCGTTCCGGCAAAAATAACGGTTTTTTCCGGTTTTCGGTTCAGTTCCAAGTGATAAACTTTTATACTCTATCTCCGAAAGACTGATAGTAATAAAATTTATTATTTGTAAAAAGTTATTTTATTATCACACAGAAGCGGTAAAACAAAAGCGACAAAATATGAATAGTTCGAAACAAAATATTGTTATAAACAACCGAGTGTGCCGCACATATTATATGGGAATACGAACTAGGGTTAAACACAATAGGCCATAAAAATTTGACCCTAAAATTTTGAGGAAAAATATGGTCACAGGGGTGCGTTTAATAAAATGATAAATAGTAATATAGAAATACACAAAACCAATTTAAACGTGTTTAAAATGTGCACGCCACTGGTAACTGCCTGACTAAATGATTTAGTACTATCAGTCTTTCAGAGACAGAGTATAAATGCTTTTATTTGTATTAGAAATGTATTTTCTCCTATAATTTAGAAGAACATTTTATTCCTTATTCTTTGATAATCATGCCAAGGTCATTGCCGGGGGGGGGGGTTCTGGGCGTTCAACCCCTCTCTTCCGAAATAATAGAAGCGCATTTTTTTTACTTATCAGTTAAAAAATTACGAATCACGATTTTTTTCTGCTCATCAGTTTAAAAAATAATCTTAAATAAAATGTATTTTATATTCATTCACATAAACATTATCTGAACCGAAATAAACCGATATTTTTTTTCGGTTCAGTTCCGGTTTTCGTTCCGACAAAAATAACGGTTTTTTTCGGTTTTCGGTTCAGTTCCGGTTCGAAGCCCTGTTTTAACTTCATCAAGTTAAAATATTTATATCGCTCTTTAGCAAACGGTCATAAGATGAATTAATTCTTAAAAGTCAAGCATGAATAACTTTTTTATTATTATTATTTATTTATTTTATTATTATTAAGTCTTGATATTTAACATTAGTTTTATCTTAAATAGGTGGCTCTGAAACATGAAGATTCTTACTTGCTTTTCTTGAGATATACAGTGGGTATCGTTTGTAACAACATATCGGTTCTTGCGACAAAATTTAAAGTCCCTGCCAGAAACATAACTTTTTATACGTCAGACTTATCGCTTATAACGACATCGGATATTACGACGAAATTAATATAACGACGAAAACTAGCTTGAAATTTGGGACAAATTATCTTTTATAACGACGTATTACCACCACTGTCTAACGCGAAAACGCCGGGGAAGTACCGAATTGACTAGAGGAATTACCGAGTTATGAAAAAGTAAGCCGAAACGCGACAGAAATATATTCATTCAGTGGTTAACTACTAGTCGAAGGTACGCCATCGACGTCGATATGGTGAAACGAAAAGCATTCATGTAAATTTTTTAATCATTGATGAAAAACTCGAAACAGAGGAAGATATGACGGAAGATGAAATTTTAGCTGGGCCAGATCCGAATTTGGAGTCAAAAATAAGTTCCAAACACCTACTATAAAGAATTAATTTTCAGCAGTTGAAACAATTCAGCATTTTTTCACGTTAAATCAACATTTAAAAAAGGGTAAAACAGATTTTGCATTGCTAAATTTGGAAAAAATATTGAAAACATTTTTTTAGAAAACCAAAAATCACAAAAACAAACCAAAATGACAGATTTTTTGTTAAACGTATGTAAAATTATGCAAGTGTTAAGGTGTTTGTAAAATAAGTTGGATTGTTTTTTTATGTTTTGTAACACTTGAATATTGATTTTGTTGTTTAAGCTTCTTACACTCATGTAATGTACTCTTTTCTAACATAAATAAAATGTACATATTTTTCAACATTGTACTTATATCATCCATGGCTAAACTACGGCCCGCGAATGCATTTATGTGACCCCCTTAGTAGTAGTAGACTGGCAAAAAAGTCCGGCCTTGGAAAATTGAAATAATTCTGCCCATAGGGTCAATAGCCAGGCTCATTGGATAAAGGACCGGCCCCTCTGATCCAACAATCAATCCTATTGGAACCAGCCCACCTAATATCCCGGTGGGCCAGTCCGCCACTGTCCCTTACCTTTTTTTTTTGCTTATCAACTAATTTGAGTTTCCTTTTTCACTCATCAGCTTGTTTAGTCCCCATTTTTTTTTTTTTTTGCTCTTTAACCCTTTACTGCATAAATTTTTATTTTTGGCTGAAATAATTCATGGGCATTAGGAATTGGTTCTTATTGATAGGAAAATTAATTAAAAAAATATATTTATAATATTAATTATTATTTTTATGAAAAATAATATTTAAAATAATAATTTAGGGTTTGTGCCATACATGGCACATTGGAACATTATGATTCTACATTATGTTACAAAAGAAAATGATTCCGTATTATTTGCTCGTCAATTGCTAGGTGTTCTTCATTAGGGATTAAAAGCCGTCGCACAAGAATTTTTGAAAGAATCGGTCATATCTTCTAGTTGTCCTTTCTCAATAAATTCAGAGTTATCGTTGAAGTGCAAATTCCGCTTGATATCCTCAAATCTATTGCAGCCCATTACTTGAGATACTGCAGGATCCATTGATGTGAATGTGGCATTTATGAACATTCATGAAGTAACGTTCTGATTCAGTTTTAAAAGTAAAATAAAAAATAAATATCGGAATGTGCCATATCGGTATGGCACACTATGCGGTAAAGGGTTAACTAGTTTGAGTTTAATTTTTTTCACTGATCAGCTGGTTTAGTTTCCTTTATTTTTGCTTATCAGCTAGTTTCAGTTTCCTTTTAATTGACCTTGGACTCGCGTCGACTTCTGTTGGATTGTATATGGCCCGCGTTACTAAAAGTTTGGCGAAGCCTGGTTTAGACCCATAAAAAAATACAGTATGTTCCGGTAAAAAAATGTATTTTTTATTAACTCGTTTATTTGATCTATGATACAGCGATTATTTTAATAGACCAAAAACGTATTTCTGTCTTTTTCATATTATTTACGAAAATAAAATAAGACTTTTTTAAATTGTTTAATAGCAAAATTCAAAATTATCATAACCTACTGTAAGCTAAATATGAAAAATTAAAATTGACTTGAAAACTGTACGCAATAAAAAAATTTGAGAACCTCTGTAAATTCTCCATGATAATGTGGCGGGCCAGGGTTCATTCCCAGGTACCGGGAATGCAAGGTATGCGAGCGCCACATCGAGGGGGGCGCCGACGTGAGATTCGAAAAGGCGCTTAATAAAAGTAATGTAGTGAAATATAAGTTTAGAAGTGACGACCTTTTTTTTTTAGGTCTTCACTTGAAATTTAGAAGTGAGGACCTTTTTTGTTGATCTAGGGGGGCGCTCAATTAAATCTTGCCTACGGGCGCCGCAGACCCTTGCGCCGGCTCTGCCGGCAAGAACAGCTTACATTTTTCCGTTTCTCCCTCAGAAGGCATTGAGCAACCACCAAGGTAAAAGCCCTAGTACAATTTCCCCAAAAATAATTAGTGGTTCGGATTCCACGATAATAAATTGTAGGTCCCATACAATTGTGTTGCACAGGCAACACACACAACACAACTGTATGCAGGGAAATTGCCTACGCTCGGAACACCGAGTTGGCAATCTAAAGAAAGAAGCAGTATCTCTTACTGTTCTCGAGATCCCCATGCTTAACAAGTTATTTGCGACACCCTGTATAAATTTTATGAATTTTTACATCCTGTAAATATATTTTTTTTTTTTCATTTGGAAGAGTTGGGGTTTTAGATTACGCGAGAGGTCAGCGCCCTTGTCTTCTACTTTATCAAGGTTTAAAATAGATAAGATAGGCAAAAAATACATAATATACCGGGTGACAACTTTTAGCCGTTATTATTGATTAACCTGTATTAATACCTGTTAAACACGAGGCTGCTAGTTCAGGTAGAATTAACGAGATTAGCAGGGGATTCCAAACATATTTTTACCCCCTAAAGTGGCAGATTTTTATTTACTTATTATATATTTGGCCCGCGATTTGAATCTACAAAATTTCAAATTCATTTTTGACCTGTCTGGGGAAACCAGATTCGCCATCACTGGCCTATATGAATTTTTGATACCGCTTTCGATAGATAGGTAAAATTACATTGTTTTGTTTTATCTGTCAAATTCATGGTGTTGCGTGATTATTTAAAAAACAAATTCAATATGAATTTTCCCCTGTTTCGTAGTAAAAGAAATAAAAAAAACAGCAAAATCGATTGCAAAAGTTTCCGGTATCATTAGAAGTGGGTAAAAATCCTCTTTCGATTGAAATCATTACGGAGCTTGTAAGTTAATATAGGGAGCAGCAATCGCAAAAAAATGTAGATTTCAATGTTACTGTCCTATAATTTTTTCTAATAAATGCATATACATACATATTTTTTGAGTAATATGTTTTTTATTTCTAATTGTCTTTCTGGTCCATGCCACACAATTTTCTATAGTTACCAATATCTATTTCACGAAGACTTTGCGAAATTATATTTAAACAAACAATTATTTCCGGAATCCTAATCTTATCATTTGAGCAGTTCATTGTAAACAAAACTCTGTTCTGGATAGTGACCTAAATCCAAATATTGTTACAAAAATTAATATCTGTAAACAAAATTTAATGTATGATTTACCGTTAAACCCCGAAATCAGAAAAAAATAGATTGTACTAAGCACTGGCGGATTAAGCCTTCGCCGAGCCCAAGACAATTCTGATTTACGGGCCCTCAACCAAGTGAAGAGCAAAAAAAAGGTGCTCACCTCCCAAATACAAGTGAAGAGCAAAAAAAAAGGTGCTCACCTCCCAAATCCAAGTGAAGAGAAAAAAAAAAGAGTTCCTCACCTTCCAAATCGGGCCCTTGAAAATTACGGGCCCAGGACAATTGTCTTTTATGTCTCTGCGAAAGTCCGCCACTGGTACTAAGTAAACTTAGTTTTAACTGAATTTAGTCTAATGCTCGGTTGCAAGTCTTAAAACTAGATGTACCGTATTTTTCGGACCATAAGACGCACCTTTTTACGCAGAAAAATCACCTTAAAATTGGGGTGCGTCTTATGGTACAAAGGTACCTTGTTTAAAAAGTGTGCGATGTTAGTGTCGAATAAATTCATCGCGCATAAAACAGAATCAACCAAAAAAATATAATAGAAATAAATACAGAATTAGCTGCCATTTCTGGAGGCTTTACAAGTCAACGACAACCCTTGGATGTGTTGATTAATAAACCATTTAATAATTTTACACGGGAAGAGTGGAACAAACGAATGATAAAGCCAAATCACGATGTTACAGCAACAGAAGAACAATTTCAGAAGTACCTGGGTAAAAAATTCATGAGAAGCTGTAAAAGAAAAGACAATTATAAAGCCTTTTAAGAAAAGAGTTATAAGCAACGCATTGGATAGTATCGAAGATGACTTGGTTTTTGAAGAAATTGATAACGATAGTTCAGACGAAAATAATACGAACAGTGACATAAATGAAACGAGTGATAGTACAGTGAGTGAAGATGAACAGAATGTTGCTGGTACAAGTTATCGTAATAATAAATATTTTTTCTAAAAATTGTCTCGAAAATTTGGATGCGTCTTATCGTCCGGTGCGTCTTATGGTCCGAAAAATACGGTTAGCTAAAACTCCATGTAAAACACAAATTGCCTAGCAACACAATGCGTTTTAATGACAAGTGTAGTTTTAAGTAGGGGGTGAAACTCTAATGGCAAAACGATAACCATATTACGTTCCATAACCCAACACGAATAGCGCCCCAGTCGCTATAGCTACGTGCATGCCGGGATGTTGTCAAAATTGTCTTCTGTAATTTTGTAATTTCATTGTTTAATTCGGAAAATGGGTGTTAAATGCTTTGTTTTGGGGTGTGATAGTAGTGAACCTACAAGATATCGCTTTCCCAACCCGATCACGTGTGGCTCCAGAATTGTATAAAACGTGGATGAGGAACATTGGAAATCCAAAATTGGATGGCTTGTCCATGGAAGTGTCCATAAATATTAAGTATTAGTAAATATTATGTTATATGTTAGTCTACTTAATAAATAATTATTTCTGCTAGTTATTGTTTTTCTGTTTCTGTATAATTCCTAACTGCTTGTTCTTAATTGTAAACATAATTAAATGTTATTATTAAATGATACAATTGTTATGATTTATTTTGTCTATTTGTAATATTGTTGTCGTGAATAATATTAAAAATAGACAAAAGAAATCATAACAATTGTTTCATTTAATAATAACATTTAATTATGCTTACAACTATATCCACTGAAGCATTTGAAATACCCGCGATAACCCAACCTTTTCCTCCCCTACCAATTTTAGTTCCATAACCCAACAACTACAGCGCTAATTAAAAAAATATAACGGCAGTTTCGCATCTATTTCCTTCTTTATCTATGGTTTTAAGATTTTTATGCAATCGGACGCAAGAGACATCAACATATGGCAACCAGATCTGGCTCTGTGTATCTAAAAAAGGCTCTTTTGACATTTGCAGGAATTGTTTTTTTTTTTTTTTTTGCTTGTTGGGAATTTTAAAGTTCCTTTTTTGCTCGTCTGGTTTGTCAATGTTTCTTTTCTTGCTGCAAGTAAGTAATGCGAATTTTACAACCTTTGCCTCTTCTTACATTTTGTATAGCCAATCCCTGATCTATACTCAAGAAGTAGTAATCGTACAATGTTCACGTGATAATTTTGTTGAACTTTCGTCGATCATTGGCTGTCGAGCAGATAAATTTATGCGACAACCAATCTTTCACGTGATTTTATTACTATTTCTGCATTTCAAACAGGGTATAGTCTGGTATTATCCCCGTTCCTATCGGCAGGGGGGCTTAGAATTCTATATAACAGTGGCAATTCTTAAGTTTTTATAATGGGAGGGCACAGAAAAAAATTGATGTGTAGTGTGAATTTTCACACATTTCAGGATTTTGTAGATGTTTAGTAAGTGATAACAAAATATGGGTACATATCATCATAAATTTGGATAATTTCTGAAAAAAACACGTGCTTCCATCTAGAGACGTACAAATGTACTTAATATATCTCCAGTCATTCAGATAAATATTGTAAGCACGGTGTAAAAAAATCGATAACTTTCGAAATGATTAGCAGATCAAAAATTCCTGTTCTACTATTCCAGTTCACATTATTGTGCTTTACTCAGTTATTTTACAGATTTTTACATTAACCCCCTTGGTTTATAGGGTCTGGGACAAAAGTTTTTTAAGCACATTTTTGGAAAAAATTATATTAAATTAAAGAAATTTTAAAAAACTACTTTTCGTTCCATAATCTACATCCTCAGAACTTTATTTTGATAACACATATATTTCGATAATTTCGAAAATTCCTGTTGAATTATTCTGGTTCCAATCAATGTACATTATTGAGATTTTTTTCAGGTTTTTAGATCAACCTCTCGGGGAAATAGGGAGTAATAGTTTTTTGAAACATTTTTGTCGATAATCCCATTAAATAAAATTATTTTTCAAAACCTAACATTTTTTTGGCTATCCACGCATTAAGAGGTTTCATTTGATGCCCCACTCAATTTTTTTTGTTTGTTGCCAAAGATTTTTTGGTCATACCTACCAGTGGCGTGTATAGGTCTCATGGTTGGGGGGGGGGGGCATTTGGCTGCTAACAACATAATTTTTTGTGGTCCCTAGATCGTTAATGAAAACGAAACTTATTTAGGATAAAAATTAAAATATACTTTTTATTAAAAATGTAAAATATACTTTCTTCTCCCTTCTCTGTTTATAAAAAAATTGCAGGGAACCCTAATGAATATATGAAGTTCCGTCCCTGTATATCATTTTGTATGAAAAATAGTCCGCGACCCAAATGAAATTGAATGCTGTTGGAAATTGATGTTTGGTTATATTATTATTATTATTATTATCAATCGCTGTCAACAAAGAGATAACAATTTTATTATTTGTTGATAAAAAAAAAAATGTGATTGTTAATCCATGTACCAAAAACATTTAGTATCTCTCAAAATATTACAACCTTTTTTTCTTCGATCAATTCATATTTATTTATATTTTTTGCAGGATATATTTTTGAAGTCTCATTACTTCTCATACATGTGTTCAGTTCTCTAAATCCAACTACTTGGCCATAATTCCTACCTAACGGACAGACTCATGTTACGTAATAAGGATTTCTTGATTATACCAACGAAAACTTAAAGATAATATGAAATATGCGTCTTCTAATACTAATCATAATAAATTATATCTTATGTATTGTAAAATGCGTAAGTTATTTTGCTGTACGATAATTTTAAATTTGTTAAATTTTCTTTTCCTTGGACATTAAGGGAGGCCCTCAGCGTTCCCCCAGTGCCCCCACACCCCTGAATACGCCACTGATACCAACAAAACCCTGGAAATTTAAATAAAACTACAGGAAAAAAAAACGTTTATTTAGGAAACCAACGGGTCTATTCTGTATCTTTTGTGGTTAAAAAGATTATGTTAAAAATGATGGTTAAAAAGTAACATTTTAACTAGTCGTTAAAATTTTAACTTTGTTTCTTATTCTGTATCTCAGGTTATAACCCAAGCGTTAAGTTCTAACTTTTTAACCTTATGGTTAAAATTGTGTTGTGAAATTATGTACAAGGGAAGGTATTTGGCTTGTGTAAGTGTGAATTTAATGTAAACATGTATTATGGTTGAATCGTAAATCAACAACGATCAAATATAATAAATCTATATTTCGTAAATGCACAATATTTGCGCGTTTTTATATATATATATATATTGATACAACCGACGTGGTCAGACCAATGATATCCAACAGGCGACCTAAGACCTACCGTTATTTAAAGGATTTCGCGTGTATATATGCCAGATATAGAATCTACCAGTTATAACTCTCAGGGCACACTGAGAGGGGTAAGAAAATCTCAAAAAAAAATTTCGCTATGTTTAATAAACATTATTAGACCCAGTATATGGAACCGCTTTTTCAGTATCACCTGTATAAAATAGTGTTGTTCAATCGACATTGTCAGGCCTTGCGACGTTGCCAATTTTATCATAGTGTATAATATGATTTGTAAAGTTGAAAACATTCAAACCGACTCATTCAGTCCTACTGTTCAGGAGTATGTTTACACTCAAGAGTGCATTTTAAATAAATAATAATAATATTATATGTGAAAAAACACTTGTTGATAATTCATATACGTATTTGCAATGTAACATGTGGATCGAAATGTCCTTTCTTCGGGCGGCTATGTTTTATATAAGAAAATCTCCTTTTTTTTCGACAAATGACACGTGCATTATGAATACGTGCGATTTATAATACATAAGCCATCTGAGACTGAAAGACTTTTTGATCATAAGTTAGTAATTACATTTAATATATGCCGATTATTATTTTATAGATAAAATATATTCGGGGGATCTTCCTGTGCTGTTTTTTCACGCGTTTTTGAAAATGATTACACTTCAAATTAAATAATTTTGTTACTCAATAAAATGAAGAAATATTAGTCAATACTGTCGCATAACTGACCCGAAAAGCACAGCCACTAGGTTGTACTGCGCATTAAAATATATTTTTACAAATTGTATCTTGGTTTTAATTATATTGGCGTATTATTTACGTATTTTGTTATTAAGGACATTTATTACTGTATAAATTCAGTAAACTATTACTGTCGTGATAATAAAAGGTAATATTTACAATTATATTTCTCATATGAAAAATAAAGAGAAGTCATCATCATCATTGACGCGACAGCGCGAGATGAGTCTAGATCTCTTGATTTCAAGTTTTGTGACCACATTTTCAATCTGTGTACATGTAGGAGTAATATAGACAGGATTACGTCTATTTTTTAGCGCACACAGAAATGCCCGTACAGCTTATAGCCGGTTGCTAAGCAGAGCCCGTAATTTTTCTAAATATTTTTTACACAAATTATTTTAACAATTTAATTATTATCTACTTGCGAGCGGTCAACGGCAAGCACAAACGATTTATTGCTGGCAGCGACAGGCTTGCTTGTGATAAGTAAAATTAAGCAAGATCCTTAGAATCACCGATAAACGAAATTCTATACACCAAAAAGAAGTATGCGTGTCAGGTGGATCATAAACGATAAAAAAATAATATTTGTAAAAGGTTGTTTAATTAAACCTTTTTGGTATATCTCACTGTTTTTTTTTTTTTTTTTTTTTATTGCAGTTTCGGCTCTGGCAATTCTCAAATTTACGGTGAGCCAAAACTACAGTCAGTGAACTAATCTGTGAAACGTAACAACAAGCATCATTTAACAACCTTTTATCTTCTAAGTGAAATTTACAAAGTTGTGGAAAATTTACATATATAAATAAAATTGGAGGTTAAATCTGTTCTTTTTTAGGGTTTTGTAAAACCCTTATACCGTCATTTTGTCGTCTGTCTGTCTGTTCGGTAAAAATTGTAGCCAAACGGCTAAACCTAGAGAGTTGAAATTTGACCTGCTTATACAACTCTTTGACCCGCACATAGGAAAAATACTAAAACATCTAAAAAACATATTCCCCTAAAAATATAAGCAAATATATGCTCATCGAAAAAAAAAAAATAATTTTTTTTACAATTCTGTGTATGGTATCAAATGAAAGCCCTTGAAACCTGAATTAACGATCAAAATTTTATTTTTGCAAAATAAATTATTTTGACGCGATTTTTGCGAGAATTGTGCAAAATTTTGTCCCACACCCTGTAGCCCAGATGGTTTAAACTAAAAATCTGAAAAAATTCTAAGTAATGTACATTGGTGTGAACCGGAATAGTAAAACAGGAATTTTTGATCAGATTATGTTTTCGGAAAATAACGCATTTTTTGTGTTTTTAACTAAAATATGTAAAATATTTAATCCGCTATTTAACACAGTAAAGGAGTGAACGTTCGTAGATCAGTGGTAACGTTCTCGCTTCGTAAGTTGCAAACTACTGTTCAACTCCCGTCAATTTTTATTTTTTCTGTTTTTTTTTTGCATTTTTATTTTGTTTAAATTATTTTGTCAAAATTCTAGTTATATTTTGGCAAATGTTGCATTTATTTTTTAAAAGCGTAAATTTAATAACCAGTGGGAAGTGTTGATATTATAATTTAATTCTATGTTTGAATGTATACGAAATCAGATGGGCGGAGTTTATGACTTAAACAACCAATGGAAGCCGTAGGCGCAATTTTCAAAATATTAATGAACCTTGCTATATAAAAAAAAAAAAATACTGCAAATTTTTAGAAACCCAAATAATGGTATTAGGCATTCGAATTAAAATTAATAAAAAAATATTTTAACATAAAATTTGTTTTGGCTTCCCAAATAATCATCATTCACTAAATACCTGCGAAACCCTGCAACGTGTGAAAATTCACACATCACATAATTTTTTCTTGGTACCCATTTTTCGTTTCTACATGTTCCAAGTGAATGTAAGACAAAATTCACAAACAAAATCTCTCTGTCTGTCTGATATGCTTTTTTTCTATGGGTTTATTTATCTGACATTCAAAAAACAAGAGCTATATATATTTTCTCGTAATTTAATGTCATGACAGAGTGAAACCAGGTTTCGAGCCTATGATATGGCATCTTAAAATTTGAAGTTAAGAGGCGAATGTAGCCACCTCCAAAGTCCATCGTTGCACGCGGGGTGCGGTGGCGAGAAGTCGTATTACGTCATTGGGGGAGTGACCAAAGTGGAAGTAGCTTACAGGGAGAGGGAAAAGTGCTAATATTTATAAATCAACCTGTATTTTTGGGAATCATAAAATATAGATTAAATATATTCGAATCAATTTGATTTTTTTTTTAAATTTCAAGATATGAAAGAAAATATCAAAATTTTAATAAGTAAATAAGTAAATAAATTTTAATAAAAAATAAAGTAAATAAATTAAATATTTTAATAAGTTTAAATTTGTATTTTGATTTATTTTTAATTTTCAATTTTACAGTGCTATACTTTTTTCAATTTCACATGACTGTTACTCAGTAAATGAATAAAAATTACAAATGTTAACTCTTAACCACTCTATATTGTAATTTTATCTTTAAAATAAGCTCTTGTATGTGAAAAGTGATTAATATTTATTACCAATTCTGATTTTACAGATAATTTTGTAGAAATAATAGTTTTTTTTTTATCATCAAAAAATTATGTTAATAATCATAGATTCACCCCTTTAGGGGTTGATTTAACCTTTTGGTTAAACTCGATTACAGTATAACAATCCCATACGTTACCATAACAACCATGTTCTGACCATTTGGTTATAGTTAACTAAGCTTTTAGAAGCCGGCCATAATTATTTAACTTAATTTTTGGGACCATTTTTTTGTGTCAATATGAATTTGTATTCTACCACGGAAAGTCTAAAATAAAACAGGTAAATTTGACGTCACAAACTGTTTTATTCCAAAGATCTTCTGTTACCCATTTCAACCGATTTCAAAGATATGTGTAGGAAACGAAGGCGGAGCTTAAGACTCCCTATGATTAGATTAGTTTAAAACCACGCTACCAGATGGATACATCTCTCGATGCTTGTAAATGCCAGTATTTCATATAAATAGTGTTTCGGTGTGGGCCAAAGAATTGGTGCTAAATATTAATTCATTTTTATAAATAAGGGCTCATTTTAAAGATAAAAGTACAATCTATAGGATTCTAGCTATGGAATTTGCAATTGTTATTGATTTACGGAGGAACAGTGATGTGAAGTTAGACAAAGTTTAGGACATTGTAAAACTGAAAATTAAAAATAAAACCAAATTTTAACTCTTAAATCCAACGGAGCCAATCTTTATCTTCAAATTAAAAAAAAAAATCAAATTGATCCGACAACATTTGGTTCAAATTCTTTGGCCCTTTCAAATGCACGTATCCGTTGAGCGTAACCCAGGTACAGTACGCTCTTAAACGTACACATAAATGTTCAATACTCAAAATGAAATGGGAACTTTTGTTTTTTACAATTATTTTTATTTTTTACAATTAAGAAAAGTAATTGTTTAAACGAGTTATTTGTAATTTGAAACCTTTTGTGTTTTTCTTTGGAATTAAGAATAAATTATGGACATTGATGTCCGTATTAGAATAATTTTCTGTGAAATATATGAACAAAGTTCAAACTTATTAAAATGTACATTTATTTGGGATTCTAATAAAAATATTAAATAAATTTAACGTCTCATTTGAAGCAGTAACATTCAGCACGCTTTAAAAAATCTATAAACTATAAAAATGTAATTATTTCTAAATTGGAAAAAAAAAAGAAGAATTTCATGGCGCAAATACCAAAATTTTAATTTGAACAAATTTGATACAAATCGGTTATATGCATTGTTTTCAAGTATCTACGAGTCTGCCAAAACTAAATTTGAGTTTAAAGTTTTTCTGTAAGACAAATTGAAAGAAAATATTTAAGTTCTTACAATGAACTAAAATTATCATGACTGGAATGTTTATCTAGCTCATTCTATACAGTGTTGCCAGATTTAAGGCTTGACAACGTCGACTGAATTGTGCTGGTCTGACAAAGTCGGAATCGTACATTTTTTGTATAAAAAGTTATATACAAAAACTACTGGCGCGCGCTCTTCACGACAAATCAGTGAACTAAATTTGTATATAAATATACGATCTACCCTCGTATTCAGACCATTTGTGAAATTTTCTCTGTCATTGCTGCTATATAATCAGGGTGCAAGAGCTCCAAAAAACATGAAAAACGTTTTCAGACCATTCCCCTGGTCTGAAAACGTCAATTTTGGTTTGACACCGTCCATTGAGTACATAGAATTGGCTTGCATAAGCGGTAAAACAAATATATATATATATATATATATATATATATATATATATATATATATATATTTTATACATAAATAATAAAATGTTTCTTCAGGTAAATTAAAAGGGTCACTCATATCACGCAGTTGCCTTTGTTTAATTCGAACTGATCTCCTAAAAAGCATTTTTATATTTTTTTATAAACCTTTATTAATTTTTTACTTATTAACCTCTTGATGTTCAATTTGTTCTAGTAATAATTGGTTTAAAATAAACAGACTTGCAATGATTAATTCTAAAAATGCATTTTTTCTGGTTATTTGACCTTTAGAGGTTAAAATTATAGCTGGTTAAAAGTTAACGCCATGTATTTGGATGGAGTTAAAATTCCGATTATAACCTACTGAATTAACCACATCGAGGTTAAAATTTAAACGTCATAGAGTTACAGAATAACAAAATATTATAAAGCGTGGTTAAAATTTTTAACTTGAGGTTAATTTTTAACTTTTTAAGATACAGAATAGACCCGCAACTGTGATTAGAGACACCCAAACACTGACAATAATGCGTGCGAAAACAGTTTGTATATTTGTGATAGAGTAGAAATATACAGACATATAATATTAGACATTATTTTATTTTTCCATAACCAACTCTTATGTAATTACTTTTTGAACTCATGGTATATGATGGGAGACTGGACAATGTGTACCCATTTTTAAGCGTTCTCGTTTCGTGTCGTTTATAGGCCGAAGACTGCCGAAACTTAGGGAGAGATAAACTGGTTCCTCGGCAGAAATTTTTGATATACATCTGCGAAGCCTGCCTGGGAAAAAGATTTGGTTAGAATGCTTTGCCCACGAAATGAGGTCAGTACGTCACCTGCGCACAAATCAGAATTCGTACAGTCGCTTGGTTGCTAAGCAATGGACGTAGAACCGGCTGCAAACTGCATTGCGATTGGCTTTACGTTATTGTTTAGCGCATATACGATAACGCCCCGGGCCTCAACCCCTAATAAAAGCACTCTACTGCAACTCGTTTCTAGGTTAAACAATTAAAATTGGAAACAAAAATTAGAAAATTATATTTTATTACGCCGTTTATTTAAAAAATTGTTTGCTACATATAAAAACGAAACACAAGTAAGTAAATCGTTTGAATTCATTTTATGTTTTTGCTAAACACTGTTATCTCTATTCGCGACTGCAAATAACAGTGAGACATCTGGTGGTGACTGACTAAATTAAACAGAAGCGTATATTTGGATAATATTTGTAGCGTGTTGTGCTGCAGTTTATGTGAATTAAGAAGTATTTTAAAATATAGTGACTTAAATACAGTACTTTTTTGCCGAAATATTGTTTGAACAGATAAATATTTAGAAAAAACTTCTGACATATACGCTTCTCATCCGCCATCAGCTGTTGTACGCAGCTCCGCCAACGTTAGTTTCAGTCGCGAATAGGACAGATGAACCAAGGACAGTGGGGACTGGCCCGCCACTAACACCGCCACCGGACACCGGGCAATATCCCGGTGGGCCGAACCGATTCTTGAATCAATGGGGCCAGTCCTTGAAACAATGAAGCCGTTTTTGACCCCATGGGGCCAATATATTCCAATTTTCCAAGGCCTGTCCGTTACTGACCATGGAATATAGATATGTTAAATACAGAACAACTAAAGTACGCAAACGCGGCAATTCAATTATTTCATAAGTTATGTCCGATATAAACGCTTTTCTCCACGACCACTAAAGAATTTACCAATTCTAAAAACAATTTTGACTACAGAAAGTTAATATTCTAACACAAGAGTTGGAATGTTATTCTAAAGCACTTTATGCATTTTGCGTGTATTTAATTCCATCAATTGTTATGGAATAACTATTCCATGCTTGTTGTCATTTGTTTTTGTTCACTATAAGGTATACATTACTCCGCGCTGAAAAGTAGTGCAAACGGTATATATACGCGTAGGGTTACATTAAAATATATTCAATGTTTACATTAAATAAATGCAACAAAACTTCCTAAAAAGTACTAAAATAGTGGCCGATGTGCGGCAAATTAAATTAAAATCAAACAAATAATAAATAGAAAAATAAGTTTAATTAATTGATTAATTTGTTATGTATAAAAAATTTGTTAAGATAAAACGTTTGTTAAAATAATTATTTGTTTTTTTTTTTTTTTCTTTCTGGTGGTGGTGGAGAAAGTAGGGTCTGTGACGCGGTTGCAAGAGAAAATTAGATGGTCGTTGTTCCTCACGCTCGCCTACGGCTCGCGCTCGGAATTTTCCACTCGCATCGAATTTTCTCATTCCAACCTTGTTACAGAATATACTATTAGTCTTATGTCGTATATAAACCAACCATTATTTGTAGCCAACAGTCGAGGAGGATTATTCAATCGAAGCTTTTTTATTATTTGGTATTTTAAATATGTTCATTTTAAAATCTATATATATATAAAATCGCTGAGGTGTCTGTCAGATGTCCTTCCACAGGTTTTTTGCGTACTTCCCGGTGATCTAGAAAGTTGCAATTTGGCATGCGGTTTTCAAGATGAGAAAAATCCTAAACCTAGAAATTTCAAAAAGCGACTCAAAAAAGTTCCCATGGTATCTTAATGGGACAAAAAATGAAGTTTGTTCGATTGCATTGAAATTCAATATCTGGGGCCGAAATTTTGATTATCTACTCTGAAATCGGTACCCGAATGTTACCTTAAACTTTTAAAATCGTTTTTTACTTTTGTTGGGGTGTTTTTTACTGACGAACACAATCCGGTTATTAGAATTTCGTATGACTATCTATCTGTACCAGTGGTTTTCAACTAGGGTCTCGCCGCATCCTGCCGTAGGTATATGGAAGTCGAACTCCGTAGAATTAATCATACAGAGAAATGAGAATTCATATTTTACATTAGAGTGCCATCATCTAAAAAAGGTTAAGAACCACTGGTATAATATATAAAAATATGAGTCGGGTATCAAATGAAAGCTATTAACACGTAGATTAACAAACCAAATTTTATTTTTGCAAAAAAATATTTTTACGAATTTTTTGCTTAAAATGTGTCTAAAAACTTTTGTTCCGCACTTTATTTCCCAGAATGGTCGGAACATGGGAAAATAAAATAAAGTTTGTTTGATTGCGTTTAATTTCAATATCTGGGTGTGTTCTAGACTCCTGAACACGACCCTGTTATCAGTTTTCCGAAATTTCGATTGTCTAGAGCAGCGTTTCTCAACCTTTTCTGGCATGACCCCCCAAAATTATTTAAATTTGTCTGCGGGCCCCCTATATATACATATACAGGGTGAACCGTGGCGTCAGCGTCTTTATTGTGTCTGTGCCGTATTTTAAACGCTTATAACTCGATTATATATTTGTCGAAGTACTCAAAAAAAACTTAGTATTAAAAGCAAGCTCGACACAAAAAAACTTGTAAACAACGCAATGAAAAAATGTGGTTTAAAAAGTTCAGTTCTTTTCATTAACAGACGGCATAAATAAATATTGACATCAGTAAGTTTTATAAAATGATGTTTGCAAGACGGCGCAGTAAAAAAGGCGATGTGTGAGCTAATTGGGAAAAATGTTTGATGACCAAAGAATTGAATGGTAGTACCTATTGAAATTCTCCTAAATTAGTCTGAAGTACAGGATATCAAGGACAATTTTTTAAATGGGAACGTATATCAACTTTCGATAGAACTTTTTAAAAGAAACAATTTTTTAAATATCTTTTATGGTTGACGAAAAATTGTATTCCCTATAATGGCTTGAAAGTAAAGTATTTTTATTTACAAGTGTTCAAAGTGCTTTCCGTTTTGATTTAAACACTTTCGCTTCTTTAGTCTTGAGTTATCTGTATCTCGGCACATAATAAATAGTAATTATATTGCACTTTCATGTCGTGCCCATTTGAAACTACAACTTACAAGTACTTGAAGTACCTCCAACGCGAACAGTTATCACAGAATCGCATCAGCAGACACACACACTTAATTTGACATTGATATTATTTAAATTAGTTATCAAAATAAGTATAATTTATTTTATTTATGTTATGGAAGGTATATTTTTATGAATATCAATGTAATATATTTATGAATTGAGCACATTTGAGCAAAATTGAATGCATTATATTATATTTTCATGCTTCGATCTTACATGACTTCGCGGCCCCCCGGTTGAGAAACACTGGTCTAGAGCACCAGTGCCAGATTACCTAATAGGCAAGATATTATTGTAATTCTAGATAAACTCATCATCAATGAATCAATAATAGTGACGGCTACATTTGTAAGCAGTTTGACTGCCAGCGATTTCCTTCACTATTCCAATACAGCCATCCTTTGCCCCCGAAATGAAGATGCTACAGGCATCAACGAAGAGATTCTGAACCTTTTGAAGGGCGAGTCTGCAACATATCTTAGCATCGATTCAATCGAATGTGAGAATGCCTCAGGAACAGAAAACCATCCAATAGAATTTTTGAATATTCTTGCCCCCTCAGGGATGTGACCTCACCAATTAAACTTAAAAGTAGGAGTAATAATTATGTTGTTACGAAATCTCAACACAAAAAAGGGTCTATGTAATGGCACACGCCTGGTGGTGCCAAATTGTTTAAAAATCTAATAACTGCTACTGTTTTAACTGGATCTTCCCAAGGAAGTATAGCTTTCCTAGAATTGATTTAGCTCCCACTGATCCCGACTTGACCTTCATCTTACGCCGAATGCAGTTTCCAGTCAAACTGGCATTTTCCATCACGATTAATAAATCGCAAGGTCAAACCCTGGACAAGGTGGGAGTTTACCTGCCCAATGCAGTGTTCAGCCATGGGCAGCTTTACGTAGCTTTTTCACGGATACGCCGTGCGACTGACGTTAAGGTGAAATATATAACCAATGGAATCTAATGGGAAACTCCTAGAGCGGTATGAATATTTTTTTACCAAAAATGTAGTTTTTAAAGGAGTTTTGTGGTGTTCTTGCTAACAAATTAACACAACTTTTTTAAATGGAGTAATACCTCCATACTAATTTCTGTTTCTGCAATCTGTGACGAAGGTGGCTTAAATATTCGCTACCCTTTATAATTGTTTTACAGAAGTTTATAGTTTCTTTTTTTAATCAGTTTATTTCCTTTGCTTATCTGGGCATTACTTGACAATTTATTGTATTTAGAAAGAAAGCTAGGTATATAACTTATCAATAAACGCCACCACTGTCCTAATATTGTACAGAGAATTTCTTTTTAATTTGGTGATTACCTTTACCCCGTCTAATAACGGGCTTTTCTCCTAGTTAAAATAATAAAAGACAAATTAAAAATAAAAGGATTTGTTCTGCAAAATTTAAATTCATTTAGGAGAACGCAGAAAATGACTTAAGAGGCCGCATTTTCAGGTAAACCATACTGAAAACAATTACTTACCTATTAAAGACACTGTCGAGGTGGTAGGACTATTCTCTGATACAAGCTCCTCTGCAGTATCCCAGGCCGTCGAATCCTTGCATCCAGTATTGGTCTTTCTTTCAGACCGACAACACGCCCACTTTTTGCCGGTCCAAACACCTTCGTGATAAAATGAATTCGGAATAATCTGGTAAGTCTTGCAAACTAAAGGAAAATTATGTAAGAATGAATCATTTACCACAAAACATGTGCGATACTAAAGTGATTAAAATTTAATTATCAAACAATTATATTGAGTAAAAAGAGGGAAAGTTTATGTTGTTATTATTAATAAAATAATATGTATGCATGATTGATTTTTGTTGTAATATGAAATGTAGAAAATATAAAATTAATTTACATATTGTTTTGTTTTTTTATGTTCACACTTCGTTTCTACACGTTTCAGATAATAAGGAAGACAATATTTATTTTAAAAAATCTATCTGTCTGTCTGTGTATCCGAGATTTACGTGAAAACAACTAGACATATTTGCATATAATTTAGTATGATGAACAGGGCTCCAGTATTTTTTCTTGGGGTGTGGGCTTAGAAGTCAAAATTGTTTTACTGGGGCAGAGATGGACCGGAATTATATTTATCGGGAAATTACTGACCCTCCTGGCTCCTTTTAACATGGCCCACGCATCTCCTTAAACACAACAAGTGCTGACAAAAAAGGGTCTCGCTTCCAAAATACATTGTTTCCAAAATACAAGTGATGACTAAAAACAAAAATCTGTGTTCCTTAAGCTGCGTTCAGAACTCTTAAATTAGTGTAGATTATAGCTTATGTACTGTTGATTGTCACTAAAAAGTTTGTCATATGGTAAGGCGAGCAACCGTTCTGAGCTTTAAATTTAATACGTTGTATGTTGTCGATTGTGGTTAGTTTTCTAAGCTTTGTAGTTAGTGAGTTGTTTTAATGAAACAGACATGAGTACGTTCAAATTTTATGCCTTTACATTACTTAACAAAATGTCATCGCGCCGATTACAATAAATCTCGCCCAAAATTACAAAGACGAACAGTAAATATGATCAATTTAGGTAATTAGGTTAGGTTTAGTTAGTAAAAATCTAGGACAGCAGAATTAGGAAAACGATAATAGATAATAGACATTTTACGCAGCCATCGTAGTTGGTTTAAAAACACACAGATGTCGCACTATTCCTAACTCACTCATTTCCAGAGCTGTAAACGCTGCCTTGAATGTTAAAACTACCTACTAAACATATCCATAACGCACAGTGCACAATCAACTAATTTAAAGAGCTCTGAACGCAGCTTTAACAACACTAAAAACCCGTGTTTTTGAGGCTTGGGGAGGCTGAGAAACAGTGGGATATATGGCGCCTCAAAAATGCCATATAACATCAACAACATCCTATAATATCAATGTGCATTACTCAGACTTTTATACCGACTCCTCTGAATTACATAGTGTGGCCGAAGATTTATGAAACTATTTTTAATAAAATCGTACTTAAATGAAAATGTTTCTAAAAATCACCTTTCGGTGCGGAAGGTAATTAAACTACGCTTCAAAAACTTAAATACCCAAAAATCAATTTTATTTTTAATTTAACCCTTTACCGCATAGTGTGCCATATATGGCACATGGCACATTCCGATTTTTATTTTTTATTTTACTTTTAAACTGAATCAGAACGTTACTTCATAAATGTTCATATATGCCACATACACAGCAATGGATCCTGCAGTATCTCAAGTAATGGGCTGCAATAGATTTGAGGATATCAAGCAGAATTTCAACGATAACTCTGAATTTATTGAGAAAGAACAACTAGAAGATACGACCTTTTCTTTCAAACATTCGAATGCGACTGCTTTTAATCCATAATGAAGAACACCTAGCAATTGACGAGCAAATAATACGGAATCATTTTCTTTTGTAACATAATGTAGAATCATAATGTTCCATGTACGGCACAAACCCTAAATTATTATTTTTTCATAAAAATAATAATTAATATTTTAAATATATTTTTTTAATTTATGTTTCTATCAATTAGACCCAATTCCTAATGCTCATGAATTATTTCAGCCAAAAATCAAAATTCATGCAGTAAAGGGTTAAAAAAAATGTTTCGATTTATTTGATAACTTTCGAAATATAGAAATAGCAAAAAAGAAAAAAATATGGGGTCGAAAAACTGTAAATGCATGTCAAATTTCAACTCACTAAGTGCAGACATCAATATCTACCATACACACGGACAGACAGACAGACACATAAGTGATGTCATAAGGTATTATTCAAAAGTGGATTTCTATCTGTCTTTTTTCACCAGGCGCGCACCTAGAAATCTACCAATAAGTGGAAAAAATAATAATCTGATATATAAAGTTTACATGATATATACCTATAGGCTATTCCAAACATTTAGGCGAAACTAAATGGGAATTTCGTTCTTTTTGGTTGTCACGAGAAGAGACCTTGCTTGGGATATTTTATGTTTGACGTTGGTATGTGTTCAAAATTCCAACAGTGAAACCATGAAAACGAATGACTTTTATTAAAAATGTTAATACATTTTTACTTATTTTGAAGACAAAAAAAATAAACAAATGGGAAATTTTTATGAAAAATGACAATAAATTAAAATGCAATAAAAAGAACATTTTATAATGACAATCAATTTAATCTAGAATTTGCAATGTGAGTATGATTTACAAAGTTTAAACAAAATGACCAAAAGTTCAAATTAATAGATAAAAATTACTAGATTTCAAAATCTAGTTCCGCCTAAACGTTTGGAATAGCCTATATATATATAAATAGTTTCTGTAGGGTTACCATATCCTTGTCACTAGAAAAGAGGACACCTAAAATGATTAATGTTTATATAATTATACCATTTTTCTTCTTGTGCCCATTTATACTTTTCTGACGATTGTATCTATTTTAATAATGTTTTATTACCTTTTGATACTTCTACATATAGGCTGTTCCAAACGATTAGGCGGAACTAGATTTTGCAATCTAGTTACTTTCATCGTGTGAATCGTGCTTTTTGGCCGTTTTGTTTAAGCTTTGTAAATCATACTTACAATAAACATTTTTTGGTTAAGGTTAATATAATTTTAAAATGTCATTTTCTTTATATTTTGATTTTTATGTCATTCTTAATTCAATAATATCTTTATTATCAGAAAAAATGTACATTATATTTACAAAAAGAAATATTAAAAAATAATAATAATAATAAAGACATAATATTGTTCTAGTTCCGAAAGTATCGAATCTATTGCAAAAAAAGCTACACCACGAAGAATGATCCACGAAGACAACAATTCAGTCTGAATGTGGTTTTCTAGAAGATATAATTTTATAATATTCACATCGAGATAGTCATAGTATGTGTAATATAATGTACCTGCAGATTGAAATATTTAGATATAGTGCGGCTCAAGCAAAGTAATATAAAATAAATATGAATTAATAATAAAATCCACTTTAAGATTTGATGACAAAAGGGGGGGATGCACATATAAATACAGGGTGTTTGTTTGAAACGCCGCACCTCGAATAACTCCTTTATTTTAAGAGATACAAAAAAATTCTTCAGAAGAAAAGTTAAACTAGACAAAAGGGCCCACTTAAGGACTACAATAAAAATTCTGCATCACTTCCGGTTTCAGCGGAAATTGTTTCAACTTTTTATATAGCATACGGAATCGGTACTATATAAAACATGTATCGAACATTTCAATCTACTCAAAACTAAAGTCACTGGATTATACAAAGTAGCGCAAGCCTTTGAAGAAGCCGATAGACCCCAGGGTTTGATTGGCAACATTGGTTCGCCTATTAAGCAAACTAAAGCAGCAATTTTTACGTTCTTAAGTTTGCGTCTGCGCTGTCACATCTCTCTTTCTCACTCTAATTTAATAACCTCCTTTGTCAGCGGTTTGAATATTTAAGGTTAAGTTTCATTTAAATTTATATATTATATCCATTTTATTTAATAAAAATAAAAAAAATAATTGAAATTGTACCACAATTGTACCAAATAGTGCATCTTTGATTAAAAAAATCGTGATTACAATGTTTAAAATAAAAATTTTGGTAGTACTAGTTTCTTATTTTTTTACTGTTGGAATCACTCAAAATCATTTGTGTTGGCGACATTTTTAGCCCCAGTATGGCCGCCGTTGCGCTACTTTGTATAATCTAGTGACTTTACTCAAAACAATCCCGCGATTGACCAATAGATTTGCGAATGACCAGTAGATTTGCGATCGACTGGTTATGTAGGGAGAGTTTCGAAGGAGCGCTAACTAAAATACTTGGAATATCGTTGTTTAAAATAAGAAAACATATATTTTTTGTTCTAGGCATTTATTCAGTTGTACGAATTAAGTACCTAGATAAAAAGCAATAACGCATAGTGGGTGTAGCTGGCCCTAAAGGGTTCCCAAAATAACTTGTTATCAATGATAAAAACTGTGTAGATAAAAAAAAACTAAATATGACACATGCCCACAAATACTAAATTTAAAAATAGATTTTATCTGATAACCAATCATTGATACAATTTTATGTGTGTAATGAATAAATGAATGACATTTATTTATACTTTGATAACATGTTATTAATTTATCTCATGGTTTGACATAATTTAGAGGTTAACAGTTATTTTGTCAATAATATACAAAAGTATAAAAACTTGTTAATTTTAATAATTCCTTCAACAATAATTGCAATCAGAACCAGTAAAGGGACATAGGACATAGGCCCAGGGCACGAATTTTACAACCTAAAGTAATAAAATTTGTTATTGAACAGGGTAATCAGTGTTCCCAATCAAACACTGGGGCACAAATTATAGAACAATGGATTGCGCTATCCTGTTTCTTTGGTTTAAGCTAGGTTTGCTAGGTTTGCTAGGTTTAAGCTGGTTGAATTCTAGGAACTATTACCGTTTAAGTGAGGCTTTTTATTATTTTGTTTAGCAAAATCCCTCTTCAAACCTTAAAAGAAGAGCTCAACACAAAAATGAAAATTCCAGTTAGTTTCGCTTAAACGTTTGGAATATCCTATACTTTCTTTATCTAGGAACTTTATTTGAGGAGCTATTGGCGGAAAGTAAATTTAATCTTGAAATATATATTATTTACTTTACAGCAAAAATGTATTGATAAGTGACATTACCGTTGGCGGCGCTGTATTCCAAGGCAATATGGCTGTCGTGTCTAGTATTCAGCTGTCAATATGTTAACAGCGAACAGGTTAATTTAAGCACAGTACATTTTTATTTCATGAAAACGCGAGTAAATATTTTTAATTTTTAAGCGCTACACATGTATTGAGGTGTATAACAGAAGGTGGACATCAAATTACAGTATGTAAAGTTTAATTTCAGTAGATTTATTGAAATTAGTGTAATTTGTAGATGAGCAGGTGTAAATGCCGGGCACGTAATTTTATGTGATACATCTGAGTGTCGGTCATCTGAATTTACAATATATGGATTCTGTTTGCAAACAAGTGCATTATGTTCATTGCCTCATGAAATAAAATTAGTTTTAGTTGGACAGGGGCAGCTAAAAGTTAAAATGCAACTTGCAAGTGCAAGCATATTAGTGTAGTTTTGATTTTCTGCGACAAATGTAATGAACAAACTCGCGTAGTATCAGTTACTTTTTAACTCAAATTATATTCCCATGCCTTCCTCCTGTCCATAACCAAATCTTTTCCAATCTGTACTTAATATTAACTCTCCCTCCATTTTTCTTACGAAAAGAAAAAAACTAAGATGCCTATCTTTGTCCTGTCTTGAATGACAGCCAAAAACACTACAATTTGTGCTACTTTTACAGTTTTTCACAACTTCTATAGACATTCTAACAAAAAATCAACACTAGAACATATGTAATAAGTTCAAACAGTACTACAGGCGCCTAGTACAACATTTGACCACCAGACTGCGTATCCGAGCGTGTCAGTTCTCAATAGCTTGTCTTTGGTTTAAGCGGAACTAGATTTTCAAATCTAGTAACTTTTACCGATTGATTGAAGCTTTTGATCATTAATTTGTTTAGGAAAATCATACTTCAATATATAAAAAATTAGCTTAAATTTAAATTCCATTTAGTTTTAGTTTTTTCTTTTTTTAGATTATGAAATTTTGTAATTTTTATCTATTAAATCGGACTTTTGGTCATTTTGTTTAAGCTTTGTAAATCATGGTCATTTCTTTGGTTTAGACGGAACTAAATGAGGGTTTCGCATTTTTAAGTTGTCACAAAAATAGAGGCTCGATAATTTCATTTTTCATGTTGGCATTTACTACTACAGTCTGTTTCAAACGGTTAGGCGGAACTAAATGGGAATTTCGTTCTTTTAGGTTGTCACGAAAAGGGACCTTGCTTGGGTTATTTCATTTTTCACGTTGGAATGTCAAAATTTAAAATTCCAACAATGAAACCATGGAAACGAATGACATATATCAAAATTAAATTATTTTTCTTACATATTTTAATGACAAAAAAATAAATAAATGGGATATTTGTATTAAGAATGACACAAAAAATTAAAATATAAAGAAAATTACATTTTAAAATGATATGAACCTTAACCAAAAAATGTTTGTTGCAAGTATGATTTACAAAGCTTAAACAAAACGGCCGAAAGCATGATTTAAACGATGAAAGTAACTAGATTGCAAACTCTAGTTCCGCCTAACCGTTTGGAACAGACTTTAAGTGACATTTGTTAGAAAAATAAAATGAATAATATGTTTTTAAATTTTTGTAAAATGTAAGAAGTTAAGAAATGAGACATTTGTATTAAAAATGACACAAAAAATAAAAATGTAATGAAAATGACATTTTATAATGATATTAACTTTAACTTAAAAATGTTTATTGTATAAAAATGTTTAAGTATGATTTACAAAGCTTAACCAAAATGGTCAAAAGCTAGAATCAAATTATAAAAGTTACTAGACTGCAAAATCTAGTTCCGCCTAAAGGTTAGGAGTAGCCTATAAGTTAAATTTACTGTAATTATAAAATGTGATTTTTATTATATTTTGATTTTTTATTCATTTTTAGTCATTCTTAATACAATTTTTCCGTTTATTATTTTTTTGTATCTTAAATGTATACAAAAATCTTAAATTGTATGTAAAAATGTGTTGTATATATTTTGTAATAAATATCATTCGTTTCCATGGTGTCACTGTTGGAACTTTAGATTTTCACATGCTAACATGAAACATGAAATAACGCAAGCGAAGTCAGTACCTTCTCGTGACAACTTAAAAGAACGAAATTCCCATTTAATTCCGCTTAAACCAAAGAAATACACTAGAGATTTAATATTAATAAACTAGACCAGGGATGAGCAACCCGCGGCCCGGAGTACTTTTTCGTGCGGCCCGTCAAAGCTTTTGTCTGTCAAATTTCAAAAATGGCCATTAAATTACAGAAGATACATATATATTTTAAAGCATAAATAAGAGCAATATAGAGCAATTGGTTGCAAAGAAGCAATGCCAAACTTCTCATTAAAATTTGTTTATGATTTTTTCCCCATAATAATTATCTTTGACTGTTTTTTTATACCTAGCATTTCTATTATATGTTTTATTTGTGTATTTTTTTAAAAATAATTTTGTTATTTTGTTAATAAATAGATAATTTGTGTTTATCATCTTGTGTTCATATTTTAATAAATTTCGTATGCGGCCCGCAGGAAATTTTTAAATTTCTAGTTGGCCCGTAGTAAAAAAAGGTTGCTCATCCCTGAACTAGACTATTAATTTTTATCGGTTAAATAAGTTTTTTGATCATTTTGTTTAGTAAAAACCCTTTTATTATTTAAAATTAAAAACTTAAACGTTTGGAATAGCCTATATAAGGAATGTCAAACTGGAGGCTCGCGGGCCGCATATGGCCAAAATATTGCATTTTGGTGTCCCGCCTCAACTTCATATACTATATGTAATATATTTTTATACTATTTGTCTTACATAGTATAAAAATTTATTTGAACGAAAATACCTCGTGACAGAATCTGTTCAGGCCGCGGCGTCAAGACATCGGCAAAGGGCGGAAAACCAATAGTCAGGCAGTAACTGTTGCAGGTAAACCAGTGGTTCCCAAACTTCCAGGCGCCCCACGTCAAAACATTGGTCTAACTAATACAGTTGGAGGAATATTGGAATACTTTCGCGATGCCGGCGACGGACGTTTTGGAATCGCTGAGTTAGCCAATGCCGTGCGATAGTCGGTAGAGCGGAGATTCCCCGTAATTCTAAATAATATACTCGTAAGCAAAGCTTTCAAATAGCACTTTTCTATAAGTGCAACTACTGTGTAATTGTTATTACATATTTAAATGTTATTTCTTTACTTCTTTCAAATAAATATTCAGAAAAATGGTGGGCGAAGGCCAATTTCACCGCCCCCTTATTTAGGTATTTAAATCCAAAAGGCACCAAAATTTACAGAATTTGCCGCCCCCAATAAGAACCGCCCCCACCGTCCCCTCTACGCTACACCACTGCCGTTATTACGTCGGCCCGTCTTCCGATTTTTTCGAAATTTCGCCAACGCCAGGAGGAAGGTTCGACACGTAAGTCACGAAAATTTCGTTTTTCTGCGACGGCCTGGAGTCGAGATATGATTTTGTAAAAATAATAGAAAATAATGTTTCTCGAATATCAATTGCCGCTTGATTAGGTATAGAGGAACGCAGGGACACTCGCTCCCAACACAACAGCACTGCACAACAGTTGAATTCTCCTAACCCCGCGGCGGTGCCTTTGTTAGGAAGAATCGCCAAAACAAAACCATAAAGATGCACATCAACGAATTGTAATGAAAACAATAAAATAAAAATTATTACCCTATTCTTTGAACTAGAATATAAAATTAGAAAAGCAATTCGTTTTATAAAACTAATATGATTGAAAATTTTATAATTTAAATTGATTCACCAAAAAAAAATACATTTCTGACGCCCGAGGGCGCCCGGAGCGCCCCCCCCCCCACCTTGCCTAGCTACGCACCCTCATGTGGCTCGCGTGAATTTTACTTGTTAGAAAAATTGCCCGGGGCTGAAATGAGTTTGACACCCCTGACCTATATGAATAATAACAAAAAAACGTATGGGGGTACCAGCTTGTATAATAATAAAGGGAAAAGTATTACTTTACTGAATGCTCCTCACAAATTTTTTTCAATTACGTTCACTACTTCGATAAACATTTAACTAAACTAATTTCATAATTATTAGACGTACTGGTGAAAACTTGTTGAAATTTAAACAAAACTGTCCAATTCTATAAGCTACTAATTGTGAATTTGAAATATTGTGAACAGTAAAATTTTCCAATTTATCCATGACAAATTCATTACAAAAAAGAAAATTGCGGTGAAAAACTTAAATAAAAAATTTGATTACTTTTTGCTGTTTTAGATAATGTAACAATAACAATGATTTTTGGCTTATCTAAATGCTGATTACTGTCACATAAATACAATTGTTACCGGTTTATCACTAGTTATCCATGTAATTCATAAATGAAATGAACAAAATGATAATTGTAATTATTATTGCCAACTGAGTGGCCGAGCGCATTAAATCGTGTAGTTTGGACTGGTGAAAACAGTCTCGGATTGTGAGGTTGGTGGTTCGATTCTCCGTCGGTGATGATTATTCGGGCGAGAATAATATGTTTACATTACTCTCATTTCATAATCATTCACCCCTCATCCAGGTGTAGGAGCTCGCCTCCTGGCATAGGCGATTAGCCTTTTTGCAGAAATAAGCCGATGTAAAATAAATAAATAAATAAAAAAAAAAAAAATGTAATTATTATAAACGCGGCCCGGACAGGGCTAGGTAACTATCTATAGGCTATATCTGTTAATTTTTCTATTTCGTCCTCGTAATTTGTTTCAACACGTTTCAGGTGATTATAAGACGACCACTAAAAATTAATTTGTCTATCCGAAATTAACGCATTTTGACTTCGTATTAAAATTAAAAAAAACTTTTCCCGTTCCATCATCTACGTCTTAAGAGCTTTCTTTTGATACCACATAATAAATTTTTTTTTTAAATATTTTTTTTCGACGGCACAAAAAAATCAATATTTTGCGAAAAACCAATTTGATCAAAAGTACCTGTTTACCAATGTGCATTATTGAGTTTTTTTTTTTTCAGATTTTTAGTTCAATCCCTCTGGGAGATAGGGTGAGGGACAAAAGTTTTTTGCCATTACATTGATAAAAACCACATAAAAAAAAAGATTTTTCGCAGGTATATAATAAGTGAAGCCGGCATGCTGAGTGTATAGGACAAATTTTGCTCTGTAGTAATCACGGCAAAATGAACGATATTTTTAAAATAATTTATAGTCTGTTAATCTAGGAGCTTTAAAAACAAATTTTACGCTAAAATATTTTTTTGTTAATTTTAATTAGAATACCTAATACCATTATTTAGGTTTCTAAATATGTGCAGGATTTTTTTTTTTTTATATAGCAAAGTTTATGCTAAAATATTTTTTTGTTAATTTTAATTCGAATACCTAATACCATTATTTAGGTTTCGAAATATGTGCAGTATTTTTTTATATAGCAAGGTTCATTAAGATTTTGAAAATTGCGCCTATGGCTTCCATTGGTTGCTTTAAATCATACGGAGCGTATGATACGAAACCAGAGAGGCGGAGCGCCCGTCTGGTTTCGTATACATGACACATAGAATGAAAATATAATTCCAACAATTCCAATTGGTTATTAAATTTACGCTCTTAAAAATTAAATGCAACATTTGCCAAAATGTAACTAGAATTTTGAGAAATTAATCTAAACAAAATAAAAATGAAAAAAAATATATATATTGCCTCCTCTGGCCGGGAGCGAACCCTAGAAATCGGGGTAGCTAGCGAGCAACGTAACCATTAGACCAGGATACGCCTTACAATGTAACGTGTTATATAACTATAACTTTTGTGCATCGTCAACAAAAAAACACAAAAAATGCGTTATTTTCCAAAAACATAATCTGATAAAAAATTCCTGTTGTACTATTCCGGTTCACATCAATGTACATTACTTAGAATTTTATCAGATTTTTAGTTTAAACATCTGGGCTACAGGTGTGGGACAAATTTTTTTTTTCACAATTTTGGAAAAAATCTCAAAATAATTTATTCTGCAAAAATAAAATTTTGATCGTTAATCCACGTACTAAGGGCTTTCATTCGATACCCTACTCCGAAATAAAAAAATAAAAAAAATGTTTTCGATGAGCACATATTTTTTTATATTAAAATAGTTTTAGTGAATATGTTTTTTAGATGTTTTAGTATTTTTCCTATGTGCGGGTCAAAGATTTGTATAAGCATGCCAAATTTCAACTCTCTAGGTCAGGGGTACTCAACCTTTTCATACCTACCGCCCACTTTAGCATCTCTATTGGTAGAAAAAATTTCAATTTTCAAACAGGTTGTTGTATAATAATAATAACTTACCAAATATTTTCGCAAAATTTAGCTGCAAAAATATTTATAAAACAACTTACTGCAACATCTCTTATTATTAAACACAACAAATATACATGCACCAAAACGTGACAACGTTGGATGTCACAAAGTACCCTGTGTAACACAGTACCCACACTTCCCTTACCCGTAATTTTTGAGTACAAATTTAATGAAAACATGTAGGTAAAATTATCTTTTTATTTATACTTTGCATACGTAGAAGTATAAAGTCTATTGAAAATACATTTAGTTAATTAAAACCTCAATTAAATTTTAAAAAAATAAACGGAAAATAGCCAGCATTGGACAAAACCAGGTTGAGTACCACTGCTCTAGGTTTAGCCGTTTGGCTACAATTTTTACCGAACAGACAGACAGACAGACGACAAAATGACGGTATAAGGGTTTTTTGGTTATACCTACAAAATCCTAAAAAAAGGTCATGAACCTAAAACTGAAGCAAAGGAGTGAAAATTCAATTGTATACCTTAAAAATACGTGTTTGTTTAGTGCTTGGATGGGGGACTTAAGTACCTGAGCCTCCCTGAGTGCGCGCCTGTTCAGACCATAATATTCAAAGTTCCTTTTGTCGTACAGACAGATAGAAAGAAAGACGGATATACAGCAGACAATCAAACAGATGAGTTTTTATTTTTATCGTCTCCTTGTATATTTACAATCTGTTTATAAACATTAATTAAATTGAGTTGTAAAGTATAGTACATGAGAACAGTGCCAAACGACATTATCTTATATTAGTTTACTACTAGTTGCATATAACAAGATAATTTTACGTTATTAATTATATTTCAAATTCACGGGTTAAATCCACGGTATAGAAGAAAGATTACATAGTAATTTAATATTATACCGTGGTTAGATCTAACGGTGACATGAGTGACGATATAAAGGTTTATTAGTCATACCTAGGAACCCTAATAAAAATGAATATTATAGATATTTTAACTCCGCCTACGCAATTAGTCGCTAATTGTAATTAATAAATAAAAGGAAGCAAAACAATTTTGGTTTTTAGAACTTAATTATTTACTAATAGAATTGTATTTATGTATTTTTATTGTAAATTGTTTAAAATAAAATAAAAATTACCTGTTCTTAGTGCGCTGATCCATTCGGCTCTTTCATGTTCTTTACTTGCAATAAGATACAAAGTATAAATTTGAGAAGCTTCTCCATAGCAAATTTGGAATGCAAAATCTTCACTCTTCCACTCTTCAGTTGATAAATTAGCAGATTCAATCACATAAACGTCCCTTAAATTTATTCTTCCCTTTTCTTTTCTTTTCTTTAAAAAATTATACAGAATTAACAACAAACATTTTTATCAACACACTAAAGGGCACAGTATTAAATGTTATCTGAAGGACAGTATATATTGTATTGAATACAAGCGTATGTATGTATGTGTGTGTGAGGGCGTCGACTAGGGAAAGACGTCGATTTTACCCTACGCGACGTCGCACTCCACCCGTCGCTTTGACAAGCTTGCAATTTTTAAGGTGAACGAAAATACCCTAAACTGCTGACAAAAACATTTTCAAGTAGATTTATAACATAGATAATTAAAATTTAATCATTTATAGACATTATTAAAGGTTATATCAAATATATAAGTGCAAATTTATTGATAATATTCAGTGATATCCATTCAAAATTTTACTGTGTAACTAGTTGGATAAATAATTAGATTTCGAAGTAAATATATCATTGATTATTTGTTATGGCCATTATATTATCGAAAACGCTAACAAAAGAAGTCGTAACATCCAAATGAAAGTTTTGGTATTAAAATAAGCAAAGTAACACTTAACCAAAATATAAATAATTTTATTTTTAACCAATATTTTGCTTTTGTCCTGATGTCCAAACAATAAAGCAAGAAGAGTGCATCACAAAAATTCAATCTATGCCGTATCATGTCAACAGCAGACATGCTGTTTTTGAATTTACCGCTCTTGCACGATACAAATTTATTTTAAGGCTAAAAATATTGATTTTATTAATTTTTTGGACTTTTCTGTTATCTGCCCGCCACTATCTACCATATATTTAATACAAAGCATTAAATATATGCCATCTACTGACTCAGTTTTTAGGTTAAGTTAGGTTATACCAGTGGTTCCCAAACTTTTTCGGTTACCGGCGCCCAAACATCGATCTAACTAATGCAGTTGGAGGAATATTGAAACGTTTTCGCAGCGCACAGTTTGGGAATCGCTGGGTTATACCCTTTTCACACTAGATGTTTAAGATCTGATGTTGAAGTGAGGGTGAGTCGAAGTGTTAGTGTAATAGCGCGTGACCTCGCTTTAACACAAGCTGAGTTTAAAACGAAGATCTGTGTGTTAAAGATAGTCCGCATAGCCAACATAATTTCCATTATAAAAAAATACTGTTTGAATGTGTGCTGTCAACATTTTATATTATCATAAACAAGAATACTGTATTATATGGACATTGTAAAAAGTTTATATAAGCTGTTCACTTTTGTAAGAACAAACTAAGAGGAAATTTCAATAGTTTGTACAGTCTGTTCCAAACGGTTAGGCGGAACTAAATGGGAATTTCGTTCTTTTAGGTTGTCACGAGAAGGGACCTTGTTTGGGTTATTTAATTTTTCACGTTGGAATGTCAAAATTTTAAATTCCAAAAATGAAACCATAGAAACGAATGACATGTCAAAATTAAATAATTTTTTTTTTACAAATTTTAATAACAAAAAAATAAATAAATGGGAAATTTGTATTAAGAATGCACAAAATATCAAAATATAAAGAAAATGACATTTTAAAATGATAATAACCTTAACCAAAAAATGTTTATTGTAAGTATGATTTACAAAACTTAAACAAAACGGCCGAAAAGCACGATTTAAACGATGAAAGTAACTAGATTGCAAAATCTTGTTCCGCCTAACCGTTTGGAACAGACTTTACCTTTGAAATTGTATGTCATGTTGGTATTAAAAAATGGTAAAAAATGTCAATTTGACATATGTCAATAAAAAATGGTATCTTAATTATAATGATCATAACCAAACAAATTTGGTCTGATTTACAGCGCAAGGAAATTTTTTAAATGTCATTTAAAGTCAGTATTACACTATAAAAGTAACCAAAATAACCAGATCTAGTTTGTCCTTACAAAAATGAACAGCTTATACTTATTGTAATTATTAAATTAATTAAAAAAATCGGCAGAAAAGCACGATTTAAACGATGAAAGTAACTAGATTGCAAAATCTAGTTCCGCTTAACCGTTTGGAACAGACTGTAAGATCCCTTCTCGTGACAACCTAAAAGAACGAAATTCCCATTTAGTTCCGCCTAAACGTTTGGAATTGCCTGTATATGTTAATACAGTTGTAATATATTCTTTATTTTATTATCTTTATTGTAAAATTGAATCAAATATCCATATGTGTTTAATAATAATTCAAAATGTCCGTCTGCGCAGACAGTTCAAAACTAGTAATTTCCTGACGGTAACTTAAGAATAAAATTACCGTAGCAGATGGCAGCACCGGAGATTAAATCATCTAGTGGGAAAGCAAACGGATGTTAAAAATCGGTGGACTTTACTACACTAAAATAGTATATTATGCAACAAGCATGGAATAATGGTCATTTCACACGAGTATGAAAGCACCACGAGCCGCCGACGAGTAGCGAAATTCATACAGAGTGAGAAATTACTATTCCATGCAAGTTGCATGCTATGCTTTTTCTAATAAAATAAAAATACTTGCGATGATTAAATGACTGACCAAGACCAACCCTATCAAAAAATATATTTGCAAAATTCGACAACTTTAACTATATTAACTTTATTATTTAATTTTAATCCGGTTTCCTTTACAAAATAACAATAATTTGAGATATGCTTTCAATCTGTTACGAATCTATTACGTTGCCTAGTAACGGTCGGCCATTGTTGCTTGAACCTGTTACGTAATGAGCTCATTCATGATCCGAAAACCGAAACTAACCTGAATTTTTAACAGAACCTGAACCATAACCGGAACGTAAAATTGCTCAAGGTTGGACTTGCATATAGGTCACTGGACTGGTCACTGCTGTTCTAGACTGTTCCAAACGGTTAAGCGGAACTAAATGGGAATTTAGTTCTTTTAGGTTGTCACGAGAAGGGACCTTGCTTGGGTTATTTCATTTTTCATGTTGGGATGTCAAAATTTAAAATTCCAACAATGAAACCATGGAAACGAATGATATATGTCAAAATTAAATCTTTTTTTTAGATATTTTAATGACAAAAAAATAAATAAATGGGAAATTTGTATTAAGAATGACACAAAAAATCAAAATATAAAGAAAATGACATTTTAAAATGATATTAACCTTAACCAAAAATGTTTATTGTAAGTATGATTTACAAAGCTTAAACAAAACGGCCGAAAGGCACGATTTAAACGATGAAAGTAACTAGATTGCAAAATCTAGTTCCGCTTAACCGTTTGGAACAGACTGTAAGCTGTTCACTTTTGTAAGAACAAACTAAGAGGGAATTTTGTTTTCAATAGTTTGTACCTTTGAAGCTGTATGTCATGTTGGTATTAAAAAATTGATGTGAAGTGTGAATTTTCACACATTGCAGGGTTTCGCAGGTATATAATAAGTGAAGGCGGCATGCTGAGTGTGTAGGACAAATTTTGCTTTGTAGTAACCACGGCAAAATGAACGATCTTTTTAAAATAATTTATCGTCTGTTAATCTCAGAGCTTTAAAAACAAATTTTATGTTAAAATATTTTTTTGTTAATTTTAATTCGAATACCTAATATCATTATTTAGGTTTCTAAATAAGTGCAGTATTTTTTTTATATAACAAGGTTCATTAAGATTTTGAATATTGGGCCTATGGCTTTCATTGGTTGTCTTAAATCATACGCTCCGCCCCTCTGGCTTCGTATAAATGACACAGAATGAAAATATAATTGGAAATTGGTTATTAAATTTACGCTCTTGAAAATTAAATTCAAAATGTGCTAAAATATAACTAGAATTTTAACAAATTAATTTAAACATAATAAATATGAAAAAAAAAATCAAAAAATAAAATTGACTCCACAAGCCAGGAACGAACCTGTGTAGTGAATAACGATCCTGTGTGGTTGTCGAGCAACTGAGCCACTAGACCACCAAACGCTTATCAACTTAGTGTGTTATAAGAGTATAACATGTATGCATCGTCAACCAAAAAACATAAAAAATGCGTTATTTTCCGAAAACATAATCTGATCAAAAATTCCTGTTGTACTATTCCGGTTCACACCAATATACATTACTTAGAATTTTTTCACATTTTTAGTTTAAACCATCTGGGCTACAGGGTGTGGGACAAAATTTTTTTTGCACAATTTTGGCAAAAATCGCCTTAAAATAATTTATTTTGCAAAAATTAAATTTTGATCGTTAATCCACGTACTAAGGGCTTTCATTTGATACCCTACTCAGATTTAAAAAAAAATATTTTTTTTTTCGATGAACACATATTTGTTTATATTTTTAGGGGGATATGTTTGGGAGATGTTTTAGTATTTTTCCTATGTGTGGGTCAAAAAGTTGTACAAGCATGCCAATTTTCAACTCTCTAGGTTTAGCCGTGTGGCTACAATTTTTACCGAACAGACAGACAGACAGACAGACAGACAGACAGACAGACAGACAGACAGACAGACAGACGACAAAATGACGGTATAAGGGTTTTTTGGTCATACCTACAAAACCCTAAAAATGTCACTTTTTTAAAATGTCGATCCATTTGACATATGTCATAATGAAAAATTATATCTTAATTATAATGATCATAACCTTATCAACCTAAAGTCGGTTTTACAGCGTAAAATATTTTTAATTGAAATTTAAAGTCAGTAACACACCATAAAAGTAACCAAAATAACCAGATCTAGTGTGTTCTTACAAAAGTGAATACAGTCTGTTCCAAACGGTTAAGCGGAACTAAATGGGAATTTAGTTCTTTTAGGTTGTCACGAGAAGGGACCTTGCTTGGGTTATTTCATTTTTCAAGTTGGGATGTCAAAATTTAAAATTCCAACAATGAAACCATGGAAACGAATGACATATGTCAAAATTAATTTTTTTTTTTTTATATTTTAATGACAAAAAAATAAATAAATGGGAAATTTGTATTAAGAATGACACAAAAAATCAAAATATAAAGAAAATGACATTTCAAAATGATATTAACCTTAATCAAAAAATGTTTATTGTAAGTATGATTTACAAAGCTTAAACAAAACGGCCGAAAGGCACGATTTAAACGATGAAAGTAACTAGATTGCAAAATCTAGTTCCGCTTAACCGTTTGGAACAGACTGTAGCTTATATTCGACTCAATTTTAACTTGTTATTTGAACCGGAACTGAACCGGATTTTTTAGACGAACCGAACTAAACCGAAAAACATTTACTTGGAACGTAAAAAATTTGCGTTCGACTCTCTGCTTGGAACTATAAGTGACAAACGGTTAAAAACGATAAAAAAAAAAAAACACCTAACACCAAGAATAACAGAAGCCTTATCAAAGAAATCTCGCAAGAAGCAAGAGCATTTGAAACACACCTACTTTATCAAACGAACTTAATCAAACGAAAACGTGTTTATTGCGAAGGTAACGTGGGGTATCAATCTCATATTACTATACCTTCCACAATACATTAAGAAGATCCTCCACGCAAGGAAATCACTATACGACAGGACCAATGGTAAGACACCATTAGGCGAGTCTAAGCGAACGCCTAGAGGCGCCGCCAGGTCATAAGATTATGACTTTTCTGTACAGGTACAACTCGATATACGCCACAGTTTTGTTCCTAGGAGAATCAGCGTAAACCGGACTGGTGTAAAATGAACCTAATTTATAGTGAGGGTATAGGGATAGGTACCAAATAAATAAACAATGGACATAAAAGATATCTATAACGCTATTTTATTTGACTTAGGCCCAGTCTTTCCACTTTCAGATAAAGTTCCAGGTAACTATCTGACAGATAAGGTTATTTGTAACTTCATCTGCTGAATAAATGTCAATACCAGTCAGTGAATCCAATACGTAAGTCTCATTATCCGTTAGATAACTATCCGATAGATACATTTGTATAGAAAGAAGGTATGACATTTACTCAGCAGATGAAGTTACAAATAACCTTATCTGTCAGATAGTTACCTGGAACTTTATCTGAAGGTGGAAAAACCGGGCCTTAGTACTCTTTAACTCGTACTTAGCGTTTACTTCTGTAGTTTGCTAAGCAGATTGTTTGATTTTATCTGCATTTTTCAAATTGGTAGTAACAGCTGAAGGCGGTAAATTCATTATCCTCCAAGACATCGGGACGTCTTCCCCCACTTTCCATTAGTCTAATAACTTCCATCTTCTTCTCAAGGAAGATAGAAATTCTAGCCAGTTTAGGTCAATCTTGAGTTAACATTTCCTTTCTCCTCTTCTCAGACATGGTATTTGTTTTACTGTAACTTTTTGTACATGCGTATGCAAAAAACATCTATTTTATAGAAACAAATAAACTAATTTAATTACGAATAACTAAACTAAATTTACGCCAGACGTGTAGAAGGATACTTATATGCGATGATACTGGAGAGCGGTCCAGTGCAGTTATCTCAGTACTTTCCCGATCAGATCGGGGAATTCCAGGCGTACGATAATTAATTCAGAACAGGCGTAAAAGTGAATCAGCGTATATCGAACCGGCGTATATCGAGTTTTACCTGTACTTATGTGTAGCATGTAAACATTCTATTAGGTCGTCAAAGATGAAATTTGTGGAAAAAAATTTGGTTGATAACTTACAAATATAAGGAATTATTTTATTCATCAAAGTATGCACCCATATTGTCAATACACTTTTGCCATTTAAGCGGCATATTGTTCAGGCCGGTGGTATAGAACCCTAGCGGACAAGAGTCAATAAATTCCTGGAAGGCCAGTTTTACAGCATTGTCGGAATTAAACTGTTTTCCTATTAAAAGGTTGTCCAAATTGCAGAAGAAGTGGTAGTCAGTGGGGGCTAGGTCTGGTGAATATGGAAGATGATGAAGTTCCAACTCCAATCCCTGTAGTTTTGACACAGTCATTTGTGCAGTGTGTGGTCTAGCGTTATCATGCAATAAGATAGGAGTCGATCTGTTGACCAAATCTAGGCTGTTTTTCTTTAAGTTTTTGCATCATTTCGTCCAGTTAGTTGCAGTTTATTTCTGCTGTGATCGATGAGCCAGTTTTTTTTTTTTTTTTTTTGTTTTTAAGTTACCTGTACGAAATTTGGCGAACCAATTTGATATTGACTACTACGTAGTAACACAAGAGCCAAATACACTATTAATGTTTCGCGTAAGAACTCATACTTCATAATAGTGCGAATTTCCGACCGTTCCATTTTCAACAAAATTAATTTTTAAAAAAAGGTTTTTGATATTTTTTAGAGCATTCAATGATTTCTTTAAACAGGTGAGATGTGTAACTTTCCAACAAAAAAAAAAAAAAAAACAACGGTAAAATATTAAGCTAATGTCAAATAATAAGCTGTTAAAGTTGGCAATGTTATTGACTACAAATTTCATCCTTGACGACCTGATATTTTAACATTTTTCTTGTACATCCATTCTATTATATTTAGGGATGGGAATTTATTTTTAAATATCGATATATGCGCGATTCGATATATCGTAAGTGTGATATCGATATTCGATATATATATCGAAGTAAAAATATCGATATTTTCGATATATCGAAATAATTAACACGAAACATGTAAGATATATAAATTACAGTTTTTTTTTGTTGGCTTGGCGGGAATAGAAGTCGCCACTTGACAGACAATCATTTTATAGTTGGTTCTCACCCAGATACCAACCAATTTCTAATATTTTCCTAGTTATCTGCTCTTAATCCTAATTAATTAAATATATATGTGCTGTCCACTTTTGTAAAGACAAACCAGATCTTTTTGGTTACTTTTATAGTGTATTATGGACTTTAAATGTCAATCAAAAATATTCCTTACGCAGTAAAACCGACTATAGATTTATTGGTTATGATCATTATTAAGAAAGTGACATTTTTTTATAATTTTTTAATACCAATATGACATAATTTTAAAGGTGCAAATTATAAAATCAAAATTTCGTCTTACAGGCTATTCCAAGCGATTAGGCGGAACTAAATGGAAATTTCGTTATTTTAGGTTGTCACGAAAACGGACCTTGCTTTGGTTATTTCATGTTTCAGTTTTGGTATGTGAAAATTTAAAATTCTAACAGTGAAACCACGGAAACGAATGACATATGTCCAATATTTTAATACATTTTTCCATATTTTGAAGACAAAAACATAAATAAATGGGATATTTTTATTAAGAATGACAAAAAATTAAAATGCAATGAAAAGGACATTTTATAATGACAATCAATTTAATCTAGAATTTAAATGTGAGCATGATTTACAAAGCTTAAACAAAATGACCAAAGTTCCGAATTAATAGATAAAAATTACTAGATTTCAAAATCTAGTGCCGCCTAAACGTTTGGAATAGCCTACAGTTTGTTTTTACAAAAGTGAACAGCATATATTTAAATGTAAAAAATATACAAGAATCCCGATATTTTGTGCGAATATCGATATTTTGCGCGATATATCGCATTTCAAATATCGATATAAAAATATCGATATATTTTTCTAAAGTATCGATAGTTTCGATATATCGATATATCGTTCCCATCCCTAATTATATTTAGATGGCGCTGAATTATGACTATACTAATTTAAAAAAATAATAAGCACATACAAATGAAACAACGAACAATCTACGGTCTTTCCATAAATATTCGTTAGATTTTGACTAAGTGAATGACATTAGTAAAATCGCGTGCTCAGTTTTTACCCATACTATTCAATTGATCAAAATCAAACCAAAATATATGTATATACTCCGTTCGAAATCAAGAAGTAGTAATCATGCAATGTTCTCGTGGTAATTTTATCGAACTCTCGTCGTTCATTGGCGAATGGCGACAGTGGCGACTTCAATTTTTCACGTGATTTTATTACTATTTCTGCATTTCGAACAGGGTAAAAAAGATTACTTATAGACGCAGTCAGTAATGTTAGGAATCCCCGCTATGAAGCAGTAATTAACATTATTGATTTTTTTTTTTTTTTTTCTCATAACTTCCCGATTCTTTGATCCGAGACCCTTTTTACCGACCGCCAATATATATAAGGGAGGTATTGTGATCGTAACGATTTTGACATTTCGAGATTTCGATTGATCTGAAAACTGAGGTCGAGGACGAACTGAGGTCCCTACATAACGTTTTGACTATTTTTAGCATGATGTTTGTCTGTCGGTCAGTGTACACGTGCAGAGCAAATTCGGCTAAAAGGATTTTTATGAAACTTCATATTTAAGCTTTTGACATCAATGGCACGAGTTGGTCAACTTTTGGTAAAAATCGATCAACTAGAAATAGGAGTTTACTGGTGTCGGTTTTAAGATTTTTGGGAATATTTCACAACAGAGAAATATTTCGAAAAAATCTATTTAACAAAAGTTGCTATAAAAGCAATAACCAACAACTTTTATTTGAGACATTTTTTGATAAAGCAGCATAAATTAATCAAGTACTTTGTGATGGCGGCTGGTCCTGTAGTGGCCACAGCTGATTTTTTTTTTTTTTATCGGTTCAATCCGTTCTCCTTTTTTGTCCCCACCCCCTATGAAAACATTCTGGCTACGCCACTGGATTCAGTTGTATTTTTTAATCGTTATTCTATGACTTATTTACAAATAGTGATTTCCTAGCGTAAATAGTGCAGGATCCTCTCAAGGAAGACGTATTTTGTTCAACTTTACTATTGTTAATGATATTTTAATGTGGGTACCATTACCAGCTTTTAGAAGGTGCTCCACGCTTCTAAAAACTATTGCAATAAAGTAATAGTATATTATATATTACTAAAATAGATTTTCCTTATTGTATTTTACTCCCAATACCTTTAAATCCTATTGTTTAAATTAATTTAAACAATTCCAAAAAAATATCCAGTTTAGCCAACCTAAAATTAACGAAATTGCAAAACGATAACTTAAATATTATTTTAATAGAAAATTGATAAAAGTAGACAGTTATATAATTTATCCTTAATTATTAGTTAATATTTTGATAAAAGCAAGTAATTTTACCTCGTTTTCCGTGTCGTAGTAGATAAGACATTGACGTGTTAAAACAAACCATCTTAACTTGTAATTAACTGTTGTAAACCTCTTCTTGTTTTGAGATCTTTTAGTCATGAGACCTTCTTTAAGCACTTCATCATTTATTTTAGCCATTACACATTACTTTAAAATTAAACTATAAATTAAGTAACACAGGTTATGTTTTAGTCACATCTCCAGCAGCGCGCCCAATAGCAGACTGCCCTCATTACTTTAAGTTATCTTATCCGCAGTTGATGACTTGTTTATCTTTTTCGACAAAAAAAACACAACAGAATAAAAATAAACGTTTATAAAAAAAATTATCAAGAAAATATATTTCACTTATCATTAAATAATATCATACGGTTACAACTTGAATTTTAATGTACATTTTATTATCTTTGATATATCCTTGCGTCATTAAATCTTGTACTAAAGCAAATTCAGTACAACCGAATCCCCGCGGGTTTATGTTTTGCGTTGGTCGCTGGAAGGCTTCTAATGTTGGTTTTATGAACATCAGCTCTTTCATATTCATTTCTGGAGTGCTGAAAAGTAATATTTCAGTTAATAAAAGGTTAAATGCTGAAACTATAGTTATTTACCTAGGATGAATTATGGATATTATAATTCTTCCTTGAACAGGCCAATCTTGACAAAAATCATTTTCGGTCTTCATAAAATGAATTATTAACGCCATATATGTTGGATCATGGGGAGAGAGATTCATTCTTAAACATAATCTTAAAACCACAATAAACATACATGAAAAAATATGAATCTATAGCAGCGTTTCCCAACCTTTTTTTATGGCAGACCGGCAAGCGACCTAGAAAAAATCCGCGGACCGGTAAGTTTAGAAAGTAATGTGTATAGCAAAAGTTTTATATTTTTTCTTCCACTGATTACAAACAAAAAAGAAAAACAAATAAAAAATCAAATTAGTGAAAAAAGAAAGAAATTATTACTTAAGCAATCAACAGACCGAGATTTTTCATCTCAAAATTAAGTAGGTGAAATTTTTTTAGTGAATAAATTTATTACGAGGTGGATATCTCGGCCCTGAATAAAAATAAAATATGTATCGTTTATTGTGGAAAGTAATTATTATTGTATTTTATAAATTAACATAATTTTTTGATTTATAAACTTGCACATAAATAATACTGCGGACCAGCAAAAAATCTTGCGGACCGGCAAAAAAACTCGAGGACCGATGCCGGTCCGCGAACCGGCGGTTGGGAAACACTGATCTATAGTAATACATAATAAATAAAAAGCAATGAAATTTTACAAAATTCATATACATTTCGACTCAAGTCAAGAAATCTTGTTTATAATAACGAATGACGTTATTTTAGGGTACAGAAACCAGTACGTACTTCACAAATAATGTTTAAATACGTGTTTAGCAGGAGTAACCAGTTATCCTGAAAGGGTTAATATTTCGAATTAATTAACACATTCCATAACTCAGCCCATTTTTCGATTTTTCTTATCGGCGTTCGCTTAGTGTTTCTTCTCGAGAAATCTTATTTCTTATTTTAAAAAAATATAATGTTTAGCGAGTCACTGATTATAATTTAATTTTGATAAAATTTGTCTTCTGTCTCCAGCAACGCAACTGTGGCAACAGATAAGAAGCGATTTACAATATTTAGCTAATTAGCATTTATTGTTACAATATTTTAATTTAATTTAGTGTATTATTTATTATAATCAATTACATTTCATTTTTTGTTCCGTTTAAAACTGTCATTTAAAAGACTACCTACAAGTTAAATAAAATAATTATTACTATTACAGTCTGTTTCAAACGCTTAGGCGGAACTAAATGGGAATTTCGTTCTTTTAGGTTGTCACGACAAGGGACCTTGCTTGGGTTATTTCATTTTTCATGTTGCAATGTCAAAATTTAAAATTACAACAATGAAACCATGGAAACGAAAGACCTATGTCAAAATTAAATTATTTTTTAATATATTTTAATGACAAAAAAATTAATAAATGGGAAATTTGTATTAAGAATGACACAAAATATCAAAATATAAAGAAAATGACAATTTAAAATGATATTAACGTTAACAAAAAATGTGTATTGTAAGTATGATTTACAAAGCTTAAACAAAACGGTCGAAAAGCACGATTTAAACGATGAAAGTAACTAGATTGCAAAATTTAGTTCCGCTTAACCGTTTGGAACAGACTGTATTATTAATTTCTTAATTTCTTGAAAATTTCTCTATACATATGTATTTTCAGTTAATATGCAATTACGAGCCGTTTTCATAATCATTTTTAAAACCCCGTTATCCATTTGTTCTAATGTTATTTAAATGAATACTTTAGTACTTTAAAGTTGACTATAATTTTAACATGTTTTTATCCTCTACAATATTTTCAACATTAAAAAAAAGATATATTCTAATAATTATTTTTCTCGAAATTTCTCGAGAAAATAAGTCTAATTTTTCATTTCTCGAGAAATGAAAAATGTCGTGAAATCAGAAACACTACGTTCGACCGAGATACCAGGCTTATTACAGATAGTTTAACTGTTAGAATGCAGTACAAGGTAAATGGAGTAATTCATATTCTCCAACGAATTGTCCTAATAACGCTATCTTTTTCTTTCTTGGCGAGGTTGCCGGCTTTAAAACGCACTGATTTGTGATAATGTAGATTAAATTGTTATTCATTTACGTCTGATATTTTCCCATTTAATTTCAATAAATTTATAACAAAAAAATATAAAATTCCGTAAAATATTTTGAGTTCATTGAGATATTTCATACTGTTACAACATTTTGCAACACTGCTCTCATTTCCCATAAGAGGAATACTGCATTGTAACAGTTGAACGGACTATAGTACGCTTTCCGTATACATTATTTTTTATTTTATTTTTTTATCGGGAGAACGACTGATGGCTCTATCAACGATGTCTAAGAATGGTGCGACGCACATAAGAAAAGACGTGCACAAAGGGGAGAGGGTTCACGAGGGACTTCAACCTCCCTCCAAGCACTAAAATCAAGTCTTTAAGCGGCATATTTGTCTTGAAATTGATTGTGAGCTCGCCCCAAGAAAAAATTTTGGCTAATGAGCCCCTAAGAATTTTTTTTTACTGTCTAAAAACCGTTATAACGTCAGTCATGTGCCTGTCTACCTGTAAGGTAGAAAATGCAGCCATATGGTTGAACAAAGTTGAAATTTGGCATGATTCTGCAAGTTTTTGTCCAACATACAGGAATAATAGAAAATTTATAAAAATATATCGCGAAATGATTAATTATAAACATGTATTTAATTAAAAAAGAAATATAAATATATTTTTTAATTTTAAGTGGGATATCAAATGAAACCTCTTAATGCGTGGATAAAAACGCAAATTTTTCGTTTTTAAAAAACGATATTTTTGGCCAGAAATTAACTAGAATTATGTCAGATACTTCATATCTTTTTAACACGTTAAGATGTAATGAAATGATTAAAACCTGTTTCACATTATACCTCTCATTACACTTTCAAACTTCTGTCGTCTTTCAAACTTTAAAACTACCTTCTGAAGTAAAAGGCAACAAAAATTGGCATTAAACACCTTCTGTCTTTTGTTATTTATCACTGCCAACTTAACAATTGGAAGTGATAGATAAAAGTTTGGTTATTCGCGACTCAAACTAACGTTGGTGGAGCTGCGTACGACAGTTGATGGCCAACGAGAAGCGTATATGTCAGAAGTTTTTTCTTAATATTTATCTGTTAAACAATATTTCGGCAAAAAAGCATTGTATTTAAGTCACTATATTTAAAAATACGTCTTAATTCACATATACTGCAGCACAACACTCTACAAATATTATACAAATATACACTTGTTTAATTTACCAAACACCAGATGTCTCACTGTTATTTGGAGTCGCGAATAGTATCCGATTAATAAATATCGTTGAATTATGCTCATTTATATTTAATTATAGTAACCATTAGACAGTATAGTTTTTATTTACAAGACCAAATCTCATTAAAGTTGTTAAAAATGTCAGAAAAAGTAAAACAGTAGAGTATAAAAATAAATGTAAAGTTGGTATGCCGTATGCCTGACAAAGTATTGGTACGTCAAACAAAAGTATGACTGAATTTAATTTGAAAAGTTAGGTAGTATGTCGGATAGTATTGAAAGTTTGAAGGTGTTGCACACACTTCTTTCGTCAATGCTACGCAAAAAATCCGTAGTACGACAAAGAAAAGTATAATGTAGAACAAACTTAATATATTACTGACTGATAGAATTATAAATGACCTTGAAGCGACTTCTTTAATTTGTTACTCTATAGTATGGTATAGAGTCTATAACATACCCACCTGCGGCTCCAACTAAATTGAACGTGTTAATAATCATATACGACTCATATAAAAAACTTACTTATATCCATTAGGGCTAGTGTAAAAGGCAGGACTGTAATACATTTTCTTATTATCAGTAAACATCACTTCTAATTTCGATTTAAAGTCTGTTATCGTCCATATATAACATCCATTACAATATCTTAATAAATGTTCATTAAAATTTGTATTATGTGTCGCTATTTGTTGAGACATATTTGATAAAATTATTTCTTGTTCATGACTTTTTTGTTCCAGAAAAACTATTTTTTCATATAATACTCTAAAATATAAATTAAAAAATTTATATATTTGTTACTAATTTGAGTGTTATATATTACTTTAATAAACTGTGTACAGTATCACCAGTTTCCGATACATTGCCATTATTTTCTTTAGATGGTGGATCCCAAAAAAAAGTTTCTTGTGATTTCCCAGCTGTACTACTATTTGATTTAATTTTTAATTCCGAATAAATATTACATAAGAGCTAAAAAAGAAAAATAAATATGAGAAATAAAAAATACAAAGGGTCCTTAATATATAGAATGAACAACTGTGATGGCTAAATCCACTATATGTATAGTATTTAAAATGTAGAGAAAATAGTTAATTATGCAACAAGTGCATAAAGCATTACTATTTTTCACGAATGGAAAGTTTGATCACAGGAGTAGTAAACGAGTGCAGCAATCACATTAGTGAAAAAAGACGCTTTATGCATGAGTTTCATACAATGACCAATTTTCTAGGAATTTACCTGCAAATAGGAAAATAAAAATAGATATATGGATACATTTTTCTACGACTGTATATAACTAAAAAAAAAAGTATGCAGTTGAAGAGATTGTTCTGTCATCCCCATAAGTTCATGCAAGTCTATTGAAATCGTTGTGTAGACCCCCTTTTTCCGATGTATTATGCTAATGGGAAGTGTGAAAAAATTAAACTCTTATGAGACTTTTTTGAACAATGAATTGATTAAATGTTTCTCGTTTCTTTTTTGTTATAAAATTTTTTCATTTCTAGAGTTGTATTTTAAATTATTCAGAATAATAATTTTATTTTAGACTCAGTCGAAAATTATTTCAAGAATATATGCACTCTCTTTAATTGCATTAACATTCAACGCAGTAACATGGTTTATTTTTCATAACGTTAGTCTGTCGAATTCGCCATTTCAATTCTTCAGTCTATTTACTTGCTAATTAATTTCGAATTTTTTACTTCATCTGGATTGTCACCCCCATATATCACATTAGTTCAATAGGAAAATATATCATTACAGAATATTTTGCATTTTGGAAAGAATTAAAAAACATACCGAGAGCCCCCTTGTACATAAATATACTTACTTTAAGGTGGGCACTTATATTTTGAGTTAAATGCCTGTCCATTTCATCTTTCGAACTAAACTGATTCGAACAACCAACATCATAAAATAAACAAGGATATTTAACGTTACTAGTGTCTGAAACTTTATACGTACAAACAGCCATATGAGAATCAATATCAGGCAATGGTATTTTAGCTGTACATCCTAAATGATTATATGGGCATTGTATCTTTTGATCAAGAATTTCTCTCCGAGTAAAATTGTCTGGAAACAAATCTGTTTCTGGTGAAAGTTTTATATGGTCAACTGGACAAGCACCTTCTTTACTAAAATAAATATATTTATTAATTGTCCAAGTACTCTTAAAATGCTTCAACTTACGTTAACCAGGAATATATGCAGTTTTTGCAAAATTTGTGACCACAGGATGTTAACATTGGATCTTTGAGCCAAGCTAAACATATCGGACACTCAAATCGAGCTTCACATACATTTTCAGCATCTGATATTGTACTTTCTTGAGCTTGAGATTTACTCATTTTGTCGTTATTAAACTAACTTACCGCGAAAGGTTAACACATCTTTTATTTTTTAGATGATTAGTGCATGAATCACCTGTTGATTTCTAGTGAATTTTGTTTACTACCTGTTCTAAGAAAGTTGACTACAGGTGAATAATTCAAAAAATTAGCATGTCTTGTAATCTATATACATATTTTGTTCTCATACTTCGTTTTTACACATTTGAGCTGATTGTAAGAGGACCACTATCATAATCATCACAGTTATATTTCCCAATGCTCGATATACTCCCTAAAGCCGCATCCAAGCCAAGCGCGCCGTACTGCGCCACACAAGGCCGACCATAGCATAGACAAAAAATGTCTTTATTTTTTTCTAATTTTTTGGGGGATATATTTTTTTTTTATGGTCTATTTTTTTGTTGCGCTATCAGACCATATTCAATTGTGTTCCTCTACGTTTGCGCACGTTATTTTCAAACTTATCGTGTCACGGTTTCCATTAAAAAGACCGCGCACGAATATAGTTTTTCTGAAGTACCGACATTCGACGGATCGTGTTCGTTCGAGCGCATAGTTGCTCAAACTGGTCGGTTTATCGTCTAAATAAGACGATCAAGTATTGCGCGCTTGGTTCTGTGTGTTTGCTACTCTAGTCCAATGCTGTCTTGCAGCTCTTACGATGTCTTTCTAACTCTAAGTAGGGTATATATATTTATCAGTACTCAGGGCCGGCGCTAGGATTTGCGAGGCCATGTGCGAGAAGAGCTGCGGGGCCTGCTGTTCAGCTCCATGTGAGGAGCAAAAAAAAGGTCCTCAACTCCATGCGCGGGGCTTGTTGTTGACCACGGGGCCGCTGTTGAGATCAATGTGAGGAGCAAAAAAAAAAGGTCCTCATCTCCATGCGCGGGGCCATGTGCGGCCGCACATGCCTCGCGCCGGCCCTGTCAGTACTGGACATTCACTCAGTAGTGCTTTTTGCCCATCCACAATCATCTCTTTAATAACATAATCAGATTAAGATCATTCACCTGCATATGTAAATACTAGTTTTGTTACTTTTGACACTTACACCCTTAATACAGAAGAGATTGCTCTTATATGATATCCATAAAAAAATTAATGTCCGTCTATCTGACCAACATTAGCGATAGCGCGAGATAAAAAGATACCCCATGTGACTTTTTGGTTTAGAACTAGTCCATTTGATAATATAGACGTATTCCAGATGACCATGCGTAGGCTGACCAGATGTTTTTTTACAGAAATAGAGTATGCTAAAAAAAAGGGTCAACACTGTAGAAATCCAAGTGATGAGAAAAAAAAGGTCCTCACTCCTAAAATACCAATGAGAGAAAAAAAAGGTCCTCACAACCAAAAATACAAATGATGAGAAAAAAAGGTCCTCACTCTACCAAAATACAACTGACGAGCAAAAAAGAATAAATTCAGTTTTTTTTTTTTTTAATAAAAAGTAAGAGTATAGAAGATATTACTTAAAAAAAAGTGTATAATATTCTAAAAAAAAAAAGAGTACGTCTGGTCAGCCTAACCATGTGTCGTGCGAGATTTATTCGATCACTCGGACAATACAAGCCAATTTTTTACGTCGGGTAGTATACACTAGCGCAGGGGTCGGCAACCTTTTTGTCAATAAGGGCGCAATATAAATTCAAATGTTATTGAGGACGCATAAAAACTTGTGGTTCGCAAGGTCGTCTAATCTAGGTCTGATCGCTCAGGTCGAATCATCAATAGATGCGATATGGATATTGGTCTCAGTATGTGTGTGTCTCGATAGCGAGGGCGCATAAAAATCTCACTGAGGGCGCCGTGTTGCCGACCCCTGCACTAGCGGGTTCTCGTTTACACATAGGAGGTATCATCTAATACTGCGCCTACTCGAAGAGCTAAAATTATAAGAAAAAAAAAGCAAAATATATAAGAAATTTGGTTTAGAATAAATATACAAACCTTTTCTATTTTATACATCAGTTAGGGCCGGCGCGAGTGTCTTTGGCGCCCCTAGGCAAGATATAATTTGGCGCCCATTACGTCAGACGTAATTCGACATTCTCTAAATATAATGTGAAGGTATAAGAAATATAATAAAATAGATTTTTTTAATGCTACACGTAAGCACATAAACATAACTCCATGGCCTTCCGGTGCTCCCATCCCGTGGCACCCCTAAGCAGTCGCCTAATAGTAAAACTTGCCCCGACATCTGTGTAAATAAAATTTCAGGCTTCACGTTTCAGGTGTTTGTAACACAGTCCACATAAAATATAATTATTTCCGAGATTCACGTGCAAACGGATGGATAAATTTTCCTATAGTGCGTTCGAAGGTGAGTTTGCAGTATAGCTCTTATGGCAAATGGGAGCGGTGTTGCCAAATGTTGTAAAAGTGTCAATTATAATAATATGAAAAACTGGTATTATTTACAAAAATCAACTCTTATAAAACTCAAAATAACACTCAACAAAAACAAATGGCCATTTGTAGATTACTGCGTCTTCACAGATCAGCGCGTTTTAGAGCTGGCAACGTCGTCCAGCAAGAAAAGGATAGCGTCATTCTGTAAACCCATTAGAGAGTATGAAAAAGAACTACTCCATATGCCCTGTACTGCAAACTCACCTTCGAACGCACTATATAATTTAGCACGATGGCAGAAGTTGCTATTAATTCGTACATAGACTATATCCAGTGGTGTCCCAGCCGGTTTCCGGAAACCGGTTATTAAAATTTTCGGTGATTTATTATAAACCGCCGGTATTTTTATTTATAGTTATAGTTGAGATCAGATCACCCTGATAGATCGAAGAGACAAATACGTATAAGCCTCCTCCTATCTAATTTGCTGGCGAGGGGATCGCCCACCTCCTTCTCCCTCTCAATGGAAACTAGTTATTCATAAATTGAGGTAACTCCACTGGCTATATCTTCGAGCAGTCAGTTACGTAGGTATTTGGCCTCACTCACCTAAGTCTTCCATCTTGATCTGTTATGTATTAAAACTTTCCATGTGTTCCATATACTAACACTTGCTAGATTTTAGGTTACCTAATCCCTCCATCTATTGCGAAGTCTTTCCACTGGACGCAGAGTGTTTAATTTTCTTTCCTAGATCCTCTTTACCATTCTGCCCTAACGCATTCTCGGATATCGTCATTCTTACGACTTATCCATTTATCATTAATTTGAATGGGACCGAAGATTCGCCCACCCTAGTTAGGTAGAGCCTGATCTTGATGTTTCTATAGCCTGTTTAAAGATTAGAACGCAAGACAGAGCAAATGAAGTCGTTTTTTTTTCATGATCTCTAAGGGGGTTTCCCATAAACATTATCCTTTTCTTCCTTGGCAAAATTACCACCACGCGGTACAAATGGTTAATCATTATCCATTTGAATAGCTTATCAACAAAAGAACATAAAATTACGCATAATATTGTGGGTTCATTGACATATTTGACAACGCCGCTCTCATTTCTCATAAGAGCAATACTGCATTCTAACGTTTGAATGGACTATACATAGGAATTTTGTTTTGAAAAGCGGACTGAGTGCAAAGTAACTTGTACTAACAGTTTAAATTATGTTTCTGATTTCTTGTTGTAGCAGATTTACTTGATTTATCATGGTACCTAGGACTTTGAGGGTATACACTTTCTCGGATGTGTTATCATTCATTTGTTAGTTAGTGGTCTTTGGTGCCATTGTATATACAATATTTTGTTTTATTACTGACGCCGTTGTACTTTTTGAGTTTCATATAGGAACTATTCTACTTCTTCACTATTTGAAACAAGATTCAGATCATTTGCATACCCTTAAGTTTTGTCTATTGAGCGGTATACCGCAGTTATTGGTAGGTAGAGATTTTTCTAGAATCGTCTTCAGTACGAGGTTAAACAGCAGGTATCTCCTCGTTAGGCTCCAGCATGAATTTCAAAAAACTATGACAAAATTTGCGTACTGGCATCTAAAAATATTCATTCTATGGAAGGCTAAGGAGGGACACCAAGTAAAATACTTCATCTCACTTATTATTTACGTTACAGCTAAAATATACATTACAAAAAACGTACGAAGTACGGGTGTCTCAGCTAGTATATCATAAATTTATTTAATTGTAATAAAAAATATAAATGAGTGTGAATGTCTCACTACAAAATTTAAAATTTCAGTTAAATCAGTCGCAAATTTAAATTTTTTATCATAGGACAATCGTATGAAGAAAGGAATGAAAAAATTACATATTCCACACAGATTATCTTACAATAGATAGGTATGTAGGTCTTAGAGGATATTTATAACGTATCTGTGACACTGTATAAAACTAACATTATAGTGTTATAGTGTAACATTCTAGAAAGACAACCATGTTTAAAACCTCTTGGTGTGTTCTGTTCAACTGTTCAACTCAGAGGGAACTGCTAGAATCACCAGGGAAATGCATCAGAGTTTCTCCGTTGTACGAGAAGGTTGGGGAGGCACGACTTGGAGAACTGAAACTACTTGAACTTAACTCTTCTGGGTCTCGATACATACTTTCAGCACACTGTTCTCCTCCTGAAACTAAACAAAACACGTCGCGTTCTTAATACACAAAAAACCATCGAATTATTACAACTTGTATGCCGCCAAATTGTTTTTATTTTGTAATTTTTTGTTAATACATTTTTTTTATAATCTTAAAATTGTCATTACATTTTTTTGTATATATTTTTTTAATCACTGCAGTGTCTTTTATATTTTTGATTCCCGTAAAGTATCTTACTGTTATGTTACTTGTCAAAGTTGTTAAGTTTTAATAACATAAATAATACATTATCTTTATAAAACTTATTATCTACAATATTATAACACTCCCAATATAAAAACTTTTAAATAATTACAGCAATTCTATAATTTCATATCACTGTGTTAAAGAAAACACATGTCATTCAATATATTTACATAATCATGCACTTCCAAAAGAAGCATAAAAAATACACACATCATAAAACAATGCAATATTTACATATAATCACGAAATAAAAATTATTTTCGTTTTTTTTTAGCCTTCTTCTTTGAGGTTTTCTGAACAGACTGTGTCGCTATGGTAGGCATATTTGTGGCAGTATTATCTTCAATAGTGTACTCATCAGCTACACTTACCAGTACACGATTTTTTGTGGAGTCATCACTCTCTGTCGTCTCTGAACTGTTGTTATTCGCATTGATATCATCATCTGACTTCTCTTTAGAATCAACAGCTTCTTCAGGTGTGCTCATTTCCGTGTCCAACAAGCTCGGGACATCGTCCATGTCATAAGTAGTAGAGGTCATCTCTGAATATGAGCACTCCTCCATTCTGCAATGTTCGACACTGCTCCACATTTCCTTGCAAGAGTCGTCTTCTGATTTTCTGATATGTTCAGGCAGAAGTTTTTCAATAGAACTCCACATGTCTTTATTTTCATCCTTTTGTTCTGGTTCAACATAAAATTCAATTTTTTCTTGCGGTTTGAAAATGTCTTCACTTTCACGTTTATCTAAATTTGATTTATTCTCTTGTTTTTGTTTCTTCCGGTTCTTCTTACTGGTAGGTTTCTCTTGTTCACCAACATTCACAATTTCATCATCCTTCAGACCCTGGTAACGATTCTTGTTAGGTTTATCATGTTTTGGTTTTGGTTCCACTGGTAGAGGGGCAGCTGGTTGTAGGCAGACAACAGGTCTGATTCCAACGACCGGGCGGAAGAGAGCCTCGTCACAGTTCTCGTGAATGACAGCATCCTCGATTGGTTCCTCGCTATAGCAGTCCTCTTGTTCGTTGGGCAGCGTAACTACCGTCCCTAGCGGGTTCACAACTTTGGCCACAATATGTGCATTGTGCTTCACTGACACAAGCACACATCTCCCACCTGAACAGAAGAAGCCAATGGCAGGTGTTACTTCGGCCAATCACAACAAGAGTACAGGTAACATCATGCAGGCATGCACAGTTAGAAGGATTAAAATGTTACAAGTAAATTAAGAGGATATATGTGCAAAAACACACTACATTATAAGTGGCGGTCAGTCTGCCTGCCTTTGGCTAGTTCTGATTTACACCGTGTTCTATTATAAATAAAGATACATCCCACATTTCTCAGCACTGACAAGAAACAAAACCACCATTGACTATCATTAACAAATCGCACAATCAACAATAAAAAAAAACTCTAGTGATGTCAAATTAAATCAAATCTATTGTAGCGTAAGGTGATCTGAGGGACGATTATTTTATTAGCCTAGCCCAATGAAATTTGTGCAAAACTTATACCACTCTATTCACAATGCTAGTATGTATCTAAAGGCATATATACAGTGCATTTACTAAATAAAATAAGTTCTGTTACTCAACAAATCTTTATCGTTACAATGATTGTTAGTTTAACTGTCTTGTTTCACTAGATTTTATGTTTTTAGTTCCTTCTCCACTTGTTAAAGAAGCACACACAAAGAAAGATACTTCCCTACTTGTTAAAGAAGCACAAAGTTACTTCTGCGAATTGGATGTTTTAGAGGAGGGATAGCTAACCTATAATACTTATGCCAAAAGTGGCGGATTGCATGATTAGATGTGGCGTACTGCAACCCAGTGTCTTCGCTTTATATTAAATTATTTTATGTAAAATTGCTAAATATGTCCATATTAATATATTTTTAAAGACCTGAATGGGATTACAGTTGTTATATGGCATACCTGAATTAGAGCATAAAAACATTGGCGCTTGGGGCACTGGCACAGGTTGCCACCGCTATTCTAGGGCCATAAACTTGTTTTTTCCATTCAAAACAATATCCTTACAATGTCTGGCAACCCTATCTTGTAGTTGATACTTAAAACCACAATGTTTGCCTCACTAATTAAAAAGTGATGTAAAATGTACAATTTTACACATTTCAGGATTCACCAAGTATTTAGCATGGGGCAATAATTTTTACTGTAGTTGAATCAAGGAACTTTTGAAAATCATCTGTTGCAGCCGTTCTGTAAATATGTAGTAAGCCATGATAATGGCATGAGTACTCTTAGATATATAGTACAGAAACCTATTAATAAAATGCTTAAATATTTAATAACAACGTTTGATGGAAAAAAAATGATGTGAAGTGTGAATTTTCACACATTTCAGGGTTTTGCAGGTATTTCGTAAGTGAATGATGATTATTTGGAATGCCAAAACAAATTTTATGTCAAAATATTTTTTTATGAATTTTAATTCGAATGCCTATTACCATTATTTAAGTTTCTAAAGATGTGCAGTATTTTATTTATATATCAAGGTTCATTAAGATTTTTAAAATTGCGCCTATGGCTTCCATTGGTTGTTTTTAGTCATAGCTCCTCTCCTTTGATTTCGTGTACATTCAAATATAGAATTAAATTATAATTTCAATAATTTCCACTGGTTATTAAATTTACGCTTTTAAAAATTAAATGCAACAATTGCCAAAATATAACTAGAATTTTGAAAAAATAATTTAAACAATATAAAAATGCAAAAAAAAATTAAAAAATAACATTGTCTCTCCTCTTGTAGGATTCGAACTAATTTTCTTGGGCAGAATGCCAGTATCTTAGCCACTGCACCAAGATACACGTTACTGTTTAGCGTGTTATATAACTATAAGTTTTCAACATTATTAGCAAAAAAACACAAAAAATGCTTTTTTTTCCAAAAACATCATCTGATCAAAAATTCCTGTTGTACTATTCCGGTTCACACCAATGTACATTACTTAGAATTTTTTCAGATTTTTAGTTTAAACCATCTGGGCTACAGGGTGTGGGACAAAATTTTTTTTGCACAATTTTGGCAAAAATCGCTTCAAAATAATTTATTTTGCAAAAATAAAATTTTGATCGTTAATCCACGTACCAAGGGCTTTCATTTGATACCCTACACAGAATTTAAAAAAAATTTTTTTCGATGAGCACCTATTTGTTTATATTTTTAGGGGGATATGTTTTTTAGATGTTTTAGTATTTTTCCTATGTGCGGGTCAAAGAGTTGTATAAGCATGCCAAATTTCAACTCTCTAGGTTTAGCCGTTTGGCTACAATTTTTACCGAACAGACAGACAGACAGACGACAAAATGACGGTATAAGGGTTTTTTGGTCATACCTACAAAACCCTAAAAATGTTTATCAATAAAAGTTGTTAGTTATTGCTTTTATAGCAACTTTTGTTAAATAAATTTTTTCGATATATTTTTCTGTTGTTAAATATTCGCAAAAATCTTAAAATCGATTAAACGGGAGTTTACATAGGCAGTCCCATTCTAGTCAACCGATTTTTACCAAAAGTTGATGAACTCGTGTCATTGATGTCAAAAGCTTAAATATGAAGTTTCATAAAAATCCTTTTAGCCGTATTTGCTCTGCACTTGTACACAGACAGACAAACAGACAGACGGACGGATTTCTAGTCAACCGATTTTTACCCAAAGTTGAACAACTCGTGCCATTGATGTCAAAGGCTTAAACATGAAGTTTCATAAAAATTATTTTAGCCGTATTTGCTCTGCACGTGTACACAGACAGACAAACAGACGGACGGACGGACGGACAGACAGAGACCGACAGACATCATGCTAAAAATAGTAAAAACGTTATGTAGGGACTATTCGTGAAATTCCATCGAAATCTCGAAATGTCAAAATCGGAATGATCACATTACCTCCCTTATATATGTTGGCGGTTGGTAAAAATATGTCAAACTTTTATATTTTACAAAATAATTAAAAGTGTTAGATGTATAGTCCGTTCAAACGTTAGAATACAGTACAAGGCAGTAGTCTTTTTCATACTCATTAATGGGTTCTCCTAATAACACTATCCTTTTCTTCCTTAGCGAGGTTGCCAACTGTAAAACTCGCTGATCGTTGAAAACGCGATACAAATAGTTTGAACGGACTATAGTAATTAATATCCACAAACAATTATTCATTATTTTTGGAAACAATTTACATTTTAAAAGATCATAACACTAACATAACCTAAAATATTTTAGCGCCACACAATATGACGTATCTTTTACATTATTACATCCTTTAAAAATCACCCTGTATATTCATCTGCATAAATACAATCTACGGTAGTTTCAGATTATATTCGAAAATTTGTACTGTAAACAGTAATAATGAAATAATAGGTTGAACTATTATATTTCTAATTTTATCTAAGACTATTTAGCTTTCAGTATGGTGGTTTTTGATTGGTCTGACCAAAAAATCGCCTAAATTGTTTTAAATTAGTTCACATATTTTCCGTCACTTTTATTTGCTTAGAAGCACTATAATAGTGAAAAAATCATACAAACCATTCAAACAAGTCAATAGCTTACAAAGCAATCAATGAAATACAAATATTTGCAAAGCTCTTTACAATGACATTAGTCATAAAAATTGACATGTAAGGTTAATTTAAAGTAAAATTTTAAGTTAGGTTAATTTTTGTTAGGAAAACACAACAGACAAGTTTTTCATACAAAACTAATAATCTGAAATAAAATTAGTAACAATCTATACATCAAATATTGCAGCGAATTTTAATCTAATACGATATTTTTAATTGTAAAAAAATGTATCGCTGAATAACTTATTATTATAACGTACAAATCGGTTATTATTGAGCTTTTGACAGAATGCATAGTGACACAAAATTCCTTTTTCCTGCACAAGTTTGGTTCAGGTTCGCATAATCGTGCTGTAGAGTATTTTTCCGACGAGAATAAACCAGTGATGTCATATGCGCAGAAACCGGTATTAGTACAGTCGCTTTGTTGTCAAGCAACGGACGTAGATGCGGCTACAAATCGTTTTTCAATTGGTTTTATGTCTCTACCTGGCGCATATAAGATGACATCACTGGCCTGTATTCATCAGAAAAATACTTTATCAGGCAACAAGTTTCCGTAAATTTTTAACAATTTTTCGCGTCGTAAGCTAATATACGTCGATTGGTTTATAAGATAGCGTCCATAATACTTTTTTCTTTTTTTTTTAAATTCACTATCCCATAACATTTTTGTTTACAATTGAAATTATCCTATTAGATCAGTGATTCTGAAACTTTGCAAGCTGGAAGACCCCTTAATAAAGGAAATATTTGGATAAAAATGGCGGACCCCTATATTTTGGATTGTGTATTACTAAACCCAGTAACAGGGTCCGTGTGATCAATTTTGGCGCCTGAGACTTTGGCGAAGTGAGACTTAAAAATGCACATTTTAGAAATGTCGAAAATGCTATTAATGCTTATAGACAAGAGACTCGCTCGTTTACGCTAATTAGTGCCAAATTATTGTACTAAATACTTCAGTACAGTTTAAACTTATTACGTATAATTTGTGTTGAATTTTTGTTACAATGTCGACAGAATTTGTGAAAAACTATGAACTAAAACTATAAGCAGAACAAATTGTAGTGTTTTAGATTGTCAGAAAGAACAAAAAGATAGCTAACTAAGTTTTTTACTTTTCCTACGAAAAATTAAGGTAAAATTAATATTAGTCCGGCAATGTTACTTCTCAATTTTGAACTAAATAATGAAGGTGGTGAGAAATATATGTATCTTTTAAATGAAAGTAAAAACATATAATTATTAATAAATTAAAAGTTAATAAACAATAAAAAAATCACAATAATTTTTTGATTTGCTACAATTAGCTACAACATAGTTGTAGCAAATATCATAATTTAATTAATATTATTATATCGTATCTCCTTTTTCGACTTGCAACATAGAGCTTTCCCATGTTAAATTTTCCATTGCATATCTCTACTATGAGTTTTAGGCAAAAACTTTATTAATAAAAATTGTTCAGTATTTTAGTCCCAACACATTGTGTCTAATTTTTAATGAAAAAATCCCAATTTGTTTGAAAAAAGGCACACAATAGTTTTTGTATTTATATCTGAAAATAACAGTTCCCATACATATATGAAAATCAAACGTAAAAAAAAAAATTAAATCCTTATGATTTTTTCTTGTGGCCCTATAAAAAATAAAATGTATAATTTCAATTCGACATCGATTCCATAGACGATTTACAGCAAAAAATAATTAATATTTGTAATAATATTCATCCGTGAACTATTATATAGTACTATATTAAGATTTATGTTACAAGTCGAAAAAGGACATATACGTATGTAATTACAGCAAGATCATTCAGTCGATCCTGATCAATTGCTGTTCGTAAGCATTCAAAATCATTTTTACAAATATAATTTAATATTTATTGAGGATTTTCTATTTCTTTTGATAATATAAAACACAGATTGCCATTTGGCGCTTATATAAATTGGGCGCTTGATGCGGTGAAGCAACCGCCTCAACTATGGGATCGGCTGAATCCAAATTTTTAAATATTTACCGCGAATCCCTAGAAATTATCATACAGACCCCCAGTAGTCCGCCGAACTCAGTTTCGGAATCACAGTATTAAATACATAGCGATCATTAAATCTTGAACGTTATGCAATACTTGACAGAAACATTCAGTTATCAAACTTATTTCCAACGACATGTACACATAGGCATACATTCTATTTTTATTACTTTATACGAATTGATTCTTAAATGAACATTATTTTTCTCTACACGCCAATGAGTTGATAACAGATATTAAGTTAGCAACACATATTTTCGTTGTTCCTCGGGTGAGTTCGGGCAAACGAAGTACTCTGATTGGTTATTTGTTATATTGTGATTTTCAGCTGTGAATTAGAATACAGTTTTAATATTTTTAAACTCATTGTTTACTGTTCTGTAACGGTCAAGAAATAATGATCGCACGGTAGATAAAACGCTTTGCAAATTTGGTGTATAAGTTGCTGTCAATTTTATTGTAGATTTTTAGTTTTGTATGAGAAAATTGTGTGAAATTGTGTTAACCCTGCCCGTAACCATAATTCTTTTACCAAGACCAATAAAAAAATAGAAAACAACCTTAGAACTATACATAGTCGAGTAACAGAAATATTTGTGAATAAAATGGTATAATTTTAGAATTAATGGATTATGTACAAAAGCTATAACAGAAATTTCATTTTTTTAACCAGTAAAACTGATTTTACTGATCTATATCACAATAAGAACAAAATGCTTCAGTGTTATATACAAATATAGAATACCTACCTTCATCTCGGACCCTGCCTGGTGATTCGAGCATTGCATCCGCAAGATCTTCCCGTAACTGGGATTCTCCTGAGCTACCGGGAATATCTCTGTCCAACAGTCTGGGAGATTGCTCAAAACTACTCGCAGAACCAGACTCGATAAGTACAGGCACACCATCATCAGGCATGTTGAGGGGATTGGAACGAGCTGGCCTAATTACGGAGGTTACATCTGACACATCCGATTCTAACACTGATACTGGCGATCTGTAAAAAAATGTGAAATGTACATTTTCACACATTTAGGATTTCGCAGGTATCTCTTTTTATAAGTATAATTTTTGGGTGAATTTCTTACTGCAATCCCGAAAAATATTTTTTTTTTTTTTAGAAAAATTATTGTCTTTTAATATAAGTACCTATTCAGAGCTTTTATTTAATGCCTCGTATGGAATAAACAAATATTATTTTTTATAATTCATAAAATTGGATATTGTTCAAAACAATCAAAATCGCGACGGCCCGAGGTCCGCCCGATTCTAGGTTTCATGACCATATTTTCAATTTGTGTACATACAGGAGTAATATGGTCCGCATTACGGCCATTTTTTTTTAGCGTATACAGAAAGTAAACAGAACCTGTAATTTGTATCAATATTTTTACACAAATTATTTGACATAAAGAGGAGTTAAACTCACATCCATACTCTTGCTTAGCGGACAAAAGGCGTGTTCAAACGATTTAACACTTGCGGCCATAGGTTTCAATCGAATAATAATCAAAATAATAATCTGATTAAAAATTCCGATGTATTATTTTGACTATATTACTATTAGTACTATATTAGATTGATATTTTTAACTAAAATCGAACTAAAATGGCTTTCCTTTGATTCACCATAATAATTTAAATAATAATATGTTAAAAAAAAACGATATTTTTAAATTAAATATCAAATCATTTTTTTTTTTGTTGAACTATTTACGTAATACATATCAATGTGCATTACTGATTTTTTATTTTCATATTCTGGTTACATCAAAGCGTAAATTTTGAGTTACAGGGCAAGAGATAATATTTGTCAAAAATCGCGCAAAAATAAAACGAAAGAAAAATTCCGTTTAAATTATTTCGGTTCACACCAATTATTTCGGTATGTATTACTCCAATTATTTGCAGGTTATTTGATCTGTTCAATGGGCGCTGTAAACATGGAACAATCGGTGTTTGTTGATGCCGGTTAATGCACACATAGAAAGTTTGTTACCGGCGCCGGATTACTGAAATTTCTTCGTTAAAAAATGGCCTGGTTTAGAATGAATGTACCTGCTTGGGGTTATTATATACACACGCTAAAGTAACATTCAGAGCTCTTACATCAATACCCTGTAGACTGTATCCTGTACTCTGTTGATTGTCACTAAAGTTTGTCATACGGTAAGACGAGCAACCGTTCCGACTTCTAAATTAAATACTTTCGTTGTCGATTGTGGATAATTTTCTAAACTTATAGCTAGAGAGTTGTTTTAAGAGGATCCTATACTCGGTCCGCGCGGAACGTAAAACACATGTTAGGACTTGTCGGATTTTACCTACGCTAATCAACTGATCAAAATTTAACAAAAACATATGTAAAGATAATATATAAATCTTTGATCCTGTTGATTGTTTTTTCTTAAATTCCTTCCTGTTTATGAATAATTGCACTTGCAAAGTAAGCAATTTGAAAGTAAAGAAAAACAAAAAAAAATGAAAAAAATACACAATGCAAGCAAAGTTTAATGTGTCGATTGCACATACATACACAACTGTGACTTATATTAGTTAGTAGTACTGCAAAATTCGAATAGTCAAAATGATTTTTTTTAATTGAAAATATGCTGCCTCTAGCGGACAGAAGTAGGAATCTATAAAACTCCGCCTCAAGTACAGTCAAGTAAGAAAAGTGACAAAACTTATCCAAGGTCATTATTATCTTTCGGAAGATTTATTTCATAGATTATTTCAGTATAAACATAAGATTTTAAAATATTTTAGAGGGAAAAAATCATTTATAATTTATTTACCGGTCTTTTTAAATCTTCTTAATTAATTTATCCTAATTTTTAAGATCAGAATGGTAACCAGACAACTGGGGCAGTAAGACAATTCGGGCCGTTCACAATTGGGGCTTTTCACAACTGGGGCCATTAACAACTGGGGCGATGGACAATTCGGGCCGTACACAATTGGGCCATAACTATAAGAGCTAGAGTCTTCTTTTGTTTAAAATTGAAAATGATTATTTTAAGAGTTGGATTAAGTACATTTTGGTGGGAATTAGAATAAATAAAAAAATTGTATTTTAAGGGTTGGCTTAAGAAAATTTTCGTGATTATTTGATTAAAAAGAAATTGTATTTTAAGAGTTATATTAAGTAAAATTTAGTGCTCTTTTGACTATATAAATAAAAAATGTTTTTTAAGGGTTGGCTTAAGTAAATTTAAGTGTTCTTTTGAATAAATAAATAAAAAATGTATTTTAGAGTTGGATTATATACATATTAGTTTTTTAAAATAAATTTAAAATTTTGTATTTTAAGGGGTGGATTAAGTTAATTTTAGTATTCCTTTGAATAAATCAAAAAAAAAAATCATTAAAGGGTTGGAACTAAGTCATTTTTAGTGTTTTTTTAAATAAATTTTTTTTTTTATATTTGAAGGGGTTAAGTGGCGCCCCATATTTTGGCTGCGCCCGAGGCAAAGTGCATCCCAAAACTAGCGCCCCATATTTTGGCTGCGCCCGGGGCAAAGTGCCTCCCAAAACTAGCGCCCCATATTTTGGCCGCGCCCGGGGAAAACATCCTACGAAAGCGGCGCCCCATTCTTTGGCTGCGACCGAGGCAAAAGCGCCCCCACGAAAGTTGCGCCCCATATTTTGCTGCGCCCACGGCAAAATCCCAACAAGCGGCTCTGACTCGGGACACCGTCCGGAATACAGCGCCACCAACCGCAACTTTCGTAGGGGCGCTTTTGCCTCGGGCGCAACTTTTGTAGGATGTTTTTCCCCGGGCGCGGCCAATAATGGGGCGCCGGTTTTGGGAGGCACTTTGCCTCGGGCGCAGCCAAAATATGGGGCGATTGACAGAAACTGCTTAAACAGACGACAACTAAATCAATTAACAGATTAGAGGTATTGAGACCATATGCACATAAATAATAATTAACCTTTATCTGAAATATAAATACAGTGATTTCTTTGCGTGTACAGTGTAGGATCCCCTTAAGGCTGTTTTAATTGATAGTTTATAAAAAATAACACGAATAATAATAAGGCAAAGGATGTAATACGACATGTTTTGAAGAGTATCTTGTAGTAGCCGACTGGCAAATTAAACCGGCCCGGGGAACGTTTGTAGAGCCATAGTTTGGAGAACCATCTGAAAGCTGCACATACCCAAAATTTGAAATCTGAATATTGTCGCTAGAAACTAATCATCACTCTAGCAATGTAAAAATGGTATTGAATTTCTTAAATATAACAATGTACTTGCAGAGCACATTTAACAATCGCTTTCTTTTGCTCCAACAATCTATGTTTATGACAAAGACCAATAAACATCATCTAGCGTCATTGTATAAATGTCATTATTCAGCTTACGGCTGAACCCCGTAGGCTCACCAGTAGGAAAATATAATATTTTCTTTTCATATCCAGCGTAGTCAACACATTACCGAGCTGATTAGGCATCTGACATTAGGGTTTTTTACTCCGACATAAATTATGTAAACCGACGTAAACAAAAACTTAAGATCTTAAAATAGAGAAATTAAAAAAGGAATTGAAACCGCCAAAAAAATGTTGTTACTGATTGCGGCCCGCGACCTAAAAAATGTAAAATTTCGTTATTAAATGCGGCCCCGACGTGAAAAGGTTGCAGATTCCTGTTCTAGTGTAAATCTGATTAATAGTTCTCCTAAAAAACTGTGTCCGCCTTGGTAAGTCCTCCAGGTATGATTCGTTAATTGCATTAAGATTTAATTATATTGAAATATTAAGATCGTTAACTGACTGAAATTATTTTAAAAATTAATAACAAAAATGTAGTATCCGAAGCAAAGAGTTTGAAAAATAAAATAAAAAAATTAATAAGTTTTAGATCAGCATTGTTGGACAAAATTCAATTATGTTGCAGAACAAGAGAACTTGCCCAAATATTTTTAATAGACTATAGTACGATTTTATCCAATTTCGACGGTATGTAATGCACAGCTTTTATACTATTTTTTAACATTTCCTATAACATTTTCGAAGTTAAAAAGTATAAAAAAATTTCTAAGTAGTACTATAGGACAACAGCGGTTTTGTGACTTAACATTAATTAGTGTTGAAAACGATCGAGCAAGATTAATGAGGTATGAAGATTTAATAGACATTTTTGCGGAAGCTAAAAGTCCAAAAAATCTGTTTTAAACACTAAATGTATATGTACCTATAAATCTCTTGGTAAGTTTTTTAATTCGCTTATTTATTTTTTTCTTTTTTTAAAAACTGTTTTTTGTTGCATTGATTTTTTAAAATGTTCTTCAAATAGATATCGTAATTTTAATTAAGTATTGTCAATCTTAAAGCGCATAATTTTTTTTCGAACGTTGCACGAGGTTTGAGAAAGATATCTCAGACCGTTGACACACAAAAATAACAAATATGTGTGTAATGTGTGTTATGATTCTGAGTGTACTGTCAGTGATATCGTCCACGCCTCCTTGAATTGGGGGGAGCAGGCGGGAACGATAGATGCCCTAACGCAAAGAGTATAGGATCCTCTTAATGAGACAGACATATAAACACATTGGCTATCTCAGTCTATCGGAGACACCGTAGATATTGTATGCCTTTATATAACCTAACAAAATGTCATCATTAACAAATCTTGTTCAAAATTACAAAGATGGACAATAAATATGATCAATTTAGGTAATTAGGTTAGGTTTAGTTAGTTAAAATCTAGGACAGTTGAATTATAAAAACGATAGTAGATAATAAACATTTTACGAAGCCATTGTAGTTGGTTTGGAAGACACACAGATGTCGGACTATTCGTAACCCACTAATTTCTAAAAGCTGTAAACGCTAGATAGAACGTTAAAACAACGTGTAAAAACGAACAGACTATAGTGTATTAATTTACAGAGCTCTGAATGCGGTTTAAAACTTGCCACTTTGCTGACTAGAATTGTGAAACAAATCCATACCAAAATAATAAAAATTATTCTGCCAACAAATAATTGTAAACTTCGGTAATTCGTAACAAATTAAAAAAAAGAAAAAAAAAAACGAAAAGATATTTTAAAAAGGTGATTAACTGCTTCTTGTAAAATGGTAAATTATGTGACAACATTTTTGTTACTTGTTTATTGGACTTATCGGCGCAAGCTGCATGCTCCAAAAAGTATCGACAAGCGTTCTACGTGTCCGGGTAAATTTGCAAGTAAATGTATATTTATTCTAGCTGGTCACCGCCGGTTAACCAGTGCCTATAGACACCGGCAACAATCTTTCTATGTGTTTGTACCCTAATAGGGTAGTAGTTGTCTATGGGGTAGTAGACATATGTTTGTAGAAATATATTTGACCAAAATCACCTCAAAACTATTTTTTGTTTGAATTAATTTTCGTAGCTTATCCTACGCTTAAAGAGTTTTCGGTAAATATAAAACAGTAAATTTAGAGAAAAAAAAATCTATATTATGTTTTAAATAATAATCGTAAATTCCTGCTGTACTATTCTGATTTACATCAGTGTGCATTACTTAATTTTTTGAAGATTTTTAGATCAACCTAATGAGTTACAGAGGGTGGGACAAATATTATTGGCAAAAATTATGTCAAAATAAAAAGTTTTTGAAAAATTACTTTCCATCCGTTATCCAAGTATCAAGAGCTTACATTTGATACCCATTAAAATTTGATTTTTTTGTTGATGCGGATTAAAGAACTGTAAATGCATACCAAATTTCTAGATCTAGTTCAGCCACAATATTGACACACAGACAGATGCATAATTGACGGTTTCTTAGTATTACATACTGGGTGACTATAAAATAGAGCCGCGACGTCCGCAATTTTATTCCCTGTGCCGTATTTCAAAAGCTGTGAAACTTACTAATGCAAAACTTGTAGAGTTACCTGTTGATGAAAAACTGAATTACTGAACTGTTAAAAACAAAATATTTCAGGTTAAGTTGGATAAAAACAATGTAATTTTCATTTTCATGAAATCAAATTATTAGTATTATATTAGAAAAAATTTAAATCAAAAATTTATTATTATAAAATTAATATATGTAAAAAGGTAATCTGCAACTTATCAAAAATAAGTTAGTAACAATAACATTAACTAAATAATCCGACTAAATTTGTAAAATTCATCAATAAAAAAAAAAAGGAATTAGAATTAAAAGCAAGCTCGACAGTGAAACATTTGTAAATAAAGCAATAAAAAAAATATGGTTTTTAAAAGTTTAGTAGTTCAACTTTTCATTAACAGATGGCATAAGTAAATGTTTGCATTAGTAAGTTTTATAAAATGTTTGCAAGACGGCACAGTAAAATTGCTGATGTCACGGCTACAATTTATAATCACCCTGTAGCTAGGAAACCCTTAAATACATTAAGTAAAAGTGAAATATAAATAAAAACCATACCCATTGCTTCCATTATAAGTTTTAAAAGTAAACTGCGGTCCCATCCAGAGTCTTCGATGTGGACCAGCATGAGTAATAATTTCAACTTGAGATAACCATCTATCTTCCGTATATTCATTCTTCGTACTTCTCACTTCATGACTTTCATCAGCAGCACATAATAGAAGATTATCAGAATGCAATGGAGCTTGTATATCACAAGAATTAGGTTGCCTTTGCAATGTCCACTGTGCTCTAGCAACAACTTTCAATTCAACTGGCGTTTCATCGCAAACACGTTCTTTGGGGATACTTATTGAATGCCTAGGTTCTAAATCATATTGCAACAATGTTCCGTGACAAGATATAACATACAAAGATTCCACAGGCCTTCTTTGTTTGTGGCTAGTCTCTCTGGATTGATTTGGATTGTCTAACCATGCTCTAGGAGGGGCAAAACAAGCGGCTACTCTTAGTACTACATGAACAGAATCCTCAGAAGACGAACCCAGGCGCGTGCGACCTGTAGTTGAACGCTGAGTAAGTCCTGAGGTTCCTATTGGTAGTAAAAGTGGTTGCCGCAACTGCGCTAAAGGATGCACAACTGTAGGGTGAGGATATGGTGGTAATCTAGGGTTACGATATGGTATGCCTGCCTGGACAGGAAAATCAATCTGGGATACTGGACTATTAGATCTTCCTTCAACAGGCAATCCTGCAGATCTATGAAACCGAGACATTCTATTAACCACATGAGGTGTTGCATGTGTTCTCATTCCAACAGGCCCTCCATAAGGCGTAACTGGAAACACATGAGTTGTCCCTCTTAAAGTTGATACAGCCACCCAACGTGAATCTGGAGAAAAACAAATATCCTGGACTCTTGCACTTGTATCACCTCTATGTAGAGTGTATAGGTGATGGACTGCAGCTAAACTTGGACCTCCAGGATGTGGTTGAATCCTGAACATGTGGAAGTCATGACCTCTTTTGTCTGCAGTTAGCAGTAGCATTCCACTTGGATCAAATTGTAAGCAAACGATGGCCTCGGAGTGTGCCGTAAAATGAGCTATTACAGATTCAACTGGTAATCCTCGATCATTCGTTCCAACATCTGGATTCTGTGAAAAAATGTATTGACAATTAAACCAAACACTTAAAATATAGGGAAATAAATTTAAGATCCCAGTGCCACGGCGGTCAATATTGAAACTTAGTTACAGTATGTTTAATGTTAATGTGACACACTGATAAACATTTGTGTACATTACTTATTGATAAAATAGCAACCCAGGTTCATAAATTATTGTGAAATATAATGAAATATAATAATTTTAATTTAACAGCTGCGTAACAATAACAATTGCGCCGTGGCACTGGGATCTTAAACTTATTTCCCTAGGTGTATAAATATATACAGGCTATTCCAAACGTTTAGGCGGAATTAAATGAGAATTACGTTCTTTTAGATTGTCACGAGAAGGGACTTTGCTTGAGTTATTTTATTTTTCACGTTGGAATGTCAAAATTTAAAATTCCAATAATGAAACCATGGAAACGAATGACATATGTCAAAAATAAAATACTCTTTTTTACTCTTTTTTACAAAAACCAAAATATAAAGAAAATGACATTTTAAAATGATATTAACCTTAACCAAAAAATGTTTATTGCAAGTATGATTTACAAAGCTTCAACAAAACGGCCAAAAAGCACGATTCAAACGATTAAAGTAACTATATTGCAAAATCTAGTTCCGCCTAATCGTTTGGAATAGCCTAGAGTCGGTTTCTTTGGTTTAAGCGGAATTATGTTTTCAAATCCAGTAACTTTTAATTATTGAATGAAGTTTAGATCATTTTGTTTTAAAGCTTTTGATCAAAAGCCTATTTCAATCATTAAAAAGTGTGCTAATGACAACTTATAGCAGTGTTGGTTCGTGGAAACTTCTAATGGGGGTACTGCAGCCAGAAGTATAATTGAGATTTTCTTTCGGAAAAGTAAATCTTTATTAAGATGAACATTTTCAAATGAAATCATATAGAATATCAGCACCTTAGAGGTAAACTGTATCAAGTCACATTTTTATCAGAAATGACATTTTAGTGCCAAGTGACTTAATACTTTATGGTCTGTCAAGTGGAATATAATTTGGAGCTGAATCTCTAGCTAGTTTCGATATTCGTTGTTTTAAAACTATATTAAGTCGATCAACGCATGGCGGTAAACAATCTTAAATCGTCTTTTCTCAGCTATATATCATTTGCGACTTAATACAATTTACCTCTGATGTGCTGATATAGAAATATGTATTACATTTTATGATTTAATGTGTATTAGTCAAGTAGAATAAAATTAACGTTTTATGTGACATACAGAACATGCGATATTCTGCTTTCTTATTTATTCTTTAAATTATTCATTACAGCATTTTACATATAAATACAAAAATATCTGTAATCAAACGCGCATTTCACCAGCTTTTAACTGCAAACGACTGTAGCTCCGAAAGTGTATAAGCAGGCATTACCCCCTCTTAATGCCAGTCGCCGTGTTACCATAACAATCAGTGTTGCCAGATGTACGATTTAAATCGTACTTGTACGATTATTTTTGATTGTGTACGATGTACGATTTTATGATACCCGATGTACGATTTTATAGAAAGACATATATATTTATATATTTTTTAAAAGTTAAATATTTATATTATATAATGCGATATATTGAATATTTTAGCCCGCGGGTTTCATCGACGAGCTCTTAAAAAAATCGGTTGGTCACGCTATGATCGGTAATGCTCGGACATATTCGAATAATCAAATATACAAAGCTCACTCCTCATTGGTTGTACTGTACTACAAACTCAAATCGGTCCAGTCTCTTCGTGTTCGTGTTGAATGTGAATGAAGTAAAAATATGTTGAAAATACCCTTTTACGAATGAGATTTGTTTTGTTGTGCCATGGATAATGGATACCCATAGTGATAATTACAATACGTTTGATAATGAGGAACGTGCTACAGATCAGTTAATAATTATAATTATTTAACGGCTCTAATAAGGCAGATGAAAAAGTTCATTTGGTTCAATTCAAACAGTTCGAGAAAAATTTATACATTTTTATCTTTTTATACATATGATTGTGCAATACAAAAATTGATACTTAATAATTTTCAAGTTAATTACAGCAATTTTTTATACGCTGATTTAAAAAACTGTACCATTTTTTCTTCTTCGACATCTGTCAACACTGATAACAATCGGAGCTGCCAGTGTCTGTAGCACATTGTACCTTATCATAACTTGTAGACGAACTACTTAATTTACGCATGACGCACAACAATAGTAAGGTGATTTAATGAAAAATTAAGTAAATTTAGAGATAGAGAGAGTGAAAAATATAAACGTCTGTAATGTTTAATTTAATTTAATTTTGGGGGTGCTGCATGGCGGCTTAAATAGAATAACATTTTTTTTTTAATCTGCTTTTAAATATATACAAATGCGGTAGTTGCAAGTTAGAAACGTCGGAAAGAATATAGTCGGAAGTAGGGTTGTACATCGAAGGCAAAACATCGATGTTTAACATCGATGTTAACATCGGCGCTTACTATCGATGTTGCAAAAACATCGAAGGAAAAACATCGATGTATCGGAAACATCGATGTTTTATTAATATTAAAAAAAGCTATTTATTTATGTTATATAGGTTTTATTTAATAATGGAAAGATAAAATACGAAAAAAGTAACATAATACACAAAAAGCATTTATTAGATTTTGAAATAGATATATTCCTTTTTAATAGTAATTAATTTCACATTAATATTATTATACCCAATATAATAATCCTAATTTGTACCTACAGTCTATTCCAAACGATTAGGCGGAACTAACCGCCATTTTCATTTTTGTAATTTGTCATTAGATATTTTTTTATATATTGAAGTTGACTTTTCCTGAACAAAATGATCAAAAGCTTTAATTAATCGGTAAAAGTAACTAGAATTGAAAATCTAGTTCCGCCTAAACCAAAGGAAAAGACCTTACTATTTTTACATTTCTAAAATGAAATATTGGATTTTATTACAATACTATATAGTAATCTTAATGTTAATTTTATATTATTTAACATAAAAATAACACTGTCATACACAATTATTTTTATACTTTTTTAAGTTGAAATAAAGTCTGTTCCTTTGGTTTAGTCGGAACTAGATTTTCAATTCTAGTTACTTTTACCGATTAATTGAAGCTTTTTATCATTTTGTTCAGGAAAAGCCAACTTCAATATATAAAAAATAGCTAATGACAACTTACAAAAATCCAGGGATTGGAGGAATAACAACTGGGAAAGTGTCAACAAGACTCAAAAAGAAAAAGTGTGTTGGCGTCGTTGGATTTCGCATTGTTTGCAAAAATTAGAAGTTTCATCTTATTTTTTCGTATTCTGCTAACTGCTAAGAAGAATAAGAACTAACACTATTAGTATTGTTATATCACAATAGATGGCGCTTATATTTTGTGTACTAATTTTAATAAAAATTAAATTTTTAAGATTCCAGCGCCACTAGCGGCAGTTTCTGAATTTCAAAGTTTAAACATCGACATCGGTAGTAGACATCGATGTTTTATCGATACTATCGCCAGCTGACCATCGATGGTAAAAACATCGATGTTTTTAAAACAAACATCGATGTTTTTTTCCCATACCTAGTCGGAAGGAGAGTATGCCTGTAATTATACACAATTCTAATATGGAAATGATCGTACCTGTAGGTCTAAAATAGTAACTACTCCAGGTTGTAAAAGATCAGAAGAAGTAGGTGGGATGATATGTTGTGCAGTATTGGAAGATGTTCCTGATAGACTACTGGCAACAGTTTCCCCTAGTTCACGTAAACCTTTGCCTAATGATTTTGCTGCATGTAAAACTGTTGCAGCATAACTCTGAACGCCCTCGCCTGAAATATAAATTAAAAATAAAACATACAAATACATACATATGGAACAATAATAATTAAAATGAAATAAAAATAAATCCCGACATTTTTGTTTCTAAATCCAATATCTCATCAAAGTGTAATGTAAGAGTTCGTAGCTCCGTGGTAAAACAATTGTCTACGGACCACAGGGGCGCGGGTTCGAATCCCCCCCACCTCCTTCGGATTTTTATCATCCGATATTGTGCAGTTAACTCTGGGGTTTACTAACCCTGAAGTATTTAATACTTAAAATGACTACCTGTTTATACAGGGAAAATAAGATGGTTGATACATTACGTAATACGGGATGTTACATTCTCTTCCTTCTATACGCCTATCCAAACGAACTTACTATTTTTTTTTTTTTTTTTTGCACTCATCAAAATGGTCCAAAGATATTCCGTGAAATATCCAATGAAATCAAGAAAAGATTGTTTATTTTTTACTCCATAAAAACCCCACCATTAGCTTGTAAACAAGACAACCCCGCGTGCTTCTACCGTGTAAATATTCACACGAACCCAAATCGCGCAGGTGCGTAAATTTTCATTAACACCTACGGCATTTGGGCTCAACTCTAGCAAAGCGTGGTCCCACCCCATGAAAGCCCGGGTACGGGAGGTCGATAAACAAGCGGCAGCTTTGCCTACATACCATTAACAAATTTTTTATAAAACAATAAACAATTATTCCTTTTCCAACCTCATCAGATACCTCATCACATATCCCTAGACCATTTTGATGAGTGTATATACACAGTGTTCATTTTAATTTGTCCACTATTGCTATTTTGAGAACTATAAAGAACTACGAGGTTGCTTAAATTAGACAATTATTAATTTAGAAGACTAAATCAATGAGTGAAGCAATTTTTTGTTTCTGTCAGTACGACCTGTTTCGACCAGTACGTACAATACGTTTTATTTTAAATGGGAACACAAACATTTTTTTTTTTTATTTATTTATTTGAGAGAGTTTCTGAAGTCAACTTTAGGAGCTTTCCGGGTAGGTGTGAAATATTCAGGACTTCTCCCAAATGTTCTACTCCAATCTACTCTGAAAATTTTTGCGCATGGAACACTTTTGTTGAGTATTTAGTGGCAAGAGGCGCTGCTATCTTACGAATTAACAAATGTCAAAGAAAAACTATCCTAAATGTACAAATTATTTTAAATTTTACATATTTATGATAAGATAAATGGATTTAATTTAATATAAAAAAAAAATACACAGTTATAAATGCGTGATAAATCTTTAATAAGTTTGAATTGCATCAGATGTTTACCGCCACTACAAAGGAACTCCAAGTTCTAAAATATAGGATGGTACTTCAGGGGACAGGGGAAGGTAATTCTGGAGTAGTTTAAGAGTGTGAAGTACTTTTACTTGCAACAACTACTGAACTGTTGGGAGGAACTCGGAGCTACTCTTGTATAACATTGGTCAAAAATGTATCACCTATTTTATACCAAAAATTTATAATAATTTTAATAGGTATTTACAGTGGCGGATTAAGCTATTGGTGACGTACAAGAGCAAGCCCCATTGAGGCCCCCCCTTTAATTTTTTTTTTCTTGTTTCAAAACATTTATTTGTAATCACACATAATATAACAAAAAATAAAATAAGAAATAATTTTACTTTAAATCAAATAAACGTTTACATCATAATGCCGTCATTATTTTAATGCATTCAAACATTTCCATTACCTAATATTATCGTATAACAAAAAAAAAAAAAGTTTTATTCTTTTCAACGTTTGATATACTAGCTTAACATACATTAGAATAATCATATAGAACTTAATTAATATATAGATACCACACGCATACCTTATGGTATTAGTGGTGTACACTCCCTAAATATTAAACCATTTAGAGGGATGATTTACTCTTGTTTGTGTTTATACCTGTTTTATTATGTTTATTTCTATATATTTTTTAGTTTTTTTAGAGATATTATTATTATTATATGCAGGACAAAGAACTGTATATGCATATTAAATTTCACCTCATTTTGTCCTATAACTATTTAGCCACAATTTTTACTGCATAAACAGACAGACACACGAGTGACAGTATAGGGTTTCTTGGTTATAGAAATGAACACTTATTTGGACCTACGTTACGTTAAGTTGCTTTCAAACAGTGTAGGATGTCTAGAAACAGAGAGCTTACCTACTTTGCCTTATGCGTTACTTGGGAACCTACTATTATTATTATTAATAATAATAATAATAAATGTTATCAAATCTGTATTTACCTTCATTTCCCCCTCCACTTCTTCTTGCTGGTATTAATTTCTTCTCAGCATATGCCAGCCAACGAGTTCCTAATGCTACGGGATTCGGGTATAACCCGGGACTTAGAAAGCAAGTAGTAACCGTCAACCTGTCCTCCAAAGTGTTGGCATCGAAGATGGCAATCCTTTCAGCAAATGTAACAACTACACTTCTTTTATTTGCCAATACATCCAAAACAGGATTTTTAAATTTTATGTTTTTCACCTTGAAAAAGAAATATTTGTTGAAAATATCTCTTCAATAAAATTAAAAACTTAAGAAAAATATATTTAGATTTATAGAAAATATTAAGAAAAATCTCTTATTAGAATATAAGTACATATCTTATATTATGTCTAAAGAAAATTGTTGATTGCTGGAAAAATATTATACAGAATTTATATGAATGGCAAGTAATTTAGCAAAAACGATGAAACTTAAAGAAAAATGGTGATACAACTAAAATAAAGGAAACAAATCGTATTTTATCATTGTAAAAATTCGAAAACTATGGGTAGTACAGTAGTAGGTATTAGGACGATTGAGCCTGGGAACTTTTGGTAGACCGTGGGAATTTTCTTATTAGTGATGTTTCCGACGACTAGCAAATCTACTGTTTTAAAACCAATAATTTTGATGAAATTTTGTAGAAACGCTTTATAGCGACGATCATTTTTATTTACATAAATGTGAAAGTCTATCTGTCCGTCTGTGCAGGCATCATGCCAAAATTGCTGTACCGATTTTCACGAGATTTTCAACCACTGAAAGGCTAATCCGGCGCAGATTATAGGCTACGCTTACATAATATAACCTATCTATTTTAGATTTTGAGAAAAATTTATCTGAATTTTATCAATTTTAAAAGGACCTAGAAATCTATTATGTAGTAATTTGTCCATGAAAATTGCATAAACGTCTTCTTTGAACGTTATCGAATAAGAAAAAAAAAAAAAAATGTAATTCAGGGGGAATAAGAAAAATCCTAGGGGGGTTCAGAACCAAATTTTATTTCTTGGGTGGCTCACGTTCAATTACAAGTAAAATGTGTTCTTTAAAAGCGTGTTTTGGGTACTTGGAGAGGGGATGAAGCCCGTAAGCCCACCTGGGTGCGCGCCTGTTGTTGTCTGTTCAAAGGTGAGTAAAAGCATACATCGTTTCACTTGTATGCTGAAAGGTGAACCATGTGAACCACATGAAAAGAGAAGAAACGTTCTGAACACAGAAGTTCTCTAGACATGCTAAGAATTATTAAAAGACATGATTATTTATTTTTTAAGCAACTAACTGGACTTAGTTGAACTTATCCAGTGCGTAGAACAGCGAAACATTTTCTAATAGGGCATCCTTTTTATAAAGTAGAAAAATATACTAATTTTAATTTTAAAACAATAAAATGATAATTTTTAACTCAATAATATAAATGTCTGATTAGTACTGTGTTATTTTTAAATTTTATTATAGTATGACCTATATATGTAAGACTAATTTAAAAAACTATACGTGTAATTTTGTCAATAAATTATTATATATTTAATTGAAGTCGAAATGTCAAAACAACTACGTACAGGACTGCCAACTTTTAATCTGTAAAATGCTATGTTCAGATTATTTATACCGTGTCATGCTTAAGCGACGGATGCTGTTCGGTTGCCTTGATTTGATTACTAATTATTGCATAACTATAATTTTAGCGTAAATAGACATCAATAAAATTATAAATAAAATAAACATATTTACTTGTGTTCCAGATTTTAAGGAAATGAAACTCAGTGAATAATACTGAGGTCCAGGAGTCGCTGTATCACATAAAACCATAAGAGGTCTTTTATCCGAATACAAGTCCGGTTTGTCTCCATATAAATTGCACGCTGGGTTTGGAAGTATCCGAAGAACTCGTACTGTACCATGTCTCCAAGATAAAACTTCCACTGCATCTCCACTTGCTGGTATTGCCCAAACCTACAATTAAATATAATTTTATTTTCTAATTTTACAAGTAGTAATAATTGTTGGAGGCGAATAATTAAAATTTGTCTATAATAATATCTGAACAATAATTTTTTATTTGTGTTCTATTACAGTTCAACATATTTATATATCGTGACAGGATGTCAAGTCTGCGCGTGTAATTAGTAATGGGGATTCTAAGCGATGACGAATTACATTCTTTCTCGGACATAAATCTATAGTCAAGTGCATATACACATATTATTGTATATTTATTTGGCGGGAGAACGTTTATGTATTATTACATGTGTAACGAATCGGTTAAGACAAAATTTCACAAACCACCCGTCGCTAAAATATCTTTGAAAGGCGTTTTTTTAAAAGAAATTTGAAAGGGGTACTTTGCAGTAAACATTTGTAAAAATTTAGATAATAGAAAATTAGAAATCTTACGTTTACAACACGTAACTTCAAAATATTTTATTTATCGTTTAATATTCAAGGAGAGTTTTGTTCAAAGTTATTACCTAATAACTTTGACAATTCCTTGAACAATCTTTTTACCCTTCTTCGTAGAAATGCCTAGAAATGTCTTATAGCACCCGTCTCTCTTAAGACGAGATCAGAAAGTACTCGGTCCGTTTAGCATAACCATCTATGTTGTTGAATTCTTAGAGGCACTGTATTGACATTCTGGTGGTCTGTAAGATTCTATTTGTTTTAATCTTTTCATTATTTTAATATCTATATTTTAATCTTTTAAACTAATTGTGACTATTACTTTTAATAAATCAAGTTAATTAATTTTAAACCGTCTTTCTTAACGTGTGTAAACCTTCACCTTTAAGAACTTAAGTGAACAGCTAAGATCCAGACTAATTACAAGATGCCTGATCAGTCAGTTGGTAAGTACTAATACATATCATTTTATTCACATATCGTAATGATGAACTCTGGATAACACTCACGCCTAGTACCCGAACTCCTTTAGGCAGGAATCTCATTTCAGTTTGAGATCGGACTTTATATAATATCACAGGCTCGCTACCTACTTGATAATAAAAGGTACGCTGTAAAGAAACGTATCAGGGCTCGCTACACATAGTATGTAATGCGTTGTTATTGTTTACAGTATGTCCTACTTAAAATAGCATGAGTTTGAACAAAGTCGCAAGACGGGAGAAATCTGGCCAATAGACAATTAGACATCATAATCATCCTGTGCAATTCTCATATAAAGCAAGCAGCAGCTACGTTATTATAGTTTTGATGTCCGACTGTGATGCGAGGTGTTTAAGTTTGTAGACTTAACTAATAAATATAATGTACAAGTGTTAAGGCTGTTTTACATTATACTTCTCAATACACTCTCAAACTTCCGACGTCATTGAACTTTTTTCTAAAGTAAAAAGCGCCAGAAATAGATATTCAACACCTTCTGTCTTTTGTTACTTATCACTGCCAACTTAACAATTTGAAGTGATAGATAATAGTCTGGTTATAATAACCAATTTAAAAATATCGTTGATGTATGTTAGTTTATATTTAATTATAGTAACCATTAGCCAGCATAGTTTTTATTTACAAGAACAAATCTCAATCAGGATTATTAAAAAAAGTAGGTATGCCTGATAAAGTATTGGTACGTCAAACAAAAGTCTGACTGAATCTAGTTTGAAAAGTCGGGTAGTATATTGGATAGCATTGAAAGTTTGAAAGAAGTATTAAAGTCTTAAAACTAGTTATAAACTAAAACTAGATACAAAACACAAAAATGCGTAACAACGCATTCCATTGTTAGGAAATATTGTGTTTATATCTAAGTTTAAATTTAGTATTTCCACCTCAAAGAATAACAATCATAAAATATTATGAAGCAAAAAAAAAAGATATATAGGCTATTCCAAAGGTTGAAGCAGAACACAGGAATTTTTATTTTTGTAAGTTGTCATTAGCTTTAATTTTAAGGTGTAAAGAAAGCTTTTACTAACCAAAATGATCAAAAGCCTCACTTAAATAGTAGAAGTTACTAAAATTGAAAATTTAGTTCCGCTTGAACCAAAGAAACAAGCTCTATCTTATTCTATAAGAAAGTTATTAATTACTACACAACAAAGTTTCAAACGCCGCCATTTTAGTGACGAAGCTGGCCACAGGAGTGTTTTAGATTAAAATTTACGTAAATGACGTCAGTGATAGCCTTTTTCTTTGGTTTAAGCGGAACTAGATTTTCAATTCTAGTAACTTTTACGGATTAAGTGCGGCTTTTGATCATTTTGTTTAGCAAACATTCATTTCAATCCATAAAACTAGCCTATTCCCATTATTTTATATTTTCGTTAATTTTTAAAATAAATGATCAAAATATAAAATGATATAAAAAAACTTTATGTTTCACAATATTAGCAAGAGATAACATAAACGCATTAATGTTCATGCAATCGAGAAAGATAATAAACGTACGTCAAATACTAATGAGCAGAACACAAATTGTTTAACAAAATTGAAAAAGTAAAATATTTGGGCCCAAGTGAGACGCACAAAATAGCCTATTTACAAAGGTATGTCACCTTTGTACTGGGTAGCTCATCCTCTTAATACCCGGTTGCATAAAACGCAATGCGTTGCTAGGTATTTTTGTATTTTATATCTAGTTTTAGCTTATAACTTTAATTTGATGTCTTAATCAAAATTTTACTACAGTAGTGTCCCAATTATCTGACCTAATCGGAATTGTGAAATCGGGTTACGGAATTTCGGATAACAAATAATGATGGATAATTCGGAACGGCCGGAAACAAGTTATTAAGTGCTGCTGAACACAATAAAACATGTTGTTTCATTACTTTAAAACGTGTTCCTACTAAAGAAATATATTTTCACATTCAAATGTGGTCAAGAAAATACTGATACCGATCGCACGACTGACAACCGATAAACAAATATATATTTCACACAGTTCTATGTAAGTTACCAATATCGTATGTGAACTACTCGTACCAACGTACGTCCTCAGTTACTACCTTCTTTTGTTGTATTTAAATATATTCAGATACACGTATGCGTGTTTTTGGTATAGGCCGGTATATGTGGGAAGAACGACTGAACTAGCCATATTTCTTTCTCAATATCCGAACGAATGGCATCGCTAAATTTTGATAACTTCTTCGGTTGAACCAGACGCTCTTTTAACCGTCACCAGCCAACTAATTTTTCCTCAATTTTACCATACATTTTTTGTACGAACTTTGAATGAATTTTTTTTTTATACACACACAGCTTTAAACTATTTCCACTTCTGACAGTAAAACATGTTATTAAAATCGACATTACATATTATTTTTTACATTCAGATAATCCACAATAACGAATAATCAAGACGGATAATCGAGACTACTGTATATATATTTTTTAGAATGCCCTAAAAAGAGTAAAGCCAAATCCTTATATAAACTAGTTATTTGTGTACCATGGCCCAAAAGAAGATCTTTTTCGGCCGCATCTGAATTTGAAGGCCGAAGCGCAGCCGAGGACTTCAAACAAATAAGGACGAAAAAGATCTTTTTGGCAAAGGTGCGCATTATATTTTTTGGGCGACCAAAGTAATTTATATTAGAAAAAGTAAATTTATTTATTTACATTGGATAATTTATAGTTATTGGACAATTATTACAATTATAAATGTTTGACTGTCAGTTGTTCCCGTGTAACCATGGAGATCTTGTAAATTAAGAAATGACACATAGATGGCGCTAGCATCTAGCGGCCATAAAAGTAAGCGATTCGGCCTATGGTTTATTTCAAAGTAGAAAAATGTGTGTAAGAAAATAGGAGTTATTTGTCCTTGCTTCGGATTGGTTTAGATCAGCATCCCTATTACACTGTAAAAATATTGTTTTTAGTCCAAGTTGACAGATGTTCAGTGTCGTACATTGGAAATATATATTATTTATATTATTTAATTTTTCTCATATATTTTGTTATTATCTACATATTTAGACTTTTATTTATATTCTTGGCGTAGATTTTATGGAGAAAATTCTCCATGTAATTTGTTTTTACGCAGTTATATATTTTTTAGGTTATCTGACATATAAATATTTTTTGACACTTGATAATTAACAGATCAAGAGAGAAGACTAATGTGAGGCCAAAAGACAGCCCAGCTGATTGTGCCCAAAGAAGAAGTTATTGATATAATTTTTAGACCTTCATATATACATATATTTTTAATTTTTATTTACAATAATTATTTAAATAAGAAACTTTAGCTCTGAAGATATATTGTTTGTTTTATTGCTTTGTTTAAACTCTTTTAGCCAAATATCTCTTTTTATATATAGTACATAATTTTTAAAATTAATATTTTTTTAACTTTTTCAAATTTCCCATTAAATTGAATTTATGTCGTATAAATAACGTAAGTGTATTATCTTCCTTGTTTATTTCAATATCTTATTAACCTTTTGTAAATTAAAAAAAAAAAAAACATTTGCTAACCCAGTTGCTACGCCCATGCCCTAGTTGTAACTTATTTTAAATTTCCCGCTATACTGTATTTGATCAGTGTAAATCGTACTCGGTTCGCAGCGCTATCTACTTTTTTCTACTTTGAAATAGACCATAGACCGAAAACGATTTACTTTTTGACCGGTACTAGATGATAACTACTGTTTTTGATATGGTCGCCTAAAAAAATTATTACAAATTAAATTTCCACAAAAACAAAAGAACTTAATATCCCTTGTTTAATTATATTTTTAATTAGGTGTCTATAGCTATGGTCCGTAACTACATAGCTATGGAAGGCAACAAACATATTTAGATGAAGTGATATACATTCAAAGGAGCAGGAAACTACTAATTATTGTAATTATTTTGGACGGTTATATTTTGTCAAGAGAAGCGCCACCCTTTCTTATGCACTATCGTAACTACGGTTTTTTTTTTTTTTCACGTTAACGCTCTTTGTTATTAAGGCAATTAGCCAGGACGATTCTAATTTTTCATGCTGAAAATACTATACTACGGCTTTGTTTTTAATAATAATATTAATCGGTGAAAATGTAAATTATTATAGTTTGGGAAACTATGATAATGCTGTTATAACAAATTGTTTGTACTTCTTTCATAATATTTCCTATTTACGTAATATAAATTACGCAAATGTTTGCAATTGCTAATTTAATAATTGAATAATTTAGTAGTTGAATTTATTTATAATTATTAATTTAGTAAAGAATGAAATAATGTTAATTTTTAAATATGTTATATTTTGTGTAGCTTTTATGGTTCTATTTTTTAAGGATTTTGTAGGTATAACCACGAGATCCTTATACTTGCTCATGTCTGTCGGCTTGTGCGGTAGAAATTGTGGTCAAACGACTGGAACTAGAGAATTAAAATTTGGTATGCTAAAAAAGCTACATTATTTTTTATTTACATTGTATTTTGATTGAAGTACTTTACTCATAACATAAAAAAAAAAAACTAAACATCCACTGCCTTTGCATATTTCGGTCTAGGTTTCCCTATCCACGTGCCACTTTTGTCACTGCGCATTTTGTTAAAAATTCTGTCATCAATAATCGGCCTATACCAACATACAATATGTATTTATAGAGAAAAAAATTGCGATTTTTGCCGAAAATATATAGTGTGTTATCCCATGAAAGTTCTTAAAACGTAAATTAAAGATGAAAAAGCATTTTTTAAAGACCCTATAACCAGCAGGGTAAGGTCAAAAATCAGAAAAAAAAATAGGTGGAATGCAGTGATATGAATCGGATTAGTACAACCGAATTTTTTGATCAATTATATATTCGAAAAATTACTTTTTGGGTCGTTCAAAATATAGACAACTTTGAGCCCCATATGAAAATTGAAAGTTAGTATGAATTTCTCGAAAATGATATGAGCTATAAAAATTATGAGGACTGTTATGAATTCTTCGTAAAAAAGGTGCCTGTAGAACAGGGGTCTCCAAACTTTTTCGGAATCGGGCCACATTAAATAACTGGCGGGCCGAACAACTTGAATTCAGCTAGGCTCTTGGCGCTTGATTTTAAAACAAGCTTAAAAATAATGGTGATATAATTAATAAAAATAATAATTTTAAGAATCGGATATTTAGTTGTTTTATTTTGCGATTTACAGATTATTTTAAATTGCTGTTTTTATGCAAGTTAATCTTTTTTAAAATGTCCAGATGGGCCAGATATAGTCGGATTGCTGATAGGTGACTGTTACATGTATGTATCAAGTAATGAATTCATATTGAGAAGTGACATTACCGTTGGCGGCGCTGTAATTCATGGCAAAATGGCTGAATTGTCTAGTATTCAGCTGTCAATATGCTAACAGGGAACTGGTTAATTATAGCACAGTACATTTTTATTTTATGAAAATGTATCTTTGGACCTTCTAACAAAAAATCAACACCAGAACATATGTAAAAATTTCAAACAGTACTACAGTCGCGTAGTACAATATTTCACCACCAGACTGCGTATCCGAGCGTGTCAGTTCTCAATAATAATCTAGTTACCATTTTTCAGCGATTTTAAAAATGTTTTTTGTTATTTGTGTTAACTGTCAGTGTCTGGTAGTAAATATTAATTAAAATATGGCTTGCGGCCAATTATTAAATTCACAAACTTTAATTTTAAACCTGCTGGAATAAACAACAAATTATAATCCAAAATTTACGTATGAGTATAAATTTTTCCTTATTAATAATTATAACCTTAAAATTAATAATTTTGTTTGTTTGAGTACTGCTGTAAATTTATTTTCGCGCTCTAATTAGTAAAGACATCTACGAATCATGCTATTTCTTTCTAATGTTTTGTTTTGTATTCAAATAATTTGGAAGGTTAGTTGCAACTTGCGTCACTGTACGTTACTATGGGTATGCAAATAATTATAATGATACAGACAGAGGAAGCATATAGTATTGAATATCGATACTTGTAGCAACGAACAGTCACTTATCAGCAATCCGACTTTAATATCTTCCTGCGGGCTGAATTTGTCCCGGCGGCCGTAGTTTGGACACCCCTGCTGCAGAACGTGCAAAATAGAAACTCGCATGAATTGAAACAAAAAAGTTATAAGCCAAAAAGTAAAGCAACCAAAATCAGTTTTTTGCTCGTATCTAGTGACCTATGCACTTTTCCGGAAAACCAAACACATCATTAAAGTGGCCAACTAATGCGGCAACTTTGCCCCAAATTAACCGACTTTCTATCTCTTTCGGTTCACGAGATCCCAATGGTTAGACTCGAAAAACGGGCAGCCTGTATATGTTTGTACCTTGGATTTCTTTACTTATTAAGGGCCGCTTTTACAAACCTCGGATATGTAGCGGTATAACTATCGGAGGTATAAGTTTATTCTAATGTTTATTCCAACGTTCGCTTTTATAATGCATTTTTTATTCTCGGATAGTTATCCATGGTTTTATTGTAAATCAAATAAAGTTGGTATTGTTTGACACATAAAATGACATTTTAGATAAGTCATATTTTAAAGGTTTTAGAGATTTTCAGGTCGCGACTAGCGTCCTCTGACATGACCTAACGATTACTTTTTACAGTAGCCGAGAACACTGGTTTTACGGGCCCTGTAAAGCATGCCCCATATTTCCAAAAATTACAGAGATACAGGCACTTATTGTAAAGAATCTGAGCCTATGGTTACAACAGCCAAGTTTTTTTTAAATCTTTTTGTTCATATTAAGTCTATCTCATGATTCCACACTTTCAAAGCAAGTGAGCTAACCACTACGCTGCTGCAACCACAATTATATAACTGTAAAAAATGTTATTGAATTTAAACCTGAAACCGAACCGAAGTTAACATATTGAACCTGAACCTAAATAAATTCAGCTTGAGATCCCTGATTTCAACGATTCATATTTAAGTCTAAACATGGTGCTCATATGCTTTTTTATTTTAAAAATAAAATGACTGAGTTGATACACAGTGGATAATTTCAGAAGGGTACACAGAGAATCAAATTAAAATAAACAAAATAAATGTTTATGTTACCAGAATTTATTATCATATTTATGTTACTAAAAATGGTTATTTAATTTAGTAACCGACTTTTCTCTGTAATACTTGGATACATAACTCGAGCTATAGATAACAGGGAACGTTGGCAAATGATTTATAATTATAGAATAAACTATACTTAGTAATATTCGTTTAGTTATTTAATTATATTTTTCATTAAAAGTAACTTGGTTAAATACGAACTTGATTGATCCACCGGGTATAACCCCAGGTAAACATCGAATCAATTTCCACTTAAAAAAAAATGTATATAGATCGAAATCTTATACAGATAGTCGCGTGAATATATGGGTAAACAGTACTTAACAATTCAAGTTACTTCCTACCAAAAGGACAAAATCATGCATATTTTTTAAGACATATGAGACTGAAAAAAATATTATTCACTGTTATTACATTGACCTTATAGTTTAAATTATAATAGTTGTTTGTTCATTTTTTTTCCTGTATCTAATCTTGTTTTTTCAAGTGATATTAATTAAACAAAAATTAGTATCAAATGTATGTATGGAGTTTTGTTATTAAATATTTTAGGTAACCATGGTTACGGTAACACTCATTAGTTTAATAGATAATAACCATGGCAATGTAATCATATCAAATTTATAATGAAAACAAAAGCAATTGCAATAATTAATAACAAAGAAAATTGTATTATTTTGTTTCTTTTGTTATAGAATGGTTTTCAAAAATAAAAAACTTAGCAATTATGTAATAAGAACACATCAAAAATATTGGATTATTTCATTATTATTATATGTAAAATATGAAATTTAGTTACAAAATGATAATATTTATTTGAAAATACAATTATTATTTTTTACCTGTATTCCCGACCCATATCCGAGTACTGCAATAAGAGGTAGTGGTATTCCGTTCTCACAGTTTATACCATCGATAAACTCTGCTTGATTCTTATCAAGATATTCAAAATGTAACCACTGAATCTGATCTTTTGTGTCTGCCGGAGTGGAGTACGCTGTGGGAACGACCTCATTTATGAATCCCGCTACGCTGTCAATAATACTACGATCATTGACTTGTTGTGGTGAGGCAACGGCTGGACCTATTGCCGTCGCCGCCCCACTCGCTGAGCGAGAACGTCTTGGTGTCTCCGCAGACATTGCCTTCAAATTCTAAAACATTGCTTTGAATATTTCGGACCTTGAAAAATAATGTTAAATAATAACTAAGATAACTCTGTATATTCTAAATGGTATTATTTGAGAAATTAATTGCTTTGACACTATTTTGAAGTGGAAATACTAGGTCTTATAAAGATGTCACTAAAGACAAACTTCATAACAAAAGAATTTTTTGTATTTTGAAGCATTTTTTTTGAATAATTCATGCATATTCTAATAATAGCTGTGAAAAAAGCAATTAACAATAGTAAGCATTTTACAGGAGTGCTGAATATAATCCAGCAGCTCCTTTGATCATTTGAAGGACAAAGGGTTATTTAGCTTTGTGTACTAATCAATGCACTGCACTTAATATCAGATGACATTACATCATGCTCCTAAATAATATTTTAATTTGTCAAGCTAACATTATTACTTACGTTATAAACACATTTTAATAAAGATTTTTTTATGACTCAAACTGCGTCATTCTACTCACTGACAGCTGGGATACAAAACAAAAATGACGTCACTCCTCTGTATTTTTGTTTTCCTTCATTATTTGCACGAATTATCAAAGCAATTTTTTCACAGTTCACCGTACCATAACCATATTGAAATAAAAATTAAAAACTATCAATTCCTTTGTCTTAACAATGGAACAGTCTCTTCGAAACAAAAACACAAATCAGCTGATTACTCAACTCGGATCAGTCCAAGGCCATGTCTACTGTCACTGTCAACCAATGGGCAAGTGGTGATTATATAAATAACATAAGCTGCGTTAAAAAAAATCTAATTCACGATTATTGAGCGAAAACTTGCATATAATATGCTACATCAACAATAAAACATGCTTATTCCCAAACCTTAACATTACTATTAAAATTAGTTAGTTTAAAACAATTGAGCTTTGTCCCACTTGTTTCCTCTGCATGCATATTTCAGTTCATTTAAATAACTATCATTATAATTTAATGAAAATATATATTTAAATAGGTGTCTATAATTAAAAATGATATGAGGATATCTAATAAATTAATATACAAACAAAAAATAAAGATTTCTTTCGTTTTTATAATTAGTCTAAAAGTGCACATTTTTTTGTGGAGTATTTTTTTAATATTAACTACATTTTTTTGGTGTTTCTACTAACAAATAAAATGACAATATTAGTTTTATTGATCCTAATCATGAAAATGAATAAGTAAATTGAATAATTTAAACATTAGCACAATTTCCCTTACGACTGACGTCAGAGTTTTAACATTCTACCTTATCAATCCAGTCAATTAATACTTGCAATCCAATGGAAGTATTAACACACCAGACTTCCTCTGAAATAAATCAAAACAACCAACGTATATTCTACAAATATCCATTTAAAATAAATATACTGAAGAAGCATTTCTGTATTGTTAAAATAACGAACTGATTTACAACATAACTGTTTAGTTTAGTTAATGTAGGATAAATCATAAGTAAGGGTCTGTTGTTAGTCTGGAGATACTCAGAGCGACAGAACAGTAGGGTTGAGGACGTGGGTGAGGTCGCGGATTGATGAGCAGGGGGGGGGGGAGCGAGGGACGTAATCTGAGAGCAAATGAACTAGAGGATTGTATCACATTACATTGGGGACAGGACAGCACATGACTTACAGATCTAACAAAGTTCTATCACTATATCCATTAAAATTATTTATAAAATCCTGAACAGATGGCATTCACACGATCGCATTTAAGAATTACAATGTACAAATCTATGTATACAATTAATAATCCGTGCTAAAGAAAGTTTAAAAACCAACAGATGCTTGCTATACCTATCCACGATAAAATATGAACACTAAGTCGAGAAATCAAGTTACAAAAAATAGGACAGATAAATCAAATGTTGCTGGGAACGGGACGATACCAGCGACAGGCCAGCGATAGACGAGAGGATATTCTGTTGTCTCACTGTGGTGGGTAGGGCATATCTTAATTTCATTTTCATCTAGAAACAGATTTCATGTGGCAGATATAAATAAATTAAACTAACACAACAGGAACCTATCCCAGCACAGCTTACACCAAGTATGCAAAGTTCACCGTTTGTGCAAACAAGCATCTTCGCGTTCTAATCGTCAGCCTCGTCGTCTTCGGATTCGGCTTCCTGGAGCCAGGTGAGCCACTGGTTAACCTGGAAGAGTGCCTGTCCCTTCCCCGGGTAGGCGTCCGTCAGGTCCTCCTTCCACTGCAGGAACGCCTCCTCTTCGACAACTTCGAGTTCGTACAGCGCCATAAACCAGCGCAGCAACACACCCTTAGGAAAACCGAGAGCGTGGCAGTGTGCCTGTAGCGAGTACACCGCCGTCATCTGCAGATCTATCCTCTCGTGCAGGAAATGCTGCAACACCACCGTGTACCGCTCCAGTAGAGCCCGTTCCTTCTTCTTGACAATGTCGCTTGCTTCAACGCCAGAGCTGCCTGCTTCTTGCATTATATACTTAAGCAGCACAGTCATCAAAGCGTTAATGAAACCTGGATCTGTATAATTCACAGGATCCAAATTATCTTTGATCCACTTGTAAAACTGTGTAGGTGTGGGATCGGCTTGGAGCTGTTTGGCTAACTCAGCCTGGATTCTCAGTAATGGATACAAGAAAGTCAGATCACGATCCTCCAGTATTTCAGCGAGTCGCTCTTTTGTTCTGTCTGCTTCAGGCAGTTGAGACATGAGGTTGACCTTGCTGGCGATAAACATATCCACCAGTTCTTGTTTGTCCATTGCCTTGTGCAATTGCTGTAGTACCAACAAGAACAGTGGATGATGTAGACCATTCTCAGTCATTGATGCTACCTCACTTAAAATCATGAGTTGTTCTTTAATCGAGAAAGCAAACATGTTTGCTGTAGCAGTCCTCTTTTCTGCTTCTGTCTCAGAGTCGTCGAGATTGTTACAGTAGCTCTTCAATGCCTCTTGACAAACGTTAGAACTTATGAGATTATCAGTTCGTATTGCTGTGATCAATTTAATAATCTTCTCACAGTTGGCGTCTGCAATGAAAAACAATTAATTCAATTTGCTAAGGGTGATAAAGGACTTGTCTTACCTGAATTGTTCATTTTCGAGTTTAGTACACTGACAAGGGCATCTTTGGCATGTTTTTCTGGTATTTTGTTCTCTTTATAAGATTCGAGTGCTTCTGTCAAATTCACGTTTTCTTGAAGATATTCTTCTACTAAAGAGTTAAATTTCTTTAATAGTTCTTCTTTACTTGGACCCTAGAAAAGAACAATTTTATTAACAAAAATCGTTTTGGGAATAGCGCTCATCAAAGATGGTGATAGTAATTTATATATTAGGATGATGATTGAAAAAGGTCGCGATAAAAAAATTAAATATGATATGATGGGTAGGTGAGTAGGACACGTTAAGCCGTGTCCAGACCGAACACGTCGAACTGCGCCATAAAATAACGGCGCTAGTTGAAAATTGGTTTTCGCGTTCTCGAGCGATTCAAATGTGTTCATCTACGAGAGAAGAGTGCTTTTCCTACGAAACTGACCAGTTATGTCATAATATATGCGCCAAGTAATGACGTCAAATCAACATATTTACGACTTGCACTCGGTTCTGTCTGTTGCTTAGCAATGAAGCGACTACGAGTTCTGGTTCCTGCGCATGTGTTCTCGAGAAAAGAGCTTCTCATCCAAACGGACTGCACACGAATATGAAGTTTTCTTTGAAGTACCGACACTCGCCGAATTGTGTTCGTTCTAGCGCCCAATTTGTTGTCCAAATAGGACAATCATGAACATTTTGCCCAAGGTACCCAAGGGTACAGGGTAGACACGGTAGGCAAGAAAGAAGGCTACAAATATAGACTCTCTAAAGATAATCTAAAAAGCAACAGCAAATTCGGTCAGCTGTTTAGCCTAGACTAGCAAAGAAACTCCTCTGTCAAAGAAACAAACGGAATTCATAACTATGGACGAGCGCGTATAGAGCAAACCACACTAGTACGTAATAAACGCCAAACCAGAAGCCAGATTATGCCTATTGGTCTATTCCGTCATGTATAGACTCACTTTCGTAAACCTTATGAGATTTTTTTTGGCGACTTGCAGTTGCCGATAGACGTATCCGTTACATAAAAAATGAACAGATTCTCACAATACCAACAAAAATATTGTGGAAATATCAGAAAATATCGGTACGGACATATTAAAAGAATGGGCAAAACGAGTTGACCTAAAAAAATCTAAAATGGCGTCCACTGGGCAGATATAGAAGAGGTCGCTAATCTAGCCATGTGTATCAAAACTGATACACGCTTGTTGGGTCCAGTACGCCGCGTGTATCATTTTGTATACACAAATAATAATCTCGTTCTGGGCTTGTGTACGCTACCAGTGCACGTTTAGGATAGTTTTTATATGGAAAGATGGTTGGTGTGGCGTGAAGTAACACACGTAGCAACTTAGCCGACGATTTTTGTTTTTTATTGAAAGACTTATCTGTGTTAAAAATTAACTAGAACACATGGGCAAAAAAAGGGGAAAAATAACAAAATAAACGTAATTCAACTGCATAATAGTTCTAATGCATCATTTTCAAGACAATTAATTTTAAAAAAATAGTGTGGCCTGAGGGACCCTTTCAGAAAATACCCGTGGCAGTCAACTTGTCAAAAAAGCAATGGAGAATAGAAAAATGGGCGAGATACAGAATGGACTGGCGTAAATAATAAAAGAAATAACAAATAAGTTGTAGAACACTCGTTTATACTTACTTTGTCTTTTTTCATTTGCTTAGGTTTTTCTGTTGTAACTTGTTTGATAGGCAATGTTTCTTTGAGCAGTGGAGCAGGGGCAGGTTTACTGGCTGCTGAAGATAAGCTCAAGTCATTTGTAGGTCGATTATTTAGCACCATGTTTGTAGGAGGCGTTTTAATAGATGCCTGGTTGAACAGCATTGAATTAGCAGCGGGTCTAAGCTCTACATCACCTAGATTTTGTTCTCGTGCTGCTATTAGGTTTTTCTTAAACCTTGGGGCCAATTCCTTGTTGGAAGCTGTAAATAAAATGATGGCAATTGTGATTAAACAATAATTGAAAACAGTTTGTAATGACTTACTGTTATTATATTGGGCATTGTTGTTAGAGTGCTGGTTGTTCTGGTTGTGTTTGTTGAATGTTCCTCTTTGATTATTGTACATGTTGTAACCAGTTCTCTGATTGTTGTGACCTCGGTAAGTTCCGTCTCTTACCCCGTAGCCATTAGGGTTGAACTGGTATTTATCATTGTGTGTGGGTATCAAGTTGGTGGAAGATGATCCAATACTGATTCCGGCCATGATGTCCTCAATGCCTCGCCTCATTTTCATGCTCGATCTGAACAGCTCGTTCCCACCCACACGGTCAGAATCTCTGTCTTGGTTGCGTCGATCTCGCATCATATACCCGGAGTTCCTCTGGTCTTCGTCCGCCGGTCTGATTTGATTCATGGGCATTGGCCCCTCCACTGTGGTGGCCTTACGGGGCACCCATCTATCTTCTCGTAGCTCAATCACATCCTTCAACATGAAACGGATGCGAGGTGGCAGATCCATGTTTTCGGCCAAGACTTTCATTCTCTCGAAGTATTGGCTCATCAGCTTCTGCCCTTTGTCTGTGTCCAGAATGCGGCCGCAGGTACGCAGGATCTGGCAGAGGCACTCAAGGTCCTCCGACATGTCCTGTGCCGTGTCCCCACGCCGCTTCTTGTCCACCAGCAGCTCCTGGATGCATCTGTGCAGGATGTTCTCCGACAGGATCTCCAGCTTAGCCAGCTCTCCGATAAACTTGATGTTACCCAACATTTTCCTTTTGGCCAACTGCCTCCTCTCCTCGTCTTCCGGACTGCTGCCATGCTCATACAGTTCACTCGATTGTGATCTGTTCTCGAACTCAGCCTTGCATTTGTTGAGCAACAATAAACGAAAAGTGCAAGGTTTGTCTTCTGGTTCGAAGTTGGGAGCTTCTTTAGACAGCCGTTTGCACAGCTGTGCGTACATAGACGAGTATTTGGGTTCATCGAGTGCTTTTTCAAAAATCAAGATGATGACACCTTTAAGAATGACACTCGAGTTCAGTTCTGTTCCTAACAGATCATCGCTTAACTTTTTGAAATTCTCAGGTGTGAGCTTGTTAAGCAAACCTCGCACCTTTCTGAAGATGAGATCATTCCTATTTTCAGGACTAAGCACATCTTGATGGCGCAGTTTCGATGGTGGGACCCAGCGTCGCTTGGCGGGGGGAACACTGTCCCTTCCCGAGACACGAGCTAGTGGCCCCGTTTGCCTGGGGCACTCCGTTTTGATGGAGTTACGAGCGTGACCACGAAGCCCTCTCTCCGGATCCAAGTCAGAATATGAGCAGAACGGCCTTTGTTATCTGCCGACCGAAAAAACATTTTAATATAGTGAACCTACCAAATGACATACCTAAGGTATGTGCAGAGTACATAACGTGAGATGCGGCGGGAAATCTCAACATTTAGGAGATTGGTCTAAGGTCGACGGCCGGCCGGAGACGATCAGACAAGGAGACGGACGGACAGACAGAAGGACGCTATCAGTCGTTGGCCGCTGAGAGGGGCCGGCGACCGACGCTACTGAGACAGGTAATACGTCAGGGACAGGGACGTTAGAAGCTGCGAAATGACCGAACACCGCTGACTAGCCGCTCGCGCTCACACTCACGTTATATGGGGTCAATGTCCTGCGGGTAGTGCGTACGTACGGCTATGGCTGCCAGTGTAAAGGACTGGGGTGGTTCAGATTGGCGCACCCGTTCACGCTCTCAAGGTCCAGACGGCGCAATCCAACTATTTACCGACCTTCTACTTCTTTTGAAAACCGCATGTGCTATAGCTCGCACAACAACATGGCTGACGTTTACTTAGCACGGTTAGAATCCGCGAGAAGAACCACCCAACAAATCATTATTACATGCAGGATAATCACTTCATGCACTATTCAACATTACTGCATTGTTTTCTAGCACAACTAACTACTAAAGCTACCGAAAATAGTAGAATTGGTGATTTAAAAGCCCCACCTAGCACATAAACTTTTTTGACATTAGAATAAAATGACAGTAGAAAGAGCAGTTAAATATCATTTTTAAAATAACATATACTGCACATACCAACAAAGGTTGACGTAAAGCAAGCTATTGTCCTTACTATTTCAATCGGCTCGTGACAAAGTCAAACTACGAATTTAATAAATATACGTTCAGTGTCAAATTTATCAAAGTTCTAATGTAAGCTTATTTCCCCAGTAATCTTTAAAAATAGAAATATGATAAACAGCTTAATAACAGAATATCTTTAATATTTTAACAAAATTTTAACAAAACTGCATCAGGCATGACGCATCGTCTCCAGACAATCCATGATGTAAAAACGTTTATTAGTTGAAATTTAGCGGTTGGGTTAAGATTTTATTACTTACCTATGCAAGATAACACTATATATAATGAAATAAATACAATCAACTACTTTAAATGCAACTATTTAGCGTAATATTGTTTAAAAATCACAAGAAAATCACTTACTGGCCGTCGCTTGTTGTTTGTGAGGATCACAGAACGTCTAATGTCGTGATTCTTCGGAATTTTCCGTATGAAAAAAATAATCAAATCAAGTATATTTGCAATAAATTTAATAATATAAATATAGATTTTCCTATAAAAACTGTCACAATAAAACTTAAATAAAATTAGAAACTATATTTTGAAATAATTAAACGTTTATTTCGCTAAAATCTGAAAATTAAATATTTCTAGAAACTTTCTTGTCTAACATAAAATTCCCCAAATAAAATCAATTCCAAGAATTTATATTACTAATTTTCTAATAATTTTCCTTATTAATTTTGATTTAAATAGCATGTTTTCAAAGTGTTCCATTTTTTTAAATCGTTTTACTGTCAAATATTTTGAAAAAATTATTTTGTATTTTATAAATATAAAACGAGAAATTGCATTTCAATATTATAACTCATCTGTACATAAAATTAGTAATTCATTTAATACAGTTTTATAAAATTAACAAACACCATTTTTTACAAATTATACAAAATTTGACAAAATGTCGCAATTATCCTGGTTCTCCCTGATAAAATTAAAAATCTTACTAGCAATAATACTTTTAACAAATTTTATTAAATGATACACTCTGATATAGAAATATCAGTCAATCTTGACTGGTTTTGGCTTGCCAGCTTCTGTATAAGCTCGATAAATATACATTCCGACCATTATATGCAACATGACAATAGCAGCTACGGCAGCACACACATTTGATGTAACCGTTGATGCCTTGAACAAGCCTACAAAGGAAACAAAATTAACTCACGTTTTTGAACATTTGCTATATACTTACTATCAAATATAAAAATTTTTGTTCCAAAAAATGTAATTATTGGACCTAAAATAATTAGAACTACATAGTACATAATAGTATAAAATAAAGAACCATCAAAAGTATTGTCTTTAACCATTTCGGGTTTCATTATTAATTATAACAGTTTAATAATTATTAAATCACATGAAACAATTCGCTATCAAGCAAAGTAAATATACTTAATAAGTGAGGTTAAATTTAGCGGTTAGAGTACTTTCATGTAAATTTTAAAAAGGCTTCATATAAATTTTAAATATGTCTGACGATGAAAGGGATAATATAATGTGTAAATATGGAGATAAATGTTACCAGACAAATCCAGCACATCTTTCCAAGTACAAACATCCAAAGAAACGAAATGTAAGATTATTTAAATAATTTTATGAAATCTCAGGTTATGTGTTTAAAATTTCAGAGATCTCCTGATGAGAAAGTTACTAAAAAGCCAAAATTGTCTCCTAATTTATCCAAAAATGATTCAATGGACGACGATGAATTTTTGAATTTAGTAGAAAAATGTGAAGAAGCCAACGATGATATAGAACATAAAAAGGATTTAATAAAACAGTATTTTTTAGTAGAAATGCCAAAAGATTTTTATGATTTCTGGCAGTTTTGTAAAGAATTAAGTGATTCTGACCCAAAAAATGCTTTGAAAGATATAAATTTGCAACTAGTTGGCCCTTACGACATTTTAGCTGGTAACGAAGTAAAAAATGAAGATGATCAACATTTATTACATTGGAGGTATTATTACGATCCTCCTGAATTTCAGGTAATTTACTTACAATGAACCTGTACAACAGCGCCCTGAGTATTGCACTGTCATAACACATTATTAAGACGATGTTTCCATGTTTAATTCACTTTAACATACAATTTATTTTTAGGTGGTTTACAAAGAAAATGACAAGTTTTTTAATAATAATCTAAGATAATTCTGTTACTGTACTTACTCTCCGTTTGCCATTTTAGTAACCGGATTTCATTTACAGTTAGTTACTCACCGATGGATATTTTATAGTATATATTTGTAGTGACAAGGGAAAGGTTGTTAAGTCAATTTACTTAGTTATTGAGGAGACACACTTTAAGAACATGTTGATCTTAAAATTGCTGTAAAAGCTTAAAGTCAAATCTATTTAATAATTGTTTAAACAAATATTTAGATATTATATTCTACCACAGTTACTTTAAAATAAATTTAAATTTTTGCTACTTCATTTCGTTTTAATTTAGGTCTATTTGGATGCTAATTGTTCTGTTAAATTAATTTAAATCAAATCCACCTTCATCAAACAATATATGTTCCATTTTTTATGAACAATGCTATCCTAAAGGCACTGTTCATCTGTTTATTTTTGTCACTGCCATCGGTCATTCTTAAGATATTATAGTTTTCATATATATCGTTTGGTAGCGCCATCAAAAAATGTACATTAACTAAAATTCACCGGTGAGTTTGCAGTGGTACGTCACCAATGAGTCTGCTGAATGCGATCAATGTTTAGGATTCATAAATAACCCATGAAAACTATACTCAGGGTGCTTTTGTGCAGGATTACCGTACTTTCTTATTTGAATTTTATAAATATCAGTGGATTACTATTTTTATAGACTATCATAAAAGGAGATGATAAAACGCAACATCATTTGGGATATTTTCGAGATTCACCAGATCAAACACCATGTTTTGTTGCTGAAAATTATGCAAAGAGAGACTGCATTATTAAACCACTTGGAGAAAATATTTTTGGTGCAGTAATGTAAATATTTTTAAATTAATTTATATATAACTATTGAATATAGAGACTTTATAAGAAGCGCCAATGCATGGGATTAAGCGTTAATAAAATGCAGATATCAAAGTAAGATATAGGCAATTCCAAACGTTTAAGTGGAACTATGGTCTATTTCTAAGTAGAAAAAAGTAGATAGCGCTGCGAACCGAGTACGATTTACACTGATCAAATACAGTATAGCGGGAAATTTAAAATAAGTTACAACTAGGACATGGGCGTAGCAACTGGGTTAGCAAGTGATTTTTTTTAATTTAAGAAAGGTTAATAAGATATTGAAATAAACAACGCAGATAATACACTTACGTTATTTATACGACATAAATTCAGTTTAATGGGAAATTTGAAAAAGTTAAAAAAATATTAATTTAAAAAATTATGTACTCTATATAAAAAAGAGAGATTTGGCTAAAAGAGTTTAAACAAAGCAATAAACCAAAAAATATATGTATATATGAAGGTCTAAAAATTATATCAATAACTTTTTCTTTGGGCACAATTAGCTGGGCTATCTTTTGGCCTCATATTAGTCCTCTTTCTTGATCTTTTAATTGTCAACTGTCAAAAAATATTTATATGTCAGATAACCTAAAAAATATATAATTGCGTAAAAACAAATTACATGGAGAATTTTCTCCATACAATCTACTCCAAGAATATAAATAAAAGTCTAAATATGTAAATAATAACAAAATATATGAGAAAAATTAAATAATATAAATAATATATATTTCCAATGTACGACACTGAACATCTGTCAACTTGGACTAACAACAATATTTTTACTGTGTAATAGGGATGACGATCTAAACCAATCCGAAGCAAGGACAAACAGCTCCTATCTTCTTACACACATTTTTCTACTTTGAAATAGACCATAGATTTTAAAATCTAGTAATTTTTATCTATTAAATCGTACTTTTAGTCATATTGCTTAAGCTTTGTAAATCACACTTACATTGCAAATTTTAGGTTAAATTGACTGTCATTATAAAATGTCATTTTCATTACATTTTGATTTTTTGTGTCATTCTTAATACAAATATCCCATTTATTTATTTATTTTTTTTTGTCTTCAAAAAATGTAAAAATGTATTATGTTATAGCCTGTTTCTTTGGTTTAGGCGGAACTAGATTTTCAATTTTAGTAACTTTTACCGATTAAGGGTCGGGTTTCAGAAAGCTTAGCCGAGTTTAATCTTTTGGTTAAACTCGGTTACAATATAACAATCCCATAAGTATCCATAGCAACCACTTTCTAACTATTTGATTATAGTTAACTAGGCTTCCAGAAACCGACCCTAAGTGAGGTTTTTGATAATTTTGTTTAGCAAAAGCCTACTTCAAACCATAAGAGAAGAGCTCATGATAACTTACAAAAATGAAAATTCCAGTTATTTCTGGCTAAACGTTTGGAATAGCCTAAATATTTTTTACAATAAATGTCATTAATTTCCATGGTTTCACTGTTGGAATTTTGAATTGGCACATGCCACCATGAAATAAACCAAATAAGTTCCCTTCTCGTGACAACTTAAAAGAACGAAATTCCCAGTTATATGTTGTTCACTTTTGTAAGGACAAACCAGATCGTTATTTTGGTTTCTTTTATAGTGTATTACGAAATGTTAATTAAAAATATGCCTTACGCTGTAAAACCGGCTTTAGATTTATTGGTTATGATGATTATTAAGAAAGTGACATTTTTTATAAATTTTTAATACCAGCATGACATACAATTCCAAAGGTGCAAACTATTGAAATCAAAATTTCCTCTTAGTTTGTTTATACAAAAGTGAACAGCATATATAAGCTATTCCAAACGTTTAGGCGGAACTAGAATTTGAAATCTAGTAATTTTTATCTATTTATTCAGAGTTTTAGTCATTTTGTTTAAGCTTTGTAAAACATACTCACATTGCAAATTCTAGATTAAATTTTTTGTCTTTATAAAATGTCCTTTTCATTGCATTTTAATTTTTTGTCATTCTTAATAAAAATTTCCCTTTTTTTTTGACTTTTCATGTGTACAGTAGAAACTGTGGACAAATGGCTGGACCTAGGGAAAATTTGTAGGAATAGGGGAAACTTTTTAAGATCGCAGCGCCATATGAGGCAAAGATGGAACACTCGAAAGTGACATTAAACTGTTACTCGTGTATTTGTTTACTTGGTGAAAATGAACACGAGTTGTATTTTTCCCGTTTTCCGAGCTTTTTTTTTTAATTTAAAAGTAATTACGATTTACAAGATATGTAATAATATACTATTCTAAAGAAATTTCAAGGAAATTTTTAGTTTTTCATTGTATTTTTAATTCTTTTTGACTGTCTGTCAACATAACAACAACAAAAATATGGTAAATATATTAGTAAAAATGAATATCTCTGCCTGAAAAAGTAGAAGGGCCTTTTAATATATCAACTGATGATTTTGGGTGGGATAAATGCTTTTTTTCAGTCTTTTCTTGAACGTAAAGAATCACTTTCCATAAAATGCAACGAGCAAACATGCATGCATGAGTTTGGATTTTTGCACAATTTTAGATTTTGGGTCCATAAAAACCTACGGTCCACTTTCACTCTGCCTCCAAACGTCGTTTCAATTGATATTTCTTTCGATTTAGGTAAATTATGGAATGTTTAAGAAGGATTCTTCCTTAATTCACGATTTACATTGCGTCACAACAAAATAGATTGTTTTTTTTTTCCATGATTCACAAAAATTTTATTTTATTTTTTATTTTATTTATTAGGCTAATCCAACAGGACAAGATGTGCCAATTACAGGTTTGGCACTACATACTACACAAAATTACAAAAACAAAAAATCATCTGTAGTATAAACTTAAGGCTAGAATCTTATTAAAATTACATAAATAATTTATGTATAATTAAATCAAATTTGAAATTTGTTTTTTAAAACTTACAAGTGACGTGCTGAATATGTCTGGAAAACCAGGAAGATCAGAGTAAAAGTTATGCAAAATAGATACTCTATTCATACTAGAGTTTAAATAATAGTTAGTGCGAGTTGGTGCCACAAAAAAAAGTTCAAAATTTCTAATTGAGTAGTTATTTTAGGTACCCTTAACGAGATTTTGTGAACTAGTTCCGAACAATCTACCAAACCATTCATAATCTTGTACAAGAATACTAAATCCGTTGTTTTACGTCGTTTTTCAAGTTGCTGTAAATTAACATTGAAAGTAGGAAATTTTCTATTCATGAAATAAGTAAATTTATTTTGTACAGCTTGAATTCTGTTAAGATAGACAAAATACTGGGGGGACCAACAAATGGTTGCAAATTCAAGCTGATTTCTAACCAGCGTTTTATAGAGTGTCATAACAGACAGAGGATTCTGAAAACAGCGGCTTGAACGTATAAGAAAACCTAACATTTTGTATGCTTTTTTGACTACAGTATCAATATGTACATCAAGTATTAACTTGCTGTCCAGAATGACACCAAGATCTCTAATATTGTAAACAGTGCTAATAGCTGCACCCCCTATATGGTATTTGGCCTATATGACATTTTTTTAGGTTTAAAGTTAAATTATTATCTAGACAATATTGATAGAGTCTATCGAGATCAGATTGAAGTTTATGACAATCATCGGTCTGTCTAATCGGGTAAAAAAATTTCATGTCGTCCGCATAAAATAAATATTTGCAGAACTTAAAACATTTTATTATATCATTAATAAACAAATTGAATAACAATGGGGCCAAGTGTGAACCTTGTGGAACACCTGGTGCAACAAGTGCAATGTATCTACTCAACTGAAGCCATTAACGACAATAGATTGCAGTCTATTTCTTAAATATGATGAAAACGATCTTAAAAGGTTGCCGTGGACACCACATTTTTGATAAGTATTAGATGATCTATTTTATCAAAAGCTTTACTGTAGTCTGTGTATATTGCATCAACTTGTACGTAATTTTCCATTGACTAAAATAAAATCAGTAAACAGGCTAAGATTTGTATCCACAGACCTGCCAGGGAAGAAGCCATGTTGCTCCGGTATTTTAAAAGCTGTTTTACATTTGAGAACAGTGTCTTGTATATGATTTTTTCTAAATTTTTTTCAAAAACATTAAGTTTAGATAACGGCCGATAATTCTCAACTACATCTTTACTGCCACTTTTAAATATCGGGACAACAAATGCCCTCTTCCATGCAGTAGGACACTCACCTTCAGACAAAGATGTATTATAAATTAGAGTCAATGGCAATGCTAAAGTAGAAGCATAATTTTTTACAAATATGCTAGGAATTCCATTCGGACCTGCCCCTTTACTAATATCGAGACTCTCCATCATACTCAGCACCTCATTAACAGCTGTGGATATATCAGATACAGAAACATTATGTTCAAGACAGAGATTTTCATCAAATTTTATTTCAGAACATGAAATGGTAGATTTATTAGAATAGACCAATTTAAAATAATCGGAGAAAAAGGTACAGATATCTTCACCACTGTTTGTAACAGAAGCTTTGTATTTCATAGTACTATGGTCTATTTCAAATTTAAAAAAAAATAGATAGCTCTGCGAACCGAGTATGATTTACACTGGATAAATACAGTATAGCGGAAAATTTAAAATAAGTTACAACTAGGGTATGGGCGTAGTAACTGGGTTAGCAAGTGAGTTTTTTTTTTTTTTTTTTTTAAAATTGGCCTCATGTCCTCTCTCTTGATCTGTTAATTGTCATGAGTCAAAAAATATTTATATGTCAGATAACCTAAAAAATATATAACTGCCTAAAAACAAATTACATGGAGAATTTTCTCCATAAAATCTACTCCAAGAATATAAAGAAAAGTCTAAATATGTAAATAATAACAAAATATATGAAAAAAATTAAATAATATAAATAATATATATTTCCAATGTACGACACTGAACATCTGTCAACTTGGACTAAAAACGATATATTAACAGTGTAATAGGGATGACGATCTAAACCAATCCGAAGCAAGAACAAACAGCTCCTATCATCTTACACACATTTTTCTACTTTGAAATAGACCATAGGCATATTTATCTTTTTAACTGAATTTATATAGCTCCAAAATTTTTTGCAATTTGATGTAATCTCTGTTTCGACTTGTTTGACATAGTCAACATAGAATTTTTTTACTAAAGTTTTAACTCGTTTTCTGAAAATGAAACACAAACAACAAAAAACACGTATTTCTCCATTGAACAAAACAAAACAATGTCACTTTCTTCCGCAAATTGCCACCAGATGTCAGGGCGCTTAGGAAGTTTACCCTATGCACAGCTCTTTGACTCGCATATATGAAAAATAATGAGACTGCAAAAAAATACCTCTGTTAAAGATATAAACATGTATAGTCTGTTCTTTGGTTTAAGCGGAACTAGATTTTGAAAACTAGTAACTTTTAACTATTTAATGATGCTTTGATCATTTTGTTTAGCATAAGCCCACTTCAATCGTTAAAAAGTAAGAACAAGTTCTTTTTTACATCAATTTTTTAGGGAATTATAGGTATAAAATGGTTCATTTTGTAATACGTAATTTGGTGACTTTAGTGGTGTAAACGGACTTTGTCGTATCCAAAATGAAACATATAATATAGGCTATTCCAAACTTTAAAGCAGAACCAAATGGAATTTTAATTTTCTTAAGTTGTCACGAGCTAATTTTTTAATGTTTGAAGTTGGCTTTTGTTTAACAAAATGATCAAAAGCTTCAATAAACCGTTAACAGTTACTAGAATTCAAAATCTAGTTCCGTTTAAACTAAAGAAACAGGATATACAGGCTATTCCAAACGTTTAGGCGGAACTAAATGGGAATTTCGTTCTTTTAGGTTGTCACGAGAAGGGACCTTGCTTAGATTATTACATTTTTCACGTTGAAATGTCAAAATTTAAAATTCCAACAGTGAAACCATGGAAACGAATTACATATGTAAAAAATAAAATGCTTTTTCACATATTTTAATGACAAAAAAATAAATAAATGGGACATTTGTATTAAAAATGACACAAAAAAATAAAATATATAGAAAATTACATTTTAAAATTATATTAAGCTTAACCAAAAAATGTTAATTGTAAGTATGATTTACAAAGCTTAAACAAAACGGCAAAAAGCTTGATTCAAACGATGAAAGTAACTAGATTGCATTTTCTTTTGTTTTTATTCACCGTCTGTAATTTCGTACGTTTTTGTGAAGATTTTTTCAAAATTTTCATTTTGAAACATGTCAACACAGTTATTAATGTAAAAGTAAAAAAAAAAAAACAGATGTGGCCACCACAGGAGCTACCGCTATCACAAAGTACCTGTATAAAATACATTCTAGCAGAGTAGAAATAACTTGGCCCAATATTTTCTAACAGAGACATTATTTATCATGACCATGGAAACGTTACATATAAGTATGAAAAAATAGATACATAGAAAAAATTTCGAAACATTTTTCAAAAATTTTTCATTTTATCAAAAAATATCTTAAATAAAAGTTGTTAGTTATTGCTTTTATAGCAACTTTTATTAACCCTTTAACTACGGGTATCGTCAATAGACGACGCAACAAAACTTTCGTGAGGTACGGGTATCGTCAATAAGCGATCTAATAAATTAAACTGGGAACGAGTGTCGCCTATTGACGATGTTATTTGTTATTATAAGATATGAACGTGGGATGTCATTTAGAACCGCAGTAAGCATATAAACACGTAATTTATGATTGTTTATTTATAAAAAAAATTATTAAAAAAAAAATGTATTTTTTTTTTTGTTTTTGTTTGTTTTTATTGTTTATTTATTTTTTATTGTTTTATAAAAAAAAAATTATTGAGTTCAATTTTTTTGCGTTCCACAGACTAGCTTTTTAAAAATATACCCGTAGTTAAAGGGTTAAATAATGTTTTTCGAAATATTTTTCTGTTATGAATTATTCGCAAAAATCTTAAAATCGACACGAGTAAACTCCCATTTCTAGTCCACTGATTTTTACCAAAAGTTGATCAACTCGTGCCATTGATGTCAAAAGCTTAAATATGAAGTTTCATAAAAATCCTTTTAGCCGAATTTGCTCTGCACAAGTACACAGACAGACGGGCGGACGGTCAGACAGACAGACAGACCGACAGACATCATGCTAAAAATAGTTAAAACGTTATGTAGGGACCTCAATTCGTGTAGATCCATCGAAATGTCAAAATCGGTATGTGATAAATAAATTTATTTGTTTTAAGTGATCATTTTATTTACAAGGTTTTTAATGAATTGGTTAGTTAATTGATAAAAATTTGATCAATAAATTGAACTGTGTAAAACCGACTTAACTATTTCGAATTAGACTTAATGTTGATATAATTTGAAATATATGATGTTTGGCAGTTTCCTCCTTAGGTACCCTATATTTTCAAACTTTGTTTGCTAGAACATTTGTACCACAGTTCGTATACTACGATGGTGAAACTAACGTCTCTATTGCGCCCAGATACGTGTTTTCCTTTTTTTGTACAGAGTGGCAATTCTTAAGTCTCTATATCAGCAAATAACAAATTATTATATAAATATTTTTTCAGAAATTATTTGTCGTCTTTAATATCAAGAGCAGATCCATTTAAACGAATGACCTTAACAAAAATTCAAGAAAAAATTAAGGAGAAAGCAAAACTTTTGAATTTAGATGTAAACAAGTCAACAAATGCAATGCAAAAAAGAGAGAAATCTGTTGTTGCTAAAACATTTCATTCAGCTGGAGTTGTAGTTGACTATAATAAAAAAACAGAAATTGGATATCGTCCATTACAATGCACATACAAAGAATTAACAAAGTTGTGTGATCGCATATCAAAAGCAAATAATGAAAGCAGAAGTAAGGCTATGTCAGCTCTTCAACCAATCCTTACAGCAGCAACCATTGCTTTAGATGAGTGCGACTTCGGAACTGGTTTAGAATTGGGAATAAATTTATTCTGCTATGGACATGAAAATCTTGATAACACTGCACTTCGAATGCTCTCTGCATCATATTCAGTGCTCGATAGAGAAGCATTTATTGAGATTGCTAAAGCTCATTTGAAGAACAGAAGAAGAAATTTTCCACATGTTGTAACTTATGGATGAAGTGTTATGAAACTTGTAATTTTTATTTTGTCTACAACTTGTATTAATGTTTTAAGAATTATTGGACCGAGTCATAAATAAGTTCCGTTTTCATATATTTATTTTATTTTTCAATAAAAGATTTATTCTAGTACCTTATTTTATTATACAGGGTTATACAAAAATGTTATCACTCCAATGAAAACTACTATGTCCTAGAATCTGTTCTGTAAATAATTATTTGTATTATTCTAGCAAGACGCATGTAGACGTAAATTGCTGTATTCTTTTTATTTTAGTGCTCATATGTGTAACTCGCTGAGCATAAAGGCCTATTCAAACTTCTAAATTAAGCTCTAATCGGTTTTAATTTTTTTATGTACAGGCTATTCCCAACGATTAGGCGGAACTAAATAGGAATTTTGTTCTTCTAGGTAGTAACGAGAAGGGACCTTGCTTAGGTTATTTCATGTTTGACGTTTGGTATGAGAAAATTTATACTTCCAATAGTGAAACTATGGAACGAATGACATGTCAAAAATAAAATATGTTGTACAAATATTTTAATAACAAAAAAATAAATAAATGGGAAATTTGTATTAAGGATGACACAAAAAATCAAAATATAAAGAAAATGAGATTTAAAAATGATATTAACCTTAACCAAAAAATGTTTATTGTAAGTATAATTTATAAAGCTTAAACAAAACGGCCAAAAAGAACTATTCAAACGATGAAAGTAACTAGATTGCAAAATCTAGTTCCGCCTAATCGTTCAATAGCCTACAGTCTGTTCCAAACAAAAAAATACGCTTTGTAAATCATACTTATAATAAACATTTTTTGGTTAAGGTTAATATTTTAAAATGTCGTTTTCTTTATATTTTGATATTTTGTGCATTCTTAATACAAATTTCCCATTTATTTATTTTTTTGTCTTTAAAATATCTAAAAAAAAATAACTTAATTTTGACATGTCATTCGTTTCCATGGTTTCATTGTTGGAATTTTAAATTTTGACATCCCAACGTGAAAAATGAAATAACCCAAGCAAGGTCCCTTCTCGTGACAACCTAAAAGAACTAAATTCCCATTTAGTTCCGCTTAACCGTTTGGAACAGACTGTATATACAGTTTGTTACGAGAAGGGACCTTGCTTGGGTTATTTTATTTTTCACGTTGGAATGTCAAAATTTAAAATTCCAACAATGAAACCATAGAAACGAATGACATGTCAAAATTAAATTATTTTTTTTTACAAATTTTAATGACAAAAAAATAAATAAATGGGAAATTTGTATTAAGAATGACACAAAAAATCAAAATATAAAGAAAATGACATTTTAAAACGATAATCAAATCAAATCAAATCATTTTTATTAAAGCTGATTGTACATTTAATATACAGTAACTTAGGTCAAACAATAATATGTTTAAAAATTTTACATTAAGTATAAGCATTTATCGTATCTACAAATTCAGAGACGCTATAAAACGCTCCTTTAAGCAGTATGTTTTTTAGGTCTCTTTTGAATTTGACATCGCTGCTATTTCTGAGCACAGCTGGCAGAGCATTATAGAGACCGATACCTGCAATTAAGGGTAGATTTCTAGATGCACTATATCTATGCCTAGGAATGGTAAAAAGTTCTTAACGATATTAAAAAGATATTAACCTTAACCAAAAAAATGTTTATTGTAAGTATGATTTACAAAGCTTAAACAAAACGGCCGAAAGGCACGATTTAAACGATGAAAGTAACTAGATTACAAAATCTAGTTCCGCTTAACCGTTTGGAACAGACTGTATCACATATATTTTAATTAAAACTACTAATTTGGACCAATCACAAGCCTGGAAGAAGACGTTAATTTTGACAGCTATGTTTCGAATATTTTGTAATTATGGAAAGATATAATGCGATAATACAGTCTGTTTCTAACCGTTAGGCGGAACTAAATGGGAATTTCGTTCTTTTAGGTTGTCACGAAAAGGGACCTTGCTTGGGTTATTTAGTTTTTCACGTTGGAATGTCAACATTTAAAATTCCAACAATGAAACCATGGAAACGAATGGCATATGTCAAACTTAAATTAATTTTCTTACATATTTTAATGACAAAAAAATAAATAAATGGGATATTTGTATTAAGAATGACACAAAAAATCAAAATATAAAGAAAATTACATTTTAAAATGATATTAACCTTAACCAAAAAATATTTGTTGCAAGTATGAATTACAAAGCTTAAACAAAACGGCCGAAAAGCATGATTTAAACGATGAAAGTAACTAGATTGCAAAATCTAGTTCCGCCTAACCGTTTGGAACAGACTTTATATTACGTGCGGAATTGTTGCCTTTTCAACTTTAGCTAAAATTTTAAAAACTACAAATAGACTTGGACATTGACTGAATATTTTGTAGAGTAAATTAATTTTTTAAGACCATGGTTTGAACAGTCTCATGTAGAAAGTAATGTCATATATCTTAAATTCTGCTCAATTTCCACTAATTTAACTGGTTATTCGGACATATCTGAACGCTGTTGTGTTTTAGAAATTTTAAAAATATATAAAAAAGAGATCAGATCTTAATTTGGATGTCTAAATGGGCTTTAATCGAACTGATTTGAAATAAATAAACGCTCACTTATAAATGCTTACAAATAAAATAGCGTATTATGACAAACTGACCGGGATTTAATACTGTTATTTTACATTTGATGGTTACGTACATAAGCATAAGCATTAAACAAGTTCAGTTGCTCAGTGAACTTATTCCCCCGAATATTTTTCTCGTTAGTTCATCGAAACTGAGCAAGTTAAATAGAATACTCACAAATTGTCGAGTAGAATTGAGCGCTCAGATAATAATCAGCAAATGAAACGTTCGAGATCCATGATTGCTAAGCGCGTAAGTAGTTCTAACATGTACAGGGCAATAAAGTAACAAGTGTCCTTTTGAAGGAAAAACTGAATTCATAGAATTAGTTAAACGTCATAGTAAATTTGAAACAATTTAAAATATTACTCGATTGATTATTCTCTCTTTAATTAGCATCGCAAAAATAAACATTTTCAACAGATTTCTTCTGGGACATCCTGGACTACCTATTCCGTAAATAATCATGAATTATTACTGAAGAACAGTGGTGGATTGGCCTTCCAGGATACCGTGCAATTTCCCGGTGGGCCGGTCCCAATTTGACCGATTCTTGGAACAATGGGCCCGGTCCTTAATCCAATAAGGCCGGCTCTTGAGTCTATTTGGCCGATTTATTCTAATTTGCCAGGGGCGAAAAATTTTGCCGGTCCTCTACTGCCGTATTACCACGCATGTAAACGTAAATGAAACGTATGACGTTCATGGTTACTGAACTAGTAGCGTAGCTAAGCTTCATTCGTTACAAAAATTCACTAACGCATTTAGTAATGTAAATATAGTCTGTTTCTTTGGTTTAAACGGAATTAGAATTTGAATTCTAGTAACTTGTTGATTAAGTGAGGCTTTTGATCATTTTGTTTAGCAGAAGCCCACATGAAACATTAAAAGGAGAGTTCATGATAGCTTTGGAAAATGAAAATGGCAGTTAGTCCCGCTTAAACGTTTGGAATAGCCTATACATATGTAAGTTCTTCCTATACAGTTGCTATAAAAAAATGTCAAAACTCGCCAAAACATGTTTATTTAGTTATTGATATTACATTTAAATATACTTTTAATATCATAAAAATAACGGTAGTAAAAAGAAGAAAGTTTGTTACACTATACATAAGTTCTTTTTTGATCTCGGAGGTTTTACGGGCGTCTGTTTGGCCCATAAACTACATCCTTGACCAAAACAATGCATTTACGCATCTAGTAATGTAATTTACTATTATCATTCATTTAATAAATCGATATATTCCTTAAACCTGAGATCCTCCGTTTTCAGTGCATCAGTCAATAACTCATTGACACATTTCTTATAGTATAGCGTGAATAATTTGTGATATGCGTTCTTTACGTTCTTCAAGATCAGGAGATCTTGGCAGCTATAGTTAAGGCCCATTTTTATCAATCCAATCCTATCAAATGTAGCGTCCGAGTCCTTTGAACGCGTATGAAATACTGCAGTGGTTCACCGTTTTGTTCAAAATAAGCACTAGTTAAAATGTTTAGTGACAGATTGTCTTTTACGTAATTCCTCAACATATAAGTATAATTTTTTTATTTATTTTATTTCATTTATTCAACAGCCCAAAGGCCAAAAAAAGTGTTATACATAAAAAAGAAGATAAAACAAAAATACATTTGTACAAAGATATCACATGAAACAAACAATTTAACAAGAATAAAATAAATACGTATAATACAAAACAATTCGAGTTCAGGTCTGAACAATTATGAACTCACACGTGCTAGGAAACATATGTTACAAGTTATAGTAATAGATTTATGAATGAATAAGTTGTGCAGACCAGCAAATGTGATATGTATTATCACAGCGTAGACACTGCCGAATAAACTTGTTGCGAGACATCAGTAATCTATTACGCAAACTATACACATATTTCCTAAGTACAGTCATACAGGTGTTAACATCATTCATGACAAACATGTCACTTGCACTGCAATATTTAGGTAATCCATAGATAACTCTAAATGCATTGTTGTAGCAAATAACAAATTTCCGTAAACTACTTTTGGTTGTATTAACCCAAAGCGCAGAGGTATAAAAACTGCCGCAAAACGTGTTGAAAAGGTATTTGCGTACATCAGAATTGCATCTAGAGAATCTATGGTTCAACATATTAGCCTTAACACATATGGAGCGACACTGTCTGTCAATATCAGCCGTATCACTCAGATCATCTGAAATGATATGGCCAAGATAACACACAGAATGGACTCTTTTAACACTTAGACCATTTAAGGAAACACTTGGTACCGTGTATCTCTTCTTATTTGGTTGGAACGCAATAAATTCAGTTTTCTTAATGTTGTAAACAAGACCATGTTCCAACGCATAAGATTCACACAATGCCAAGAGTTTCCTCAGTCCAGATATAGATGGTGCGAAGACAACCATGTCATCTGCATAGCTGATATGGTTAACAATAGCTGAGCCAACCACACAGCCAATCCTTTTCTCGTTCAGCCGTTGGCTAAGGTCATCCATGTAGACATTGAAGAAATAAGGGGATAGCAGCCCACCCTGTCGTACTCCTGTATCTTGGGTAAACATACTGGATTTTGCTGTACCCCATCGTACTCTCTTCTGCTCTTTCGTGAGCCATTCATGCAGTATAGAATTAAGACGAGGGCAAATCTTCCTTTTATAAAGCATGTTCAGAAGTTTGCCCCTATCTACCCTTTCGAAAGCGCGGCTAAGGTCAAGTAAGCAAGCATATACGGGTGTTTCTCGATTTAAGTACTGCATGATGGTTGATTTTAAAGTGTATATCGCCATATCCGTGCCATGATATTTCTTGAAACCAAACTGGTTATCGGCACAATGTAGTTTCTGCATACATTTGTTCAAGATGATTTTTTCAAATATCTTAGACAGAACCGTGGCTATAGCGATAGGACGATAATTGTCACTGGAAGTCAGTGATCCTCTCTTATTCTTCGGTACCGGAACAACATCCGTCTCAATAAGTTTACTAGGCAGATGATTATGCAACATCATAGATGAAAAACAAACTGCAAGAAGAACATGTAATTCACGGGGGGCATTAATAATATGTTCCCCTTTCAGACCATCGGCGCCCGCAGATTTGCCACATTTCAGATCTTTTACGGCCTCATGCACGCAGTTACATGTGATAAGGCAATCTTCTTGAGAGACAGCTGCAGAATTGTCAACATAAGGTGTGCTGACTCCTCCAACAGAGCTCCCTACAAGTGTCCTTCTCCAATGCTCAGCGACCTCTAAATCATCGGTAAACCCATCGATATGGCTTGGTTTAGCAGTTGGTATTTTGGTACCAGTGTGTTTCCAGAAAGAAGAGAAATCACGTGACTGGTACATGTTTACTAGCTGATCCGCCTTGTGTTGTTCCTGGTGCTTAAGATGAGTTTTCATGCACATTTTAAAGCGAGCTCGAGTTACTATACGTTGTTGATTAATGACTCCATCTCTGGGTCTACCAGCATCAATCCAGCTACGTAGTGCCATTTTGGCCTCCCGTTTCGCAGATATTAGTTCCCCATTCTCTCTCCAACCACTCAGTTTCCGACCGCCAGTATGCCGTTTCTTGACTTTTCCACTAGCAGTAATAGCAGCACTAGTTATGGTCTTAACTATTTTACCATAGAAATTGTCAATTTGTTGCACATGACGTTCGTTCACACAGGCCGTTTCATCACACATAATCAACTCACGCGGAATTATAACTTTTCTTAACTCATTCACTAGTACTCTGCTATAACACTCTTTCACTTTATCACACCACGGTACAGTGTCGCAGGGTAGAAGAGCCTGATGAGGTTTGGTTGACAACGATATTGGCGTCTTGATCTCCAGGTAGAGCGGAAGATGATCAGAAATGGTAGACAGATAATCTATCCTCATGTCCACGACGTTCTTCACAAAAGATTTCGGCACTATGCAGTGGTCCAGCCAGGATGTAGTGCTGAAGGCATCACTAATGTATGTATAGCTGTCCTCAGGTAACATATCTAGATCAACCACTGCATAGTCGAACTCTTGACAAAATTTTAAAAGTTCGTTCGCAAAAACTGTCGAAGTATCAGAATTCAAATCGCCTGCGATCATCACGTTAGATATATCATTATCATTAGCCAACGCTTCTATCTTCCCTAGAATCTGAATAAATTCAGGAATATTCTCTAGAGAATTAGTAGGCATGTAAACATTAATGATTAAAATGGATAAGGTACCATATGCGCACTTTTGTATTAAGAAACAGTAAATAATACTTGGACATTTGGGCCGTAACATTTTTTTTTTTTTTCTCAACCTACATATTTACCGTTATTTGCAATGACTTGCCATTTATCAGGGAGCTCTTCGTTTCATTTTGTGTAGAATTCTATCGGAGTTGACGTGAAAATTTTCCCAATTCTGGCATTTATTAGAAAAGTTTGTTCCCATTAAGTTGTTATCTTACAAGATAACATTCGGAAAACATAACGTAAGGTGAGTATGGCGGATGAGATAAAATCAAGCCAAGTTCAATTGTTTTCCATTGCTCTGCTGCTATACGATGGCTTGTGTTTCCATGGAGAACAACATTTTCCCTATTAACGAGTGCGGAGCGCTTTTCATCCACTAATGCATTACAAATTTCATTTTCAAAGTTAGATGAGCCTGATCACGATTCCTTTAATAACATATCTCCAGAATGAAATTTCCCAAACCAATTTGGAACGGATCAATTATGGTCTCCTCATCATATACACTACAAATTTTTCTGCAGTCTCGGCAGCATTTTTGCCTGCTTGGACTCCCAAAACAGCAGTGTATATTTTAAATTTTACGCTTTCAATCCCTCCCTTTCACTGTAAATCTCTTATTTTAATGTGGTTTATAAACTATCACTTACGATAAAACTAATGGTTACTTGCTTGTTAGAAATAAGTAAATACTTTTACTATTTCTAACAAGCAAGTAACCATTAGTTTACAAAATTAATTTACAAAAACGATTATTTGAATCACTAATGACTCGTTATAATTTATTCCCAAGAAGAGAAATTTTTATTGACTATTTATGACTCAATCCAATAAATTTGTCATTATTTATTTTATATTGTAGCTTATTGTTTTTAAATATATTGTGTTTGTCACTAATAATTGTATTTGAAAGTAAATAAAGAATTACCATGAAAATGTAATTTGTTTTGGTTCAAAGAAATTAGGTCAAATAAAAATCCCCATTTCCCAAAAACGATAAAGTTTAAACTATTTATACGAAAGGTAGAGGTTATTGCAACGTATTATACGTGATTATTTAATGAAAAACCTATTAGTTTTTATACAGTTCTAATGAAATGTTAACCAGATTGAAGAAGATGCGCGTGCGTCGAATAGGGCCGACGGGCGTCGGTTTAGTGTTGAACGCAGGACGACTGCGTCGCTATCGTTACAGCCATATGTTGTCTGTTCATCTTTCTTGATCGTTGAATTCCAGTTTCGATGACGGTGATATGTAGGTATTGACAAATGTCGTACGTTTATTGGGCTTAGGCCGCGAACTGGGTGCGGGTGAAGTGTTGTTAAACGAAAAGTATATGCGACAGTTGACAGTGACGGTGAATATTGTACGGTTCTGTAGCGATCGTGTGCCATACACACGGAGTTCAACAAGTAGACGTCAGGCGTCGGAGACACAAGTGAGAACGTCGGCGCGTGCCACGCGTGTCAACGGTTACTAAATATAGAGAGTGCGGACATGAGCCCGGCAGCTGTCTGCAACAATCGAACCTGATAATTGGAACAGAATAGTGAGGCGAGAAGAAAAACATGTACGCTACCTTTGCTAGATGACGACCGTACGGCTACGTTTCTCGTTGTCGATTCATTTGTGTCGTATCGGCTGTCTGTGTTTAATAATGACGACGTCTGGATTAAGACAGATGCGTTGTTGTTCGACCTTCACTTATCTCCAGACGGCCAGCTTCGATAATTGTCAAATGGAAAAGGCTGCTACATGCTGAGATCTGCTATGAAGTAAAAGGTATGTCTCTTGTTTTGTTTCGCGGGCGTAGCACTTGGATTACCGATTAGAGATTATAACGGAAATTTAAAGCCGTGTGTATGAATTGTTTATTTTAATTAAACTTGAAATAAGACCTCTTGTATTAATTTTATTCATTACTACACAGTTTAGACACAATTTGTCAGATGTAGAGCGATGACAAGAAACATGACGTTTGTATTTAAACTGGAAATTAATAAAAACGACATTAATTCGGGTGATCGACGATGCCAGTAATGGGCCCGTCGCTGCGAGATAATTAAAATCTGTTTTACACCAATCTCCGTTTTCAATCAGAGCATCAAAAGGTCAACGCTTCTCAATTACCGATTTCATTCGACAACGCGTGTATACCTAGCTCACAAAAAGCACCAAATTAAGATCTATTACACTTTTCATTTTATTTTAATTAAATTTTTTTGTCATCAAAATCGTGAAATTATGACCAGGGTCCGGACATGATTAAGATACTATTCGAGTGAAACAATACATATATTCACAAAAGTAAAGTTACAATTGCGAAATTTTGGTAAAAGTTATTACAACTAAAAAATTAAATAGAAAAGGCAGTGAAACAACAGTGGAAGAATTGAAAATGGTTATATTTAAGGCTGATTATATTTAAGGCCTTTACTGATTTATAGCAGTAGAATATATGTAGAAATTCAGAAAATAGTGAACAGAAACCTATTCACAGGTAGTACAATTGAAAATTTTATGAAAATACCGATTTTAAGCGCTATTAAGCTTATTTGTTAACAATCTAAAGAGTAAAGAACATTGTAAATTACGAGTGGCGAAACAAATGTTCAAACTCAAAAGTATAAGTGCACTCTTTTAACATTTATAATATAGTTCTTTTTATATCAATCTATAACATGTTAAATTAAGATTTTTTTATTGAAATTAATAACTGAATTAAAAGAAGTTTAAGAAAAGTTAAATATATTTGAAAAAGTAAAACAGGATTATGAAAAATTTTACACTGTTATGAGTTCGGGTTCTTCATAAAAAACGCTGAATTTTGTGGTAGGCAAATTTATTACACTTAATTAAGATTACACTATTTATGTCACAGAATACGGAATTCAAACTATACCTTGCCCTGAGACTCAAACTATCAGACCTCTTGCCTGAACAAGAGCTGAAATTCCAAAGAATGACTAAACATTTATGGTTACCAAGAAAACTTGTGTATTCTTTTCTACACTCTTTGAAAGATTTTTCTACCTTTTCTATCGATAAAAATTACAACTGTATGAATTAGAACTAATTTCTTTAGTAATCTCTAAACCAGTGTTTCTCAACTGAAAACGTACCGTGGTCAAATATTTAATTTTGCACCACGGAACCCTAAAAATTAATGTACTACTAAACGAACTGTATATGTAAACTCTACATATATCTTAGTAATAAAAAATTATTGAAAAATGAACAAAATATACAGAAAATGAATAAAATATCATAAAAAAATCAGCTGTGGCCACCACAGAACCGACCGCCATCACAAAGTACTTGTATATAATACATTCTAGCAGCAGAGTAGAAATAACTTGGTCTAATATTTTCTAACAGAGATATTATTTATCATAACCATGGAAACGTTACATATAAGTATGAAAAAATAGATACTTGGAAAAAATTTCGAAAATAAAAAAAAAAAATCAAAAAATGTCTCAAAAAAAAGTTGTTAGTTATTGCTTTTATAGCAACTTTTGTTAAATACATTTTTTTGAAATATTTTTCTGTTGTTAAATATTCGCAAAAATCTTAAAATCGACACGAGTAAAGTCCCATTTCTAGTCACTGATTTTTACCAAAAGTTGACCAACTCATGCCATTGATGTCAAAAGCTTAAATATGAAGTTTTATAAAAATCCTTTCAGCCGAATTTGTTCTGCACGTGTACACAGGCAGACGGACGGACGGACAGACAGACAGACAGACAGACAGATAGACAGACGGACATACGGACAGACAGACATCATACTAAAAATAGTCAAAATGTTATGTAGGGACCTCAATTCGTGGAGATCCATCGAAATCTCGAAATGTCAAAATCGGTATGATCACAATACTTCCCTTATATATGTATGTTGGCGGTCGGTAAAAATTAACAAAAAATCTCAAAAATAATAATTTATAAGCCTTTCGCGGACCACTAAAATTTTGCTAAGGACCACCAGTGGTTCGCGGACCACCTGTTGAGAAATACTGCCCTAAACCATACTTGTCTCGTCAGGGAAACCAAATCATATTCGTCACAATATATCCAACCCCGTCGAACGAAGATGAGTGCTTTGCAAGTCTATACAGTTCATCTTGTATGTGCCTTTTCATGGCTGTGAAGTTCAACACGTGACACTAAAGTTTTTCTGCACACACAACATACTTTTAAGTTTCTCTTTCCGTCTAGCACGAGCAATCTTAGCTAGTGTTATTCTCTGCTGTTTAAACTGGTTCAGTGCACAAGACACTGAGTTTTTCCACATGATGCGATCAGTAAATATCTTCTCCTAAGATGGATGTAGGGGTTGATAAGTTTTGATTGAGCTTTTGACTATACAGCCTTGCCAGAAAGTATTAGACCCCCTAAGGAAAATTTAGATTTCATTTATTATCAGGTCTATATTACAGGCAATTTTAATTATCTAGTTGTTAGTTATAGTATAAGGTTCAAAGTATAAAAACAGAACATTGTTATTAAATATTTATAAAAATATACATCAATATTTCGTAAATCCCCCTTTTGCTTGAATAACACTTTTGATTCGTCTGGACATACTCGCCACTAATTTCTAGTATATTTCTGTAGATAATTGATTCCACTCAGCTATAATCCTTTCCTTTAATGTCTCTTTCGAGGAACACTTATTTTGGGAAACCTTTCTTTTTAAAACGGTCCATAAGTGCTCAATCGGGGATAAATCAGAGGATTGAGCGGGCCAATCCATAACTTTAATCTCACTATCACTAAACCACTGTAAAACACGTCGGGATTTATGGCAGGGCGCGTTATCTTGTTGGAAATAGTAATTAGGTGTCATTTCGCCGAATAGTTTTAAATATGAAGGCTCCAGAGTCTCTTCCAGCATTTCGATGTAGCGTTCGCTGTTCATTCTTCCTTCACATATGGAGATTTCTCCGACCCAGTTGCAGCCATACTGTCCCAAACCATTATGCTGCCCCCTCCGAACTTCACCGTAGGTATTATACATTCCGACTTATAAGCCTCCCCAGGCCGGCGACGAACAAACTGTGCACCAGGTTGATCAAAAAGCTGCAATAGAAAAAAAAATTAAAATGAATTTAATATTCTGTGATTTTTCAAAATTAGAAACTTTGAGCAAGTAATTTACAAGTGTTTCAATACTCACCTCTATGTTTGATTCGTCTGTCCACATTACTTTGGCCCAATCTTCACTTTTCCAATCCTGGTATTTTCTGGCCCACAATAGCCGTCGCTTTTTATGGGCTGGGGTCAGATATGGTTTGTGTCTTGCCTTGCATCCTCTTAGTCCTACATCAGAGAGACGTTGTCTCACGGTACTAGGAGAAATTTTTAAGTTATAATGTTCATTCAGTTGACTGGACAGATCTTTCGATGATAACCGGCGATTACGGAAGGACATGCGTTGCAAAATTCTATCCTGTTTGACTGTTGTAATTTTTTTTCTCCCGTTTCTGGGCTTAATTTTGTAGCATCCAGTCTCCTCCAATCGTCGAATGGTAGTTCGCACAGCACAACGAGAAAATTGTAATTGTCTGGCAATTTCATAAATTGAAAGTCCTTGCTTCTTCAAAATCACAATTTGGCTTCTCTCCACTTCACTCAATTCACGTGTTTTTGGCATTATTAATTAGCACACTAAATAATAATGATGAAAAAAAATGTTTAACATCAAAAGCACAGCTCAAAACGTTCATACAAAGCTCAAAGGCAAATGTTGTCATATAGAAGCATTACCGAGTTTTTATACTTTGTACCCCCACTAATGATCCTGTACTTCCAGGATCGTCGGATATCTTCCTAAATGTTGTTATTGTGGTTGTTTTGATTCTAGGAAGTAATTAATACCAATACTTTTTTTAGAAATTTATATATGGAAAATTTCGTGGGGGGTCTAATACTTTCTGGCATAGCTGTATCTTTATATCTCCTGTACGGGACACCAGGATTTCTACTTTTCGCTTCCGTGTGATAGTTCTGAATACAGTACCTGCTTAGGCATACGGTTATCTGGCATTCTAATTACATGTCCTGTCTATTCGTCATAATACTTTACTTGTAATCTAATCATTTTTTTCTAGGGTATATTTTTTTTAGCGCTCATCACTTTATACGAGTAGTTCTCACCTAGGGGTGCGGGCGAGAGTATTGTTTACATTGGCGGCGCTGTGCTCCAAGGCAATATGGCTGTTGTCTCTAGAACTCAACTGTCAATATGCTAATAGAGAACAGGTTAATTTAAGCACAGTACATTTTTATTTTATGAAAATGCGAGAAAATATTTGTGAAATTTTTTTAATTTTTAAGTGCTACACATGTATCGAGGTGTATAACAGAAGGTGGGCATCAAATTACAGTATTTAAAGTATAATTTTCAGTAGATTTATTGAAGTGTAATTTGTAGTTGAACAGGTGTTAAATGCCGGGCACGTAATTTTATGTGATACATCTGAGTGTCGGTCATCTGAATTTACAATATATGGATTCTGTTGGCAAACCAGTGCATTATGTTCATTGCCTCATGAAATAAAATTAGTTTTAGTTGGACAGGAGAAGCTAAAAGTTAAATATGCAACTTGTATGTGCAAGCATATTAGTGCAGATTTGTTTTTCTGCGACAAATGTAATGAACAAACTCGCATATTATCAGTTACTTTTTAACTCAAAATATATTCCCATTCCTTCCTCCTGTCCATAACCAAATCTTTTCCCAATCTGGACTTAATATTAACTTTCCCTCCATTTTTCTTACGAAAAGAAAAAAACTAAGATGCCTATCTTTGTCCTGTCTTGAATGACAGCCAATAACACTACAATTTGTTCTACTTTTATAGTTTTTCACAACTTCTATCGACATTCTAACAAAAATTCAACACATATGTAATAAATTCAAACAGTACTAGAGCGCCTAGTACAATATTTGACCACCAGACTGCGTATTCGAGCGTGTCAGTTCTCAATAGGTACGATGAAAAATGTACTTAATATACTGGGCACATGAGAATATATTTTGAGATTTTAAGGGGTTTCAACAGATAAAAAGATTAAGAGCCATTGCTTTAGACTATGACTAGTATTTTCGGATTTTTGAGAATCATACGAACTGATAGTAATACCTACAATGAAACGGCGTTTATCCGGGTGTCAGTTATCCGTGAGATAGGACTAACCGAGACCTTGTAAATGTGATCTGATTTCTCAGTACTGTAACTTCATATTTTGGGCCCACCCGTAGAACTTTCTTTGGGCCTCCTAGTAAGTTTGCCAAGTTTGTCTAGGGTGAACATGGAACAAAAAATAAATATGTCATTCAGAGGTTCGATGGACCTCTAAATGGCGTGCTCTCTGTGGTTTCGGGCCCATAGTTACGCCATTGTGATTTCAAAGAATTACATATATAGTCTGTTTCTTTGATTTAAGCGGAACTAAATGGGAGTTTCGTTCTATTATTAAATTAACTGTCATTATAAAATGTCATTTTCATTTTATTTAGATTTTTTGTATAATTCTTGATACAAATTTACTATTTATTTATTTTCTTTTGTTCAGAATATGTAAAAATATATTATTTTATAGTTAATGTTATTCGTTTCATGTTTATGCCAACATGAAACATGAAATAACCCAAGCAAGGTCTCAGCCTTGCTCTTGCCTTGTCAACCTAAAAGAATGAAACTCCCATTTAGTTCCACTTAAAGCAAAGAAACAGACTATATTTTAATTCGTGAATTTAATAAGTGAATAAATAAAAAGAAAGAAAGAAAAGATAATATTACCAAGGACTTAATTAAAATTAAAGACTTATTTAAACCTATTAAAATGACTGATTTGTTTGCTCTTTACTTCTATCTGTTTTCTTTATTTTACTCATCACTTCGTTCCGATTTTCATTTTTTGTTAATTAATTATGTGATAAAAAATTAAAGTGTATGGGAGGGGTTTTTCAGACGTTGGCTATGGCGATCATACTTGACACTGATTCTTCCTTGCTCGAACTAATTTATCCAGCGGAAAATGGTTGCATACGAAGGAGCATCCTCACCCAATGTATTAACCATATCGCCATGGATTTCTTTTGGCGTCAATTCTTCTTTTAAAAGATACATAATGACTGCTTAGTGACTAATGGCTGCGCGATTTTCAAAATTTTCCTTTTCTTAAAGTATTTTTTTATTAATATTAATACATATTTACATTCGTCAAATAATACAAATACATACTGCATCGAAGGAATCATACAAGTATACACTTAACATTAGATTAACTTAACTATTTGAACCAATAGATGTCAAATCACAATTCAAATATTCTTCGAAATTATAAAATGCTTTTTCCTTTAATGTTTTCTTTATTACAAAATTAAATTTATTTATTGGCAAAGATTTGACAGATTGGGGCGGAACATTATAGAAACGTGTCGCGTAATAATTAAGTGAGTATCGTGAAGACACGAGTCTTACATATCCAGGTCAAATCTTTACCTCTTGTATTGTGCTTGTGTACATCCATTTGAAGTGTATGGTCAGCTATATAAGAATAAAAGTGGGTTAAACAATATAAAATATGAAGCAGGGGCGTATTTCCCACTAGGCGCATGCTGGGGGCCTAGCAGGGCCCTTCAGGGAAGCCTACCAGGGCCCTCCCAGAGAAGCTGCGCCTTGGGCCTCCGAGTGGGTAAATGCGCCCCTGATATAAAGTGTGGGTAATGTCAATGTGTTTAAATTTATAAAAATGTTTTTACAGTCTTGCATGTATTCTATGTTAACAATAATTTTAACAACATGCCTTTGCAGCCTAAAAATTCTTACCGCATGTGGAAAATGACCCCATGTGAGTAATGCATATATTATTCTTGATTTAAATAGGAGTTAGTATGGTATCATCAGGGCCGGATCTGAGGAGTGTGGGGCCCGTCAAACTTAGTTGGTATAACTATTAATTATAACAATTAATAATAAATATAATTGTTAATTATTAATTAATTAATTAATTTTGTTAATTATTTATTATTTAAGCTATAACAACTAACAAAATTAGTTAGAATAAATAAATGAATTAGAATTTATATATAATTTAGAGGCGTGGACTCTAAACATATCAGAACAAAACAGGGTTAAAATATGGGAAAGAAAAGTGTTACGTAAGATTTTTGGAGGAAAAATGGTGGACGGGATATGGCTACGAAGGACAAACCAGGAAGTAGAAGAAATGTATGGAGAAGCTTATATCGTAGCAGTCATAAAATCTCAACATCTCCGCTGGCTGGGACATGTGGAGAGAATGCCAGAAACTAGATTACCAAAGTCCGTGATGCAGAGAACAATTGGTGGCAAGAAAAGGAGAGAAAGACCGAGGACGAGATGGTGGAAGGAGGTGGAGAAAGATCTAGAACAGCTGAAGATCACTAAATGGAAAGAAAGAACTTTAAATAAGAAGACAATCAATCAAGCCATGGGCCTACTAGGCTCGCAGTGCTAATTTATTATTATTAATGAATCAAATATATTGCTATTTTGTTTTTGATATCAACGTTTACAGTTTCACTACAAAATTGTAAGTAAACTTTTTTAAACCCCTGCACATTTTAAAAAATATTGCATTTTTACCATCTATACATCTAATTGGGTGCGTTTTGTTGGTGGCTGGTTAGAAGCACTAGAATTGATGCGCAAGAAAACGACATTTTTGATCGTGAAGTAAACATGGAATGACATTTGCATGGAGGTTAAGTCATATGGTTGTAGAACAAATAACGAACATATTTCACCTAAAAGAATAATCTAAATAATAAATGCAGAATAACAAAACTTTATATTTGAAGCAAATATTCTAGAACATAATGTTCAAGAACGAGTAATTGAATTGAACATACATTTTAAATTTAAATTTAACAATACTATATTAAAATCATATAGGTATATATCAATTTTAGGACACAAAATGAGAAAATACCTAAAAGAAAAAATTATTTTGAAGCAATAATACCAAAATTTAATTCTAATACATTTAAAAACCAAATGAAAACAACTGCATTCAAATATGTACTACTTTTCATCCCCACCACACTTATTCATTCCAGTTGTTCGACCTCGAGTCATCGAATGAGTAGAATGAATAGAATGAGAATGCAGTCGCAACAAGACGCGTATTCTGATTAAACCGAAACCAGAATTGGCACAACAAAACGCACCCATTGTCCTATCATAAAAAAGAAAGTGATTTGGCGGGTAATATAATTAATATAAGTAGGTACTTGAGGATTCTATTCATATGGTCACGTCCGATGTGAACCTGTTCATCCCATCCAGTAACAGGGTAGCACAGATGAAAGCAATAAATTATAGTACCCTATTTAGTCCCAAGCTGTCAATTAAGTAAGTCAATTGTAAGTTAAAACCTTTTTTTACACTTTTTTCAGATTTTAACCGGAAATTGTAAAATATTTTTGATAATTTTGAAAAAATCGATAGTTTCGAGATTGGGTCCTTTCTGCGGGCCCCCCTAAAGCGCGGGGCCAGATTGGCGCAATCGGTCCAATCGGTTATTTTCCGGCCCTGGGTATCATTAGAACCTCTCGAGTAACGTAAGTTTTTAAATTTCTTATGGAGTAGATGGTCTTGCACAAGTTACTAGCAGTTTCTTCTACATGTTTTTCCCAGTTCAGATTTGGTCTTATGGTTACTCCAAGAAATTTAACGGCATTGTCGCTAGAATTTGGTAGTTTAATTGAAAAATAGTTGTTTAGTTTTAGTATTATTAAGGCCTAATTTTATAGTCCGATTGATATTATCAAAAAATTCATTAATCTTTAAGGACTGTGCTAGCAAAGTTGGTAAAGTAAATAGTTAATGTAGATTAAAAACAGCAGAGGCCCAAAAACAGACCCCTGAGGTACACCGTATTTGATTGTGAGTTACTTTACGTAACTTCATTAGATAATACATAATCAAACCAATTCTGTAACTCAGTTACTATGAACATAGTAACTATATTCGTCACTATTCAGTGACGAATGTACCATTGTACTTTTTATAATATTTTATCTCGTAGTAACGTTACTACACAGTAATTTTTTACAGAATTGATATGTCTACTGTTGGTTCAATATGATTCTAGGAAGTTAGAGCTGTTCGTACTGAGGTTATAGAAATGTATTTTTTTATTTAAAATATTATGAGGCAAGCAGTCAAATGTCTTCGATAAATCAAAAATTGCCGCTCTTTTGATGAACAACTCGTGTGTAGCGCATACCTAGAAAACATGTACGCTACCGCACTTGCTCCTGAAAAAATGTGCATTGAATGCACCAAGATTATCGTGATTTCATATTTAATTTTGACCCATTTCTCGTTCGAAGAATTCGGTTTAGCTACTTTTTCATGATGTTTGGTATTCGATTTGGTCTCCACATCTAATTTGCCCATCGCAACTAAAGATATTATTTATTTTTATATTTGCTTTCATCAGAAAATGTTTGATAGGAACTAATAAACAATTTTAATCTTTTTTCTGTTCTTTTTTGAAACTCTGCTGTAGGGCCCTTTAACTCATTTAAGGATAGCTTTATTAATTCTTTTTGCAGTCCATGGAACTTGAAGCATTCTCCACCATTACATTACATTTTAAAGGAGTCCACTTTAAATACCTATCACTTTTAAATAAACCAAATACTTCTGTATAAATGAATGTTTTGATTCCACACAATTTATTGACATTCACGTACATCTGCTAATAAATAATGTTTCCACAGCTTTATCATTTTATTGATAAAGCGTTAAGAATGTATTTATATTCCGAAAATATCTGAAGTAATATTTCATATTATGATGAATATTGTAATATTTACTTTCAATATGAAACATTTTTGATGATTTAATTCTATTTTTGATCATGTTTAAAAAATGTTATTTTATTAAGTAAGGGTAGTAAAATTAATTGACTAAGAGCCATACAAAAGCTAATTTAATATCACGTTTTTACAGTCACCTATTTTGTCAACATATGTGTCACACCGATCCACAGGCTTTCGAATACATTCCGCAAAAAAAATCTTTTATTTAGCACAAAGCCACTGACGCAATGCATACGGGCACATTCGAACAAGATGCAAAAAATTTGGTCCCTAAATACATAGTACCGACATCCTGGAGCAAACCCGCTATAAACGAATAAAAAATAAAATTTACTAACCACAAATATAATCACACTTTCCTTCTGCTTAAACCCTCTGTAATTCTAAATAAACTGTATTTTTTTCTGTCGCTAATAGTACACTGTTTAAAACAAAATCCAGGGCCGTGCGAAGGGTTTGATCTAGTACATGTGGAACAGTTACGGGATATCATTAGAAAGGAAGAAACAGCTAATAAAAATAATGAAAGAAATTTGCAAATAGACATGCAACAGAGTAAAAGCACAAAATACAGTGAGTACAAAGTTTTCGACCGAAAATTGATGAAGACAAAGATGCCTTCTGTCCCATACTGTATCAGTCTATTTATCGGACCTAAAAGATACACTAACGAGATGGCAAGTAGGAGGAGTAACAATAGGCAGTATAAAAATAAAGTCACTATCTTAGCCTTACTTAATGTTCTGACATTAGATCAGAATTTGATTTAATGCTAAAAATGGTTGGGCATTGGCTAAACCATTATGAATTTCAATATCAAAACCTGTTCTTATGCAAGCATACAAAATATTTGCTTCTCTAAAGTCTTTTTTCAATACTTTTTGCAATACTATCCAACTCTGACGTCATTTCAACTTTTGATACTACAGAATATAGTGGGGGGAAAAATAAGAGACAGTGATATATTTTATACCTTCCATCTTTTATTACCTTGTCATACTTCTCATTGCCAACTTAAAAATTTTTAGGTTCAGGTGGCAGACAACAATTTGGTTATATAGTGTGTTCAAAAGTGAGTTTGCAGTACAGGGCATATGGAGTAGTTCTTTTTCATACTCTCTAATGGGTTTACACAATGACACTATCCTTTTCTTGCTTGTCGACGTTGCCAGCCCTAAAACGCGCTGATCTGTGAAGACGCAGTATTCTACAAATGGCCATTTGTTTTTGTTGAGTGTTATTTTGACTTTTATAAGAGTTGATTTTTGTAAATCATACGAGTTTTTCATATTATTATAATTGACACATTTGACACTTTTACAACATTTGGCAACACCGCTCCCATTTGCCATAAGAGCTATACTGCAAACTCACCTTCGAACGCACTATAGTAAACCAATTTATAAATATTGTTTAATTGTGCTAAGTTTATATTTAATTATATGTTCTAAATAAACTTCTTATCAACTTAATAAACTTCTAAAAGTGAAGTTGTAAACAAAAACTAAAAAGTTGGTAGTTGGTACGACTGAGAAGTATAGAACTGTCAACCAAAAATTTGACCGAAGGTAGTTTTGAAAATAGTGTAGTTTGAAGTGTAGCATCGAAAGTTGGAAGGAAGTATTGTGTTTCACATTATACTTTTTACGTCAGTACTACGCAAAAAATCTGTACTGCTACGCAAAAAAGTATAATGTAGAACAGACTTAAGGAACGAAATAAGCTTATATGAAGCAGCGCATTCTCTCACCACTAATTTAAAAATGTATTTAAACACGCTCATAACAATTCGGTCAACTTCAACAGAAAAAGAAGGACATTTTTCAATACGATAAATAAAAATTATCTGCAGTATTATTACGCTTTTCAAAGGAATAATAATTGCATTTGTTTTTACCAGGTCTACAAGTATGAAATGCGAATTTTTTTCAAACTTGTCGCGCAAACTGATTGTATAGTTCAAAGTTTCAACACATATGGCGTTTGGTTAAGTTATCATTAAGTGTCAAATGCGTATAGGTTATAATTTGAAAACTTATCATATAGTTTTGTTTTACTGTGTTAAAAATGTCAAATTTTGTGCCAAATAAAGAGCATTCGCGGACAGTACTACTGTTTTGTTTTCATTTGAAAAAAACTGCTTCTGAATCATACCGACTGCTTCGAGAAGCTTATGGTGAATATGCACCATCGCAAGATACGTGTGAACGATGGTTTCGGCGTTTCAAAAGTGGTGATTTTGATCTTACAGACAAAGAACATGGAAAACCTCCAAAAAAATATGAAGATACAAAATTGGAAACATTGCTACAGGAAGACGATAGTCAATCACAAAAACAACTAGTGCTACAGTTAGGCGTTAGTCAACAAGCTGTATCCAATCGCCTACAGTTAGGCGTTAGTCAACAAGCTGTATCCAATCGCCTACGAGAGATGGGTAAGATCCAGAAAGTCGGCAGATGGGTTCCACATGCATTGAATGAGGGGAAGATGGAAAAACGCAAAAACACTTGTGAAATTTTGCTTGCACGATCCAAAAGAAAGTCTTTTTTGCATTGTATCATTACTGGCGATGAAAATTGGATTGATTTTGAAAATCCCAAACGCAAAAAATCATGGGTGAACCCAGGCTCACCATCCACATCAACTGCAAGACCGAATCGCTTTGGCAAAAAGACAATGCTCTGTACTTGGTGGGACCAAAAGGGTGTGGTCTATTATGAATTGTTAAAACCTGGTGAAACAGTTAATACCCAACGCTACCAACAACAACTGATCGAATTGAACCATTCGCTGCTCATAAAACGACCAGAATACGAAAGAAGACAGCACAAGGTATTCTTTCTTCACAATAACGCTCCATCACATAAGGCAAAAGCAGTTTGCAACACATTGGAGGTACTCAAGTGGGAAGTGCTACCCCATACCGCTTACTCACCAGACTTGGCCCTTTCAGATTACCACTTGTTCGCATCGATGGGTCACGCTCTTGCCGAGCAGCATTTTTGTTCATATGAAAATGTGATGAATGGCTAGATGAATGGTTTGCGGGGAAAGGGGAAGAGTTCTACTGGCGAGGTATTCACAAATTGCCTGAAAGATGGGAAAAATGTGTAACTTCTAATGGAGCATACTTTGAATAAATAAACTATTACTGTTCTTTTGAGTCTATTGTGTTTTATTAAAAAAAAAAAATCCGCATTTTATACTTGTAGACCTGGGATGTTAATGTTTAATTTAATGGCTAAAATATTTAAATGAGTTTGAGAAAATATAGGTATAGTTCATTCGTACGTTCTCTGTACATCGCTCAAACTCAAGATTTTCCACATAATGAGTTTCCAAAACTTGTGAGCAGATTGAGCTTTTTAACTAAACGCCAAATATTTTAACTAACTTACTAAATAAAAACTTGCTGTGTAAAAAACGTATTTTTACGGATGAGCACGCATATCGTCACTTGTTGCAATATGAACAGCTTTATCTATTTACAGCAGGACATATAATGCAATTATAATACGATGGTTATAGATAAATAAATAAATTGCCCTTCTTAATAAAATACCTCCGTATCATACATTCTTTATGAAAAAGATCAAATTTACGTGTGATGTACTTTCTCCAATATTTTTAATATTGCATTTATATTTCTAAAATGACGTGCAAAAACAAGAGGTGAAATCTATTACGGTTATTGGAAAAAGATTTAAATTCGATTCACCTTGATTCAGAATCAGTGTAATAAAAATAATATTAGTAATCGGTTCATAATTGATTCACTCTTTCAAGTTTCATTAATATTTTAATTAATAATGTTTGCTGCAATTTTCGCATTAAACATTTTCAAAGATACAATGAAGCTGCAGGCCAATGAGCTATATGATGACAGGGTGACAACTTTTACTCCGGAACATAGGAATATAACATTGAAACCTACATTTTTTACGATTGCTGTTCATCATATCTATATTATACATATATTATACATATATTATACATATATGTTTTATACATATCTATATCATATTTGATTTCTACACATTTCAGATGATTATAAGCCAATATCCGCAAAATATCAATTTTTGTCTGTCTGTCTGTCTATCCGAGATTCACGCAAAAACGGCTGGACATATTTTCACGTAATTCGGTATGATGATATACTAAAAATAGAATTTGAACATAGGCTATAAGGTATCTCAAAATTTTTATTCTTTGGGGCTGTTTCAGGAATTAATATTTCTCCCTTATTATTGATTTGACAGAAAAATTTATATAACAAAAATTGTTTATAATAAGAAAATAAATATTTTTGTTTAATGCATTTTTTCTACTAGATGAATATTTGGGGACACCCTAAAACTAAAATCTGCCTACATCTCCTCTTTTTATAATAAAAATTAAAAAAAAAGAAAACAAATCTTTTATTTTTATCCATTTTTTTATTTAGATGCATATTTACACCCTAAAGCTAAACTTTTAAGATATCTCTTATTATTTACAGCAAAACTTTCAAAACTTAAGAGAAAAAACGTATAGGTACCTACTATAAAAAAAAATAATTGTTTATAATAAAAAAAAAATCTTTTTTGTTCTGTTTAAAGTTGAAATATCTCATTTACCGTTTACTTAACAGCAAAAATGTATATGAGAAAAGAAACTATTTTTCTCTGTTCAATGCAGCGAATCTACCACTTCGCTCAATAAGTCTCCGGTCTAACTAAGAAAAACAATTTTTTTTTTTTAGAAATTCGACTTTTTCATCAACATACTCTCCTTCAAGAGTGATATAATCCTTCCAACGCTCCTAAAATTAAAAAAATTAAAATTAATTAAGTAATTTAAATTCAGCATACCAATCAGTAATAGTTGATTTGTCTGGTGCAGAGTCTCTACAACGCTTATCAAGCCACTGTTTGGCTTCAACAGTATTTTTTCCCATCAAAAAACAATGTTTAATCAACACACGAAATTCTTTTTTATTCCATTCTTTTGAAAATTACAAAACTGGAGTCACTAAAACCACTGTAACCTCTAAACTAATTGTCAGAATGTCATGAAATTTTCACACGTATCGTTTGAAGGTTGGTACTATCCAGAAATTATATGGGTCTGTCAATAGTGTTGCCATATATATGTCAGACCGGAGACTTATTGAGTAAAGTGTTATATTAATAAAATTGGAGGCTATATATGTTTTTTATTTTTACGGCCTCATATTCCGTTTTTATACGTTTTAGATGATTATAAGACAATTTTTGTCTCTGTCTGTCCGAGATTTACGAAAGCGGCTGACCATATTTTCACGTAATTTGGTATGATGATAGAGTAAAACCAGGATTCGAACATAGGCTATGAGGTAACTCAAAATTTTTATTCTAAGGGGGTATTTCGAAGTTAAAACTATTTATTAAAAAACTTAAAATATATCTCTTATTACTAGCTTAACAGAAAAATATGTATAATAAAAATTATTTGTAATAAGAAAACAAATCTTTTTTGTTCAATTCATTTTTTCAATTAGATGAATATTTGGTGACTTACGGGGGGGGGGGGGGGACCCTAAAACTTAAATCCACATATATCTGCCCTATTAGTGACTGAGCAAAATAATATATGACGAAAATAGTTTATAATAAGAATACAAATTTTATTTTTGCGCATTTGTATCTCCTAAGTTTAAGTTCAGTTAAGACAACAATGGGTTAGGGATATTTAGAGTGTTCGGTCGGTCAAGTAAAAATGAAACCAAGATATTCCGTATGTTAGTTAGTGTAGTGTCCAGCTAAAGATGGAGATACAATATTCAGAGACTTGGGAGTTGCAATTGGTTATTTGACGATGTTACACAGGACTGTGTTGTCCAGGGATTTAAATAGTGTTTGGTGTTAAAGAATCTCTCGAGTGTTTAGTGTATGTGAATGTGTTGAAACTTGGTGAAACTTGGATTAGCTGTTATCAAAGTAATTGTACGTCTAGTGTAAATAGTGTCAATATTAAACCGGATCGTAATTAAAGTAGGTTAATTAAAATGTTGTCTTTAATTCAACAACACTTAACTCCTTCCTAAGAATCATAGCAACCAGTCAGCGACATAGGAGGTCCACACTTGATCCGCTCGCAAGTCTTGGAAACTCATTATGTAAGGGAGACCTAAGGGAGTTGAGGGATGTACAGAATAAGTACGAACGCAGTATGTCAATATTATATTCAAATTAATCGGCCAACCGTGACATTTTATCATTTATATACGTAGGTTCCCCATAAAAAATCTCGTAGCTTACAGGCGGCAAAAGCATAAATCCGCCACTGTTTATAGGCAAGCAGTTGTAGATGTAGTTATTAGGTTGTACACGAGTTTCCATGTTGTGGGAAGTGTACATGGCAGTTGCTGATGAGACTTGTAATCTTAACTTTGTTCACATGTCCACTGGGACCATAAGAACTTCTAAACTTCAAACTTGTAACTTGCACTGCTTCTTTATATCACGTATAAGCGCACGCAGCATTCTAAAGTTAGGTAAGTTACTGTTGCATTAAAGTCATTTGTCCTAGATTCGCTACAACGGCGTGGGATCAACAATGATCATAAAATTTAAATGTAATTAAACACTAATTCAAAAAATATTATTGGGATTATAATTTATGGATTTCCAAAATGTATCATGTGAGTAAACTCTGAAAATATATAGCAGAAAACATGTATAACAATATTTTTTCGTGTTAAAAGAATTTCGTGTTAAAAGTATACAAATAAATTTATAATCCGACGAGATTTTAATAAATCATGTTATATGAAATAACTCCTTCCCCTTCCCCCTCCCCCTATATATATATATATATTTATATATATATATATATATATATATATATATATTACATGATTGTAAAGCAAATTTGATGTACTTTTCAAATTTGTAAAAAAATGTAGTATATATATATATAGGGGGAAGGGGAAGGAGTTATTTCATATAACATGATTTATACAGCAACATGTAAGCTACTTGATGACGGATGTATATTCATGATACCACTTCCGGTTTATTAGTAATTAATATCAACTTTGAAATTTCAAACGGAACATACTACATTTTTTTACAAATTTGAAAAGTACATCAAATTTGCTTTACAATCATGTAATATATATATATATATAGGGGGAAGGAGTTATTTCATATAACATGATTTATACAGCAACATGTAAGCTACTTAATGACGGATGTACATTCATGATACCACTTCCGGTTTATTAGTAATGAATATTAACTTTGAAATTTCAAACGGAACATACTAAATTTTTTTACAAATTTGAAAAGTACATCAAATTTGCTTTACAATCATGTAAAATAATCCATATGTTACATTATTAAAAAGTAAAATGGCGGGCACTTTTTTATACACCTAGTCGAAAAAAGAATAGTGAGCCATGACTAAAAATTAACTAAAACAATTGTAAACCTGTATTTACAGGTTGACAATTGTTACTGAGTATTTACGCAGTAATAATTGTTCTAACCTTTATTATTAGCAAGTTTCATTGTAGTCCTTATTAATTTATAATAAAATGATTTTTTTTTAACTCAGAAAATGTTGATATGCTAGATGTGTATTTTCGAAGTTTAAAAAATAAACGCATAGCTGCAGAACTTTATCGACAAGAATATCCACATCGCCGTCATCCAAGTGAATCGTTTTTTGTGAAACAAGTAAATAAACTACGAACAACAGGTTCGTTTGAAAGAAGAAAAAGAAATATCCCAAATGAAGATGATGTGGAAATTAATGTGCTTGTGCTTTTTGAGGCCAATCCCAGAATTTCCGTTCCCGACGCATGTGTTGAGACAAGAATAAACATTTTTAAAATTCACAGAATCTTAAGAAAACACAAGTACAGACCATATAAAATACAAACAGGACAAGGACTATTGCCAGGCGATTATCAACGTAGACTTGATTTTAGTGAATGGTTTTTGGAAAAAAGACGTAGAGATCCAATCTTCTACGCAAAAATTTTTTGGAATGACGAAGCTAGTTTTTCCTGATGGACTTTTTAATAATAAAAACTTCCCCTATTGGAGCATGCAACATCCTCATGACATTCGGGAAACAATACACCAGATTAGTTTTAAAATAAATGTTTCGTGCGGGAAAAATTTGACGGCTACATTACTGCTAAATTTTTAAATAATGTTTTATACGATTTTTTCAAAGAGATTCTGCTTGGAAATCGGCTTGGTATGTGGTTTCAACAAGACGGAGCGCCTGCGCATAATGCGAGAAGATGCGTTGATATTTTAAATAATACATTTGAGCGACGTGTTATTGGAACAAATTGTTTAATTCGGTGGCCTGCTCGTTCTCTCCATATGACCCCACTTGATTTTTTTTATGGGGTTACGTGAAAGATTTTGTTTATAAAGAACCAGTAAACACATTAAACGAACTGAAGAATAAAATTGAAGCGGCTATTGAATCTTTATCTGCAGACCAAATAGAAAGGGCTACGTATTCTGTTTTAAAACATTGTGAAAAATGTATTAAAAAAGAGGCTGGGAGTCATTTTGAATATTTGTTGTAAAATCACAATAAAAATTATCGTTTAATAATAATAGTTACAATTGTTTTAGTTAATTTTCATGTCATTGTCAATTTAGAGTCATGGCTCACTATTCTTTTTTCGACTAGGTGTATAAAAAAGTGCCCGCCATTTTACTTTTTAATAATGTAACATATGGATTATTTTACATGATTGTAAAGCAAATTTGATGTACTTTTCAAATTTGTAAAATAATGTAGTATGTTCCATTTGAAATTTCAAAGTTGGTATTAATTACTAATAAACCGGTGTCATGTTGGTATTAATTACTAATAGTGGTATCATGAATGTACATCCGTCATCAAGTAGCTTACATGTTGCTGTATAAATTATGTTATATGAAATAAATTACTAACTTAATAAATAAGCGAGATATTTGCTGGGTCCACTAAAATATAACACCCTGTATATAATTTGTATTATTATTATTATTGAAATTGAATTGAATTGAAATACTCACCAAGGTTATTGGTGTCGTAAAATCAAAAGAGTTAAGAGAGAAAGTTTAAATACGCCCTGATTTTTCCATTGTACAATTGAGGGTGATAGATACATAAGTTGATAATTTACTAAATACGAATTTCACCGCTTTATACGTGCAAAGATTACATTTAAACGCTACATATAACCCCCAGAGCTTAAAAGTTTCTTATACAAAACTAACGAAATAAAATTACTAAAAATTCGGTGCAAAATATGATGTATAGATTCATCAAAGTATGCACCGAATTTTTATCTTTCTAATAGGATATTTTTAAATGTTGAAAACATTTTTGTCAACATGTTATCACTCAATAACTTAATAATAGATATCAGACAACACCGTTCTATAAGTTTTTACTTCTGCTCTATATTATCCTTAAATGTCAAAGTCGGTCTGATTTTTGTTTATTTTTTTAAAGGAAGTGGTGTGATGGACCCCGTGTCGTTGGACACGACTACAGCAGCATCACCACCCGCACCCCATCCGCCATCATCAACAATATCAGAACAACAGAGGCGCGAACAAGAGAAGATAGACTTCTATCGTACTTACGATGTTATGACCGGAGTTCGAATAGCAGCCACATTAGGCGGCTTCTTCGGTCTGATGGTCATCCTAGTACTCTACAAATCAAAATCAAAAACAGAAAAAGTACTGACTGATCCAAAATTAGCTGCCGCGGTCGTTGAAGCGGAAGAAGAGAGGCAGTTAAATGCGGCGTTAGAGGCAACAGCGGAATACGCTTGTTTGAATCCGAGGGGCGCTAGAAGATCTCTAGGGAATACCAGCGCTCCGATTATCAGATACACGAGGTTCTCTTCTATTGGAGATCCAAGTAGTTTATTGGCTCCACCAGAGAGACCGCAGCACAGGTCAGTAATGGCATTTTTTCTTGTTATTTATTACTCCGTTTTCTCATGCTCTGGGACGGTAATAGGCAATTTGTAAACATTTAGTCTGTTTTTTCAACGATGAAAACAATCGATTTTTTTATACTACTTTTTATAGGATAAAATGGGCTAAATCGTATTTTAAGTTTAATAATGGGACATGATAACAATAGATTAATATAGGGTGACTATTTGTTAGACATTCCAATCCGGGATAATAGGACAGGGAGAAATACTTAAAACTTATTTTTTGGTTAAAAAATAAACTAAAATTTTTAGAAACATTTCTTTTCATAACTGTTTTTACTGATTACTTTTTATTATAATTTTCATACTTCTCATTTATTTATTCGAGTTGGATGTTTTGAACAGAATAAACTTAACGGAATCATAATTAACATGTGTTTATTATCCTAACTATTGTTATATTTTATAACAATAATGTCAATTTTAATATTTTTTGACAAAAAATAAAATTTAATAATGAAAGGTAATAATAATAAAAAATAAAATTATCTTTTCAATTTCAAATATAATAAACCTGATTTGAATACGGGACGAATTTGTAAATCTGGGCGATTTTCCGAGACACTTATTGATGCAGGAGAAAGTACCAGGATACGGGACTGTCCCGGTAAATCCAGGATGAATGGTTACTCTGGATTAATATATAAATATAAATGTAATATATACATTTCTTGAAAAATACAACAAAGAAACAATAAGTGCAGGATAACTCGAAATTGTTGCTCCACAACCTTCAAGCTAAAATATAAAGTCCGTTCTACATTATATTTTTTTCCGAAGCACTACAGATTTTTTGCGTAGTACTAACGTAAAAAGTATAATGTGGAACACATAATACTTCGTATCGTTATCTCTTATTTTTCCTCCACTATTTTCTGTAGTATCAAAAGTTGAAATGACGTCAGAGTTGGATAGTATTGAAAACAGTATAATGTAGAACGGCATTCAACAAATTTTATCACAGAAAAAGAGGACAATATAGATAGAAGGGAAGTTAATAAAAATAGCATTTTATAATACAAAAGTGACTGAAAATAAGAAGACAGCTATATTTTGTTTTATTTACATTCCTTAAACAATATGAATTAAACTTATCAGCAATTTTCAGCCACACATCTTTATTATTCTGCCAATAATTACGTTTGTCTTCTTATTTTCTATCATTTTTATATAAATAGTAATGCTTAAAGTATTATTTGTAATGTGTTGTAATCGTAATTGAAATAAATACATATATAAAAATAAAAGACGATGTTTATTTAAAAATATATATTTATATATTGTTCTTTATATATCACATTTACAATAAATGCCCAAAATATTCTAAAAACGGTTGTCCATAATTTATAAATTCATCCAAACAGATCGTCGATTTCGTCAAAATACAACTAAAATATATATAAAACACTAAAATCACTATTATAGAAATGTTTAAAAACTACACATTCGTATATTCTTTATACTCTTTTTCAATTAAAATTGAAATATTAACACATTTTGCGAACTTGTTTTTGGTTATACGTCACTTTATTAAGCAGTTCATGTTGCCTATAAGTTATTAGACAAATAAGCCTATTTATTAGCAACCTAATAACTATTTCGAGGTGGAACTCTCGGGAAAAAAATTATGTTGCTAATAAACTTATTGAACAGTTTATTAGCAACTGGAACTCTCGGCCCTTAGTATTATGATTATCTACCAATAGAGGGTATCAGTTTAAATATTGGTGACAGGATTACATAAAAAAGCGTCTTTAAGTTTGGACTTTGGCAGATTTTGCAACAAAATGGCGCTTTCAATCCAAAAAAATTAGGCTCTTGTCGTTGTACTATTCTTTTACGGCTGCATTCTAGATTCGTCTTTTTAATTGATACACCAATATCATCCATTGTTGCTCTTAATAATACAAAAATAATTAATATTCAACACTACTATGCTCTAGCTCAGGTGTCGGGGAACATTTTTACCCATTTCCCAGAAATATATTTCTTTACACCGACATTACCCCATTGGTTTGTAAAAAAAAATAAAAAAATAATAGATTATTTACATTGAAGGATTTATTGAATTCTTTAGAATTTACATATTAATTAACATAAAATATATAAAATAATGCTATACAATTATATATATTTTTCTATCGTATTTAGAAACGCACTTTTTATGATTTTTTATATTTATATCATTTATGTCCAAGAATTTCGTTTTTACCTCGTTTGGGGGTAATTTACCCCTGTTCCTCGACCCCTGCTCTAGCTACTGATTCAAACACGGGCGTAACCTCCAGACAGCAGACAGCATGTACGATCGCTGTTGGTTAATTGAAACATAGCGGATTTTGAAAACAAATTTTTGTACACATAGCGGATTATGCAGTCACAACCATGTTTTGGATAGCTATTTTATACTCTACTAAGTGGATTTTGCATTTAATCATTTTGCTACCTAATTCTGTCCACCATAGAGAGCAGAATGCCGTGCATAATTCATTTTTTTTTTAAATGGACAGGCGGATTTTGCATTATAAAAAAACACCTCATATAAAAAAAATCAAATTTTTGGTGAAAATCACTTGTATTAACAAAAACAAGTATACTTATTTATAGTTAGTACTTAAACGTATGTATGCGCCATTGACCGTTGACTGTTTACAACGTAGTTGTAAACATGAACCCTAGTTATTTTTTAGTTTAACAATGTGATTATGGTTATACGGGATAATTGTTTTATGCCGATCTTCAAAAGTAATATGGTATGTTCTATATGTGTCTGTTTGTTTGTCTATCTATCTATCTGTCAGTATATATGTCTGTATGCGTTGTCGATTGTAGATTGTTATCCAAACTTATAGTTAGGGAGTTTTTTAATGAGACAGACATATAAACACATTGGCTATCTCAGTCTACATCGGAGAGAACGTTCACATGATGGCTTTACATAACCTAACAAAATGTCAACGCGCCTATTACAACAAATCTTGCTCAAAATTACAAAGACGAACAGTAAATATGATCAATTTAGGTAATTAGGTTAGGTTTAGTTAGTAAAAATCTAGGACAGAAAAACTAGAAAAACGATAATAGATTTTACGAAGCCATCGTAGTTTGTTTAAAGACACACAGATGTCGCACTATTCGTAATTCACTAATTTCCTTAGCTGTAAACGCTGCCTTGAATGTTAAAATTATCTATTAAACATATCCATAACGCACAGTGAACAGTCAACTAATTTAAAAAGCTATGAACGCAGCTTTATGTATAGAATTGCATCATTAATCTATAGCATAGCAGTCATTACAACATTTGTTGATATCAATCTATTTTAGTAATTTAATAAAATCGAAAACGTAATATTCTGTTTGCTTGCATATTTGATCTATGTTCTTATTTATTATCGTTACATCATTTATAGCATACATTTATAATATTCAGTAAACACTCTGAAAATATCTTTCAATAACACATTAATGTGCCCCCATTTTTTAAAATTCCTTGGTTTATATAAATTTTAATTGATACTAAAATGCAAAATATGAAAAAGGGGAAAGTTAGAATATAAAGTTTACGGTAGGATATAAAAACGTTGGGCGCCAACAAGATTTGGCGCACGATATAAATAAAACCCTGTGTATACCACACTATTATTGCAATGTTGTTACATCCAATATAAACCTGTTAAAACTGCACTTTAATTACTTAAAATTTGTATACATAAATGTTATTTGGCGCCGAGATTTCGAAGCTTGGGATTTTTTACGTTTCAGCATTTCATGTCATAGTTAAGATGGCCCCATGATGCTGGGGGCAGACGAGAATTGCAAATCGTTTTGGGTCCCAAGTTATAAAAATCTATATTAATAAAATTGGGGACTATATCTGTTTTTTTTTAAATTTTTTCGGTTTTATATTTGATTTCTGCACGTTTCAGATGATTATAAGACAATATCCGCAAAAAAATCAATTTTTGTCTGTCTGTCTGTCTGTCTGTCTATCCGTCTGTCTGTCTGTCTATCTGTCTGTCCGACCGTCCGTTTGTCTGTCCGATATTCACGCAAAAACGGCTGGACATATTTTTTCGAAATTTGGTACGAATATGAAGTAAAACCAGGATTCGACCATTATTGAGAAGTGACATTAACTGTGGCGGAGCTGTGATCCAAGGCAATATGGCTGTTGGCTCTAGTACTCAGCTGTCAATATGCTTTGTCCTGTCTTGAATGACAGCCAGAAACGCTACAATATATACAGATTTTATAGTTTTTACAACTTCTGTCGACATTCTAACAAAAATTCAAGACTAAAACATACGTAATAAGTTCAAACAATACTAGAGTGCCTAGTACAATATTTGACCACCAGACAGCATTCGAGCGTGTCAGTTCTCAATAAGGCATTTCAAAATTTTTATTCTTGGGAGTTGTTTCAGGGTTAAAACTGTCTATTAAAAAACTTGGAATTGACTTAACAGAAAATATATATGGAACGAAAATTATTTAAAGTAATAAAATAAATCTTTTTTGTTCAAAGCATTTTTTCAATTAGAATATTTGGGGAGTTATGGGGGGACACCCTAAAACTAAAATCAATATGTATCTCCTTTATTATTTTCTTAACAGCAAAATCATATATGACCAAAATAGTTTATAATAAGAAAATAAATATTTTATCTCTATGATTTTTTTTTCATTTAGCTGAATATTTGGGGTGTTACGGGGGGACGCCCTAAAACTATAATGTACATATATCGCTTATTATTAACTTAACAGCCAAATCATGTATGCCAAAAATAGTTTAAAATGAGAAAATAAATCTTTTATTTCTATAAATTGTTTCATTTAAATGAATATTTGGGAGTTACGGGGGAACATCGTAAGCTAAACTTTTCAAATATCTTATTATTGACTTAACAGTAACAATGTATATAATAAAAATTATTTATAATAAGAAATCAAATCTTTATTGTCGTATATACTTTTCGATTTAATGAATATTTGGGGAGTTACGGGAGTACGCCCTAAAACTATTATAATTCTTTATTTCCCCTAGGCCTTGCGGTGTTTAGGGTTTTAGCTACTACATTAGAATAGAAATAATCATAATCATAATCATAATAATACAATTTATGAATTTCTTTCTTCTTCATTTTTCCTCCGGTGTCCCTCTCTTTCTTCCTATTCTCTTTTCGGCTTCCATCTCCGGTCTCCTTCCTTCTTGACTCCAGTTCTTCCTCCCCTCTTTCGTCTCTTTTTCGCTTCTCTTCCCTCTCTTCTTTCCTCCTCCTTTGCCTGTCTTTTCCTTCCTGTTCTCAGTTTTGCCTTACCTCTCCGCATTCATTCCTTCTTTCCTCGAGTACTCTCGCCCATCTTTCTCTCTTTCCTTCTTCACTCAACAGCCCTAAAACTAAAATCTTAAAAAAAAATCGATAACTAATCAATAACCATTAGTTAATACGAAAAAGTAATTTGGTAAAAAACCCGAACGTACTGTTCTGGTTCACCTATAGGCTATTACAAACCTTTAGGCTAGTGGTTTTCAACCGGGGTGCCGCGGCGCCTTTGGGTGCCGCAACTTCAGTTTAGGGGTGCCGCGAAGTACAGTGTAAACTGTAAACTATCCCAACTAAATCCATCTAAGAATTATTTATTAAGAAGTATTTTTATGTGTTAGTAAAAAAAAAAATAATTCAGATAGATGAGTCAACGGACATAAGCGGAAAGGCTCAATTACTGGCATTTATTCGCTTTGTGTATAATGAACAAATAGTAAAGCAGTTTTTTTGTTGTAAAGAACTTGAAAAAACCACAACAGGCCAAGACATAATTATATAATACACTTACTATTTGGAAACACATGATTTAAGTGGGGAACAGAATGCAACGAGTTCTACGGCGCGTTGACGGCGTTTGGACGGCACTATCTGTCAGAGGAAAGTTAAAATCAAGCTGTCGTACGCAAGTTAACAAAATGTATAACGTCCAAACGGCGTTCCAACGCCGTTGATACTGAATGTTCGTCAACATCCAAGTTTTGACGCCGTTGAACGTTGACGTAGAACACCTAACCTCAGTTTTTACTGAATGGTAAAGTGTTTGTATGTATAAATAACTTTTATACAACATAAATAACATCACACACAAGTCTTCATCATCCATTATAATTTTAATAAAAGAAAGCGCACCTATAAACACAGATATAGGTTGTCTCTTGTTACTTTGACGGTGTTAAAAATTATTGCATTGTGTGCAGGCGATAATTCAACGTCGTTCTCAACGGCGCTAACACAACGCCGTCGCAAATGACGGCGCGCTGACGGCGTAGCGCGCTGTGCATTCTGTTCTAGGCTTTAAGCTGGAAATCATGTGTAAAAATTTGTACAGATGGTGCTCCATCAATGGTTGGTTCAGTAAAAGGATTTGTAACCTTAGTTAAGAATGGTAACAACACATTGCTTTCTTCACCGTGAAGTTCTAATTGCAAAAACCCTTGATACTGAATTAAAAAATGTGTTGGAAGCTGTGGTAAAAATGGTCAATTACATAAAAGGTCGACCTCTTAAATCGCGTCTTTTTGCCCGTTTATATGAAGAAGTTGGCGCAAAATATGTAAATCTTCTTTTTCATACAGAAGCAAGATGGTTATCTAGGGGCAAAGTTTTATCACGTGTTTTCGAATTAAGAACCAAAATGAATTCTTCTTTTAATTTGCAAGATAAACAATAATTTTGCATATTGCTTTCAAATCATGATTGGTTCAGTAAGTTGGCATATTTAGTTGATATATTTGAACTTTAAATAATGTAAATTCTGGTATGCAAAGTAATAATAAAAATATTTTATCTTCAACTGGAGTTTTAACTTGCTTTAGTTTAATTCACTGTATTGATATCTGACCGAAGTCAACTGCTTATTTCTGGCTGAGTTGAGGTTCTAGCCATACCTACGCCCGAGAAGCTACGGACCACCCTATCTTCAACTGAAAAAATTAAATCTTTGGGCGATAAATTAAATCTCTGGCTACCAATGGTATCAGGTTGAAAAACACTGCTTTAGGCGGAACTCGATTTTGCAATTAATAAATTTTATAGTTTGATTCGAGTTTTTGACCATTTTGGTTAAGCTTTGTAAATCATACTTACAATAAACATTTTTAGGTTAAAGTTAATATTATTATAAAATGTCATTTTCATTACATTTTGATTTTTTGTGTTATTTTTACTACAAATGTCTCATTTCTTAAATACTTGCATTATCCAAAAATTTTAAAATGTATAATTTATTTGATTTTTCTAATAAATGTCATTTAATAATAAATACCAACATGAAAAATGTTATAATATATTATAATATTATAATTCAGGGCTTCGAACCGTTATTTTTTTCGTTTCGGTTTTCGTTCCGGTTCAATTAAAAAAATATATATCGGTTCGGTTACGGTTTTCGTTCCGGCAAAAATAACGGTTTTTTTCGGTTTTCAGTTCAGTTCCGAGTGATAAATTTTTAAATGCTTTTATTTGTATTAGAAATTAATTTTCTACTATAATTTAGAAGAACATTTTATTCCTTATTCTTTGATAATCATACCAAGGTCGTTGCCGGGGGGGGGTCCGAAATAATAGAAGCGCATTTTTTTTACTTATCAGTTAAAAAATTACGAATTATTTCTGCTCATCAGTTTAAAAAATAATCTTAAATAAAATGTATTTTATATTCACTCACATAAACATTATCTGAACCGAAATAAACCGTTATTTTTTTTCGGTTCAGTTCCGGTTTTCGTTCCGACAAAAATAACGGTTTTTTTCGGTTTTCGGTTTTCGGTTCAGTTCCGGTTCGAAGCCCTGTTATAATTCATCCCAAGTACAATGGTAATAAACCCCCAAGCAGAGGCAAACAGAATCTTCATTCTAAACTGTGATGTCAAGTAAAAAAGACTGTGTATTAATTCTTCTTTTGTAATTGAAGTAACTGTCTGTGTCTGTATTCTGTGCCTCATTTCTTGCAACAAGTTAAATAATCTCCCTATTGCCTTCTGTTTCTATATATATGGATCGCTTTTCTTCATATCGCAGGAAGTCTAAACATGTATATAAATAAGCTAGACGTCTCCTTCGATTTGATGATATATTTAATGCAATTGAATAACCGTTTACTCCGAGTACTTGTATAAACTTTTAGGTTAGATACAACTGCTGTGAGAGTCGAGAACGCGCACTTATCACGCCTCTGACACCACCATGAAATTCAAACTTTCAAATATAACACTACGCCCTCACTAAACCAAACCAAGGAACCAACAGTAAATATACATGTTTAATTGGGACAACATTCCGCTTAATTGGGACAGTAAATTTAAGATCACAGTACATATTATGCTACACATATTCTCAACCAGGAGGCAAAAAAATTTATGGCCGTGTTACAGCGTTATTTTATGCAGGAAGGAAATGAAGGGAGCCCTACATCCGCACTGAATACCTGTGCTGATTTTGTAGAAGTGAAATGTTACAAATCAAAAGACAGACTACACTTGACGCATTTTTGCATTGAATTAAATTGTATGTACCTATTTATTATTTTATTTTGGAATTTATTATTATTTTTTCTTAAAAGTTTATATTTTTTGGTTATATATAATTTATAGTTTTGTCCAAGAGTTTATAAAATAAAATTATTGAAAGAAAAATATTCATTGTTTAATTTTATGTGAAATTCGCTTAATTGGGGCAGCCGCTTAATTGGGCCAAAATGCCTAAGTCCCGATGTGTCCCAATTAAGCGGAATCGACTGTATAACATTCGCCTTGGCAACGAGTGAGGCACTCGGCTGAGTGGCTTATCCAAGTGCCTCGCTCAAAAGTGTTGAACTAGCTTTATAGGTTACGCATCGTTTATTAAATATCTGTTTTCAAAAACCACAGTTAAGAAAAATAAATTAAGTTAAGGAAAAATAAACACTTGAAAACTAGTAAACTAATTTCTTATAAAAATGTAAGAACAGAAATAAAAAACAGTTGATTTCTGATTTGTATTAACAGAGAAATATGGTATAAACTTGTAAACACATTTGTATATTTTATCCTCCCGGGAAATAAAGGCTAAAAACATCGCTTTAACAGAACTGGGAACAGAAGCAATTTGTGGAAATTAAATGGGCTATGATAGTTTTTGTGAACCAATTCATATAAACTAAAATGATATTTCAGTTGCTGTTGAAAACGTCAATGTCTAGTCTTATAAAGAGCAAAAAAACTTTATTAACACTTAAAGCGATATTGATTATTCGTTAGGGAACAGTTGTTTAAGGTGATACTTTGTCAGTTCTTTCCCCAATCGCTTTAAAAATAGAATGCACGAATGTGTTTACTCATATTTTGGGTAAAGTAAATGTTGATGACAGGCTACTGAACTCCTTAGCTTTAGAAGCTCTTAACATATTTGAGGAGGTAACATTCCAAACGTAATTTGTCATACAAAATTAAGATATTGGTATCACTGTCTTCCTCTTTGTTAAATGTAGAAAATACCATCATTAAATTAATTTAAAACGTGTTTTGTACCATCTAAAATGTGTTCTGAACCATCTAAAACTCGGAAACAAGAATAAAAATTAAGAACATACATTCGCTGCTACGAGGGCTACCTTTTGAGTTTTTTAAAAACTAAGAAATAAAAAAAAATTTTTTTGGAACTAAATTTATTATTGCTTTTCAAAATATTCGCCTTTAAGATTTATATACATTTGCACTCGTTCAAACCAGGGCTTCGAACCGGAACTGAACCGAAAACCGAAAACCGAAAAAAACCGTTATTTTTGTCGGAACGAAAACCGGAACTGAACCGAAAAAAAATATCGATTTATTTCGGTTCAGATAATGTTTATGTGAGTGAATATAAAATACATTTTATTTAAGATTATTTTTTAAATTGATGAGCAGAAAAAAAATCGTAATTTTTTTAACTGATAAGTAAAAAAATGCGCTTCTATTATTTCGGGAGGGGGGGGGGGGTGAACGCCAAGACTCCCCCCTGGCAGCGGCATTGGTATGATTATTACAAAATAAGGAATAAAATGTTCTACTAAATTATAGTAGAAAATTAATTTCTAATACAAATACAAGCATTTACAAATTTATCACTCGGAACTGAACCGAAAACCGAAAAAAACCGTTATTTTTGCCGGAATGAAAACCGGAACCGAACCGATATATATTTTTTTAATTGAACCGGAACGAAAACCGAAACGAAAAAAATAACGGTTCGAAGCTCTAGTTCAAACCAATTCTTGAAACATTTTTTTTCACTCTGAAGTTTGTATCTCAAAAACATGGTTTTCGAAGGCTTCAACAGCTTCTTGAGGTGATGCAAATCGCTGCCCACGCATTTTTGTGTGACATTGGGGAACAAAAAAAAGACGTTAGGGAATAAATCAGATGAATACGGGCAATGAGACATTAATTCGATGTTTTTCTTCTTCAAATAATCAATTGTTTGACGTGCTGTGTGGGAGCTTGCATTGTCATGATGAAGAATGATGCGACGTTTTGGTTGTTTTTCCTGATTTTGTCGTGACTTCTGACAAACAAATTGTTGTATACCATTCAGCATTAACTATTTTCCGATTCTCTAAAGGAATGGTTGCCACATGTCCAGTACAACCGAAAAAACAAGCGATCATTTTCTTTGTGCGTATTTTTTTAGCATTCCCTTACACCAATCAACGTGACACTTTTTTTGAGCTTCGGTCAAATTATGCGGAATCCATCGGGATTTCGAAAGAGATCTTTTGAGAAAGCTAAAGAGATCTTTTGAAAAAGAGAGATCTTTTTCACAGCTAAATGTTCATGCAAAATCGAATGTATTTCAGTCTGCGATATGCCAAAGAATGCCTCTATCTCACGGTAAGTCACATGCCGAACTTCTTCAGATTCATCACTGACGGACGCACGACCACGACGAAATTCTGCAAACCAATTTTCTACAGTCTTTTCTGATGGTGCTTCATTACCAAAAGTGGAACGAAGCGAATCTATGCATTGTTGTTGAGTTAGGCCTTTACTAAAATCGTAAAAAATTATCCAAAGAAAATCTTCACGAATAATATCCATTTTGTCACAAACTTGTTATTTTTCAGTGCTCACTGTCAACAAACTACTCGTTCAATTTATAAGCTGCCACTGATTTCACAATAACAAATGTCAAATTTTCCGAATATAGTAATGACACATTTCAATATTGCCATCTAGTGGTCGTTTGTAAAAACATAAAAGGTAACCCTCGTATGCGTTAGGTAGGCGAGCGGAACCTATACTTCTAAATTAATAAAATTTACACGTTTCAGATTATTATAAAACGATATCCGCAAGAAAATCAATTTTTGTTTGTTTGTCTGTCTGTTTGAGATTCACTTAACAGCAAAAATGCATATAAGAAAAATTATTAAGAGTGAAGAAAGGACTCTTCTCTGTTCGATACAGTTTTTATTAAAAAGATTATTAGGGAGCTAAGGGGAGTGTTGCCTATGCATTTGAAGTACCTCACTTATCATTTACTTAACATCAAAAATGTATATAAGAAAAGTTGTTAAGAATGAGAAAACGATTATTCTCGGTTCAATATAGTTTTGAATAAGATGAGTATTAGGGGGGCATGGGGAGCGCTACCTATATATTTGAAATATCACACTTACTACTTACTTAAATAACTGTAAGAATATATAAGAAAAGTAGTCAAGCAAGAAGAAATAATTCTGTTCTATTCAGTGTAGCTTTTAATAAGATGTACATATATTTAGGAGGCTATAGAGCAGTGTTTCTCAATGGCATGCCCCCCCCCCGAAATTATATAAATATTGTCTGCGGCCCCCCTATATATATATGGTGTATCAAGATAGAGGGAACATGATTTTTCTCGAAAAGGCAACCTGCGAACAAGTTTGAAAAAATTTTGAACTAAAATTTATACAAAACATTAAATTGTAGTATTGAAATTATCCGGACAGTACAGGATATTAAGGACAGTTTCGAATTGTTATATGGGAACGTATGTCATATTGAGTATATCTGGATAGAGCTTTTCAAAAGAAACAACTTTTAAACATTTTTTCAGTATCTTTTACGGTTGACAAAATAATATATATGACGATTATATTCCCTATAACGACTTGAAAGTAAAGTGTTCAAAGTGCCTTATATTTTGATTTAAACACATTCGCATCCTTACTCTTGAGTTATCTGTAGCTCGGAGAGTAATAAAAAAAATATAATAAAAAATATTGCACATTTAAGTCGTACCTACTTCAAAGTACGACTTGAATTTTGATTACTTTTGATCAGTTTGTTTAGCAAACGCCCATTTTACTCATTATAAAGTTAGCTAGTGACAAAAATTAATACTCCATTTAGTTCCGCTTAAACGTTTGAAATAGCATGTAGCTTAAATTAGTTGTTAAATAAGTAATTAGATAGAATAATAAATAAAATATTAATTTTATTTATGTTATGAAAGGTATATTTTTCTGAATATAAATATAAGACTCGTATTTATAAATATGAATAAAATTTATATTTTGCAAGATTGAGCGCATTGCTATTATATTTTCATGTTTCGATCTTGTATGACTTCGTGGCCCCCCGGTTGAGAAACGCTGCTATAGAGAATGCTACCTATATACTTGAAATATCTCACTTATTATTTATTTCATAGCAAAAATAAATAAATATATATATATATATATATATACACACACACAGAGGATATCGTTTATAACGAATTTGAAGGACCAATAAAATTCGACCGTTATAACCGTAGGTTGCTATATCCAAACATTATAAATACAATGTTGAAAAATATGTATATTTTATTTATGTTAGAAAAGAGTACATTTACATGAGTGCAAGAAGCTTAAGTAACAAAAACAATATTCAAATGTTACAAAACATAAAAAAAATAATCCAATTTATTTTACAAACAACTTGACACTTACATAATTTTACATACATACGTATGTGTGCATGTATGTATGTATGTATCATATATATATAAATTTTAACAAAAAAATCTGTCATTTTAGATTGTTTTTATGATTTTTGGTTTTCTAAAAAGTTGTTTTCAATAATTTTTTCCAAATATAGCGATGCAAAATCTGCTTTAGCCTGTTTTAAATTTTGATTAAACGCCAAAAAATGCTGAATTGTTTCAAGTACTGTAAATTAATCCATTATAGTTGGTGATTGGAACTCGGTTGTTTCTTCCATTTCCACTTCGTCGTTGTTTATTTCTGACTCCAAATTCGGATCTGACCCAGCCTAAATTTTATCCTTCGTTAAATCCTCCTCCATTTCGAGTTCTTCATCAATATTTGAAAAATTTACATTAATGCTTTTCGTTTCGCCATATCGACGTCTATGCCGTACCTTCAACTCGTAATTAACCACTGAATGAATATGTTTGTCTGTCGCGTTTCGCCTTGCCTTTTCAGAACACGGTAATTCCCATAGCCGATTCGGTGCTTCCCCGGCGTTTTCGCGTTAGTCAGTGGTGATACGTCGTTCTAAAAGATAATTTGACCCAAATTTTAAGCCATTTTTCGTCGTTATATTAATTTCGTCGTAATATCCGATGTCGTTATAAGCGATTAATCTCACGTATAGAAGGATATGTTTCTAGCCGGGACTTTCGTAGCAAAAACCGATATCTCGTTTATCAGATATCGTTATAAACGACAGTGGATAGGTACTGTATATAAGAAACTTGGTTTAAAATGTGGAAACAATTATTTTCTATTCAATGTAATTTTTAATAAAATGAATATTTGGAGGGGCTGCAGGGGAGCGCTACATATGCATTTCAAATATTTCACTTATCAACAAAAATGTATTTAATAAAAAGCGTACGACGTACGGGTACATTAGCTATTTATTTATAATACACAACGTTTTTGATAGACGTTTAAATTTAGCGCATTGCCGTGTTAGTAATTCTCATTCTAATGCCCGCTCCACACATTGGCCGAGTCGACGCGAAGCAGCACGAATCCGAGCGTGTAGAGGCTTCGTTCGCCTCGCTTCGTTTTGTTTCGCTATGTTGCGCCATTGCTCCGTATTATGTCGGTTTTTATCAAAGAATACGAATGCCGAACGCGAGCGGCTGTCCGAAGCGAGGCGAACGAAGCCTCCACACGCTCGGATTCGTGCGGTTTCGCGTCGACTCGGCCAATGAGCCGGCATAAGAGCGCACAAAGTTCTACGTCTCCCATCGTGCTATAAGTCTAAACAATAACTGAGCATATCGCGAATCTTGGGAAGCATGTGGACGCTGCAATCGTATCGCCATCGTTCGCCGAGCGCTTCGTCCGAGCCGCTCGGACGAGCGTGTGGAGCTGTTCGTACCGTAACTACACATGATGCAATTAATCATAAACGTAGATATGGATATAATTTGACATTGACAGTTGTTTGACATTGACAATTTCTAGTGTATTTATCATGAGAAAATGCTCCTTTTATTGCTACTTTTGTACATTATTTCATTGGTAAGCAAAAAAATTACCACATAAATAATAGCAAATGTATGTTACTAATAAATTGTTTTGTCAGTGATTAGCCTTTGTAAGTTTTCCTATGTGCGCCACTGGTTAGTACCAAGAATTAGTTAGTAGCAAAATTAATCTAATGAACGGGAAATTAAAACGCCTATTAATTTATAAACGTTCTGAGTAAACTATAATATAAACTATATAACTATGTCTATAATACTGAACAGTTCATCAACATCTAGCGTCAACATATTCTTGTAGTTGTCATTACGCTTAAAGGAATTTACTCTCGAATGTGAAACATGTTTGTAGTTTATAAAAAAGAAATCTTTTTCTACATCCTGACTTCGTAACAACAAAAAATAATTCAGTTTCTGTGATAGGTTTCTCCTGGACGTTCCTGGTGCGAACGTATCAAGACGGCCAAGCAACACGACAACGTGTTCCAGTTCAGACAGCTCATACCTGGAGCGAAGGAACTCCTCTGTATTGGGGATGCCACCGATCTCCCTCACAACGGGAGTTCACAGCAGGCGGAGACAATCCTCGCCAGTACCCTGGGATATGTACTACCCCATTGACATCAGAGTGATTCAGCCAACACCAGGCGGCTCTCCATGCGGCAGTGAACGCACCCTACATGCAGCAACACACAATAAACTCGCTCCGCTAGCATCAATAAGTTCTTGCGCGAGTTCATTAGCAGTGGATTATCCAGATTTAGATGTGCGATCTTTTGGTTCGGACTCGGTATTTCTAGATGATGAAGAATGTATAGATACAGATGATGAAGTGACGCAATTTTCGACTGATAGTGATTCTGACACTCTGCCGGGTTGTGACCCAACGCTTTTACAAATGTCGGATCGTGGTAGCCTTATTTACAAACCTTCATCGTCTGCAGACGTTGAGGATGGTTCGTGGTCGCAAGAGACTTTATTTTAGATACGTGTTGGATAGAATCGTAGGTGATTGTCGTCCATAGCGTGAAAACCCTGGATAAAGGGCCTAGCATCGTCGCTAATAGTAGCGTTTTCATCTCTTAAAATTTGGTGCTGGTATCAAAATATCAAGTGATAACAGTGATAACATCTGTTTATTTCTAATTTACGTTATTGCGTAGAAGTTAGTTTTATTCACCATCTTTAGTAGCGAAAATAAGTCTGAAGGTCGTTGATGTGCTTGTGTGGTGACTAAAAATTAGTGCGCAGTGAAAGTTCATATGGTTTAGGAGTAATAATGAGGCGTAATATTTAGGCGTAAGTAGATCTTCGTTAAATTCGTCTTATAATGTTTTTATTTGTGTCCACGAATTAAAATATGGTCCTTAAACATAAAGCATTTTTTCAGGGATCTAAAATGCGTATACATATTTTAAATAAGTTTCTTTTATATAAATATTTGAGAAATGCATTTAATGAATCAGCCAAATACTTGGCCAAAGTAACCGTTCTTTGTAGAAAGTAATGGAATTAAATAATAGTTTAATACTTAGTTGTGTTTTGTAGATTTATTTTATCTTTTAAATCTAAATAAGGGTTGCCAATACTGAGAATTACTTGCATACTTAAAAGATTTGACCAACAGATTTTAAATCTGGTAAAGTATGTTACTTATAACAAGGAAATAAAGTAGTATTCTACTCCCATGCGATGATTTTACCGCACGAGGCACAGCTATGGGCGGATTTAATCAGGGAGGAGTAATGTCCTACTTTATTCCCGCGTTGCATACAATATTTTTTCTATACAGCTATGAAATCAAAATGTCAAAATTATTAACTTTGTTCATCTTTCCTTTTGAAGTAGACAACTCGTACTGAAACAATGTATTTTATTCCCAAGAGATTAATCTATAATTTTAATTCCGCAAGAGAATTTATCGAAGTTAATTTTAATCTCGTTTGTGTCAATTATATTTCTTAAAAAATTTATTGGTTAAAATAAATTCCTGTAAAGACCTATTCATAATCATTAATAAATGCAATATTAGCTAATTGTTATTGAAAAGCTTTGTTTTATGTGGATTCAATAGTTTACGCAAATTTCTGGAACCGAACTATTTCCGCCAACTCCTCCGTGCAGTTTAGGGCCTCTAGAGTAAGTCGGCAGCGAACTTTGTTGGCTATATCTGCCATCTCTTTTTAGATTGATATTTTCCATGATATTTTTCAGAGTTCCTGTATCGAAAGACGGAATGACATTTATTCAGTACAGAAAGTGTCTTATAACCTTATCTGTCAGATAGTTACCTAGAGGTTTACCTGAAGGTGGAAAGACTGGACCTTAGTCTAAGACAGTGTTTCCCAAAGGGTGTGCCGCGGCACATTAGTGTGCGGCAAAATTTTCCAAGTATGCCGCGAAACCTTAAAGAAAAAAATCAACTGTGGCCGCCACAGGACTGACCGCTATCACAAAGTACTTGTTTGATTTATGCTGCTTTATCAAAAAATGTTTCAAATAAAAGTTGTTAGTTATTGCTTTTATAGCAACTGTTAAATAAATTTTTTCGAAATATTATTCTGTTGTGAAATATTCGCAAAAATCTTAATATCGACACGAGTAAACTCCCATTTCTAGTTAACCGATTTTTACGAAAAGTTGATCAACTCGTGCCATTGATTTCAAAAGCTTAAATACAAAGTTTCATAAAAATCCTTTTAGCCTAATAATTTAGCGTTATAAATTTATTCTTCTGTGACTACGTAGGTGTGCCGCGAAATTTTTCTTCTTTGGAAAATGTGCCACGAGAGTAAAAAGATTGGGAAACACTGGTCTAAGACATATCTTCATAAAAATTCCAAAGCCAACTAGAGTTTTTTTAAATGAACATATGACATTATAACAGCAAAAATTTATAAAAAAAGTAGTTAAAAATAATTTTACAACATATCATGTCAGTGCATGTTCCACCAGTAACAATTTCAGTAAGTTAGTTAGTTAGTAATTCTACAGTTAATTAATAGATGGCATTCACTATCAAAATATCACTCAAATTATAATGTGACGTGGAATCAACATGCATGGTATTATTTTAAGATACGCGAACTAAAATCCACTGATGTTTAAGATCGATTTGCATTCACATTAGATGTTTAAACCACCGGTGCTGCCATCTGCTATGATAATTATATTCTTAACTTGACGTTACGAAGTTACCAGATTTCATCTGTCTGCGCAGACACACATTTTGAATTATCATGAAACATATATAGATATTTGATTGTATTCTACAATAAAGATGCTACAATAAAGAATATAATACACTTGAATTAACACATAAGTCGATATATCCGAGCCCCCTACTCGATAGAGGCCGCTAAGCACATGAACTTGAAGCTCACGTCTTAACGCGGCACTAGAGAATTTATATGTTTTATTCTATAGATTTTTAAGTAAGGGGCTTTATTCAAAGCACAATGACATGGTAAAGCAGAATGTTTTTGGAAAAAACTGTGGCTAACCAAAATGAAGGCCCAAGGAGTTTTATCCTATTGGAAGTAGATCTTTGTTTCTTTCTAGTAAATTCTTTCCACAGACAATCTAATAATTTTCTATCATACGTAGTTACAGTATTTTTCTACAGGCACAAATTTTGAACCTTGTTTTGTATTTGTATTTATTGTATTTATTCAGATTTTTTGTTAAATTATTATTTAAGTAATTAACAGACATTAGCAAATTAATGTCTATACAATATTTATATATCTTGCAAGACCGTCTTCTCTCCGTATAAACTCAGTTGGCAACCTTTATTTGAACCAATGCTTTTAATAACATCTTAGGGCTACATAAGACTGCTTGAATGACTAACAGTGTGCCAAATCATAAACAGAATGATTGTTCTTCGTAAATAGATTTTGTCATATGATGTGTGATACTAATTTATATCTTTATATGAAATTAATATAGTACAGTAAACATTGTTACTGAGTTATAGCCAAATTTTTATACTACGATATGCAGATTGGTTAATGAATAAAATATCACTTTTCTAAATGCTTTTCTTAGATTTAAATTTCATATAATTTACAAAAAATGAAACGGATTGGGTGTAAAAATAAAAATTTACAAAATATTATATTGTTGTAAATAAAATAAAATAAGATTTTGTTTAATTGATTGATTAGTTGGATAATTTGTTTGGTTTTAGTTTAATTAATATTTTATTTAACAATGAATTTTTAGTTTTAGGATCGCTATTTTGAAAGACTTTATCCAACTCCTTGTTAAATATATTCTATCAATAAAGCAGAGCCGTATTTCATAATAATTGTTATACGGCAATTCTTGACAGTTGTTACAAGATATTTGACAAATTTATCGAAACTTAACAATATGGGTTTTCGTTTTACTATCGCTTCGTTTCACTTTATTCGAAACAGAAGTAATGTATTTGCGATTCTGTTAAATATAAAACAAATGCGCCAGTTTCACTTAACGGTGACTTAACCTATTAAAACTTAAGAAAAGATACACATACGTCTAAGTACAACGTGTTTAAGGCAGGATCTATTTCTGTTTTGCAATAAATTTCATATTTCACATCGCTGTCCATATTATTGTTAATGAAGAGAATGAAATATGGGTCTTGAAGATTTTATTTTTTCAATAAATGGAACTATACAAACGATTTTGGATTAAAGTGATGTTATAACGCATTTACTACATCTGTAGTTTCTGTTCTTAGCTGTCACTTGTTATAATTTATATGTTAGGTTTGTAAGTGAAGCGATATATACTATCGGCCATAAATAGAGAAACATTTTAAATTTTATAATGTTTTTTTATTGAATGAAAAATTTGATAATACAAATTTGTTTTTTTGTATTCTTGTTAGGAAGTAAGTCATTTAGAAAAAAATATATTGTTTACATAAATTTTAGAAAAAAATATCATCATCATCATCATTGGCTCTACAGCCCATGCTGAGCCTTGGCCTCCCATAAGATACGTCGCCATTCTGTCCTCTCCTGTACGACCTTCCACCAATTCTGAATTCTCAGGACTCTGATGTCCTGCTCAAAACCGCCCTGCCAACGTAGCTTAGGTCTCCCTACTTTTCTCTTTCCTGCCGGTTGAACATCTAGTATACGCTTCGCATTTCTGTTCGCGCTAATCCTCTTGACGTGCCCAAACCACTGAAGTCGTCCAATCTTTATTTGTTGAACAATGTTTTCGTCGTTAAAGATCTCATAAAGTTCAAAATTATAACAACTAATCCATAGCTGGTCTTCTTAGACGTGGCCAAAGATCTTGCGGAGGATTTTGCGCTCAAATGAGCCCAGGATATTCATATCATTTCGTGATAGTGTCCATGTCTCAAAGGTGTCTAATACGACCATAATAGCTTTTTTGAGCAAGTACTATGCGCCTTTCACTGGTGGTATTGTTGTTGGAAGTCATCAGTGCTCCAAGATAGACAAATTGATCGACAGCCTCAATATTATATCTACCTATGGAGATGATTCGTTCATGTTGACGTATAGCTTTGTTGGAAACAATCATATATTTAATTTTATCTTCATTGACTGTCAGACCCATCTAATGTGCTGCGTGTTCCAGTGCTAGGAAAACTGTACTTAACTCATTCTTGTCCCTGCATATGATATCGACATCATCAGAATATGCTAGTAGTTGGCAGGCTATTTTGAAAACTGTCCCTTTGTTGTCAATTTTTGAGACACGAATTACCTTCTCTAAGGCAATGTTAAATAGAAGGCATGAAAGCGCATCTCCCTGTCGCAACCCGATTTGTGTTTCGAAACTTGTTGATGTTTCGTTTTCAATCCTAACTATACATAGCACTTTCTTAATTGTAGCTTTTGTTAGGTTGATTAATTTTGCTGGGATATTAAATTTGTGTATCGCATCCACAGTTCTTTTCTGTTGACACTGTCGTACGCTGATTTGAACCCACGAATAGATGGTATGTATCAATTCCGAATTCAAGACCTTTCTCTAGTATTTGCTTCAAGTCAAACATTTGATCCGTTATTGATCTCCCTTTTCGAAAACCGCATTGATACTCTCCGAGGATTTTTTCAGCGTACGGGAGTAGGCTGCTATATAAGATATTTGACCATACCTTGTAAGCTACATTAAGCAGGGTTATTCCCGTGTAGTTAGAGCATTTTAGCCGGTCACCTGTTTTGTGCAGTGGGCATATTATGCCTTGTCCCCACTCTTTTGGAATACTTTCCTGTTCCCATATTTTTTTTTTACTAAAAGATGTAGTAAGTTGCTTAATCTGTCTTCTCCAGCTTTCAATAATTCCACCGTAATTTGATCTGTACCTGGTGACTTATAATTTTTTAATTTCGTTTTTGGTATTTTCGACTTCTTCTATGGTGACGGTATCTACTGTGTTCGTATTCGAAGTAATGCTTTCCGTGCCTACAAAAGAGTCGCTGTTCACATTAAACAGCTGGCTGAAGTGTTGCCCATCGATCTAAAATTTCTTTTTGGCTACTTAGAATAATACCATTTCTGTCTCTACAGAGTGTGACTCTCGGTTTGAACGCTCTTGTACTATTCAGTTTGTTGTAAAATTGTTTAATATCCCTTGTGTGAGCATACTTCTGAAAATTCAAAAATTTAGACTATGTTTATAACAAAAACATAATAAATTTTGCAAAATAGTTAGTAATGAATGGTATCCTTTATTATTTATTACTTCTGCACATCTATTCTTCATAGATAGTAATAATATATCTATTCCGTCGTGATTTAAATTTTGACAACTCTAGAGGTGTGTTTCGGGTCGTTGTCATGCTGGAAAATCCAAAGTTTTCTTCGGAAAATGGTAACATATCACATTCCAATATATTTTTATAGAAAAATTTGTCCATTATGCCATTGATTTTAATTAATGGGCCCATACCGAAACCAGAGAAATATCTTACACAATCCTCACCGTGTTTGATATTTGGTTTACTATATTTTGGATCCATTCTTTTGTTGATAGGACGTCGAAACCACTTTATACCATGGGAACCGAAAAAAATAATTTTCTCTCATCCGAAAAAAGGACTGTTTTCCATTTTTTGACTGACCAGTTTATATGCTGTTTTGCAAATTTTAATCTAGCCACTCGATTCTTGGCAGATATTAAAGGCTTCTTTGCAGGTCTGCATCCCCGTAAGCCGGCTTCACTAAGACGACGTTTGATTGTAGTTAAAGAAATGTTTGGACTATTTCCTTCGTCTAATAATTTTTTTATATCCGATGATGACGCAAAGGGGTTCTTTATGGACACAATTTTAATTTTTGCTATCAACAATTGAGTCAGTTTTTCTAGGTCTACCTGATTTTGATAGTTCTCTTACACTATTTCTTTCATTAAAATTATGAATAGTTTTACTACTGTACTACTGAATTTGTATTACTGAACGGTGCAAATTTAATTGTTTAGCAATCATAATTTGTTTTTCACCGTCATTATATATTTTTTTTATTATTAATTCTTTGATATCATTGCTTAAATATACACCCCTTCGCATTTTTAATCTTCAAAATTATTACCCAGAACACAAAAAATCTACTATGATAACAAGCTTCCTAAGTTATACTGAATAAAAATAATGCTTATCTATTTATGGCCTAACAGTTTCAATAAGACTGTTATCATTTTTACAATAAATATTTTTAAGAGCAGGTTCTTACTTATAATTTGAGGCTGTAAAGGTGCGTACTGACTTAAGCATTTGTGCGCGCACAGCGTTCGTGCGCGTACGAATGTTCTAGTCAGTACGAGCCTTTATACCAGGAATATAATTCAATAACATTTGTTATACTCAAATCGGGATTTATAAAAATAATTTAAAAAATAGTTTTGTTTCTCTACTTGGCCGATAGTGTAAGTTTAATTGAGTTACTATTTGGGTGTTTCTGATAAACTGATGCGTTTCACTAAAACTAAAAACGTATTTCAGTTATGAAGTAAAACGAAAGCGATAGTTAAATGAAGTGATATAAATTTTCTGAAGCAGTAGTAAAACGAAAGCACCTAATTACATTTTTTTATGAAACGAAGATTTGTCTGATGACTGTCACAAATTTGTCGAATTGTCACTGCCAATTTGTATAAAATAGGTTCCTGATTGTAAAACCTATCCTAAATTCAGAATAGTGAGCCTAATCATCGATACTTACATAGATTTTTTGTTATTACCCAGTCCGTTCGCGAATAAATCTGTGTTAAAGATATCGTGTCTATATTTTTAAAAAACTACGTATCTCAGATACATTTAAATAATAGATTTTGAAATTCTGCGTAGCTCAAAATACATGAACGTTTTTAAACTGTTCCCGTAGCAACTATTTAAAATTGGTTTTATGGCTATTGTTAAAAATATCGTTTATGCAATTTATACAAGGTGTGATTGCAAAAGCGTATTAAAAATACGTTTTAAAAATACAGTAAACAAAAATTATCTTTAAACATTTTAAAAATATAAAAAAAAATAAAAAAAAACTGAAAATGGACATATAATTTTAAGTAGGCTGTCTATAAAGCCAGACAAGTCACTTATCATGGGATTCATTTAACATTATCGACATTTGATAGTATGAATTTGGAGTACAAGAGAATGCTTTCAACGATCAAAATTTTGGCAGTTAAATGAGTAATTCTGAATGAAAATATGTATATGGTATAAAATTTGTGTAACATTTTTATAAAAATGAAGTATAGATTTTCACACTTTTCAGGATTTTGTAGGTATTTACTACGTGAAAGAGGAATCGAATGTTTGATGTCTGGAACAATTTTTTTTTTTACCCAAATCGCATCTCTTTCAATAATACTTTGAAAATAACTTTTCGTCTGTTGAATTCGAATATATCGATATGCATAAACCATCCTTGTATTACTAAACGCTGGTGGACTGGTTTTAAGCTGAGACCAACTAATTGAGAATAAGAAGAAGATATGTATAAAAAATAATAATCCGATAAAGGGAAAAAGATTTAGTTGCTAGGAATATTTCTAGAAATTTTGCCAGAATATCCATAATATGAAAAGCAGACTTTTTATATGCATTTTGTCCGATTTTTTGTTTTGCTTTTACTTGAAATTGCTAAAATCTTTCCTCAGTTTACATCACCTACAAAGGCAACACCATACACATCAAATATGAAGGGAAAACGATGTATAGAAGAAAAGTTTATTTCCAAAGTCAAAATATTAATTACAATGTTACTGCAATATTATTTTACGATTAATCGTCGATAATATTGTCGAAGTCTATTTCGTCTGTCAACTGCTGTTCTATAGACAGTAGATCTTAAGTAATTCTTCATCAGTTTTCATTTAGAAAAGCTTTTCAAAACTAGTTATTTCCTGGCTTGCTTTGTACAGTAAAAAAACATTTATTTCCTCAATTCAGTTTCGTATGGCAATTCTGCATTTCGTGATCCTTCACCAAACATTTGTTTCTTCTTTCTTTATCTACGCTGATGCTCCAGAACTATCCCCAGATTATCACAAATTTATCTGGCATAGGTTATTAAATTGTTAGCTAGCCCGTCCCTGTTTTCAACTAAAAATTCTTTTAGTCTAGAGTTTTATATCACATTCCTGTTCAATCTTTTTCTTTGGAAGTAAATCTTTGCTTCATTATTTTCGAAAATAACGGACTTGACCAAGGAAGCACCGAAAGAAAAGCTTGCCATTACTTTCTGTCTATTGGTATCCCTGATTGACTCTTGAAAAAATTGGTCACCCAATTTTTACCACTGTACGTCTTTTACCCTTCTACTATTCCGAGAGAAAAATACAAAACTTTTGCAATGGAGCCCCTCTAGCTACACCACTAGAAAAACTTCTGGTGATAAAAATAATCTTAAAGTCAAAAAGGTGTACAATATTTGGTGGTTTTGATACTGCAATTTTTAAAAGGACAAGATATAAAATGAAACCCTTTGGACTTGCTGCATTTTCAATCTCAATCAAGGACATATTGCATTTAGTACGTCAGAAAATTGAATGGCTAATGGATATATAGCGATTTGACTGTCTTTTATTTTTGATGCCTAATTCCTAAATTCATAAAGCAGTGAAAATGTCAGTTAAGCTAAATAAATATACATTACAATGTGCAAACTTGAACACAGTAACCACATTAACTTTCAACAAATTGCACTCCAAAGGCGGATTAGGAATTCAAAACGGTGCGGGAAATTATTCGGAAAGCGGCCCATATATGTAGGTATATAAAATTACAGTGATACATTAGCTAAAAAATTTAATTCGTTCCAGGAGGTGATTTGTAGTACGAATTATTTGTTAGTCAAATCACGAGTTTCCTAAGTTTCATAAAAATACCTTTGGATTAATTTCATTTTTCCAAACGATTTAAAAAAATCGTTTAATGAAAGGAAAACACACATTTATATTTGTGTTTTCATATTCGTTATTCGAAAATTCATACCGGTCCCGACGTCCCAATATCAATACTAACCAATCCGCCTCTGTTGCACTCTGTAGAGCCTTTACCCTGTATTTTTCATAGAAAAACATGCACTTAGGACTACTTTTTTTTACATGCCAATTAAATATTCAGATTTTAGATTGCAGTACCATCTATTGTTCAAATTTGCAAAAAAAAAGACAATATGCATATACTCGTATTGTGGATATTATGCTCTTGATGTTACAAATTTCGTTTTAAACGCTCGTATTGAGTAATCAACGTAAATATTGTGGACTTACTGCGAAAAGTGACCAAGTTATATATTGATAAAATTGAGAAAATCGCATTACAAGTTAAGTTACTTCCTAAAAAACCTATAAAAATTTTATTTAATGTCAAAGTAACTTTGCAGGACACTTAAACAGTACGTGTTTTCTTTTTATATAGTTCTTTAAAGAAAGTACAATATAAAAAGAAAAATATGCCATTTGTTTTTAACCAAAAGTATTTTCTGGACCCCCCAAGAAATTTTTTGAAATAATATTTTATTGACGGAATATAAATGCATTTTATAATATAATCCATATATCAACTTACCAACTATGAATTTCTATTAATTCCATTTTCTTTTAACTTCGGGACCCCCTCAGGTCTTTTCGGGACCCCTCTGGGGGTCGGGACCTCCAGGTTAAGAACCGCTTCTATAAACTACTACATAGTGATCTTATCAGCTAGACACATTTAATGTTTGTAATGAGAAGAATATCTAACAGGTCTCAAATCAATTATATGCAGAAAAAGTGTTCATTAAGGTACCTTGTTAGATATTTCATCCGTGGACTAAGTTACTGTGAGTAGTATCTTAATCATTTGTGAGCATGTAATTAAAATTTTAATCTAAAAACCACCAATAAAGCATGAATTCCACATGGTTACTCTTTATAACCTTTTGCTGACTTAAATACAAAGATAATTTTTGATTACTGTAATATACTGTAGTAAAATAATAAGAATGCATCACTTGCATCACTCAATATTGCATCACTTGCAATATATGTAAGTATGATCCTTAAAAACTCATTTCTTATTTATTTTGTGTTTGTTTACGTAGACGATATCTTTAAATAAACTTAAAAATCTGTTAAATACTTGCACACATTTATTCGATAAGGTGTAGATTCGGAGAAGAGTATAGAACCCTTTTATAATTGATCTAAACAACTGAAATTAGATAGAAATAAATTTTAAAATATAGGTATTTATATATTGAAATTCAAATCTATTTCTAATATTATTAAAGCTAAACAATTGTCAATTTATAAATCTAGTTAATTTTAAAGTTCTAAAAATTGCATTTCTTAAAGTAAGGTGACCAGATTTTAATAATTTCCAAACCTATACAAAAAACGCTACCCTCGTAAAGAAAGAACACTTTTTTATTGGGTCTTCAATTTAGAAAATTCTAAACTAGAACAAAATGTTTCTTTCTGGACAAATTATTCGGAATCTAAGCCAAATTGGAACATCTGGTCACCTTATTTAAAAGTTAAAATACATGGGAGCAATATTCGTACAAAAAACCCTGTAATTATTTTTGTTAATTTTTGTTTTACAGACCCATTAAATTTTACATTTTTGTAATTACTTAGAAGAGGAAAATAGAAAGCTAACCAAATTAAAGAGGGCAACCTAATAGTTTTTTTTTTTTTTTTATTATTTATATATTTATTATTTTTTATTATAATACCTAGGTGTCTGAGATTTTCCTAACGAGATAACCTAATAACTACTTTTTATGGTAGCCGAGATCGCCAGCTTTACGTGTCCTCTGAAGCACGACCCATATTTCCGAATATTAATTTAGAGATACAGGTACTCATTTAAGGGAAGGCTAAGGTGGGCCTATAAAGTAGAAAGTAGAAAATCAAAAAATTAAACGATATTTTGATATTTATAGCAAAAAATCAAACTCCACGTGTATACAACATATACGATAAACAAAGACTGACGTCCAGTTAGCATACACATGACGCGTAGCTTCGCTATTTACCCCCACCACTACAAGTTACGAGACAACCTTTACTTTAATAAACTTGGAAGATCCCAATTTAACAAAGAACCAATCAGATTACTTCGTTTGCCCGAACTCATCCGAGGAACAACGAAAATATGTGTTGGTAACTTAATATCTGTTATCAACTCATTGGCGTGTAGAGAAAAATAGTATTCATTTAATAATCAATTCGTATAAGGTAAAAAAATAGAATGTACGCCTATGTGTACATGTCCTTGGAAATAAGTTTGATAACGAAATGTTTCTGTCAAGTATTGCATAACGTTCAAGATTTAATGCTCGCACTGTACATTGATTATCTAAAGAAGACCAGTCCAGGTCATTTTCGAATGTTCTGAACTAACATTAAGCCACACCTATCAAAATTGGGCCATTGGCGTAGCATACATTTTTATCTTGAGGGCTTTTATTCAGAAACATTTAACATTCTTTATTTTAATTATTGGTTTCCACAATGTGATTAATTCTTTGTTGCTGATTTAGTTCCTTAAATACTTAAGTTAAATAGGGGATAGGCATGATTTTTTTTATTTTTTATTTTGTTCCTTTTGTTACATATAACATAAAAAACAGTTTTGCATTTTTTTTTTAATTTGAAGGCTTAAAAAAATCATAAATGTATATAGCGCGCGAAAACCACGTGTAACGTCATACCCTACTTAAGTGTACTGCGTACAGCCTACCCAGTGTACAGCGTACAGCCTACACAGTTTGTCGTGAACTTATTTGCTTGTATAACTTTTATAGATTGTGTAAAGTTAGAGTGATTTTATTTAAAATAAAGTTTAATTCTATAAAAACAATTTATACATGTTTACCGAATTAAATTTTATATTAAAATATATAAACTATATTGCAGTATTTCAATTATGCCTCTAACGTTTTGTAACTTCATGTAAACAATGTAGTAAAATTCTGACATCTAAATTACATAAATATTTACATTTTACAGAGTTGCAGCGTTTATTGGTTACATAAAGTTTTTTTTTTTTTAATTTAACGGTCTTTGCTGCTGTGGCAATTAGCCAGGACAATTTATATTTAACAAAATTTCCATGCCTGAACGGGATTCGAACCCGAGACCTTCGCAACGCAGAGCACATGTGTTACCACTACGCTACGCCGGTCGGCTACATAAAGTTATAGAACACATAAATGGTTTACCTTCTTACAAGTCTGTTTTGACACCACGTATTTCTTCAGCACTGTAGCATTCATTATTTGTCATATATTCCATGAGCATAAAAGCATCAATGTTGGGTAAATTATCAATCTGAGCCCAAACGAAATCTTTATCTGCCATTTTAATAATAAATGCGTGAAAAATTGTTTAGAAACAAATACAAAACTCTCGAACAATACAATATACACACGTAAAGATTATGTTGTAGTCTGGGTTGTCTGGGGTTTGACGTCATGCTCAGTCGTATTTACTCGGCAACCTTCGCGCTGTGGTCGGCTTATTTCAAATTCACAATATTTTAATTAAAAATTTGGCTGTAATATTAATTAAAATGTGATTTTTGTTTTCTTAGGTGACATAACTAACATTAACATATCAAAAAAATTATTTGTAAGGAAATATAAAATTTATGCGTATCCCCTATTAGCTCGCTCCACTCGGTTCTACTAACCTGAAACTTTCGTAACCTAAGATAACGTAGAAAGTAGATAGCTCGCTCCGCTCGCATTCTACTAGACGTCAAATTTACGCTGATTTATGGGGAAATTTAACCTAAAATTACAAGTTATAAAAGTGAAAAGTAATGAAAACTGCGTAAAAAACTAACAATTTCCGTACCTAATATAATTTATTGTTATCTAAGAAAGATGTCTCTACAAAAAATTTATGAAAATAATGCAAATTGATTGTTAATATATATGACTCCGGAGCCTAATCTTATTTATAATAAATATTAATTCATATTTATTTACCTGCTCAACTGCATGTACAGTTAACAAAGGTCCACTGTTTTCCATGCTCTCGTAGGAAATATTCGTATAGATATTCGTATAGTTGTCTACGGGAATACGGGTTCGAATCCCCCCACCTCTTTTGGATTTTTATATGAGTACCTGTTTATTCTTTAAAATGAGTACCTGTTTATTTAGGGATAATAGGACTGGTCAAAATGTTATACTGATTACGTAGCTTTCATATTTATGGCCGGCGGTCTAGAAACAGAGAACTTACTTATTATTTATTTATTTATTTAATGCATAATACATTTTACTAAATGGTGTGTAACCTCTCTTGGAAATAGGGTGGGGCTAAAATTTTTGGCATATTAAGCAAAAACTGCCTAAAAATATTTATTTAAAAAAATATATTAAACTACTGGGAATTATGGCCCGGTTACACGATGCCAGTAACTTGTGCAAGTACTGGCACAAGTACTTGTGCCAGTACTTGCACAAGTCGTTTTGTCGTTTACACGTATTCCAGTATCTTATTTAAGTAACCTTGCAAAGAACCCGAAACACACTGCAAAATGTAGATGCTTCCAATTATTTTTTATGCGTAAAACCATCTTTTTAACGCGCCTATTTTCGATGTTTAACCTAATTTTATGGATTTTATGCGTACGTCTTTCCAAACAAAAATGAATCGGCGCCAAAAACTACATTTATTAAAAAAAGGTGTGAAAAAGTTTGTTTTTGTAACCGCGAAAATACATCAGCTGTTCACGGCGGCCATTTTTAAGTCACTGGCACGGCTACTTGTGCCAGTAAATAGGAACGGCTTCTATTCACTTGACTTGCATGAGATACTTGTGCCAGTACTGGCACCAGTACTGCATGTACGTTTACACGATGCCAGTGGCTGGTGCAAGTACTTACTGGTGCAAGTTACTTGCATCGTGTAACTGAGCCATTAGGCCTATGACTATGCTATGTACAGGCCTGCGCCAACCGTGGTGTAAGTGGTACAATGTCAACTTTCAGAAGGCGGCATATTTTCAGAATTGCTTCTTTGTAATTTTGATATTATATTAAAAAGAAATAAAAACCACGTGTTTTTTAAATGTGAAATAAAAGATAATTCCATGCAAATCACATAAATAATAATATGCATCTACCTCATTGCAAATAATGACTTTTAATGCAAGTGTTTATTGTGTCGACAATATATTTTAGATTTATTAATACTATTCAGGACCAATTTGATCTATTAAAAAATTATACGGAAAATATTAACTTTTTACAAAACTCTAAGGATTTAGAAGAATTAACCCAGTTAGATTTTTTAAAACACTGTTTAGATTTAGACATAATTTTAACTGATAAAACGCTTGAAGTATGCCAAATGTATAAATTAAAAAAGTTTCTAAATTATTCGCCATTTGTAAAGCTATTTTAACATACATATACCAAAATAATTTATCTAGTATACGAGGATTGCCTTTTATATTTCGGGATTTGCGATCAAAAACAATTATTTATTAACAAAAGTGGCTTTATTGTTTTTCAAAATATTCAATACACTTTTGCATGCGTTTGAATCAATTTTCGAAGCACCTTTTCCACTCCGATTGTCAAATTATGTAGGATCCAACGCGAACAAATCTATTTGATAACCAAATGTTCATGCAATAGTGATGCAAATGTATGCTGGTCCCACTAATGCCCAAGGATATCTCAATTTCACGATAAGTCACATGACGATCTTGCAGTATCAGTTCACGCACAGCATCAATGTTTTCCGAAAAAACAACCGATTTTGGACGACCTTCACGAAATTTGTCCTTAAGCGAACTACGGTCACGATTGAAGTCGGCAAACCAACGATAAACAGTAGTCCTTGACGGTGCTTCATTGCCAAAAGTCGATTTAAGGACATCGATGCAATGTTGTTGGGTTAATCCACATCGAAAGTTGTAAAAAATAATCGCTTGAAAATGTTCACGATTCAATTCCATTTTTAGCCGAGATGAATTTTTTCAGGTTACTGTAAACAACACAAATAGCGCTGCCAGATGGCAACACTAGTTTAGCGCAATCCCGAAATATAAGTGGCCATCCTCGTACTATAGTCTATTCCAACCGTTTAAGCGGAACTAGATTTTGCAGCCTTTTTGTTTAAGCCTTGTAAATCATACTTACAAGAATATGCTAGGCTAATTAGACATGTTATTATAAATGTCTTTTAAATTACATTTTGATTTGCTGTGTCATTCTTAAACCAAATTTCCCATTTCTTAAAATTTTCGTCTGCCAAAAATGTATTATATATTTTATTTTTTATTATAAACATCGTTTTTCTGGTGACGTTTCGGAATTTGGCATTAACGTTTTCTCCAACTTAACATAAGTAAGCTCGATTGTCATGAAAACTGAACTCCCATTTAGTTTCACTTAAACGTTTGGAATGGATTATGCATATACAATATAAATGAAAAAAAGGGCATCTAGTAGGACTTGAATTTATTTTTTTTTAAATATTCAGTGGATAATTCAGTGCTAATTTAAAAATATGTTATTCCATGGCTCTACAGACGCCTTTTTTCTCAATTATATGTTACATGTTTATGTTTTATGAGATTACAAGTAATTGTACTATTCGACCGGATAATCCGGTAGCCGAAAGTTCGATTAGACCAAATATTCGGCATACGGCTTTTTGAAAAATCACTATCCATTGCATCTCTATTAATTATAGTACGTTACCTTCTTTATACCGTGAGTTTATTTTATGATAGAACATAGAGGTTTCATTTCTATAACAACCGTTGATTGACAGCAATGTAAAATGCGTTTATTTTAACAGAACATGCTGCATAGCTTACTCGATTATAGAGATAAATAAACGCAAAACATTTTTTTTTGGGAAATAAATAGGAATGAAAAATTAAAAATATATTTATTAAATAAACATAAATTTAAAATTTGGAAAAACGTAAAATAAAAATAATTACAACAAATTTTCAAATATTCCTCCATTCACTGCCAAACAATACCCAAACGGTCGCCAAAATAAAATTTGCATAACATTAATTAATTGCATTGGTCTTATTCTGTGGGATTCATTTTCTATTCTAGCTTTTAGTTCTTCTATGGTAAAATTTTGGCTATTAAAAATTTTGCTTTTCATACATCCCAAATAAAAAAAAAAAAAATCGTTCGGTGTGAAATCCGGCAACCTAGCGGGTCATTCTATTTCGCCGCCACGTCCAATCCAACATCGAGGAAATGATTTAAAAATGTTTTAATTATTCTGGCATTATGCGCTGGGGCACCGCCGTGTTGAAACCACACTTCACCTGGAATATTTAGTGCATTTAATTTTTATAAAAAAAAAGACCAATGATATGCGTTCCTACCAAACCTGCCCAAACGTTCACCTTTTATGGCTGTTGTGTACTGGTAGTATTACATAAATGTATATTTTCCTGACTCCAATATCGACAGTTTTGAGAATTAACTTCACCATGAATGTAAAATGTAGCCCCATCGGTAAAAATATTTTTACATTATTTTCATTATTATTAATTCTCTCCATTATTATTTCGCAAAAATGATTTCTTTTCATAACCGTTCAGCAATAATTCTTGATGATTTTGAAATTCATACTTACTTAATCGTTGAGCCCTTTTACCATCACTGGTGTCGGGCTTTGTATGTAGAGTTTGATTGCTACTTGTACTTGTTCTCTTCATTCGTGGGAGAACGGCGCCACAGCTTTTTCCATTCACTCCTATTCTTCGTCCTACTTTTCGCTCCGTTCCAGGTGATGTCTCTTCTCTCTATTGCAATTTTGATTTCGTCACTCCACTCCTTTCTCGGTCTTTCTCGGCGTCTTCCTTTAGTTACTTTGGCCTTGTAAACTTTCTTCGTGTCTCTACTATCTTCCATCCTTTGAATATGACCGTACCACCTAAGTTGCCCTTCTTCTATTACTTCTTCTACTGGTTTGGTTTTCAGTTCTTCTCTATATTCTGTGTTCCTTATTCTGTCCAATTTGTCTTTCCCTTGATCTTTCGTAGGAACCTCATTTCACTGCTTCTTAGCTTCTCCGTTATTGTCCAAGCCTCTGACCCATATGTCAGCACTGGTATGGCCACTTTCTTAAATATCTGAACTTTTGCTTCAGTCGGAATTTTCCGTTTTGCCAAGAAACAGTTCTTAATGCTATTAAATAGCCTGCCAGCAGATCCAACTCGTTCCGTTATTTCTCGGTCTATTTTTCCGTCTGCTGAAAAAACGGATCCGAGATATTTGAAATGCTCGACCTGTTGAAATTTATATGATTTAAAATGTTCCTTCTTAAAGAAATTGTAAACCATGCTCTTAGCACCCACACTTAGTTAACTAGTAAAAAGTTGACAATTTCTGTTCTTTTTATAATAAACATTGCTGTCAATCAACGGTTGTTATAGAAACAAAAGCTCTATGTTCTATGATAAAATAAACTCACGGTATAATTTATTGTTTATTCTTTGTTTATTTTTGATAGAATAGAATATTTTTTCTCCGCTGTTGTTGTTAGTGTTACATAAATTAGATTTTTTTTTACCGTAGAGTAAAGGCGGTAAATAAGATTCTGCACCCCGGCGGCATCAACTCTTAGCGTGGCCCTGACTATATTTCTATACCTATTACTATATTATCATTAGGAATTTTTATTTTGGGGTAACCTTCTATTTCATTTTTGTGCCATTAATTTGAAATACTTTTTTAAATGAAACAGTGTTGTGAACTTGACACGCAATTAAAACATAATAATGACTAAAAGCCACAAGCCGTCATTTTTGTAGCTTTTAAAATAGTTAACGCCGTGACTGTAGTCAGCATGAAACTGAAATGAAACATCAGCTGAAATATTAGTGAAACTTTACAAAGTGTTATATTTATTACCTGTGCGAGGTTTACCATGGACAATTATTTATAATTTAATATACTGAAATACTTTTATTGCTCCCATGTATCCAGGCTGGCGGTTTCAATTTAATAGTATTTTTGCATTTATTTTATAACTTTTTCATACTATAGGTAATATAGTTCTAGATATCTTAGTCTAATATTTGCTTTAAATATTTTAATACTTTTAATACTATTGCATTTTATTACTACAAAAGAAATATTTTCAAAATAAAATTATCTAAGAAAACTAAAGAGACTTGTTGGAATAATGTTCAAACTTTCAATTTAAATACAGGGTATGTCTGTAATTTAGTATTCTGTAGATATATAAAAAGATTCCTGTTTCTATCAATTGTGGACCAAATAAGGACCAAAAACACATACTCCAAGAATTTTATTACATTTCTATGCAGTTTATTTGATACCAGTACTAAATGTTGATGTGAACGCACTTCATGTTTCTCCATTAAACCCGATTGCCTGTTGTATGTGAACGGACATAGCGAAGAATGGATTAAAACTTGTTTCCAGTCTGTTGAAGTTGTTGTCGGAACTGTGTTAATCTACCCTAATCAATATTGATTAGGAAAATACAATATCTTTTGTTTTCCCCTAAAGGCTAATTTGAAGTTAATTTAGATGATTATCTCCAACAAATGTTCATTAAAAACAAAACAATGAAAAGAACGATGGTCAATATTAAAACAGTACGATGGGAATTCTGTGATTTTTTTCATTAACATTTTCATTACGGCAGAATTGACCATTTAAGTGTACCCAGACCAAAAGCCTGTTCACTACAATAGAACTTACCGTGGAAGTGATTTTGATGTACAGGAGACCAGACCAATGTGATGGTGCCATTAAAAACTGTTTTGCAAGTGCAAAACTGGCCATGTAGTCGGTCGCGGTATATGAGATCGCGCTACGATTGTACACATTGCCGTCACCAAAAGCTAATTCACTACGGTAGAACAAGTCGTGCAAGTAATTTCCTGTATGGGAAAACATGCTTCGGGTAAACGCATTGTTGTAACGAAAATCCCTTTCGCTACGATTGACCGCGGAAATATTCTTACTATACATTTTACCGCGAACAAAAATTCTTTAGCTACGACAGGTATGACTGCCGGCGGAATTTAAAATAATGTTGTCAGTATATACTACTTATAGCAATCAGTTCATTTGCTAGAGCAGGACTGACCGTGTTTGTGCTATCGTTGTACGAGAGCTCACTTCAAGTATGCTTTTTGTCACAAGCAAAATACCTTTCCATTACGGTAAGATTATCCGCGAAATTATTATTGCTGTGCCAGAAAACTGTTGAATATGCCGTGATAAAAAACCCTGTCGCTATGGAAGCCAAGAGTACTTGCAGTACAAACAAGTGCACCACGGGTGTATACTTTATTGCGGTGAAAAAACTTGTCTATATACCCAGTTCGAAATGCTGAAAGATTGAAAGATCTCGTGAAAGACTGAAGTCACTACCTTAACAGCTGCTGCATAAAATTAACTACTTAACAGCCAACAAACGACGAGGGATCGACGAAACTATCAGTGAACCAGGGGCGGATAAGTAGAACTAAACCGGCCCGGGCAAATAGCGAAATCAGCCTAAGAGTAAAGTAGAAAATAATAGTGATACCTAATAATAATACATTTTTTGAATGAATACAATTTTTACAGCACTTACAAAGTGACTCACTATTTTTGTTTTTAATTTCTACCTCTTCTTCCTCATTTTGTACTATTTCTTCATTTTCCTCTTTATCTTGTTCATCGTTCTCGTGTACTGTTTCGTTGACATGGTGAGAAGAAGAATAACTTAAAGATTTTTTAAAATCTCAATTTGATGCAAAATTGTATAATTCTTCATGTAATTGATCTTTACTGACATTTTCTTTAAAAATTTTCAATAGTTCAACCAGCTTTGTTAACCTATTTGAAGGTATTCCATTTCTTACCTTGTTTAATTTACATGAGATAAAAGTGCAATATCAGCATATAACATTCCATTATTTCGAAACCTTTGTTCTTAATTGGAAACCAATATATCGAAAATTACAATTTCAGTTCAAATTTTGAATAGAATTATCTACTACTTTCCTTAACCGTTTTTCAGTAAAATTAGTACTTATTTTTATGTCAATCTCTTCGTGTAAATTTGAAGACCATGTAATAATGTGTAAGATGCTTACAAAACAAATGTCAATATTAAACTGAGTGAATTTAGTTAAAAGGAATATGTTATTTACGGTATTAAGCGAAACCGAATTATTCAATAAAAGCGGCAAGCAGCACATTATAAGACACTTGCGGTATCTAATCAAATGCCTTTATTGCAATATTTCCACTTCACCACAAGCCGACACTATGTCGGCTCACTAGTCATCATTTTTATATTACCTTAATATTATATTCTTAATAGTGTTCATTGTTCATTACTGAATTGGCATATTATGAACAATTGTTATTCAGTTATATGAGAGATATAAATAGATAATTTTTAACGCTTTAACCTCCACATTTTTTATAAATGTTTTGTTTTGTTTTTATGATCGGCCCAACCAGCCCATTTAGTGATCGGCCCACTGGGCATTTGCCTGGTAGCCCGCCGGTTGTATCCGCCCCTGACGTGAATATTGCGTGATTACTACTTCTTGATTCAAAACACAGTATACGACAAAACTAGCTTTTGAAATATTAAACTGTATGGACAAGTGTCATGAAAAAAAAAAAAACGACTCTTTGGCTATTGCAGGACAAGCTGCGGAATTTTTCTCGTTGTATATAAGCCACGCCGCGAATTCACACTCCAGCACAGCCAAAAATGTTTTCTCTACGAAAGGACTGGTCGCTCTTGCTACACCAAAAAGCACGCTGCGAGTGTTTACTTTGCCACGATGAAAAACCATTTTGCTAAGAGAAGACATGCTATGGAAATAATTTCACTGTACGGAAGACTATAACGACTAAAACTATTTTACTTACGGCAAATCTGACCGCAAAAGTGGTCCCGTTGAAGGGACGAGCGCATCTAAGTGTACACTTTGCTTTAAATGAAGGTACCAGATTAATTAATATACATATGCCTAGAAATATAATAATAAATATATAATGGCGCACTTGGTCGCTGGCTATAAGTGATTTTGTCGCTACGCCACCGACTCTAGCCGGTCATTTCGTGAATAACGACTATGTCGCAATTAGTAGCAAAAGAGTTAAAAAAGTGCTGCAAAACAATGAAACTAATTGTGCAAAATAATATGCATTATAAATCCAATGTTATTGCTACAAACGTCATCCAAAGATTACTGCATTTTTCTTAAAACAAAGTAAGTACGAATAACGACTATATCGCAATTAGTAGCAAAAGAGTTAAAAAAGTGCTGCAGAGTGTTTTAACTGCAAAACAATGAAACTAATTGTGCAAAATAATATGCATTATAAATCCAACGTTACTGCTAGAAACGTCGTCTAAAGATTACTGCATTTTTCTTTCATTTAAAACAGAGTAAGTTCGAATATCGAACAATTCGCAATTAGTAGCAAAAGAATTAAAAAACTGCTGCAGTGTGTGAACTGCAAAACAATGAAACTAATTGCGCAAAATAATATGCATTATAAATCCAATGTTACTGCTACAAACGTCGTCCAAAGATTACTGCATTTTTCTTTAATTTAAAATAGAGTAGCGAAAGGGTTTTCAATACTCTTCGAATTACAGTGACTATATCGCAAGATCATGGCGACTTAGAAGCTAAATGTTATAGAAAGTGCTAGATTAAAATAGAAATTTCTAGAATATTTCATTGCCCTTTATGTTGGATGTTCTACTCCGTGAAAAGTAGTAAGGTATCGCAAAATAACAGGTAATTATGTACAGGGAACGACAAAAAAGCTAGCAGAGAATTAAGTTATGTTCAATATGCATATTACGCGTACAGCAATAATAATATTAGTCAGGTAACGCAGTATCTGCTTTTAGTTAGTGAGCACAGTACGCATAGTATGCATATTGAATCTAACTGCATTATTTTGCTACCTTTCTCTCGTTCCCTGGTCAATAATATTTTTAAACAAAGCACCACTTTTAATAAAATGAAAACACATTTTATTTTATGTTTCCAACTTAATAACATTTATTGTGAAATACATAAATGTGTTTTTATCGAAAGATTTGATCTGCTTTTGTTTTCGTTCTTTTCATTGTTATTTTGTGTACATTTATAACATTGAACTGTTTGCATATTTGTGAAAAATAATTAAATCAAAACAATGAATGAGTGAATCAGTTTAAATTTTTTTTTATATCTCTGTTGAGTATTTTTTCTGCCAAATAAACTTGCTATATTTTTCATTTTGGTAAGACTTATTTTTCTACTAAATTAATGATAAGCAAGTAGACTGGAAACAATTTTTTAAAAACCTTTGGTCCTTTTGGGATCTAGGTGAGGAAGGAGTCTCGCCCAATATATGTAACTAAAGTTCGGATTCTGTAACTTTGACGTTATAAATAATATATTGAAATTGTTATTGGAATATTTAACTCCCAATGTTCCTTTGTTAGCACCAACATGGTATGGAAGTAAGGGGTAAGTCTAATGTCACCATAATGGCGATTATATGCTGGGACGTATGACGTCATTTATGTAATTGGCAAATTGTCAATTGTTTGTTTGTTTCTGTTTACTCTGATATTTGACATTTAAAATATTTATTTTAAAAATGTTATATGTATAATATTAAGTAATTTAATATTTTATATACATTTTTGACTTATGTTAATTTTTATTTTGTAAAAAATTATCAGCAGTCAAAATTATTTATGAGGACCCTGAATTATGTAATTAAAATTTTTCTTTCTTGTGTAATGAGCATGAAACAGATATTATTTTACATATATACAGGATGAGTGGGGAGGAATGAGCCGAACTTCAGGAATGTATTGTACATGTAAAAATAAGTAAAAAAAAAAAAACTCTAATGTTGTTGTGCAATTGTCTTTTATTTTCAAGTTATAACGTAATTAAAACACTTTTTATCGAACATCGGGCCGAACTTCAGGAATGTATTGTACATGTAAAAACAAGTAAAAAAAAAACTCTAACGTTGTTATACGATTGTCTTCTGTTTAATAAATAAATCATTAGTATCATTCTGTTTATCATTGGAACAAATTTCATTAAAACGATGTTCGATGAAAGTGTTTTAATTACGTTATAACTTGAGACTAAAAGACAATCGCATAACAACATTAGAGTTTTTTTTTTACTTAATTTTACATGGACAATACATTCCTAAACTTCGGCCCCTTCCTCCCCACTCACCTTGTATATTACATTATTTTATATTTTTAGGGTGAAATTACAAAAGTACCTAAAATCGAAAAGAATAAATTTGAAATCAAAATCAAAACTTCAGAACTACGGCATACTTAACTTTATTTAAATATTATAACTGAAAAACGATGTATATTGTTACTTTTGTAAGGAGAAACTTGATCTGGTTATTTTGGTTACTTTTATATTGTATTACAGATTTTTTAAAAAATCGTTTAATCATTGGTTACATTGTAAAACAATTTTGGGTTATGTTTGTAAGGTCTAAGAGTACGACATATTAATAATGTGACGTTTTAAATTATTTTTTGTAGTACCAGCATGGCATACGATTTCAAAGTGCAAACTATTGAAATCAAAATTTTCTCTTAGTTTGTTTTTACAAAAGTGAAACAGTATACTAGCCAGTTTTAATAATTTTTGTTTTGTTTTGCCTATGATTATCAATCAAATACAAAACTTCCTGAAAGATATTCTTCACCAAATTGTAGCCGAAGATTTGGAACCCGACTTATGGATCGGATTTTTAAGAGCTTGTTTCCAATGCTGCCGATGATAAATATATGCGCTTCCTCACCTTCAGCACACAACAATTTGATGATAATTCGTTGTGGAACAGAAAACGGCACATCACTTGAATACTTTTTTGAAAAGAACTGTCATTGTTTATGCTAACAAAACACAATCGGGTCTATGTCTAGTCTGTATCTTAAAAAGTTAAAATTTAAGCTCAAGGTCAAAGTAAAAAATTATTAACCATGCTTTACAATATTTTGTTATTCTTAACTCCATTGCGTTAAAATTTTAACCTCATTGTGGTTTAATTCAGTAAGTTATATTTGGAATTTTAACTCAAGCCAAATACATGGTGTTAACATTTTAACCAGCTGTAATTCTAGCCTCTGAACGTCAAATAGCCAGAAAAAATCCATTTTTTTCATGGCAAGTCACTTTATTTTAAACCAATTATTACTAGAACAAGTTGAACAAAAAGAGGTTAATAAGTGAATAAAAAATACATACAAATGCTTTTTAGGAGATCAGTTTCAATCAATGCCTTTGTTTAGGCAACTGTGTGATATAAGACCCTTTTAATTTACCTGAAGAAACATTTTAACATATTTTCATTTCTCTAGAACCTTTACGGAATATCTCGTTTCACAAATGTTGCATTTTTTCTTTTTTCTTTTTTTAATCCGAATAGAATCAAAAGACTTCCTGATATATTGCAAGTAAATATTGAAAACATTAAAATTGTGATACATTTATAAATTTTCACTGTTTGTGTAAAAATTAAAATAAGGTAAATATAACCTGAATATAAAAGTATTTTAATTTTTAATATAGAAGAAAGAAAAGAAATTAAAAAAAAAAAAAATAGATAAATTTTCATGTTATGATAATATTATATTATTTACTTTCTGCAGACATAATTATTTATATATAAATATTGTATATTTCCGCAATATAGATTTAATATATTTGAACGTTGTTGATGCACGATTCAACCATAACACTTGTTTACATTTAAACTACACTTACACCAGCAAAATTCGTTCCCTTGTAGATAATTTTACAGCATACCTTTAACCATAAGGTTAAAAAGTTAGATCTTCATGCTTGGGTTATAACCTGAGATACAGAATAAGAAACAAGGTTAACATTTTAAATCAGTTAAAATGTTACTTTTTAACAATTATTTTTAACCAAATCGTTTTAACCACAAAAGTTACAGAATAGACCAAAATCTGTGGTATCTTTTAACTACATAATTGACATAATTATTCCAAAGTAATTTAGTATTCGAATATAATCCATTATTATACGAAATAAATTTAAGAAGCCCAGGTAAATCTATATTTCTCTAGTAGATCTATAGATCTTTAATATATTGAGTGAAGTTTTTTGATTCAATCCTGACAAGTAACCTTCTGGTTAATATTATATTGGTTACAATTCAATGGTGAACTTCATGAATTTATAACTTGTGAAAGCACTTTTATAGTTTACTATATAGCGAGGCTGAAGAAAACATTTTATATAGTTGAAACTTATTTTTGGCAGCACGCTGTCAAAAATACTTCAATATGTTGTTTCTGAAGTTGAACAGATGGTAGTTAATACTAGTGAAATTGAACATAAAACTCAAGATAAATAAAAACTATCTTGTTTAATCTGGGTAATGTGAATACGTTGCTATTTTAACACCAAATATTTCGGCAGTTAGTAACTAAAATGTCCAATGTTAAATTTTATGTTTCTACAAGTTATAATTTCAAATTACTTTGCTTAGTTCTTATGGAATTTTATGTAACATTCATCTGAACAAAGAAATCTTGTCATTTATGTTTACTTAGTAACAAGGCAAGTTTATCATTGGGGATCATAAAAGCCGAGCTCCTTCAAAGTTTTTTCAAATCAACAAAATAACTTGTAAGAAGTGTGTTCTAGACACCATAGAAAAAAGTTCACCGTAGAAATAAGACAACCTGTCTAGAACACACTTCTTAGAACTAACTCTTAATTAACAAATTTCGAGATATCCATCTAAAAAATCGTAACACAACCAAAAAAATCGAGTTTTATTTTTCATAAGTGTACCAGATTATAAAATATCTTAAAATATTAACGTATACCGTGAATTTATTTTAATGTGAACCATAGTGTATGGTTAAATCCATGGTTACATTATGATTGACAGCAATGTATAAAGAGTTTATTTTAAGGTGGAACATAGGTATACTAGTGTCGGCGAATCAACGCAGTTAAGCCTGGAACAGAATGCACAGGCGCTAGCGGCGCGCCGTTTGCACGCAAAACTGAGGTTAGGTGTTCTACGTCAACGTTCAACGGCGTCCAAAGTAGGAAGTTTACGAACATTCAATATCAACGGCGTGGAACGCCGTTCAGACATTGCTCATTCTGTGCACTTGCGTACTACAGTTCGATTTTAACTTCGCACTGACAGATAGCGCCGTCCAAACGCCGCCAACGCGTCGTAGAACTCGTTGCATTTTGTTCCGCACTTTACGTCACACGACGTAACAAACGACTGTGTTGTCTGGAACAATGCAGTCGTTTGTTACTTCATGTGACGTAGCTGCCGTTGACGTGATTCGCCGACGCTAGTATAATAAGAATAAGTATAGCCTGTTTCTTTGGTTTAGGCGGAACTAGATTTTCAAATCTAGTAACTTTTACCCATTGATTGAAGCTTTTTATCATATTGTTCAGGAAAAGCCAACTTCAATATATTAGGTCGTCAAGGATGAAATTTGTAGAAAAAAAGGCAAAGTTGGTTGATAACTTACAAATATAAGGAATTATTTTATTCATCAAAGTATGCACCCATATTGTCTATACACTTTTGCCATTTAAGCGGCAGGTTGTTCAGGCCGGTGGTATAAAACTCTGGCGGACGAGAGTCAATGAATTCCTGGAAGGCCAGTTTTACAGCATTGTCGGAAGTAAACTGTTTTCCTATTAAAAAGTTGTCCAAATTGCGGAAGAACTGGTAGTCAGTGGGGGATAGGTCTGTTGAGTATGGAGGATGATGAAGAAGTTCCAACTCCAATTCCTCTAGTTTTGCCAGACATTTGTGCAGTGTGTGGTCTAGCGTTATCATGCAATAAGATAGAAGTCGATCTGTTGACCAATCTAGGCCTTTAAAAAAAAAAAAGACAAAAGGTTTTTCTTTTTTTTGCATCCTTTCGTTCAGTTGGTTGCAGTTTTTTTTTTTTTTTTTTTGGATTTTATGTTACCTGTACGAAATTTGGCGAACCAATTTGATATTGTCTGCTGCGTAGTAACACAAGAGCCAAATACATTATTAATGTTTCGCGCTGTCTGCGATGCCGTAGTTCCACGTAAGAACTCATGCTTCATAATAGTGCGAATTTCCGACCGTTCCATTTTCAACAAAAGTAATTTTTTAAAAAGTTTTTGATATTTTATAGAGCATGCAATGAATTCTTTAAACACTCGATTTCACTTCCACGTCCAATCCAACGATGTGGGAATTTATGATCGAGAAAGCTTCTAACATTTTGGGCGTAATGTGCCGGGGCGCCATCCTGTTGAAACCAAATCTCCCCTGCAACGTTAAAAGCGTTTAGTGCTGGTATTATATTCGTTTGAAGTACCTGCAAGTACTTTTCTGTAATTAAGTTACCATTTATAAAAAATGGTCAAATAACATGGGTATCTATCAATCCTGCCCAAACATTAACGTTTCGGGATTAAGTTCTGGTATCATTGCAAATAAGTAAATTTTCCATACTCCAATATCTACAATTCTGAAAATTTACTTCTCCATGTATATAAAATGTTGCTTCGTCCCTAAAAAGAATACGTTGAATAATGCTTGGGTCGTGATTAATTTTGTCAAACATTCACAAAACGTTGTTCCCCTTTCATCATCTTCTCCAGCTAACTCTTGGTGGGTTTTAAAATGATAGGATTTAAAGCCTTCTTTTTTTTAAAATGATTGCACACAGAACTACTACTTACACCAGTAGCCCGACTTATTGGTGCAGAGGATAATCTGTTATCACCTTGTAGTAAACCAATTATCTCGTCCTAGTTTTCCCGTGTTAAAACAAATCTTTGTGGATATCTTTTATGATGTTCGGCATTAACACAACCATTCTACTGAAGTTACTTGGTGCCGGGCGATCTGGAAATGAAGTACGGAACAAATTTGATACTTGCCTCGAGCTAAAATATTCACAATACCACTGAATTACTGTCTTTGTTAGTATACATTTTTACAGGCTATGTTCCAGCTTAAAATAAACGCTTTAATACATTGCTGTCAATTGTAACGTAATCATGGATATGAATACGCTATGGTTCACATTAAAAATTTACGGTATAGCTCTGGTCAAAATAATAGTAGTGGTTACAATTTTTACAAGATTTGCTCATACTTACTGACGTTTTATGTCCATCTTGCCAATACATTGAGGTATTTATCCCTAGTACGACGTGATCTCTTCAAACCCGAAGTGTACGATCGGTGGATTATTTTCATAATCTTGACAAAACCCATATATTAGCTGTACCGAGGTTTTTTCGTTTATTTGGTATTATTAAAATAAAAACAAATCGAAAGAAAATAATGTAATTTATTGAGTAAAATAGTTTCCATCGTGATCTATAAAAGCCTTATCACACTAGAGTTATTATTCAAGTCTAAACTTGGAAAATTAAAGTCTTTGCATTCGAATCGAAGTCTTGTGCGTGTGATAGTATGAAGAAAAAACCTAGGTTTTGAAGACCAGGCAAATGAAACAGGATACAATTTCTCGGTCTTTTTACCCAGGTCTTACAGCTGACGCGTCTTTGTCTTTTGTTTATGTCAAAATATAACTGTCAACTGTCATAATTTCACGATGTGCGCATGGGTAAACAAACAATTTCCAAGTCTTAACTAATATTCAAATACCTTGTGATATGTCAAGACCTGAAGACTTGGATCCTGAAAAAAAACCTACAAAAATAAGACTTGGATAGCGTTCTAGTGTGATAAGGCCTTAACACTCTGCCATCTATCAGGAAGACAAAATATTCCCGATTAATAAAATTCCTGATTTTTTGAAGTAAAAAATTGTTCAAGGGTCATTTAAACATGGTTCATATCTCTAATGTCGGGTTGCTAACGTAAGAGTTTTCTCTAACTCAAGTTAAAATCATTTGTTTTTATATGTTACAATATATAAAAACAAATGATTTTAACTTGAGTTAGAGATAATTCTTACTTTAGCAACTGGCCATAAGTGTCTTGTTTCTTAAAAATGTTTCCAGTGATCGAAATAAATGATAGTTGGAAGGGGCAATGTTTGGTGAGTAGGGTAGTAGTTTTTCACGTGTCTTTTTTGATGCAGTCGGGCATTGTTATGTTGAAGAATAATTCCTCTTCTATTCACAATTTCTGGCCGTTTTCTGGTAAAGTTCTGATTCAGTCGATCCATTTGTTCACAGTAGAGATCAGAATTAACACTATGCCCCTGTTTTAACATCTCATAATAAATGATTCCTTTATAGGGCCTTTCAGATCGGGGTTCATCATCTAAGCATAAATTTGCTGATCTAAATTTTTTAAACCACCTTTGACATGTGCTTACATTTAGTTTATGACCATAAACAGTGCAAATGTTTTTTGTAGCAACTTTAGCAGAATTTTTTGTATAGTACTCATGCAACATTAAACAGCATAAAAAATGTTTTGATGGAAATTCTTCCGCCATTTTAAAATGTAAGGGTTTAAAATGAAACGAAAACAATAATTAGGTACTTAAAGGTACAGAGTTGAACCAAAACGCAAAAGACGTTTGTTCAATTCAGCGAACAAGTCGTGACTAGTTCGCATACTGCACTAATAATAAAAACGAAAGAACTTTCCGGTAAACCTAACAATAATATGAACCTAAATAAAAATGCATAATAATTATAAAAACGTACTTGTGTAATCGATCCTAGTCGAACCCACAAAACAAGAGAAAATAATGTTATTTTTATGTAACATTTTTTATTAAATTAATAAATACATCAATTTGACAACTGGCTCCACTAATATAATGTTATTTTAGCATAATTTACATTAGTTTTTTCAACGTTATGCGAATACGTATATATTTTTCTAACAAAGGAAATTGAACAATAATATTTTAATAATAATGTTAATTTGTTGTTGTTTTATGTTTAATATTTATTGTATATAAAAATTAAAAATTAAATAAAGCATATCAAAATGTTTATTGTTATAAAAGATGAGTAATATCAAAGTTATATGTCCGAACTAAACATGCCTTCGAATTTGTATTTGTATTATAGAAAAAAATATAAAAAATACTTTATTTATGTTGCACATTGTATAACAGATTGTTGTGGTAATAACATGCAGATGAAATAAATGTAAATAATTGGAATATATCATTCTAATCATTTTCCTTAAACTACTTCAGCTGAGAAGTTGTATCATGTCCAATGTTTTAAGTGAGAAAAATTATCTTTTCTTAAGTTCATGATTTAGCGTCCTGGAAGGAACATCAGCATCGAATGGATTATTGTAGGTAACAAAAACTAATCTACAAGTAGCAACCATTCAGAAAATGAAACAGTTGTCTACCAAAATAGAATAGAAGAACGGGAATTGGTTAGAATACTTTGCTCACGAGATGAGGCCAGTACGTTACCTGCGCGTAATCCAGAATTCGTACGGTCGCTTAGTTGCTAAGAAACGGCCATAGAACCGGCTGCAAATTGCGTTGCGATTGGTTTACGTCATTGTTTGGTCCATATACGATAACACCCCTGGCCGCAAATCCTGAGAAAAGCACTCTACCGACTATGTGTTTATGTGCTTCAAGCAGAGATGGCGTGAAGAGGAGGCAGAAAGGTGAGGCTTTAAAAGAAGCAGAAATCTTTGCCTGTATGGGAGCTTAGTGTATCTTGGAACATTCGAAATTAAAGAACCCTTTCCTTCTAGAAATGTTAAAATATAATAACTTATGTATTTTATCACCAGAGAGCAGCGTATGTAATGTGATTCAGTGTAAGTAAAGGTAACATTTATACCAATAATATAAAAATAAAAGCTCTAAGTCAATTTTATAGTAACAGCATCAAGTAGCATAAATTCAAAGGCGAGTAATTAAGCAATTTTATATTTTATTTACTATGTTCTATAGGTATTTATGCGTATATTTAATAGTAAATCTAGAACTTAACCCCTAGTTAAGTGTATGATTTGACGGTAAAGTTATCTTGGTGTAAACAACTATACCAAGTGTTTGTATCTTTGGACTGTTCCAACTTTATAATATGCTACTGTTAATATTTCGTAGCATGAATTATAAACCAAGATTATTTTGAAGTAAAATATTTGAATATATATATATATATATATAAGGAAGTACCTCCATCCGAGAAAAAGATGACATATGAAATAAACAAGGATGACTTACTTTGACAAGCATTTTGTTCAGAAACCTATTATAGCAATTTTTCACTTAGATCATTCTTTTCTCATTAATTAAATCTCTAATAAATATTAACTGTAGCTGTTTTAACTTACTAACTAAACTGAATTTACTTTGTTTCTACAAGAGGTGTTCAAAAAGTATTTATATTTTTTAAATAGCGAGTGAATAGCACAGTATTAGAGGTTGTGAATTAATTAACAAATTGGAGAGGATTTTTTACTATATGTCAGTGAAATCCGTTAGTAATAATCTGTTCTCTTTAATGGACTGCATTATTTTAAAACACGCTTGGTTTCCACGTACGTTATGTAATCTGAATTTCGCTCCTCGAGTGGAAGATTGTAGGCAACAGCACTTCAAAAACGTTAAACTGTTTCTGAACCAATCATAGCCACAGATGAAATAAAGATTTCTTATTTCAATGCACAGACGAAGAGACAATAAAAAATGGCGACGGAAGACCCCCAAAATATCATTAGGAACCCAATGATAACTGATTTCTGTGACATAAACTGCATAATTTGGATAGATTATTTATCACAAAGTCAAACGATGAGCGCCGTGTGGTACAATCTCCTTAACCCCTTAACGCCACGCTAAAATTAACTAATTAATTTATTATTTTTTTAAAGTCATAAATATATCGTACATATATGTAAGTTGAAATTATGGCAACGTTATGTTTTACTGTTAGGGGAAGCCGGGGCATAACGGGCACCTTAAGGATTATCTTTAATAAAATCTTAAGGAATATCGTAAAAAATTTCGAAATACTTGTATTCGTAAGATGATTTATTGTTTAATTAGTACATACAGTAAAAAAACAAAATAAAAGTTATGAAGATATAAAAAAAAGCTTCCTTGTGCTCATTTTGCCCCGGTGTCGGGACAGGCAGCTAAATTCTGGCGCAGAATGAACACACGTGAGTGCATTCTTCATCGTTATCATTTTCTCCAGTGTAAGAACAATGTGCCTACTTGCCACATGCTCTGCATTGGAGAAATCAACTTCTGGATATGTGTAAAAATATAACAACACAGCAAAAAACACGTTTCACCAATTTACAAAAGGTAAACGCCAGGTCTCAATCATACAATCACTCTCGGAAGACACAAGTGAAGTATTGAACGTGATTGAAATGCACCCAAACATGGCGGCATGCTTTAACAGCCAAAAAGAGGGGAGCCCGTTATGCCCTGGCTTCCCCTATATCTTATGGTTATACCTTAAGATAAAAATGTATTAAATACACTACACTCGACCATCGCACGAAAAATATTTTCCTGTCGCGTATACATTTGTAGAAAAGGTACGTCGAGAATTTGCAGTGTTCGGCGTTAAGAGGTTAAAAGAAATTTAAAGCAAGCGCTTGCTCGTAAACATATAAAATTTGTCATTTTATATTTAATTATTGAACATTACAGAGAAACTGAATTCATTTGTTTAATATTTCTTATTTATTTAAGAGGAGGGTAATTTCTTATGCACGTCGACTTACAGAAGACTGGGATATTCCAATATATAAAATATATCCAATTTCCAGATGCTAACTACCCGTCTTATCAAAATTTTATGCAGCTAAACCTGGAAAGTAATTTTATTTTCCTTCTTTGGTAAATAAAGAGCATTTTGAGTAACGACTTATTTTTGTTTGGACACAGATCTACTTACCGGACGTTTGCATCTTTCACCACGGGGGCAAAATTTCTGAATAAAAGAGGTTTCATTACAAAAGTGACGACCCGTTTTGAAATAGGACATTGTCTAACAATGGACAATTGTCCACGTTGCCCACCAGGGCACGTTGTTGATCTGGCGTCGACGCCTTTAGGCGCAAATAAGGCAAATCAATTACGATTCTTACTAATTCTTTATTTAGTTGGAAAAATCTTTTAAATGGACTATCATTTTCATGACGTCTAAATGCTGAAATTTAGATTGACTGATTCGCGCTGCTTGTTCTTGTTGGTCCAGATCTACTTATTTATCAAAGGACTCTCTATTATTAATAATGTTTAAAAATACTAAGAGCCGGTTTTACAATTCATGGTTACCAGTTGGTTAGCTCAAATCAGTGGCTAACGACATATTTGCAATATAATAATTACCATAAGTTTCCATAGTAGCCACTAGCCAGAGACTAAACTGCCGATTGTAAAACTAGCCGTAAGTCTTCGAAATTTGCTACTGAGTTTGTGTCACTCATTTTTGAGTTTTAGTAAATTTTTGAGTTTAGCAAAAATTTTCGAATGTATTGTTCCATACCTTTAATTACCCAACAAAATGTTGCACGACAATTATCAAATGTAAGGTGAAAGAGTACCAAATGTAACAATTTATGCGACACCTCAATCGCGTGCGAGATTAAATGTGTGAAATTTTAGAATAGCATCCCTAAACTAGAAATTGCTACTCTACTATACTCACTAGATCTAAGAAATTTAAAAAAACACTTCGAGGACACACTCATAAATCACTGGATGGGGTGAAAGTGGAAATCCAAAAATGGATTCTGAAAAATCCTTGAAAATGCTTTGAAGATGGTGTTAAAAAAAATCATTTTTAGGTGGATTATACACGTATGATCCACCATGATTTTACACATACACCTGTGTAATGCGTGTTGAGAGTATATACCTTTTTCACGTAGATTACAAACCAGTTATATTTGTTATGGAGAAAATATCGTTGACAAATTCCTCAGTTGCAAGCCCTGCAGTCTCCGAGAGAAGATTACTGTAAAACTATTTGAAAAATGTTGGTCCACACCGGGAATTGAACGTGGTAAAGGTACCTTATGCTCAGCTATTTACTAGGTAACCAACTACGGTACAATTTTCTCTCCAATGACAAATAAAGATTTTATTTGTTAACACTCTTTGAACTCCCCTCGTAGTTTAATAATATGATTTTTCATTTATCACAAATTTTAATTATTTGAAATAATTCGCTCATTTCTTGAATGGTATAGGATGGTTCAGAAAATATTTAAGAAGAATGAGGAAAAGGAGTTTGGCAATTGGAGTCATGAAGTTCATTTTATTAAAGGAGATACGCAGAGTAAGTGGTAAGTTTCTTCATTTGATAAATATTAGTACAATATACTTTATTTTTCGTTACATTATCATGATGTACGAGAAAATACTAATGGTAAGAAAAAGAAAATCCATTATTATACCTAGAAGCAATACAATTATATTAAATTTTGTTCTTATTATGTAATTTTAATTACAATTGGACATGATACAAATATAATTTTAGTTGATAATCTTCAGCAAAGGCCTCACTTGGTTAATAGCTCTAAGCTTGTTCTTTCTTCACGCTGCGTCTTACATGTTGTGGGAATATGGCGAGTGTCTGATGCCAAAGCTATGGGCTGGTGGAAGATCTAGATGGACCTGCGAAGTAAGACACGGTAAGTCCATCCTGTGAAATATTTAGTGCGGAAATCCACCGACGAACGGCGAATGACGGATGCCAAAGGAATGCCTAGGAGCTGCTCGTTGATGAGCAATGACCTGATACCACCGGTACCATGTTAGTAAGCAACAACGTTAGTAAGTGGGTCTATGTATATGAAATTTATTTTTCAGGTCAGTTTAAGGAACAATTAAAAATTAGAAATAAGTTAAAATTAGAATTACTATTGTTTTTTAAGTAAGTGAACAATTACCATAGTGATTCTATTCATATTGTAAGATTTAGTTTATAAAATTAAAATTATTTGGTGAAATTGCGGAGATATGGCGAACTGTAAGAACACAGATAGAGAAACAGAAATGGAGACAGACAGGCCCAGATCGGCAGATACACACATACATAAAGAGACACAGATATACATAGCCACACAAAAGATACAGTCAGATACGAGGGTTGCCGTTTAGATTTCGGGATTTGAGATCAAAAACAATTATTTATCAACAAAAGTGGCTTTATTGTTTTTCAAAATATTCTCCATGATCAATACACTTTTGCTTGCGTTTAAACCAATTTTCGAAGCACTTTTTCCACTCTGATTGAGGCACCTCCAAAACATGCCTTTTGAACGCATCAACCGCTTCTTCAGGTGTCAAGAAACGTTGCCCTCGCAATTTATTCTTGATATGTGGAAATAAAAAGAAGTCATTGGGTGCCAAATCAGAACTATACGGCGGATGACCCATCAAATCGACGTTTTGAGTGCTCAAAAAGCCACTTATTTGAGCCGATTTGTGAGAGCTCGCATTGTAAACAAGCTCTTCAACAAGTTCTCTGACGCGAACAAATCTTTTTGATTGCCAAATGTTCATGTAATAGTGAATGTATGCTGGTCCCACTAATGCCCAAGGATACCTCAATCTCACGATAAGTCACAGAACGATCTTGCAGTATCAGTTCACGCACAGCATCAATGTTTTCCAGAACAACAACCGATTTTGGACGACCACGAAATTCGTCCTTAAGCGAACTACAGCCACGATTGAAGTCGGCAAACCATCGATAAACAGTAGTCCTTAATTAAGGAATTAAGTTCATCGATGTACTGTTGTTGGGTTAATCCACGTCGCAAGTTGTAAAACATAATCGCTCGAAAATGTTCACGATTTAATTCCATGTTTAACCGAAATTAATTTTTTCAAGTTACTGTAAACAGTACAATTAGCGCTCGTACGTCAAAACATTCTGGGTACGTATACTGTCAAAAATGTCAAACTTTCCGATAGAAGCGCCAGTTGTCAGATAGCAGTACTAGTTTAGCGCAAACCCGAAATATAAGAAACAATCTTTGTGCAAGCATATATGTATACACAGATAAATACAAATCGAGAGACATAGACGGTCAAACACATTTACAATATAAAAAGATACCGGTTAGTCATGAAATCTTAGTTACTGTGGTATCCGAAGTTGGCAATGGTAGTGAGTTGTTACATTTTTTAACAACATAAAATAACATAAAATAACCCAAGCAAGGTCCCTTCTCGTGATAACTTAAAAGAACGAAATTCCCATTTAGTTCCGTCTAAACGTTTGGAATAGCCTGTAATTGTTGTCATATATTTATTACTCTATTTCAGTGGTGTTCAATATAAGATCTGCGGGCCGTATCAGGCTCGAAAATAATTTTTAAACGGCCTATATTAAATTTGTCTTCCCCGTCCCTTCACCCCCAAATTTTAAAAGTTTCCCAAATTTTAAATTTCTCTCCCTCCCCATTATCATGTGATATTCTGATTTTTTTCCAAGTTCTTAAGTGACTTTTAATTTCTGGTCCCCTTCTGGAAATTTTTTAATTTTGGCCTCCGCCTGCCCAAATGATTTTATGAATGTTTACCTCCCGTCTTCAAGTGATATTTTAAAGTTTTGCCCCCTCCTTGGCCCCAGTTTATTAAAAAAAAATTTAATACTGTCCTTAAGTGATTTTTTTGAATTTCTGTCCCCCTTCGGTTCAAGTGATATTTAGAATTTTTGATAACTTTTTATAAATTCGTATCTAGAGTTTTAGAGGTTAGAATACGTTAATATTAATAGAAGTTATCTCTCAACGCTGCAATCCTGCTGGTGTCAAGTCTATTCAACTTTCAGCATTAATTTGAACGGAGACTTTCGTTCAGAATTACAATTCGACAAAAACCGGCGTAACTTAACGTTAAAACCCTTATCGTGACTTAACGCCATCTATCGGAATCCCACAAATTATGTACTTAATAACAAATTTTTATTTGGCACATTTCATAACTCATTCTAAAATTGTCAAGTTGATGGAATAATTCTATGGCTACTGATTTATTTGTTTTAAAAACAAAATAACTGAGAGTTATTTTGTTACTATTGTATTATTACTAATTTATTATGATTACTAAGATTTACTAAGATTATGTTATTTTCTAAAATCTGCAATCATCTACTGTATTATGAGTATATTTTTGCAAGCAAAGACTATGTTATTTTATTAGTTGTAATAATAAATAGAATGTAATAAAATGTATCTTATTTATTAACTTCCTATCTAACAGCGCTGTTACTAAAAATAAATAAATTTATTAAATAAATTACATGGCAGCGGCACCCCTGTTGAATATATAACCTCCTTTAAGAATCACTGTTCAATACCCAACAAAAAAATTTAACCAATATGCTATTTGGCATATGGTGTTAAATATACAAACCCGCATTACACAAAAGTTATATTGGTTATATAACACTACAAATTTAAATTAACCAATTATCCTGTTAACAGTAAGTATAACAAATTTTTTTAAATAAATAATTTGTCTCATTTCTAAATAAATGAAATTCTATTCTCGAAACTATAGTCTAAATTTGATTCTTATATTTTAAAATGAATAATATGTGTATAAAGAAAACGCTTGATTTTAAAAAAAATCTATTTACATACAGATATTTTTTTTAAATATTGTTAACGAACATATTTTATTGAGAATTCCAAAGAACTATCGACTGTTACACATGTGTGAAACTACTGACAATTTAAATTGTCACTAATTAAAAATAATTGACTATAACGAAACAAATGTAATAGACTTATTTGTCAAATGAATAATTGGAACTACAGTGTGTTGCTGTCGTCCACTGCCAATCCATATCAATTATTCTTATTATTTCATTATTTTTAACATAATTATAATACACTTTACTTTTATTACTGAAATATAAGACCAGAAACTAAAATGTTAACCACATAATATTCGCCTGTCCAAAGTTTAATAATGACCGAATAACTCTTATATCAAATTTAATTTCAATGGGAATTTCTTTACCAACTAATATGAGCTGTCTCCTTATGAGTAAAAACGAAAAATTATTAAAACTTATTTATGATTTTATTACGAGGAATAAAATCAAAATATAAATAATTATACATAACTCTGTTGTATAATTTTACATGATCCCTAGATTAATCTAGCTACAGTTTACTGACGTTCCGTTGTGACGGACGCTAATGGCAACGCAATAACAAACATTAATGGCAATGCAGATACACCCTTCGGTATATTTATCAATTTATTTATTTAACTCCTATTTTTCCGATTTAGTGAAATTTAAAACTAAAACTCTAATTATTTTTTATATTTCTCCAAAACGGTTATTAAAAATGGTTATATAAAATTTTGAAAATATGTCGTCCAAAAGAGGTTACCACGCCAGAAATGGTTGATAAAATCTATGGAATGATAATCGACGATCGACGAGTGACTAAGCGCGAGATAGTTGAGGTTGCGGGCATTTCAACTCAACATTTTGCATGAATATTTGGGAATGAGGAAGCTCTTTGCCAGATGCGTGCCGAATTTGCTCTCAGTCGGCAAGAAACGCATTCGTCTGACCATTTCGAAGGAATGTTTGGCCGCGATAAGAAGGAGTTTTTGCGACGTTTCGTAACCGTGGACGAAATATGGATCCATCACAACACACCAGAGACCAAGGAACAGTCTAAACAGTGGACTACTCTTGGCAAATCGAAACCGAAGAAAACCAAGGAGTGTCTGTCAGCCAATAGCCAATAGGCCAGTTTTTTGGGATGCGCACGGTATCATTCACATCGACTACCTGGATAAGGGTAAAACGATCACGGTCGTATATTATGCAGAGCTGTTGGACAGATTCGACGCCGATTTGAAGCGAAAGAGATCGCATTTGGCGAAGAAAAATGTACTGTTCCACCAGGACAGCACACCGATCTACAAATACGCAGTCGCAATGGTAAAACTCAATGAAAAGCGCTACGAATTGGTTCCATGTCCACCATTTCTCTAGATTTGGCCCTCTGCGACTATTATTTATTTCCAAACTTGAAGAAATGGCTCGGTGATAAGAGATTTAGGTCGAATGAGGAGATCATCGCTGAAACAGGGGCCTATTTTGAGGACTTTGAGAAATCGTATTATTCGGAAGGCATCGAAAAATTGGACTATCATTGGACAAAGTGTATAGTTCTAAAAAGAGAGTATGTTGAGAAATAAATTGAGTTTTTCCGAAAAAGTTGCATTTTTTTGCCATGGCCTATATTTTAGGAGTGATATATTTTTTCAAAGTCCGGATATTTTTCCTACATGTATTTGACCACAATACTCGTCTACCGCACAGACATACTGATAAATAAACAAACAGACAGATAGATATGCAGACCGTGACGTAACTTAATTTGTTCAATAATTTTACGCTTAATTTTTTTTTGTGTCTCCAACCGTGTTCGAGAGACCAAGCGATCTAAAATCAAAGAAACGTCATTACGAAAGACTTGCCCTCCCATTATTGTGGGCTAGGCAGGTGCTTATTTACGTCACAGCATGCAAACAAGTAGCAGCCAAACAGAGAAACAGACATACATACAGACAGTCAGCAGGGTCGACGCTAGTTTCTCATTCTGGGTATGGTGACTATTTTAATGTCAATTTTCTTTTCGATATATTCACCAAATTATGACTTTATATTGGTTATCTTTAGGAGGATTGGTAAATGGAAAAAGGTAGGGAATGTAAACAAAAATATGAAGAAAAAAATCTCAGTATAATAAAGAGTACTAACCTTTTCTGGTGAATAAACTCCAGGTCCAGGTTTCTGGGAATGATCAGATGGAACAGTGTACCTAACACTAATGGAATAAGCTGGGGAATGCATCTTGTTATTGTAGTTATCCGCATTCTCGTTGTTGTAAGATCCAGGTCCTGGATTTTTGATCCTTTCATCCATCGGTTCCTTCTGCCTGCCACTGATGGTGAATGAGGGGGCCGTCTTCTTGTTTCCCTCCTTCGTGGCACCCATTACAGATGGGATATTGTACACATTTGGAGCTATGCAAATCAAATTTATTAGCAACGTCATAGAAGATTTTTGATTTAATTTTTGTGTAGGTTATCGTGGGCGAAATAAATAGACAATAAAAATAGACAGTTGAAACATTGTATGTGTTTAAAAGATGGATATGTGTTATTTTTGACACACCCTAATGATGTATGGGTAAATCTTTATTTAAATATTTTAATTTTAATAACATTTGTTGGCTTAAAAATACGTTGGCGCTTGTGTGCATGAGCTGATGTTGGTGAAACAAAAAAACATGATCTATCTTTGCTAAATTTGCTCAATTTTGCGTGTAAGATTTTCAAGTTGTTAAAAAGTAGAGAAGAAAGTATTATGTAAACAGTGATGTGAAATATGAATCTTCACACATTTCGTAGGTATTCAGTTAAGTGAAAGAAGCAAATAAAGGGCACGAATACTGTACGTCTGGGACAATATGTTTAGTTGTACAATTTATTGACACAATCATCAAAATCAACAATATTTTTAAATAATTTTCTCCCTGTTGTCTATCTTCTACTGTACGTTCTTCTTCTTGTAAAGCCTATCCGGGTCGAATGTTGGCTATCTTACAGGCAATTTTCATTTTAACTACAGCTGCTCGGAAAAGATCTATTAACGTAGCTGAAAACCATTCGCGCATATTCTACAACCAGATATATGAGGTCTAACTGGTCCTCTTTGGTAATATACTTTACCTTGCAATCTAAGTATTAATCCTAAGAGCTTTCTTTAAATACCTTACATTGAATTTAAAATATATTTGAAAAATAATGTAATTAATTCGATCTTTCATAAATTTTATCTGGTCAAAAATTTCAGGCGTACTATTTTGTATCACATAAAATTACATTAATCCAGGTTTTCAGTTTTTTGGATCAAACCTTTTGGCTAGTAAGATGATGAATAGTATATTATGCAACGAGCATGGAATGATGGTCATTTCACACGAGTATGAAAGTTGCGCCACGAGCCGCAAGCGGGTAGCACAATTCATACGAGTGTATTTTGCCTAGCAACAGTCGTTGCTGCTTGAACCTGTTACGTAATGAGCTCATTACGTTCGTGCGTATTTTCTAGGAAAAGTTTAAATGACATATATTTTTTTAAATCTTCATTGTATTTTCCTTTATTATTATGAACTTGTTGCCATCTCAACGGCAATTCGTCAATTTCATTTGCATAAAATCTTTGTGGATGGTCCAGAACCATATACAACTTCTACAGTGCTATATCCATTTCTGAGTTTTTTAAACTATTACTGTGCAGTCCTTACACCAATTGTATTCTCGCCATGATGAATATCTAATTATTATGCTGCAGACATAGCACTCTCACTACTCAAAAAAAAAAAAAAAAAAAAAATCAAAACGTTGCGTTTGTAACACTTATCGATTTCCATTTTTAGGGGTTTTATTAATAAATCTATTTAGCACAACGGTTGGTAAATTAATGACAAATCGAGAAATTGATACATTTTGTCAAATAATCCCGAGGAAACGAAAAAGAACAACAATATACTTACAAAAAATTATATATATATATATATATATATATATATATATATATATATATATTCTAAGATTAGTGAATTTTTTGTTTTATTCGAATACCTATATATATATATATATATATATATATATATATATATATCAAAAATGTTGAGCTTACTATTCAGGTTCACATCAATATGCATTCTTCATTGGTATAACATAGGTTTTCAAGATAGATATAACATAGGAATTATATTGATGTGTACCAAAATAATATAAAAAAGTTTTGATTACTTTTTGAAAAATATCTAACGGTTTGTTTAGTTGATTGGTTATTTATTAAAAATTATTATGGGGCATCAAATCTTAATGTGGATATTAAGGATCAGAAAACAACTAGATACATATTAAGAAACTATTCATTTAATGAGAATTTTTTCAAAATTACCAAAATTTAAAATTTTTGTAGTGTAATTTTCATAACCTGTACTTGATACATTAATCTAAGTCATCAATTAATTCAGACCTTTTCTTTTTGGTCATTTGCTCTATTTAATAATTTGAATTGACGAAAAAAATTAATTGCCGAATCAAACGTCAATTCTTTTAATTTACACAATTAGATTTGTCTCTTTGTTAAAATTTAATTTGTTCACATTATGTTATGCTATCACATACACTTTTAAATCAGTGTCATTCATTTTTGTATCCTATTTATATTCTTAAACTAGAGATAATATAGCGAGGGGGAGTGAGAAAGAGAAGAAACCAAGAAAAAAGATAGAATAACGAATAGAATAAATTGTCGGAATGGGGAGAGACAAGAACAGAAAACTTTCAAACTTTTGAAGTGTGAAATGGACATAAGAGTAGCAAAGAGAAAAAGAAACGGGGGAAAATATAGTAGAAAATTGAGAAAGAACAGACAGAATAGACAAATCGCGGAGCGTGAAAAGATATACAGAGATATGAGTTATCGGAATACCGAGATACTTGAAGGGGAAAAGAGGAAGATCAGGGGGCAGAGTCAGGAGGATAGCGAGGCTAAGATGCGGCAACGAAGCGAGCTACAATATGTACTGGGCAAAGCCAGTAAACAAGCTCTACAGTATGTGCAAAGAAGAATAGGAAACCTTAGAACATTTAGCGAAGACATGCAGAGAGATGGCAGTCTGGGAGGAAGAGATAAAGGAACTGATGAGTGAAGAAGGAAGGAAGAAAGATGGGGGAGAGAACTGGAAGAAAGAAGAAAGGAAATCGGAGAGGGAAGCCGGGATGAGAATAGGAAGAAAGAGAGGGACACTAGAGCAAGAACAAAGAACAAATAAATGAGATAAAAAATATTGTAAAATTATCAAATGTCAAATATTGTACGTTATTTTATTTTAATTTTATATTGTAATGGTTAATATTCTTAACGCTGCAAGACCTAGGGAAATAAAGAATTATATATAGATAGAATAACGAGAATAGAATTGAGGGCGATGAGAGAAAAGATTTCAGGGAATGAAGAGAGAAAAATAGAGAGAAGAGAGAATGCCACTATCAAATATCAGGTCAGTCCGTAAATTTGTGACCATTTACGTTATATATTTTTTGGCATTACATACTTATTTCGTAGAAAAATGCACTCTCACACAAGTTCTTTCCTGCTTTGAAATACACGTTCAAGTGGTCAGTTCATAATCGCTTTTTATAAGAATTGGACATATATAAAAACCCTTAGAAAATGGATATCGATAACCAGTCCAAACAGCACATTTCATTCGTTTTGTTTTTAAGTGATGTAAACTCAATTTCCACTGCAGAATAAATAAATTCATTTTGGGATTAGCAACAGTGTAAGGACTACTAATAATGGCTTCAAAAATTCAGAGAGAGACAAAGCAATGTAGAATGAGTCCCGTTCCCCGTTTCATGAATGTAGTGATGTGCCGGATCAGATAAAAGCCAAATCCTTGCTTTGCAGTAGAAAAACGAACTACCTTGAAGCGAAAGTTAGATGTGTCGTACTGTTCCTACAAACCAAATCATGCAAACTGAGGCTACGAACACGTAGATAGATTGTTACCGGCATCTATAAGCGCTTGCTAACTTGCGCCGATCAGCGAGAATAAATATTGCTTTACTTTCAATTATATCCGGGCACGTAGAACGCTTGGTGACGCTTGAAACATACGTCGGATGAGTAACAGGAATTTTTGAAACATTACTTATCAGCTTACAAGAAGCTGACAATCAGTTTTCTGATATTTGGCTGAATTTTTATTAATAAAATTTCTTTGATGTTGCGAATTACCGACATTTACTTATTGGCAGAATAAATGTTATTATTTTGTTATGTATTTGCTTTCCAACGTATTGTCTGAATAAGTGGCATGTTTTAGTAGATATATTACTCCCCCAAGCAATTACAGGAACATTTATTATAAACCAGACAACTTTTTGATGAAGAAATTTTGGTAAACAGGCACTGGTAATAATGTTTCTACGTGTCCAAAAAACCGTGTCGACAAGCGCCGACAACAGCATACCTAATTAAACGCCTGTTTATAATAATCGGAAACAATCTTTCTACATGTTCATAACCAGACACACCATTTAGTTGAGTTCAAAATCACTCACTCATTGTCTTTGACTAATTTTACTCCAATATTTAATGTATATTAGACCAGCGTTTCCCAACCTTTTTTCATGGCGGACCGGCAAGTGACCTAGAAAAAAATCGTGGACCGGCAAGTTTAGAAATGAATGTATTATATATCCCAAAAGTTTTAAATTTTTTATTGCACTGATTACAAAGACAAAAAAACAACAAATAAAAAATCACATATAATTAGTAGTCCAGTAACCTAGTACATCATAAGTTGCATCAAGTGGGGGTAGTTAGTTTCGTTTTTTTTTCTTGTATGGGTTGTGCCTGAGATGCAAAATCCAAGTTTTCGACCTCGGCAGCCTTCCGGAACACTTTTGAATTTCGCAAAAACTGCTAAATTTTCGCACTCTTTTCGGTTTCTGCCCATTTTGACCATAAAGGAGCATGTTTTCGACAAACACCATTCTATGCGTTTTTAAACTAGATTAAATTTTCTACAATTTGAGACCAAAATGGGCTCGGTAGTCTTAATAGTTTCCGAGATACAGCTTTTCAAAGTTTGAAATAATCTCCAAACTTGAAAATTGAACGGCTATATCTCGCCAAATATTCACTGTACAGAAAATATATGCACATAGAAATTTAAGTCATTAAAAAAGCTACAATTTAGTGCTCTATCATTTTTTTCGTATCTCCAGTAATTTCGGAGATATTTTGAAGAAAAGGGTGAAAAATACGAAATCGCAAAAAATCGTTTTTTCTTTAAACTCCAATTTTTCTAAAATTGGGCATTTTCAATTGGTCAAACTTCTTGGGTGTACTGAAAATACATATATGAAGAGAACCACAGAAGGGTGAGGATCAATTTTAATTGGGGGGGTAAATAGGGGGTTGTTTTCACTGATTTTTTCGTAGAAAAAAGTAGGTACCGACCTTATTTTGATCATAAGTCGCTTAATTTTTATACTAGAGACTTTTTTTTTTATTTAAAAGGTCTAATCAAATACTTTAAAAAAGATTCAATGAGTTTTTTTTCGAAAAATGCAAATTTTTCCTGTTATTTGACTTTGAATCTTTCAAATTATGCATTTGGCGAAAAAAAGTTAACCATTAACATGCCGTATCTCGGTTCGTATTAGTCGTAGAAAAATAATAAAAAAAGGATTTTGTTTTTTTTTTTTAAAGCTACAATTTTGCTTTCTACAGTTTTTTTGATAAAAAGCATATTTTTCGAGTTATTCGCAAAAAACTTTTTAAAAACATCGATTTTTTCGTCGAAAAACTGTTACACTCGTATTGTAGTTGAAAATTAGCTGTATCTCAGAAACTATTGAAGCTACTGAACCCATTCTGGTCTTAAATTGTAGCAAATTTAATCTAGTTTAAAAATTCATTGAATAATGTTTGTCAAAAACGTGTTCCTTTATGGTCATAATGGTAAGAAACCGAAAAATTCGAAAATTTAGTAGTTTTTGAGAAATTCAAAAGTGTTCCGGAGGGCTGCCGAGGTCGAAAACTTGGATTTTGCATCTCAGGCATATCCCATACAAGAAAAAATGACGAAACTAACTACCCCCACTTGATGCAACTTTTGCCCCATAATCATGACAAGGTTACTGGACTATAGTGTAAAAAGAAACAAGTTATTACCTAAGCAATTAACAGATTAAGGACCGAGTTTTATATCTCAAAATTAAGTGGGTTATAACTATTCAGCGAATAGTTATAAAAAAATCTCGAGGACCGGCAAAAAAATCTCGCGGACTGGTGACGGTCCACGGACTGACGGTTGGGAAACACTGTACTAGACTGTTCTAAATCCACCGATAAGTAATATGATGCTCGACTTAATATGAATTTAAACGTCGGAGTAAAATTTACTGCTCCTTCAGCATTTTTAGACGCAAGCTTATATTATAACTAATTCACATGTATCTACCCGAGATCCGTTTAAGATCCGCATTGGAGAAACGAATACGGAACTTAATTTACGGATTATCCGCGGATGCGGATATGGATACGGAGCTCCGGCACACCACTACACGAATGCCGCTACCGGTAATGTCACTTCTCAATAGTTGTCTTGTTTGATAATTTGCAAAAATACGCAAAAATTTATGAACTGACCCAATACAATTAAAATTAAGTAAAAAAACATACTCTTCGGAAATGCTAATAGATTTATGCCTTCAGTAGTCCGTTTAGTAATTATATATACATATGAATAAATGAATGAAATTCAATTTTTTCCAAATCAAACCTTGTAATGAATGAAACGACAACTTTTTCCACAAGACAATTTATACACTATAAACAAGATATTAATAGAAACGAACTTTTTTCAAGTTTTGTTTTCGTAGGCAAGTTAGATGGGCGACATATAGGAACATTCACAATATATAATATAGCAACAAGTGGGTAGAGAACTTATTATCATACGTTTCATATGTTGGCGGAGCATAAATAACAAGGCCATTATTGGAACGGCAAATGGTCCGGAATTATAAGTTATCTGTACCTGGTGTATCAAGTGGTTTGTCCTGGGCCGTCTTCAGCCCGAATGTGTATTTGGGGGTTTGGTCTAGGTTAACATCGGTATTGTAATCGCCAGGAGCTGTGAAATAAACAGTTACAGCAAAAAAAAAGAAAATAATACAAATGTTAGTATGCTCCATAAATGAATTATTGAAGGAGAAAATATTAAATATCACCAAAATAAATGTAATGTTTGACGTGTTTTAAATGAATAATAATAAATAAAATAATAACAAAATAAATAAATAACAGTAATTATTTTGGTTTAACCTTAGTAGTAATTTCATTTTGTTAGTACAGTAAATCAATTATCCGACGGAAAAGGGCTGTATGATAAACAAGAACAAGTCGATTAGTGCGGACACCATTATTTTGGACATTTGTCATTGCTGATAGTACTAGGCTAGAATAGTATAATATTTATTGAGTACTAGTCTCAAAGCGATATAATACTTCACTATTTCAGCTCCGTGAGAAATAGAATGGGGACAAATTTGTAGGGTTTTTTGAACCGTGGCAAATTATTTTTTAACATGTTCGCGGATAGTTTTGTACAATGTGATGTACCCAAAATGTCACTTTTTTAGATTTTTGTTTATAATAGGACATTTACTGTGTTTGGTATGTTCCTGATAGGACAGTTTATACTAGTTTTCATATACTTAAATGGAATGGAATGAAAAATTTGACGCCCCCCCCCCTCTCTTCCAAAAGAAAAAAGCTCCGATCCTCTGAAGAAATTGTTGCAACATGTCCAGTACAACCGAAGAAACAAGCGAAACAGATCATTTTCACAGCTAAATGTTCATGCAAAATCGAATGTATTGCAGTCTGCGATATGCCAAAGGATACCCCTATCTCACGGTAAGTCACATGACGATCGTCTTCAATCATTTTGCGCACAGCATCGATGTTTTTTTGAATCACAACCGATTTTGGTTGCCTTTCACGAGATTCACCATTGACGGACGCACGACCACGACGAAATTCTGCACACCAATTGTAAATTATCTTTTTTGATGATGCTCCATTACCAAAAGTTGAACGAAGCGAATCTATGCATTTGAGTTAGGCCTTTATTAAAATCGTAAAAAATCATCCAACGAAAAGCTTCACGAGTATTATTAATTTTTTCATGAACTTGTTTTTTTAACTCACTGTCAACAAACTACTCGGTCCATTTATAAGATTCCATTTATTTCACAATAACAAATGTCTAATTATATGAATAAAGTAATGACACATTTCAATATTGCCATCTAGTGGTCGTTTGTAAAAACATAAAAGGTAACCCTCGTAAATTAGGAAACCCAACTATCAAAACTAGAATTGCGGAAATCTAGAGAAGAAATTCCACCTGCCAACATTTTATTCTTATATTTATTTACGTCCATAGTAGTTTCGTCCTTCGAAAAAGTTTCAAGTTTAAGTTTCGTCTTTCAAATCTTTATTCAACTTTTTATTCGTGACTGAAGCACATTTGTTTACATTATAATAACTCTACCAATAAACAAATTATCAATACAAATTCATCAAGGATTTTTCTTTATAATAAGCATGATAAAATTTCCCGGAACAAATTAATCGAAAAGCTGTAGGAAGTTCGTGACCATTTGTGACACTTAAAATTCAGTGCAGAAATACTGACAAGAGGTCACATTGAACAATTCTTTTAACTTTCAACAGATTCAACTCACAATAAGAAGGGAAGCAATTAGAGTAGCTTGTCAACATTTTTTGTAAATCTCTGACTATTGATTAACCTCTCTGCTGTTAAGTAGGTACTTGAAGATTATTTGTTCACAAATAAGATAAAGATAAGAGATAAGAAAAAAATGTAAACATGAGTATAATTCTGTTTTTACATTCATACTTTTGTTCCCTTCTTTCTATTCATATTATCCCGAATATTAACAATTCAGAATCTTAAGATAATTAATTTTCTTAAGAATATTGCTCTAATTTATCAATCTGACAATGTGAGTGTAACAATTGCACCATCAGAATTAATTTGATAATAAATATATTATTCATAATTAGGGCCCGGGTAAAATAAGTTATTCTAGGAAATTAATTCGTTTTTAATTTTTCATTTTTAAGAACCTCCAAAAATATTTGTATTTTTTATTGATTTTTCTAGTGTTAGATTTAATTATCCGCAACTCAAACAAATCGAACTGATACTCCTTATAGTTGTTCATTAAAATATGAACTATCAAGTGTTATACCTGTCAATCAGTTTACATAATTGGAAGACTGTAGTTCATTAAAATTTTATAAGAGATAAGATTTAAAATATATTCCATATCGGTGCATATGTTTTTTTTTTTTTTTAATTTTTGAATATTTTTGTCAACTGAATTTATTTGAGTGAAAATGTTTTTTAATATTATTTGGACGATTTTTTTTTGTGATGAAATCAGATGAAGACTTTCAGATTTCTCTATTGCCAGCTACGATTATTTAGTTGTATGTCTTTTTACCTAATCTATTCTAACCGAGAATGATGAGTATGATTTGGGAATTAGACAAGAGGGGGAGGTGGACGGAAAAAAAGGGGGTTTGCCAGTGAGGCCCTAGCCAAATGTACGTCTTCATTGCCGAAGATACTTTGAAGACTTTCTCAATTATTGCTATAATATAGGCATAGGATAGGCATAATTTTATTTTATTTTTTTATTATATTCCTCTTGTTGCATATAAACATAAAAAACAGTTTTGCATTTTTTTTTTTAATTTGAAGGCTTAAATAAATCATAAATATATGTAGCGCGCGAAAACGACGTGTGATGTCATACCCCTTCTAAGTGACGCAGTACACTACTAGCCTACCCAGTGTACAGCGTGCAGCCTACATAGTCTATTGTGAACTTATTTGCTTGTATAACTTTTATAGGTTATGTAAAGTTAGAGTGATTTTAATTAAAATAAAGTTTAATTCTGTAATAAATAAAAACAATTTATACATGTTTACCGAATTAAATTTTATATTAAAGTATATAAAATATGGAAGATCCAGGCCCCAGTACTTCGAAACATAGTCGAAAATATTGTTAAGTACCGAAATGCACAAATAGTTCAAATAGAAATCCAAAAAAACAATTTATATCATTATCTGATGGTGAAAAACAACAGAAAAGGCGAAATTTGTGGCTGATAGCTATGAGGCGAAATAAAACCGATATTTCAGAAAAAAGTAAACTTTATGTTGTGTGCATAAATGCATCCATGCTGGATGCATGGACCAAATGGACCAAAAAAATTTTTAACTACAGTCAAACGTCGTCTTAGAGAATCCGGCTTACGGGGATGCAGACCTGTCAAGAAACCTTTAATATCTGCCAAGATTCGAGAGTCTAGATTAGAATTTGCAAAACAGCATATAAAATGGTCAGTTAAATGAAAAACAGGCCTTTTTTCGGCTTTTTCGCCATCTGTACAGACCATGTCTCGTGAATGACAAACTTACATATTTTTTTCTAGTCGTATTAAACCCTTTTTTTACAGTAAACGAGTTTCCCAGGCATTATCGTCAAATATCATATCGAGAGATTGGCTATCACGACTGAGAAACAATAAACAGACGACATATTGAAAAATGTTATAGAATGAAGAAGTTTTCCAGATGGTCACCATAGAGGTATATTTTTACCAAACATTGGTTAGCCATTAAAGCTAATTGTTCCATTTCTCCATCACACAGAACTATTAAATAGAAAACCAATTAAAAAAATTCAAACGAACCGTGATTAATTAGAAATGTATCGATTACCTTTTTTGTTTCCGTTTCATGAAAAGTAAGTCGATATTGGGAATTCGAATGTGTTCAGAGTTTTAAAATATTTTAATTAATTATTGAGGATTTATTGCGTAACCCTCCTCTTGGAAAAATAACTGAAAGACTTTACGTTACGTTTAAAATGACGTCATTATACGATTCATTACAGTGTTGCCATTTGCCATTGTCATATTTGCCGCAGTTTTTAAGTTTAACACATTCGACCGATATGTCAATGTTAATCAATTATTAAGGAAGATAATACCAACAGATATTCGTATTATAAACAGAACAACGAAAGTCATTCAATATCTTATGGACCACTTGTGATATGGAACTATTATAAACGACGCTTAAAGCTTTAAAATTAATGTATAATTCAATTTTTGAATGTAAAATTGTAATAATAAATTATATTTTCTCAAGTTATAAAAACTAAATAAAACTTTTCGAGGTTTCTTGCTTCATTCTTTAATGCTTGGTTGCTTAAAAGTCTAAAAACAAGTTATGAGTTAAAACTGGATATAAAATACAAAAATGCGTGGCAACATCTTGCGTTGCTCGGTAATTTTCATAACTAGTTTTAAGACTTTTATGCAACTGGGGATAAGTATTTCAATACAGGCGCACACCAGGTGGGGGGGGGGTAACGGGCTTCTTTTTGTTATGTCATTACTTGTATTTTGGAAACGAGGACCTTTCTTTAAGGTCAACACTTGCATTTTGAAAAATAAAGTGATTTTGACCAGCACTTTGTTGCCGAGTAATTTCCCGTATCCTCCCTTATAAAATAATTGTCTTCTGAACCCTTGGATGAGCGCCTGTTTCAGTATTAGTCTGCGGTTACAGTGGAAGCGTGTTCGCCCGAACTGTATGTAGCGCGTACTCAACCGCATTCGGTAGACTGATTCAAGCGTGTAGAAGAACACATGTGTGGTTACTGTAGAAGCTTATCAATCGCGCGAAACTACGCTCGTACTCGACCGTATTCGGGCGACTGATTCAAACGTGTAGAAATACATATGTGTGTATTATAAATCGCGCGAATAGCTGATCGCCGCTTCAAGTTCAAACTTGTTTGTTTTCTTCGCGCGAGTGTACGTTCTACGTACAGTTCTAATCTCCGTACAGTCCACTTGTTTTACTTGCTTGTGGTACAGTCTGTGTATACAAAATTAATATTGAGAAATTAATATTTTTAGTTTTTGATCGAAGATCGTTATGGGATCAAAAATGTAAAAGTTACCATAACCCTGATCAATCACGTAAATTATGGGATGAAGTGGCGACTGAATTACTTAAAATGACTTTTGTTCAAAGTTATTGTTTAATAAATTTGAAGAATGACATTATTATTATTATTATTATTATTATTACAATTTTTAGACTTTTTTTAGAATTCCAGGAAATGCTATTCGATGTATTATATAAACGGATGTCTACTTAACACGGCAATGAGCATTATTCGGTTCGCGAGAAGAACTAGAATTGTTGAATTTATAGAAGCTCTGAGTCGATTATCTGGTGGTTTACTCGATCCTGGTTTTATATATTTTATACGAAAATCTTATTTTAAATAAATCTGATACTTAATTTTAAACCGTCATTTTAAATTAATTTTAAGAATAAAAGTAATTATACGCGCGAATATGCCCATATACACGCGAATATGCCCGAAGTGTACTTCGGGCGAACACGCTTCCACTGTTACTGCAGCCTTAGTAGCAATAATAGACACAAACACGCGCGGTTGCGTCAATAGGCGGCTGGTGTTATTATTTATCGGCGTAAAAGGAACCGTTGTATATCGAGTGCTATCTGTATAAATACAGAATCTTAAATTTATTATAAAGAATCTGCTAGATAAACCAATTCAGAAATGATGAAGTTATTGAAAAATGAGTTACCAGCACGAATTCAAGCAGATTAAAAAAAAAAAAAACTAAAATTTCTTGAACGAGTGATGAGGAAGAAGAACCAATACCATACTACAAAATATTGTAAAGAGATAAGTTGAAGGAAGAGACCTTCAAAGCATTATTTCTGTTGGTATCGAGCAAGGTGTGGATGGTTGTCAAAGATCAGAATGAATAAGGGAGATGAAGAAGAATAATTTAGTGTCTTAAGAATGATGATGTAAGCTTGTTAATTTCTTTGATATAGAATTTAAAATTTTAATTACCTGGTGTATCAAAAGGTTTCTCTGTATTCGTCTTATGTCCAAAGGTGTATTTTGGAGCATTATCGAGTGAAGTCATCGCTTTTTCTGGACAATAATCTCCCGGAGCTGATAAAAAATATATTTTAAAAATTAGAACACAAAATCTAATTAATAAATTACCTGGTGTGTCCAAGGGTTTCTCTAGATTAGTTTTTAATCCAAATGTGTATTTAGGTGCAGTATCTAGGACACCCATTGCTTTTTCAGGACAGTAATCTCCAGGCGCTAGGAAAACACATTTTGAAAAAGTTTCAAATATTGTTTTGTATGATTCAATTGTTTACCTGGTGTGTTTAAGGGTTTTTCTAAATTAGTTTTTAATCCAAATGTGTATTTAGGAGCGGTATCCAGGGCAAACATTGCTTTTTCAGGACAATAATCTCCAGGAGCTGTTAAAATATTATTTGTTTTAAAATTTATCTAAATAATCGGGGCAAGAGATTACCTGGTGTGTTCAAAGGTTTTTCTAAATTAGTTTTTAATCCAAAAGTGTATTTAGGTGCGGTGTCTAAGACATATTTAGCCTTTTCAGGACAATAATCTCCAGGTGCTATGAAAAAACATAATTAATTTTGGATGTATTCTTCTTTTAGATTGTCTACGAGGTTCGAAAAATATCAGGACTAGTGTTATAAAGTTTTATTTAAAAAATGACGTTTTCCATATTGTTTTTGTCGAGTCATTCTTATTGGCCAGTCACCATGATCATTTGGGTCCGCGACTTTTTTGTTTTCAAATTTGAAAATATCATTAAAAGGACGTTTTAAAACGATTGAATAGATAAAAGGGAATTCAAAGATTCTCGCAACATATATTTTCAAAACTAGAGTGCATTTCTCAGGCGTTGATAACAGGGGCGTTACCGTGACGGGTGTTTTGTTTTAGAGGTATAGAACTTAAAAATTAAATAAAACACATAAAAATCGTAGTAATGGCCATGGTATTGGCTTTATTGGAAAGATACTTTGATGCCATTAGTGTTTAAATATTATATCGAGCATAAGGGCTGGCTCGAATAAAGCGCAATCTAGAAGTTGTAACGAGACACCGCTGACCAGCAGCTATTGATACGCCACTGACCGGCGTTGTCATGGATATAAAAATAATATAAATTACATGTCAATTTATATTATTTTTATATCCATGACAACGCCGGTCAGTGGCGTATCAATAGCTGCCGGTCAGCGGTGTTTCGTTACACATCCCCCCTCAGGATTTCGTAAACGACCTCGTACGGAATTCTGGAAAAGGCATGTAAATATTCGTTGACCGGTTATAAAGTCCAATTTTCGACCACTTTTTGGAACAGCTGGGGCCGTATATCAGAAATAACGTGGCGAATGTTGGCTTCCAAGTCGTCCATCGTCTCTGGTTTATCGGCGTAGATTAGCGACTTCACATATCCCCATAGAAAATAATCCAAAGGTGTTAAATCGCATGATCTTGGAGGCCAATTCACCGGTCCATTATGCGAAATTATGCACTCATCGAATGTTTTCTTCAATAAATCGATTGAGGCGCGCGCTCTGTGGCATGTTGCGCCGTCTTGTTGAAACCACAGCTCTTCCACATTAATACCATTCAACTGGGAAATGAAAAAGTAAGTAATCATGGCTCTATAGCGGTCTTCATTGACTATAACGTTCTGGCCGGCATCATTTTTGAAGAAATAAGGACCAATGATTCCACCAGCCCATAAAGCACATCAAACAATGACTTTTTGTGGATGTAACGTGTCTCAATAATGGCTAGTGGTTTTTCTTCACTCCAAATGCGGCAATTTTGCTTGTTAACGTAGCCATTCAACCAAAAATGAGCCTCATCGCTGAATCAAATTTTGTGGTGAAAATGAGGATCAAGAGCAATCTCGTTTTCGGAACGCACATTCACGCCCATTCACCGAACGCACGACGCATACGATGGTCATGCAGCTTCAAATCTTGCACGAGCTGGATCTTGTAAGCTCGTAAACCAAAATCATTCCGAAATTTTTTTCATAAAGTGGATGGACACAGCTCCAATTGCAGTGCACGATGGTGAATCGACTCATTCGGGTCCTTCTCAATACTACTCTCCACAGCAGCAACAGCTTCTTTGGTGCGCACTGTACGCGTCTCTGCGGATGGTTATTCGAATTACTTGCTCGGATGGACGAATATGTCGACCGTAAAATGGACGTAGAGCACGGTAAGTTTCGCAAACTGAACCACGATTTTCGAAATAAATTTGCACAATTTGCAAGCGTTGTTCTGGTGTAAGTCTATTCATGGTGAAATGGCAAACCAAACTGAGCAGAAATCAGCTGTCTGTTATCAAAATGACCGTCGCTGGAAACAGTGTTACCAATTCGAAAAACAAACCTCTAAAAAAATCACTTTATATGCGTCAAACAATAGCGTACAACCAAGCGCAATGCAATTAGCAGCCGGTTCTACGAATTCTGGTTTCTGCGCAGGTGATGACTGACCTCAACCTCTAAGAAAAGCATTCTACCTACAAGGAGTGCTTCCAGAAATGGAAAAGCCATAGCCGTATAACTATTGCAGAGAACTTTTCGAACGGGAGCATTTTAATTTGAAAAATTTTGTTACTAATAAAGCTTTATAACGATAGTCGGACTATTTTTCGATCGAATCTATTATGCTTATTTACCTGGTGTATCGAAAGGTTTTTCTGGAGTTGTTTTTAGTCCAAAAGTATATTTTGGTGCACTATCTAAGACTGTTAGGGCTTTTTCAGGACTGTAATCCCCAGGAGCTGTGTAAAATGTTTTTTATAATCAATAACTTAAACTTTAAAAGAATTTTTATTTGTTTACCTGGAGTACCAGATGGTTTTTCATGGTTTGTTCTTAGGCCGAATGAGTATTTAGGCGTAGTATCTAAATTTGATTTTTCAGGACAATAATCACCAGGAGCTAAATAAATGTAAAAATTAGTTATTTGTTTAAACGTTATGAGAAGAGTGACGTAACTACTTATATTATGAATAATTAATTAGTAAATGATTAAGTAATAGGATTTTAATAAAAGTTACTGATACATTTTTGAACCAATTGTAATACGAAGAGAAAGTTATTCCTTATATGTTAAAAGTGTCAATCTAAAAGTTTTGGTGAAGAATTATTTGTTTTTACAATATACAGGGTGGGGCAGCATATATATTCACCTCGATTATTTCCTTAATAAAAAGTTATAAAATTGCTACAAATAAAACTTATTTGTGACAATGGGGGTCAGACGATAACCGCATCAAACATTTTTTTGCATTTGTTTTGCAAAAGGTATGACAGTAAATAACTTTTCTTCAATTTACACTACATATATTATTTTACATATTATTATAGCACTTTTTTTTCTATTCAACCGTGAAAAACTTACTCTTATCCTTACATAACAAATTTTTTGAGAAAATCGCATTGTGTGGCCTTCAAAATGACGACTTATTTGTTGGTAAAAAATGCAAACAAATGCATGCAATTTTTTCTACTTGTCAAATTGTGGAATGCGAGTAAAACATCGTCACACCATCCCCGTATTGCTAAGCTCTGTCAGTCCGGCTTTATGCCGAGGCCAACTAATTGAGGAGAAGAAGAATACCTTTTACGTATTCACGCTAAGATAAAATTGAAATGTTTTAATTTATGATGAATGTTAGATTAGAACCAGTGGCGGTTCGTGACTTTTTGGGACTCAGAGCTGCAAATTATAATACTAGGATAGGTTTAGGTGTTTAACCACGAAGTTTTATCATATAAGGCTCTGTTGAATTGCCTCTTATAATAATAATTTTAGCTTTTTGCACTTTCCGAAATATTTATATTTGGTGTGTGTCGCCCCAATTTTTTAATATTAATTTTTTCTTCTAACGTTCGTCTGGAATTTCCATTAATGATTTGACAGTATTCATTTTTTAAACCTATTATTTTATAATAAAAAATGCGAAACGTATTTGTTAAGCTAAGATACTTATATAAAATTAAAAGAAAAAGTTAGAAAATACTAATTATTAATACCTACCAAAAAAATAAATTTTTAGAGATAATATAGGTATAGTGATTTCAGTTACGGCTTAAATAAATACATTCAATAATTTCATAGTACTATGATCATTGTTATTGTGACGCTAATAGCATTCTAGCTCCGATCCCCACCAGTTTATCACTACTGCCTACGCACCGCAGCCCCTTCACAAGCCTACATTTGAACTGTCCTTGACGCTAGGATATAAGCAGCGCGGCGTAGACTTATTCAAAGGAAACTAGTAAATATTTATGAAACAATAGCATTCAATGTTCAAAATATATTTTAAGAAAAGCATTTTCACACCACTATTACTATATTAAATGCATTTTGAGTTCAAAAAAAGATTTTTTTTTTTTTATTATTTTCAAGTAAGAGCTGCAGCTCCGCAGCGCGTACTCAGGAGCCGCCACTGATTAGAACGTTTCCCTGAAAAGCAGTATCCTTCTCGCATGGTGTATAAGATCGCAAAAAGTCGCTTTTCTCAAAATTTTTGTTGTGTACGGATATAAAAGTTTTACAGCATTGAAAAGGAAAAAAAAGGTCTATATTATTGTGTTAAATAATGTATGTAGTGTAATTTGAAAAATAGTTATTAACTGCCGTGCCTGTTGCAAAACAAATGAAAAAAAAAAAAATGTTTGATACCACTATAGTCTGACCCCCATTTTATCTGAAGTACATAACAATATAATAATATTTTTATAACTATTTTTATTAAGGAAGTAATCAAGATGAACATAAGTGTTGCCTCATAATGCCTGTATAATGCGCATTTATATTATTCCACAGACAACTTTCAACCTGTGTTATATTATCTCAAAATTATCACTGTTCTACTGCATGCAACATACGCAGCAGAAGAGTGATAATTTTGACTATACGGACCAAAATAAGAGATTAAGAACAAGACTGCGCGGGATCCTGCGCCTTTTCAAGACAACGCGCCGGCACACTCTGCCCAATGAACGTACAGTTTTTTAGAAAGGATTCTCGTCATATGATTGATTAATCTTCCATATAGTCCTGGTTTGGCACCATGAGATTTTTAGTTTTATTTATTCGCTGGAATTAAAAAAAGAAAAAAAAAACTGGAAAGAAGTTAGAAAGCTCGGAAGTAACGGTACATGGGTTTCAAGAGGATGTGAATTCAAATATCACAAGAAAAATGGGAAATTGTATTTATAATTTAGTTTGCGTGATTGTATCGTTGTTAATAGAACTAATTTTGAAAAAATTTAATTATTTTAATTAAATAAAAAATTGTTTTCTTTTTAAAATCACTTGGTAGGGATTATAATTTGGCAGTGTAAAAATCGTATTAATAATAATTAAATTTTATATACAGTATTTCCTCGGAATTTACGCGAGTAATTGGTTATACGAAATCGGCGCGTAAGTAAAAACCGCATAAATCGAGCCATGATAAGTTATTGGAAATAGGGATCTGTTCCATATTCTTAAATCATTTACTCTTACTGGGATAGAAAAGTATTATTTTTTTAAAAATATGTATACGTTAGCAGTGGCGCCACAGGAATTTTTATTGGTGGGGCCCGGAAGACAAAAAAAAAGTTCCTCACTTGTAAAATACAAGTGCTGACAAAAAAAAGTCTAAATCCATATATTTACCTAAGAAATAGTGATAAAAAATTTAAAAAATTGATGTGAAGTGTGAATATTCACACATTTCAGGGTTTCGCAGGTATATAATAAGTGAAGGCGATATGCTGAGTGTGTAGGACAAATTTTACTTTGTAGTAATCACGGCAAAATGAACGATATTTTGAAAATAATTTATCGTCTGTTAATCATATAATAAGACTGGTTATTAAATTTACGCTCTTAAAAATTAAATACAACATTTGTTAAAATATAACTAGAATTTTGATAAAATAATTTCTACATTATAAAAATGCAAAAAAAAAAACAGGAAAAATTAAATTCACTCCGTACTCGAACTCGAAACTCTTTGTTTTCTAGCAGTGCTCTAACCCATTACGCCATCGCACGCCATGCATGTGATTGTCTTACATTAGTATAACTTTTGTACTTTGTGAACCAAAAACCACAAAAAATGCGTTATTTTCCGAAAACATAATCTGATCAAAAATTCCTGTGTACTATTTCGGTTCACACCAATATACATTACTTAGAATTTTTTTAGATTTTTAGTTTACACCATCTGGGCTACTGGGTGTGGGACAAAATTTTTTTTGCACAATTTTGGCAAAAATCGCATCAAAATAATTTATTTTGCAAAAATAAAAATTTGATCGTTAATCCACGTACTAAGGGCTTTCATTTGATACCCTACTCAGAATTAAAAAAAAATATTTTTGTTTTCGATGAGCACATATTTGTTTATATTTTTAGGGGGGTATGTTTTTTAGATGTTTCAGTATTTTTCCTATGTGCGGGTCAAAGAGTTGTATAAGCATGCCAAATTTCAGCTCTCTAGGTTTAGCCGTTTGGCTACAATTTTTACCGAACAGACAGACAGACAGACAGACAGAGAGACAGACAGACAGACGACAAAATGACGGTATAAGGGTTTTTTGGTCATACCTACAAAACCCTAAAAATTGGAATTTCCCTCCTTCTCGGGGGGGCGATCCACCCCCACCCCCCACCCCACCCTGGGTGCGCCACTGTACGTTAGTATAAGAGATGGCTAACGACACTACGACTATGACACTTACTATAGTCTATTTACGTTAAGAATATAGTTGCTCAATATCACGTGACGCAACGTTGCTACTGAAAATGTGCCCATTCTCGGGCAACATCACTTAACACATTTGGGCATTGTGTGGATTAAATTTACATATATAATTGTATGTTATAACGTATAATTTAAAAACAATATACATATATTTATTGAAAGCAGAAATGTTATAACAACTAGCCAACACTGTACAGGATTGCCAACTGTTAATCTGTAATACCCTTTTCACACTAGATGTTTAAGTTCCAATGTTAAACTCAAGGTGTCTTAAAGTGCTAGCGTGAAAGCATGTGACCTCGTCTAAGCTCAAGCTGAGCTTAAAACGAAGATCTGCGTGTTAAAGATAATCCGCATTATCAACATAATTTCTATTATATAAAAATATATATATAAAATATTTTATTGCCAGGCAATTAAAGTACAAATTTAAAAAAATAAAATTACATAGTGGTTATACATATGCCTAATTGTATTTCTATGTATTCAAGTATAAATATTTTATTATTTTTTAACAATAGTGTTTAATACTATGTTGCCACACACAATTAGTTACGCCGGGAAAAAGGGCAAAACCCAGCACTTTGTATAAAAATACTTTTCGAATGTGTGCTGTTAACATTTTATACTATCATAAACAAGAATACTGTATTATATTGACGTTATAAGAAGTTTATACTTATTGTTATAATTAAATTAGCTATTTTAATCATGTATTTAATACAATATGGAGCTACAATAATTAAGGTAAAATGTATCAACTTATATGTTAAAACAGGTGTAATATATTTTTTATTGTAGCATCTTTATTGTAGAATGGAATAAAATATCCATATGTGTTTAATAATAATTCAAAATGTGCGTCTGTGCAGAGATTACAAAATTAGTAATTTCCTGACGCTATCTTAAGAACAAAATTACCGTAGCAGATGACAGCACCGGAGATATAAACATCTAGTGTGAAAGCAAACCGATGTTAAACATCGGTGGACTTTAAGTTCACTCGTTTTAAAGTTCTAGTGTGAAAAGGGTATAAGACGCTACGTTCAGATCATTATCGCTACGTCATATGCTTAGAGGACTAACGCTGTTCGGTTGCTTAGATATGATAATGAAATGTATGTGGGTTTCGAGAAGAAGTAAAAAAATATATCGCAAGAAGAATGGAAAATTGTATTTAAAATTTGGTACAACTATATTTTTAACGTAAATTGACTCTATCATAATTTTTTTCAACCGTGTTAAAGTGAATTCGAGTAAATGGAGACCGCGTGAATAAAGTGATTACTGTATATAAATTATTTTCAGGATATGTTTTTTTGAACAGGTATGTACCATTTGATTTAATAAGTAGTTACGTCACTAATGTAATAAAAATGTATTGTTTACCTGGAGTATTTGAAGGCTTTTCCAAATTTGTTTTTAAACCAAATGAAAACTTAGGAGCGTTATCTAAATTGGCTTTCTCAGGGCAATATGCTCCAGGGGCTAACAAAAACAATATTAAATAACAAAATAATTAAATAATAAAAAGAATATAATAAAAGAGCAAAGAAATAAAAGAAAAGAAATAACTAGTGAATATACCTGGAGTTTCGGATGGTTTGTCATGATTTGTCTTTAATCCAAAAGTGTATTTTGGAACACCATCCAAATGTACTTTTTCTGGGCAATAAGCTCCAGGTGCTAATGAATAAATAAACATAAATAGTAAAATAAAGACAAAGAAATAAAAATAAAATACCTGGAGTGTCTGAGGGTTTTTCGTGGTTTGTTTTTAATCCAAATGTGTATTTTGGGGTATTATCAAAATTAGCTTTTTCAGGGCAGTAATCTCCAGGTGCTGGCATATGAAAATAAAAATGGATTATCAAACATTGGTTAAGAATCATTGAGGGATCGTCAGTTCTCAAATCAACTTCGACCAGAACCGTGCCGAGGTTGAGGCGAGCAAGGCTTTTGTTTTAGAGTACATATTTGTTAAAATTTTCGATTGTTTTTTTTTTTTACACAGAAACAACAGAACAAGACTAAATGTCCCAATTACACTGTGGCTCACAAACATACATGCCCTGACCAGGATTCGAACCCGGGACCTTTGGCTTGTGAAGTAGGAGCTCTACATCTACGCTATAGCTCCGTCGCTGAAACAGCGCAGTTCGTCATTTTGCGTCATAACTTCAATGGCAAACTTAGTGGCGAAAAAATAACTAAATCGATTTTTTTTGCATGTGAATTATAGACTATTATGCTCTTTACTATTTTATTTTACTAAAACATACCTTTTGAAGTCGTATTTAGTTTGTGTTCGATAGTCATTTTGAAGATTTACAAATTTTAAGTGTTTATTTAATATAGGGACATTTGTATTGGTATCTCTGAATAAAACGATGTTTTCATTTGTCATTTAATAATACGTCTGTTGTGTTTTGATATTGGCTTGTGTTCAAATATCTAACTTATAGTAATTTCTAAAAACCTCTTTTATTTAGTTTGTTGTTTATTTAGCAGTTTTGTATTTAGTTTTTGTGTGTACTGCATAGTTTTTAGGTTATATTCAACTTATTTTTATTTTATTTTCTTTGATCATATTTTTGGATCACATCAGTCCTTTGTAGGACTATTGCCTATTAGAATAGTTTATTTGTTTCTGTTCTGTTCTTATTTTCATTTCATTTCGATACAAGTGACAGCGTACAAATATTACACTCGTTAAATAGATGAATGTAAACGTACTAAACCTGACGTCACATTTTTTTTGTGACGTTTCAAGTGACGCAACTGCACTGTTTCACCGATTTCCCTATACCAAGGCTTTATTCCAATTCGTTTAAAGTTATTCGTTACTTTTGCACAGATATCGAGCTATGCGGCTATGATAGCAGTAATATCGATCGAGTGGAATCAAAAATATTGTTGCATTGTTATCAGTATTATTGATTCAATATTATTGACAATAATATTGACCGTATAAGATACATCAACTGTTTGCCTATAGTCCAGGTGTAGTGTAGTTCTCGAAAGAACGTTTTGCGGGAGTTTTGGGAATTGGGGCGATTAATAGGTCTTGAGGCAGTAGCACGTAAGCATTCACTCCGGACATACCATCAGCTCCAGAGGTGGTATAGTGCAGTATTTCCCAAACTTTTTGGCATTACGGAAAGTTGGCGAACCCCTATCAAGGAGACCGGAAGGGGGGGCTAAAATATAGCCATATTCTGGAGTAAAAAATATATTTGGGTAAAAAACCAAAATTCATAAAAATAAAAATATGTATATTTTTAACTGATAAAATAATATAGCTACTTGATGCGATTTCTATTCTTGAGTTTGTTTTGTTAATATCTCCAACCTGGGTTCCTTGGAGTTCAGAATCGCTAGGGGCATACAAGCGTCAAGAGATGGATGTAGTAGGTTTCTATTTTTCGATTTTATAAGTCATAATCAAAAATCCAGTTTCACAAATATATGTGGAAGAAAATGACACCAAAAGCGGACGCCCTAGACACAGCTCGCGGATCCCTTGTTGGGAAACGCTGGTATAGAGGATGCAATAATACACAGGGATAAGGATGGAAAAAAGTAAAGATGGATCCTGTCCATCCTCCAGCCCTCAGCTGTCGATAGTTTGCTAAAACTAACTTCTTGGAAATGCAAGAAGGAATGCTGGAGAATGCAGATGCCGAGGGATTGTGGATGCCGGGGGAATGTGGATTAGATGTTTGCACGGGCTTGACCCGTGAGCCCAGTGGGCTGACTGACATGTATTATATTCGGGCTCGGGCCGGATAAGAATAATAATACCTTTCAATACTATATTTTTAAACCTTCGTTAAAAAATATATATTTTTTAAAATTTCTAGTTTTAGTTGGAAAAAATTTCACTCAGCTTTTTTGGACAGAACGTTTATTTAAGTAACACAACGTTTCGCCAACTATTTGTTGGCTTCCTCCGGTGTTGCTAGTTTTCTAGTGCAGTTATCCCAGTCCAGTAGAAGTGATGAAGTTTGATGTCCATAATGTTTTTTGATGTTTTCGAAGAACCCCATGCTGATAATGGTAGAAAAAATTTAACGTCTAATTGATATAATAGTAGAAGTAGGAAAAAATTTCACTCAGCTAGACCTAGCAACTCCTGAGGATGATTTCACTAGCAACACCTGAGGTAGCCAACAGATAGTTGGCGAAACGTTGTGTTACTTAAATAAACGTTCTGTCCAAAAAAGCTGAGTGAAATTTTTTCCTATTTCTACTATTATATCGATTGGACGTTAAAATTTTTTCTACTATTATCAGCATAGGGTTCTTCGAAAACATCAAAAAACATTATGGACATCAAACTTCATCACTTCTACTGGACTGGGATAACTGCACTAGAAAACTAGCAACACCTGAGGAAGCCAACAAATAGTTGGCGAAACGTTGTGTTACTTAAATAAACGTTCTGTCCAAAAAAGCTGAGTGAAATTTTTTCCTGCGTTATTATACCGGAACAACATGGCTTTTGTGAAAAGAAATCAACCGTATCCAACCTGATATCTTTCATGGAATTTTTACATACGAACGTAGATTCTGCTGGACAGGTTGATGTTATATATACAGATTTCACGAAGGCTTTTGACAAAATTAACCACAGCCTACTTGTTGCAAAGCTTAACAGGTTGGGCATACATGGTAACCTACTGCGTTGGCTAAAATCTTATATATCCAATAGATCCCAGGCTGTTGCTCTTAATAACTTTACGTCCAATTTTGTTTCAATAACTTCAGGTGTTCCTCAAGGCTCACATTTGGGTCCTATTCTTTTTAATATATTCATTAATGATATATATGCCTGTTTTCGACACTCAAGATTTCTATTATATGCAGATGATTTGAAAATTTTCAAAAAAATTAATACTATTCAAGACTGTTATGACTTAAATTGTGATTTAAATAATTTCTATAACTACTGTTATAAAAATAAGCTTTTCCTTAATTTGAATAAATGTACTTCCATAACTTTTACTAGAAAGCATTTTCCAATCCATTTTAGTTATTCCCTTGACGGTACTACATTAACAGCCGTAGACACTGTAAAAGACCTAGGCGTTTACCTAGATAAAAAACTTAAATTTGACGTGCACATTGAAAAAATCGTCAAAATGTCTCTAAAAAATCTTGGCTTTATAATGAGAGTTACGAAAGAATTTACTCAACCCGCTAGTTTAATCTGTATATATAGATCACTCATAGGTAGTAAACTGGAATATGCATCTGTCATTTGGAGCCCTAACTACCTCACATATATTAACAGAGTAGAATCCGTGCAGAAGCGGTTCACTAGATATCTGGAGTACAAATTTTTTAACAACAATGTCTTAAATTATTCACAGAGACTGACACGGTACAACTTAACAAGTCTGGTTAACCGACGCCTGTTCATCGACATGCAAACTCTCTACAGAATAGTGAATAATTTGATTGACTGTCCTAATATTATAGAACTAATAAATTTCAATGCACCTATGAGGAATACAAGACGAAGTAATACTTTTTACAACAACAACACAACATCTAATTTAGGCATGAATTCTCCACTTAACAGATGCACAATCTCTTTTGATAAATATTTTGATTCTTGTGATATTTTCTTCCTTAGTTTTCATCAGTTCAAATCTTTAATAAAATCTCAAATCTTACATTTATAATTAACATTATTAATGTTATAACTTACTGTTTTGTACTTTGTACTATTTTTGTTATTAATATGTTCTTGTATTACAACTATGTACTATTTCTTTATTATTTAAAATGTATTTCTGTGAGAATCGTTAGGGGATGACCTCCCTGTTGATCCTCCATGTAAAAAATAAAATAAAAAAAAAAATAAACTTAAAAAAGAAATGGAGACCGAAACGGAACCAGTGAGCGAGATGGCAGAGGAAATGGATATTGAGGTGGATATTACCGGTTAGTCCGTTTTCCACAAAACCAATACCGAACCCGGTCCATCGTCAGCAAGAAAATAAAATGACGTGGGGTAGGTGTACCGGAGAAACAACGATAAGTAAAAAAAAAAAAAAAATGCCGCATAGTCTTTACGGGTGGTGTGGAAATCATAAATGCGCATGTGTTTCGGCAAGAATTGAGTATTTTTCATGAATTCGAAAAATTTAACAACTTTGCAGCGCTAACGGCAAAGCCTTTCATTCCACAAAAAACTTATGGAAGCTAAATTAAAGAGAATTTATTCTTCTTTCAATTTCCAAAACTCTCGCAAAACTTTCTCCAAAACCACTGTTTTGAACAGTAGTTTCCTGGACTACTAAGATAATTTCCAATGCAGCATTATGGATAATGAATAATCAAATTAAAATAGTTTGGCCACACAATGCAAGAGCTCTTGTCGTATCGGATGTAACATGGTAGAAAGTCATTTGGTAGATCGAAAACTAAAGACAAGCGATGCTAGAAGAAAATGGAAGGACTTTTAGATAAATACGACCGATTGCTTAGACGTGTGCCAGCTGGAAGATTTAAATTGACACCCTATTCTTAATGGAATTTTGAATTTGATAATTTTATTATTTTTTTAACATATATTTTGTCATTGAAGTTTCGTTTTGAGTTATATTTCTGACAACCAACTTAAAATTTCATTGTTATTTATAATTTTTTAGTCTTTAGATTAATTTGATTAATAATTTGGGAAACCGTATAGTTAGCTGATAAAAATAGATCTTAACCAACATTTGATAACTCAGACAAAAATAATACTAATAATAAAATAGTAATAATTTACCTGGAGTATCAGATGGTTTTTCTAAATTCGGTCTTAATCCAAATGTATACTTTGGCGCATTATCTAACGCAGATTTTGCCTTTTCTGGACAATACTCACCAGGAGCTGGGATAAAAACCATTAAATGACAAATTAAAATAATTTAACAGAAAATTAATCATTAATTTATTTTACCTGGTGTATTGGAAGGTTTTTCTACATTTGTTTTGTAGCCAAAAGTATATTTTGGTGTATTATCTAGCGTTGCCTTTTCAGGACAATATGCTCCAGGAGCTAGTAAAAATAAATAGATAAATTAAACAAAGTTTGCCTTTGCAATTTTTGAACAGTTTTGTAAAGTTATATGAAAAGTTTCCAAGTGGTTTCTTTTAAGACATACAAACAACGAATTTTACGTTTTGATTGAATGATTTCTATTAAAGTAGGGTGACCATTTTCTTGAGAAGGCAATACGGGACTGAATTTATATATAAAAGGGCAGGGGTACAAAAGATAACAAAAACATATTAAACGATTTAATTTAACAATTTTGGCTAATGATATATGTATTCTTTTTAATACTTCGAAAACAAAAATATAAAGTCATTCAAACAATAGGTTGAATCACATGTAATAGTATAATAACATAACTGAACACTCCCACACTACACTGTACAGTGTAGAGTATAGTGCAAGTATGGTGCGTGTAACTCGGTTCGCAACTGTTAAAAACTAACTTATTTTTTTTTTTTATATTTTTACTTTCAAAAAAAGACGCGCACTATCTTAGCTATAAGTACAAAAAATCCGTAACATTAATAGCTATAATTTAGCCATGAAAAAAAAATAAAAAATAAATTTTGTTAAAAGAATAAAAACTGCAATATTTTTCAACAACACAATCTCTAATTTTTTTAATTTTTTCATCACGACGATGCTATATTTGTGTTGCATATAAATTATAGAAAACATTGCGGCTAACCGGTTTATCTGGACAATCGGTTAAAGGCTACCGGTAAATTTTTTGAAAAAAAAAATATTTCCGGGTTTGGTTGCGGTTAATGGAAAAGTTAAAAAATATCGGTTACAGGTTTAACAAAACGGTTTTTAACTGGTTTGCAGCCCTCCTAATAACCAAACTTTAGTTACATTCTGAAAGACGCTGACTCAGTAGTACTGACATGGTATTGAAATACGTTATCCAAAATCCAAAGAGTTTAAGAAAACCTTACAGTATAGGATTAGATTTAGAAACGTTTCGATAACTTGAGTACTTTATTTTGAGTGTAGTTCGTATTTTTTGTTTTGTATTGTATAATTGTATTAATATACCCAAATTTTTTGACAGTTATATAGTGCTACTTTTGAAAATTATTAAGAACTGCGGGTGAAAATTAAGGTGATCTAAATTTTTAACTTCGGATAAGATATGCATCCATAATTATATTTAAAGAAGTAGCAATTTGCCTTAATTCATGAAACCACTTGAACTTTTAACTTCAACTTAGTAAGAAGTATTATAAAAATACCTGGAGTAGCCGAGGGCTTCTCTAAATTTGTTTTTAAACCAAAGGAAAATTTGGGTGGATTATCTAACTTAGCCTTTTCTGGACAATAATCACCGGGAGCTAGCAAACAAACAAACCATCTATTATAAAATATGTTGTCATTAACAACATGAATGAATACCTGGAGTGTCCGAAGGTTTCTCGTGATTTGTTTTTAATCCAAATGTGTATTTTGGTGTATTGTCTAATACAGCTTTTGCTTTTTCAGGACTGTAATCACCTGGGGCTACAATTAAAACAAATGTGAAAATAATGATTTTGTAGATCTAGAGCAGTGTTCCTCAATTTATTCGGACTACCGTCCCCTTTTAGAGCACATATTTCATCACTGTCAGCCAAAAATTATATATTTTAAAGTACATTTTAAAATTATATATTTTTTTAATTTAGCATTTATTTTCTAAACAAAAATGTCCAAAAGTACTTGATTAATTAATAAATAAATAATTGATGGATGGGACTAAGTTTTCCTCAGTCGGTTCAATATTACAATATTAGTAAATATCATCATTAAATCGTCCTTGTATTCGTTTATTTGAAGTCGGTTTATCTTTTTCATTAAAATATCTGTAAAGACTTTAAATCTATGTTCAACTAAATATGACGATGGAAATATAATTAGAAACTTTTCCATAACGACCTATAATAGAGTCTAGTCTAAGTCTAGGAAATACGTCATTTTCGTAAGCAAGTTTTCCCAGAGTTTTGAAAATTGGTGCGATTAATTGGTTTAATGGATCAGCTTGCGAGATCTTATTTTGCGACTAAAATGTTTTGCCGGAACCGAGACAAGTGTACGAAATGGTAGAGTAAATGGATATTGAGACGGATATGATTGACTTCCACAAAATCGATTACGAACTCGGTTCATCTTCAGCAAGAAAAAGGCGAAAATAAAGTAATAACAAATAAAATTACGTGGTATAGGCCTACAGGAACACCACGATAAAAAAAAAAAGAAACGCCACAAACTCTACCTCATGGATGATGGTGTGAATGTGAGTTTCATGAAGGTGCATGCGCAGTAAATATTATTAGAATCCATTAAAAGTAGAAAAGAAAAAAAAAAAAAAAAAAAACGAACCAAAGTTTAAGTTATATTATTATTTGTGTCCATTTTGCAGCGAATGCGAAAAATATTTTTTTCAATCACTGCGCATCCGTTTCATCAAGTTAGCGTAACAAACAATTTTTAAAAACAATCGTATATTTTGGACAAAGTGGCAAAATTGAAGTTTTAATAATAGGTTTGTTCCAACAAAAATTCAGAACCGTTCAGAACTTTACTGAGTTTGCGCAAAAGGATTTTAGCGTTCCACAACAAGTCGATTTAAAAATTCAGAACTTATAGTGCAGTGTTCCAAGAACGAGTGCATTGATTCCGAACTGATTCTGAATCGTTCTTAAAGCTCCAGGATTTTACAAGAATCTTATTTCTCCACGACCACTATAGAATTTACCAATGCTAAAACCAATTTTGACTACAGAAAGTTAATATTCTAACACAAGAGTTGGAATGTTATTCTAAAGCACTTATCTTCTTATGCATTTCGCGTGTATTTCATTCCATCACTTGTTATGGAATAACTATTCCATACTTGTTGTCTTTTGTTTTTGTAGGGTTACATTAAGATATATGCAACGTTTACATTAAATAAATGCAACATAACTTCCTAACCTAAAATAGCGGCCGATGTGCGGTAAATTAAATTAAAATTAAACAAATAATAAATAAAAAAATAGTTTAATTAATTGATTAATTTGTTATGTAATATAAATTATTTGTTAAGATAAAATGTTTGTTAAAATAATTATTTGTTATTTTTTGTTCTTTCTGGTGGTCCTGGAGAAAGTAGGGTCTGTGACTCGGTTGGAAGAGAAAATTCGATGCTCGTGGCTCGTGGAATGTTCCACTCGCATCGAATTTTCTCATTCCAACCTTGTTACAGAATATACTATTCTGAATCAGTTTAACGTGTTATCTAACCTCATTTAGTTGTTTTTGTTTGGTTTGTTAAATTAGTAGTAGCAATGGAAGAAGACAGTGATTTTTCTGATTTACTAGGATTTTCAAGCGACAGTGACGATGATGGAGAATTCTTGAATGATGTTATTGTTGAAATAAGACAAAGCAATGAAAATTACCTACGGATGATACCTAGTAGGGACATAAATACAGTTACAATAATGAACGTATCCAATAAAAATAATACAAATGAACGCACCCAAATTTAAACAGGTGATAATCGTGAGTTAACCTATAAATTACTTTACTGTGGAAAGAATTTGATTTTGTGTTGTGTGTTACCATGGAATGGTCAGACAAAGAAAACCGAATTGTAGTTATTGCGCTTTATAAACGTAAGATGGAAAAATCAATCATTTTTAAGACGCTACGTCCACTCGGCATTAGTCGAATGTTTGTGTATCGGTGCATTAAATTGTTTGAGGAAACTAGGTACATAAAAGACCGAAAAAGGTCCGGTCGCCCTAGAACAGTACGCACGCCACAAGCTATCAAAGCTGTTAAGGCCAGAATAGCAAGAAATCCGTTGCGAAAATAAAAAATTATGTCCCGCGAAATGAAAATTTCGCGAAAATCAATGGCACGCATTCTGAAAAAAGACTTGGGTCTTGGGGCCTTCAAACGCCGCACTGGATAGTTACTAACTGTGTCTCTTAAAACAAAATAGGTTCGAAAAATCGAAACGCTTGTTAATCAAGTACGCAGACGACAAACACAAAAAAATCCTTTTTACCGACGAGAAAATTTTTACTATACAGGAAAAATTCAACAAACAAAATGACAGGGTTTAGGCCATCTATTGAAGCCGCGGAAGTAGTTCCAAGGATAGAAAATGGTCACCACCCAGCTTCAGTGATGGTTTGGTGGGGCGTTTCCTATGATGGAGTAACTGAACTTCATTTTTATGAAAAAGGGGTGAAAACTTCAGCTAGAGTCTACTAACAAACGGTCCTGGAAGATGTTGTGAAACCCCTCAATCATACTCTCTTTCAAGATCATGGACATTCCAGCAGGATTCTGTTCCAGGCCATAAGGCTAAGACAAGCCAAACGTGGCTTTTAAACAATGTTCCTGATTTTATCGGCGTAGAAGATTGGCCCGCTGCAAGTCCAGATTTGAATCCTTTAGATTACAAGCTATGGACCGTTTTAGAGGACATGGTTTGCCACAAACGATATCCAAATATTGAATCTCTGAAACAGTTTTAGCTCGAGCTGTAGCCAATTTTCCCATGGAAGTCGTACGTGCAACTATCGATGATTGGCCTGTACGACTTAATGCCTGCATTAAAGCCAAAGGTGGCCATTTTGAATAATTATACCAATTATGGATAACTTACGTATAAGTACAAATGTCACTAAAATTTGGTTAAAAACTTAATTGTAGTTTTAATTTTATTTCATAAAATATTTGTAACAGTATTTATGTCCCTACTAGGTATAGTGCCTCAATATAGTGTTCCGGTTTTTTTAGAACATTTTAGAGTAAGTAGAAATGTTATTGCAGCACTAGCAGCAAGTTTTGAAGCAAGTGAATACTATAAGTACCATTCTGGCCAAAATGGTAAAATTACTGCTCAGGATCAACTCCTTACATTTCTATGGTAATGGATATTGTTTTGATTTCGTGATTTTATAGGTTAGGATAAACAAACCAAATTCTCAACGGTTCTAACTCGTTCCAACACTAGTTAAAATGATTCTAGAACTATACATTCGCGCGTGGATTCTAAGCAGTTCCGATTCACGTTCTGAACTGTTGTGAATTTTCTGTTGGAACAATCCTATTATTTGTTAATTTAGCGGCGAAAAGTACATTTTTTATTAATTTGGAAAACGGACCAACTACGACGATTTAGCGGCGAAATCGTTCATCCCACAAAACAATCTTATGAAAGCGAAATTATAGAGAATTTATTCATCTCTAATTCATTGTATATATATTTACAATGTATGTATGTATATTCAATAATATGTATGTATATTCGAATATTGCAGTGGAACGGTGATATTTCCGGCAAATATTTTTAACGGCAAAATATGACCTCGCAAATCGCACCACAAGACCTATTTATCCTACCAATTTCCAAAGCTCCAGTAAAACTTTCTCCAAAGTGAACACTGTTTTGAACACCAATTTCCATGATTAATAAGATAACAACTATAAATGATAGTACCCGTTCTTAAAATTTAATTGCAACTGTTCGTTTGTTTTTAATTTAATCAATTCTTAGTGTAATTGCATTACTGATTCCTCATATCTTGAAAATGGGTATAAAACTGAATGATGAGCAATGTGTCGGGTCCGTAGATACATGAATCTGATAGGAAGTTGTACGGGTTTGTACGGACAAGTTTCGAATTAGTTTAATTCTTCATCAGAGCTACAATAGTATAGGACAAGTATAAGTACTAGAATAAGATAGATTATAGTGTAGTAAATGAGTTATTAAATAATCTGATGAAGAATTAAACTAATTCGAAACTTGTCAGCTGATCTAGTTGTTTTCATTGCTGTCCGAAATCCGTACAACTTCCTACCCGATTCAGATAAAACTGAATCTACAATCCTCATGCCGATATTATCTTCAAATAGTTCGGACAAACCCATGTGTAAAGCTTCTAAATAATGACAGTATACTTGAACGTCATCGTAATGCATTTCTGCCTTTTCCTTGAATGGTAGACTTGAAAACTGATAAAATTCTCCATGTTGCAAGTTCTGTTAGAATAGAATAAGCTTTAAAATAAGAGTAGACAGCCTTTTTTTAATCTGATTCAGTTAATTTCCTTGCAGCTACAATTTTATTTAATTAAGTTTGAAGTATAATACTCACATATAAGCTCTGAGCTTTTTGAATGTATCGATTTTTATTCTTTGCCCCTTTTGGGTTGTCTAGGCCAGTGGTTCCCAACCTTTTTTACTTGCGGAGCCCTTTTTAGAATCAATTGCTATGGCGGAGCCTCTAGGCCTACCCTGTGTCTTACAAATTAATGGTGTTTAGAAGTAATACTACAGGGGAGGGGGTAGATTTTTTAGTTAATATAAATTCACTTTTCTCTATCAAAGCGCACATATTGATAGATAGACAGATTTTTATAAAATGAAGCAAATAATCAAAATACACGCAGATTATTCAAACAAAAATGCATCTCGCCGATCACATTCCAGCTAGTCATAGAGTCATCATAAACCGGCTAGAGTCAGAAATCACTCGGACATTCATACAACTTGGCCAATTTTCTTTCAGAATGTAATTTCCAGTTTTCTTATATTGATTCTGTTTTTTATTTCTAATTCTTTTGATTTTATTCAGTTTTTATCTATTTTATTTCCTGGAACGGCTGCGGGACCCCTGAGAAGTGCACGCAGAGCACTTAGGTCTCCGCGGAGCACAGGTTGGGAACCGCTGGTCTAGGCCTTTTAACGTCCCAATTATACCCATCTTTCCTTCCAGCGCCCCCTTTGAATGTTTTAGTGTTCCTAGGGGACGGTTTTGCCCGTTTTGAGAATCACTGATCATGAGTTAAGATTTACCTGGGGTTTGTGGATGTCTTTCTATATTAGTTTTTAGTCCAAAGGTGTACTTTGGTGCGTTATCATGAACAGATTTAGATTTTTCAGGACAATAATCACCAGGAGCTGTTAAAATAATTAATAATAAAATTAAAATAAATAATGAAGATTATTGCATTGTTACCTGGAGTGTTTAAATGTTTCTCTAAGTTGGTTTTATGACCAAAGGAGAATTTTGGAGCAGAATCCAACACATAATTGGCTTTTTCAGGACAATAATCACCTGGTGCTATGAAATAATTAATTGTTGTATATTAACAGTATTTAAATTAATATGTTAGTAATATTAATACGTCAATTACAGAAACTAAGATATCGTTGAAGGAAAACCAATATTTACAAGATTATATGACAAATAAGGCGAAAATTATATTACAGAGACTAAATGCTTGATGAGAGCAATACAAGCACAATAGCCTGTGAATGAGCGCACGAAAAAAAAAAAATTAAATGGAATTTTCATTAATTCTACACCATTATTTTGTGGATAAACATTCCATATTGTAACCATCGACTCTACTACTATCTATCTATGAATAAAATGTAATGAAAATTGACCTATTTATGAGAAAATATCATTAAAATCATTAAGGGCCGAGAGTTCCAGTTCCTAATAAACTCCCTAATAGTTATTAGACATATAATATATTTATGAAGCTAATAAATTTATTGGTGATTTCCAAGTTACAAAATCCTTCTAATAGTTTATTAGCAACATAATATTTTGTTTTTGTCTTGGTATTTCTTATGAAGATAGTACCACGGTGCAAGAGGGATAGAGCTATACGTAAATTTGTAGAGCTAAAGTGAGATGAAATTTTGATATTAAATATTTTGACATTAAATAGACACACATCTTTATTATTCTCCCAATAATTGCGTCTGTCTTCTTATTTTCTATCATTTTTATATAAATATTAATGCTTAAAGTATTATTTGTAATGTATTGTAATCGTAATTGAAAGAAATACAGAGTGATTATTTAATGGCGAGACGACGTCACCGAATTATCAAATAAAATAATAGAAAATCAAATAAAAGAATGGCAGGAAATCATTGACTCAATAATTTGGAGATGGAGGAAGTGTCTACTACGCGCATGCGTGCATAATCGCCTGCTACGATGTGTATGAAACGGCAAATTATTAAAACTTCCAATGACGTCGTCTCGCCATTAAAGAATCACTCTGTACATATGTAAAAATAAAAGACAATGTTTATTTAAAATTATATATTTATATATTGTTCTTTATATATGACATTTCCAATAAATGCCCAAAATATTCTAAAAACGGTTGTCTATAACAGTGTTCTTTAACCTTTTTGCCCCCGCGGACCGGTGAAAATAGGATAAATATTTCGCGGACCGGCTGAAAGCTAAGACACAGTTAAATACCAATATTGATAGTATTTTATTATTATATAGGAATATGTTATACAGTTATAGAATTAAAATTTTAGTGCGACATCTGCGGCTGCTTCTTTGTTAGAAAATTTGAATACGTGGCTGTAGAGTTGTTTCTGAGAGCGAAGAGTTGTTTATGAAGCGCTGCGTTAACATTTATTCGATTTCTCTGTTTGGTTTTTGATATTGACATGGCTGAAAAAGTCTTTTCGCACAAATTAGAAGTCGAAAAAATGACCAATAATTTGATAGCTTTATAATTAAAAGATGGATATTCTTTTTCTAGCGATTTCCAAAATTGAGACAATGATTGCATTTTATGTCTGGACACCAGAGTAACATCAGAAGACAACTCGATCAGCTTTTCTTTTTCACGAGGATCAAGTGCACATGACTTTACATCTTCCAAGGATGGATTATTAATCCAGATGTTACCTTTACGAGGATCCTTATTTTCAGGGAAATAAGAGTTGACTTATTTTGTTGAATATGACTTTCTGGTTGACATCAGCAGCAATCAAAAATTCTTCCAAAAGTATTATAGAAACATTTCTATAGCTTCTTCTTGTAAGCCACTATTCCAACGAACTAGCTTCTTCAGAAGTATGAAAAATAGCTGCGAGAGGTGTTGTATTGGGGCTAGTAAATATTAAATAAATCATAGTTCAGACAAAAGTTAGCTTCTGCGTCGACTAAAAAAAATATACTACATACTCATGAAAAGAAGTGTGCATCTATATGATTTGGTCGAAATTTTTCGTGGACCGGTAGAAATTTTCTGCGAACCTCGGGTTGAAGAACACTGGTCTATAATTTATAAATTCATCCAAACAGATCGTCGATTTCGTTAAAATACAACTAAAATGTATATAAAACACTAAAATCACCATTATAGAAAAAATATGGATGTATAAAAACTACACATTTGTATATTCTTTTAAAATTATACTGTTTTTCAATTAAAATTGAAATATTAATACATTTTGGAAACTTGTTTTTGGTTATATATCACTTTAGTAAGCACTTCATGTTGCCTATAAGTAGAGCCCTGCGCGGATAAGCTTTTCTGTATCCGCATCCGATCCGCATCCGCACATCCATGATCCGCATCCGGTCCGCATCCGCAGCTTTTGTAAATAACAAATCCGCATCCGATCCGCATTCGCAAAAATATCCGCACTATCCGCACTACAGGTTTTGCTGTCAGTTTGGAAAGAACTAACATATTTCGCCTGTTTAGGTAATCTCTGCTCTAAAACGCTACTGAAAATTTTTGGATTTACCAGCTTATTTATTACTAACCTAAGGGACCCCAAAAGTTTTAAGGCCTAGATGCGCTAATAACTTATTTAAATCTAGAGAGAGATAACAATTTTGGGGGGCCTAAGCGTTCTTTTTCGTAGGGAGTAAGTGGCGTGCTGCTTTTTTTAATATTTAATTTTAAAAAAAATCAGAAAAGTTACTTGATAGAAGGTGCTTCATATTTTTAGGATCAAGTAATTCTCTTACGCCATTTGGCGCATGAGTTATGCGTTGCAACTTTTTCAAATAGCAACATGTGTCATTTTTCAAATTTTTGGAATCTGCAAGATTTTTTACTTCGGGTAGTATAAAAAAATTGGCAGGTTACATAATAAAATTTTTGAGACAAAATTATGTAGGTAAACTTTGGTATTTAAATAAAACTTACTAATCAGTTTTATGTAAAAAAAAAACCTTTATCAGATTTAAAAGCCAGAATTAGAGCAGAGGTAGGAAGAATTACGTCGAAAGTGTACCAGGAAACTTTTTACCAAAATATTATTTTCTATAATATATTCAATAGTAAAAAGAAAGTTAAGTTGATTGTCTCAACTCAGTCTTGATCATGGACAATTGTCTTAATAAAAATAACATAAAGTGAGATTGAATGCTACAAAATATCATGTATATACAGACAACCGAAAATAACCGAGGACTGCGTAGTCAAAACACAATTGCTTGTTTCTCCGAAAGTAACCGAAGATTTAATGTTCACGTGGATATTGCGGATAAGCGGATATGACATTTAATCCGCATCCGCATGGTTTAAATGATAATTTATCCGCATCCGCAGAAAAGTTGCGGATACCCGCGGATTTGCAGGGCTCTACCTATAAGTTATTAGACAAATAAGTCAACCTAATAACTATTTCGGGGTGGAACTCTTGGAAAAAATATTATGTTGCTAAAAAATTTATAGGACAGTTTATTAGCAACTGGAACTCTCGGCCCTCAAATTAATATTAGAAATCAAAAATATTAAAGGGAGATTATAAATCAAATTTTGTGAAAATCAGTTGAGCAGCTTAAGCCTATGCATACTAAATTATAGTTTATTTAGAATTGACGCAAAATAATATATTATTTTAACAGGAAGTGAAGGGAAGCTAAATTTAAAAAACAACTGTTATAAAATAATTATGTAGGTACGTAATTTAAAAGTATCAAAAAATTTCAGACGCTTTGGTTCAATATAAAAAAAAAAACAAAAATAACTTTAGATAATTGAAGTTTGTATTTCACACATTTACAAAGACGAAGCTGTATAACCTACGTTCGAGGTAATTTTAAAATTGCGTTGGTGCTTGGTGCGCACTGGTATGAAGCTCGGTGCGAGTAAAGCCTGGTTTATAATAGATATGCTATGGAACATAAGCATAAAAATTACACTACTCAGTTTGTTCTGTTTATTACAAACAGATGTTTTGAAGGGTCAAATCCATTGTTCAATGCATATGCGTTTATGCTATGGGCTTATTATAAACCAGGCTTAACACATTGCCTGGAAAGCAGCTATAGGGGAAACTTTTTAAGATCGCAGCGCCATATGCGGCAACAGCTGGAACACTCGAGAATAACATTAAACTGTCACTTGTGCATTTGATTACATGGCGAAAATTAACACGAGTTGTATTTTTCCTATTTAAAGATAATCTACGATTTTCAAAATATGTAATAGAACTGTTCTAAAAAAATTTCAAGGAAAGTTTTAGTTTTTCATTGTATTTTTAATTCTTTTTGACTGTCTGTCAATATAATATCAACAAAAATATGGTAAATATGTTAGTAAAAAATAAAAATCTCTGCCTGAGGAAGTGGAAGGGCCTTTTAATATATGAACTGATGATTTAGACAAATTTTGGGTGGGGTAAGTGCCTTTATTCAGTCTTTTCTTTGACGTAAAAAATCACTTTTAAAAGTTGCATTTTATGCAACGAGCAAACATGCATTCATGGGCTTGGATTTTTGCCCATTTATAGTTTTTGGATCCATAGAGATATTTGTGTATGATAGAGACCTACGTTCGACTTTCTCTTTACCTCCAAATGTCATTTCAATTGATATTGTTCCCGATTTAGGAAAATTATGGAATGTTTCAGTGGAATTCTTCTTTATTCACGATTTACATTGCAACACACAACAAAATGAATTGTTTTTTTGCCATGATTCACAAAAATAAAACACAAACAACAAAAAAAAAACGTATTTCTCCATTGAACAAAACAAAACAATGTCATTTTCATATCATCCGAAAATCGCCACCAGATGTCAGAGCGCTTAGGAAGTTTCCCCTATTGTAACCTCACGCTTGTGCAGAATTGTTTTTTTTTTTTTTTTGCAATGGAATCAGTAATCAATTTTTGCGATGGTTGTCTTATGGTTCTCGATAGTTGAACATATAAGCAGTTTATTTTTGTAAGAACAAACTAGATCTGGTTATTTTGGTGTTTTTTATAGTGTATTACTGACTTTTAGAAACTTGGTTATATTGTAAAAAAGGCTTTACAGTTTGGGGTTATGTTTGTATTATTTTAGGTTAGTATTATATTTACAAAATATTTAAGATGTCACTATTCAAAATGAAATTGGACAAATGATATTTTTTTTTAAATGACATATTTATAATCTGACTTTTCAAATTATTTTTTGTAATACCAACATGACATACAGTTTCAAAGGTGCAAACTGTTGAAAACAAAATTTCCTCTTAGTTTGTTCTTAGAAAAGTCTACTGCTTATACAATATTTAACCCATGTTATAATTTTAAGGTTCGTTCAGAAATTGTATTATTAACAAGAAAATGTTCAATGTAAAAAAAAAAAAATCAGCATACAAACAGAATCTGTACATAACCTTCACAATTGAATATATTTGGATATACTTACAAGTTAAAACCAAGTTTCTGTAATTGATGAATTAACTAAGAAATTATATGTGATAGTATATTAATTTACCTGGGGTACTTGGGTGTTTCTCTATATTTGTTTTTAAGCCAAATGTGTATCTAGGTGTATAATTTAGTTTTGCCTTCTCAGGTGAGTATGAGCCAGGTGCTAAGTAGTAATATTAGAATTAATAAATTAATTGGTTAATATTAAAAATAAAATGTATTTTTACCTGGTGTGTCCACAGGTTTTTCAACATTAGTCTTAAGACCAAAGGTGTATTTCGGAGTGGAGTCTATATTAGCCTTCTCAGGACTGTAATCTCCAGGAGCTGACAAGAAAAGAAAAACAAAAATAAAAATAAAATATAATACATATTGTTATGTGATTACAATAAAATATAAGACGAATTTGGTTGTCATTTTAAATCTTTATTAAACTACTTAAATATCGGACTTACACACTAATTAACACTAAAATAATAAATTCTGCTATTCACTTCACTTATGCCAATGTTAACTGTTCCACGTATATCTTCCAGTAGTCCATTTTAGATATTCTCATACTAGCCCAGGTATTCGATTAACTAAATTTAACTTAAAAACTCAGTCATAGTACTGAATTCCACTAACTCAGTATCTCTACTTGAATTCAATAACTTGTCTAAAGTATGTTCTATATTATACCATGACTTCAAAAAGAAATTAAATAAGGTTATGGCCATGGAAAATAAAAGTAATGTTAACAGCAAGCTTCAGAATTAATTAACTGTCATCACTGTTGTTGTTGTCATTAGTTTATATTGTAATATAAAATTTGCAGTAAACATTATTTTATTTTTCCATAGCCAACCATGTATTTTCTTTTTGAACTCATGGTACTTTTCTCCTTAGCACTACGGATTTCTTGTGTAGTATTAACCATCAAATGCATGTAAATGATTTCTAGTACTTGGGGAATATTGTGACTGTTGATGGCGGTACAGGTGTAGATGTAGAAAGCAGAATTCGCAAAGCAAGAGGCGACTTCATAGCCGTGTTATGGAATTCTGCGATCTACATAAGGTGACCAGATTTTGAAAAACACAAACCGGGACAAATAAAAAAAAATCGTTTTTTTTTTTTTTTTTTTTTTAATTTTATGGCCTTTGCTCTTATGGCAATTAGCCAGAAAAAACGTTTTATCAAATTATTTATTCATAAGCCACAGATAAAAAAATTAATAATTACAAACAAATTTACAAGAAAGAAATTTTACTTCTACGAATACTTTTGGATTTGTGAATTTTTTCCAGCAAAACTTTATTCTTGGATATTTTATCGTAGAAATCCAAACAACTTTAGAATTTACTTTTATTGCGATGACTGCTTTTAATTTATTGACATGCATCCTACTTTTTTCTTTTGTCCAAAAAGAATTTACAAGACTGAATACTCTTTCAATTGGACTATTGGTTGCTGGAACACTGAAAGCAAATTCGACGATTAGCTTTGTATACTGACAAGGGATAGAATTCTCATCAAAATGACTTTTTTCCACTTATTTGTTGCGCTGTCAGTTTTAAATTCATCCTCATTTGAGTTTTCTTCCAAAAATTTCTTTATCCTCGTTATTTCCGTAAATAGCAATTCTTCATCAATTGCGGAGAATTTATGCGCTGAAATATCCAGATATTTATTCACCAAGCCTCTTGATTTTGTATCATCATTCCATGTTGGTATTGCTTTCAGTAAAACCCATTGAAATATGGATCCAAATTAGAAACAGTTTGTCCATTCTTCTAAATAATTTAAAGAGAATTTAGAATGTGTTTGAATCTAGTAAACCCTCCTCAACAAGATGATCGATCATATCCAATAATTTAGAACCGATAAATTTCTCTTCTTGATGTTTAAATATCTTTGTTTTTATTTGAAAATTCGTTTATCTAGCTTGTAAAATATTTGATAGACATATTTGTAAATAATGTAATATCTTGAAGGCTTGCGAGATATTAGAAAAAATTGGGTTCGTGAAATTAATTTTTTTGGAATTGTAAACCGGGACATAAAGGGCACCTTTCGGGACGCCGGGACAAATGATGCAAAACCGGGACTGTCCCGGCCAAACCGGGACGTCTGGTCACCTTAGATCTATAGTACTCCTACGAAAACTACCATTTTCAGGGCATGCGTAACGTCAGTACTTCTGTTCAGCTTGGATCGTTACAGAAGATATCAAGAGAAAAGTGCTAGTATGTGTAAATGGATGTCTTCGAAGAATTCTTCGCACTTATTGGTCACGTAGAATAACAAACGCAGAATTGGGGGAAAGAACTGGCCAAATAGATATAAATTTGCAAATATACAGAAGAAAGTATGGTTAGCTAGGGCATACTCTTCGAAGAGCTCCTAGCGAGGTATGTCACTATACACAAGCATACAACTCACAGGACAGTTGGAGAAGGGGATGACCCAAAGTTTCCCCGTTTCTCAACTATTACATATATATGTGCTGTATTTTCTTTATAGGTATTCCAGGGAAACATGAAAATTGTAAATTTTATAAGAAAAAATAAAAATCTGTTGATAATTTAATATAAATATAACAGTAGCGCAGGGGGGCGCCCCCCGCCCCCTCCAGTGCCAGCAGAATTATTATGAAGTATTATACAATACTAGCAAATTACTCGGCGCAGCTCGGGAAGTTGAAGATAAAATTTGTTAATCTCAACAGTAATTTAACTTAAAATTACGTTGTAAACAATATTGACAATTTTTTTTTTTCGTATAAATACACATTTTGCTTTGGAGAAAATCGCAGTCTAAAAATCGGTGTTTGGTTTCGTTGTATAGATAAATGTGAATATTTACACATATTGGCCGATGAGCGATGTCCACGGCCTTATCGCAGTGTAAGCCATTACAGCATTACGTTTTCATGTACTTTATGTGTCAGGTGGAAGCTTGCGGAAGTAAATTACATTGTAATCCTAATGACGTATATTTATATTGTGATTTGATACAGAAATGTATGGCAAGTGCTGCTAAACCGGGAATACACCTAAACTAAACCAAATATCTGAACGAATTACTGAATTAGACCAAATAATTAGAGCGGATTAATGGAAACTAGTTCAAATGACTGTAGCTCGCTTATTTATGAACGGATTTTGAAAATACTTACAGTTTTAGAATTAGGAGTGCATGAGGCTTTTGACTGTATAGTCAAAAACATCAAATTCGCAAGTTGGTAAAAAAATTTGCTCCAGTTTTGACCAAAAATAGAGCACGGCCATAACTCGCTTATTTATGGACCGATTTCTATGGGATTTGACACAGAATATTAGAATTAGTGTCTCCTGGTATGTAGGTGTTCAAAATTCATGTATCTGTACAAAAAATGCATAAATAGGGCCCAATTTTTTTTTAATTTACAATATTTTTAATGTTTATGGGTCAATTTTGAAAAAATTTTATACATGGAGATAGAATTAGTTTCTGCTCCTTATATGAGAGACAAAGTTTATATATCTAAACAAAAAAAGCATAACGGGGGCCCTATTTCAAAAATTAAATAAACGTCAACCACCTACAACATGGCGTTGTTCCGACCTCAAAACGCATGTGCACGTCACATAACTGGATGAGCAACATAATTTGTTAGATGCACAATATTATTAAGTATCATTATACATTTGTTTCACATGGACTAATACATTTGTCGTAGCAACAAATTTAATTTGTAACCTTAACAAATAGGTATGAAACTAATTTCCCTTTGTTAGAATGACTTTAAGGTCTGAGTAAGAGAAACCAACGTAATTGAAAAAATATTATCAGGGACAATTTTTTTCTGTTACTCTAGCAAAAACTTGACCAAGTAAAATATTTTATTTCATGGAACAATGTAATTTTTCTCCGTGTACAGCATTACTTTTGGAGGAGAGAATATTTACCCTGTGACTACAAAGAAAGGAGGAGATTTAGATATAAACCCAAAATCAGGTAAAAACTTCTTCTTACACCAGGGCAGGCCATATTGCTCCAGGTTAATTTCTCACCGATTCTTACTCGTTGTCAATAAGTATCTAAGAGGACAAGGATACGATGGAGCTTCAGTTAAAACTGGTGAATAAGGAGTGCAGGCTTACGTCAGACAAAGATACCCTACTGCTATTTAAATTGTGTAGCTCATTCTTTAAATCTAGCTCTAAGTCTTCGACAATACGTGATGTCAGTAATTGTTTTGGAACAGATGAAAATTGTATGCGGAAACACCAAAACTAAATGCAGATGTCCGAAAAAATTGATGAATTCAACGCGATAGGTGGAAAGAAACTATTTGATCATCGTTATGGTACAACTATTAGAACCAGTCTTTCGTGCACTGGAATTAATTTCCACCAGGTGAGAAAATACGACATCTTCTTTAGCAGATATTTTAATGTCCGGAATGCAGAAACCAAATTTCCTGATCTCGTTATTATCAATAGAAAAAGTATTTGGCTATACATTGCCAATAATGTAAATATTTGCAATCCGAAAATGGGGATTTAAGAATGGCCATTCAACAAGTAAAAAATGATCAATCGGTGCTTAGCAATATTCGTATACATTCATATAGACCGGGAGCTCATGACATTTTTGGTCTCCGATTTCATACAGCATGCCTTTTGGAGGAGAGAATATTTACCCTGTGACAACAAAAAAGGGATGGTACTAAACCCCTGCACGCTTTCCGGTCATAGGGAAAATTGCATTTCCACTTGCACAAAATTTTTGTTTTTCTCTGATTTAATATTGCTTGCCCTTTTGTCAAAAGAAATTTATAACAAATTTAAAGTCTTTTAATTATAGGCATGCTGTATGAAAACGCGGAAAATCATATTTTTTTATTACAAGATCACGTGACCGTTTGAGCCCTTTGGGACCCTCCGAATCGCATGCATATATTTAAAAGACTTTAAATTTGTTATAACTTTTTTTTGACAAAAGGGCAAGCAATATTAAATCGGAGAAAAGCACAAAAATTTTGTGTTGGAAGTGGACATGCAATTTTCCCTATGACCGGAAAGCGTGCAGGGGTTTAGTACCATCCCTTTTTTGTTGTCACAGGGTAAATATTCTCTCCTCCAAAAGGCATGCTGTATGAAATAGGAGACCAAAAACTGTCATGAGTTCCCGGTCTAATATAATGAATTAAAAATCATTAGTGAAAAAGCAAAAAATATCATTATTAACATTTTTAATTATAAATTAAATATTACCGAACCAAGAATAACATTCTTGGACTATGTTAACTCAGAATTGAATATGAGATTTATTAAACATAAACAAATTTTGAAATCATTTCAGTGCCTAATTCCGACTGAGTCCAATTATAATATAATAAATAATAAATGTCTACATATTAGTTTATTTGTGTTTTTGATTCGACCCTCCCCAAGACGAAATTCTGGCTACGCCACTGAAATATAATATGAAATATAAAACTTGATAAGAACTACTTGTTGTCAACAAATTTTATTGGCATTCCTTTTTCGACTTAATAAAATAATATAGTTTAAATATATGTAATTGTTGGAACAGTTAGTAATTTGAGCTCGTTCACCTGTGAGTTAATTTGTTCTACATATCCCTAAACATAGAACTTCTACAAGATAGCACTGCCGATAAATTTAGGTACAAGAATATGCAGCATTTATAGATTGTAGAAATGCATGCTATGTACCAGTGGTGCTCAACAAATATGCGTGAAAATTATTATCAAATAAAATACAAGTTTGTAAGGGTAAAACCGGTTCAGTCCAATCAGTTGTTGTTAGAAATTGAGCATACCGAAAATGGAATCGGTTTTGGGTTTAACCGGTTTTGAATATCCAAGCCTAGAACCGAGTATTCATTGGGTGCAATACACAATTATATGAGTTAACAAAAATATAGTTCAGTGGTGTTTATAAATTTCAACAAACTCAAACAAAACTAAAAAGTAAATTAAAATTATCATAGAATGATTTTTTATCATGACAGACACTTGCGTTTTATATGATTAGATGGAAATACATGTAGAAAATATTTTGGAGAATTGTAGTTCTATTTACTTTTTCTTAAAGGTAAAGGATTTCTTTATGGGCAGCTCACGATTTTATTTTTCTCACATGACCTAGATATGATAATCGAAAAGAAAAATTATTTTTAAGTTATTTCTAAATGAAATTAAATTTCATGATATTGTGTAATTTAATATTTTTTTAAATAGATTTATTTGTCGAATTTGAATCCAATGTTTTCAAAAATCCATGTTTTTCTTGCGTCAGTACACGTATCTAATAATAATAATAAAAATAAGAATGACCGATTATTAAAACCAACGTTGGCTCGTACAGTCCATCTATTTAAGCCTGGCGGATGACCTTGGGTGCGCAGTAGCAGTCTCTAGAAATTGGAGTGGGGACGTCAGTTGACTTCAGACTGTCTTACTAGAAGCATCAGTGAAAGTACATTCGGATGAAAAAGTATAATGGAATTTAAGACGAAATTATGCGGGCGCGTAAACCATAGTCAGTGTAATGAGATTATTAGTAATGTGATTAACTTTATGACTAAGTAAGCTGCAGCAGGGAACGTGATTATACCTTTGAAGAATATTTTGGATCGAGTTTCAGCGTGCACGGGTGTTTCTGCAAGGAGTTTAAGTAGATTTAACAAGGAAAAAAAAGTGTCTGCAGGTTAAACAAGTTAAAAGTTGTAATACAATATAACTTTAATACAAAGATGAGACACGAACGGAACAAATATTTTGAACAAAATAATTCGAAATTTCACGTTCTAAATTAACAATCATAATAAATATCTTTGTTGTAAGACGCAACAAAACTGTTCAACAAAGACATTTATTTTGTTTGGTAAACTTAGTTCAGTTCTTAACAGGCTTTTCATTTTTATTTCATTGTTATATTTTTTATACATTATTATTTTCTAAATTCAGGTGAATGTTCCACATTTTCGTCACCTAGAAAACAGAAAGAAAGAAGTGAACAGAAAATATGAAATATAAAAAGTAATCCATTAAATTGTGGAAAAAATTAATATTTTGATGAAAACTTGTGTCTTGTACTGTACAATCCAAGCGCTCGACCCTCTCTTTCTTTCCGAATGCGTTCTTCCTCTGCGCGAAACTGATTCCCCACACGCCAGTACTAAATAGATTTGCTGTACATTGTAAAATAATATGACTTTAAAATCACTCAGTACTGTTCTACTTACTGAATAAATACTTAGTAGTATTATTACAAAAATTATTTTTTAAGAATAACTGGTATATTTAAATAACTATAATCCGTCTCAATTTGTAATACGAAACTAGATCTGGTTACTTTGGTGACTGTTGTGGTGTAAACAGACTTTGGCGTATCCATGTGAACCAATACTATGACAATATTATAAATGTATTGTCAATATACAACATAAAAAATGAACTTTTACTGTTAGTTCCGTATTACAAATGAGACAGATAATACAACACTTATTTGATTCTGAACCTTCTTTAGCAATAATTTCTCAAGCTTGATCTTGGTTCAGATGTATTACTGTATTCCGCACAAATGTAATCATATAAATATTTTTACTTCTCAAGTAAAGAATCAAAATGAATATTAAAATCGTGGTCGTCTCTCATAATGTTACGAGCTAACATCTGAATGACACTGACAAAAATTAAACATGCGTTATTTCGTAGAGACAAAATTTGTAAGTTTAGTTTAGTTTAGTTTAGTTTATTGTTTCATTATCATAAAATCAATACATGTAAGTATAAGCTATTCCGAACATTTAAGCGGAACTAAATGGAATTTAAATTTTCTTAAGTTGTCACTAGCTAACTTTTCATATACAAGGGTTGCCATTTATATTTCGGGATTTTAATCAAAAATAATTATTTATCAACAAAAGTGGCTTTATTGTTTTTCAAAATATTCTCCATGAAGATCAATACACTTTTGCATGCGTTTGAACCAATTTTCGAAGCACTTTTCCAACTCCGATTGAGGCTTTTTCCACTGCGATTGTCAAATTATGTGATATTATGTATATATAATTATAATATTATGTATATATGATATTATTTATAAACAATTATGTGTCCAACGCGATCAAATCTTTTTGACAGTCAAATGTTCAAGCAATAGTGAATGTATGCTGGTCCCACTAATGCCCAAGGATACCTCAATCTCACGATAAGTCACATGACGATCTTGCAGTATCAGTTCACACACAGCATCAATGTTTTGAGGAACAACAACCGATTTTGGACGACCTTCACGAAATTCGTCCTTAAGCGAACTACGGCCATGATTGAAGTCGTCAAAACATCGATAAACAGTAGTCCTTGATGGTGCTTCATCGCCAAAAGTCGAATTAAGTTCACCGATGCACTGTTGTTGGGTTAATCCTCGTCGAAAGTTGTCAAAAATGATCGCTCGAAAATGTTCACGATTTAATTCAATTTTTAGCCGAGCTGAATTTTTTCAAGTTACTGTTAACAACACAAATAGCGCTCGTACGTCAAAACGTTCTGAGTATGTATACCGTCAAAAATATCAAACTTTACGCTAGAAGCGTCAGTTGCCAGATGGCAGCACTAGTTTAGCGCAATCCTGAAATATAAGAGGCAACCCTCGTATTGAAGTTGACTTTTCGTAAATAAAATGATTAAAAGCTTCAATCAATCGGTAAAAGTTACTAGATTTAAATATCTAGTTCCGTTTAAACTAAAGTAACCGCCTATAGCACAGATGTGATGACGGAAGTGATTTGCAAATTCAGTGAGCGCTTTATAATTTACTTGTTTTGGTTTTAAACATATGACACGTCATTTGGAAGTTACTTGAATATTATTCATCATCACACATATGTAATATCAGTTTGATGAGCAGCGACTTAGAGAAAAATCATGAACTGAATATTGTGTTTCTTTAGAGAAAAGATGTTTAGGCACTGCTTATGTGCAACAGGCAAATAAAAATTTCCTGATATTAAACAAGCGTGAAATTATATCGCGTGTGTAGAGTTAAAATTCGTGAGTAGATGTGTGAATAGCACATATTTACAATATTTGTTTCTATAACAAGTAGAACAACTTCTTTGTTTGGAGTATGACGTGACGACTTGAAATAAATGCAATATATTGTTATTGATTTGTCTATTTAAAGACTATCCATAAATAACCTGTTATTTGCCAATGTTTCATGTAGCATTTTTATAATCAATACATGATAGTTCGATTTATGTCGTCAGGATATATGAGCCCCCGTACTTATGATAGACTACTGCGAATCTAACAACACTACGCAATTTTATCTATAGACTCATCGAGAGGGAAAGAAGCCGGGAAAATTCCCAGGGCTGGGGTAATTTGCTGAACCCTGGCATATATTATTATTATTACCTTCTCTATATATACCGTGAATTTATTTTAATATGAACCATAGCGAATTAATATCCACGATAACGTTATGATTGACAGCAATGTATTAGTCTGTAAAAATGTATACTATAAATACCAATGAAAAAAGCAAGTAATTCAAAATTTTAGTTTGAGGCAAGTATCAGATTTGTTTCGTACTTCATTTCCTGATCGCCGGCATCAAGTAGTTCTACAGTATTGAGGACTATTAGAAAATTTCAGCAGAATGGTTGTGTCAATGCCGAACACCATAAAAGACATCGGTAAAATTTTGTTATAACACGGGAAAAACAAGACGTGATAATTGGTCTAGTGCAAGGTGATGAAAGATTATCCACTAGAGTAATAAGTCAGGCTTCTACTGGTATAAGAGAAAGTTCTGTATTAAAATCTTTTGAAAAAAGATGGCTTTAAATCCTATCAAAGGAGGACAACGTTTTGTGAAACAATGTTTGACAAAATTAATCACGAGCCAAGCATTCTTCAACGTATTCTTTTTACGGACGAATCAACATTTTATGTACATAGAGAAACAATGGTGCAATTCTGTGGTATATCTGTAACCTTACAGACAAAATCTATAACAAACTGTCCATAAAAACACATAAAACAACTCTTTAGATACGATCGTCTGTATCTTGTACCCAAACAGTGGATTGTTGCTTCGATTCCGGTTCATTTTCTTGGAAGTGCTATATGGACGAACAACTTTTGTGGGTTTCGGTTCATCTTGGAAGACTCCAAACAGTGGAATGTTGCTTAGTTTCCGGTTAATATGAATAAATCCAAGTTTCGTCACCTATAACGATGTTCTATACGGATTTTGCAGTGCCTAGGTTGAATTTTTTTCGCATTCCCTTACACCAATCAACACGAGGCTTGTTTTGAGCTTGCTTTTTCACAGCTAAATGGATGCTATGTCAAAAGATGCCTCTATCTCAAAAATTTATTTTGTAGCTACAGCAAGGCCCGGTTTAAAAATGAACTGATTGAAAAAACGAGCTATGGAAAGAATAAATAAAAAGTTATTGACAATTTTGCAGTTGTTGCAGACAAATATAATATTTACAAGTGTATGGCGTTGTTAATAGACAGCACTGCAGCATTGCACATGAACTCTGTTTTAGTATTAATTCATAATGCTTTGACCTTTATTCTTTATATTCTTACACCGATGAAACAAAAAGCAACTGACCAAATGTGCGTGTTATAAGATAGAGTTTAAAACCACTATATAACTTAAAATATTTTGTTTAGAATAGCTACATTAATTTTACATTCGATTATCGATCAATGGTTCTCTATGGGTCCCTAGTAAATGAAAACGGTAGCGCGAACCTGATTAAGTACGGGAAATGCATTAATTTCACACAAAATTCAACAGTTCTTAGCAAACAATTTTAATTTTCATAGCTTTATGACCAAAACATTGCAAGAAACTTTTATCTTCTTGTCGAACAATGGTTTCCGAAGAAGATATTAAAAACAAAAAACTTCATTTATACGAGGGCTACGTTTTAAGTTTTTACAAAAGCTAAGAAAAAAAAAAATGGAACAAACTGTTTTATTGCTTTTGAAAATACTCGCCATTAAGATTTATACACATTTCTCCAAACAATTAAACCAATTCACGAAACATTTTTTCCACTCTCAAGTTGGTATCTCAAAAATATGGTTTTGGAAGGTTTCAATAGTTTCTTGAGGTAATGAAATCGCTGTCCGCGCATTTTTTGTTTGACATTGGAGAACAAAAAAAAGTTGTTGGGGGATAAATCCGGTGAATACGGGCAATGAAACATTAATTCGATGTTTTTTTCCTTCAAATAATCAATTGTTTGACGTGCTGTGTGGAAGCTTGCATGGTCATGATGAAGAATGATGCGACGTTTTTGGTAGGTTTTACTGATTTTGTCTAAAGGAATGGTTGCGACATGTCCGGTACTACCGAAAAACACGCGATCATTTCTTGGAAGTGCTTCATGAACGAACAACTTTTGTGGGTTTCGGTTCATCTTGGAAGACCCAAACACTGGATTGTTGCTTAGTTTCCGGTTCATCTAATAAATCAAAATATCGTCACCTGTAACGATGTTGTATACGTATTTTGCAGTGCCTAGGTTGAATTTTTTTTAAATTCCCTTACACCAATCAACACGAGCCTTTTTTTGGGTTTCGGGCAAATTATGTGGAATCCATCGGCAACAGATATTTTTCACAGCTAAATGTTAATGCAAGATCGAATGTATTTCAGTCTGCGATATGCCAAAGGATGACTCTATCGCACGGTATGTCACATGCCGATCTTCTTCAATCATTTTGCGCACAGCATCGATGTTTTTTTGAATCACAATCGATTTTGGTCGACCATCACGAGATTCATCACTGACGGACGCACGTCCACGACGAAATTCTGAAAACCAATTGCTAACAGTCTTTTCTGATGGTGCTTCATTACCAAAAGTTGAACTAAGCGAATCAATGCATTGTTGTTGAGTTAGGCCTTTACTAAAATCGTAAAAAATCATCCAACGAAAACCTTCACGAGTAATATCCATTTTTTCACAAACTTATTTTTTTTAACGATCACTGTCAACAAACTATTCGGTAAATTTATAAGCTGTCACTGATTTCATAATAACAAATGTAAAATTTTACGAATATAGTAATGACATATTTCCATATTGCCATCTAGTGGTCGTTTGTAAAAACATAAAAGGTAATCCTCGTATTTATATTATGTTGTATTGTAGGTCTAGGTCTACAATTACGCTGTTAACAACTTATCCAAATGAGACACACATTCACAACACTAATCACTCGAGTGACTCTTTACCACAAACATTAATTTGTCCACCGGACATCACCTCTAAAACCATTTGTCTCTCACAAGTTTCCGAATATTGTTTCTCCATTACTTAACTGGATACTACACTAACTAACATACGGACACTACAACAATACGGAATTACTTGATTACATTTTTACTTGACCAACCGTACACGTTAAATGTTTCTAACCCATAGTTGTCTTAACTGACCTTAACCTTATGACGGTTTTAACTCTACCCACTTAAACATCTCTTAACCTTATGACGGTTTAAACTCGATTCCCTTAAACACGTCTTAACATCTTCACTCTTTAAACTCAACTTCTTTAAACATCTCTTAACACCATAACTCTTAGAATAGCACTAGCCTAAGATACCTATGTATATATTAGGTGTACAAATGAATAATCAAATTTTTTCAGCTACATTCAAGGTTTATTTTAAAAGAAAGTAAATTAAATTGTTCGATCAAAGTATTCGCCTTTGCTTTCTATAACTTTAAGCCATCTTTCAGGTAGCTGATGAATTCCATCTCTGGAAAAATGTTAAGTCTTTGGCCACGATAAAGTCGTTAAGCCATTTTCGGATCTCATCCACTGATTAGAAGTGCATATCGGACAAGGCGTGTTGCATCGACCGGAACAAGTAGTAATCGGATGGAGCAATATCTGGTGAATACGCCGGGTACTGCAAGGCGTCCCAGCCAAGACTCATTGTGGTGTCTTTTGTATTGGAAGCAATGTGCGGCTTGGCATTGTCATGCAACAATTTCACTGAACATTCTGCTTTACCAGTATACGAGCGTCTCATCTCATGTAGGCGTTTAGAAATCGTTTGCTGCGTTACTCCCAACTGTTCTGCAAGCTCTTTTTGCGTTTGTGCCGAATTTTCAGCGAGCAGCTTCTCCAAATCATCGTTGTCGCACTTTCGAGGACCTCCAGGGCATTGTTTGTCGTTCAGACAGAAATCACCGCTTTTAAACCGCGTAAATCAAAATGCGCACATATCGTACGATATGTCGCCGAGAAAAGAACAAATCGATTCGCACGCTTTTGCAGCATTTTTTCCTTGTTGAATTCGTAAAGAATACAGTGTCGGATATGCACTTTATCTGTTGCCATTTTCGACTTACTGAATTGAATATTTTTGAAGGTTATGTTAGGCTTTCAGGCATACCAACTCTCATTTTTAATAACTATATGTTCACACTATATAACCGCAAAAGAGCGGGAAAATTAAATGATTCTAAAATTAATTTCTTAACTGCTTAAAATAATTTGGATTATTCATTTGTACACCTAATACATATGGTCTTAATACCTCTAATCTGTTAATTGACAGAGTTCTCATTTGTTTAAGAATTTGAATGCCCTTCCTAAGAAATAGATTATTTTTTATCATTTAACATTTTTAATATCTCAAATAGGATGATTATATTTAATTTATTTATGAAATTTTATTTCTGAACAATGCCAAATATACACTGCAGGCCATAAGTTTAGGACCAGTTGTTTTAATATTTAATTATTTGATTTAATTCTCAACGGAGATAAAAATTGATGAGTATTTAATTTTTTCTATTACACAGAACATAACTTTAGTCTACATAGATCATTTTAAGATGGTTGTTATTTATTTATACAAAACTATCCGAGTTTATATTATGTTTGTTTGTTTTCGCTTACGTTAGTATATTTACATTACGATATCTTTCGATTGTTAAATTAATGCTGACTTGAAATTTCTTTTATATTTATACTGTTAACTGTTAATATAGTCTTTATTAGTGACTTACAGTAAGTTTGAAGCGGTAGATATTTTTTTAAATCAGTTTTTGTTTTGTATTTTTTCCGATACAACTTTTTTAGATTTTTACGTCACTGAGACTACCAAAATGGGTAAAACTCGAGAACTTAGTCTTGAAACTCGTTCAGCCATCATAACCCTTCACAATGAAGGTAAATCTGAACATATTATTGCTGCCCAGTTGAAAACTTCTAAGACTTCTGTGCACAACGCTATTGCAAGATTTAAGGAAACAGGCACTAATAAAGACCTACCACGTTCAGGACGACCCAGAATCACATCAAAAGTGCAGAATGACTTTGTTGCTATCAAAAGTAAAAGAAATAGACGTCTGACCGCCCCTGAGATTCGAGCAGAATTGAACAGAACTGGTTCGAAGGAGGTATCATTAAGTACCGTGAAGCGCCGTTTACGTGAAGCCAATTTGTTCGGCCGTGTCGCTGTTCGAAAACACTTCTTAGGCCCCAAAATAAAAAGAAACGGTTATAGTGGGCTCTTCTTCATCGCCAGTAGACAGTGGATGATTTTAAAAAAGTACTGTGGACAGATGAATCGAAGTTTGAAATATTTGGTTCCAGGCGTAGAACATTCGTCCGTCGGAGCCAGGGAGAAAAGATGCTGCCTTAGTGTGTGGTACCCACAGTAAAGCATGGAGGTGGGTCCATTATGGTCTGGGGAGCTTTCTCGGGTCTTGGTATGGGAAATCTTGTGCGTATAGAAGGTATTCTCAACAAGGAGCGCTACAAATCAATTTTAGAAGACCATGCGGTACCGTCTGGCGTAAGACTGATTGGACCTGGGTTCACTCTGATGCAAGACAACGACCCGAAACATTCCTCAAAATTGTGCAAGGGGTTTGTAGAAGAGAAAGAAGCTGCTGGAGTGCTCAAAAATATGGTCTGGCCACCTCAGTCGCCGGACTTGAATCCCATCGAGTTGTTATGGGAGGAAATGGATCGTAAGGTCCGGGAAATCTGTCCAACGTCCAAAGAACAATTTTGGACAGTTTTAGAAGACATGTAGAATAGCATGCAACATGAAAAAATACAAAAATTAATCGCCCGTATGCCAAGACTAGTTCAAAAAGTTTTAAAATGTAAAGGAGGTTTTTTTGACGAAAAGACTGTTTAACGTTTTTATGTATATTTGAGGTTATTTTATACAAATTTATGACTGTTTCTAAGTAAAACACATTTATATATGTAAAAATTGATATCATCAATACAAAATATTTTGTACAGTGACGTTTTGTACTAGTTTTGATTAAATACCGTACTGGTCCTAAACTTTTGGCCTGCAGTGTACCTCCCTTACAATAAATCAAAATCTCTTCAAAACCTTAAGTGTAAAGCTGCACTCAAAATTCAGCTTCACTCAGCTTCAAAATTAATATAAACTGTAAATTGAGAGCTATGGGTAAATTTAATAGACTATTTTAACGTTTAATAACTACGTTCACAACTATGAAAATTAATGCGTAACGAATATTGTGACATCTATGGGCCGGTTTCTGAAAGCTTAGTAAACTATAAGCAAATGATCAACTACGGTCATAATATAACAATCCCATAAGTAACCATAGCAACAATTTTCTAACTATTTGGTTTTTAGTTAATTAAGCTTTCAGAAACCGGCCCTATGTGTTTTCAAACTAACTACGAAGGCATAAATGCATTTATGTGACTTTTTACGAACCTGCCATCGGTGAGATCGTGATTTCTTACTATATTCAAATAACAAAATTATAGCCGCATTGAATAAAAATACTAAAGGAAAGAGAATTTAAGAATTTTTACATTTTTAAAATTTTCTTTGACGGTAATAACATCACTGTAACGACCACAGTGTCTGCCAATTTGTTTTTGTTTCCTTGTCAAAAAGTGTTTATTAACGTTTATTTTGATAATTTATAGTGTATTCATAATTTTTAATTTAGAATAAGTGTTTAGTTCATAAATAAAAGACAGTGCTAAAATAGTTTTTAGTTATTTTATAATGTAATAATAATAATAAAAATACGTCTTTAACCTGCAACTTTTTATCTTGTCAAAATGGTTAGCTGCCTGCGGACGAGCAAATACACAAAATACAAAGACTAAAGGAATAACTTTTCATTAGTAAGTATTTTCAGTTAATATTTTGGAAATTAGGCCCGATATTTCCAACCATTGATAAAATTAACTATCAATGGGATAAGTAGTTAGCAGGGGAATAAATGATTTTTTTACTTATTTCCAATTATATATGTATAGAGTAACTAGATTATCCACAGTAAAAGTTATTCCCATCGTGTAGATACTGATAAATGTTATCCATTGGTTAAAAATGGCAGATTTTGACAGATAGGTGTAAAAAAACATTTTATTCATAAATATATGTATATGCTGTTCACTTTTATAAGGACAAACCAGATCTAGTTATTTTCAGGACCGGCGCTAGGATTTGCGAGGCCATGTGCCAGGGCAGGCGCGAGGCCATGTGCGAGATTGACAAGAAAAATTTATATTGATGCGGTCAAACGCCTCGAACAAATTTTTGTAGATTTCTCGGTGCGACTGAATCTATTTCTTGAACTGAACTGTATTCTGTTTTTAACTGGAAGGACTAAACTGAAAAGACATATATATAACTGCATTGTAGTGTGATAATATTCGGGTCCGGACAATTCATCGCAGAAAATTCATCGTGGAAAATGCATCGGGGAACATTCATTGCAGGGAAAGTTCATCCCGAGAAAATTTATCGCAAGAAAATTCATCGCAGGCAAAATTCATCCCAGGGAAAGTTCATCGCGAGAAAATTCATCACAAGAAAATTCATCGCAGGCAAGATTCATCGCGACGAAAATTCATCGCAGGGAAATAACAAACGCTAATGTCGTACGTACGTGCACATTGCTGGGAACGAAATTTATTGATGAAAAATTATTAGGTAAACTCCAATTAGGTAGGGTTGGTGTTTTTGGACCAAATTAGACCCAATCCATCTTCTGAGAGTAGGGTCGAAATTTTTGGATCAAATTAATTTCAATCCAAGTTACTTACGCGTTACGCGTTTGTGTCGCGACTATTTAATGAAAATAGAATAAGGGCTTATCAAATTTTTAATCCAAATTTATGTGAAAATTTGCGTTTTTCTTGAACATTTTAAGAGTTTCTGAAGTAATTGATTTTCACCGAAATAGATAAATACAGCTTTGTGGAAAACATAGAAGACCACCATGCCAAATATTAAAACTATACAATATTTTGTTTATGTAAAGTATTTTTGTTGATATTAATTGTCTATCTTATTTATGTCTCTTATATGTAATAACCAGTAATTACCAATTAAACGATTTCAATTTCAATGGAATTCGCTAACTGTACGAATTAAAATGACCCGATATTTAACTTAATTTCCCTGCGATAAATATTCCCTGCGATGAATTTTCCCTGCGATGAATTTTTCTGCGATGAACTTTCTTGCGATGAATTTTCCCAGCTATGAATTTTCTTGCGATGAATTTTCTCACGATGAAATTTCCCTGCGATGAATGTTCCCCGCGATGAATTTTCTTGAGATGAATTTTCCCGCGATGAATTTTCTGCGATGAATTATCTCGCGATGAATTTTCTGCGATGAATTTTCCGTAAATCGATAATATTTATGCTGGATAATTTAAAATTTTTGTATCTTATGTTTACATATTACATACTCCTATAATGTTTCAAATGAAGACAGGATGCGGGGGAGGAATGGGCCGAACTTCAGGAATGTGTTGTACATGTAAAAATAAGTAAAAAAAACTCTAATGTTGTTGTGCGATTGTCTTTTATTTTCAAAAAATGTCGATATTAAAGAAAGGCATAAAACAATCAGGAGAGCAACTGGCGCTCTTCGTAGGTGAAGTAGACTATGTTTACAAGTTAACGGTGATATTTTAGAAAACTTGTTAGTACACCGAAATTAAAACGATGTTCGATAGAAAGTGTTTTAATTACGTTATAACTTGAGAATAAAAGACAATCGTATAACAACATTAGAATTTTTTTAAACTTATTTTTACATGTACAATACATTCCTGAAGTTCGGCCCATTACTCCCCACTCACCCTGTATGAGGGATACATTTAGTGAATGTTACACTATTTTTTTTTTTTTTTTATTCTTCTTCTGTGGCATCTATCAATAACAACTTTCGGCTGTGTGATTTTCTCTCATATTCGGGAAATCACAGCGCTTCACAGCTTATGCAAAGCACCCCACCCGTTTTCTTCTTTCTTTTTTGAGCGCGCTCGAAAACTACATACAAAATTTAGATGGGAGTTTGGTGTACGCGAGTATGCGCGGTTCAGAAAGTTCGCACTATGCGCGAGGCCTGTTGGGCCGCTAGGTCATGTACCACCGCACATGCCTAGCGCCGGCCTTGGTTATTTTGGTTACTTTTATAGTGTATTACGGACTTTAAATGTCAATTAAAAATATTAATTACGCTGTAAAACCGACTTTAGACTTATTGGTTATGATCATTATTAAGAAAGTGACATTTTTATAATTTAATACCAACATGACATACAATGTCAAAGATGCAAACTATCGAAATCAAAATTTCCTCTTAGTTTGGTTGTACAAAAGTGAACAGCATATACATAATAAAGGGTGTTTTTTTTAGAGGTATAGAACTTTAAATTGCAATAAAACAACGATGGATTATTCGATTGACATGAATTTTTTTTTATTCGAAAGATAATCTTGTGGCATTACATTTTAAATATGATTTCTGGCATATGACCGCCACGGCTGGCTCGGATGTAGTCCAATCTGGACGTCCAATTTTCGATGACTTTTTCCAACATTTGTGGCCGTATATCGGCAATAACACGGCGAATGTTGTCTTCCAAATGGTCAAGCGTTTGTGGCTTATCCGCATAGACCAATGACTTTACATAGCCCCACAGAAAGTAGTCCAGCGGTGTTAAATCACAAGATCTTGGAGGCCAATTCACAGGTCCAAAACGTGAAATTAGGCGGTCACCAAACGTGTCTTTCAATAAATCGATTGTGGCACGAGCTGTGTGACATGTTGCGCCGTCTTGTTGGAACCACAGCTCCTGGACATCATGGCTGTTCAATTCAGGAATGAAAAGTGGATGGACACAGATCCAATTCCTGTGCTCGATGGCGGATGGACTCATTCGGGTCTTCCTCAATGCTACGCTCTACAGTACCAATAGCTTCTTCTGTACGCACCGTACGGCGTCTCTGGGGATGCGAGTTATCAATAAGAGTAAACGTGGTGCGAAAACGTTCCATGGTTAATCGAATTAACTGCTCTGATGGACGATTTTGTCGACGATAAAATGGACGTAGTGCGCGATACGTATTCCGCACAGAACCATTATTTTCGAAATAAAATTGCACTATTTGCAAGCGTTGTTCAGGCGTGAGTCTATTCATGATGAATTGCCAAACCAAACTGAGAATAAATCACTTGACAGCTGTTAAATCGGTCGCCATCTTGAACAGTAATGCCAACTTAAAGTTCTATACCTCTAAAAAAAACACCCTTTATAAGCAGATATACGTAAAATATAGGTATAATATAACAGGTGTTATGTACATATTACTTACACGTGTTTCCATTATGTGTAGTATTTTATTGTATAATTACCTATATCAAAATAAATTCAAAATAATTTAGTAATCTACTTTAATTCATACTGAAATAAAAAAAAATAATAATAATACTGTCGATTAGTTTTAGATAATTTACGTTTATTGTTAAAGAAGGAAATCATGAATTCAGAATTTGAAGATTTGCTAGCAGACGATGATGAAAAAATTGTAGACTATTTAGAACGTCCTGTGGGATGAGCAAGAATTTATTAATCGATTTCACTTAGCGAAAAATGCACTTAATATCCTGCTCCACCTAATATTCCACCAAATACTCCACAGATTTTTTTTTTTTAACCGTCGTATTCCGTTTTTAGTGTTTTTGCATTTCTATTCTGTCCGCAGGCTGCATTGAACATAATAATAAAAAAATTAAAAAAATCCCCAGGCCTCTTGTTTATCTTTTAGATTCACTGTGTCAGTAGCTTTATTTTCTATAATATTTTTATATTTTAACACAAGATTTACAAGTTGCCTTGTTTCAGAAATATTGAAATTTTCGCTTCTTGGTCGTTTGTCGCACATTTTTCTGTACAAAATTTACTTATTTTGACAGTTGTACCTAGCTCTCTTTGAGTCGCGTATACGTCTCTCTTTGTTTACCACAGCGCTGCTAATACCAACATTAAGTCCATTTTATTATACTTTTTTCAATACTTTTTTCAATACTATCCAACTCTGACGTCATTTCAACTTTTGATACTACAGAATATAGTGGGAGAAAAAAATAAGAGACAGTTATAAATTTTATATCTTCCATCTTTTATTACTTTTCATTGCCAACTTAAAAATTTTTAGATTCAGATGGCAGACTACAATTTGGTTATAGTAAACCAATTTATAAATATTGTTTAATTGTGCTAAGTTTATATTTAATTATATGAACTAAATAAACTTCTTATCAACTTAATAAACTACTAAAAGTTAAGTTGTAAACAAAAACTAAAAAGTTGGTGTTGGTACGACTGAAAACTACAGATCTGTCAACCAAAAATTTGACCGGAGTAGTTTTGGATGAAAAAAAGTTGGCAATGAAAAGTAATAAGAGATGGAAGATATAAAATTTATAACTGTCTTATTTTTTTCCCCCACTATATTCTATAGTATCAAAAGTTGAAATGACGTCAGAGTTGGATAGTATTGAAAAAAGTATTGAAAGAAGTATAATGTAGAATGGACTTTAAAAAACACCGTAAAATATTATCAATCAGAATAGTTATAACTCACTACGCACAGTGCATTAATTTATAACCCTGCATGCGGCTTTATTCCAACCGAATAAATTAATAAAAACAACAAGATAGAGGGACATGATTTTTCTCTGTTGTGTTATAAGACAAATTTGACACATTTTTTGTAAAGCAACCTCATTTATATATTATACTTTAAAATGTTATATTACTTTATCTTCAAAAAAGTTTCATTTTTAGACATCCCTCTGGGTTATTGGCTTTAGAACAAAATATTCTGTACAACAAATAGCGTTAAACAGAAAAGTTTTTAAAAATTGCTTTCTGTTCCTTATATACGTTTTAAGAGCTTTAATATAATGCCCTACAACAGTATTTCTCAAACTTTTACCTCGGCCTTATAGCATGATGTCTGTCGGTCTGTATGTCTGTCCGTCCGTCTGTCTGTCTGTCCGTCTATCTGTCCGTCTGTCTGTGTACACGTGCAGAGCAAATTAGGCTAAAAGGATTTTTATGAAACTGCATATTTAAGCTTTTGACATCAATGACACGAGTTGCTCAACTTTTGGTAAAAATCGGTTGACTAGAAAAGGAGTTTACTCGTGTCGATTTTAAGATTTTTGCGAATATTTAGCAACAGAAAAATATTTCGAAAAAATTTATTGAACAAAAGTTGCTATAAATGCAATAACTAATAACTTTTATTTGAGACGTTTTTTGATAAAATGAAAAATTTCGACAAATATTTGTAAAGTTTTTTAAAATTTTACAGTCTGTCTCAGTCTCTTTAATTTTTAAAGTCTCAATTTTTTCATACTTATATGTAACGTTTCCATGGTCATGATAAATAATATCTCTGTTAGAAAATATTAGGCCAAGTTATTTCTACTCTGCTGCTAGAATGTAATTTATACAAGTACTTTTGATGGCGGTCGGTCCTGTGGTGGCAACAGCTGATTTTTTTTTTTTATTGCCATAGTCTAGGTTTCGTATTCTTTTTCATATTTCTGTTTAGATTTACGTGGTAACAAACTTTCTGTTGCTTTTTGTGCATTTTTCTCGATATATTCGGATAATTCTTGCATATTTATTGTGATTGCAATAGTATATACTGTAAAAAGGTTGGAATGAGAAAATTCGATGCGAATGGAACCACGATTAAGGATGTTCCGATACTACTGATACGATAACAGTATCGATATTTTTCATTCGATATCACGATTTTAGTATCGATACTAATCTTCCGATACTTTACTTATATCAGTACATTTGACCCAGTATCGTATCGAATCATTTTTTTTTATGCTGGAACATACTGACACTGCACATGGAAAGAGGAAACTAAAATCAGGCACAGGCCAACGTGTTTCTAACAAAACTGAACACGAACTATCACTGTATTTAAAAAATCTAGTTTCACCTCTGAAATCCAATCCGCTTCTGGTTTGGGACGATATGAACACAGTCTTCCATAACTTATATAAAATGCTAAGAAATTCTTATCTGTAGTAGCGACGTCAGTTCCTTCAAAACAATTATTTTCGAAAACAGGAGCCACTGTATGCAGAGACAGAAATAGGCTTCTGGGCAAAAGGCTTACTAAACTGCTGTTACTCGATGCTTACAATGAAGAAGAGTGGAGTGTTTAATTATATTTTAAACAATCACTCAGACCTATAGGCGCCAGTGCATTATCATTTTTTTACCATTATTTAATACCAACCTGACATAAAATTTCAAAGCTGCAAACTACTGAAATCAAAATTTCCTCTCAGTTTGTTTTTACAACAGTGAACAGTATACATAGGCTATTCCAAACGTTTAGGCGGAAATTTTTTTGAAATATAGTAATTTTTATCAATTAATTCGGAATTTTGGTCATTTAGTTTAAGCTTTGTAAATCATACTCACATTGCAAATTCTAGATTAAATTAACTGTCATTAGCACATGTCCTTTCCATTGCATTTTAATTTTTTGTCATTCTTAATAAAAATTTCCCATTTATTTATTTGTTTTGTATTCAAAATATGTAAAAAAGCATTAAATTTTTTAATAAATGTCGGACGTTTCCATGGTTTCACGTACAGAACAGTTTCACCGTTGGAATTAAAATTTTCACATACCATACTGAAAAATGAAATAACCCAAGCAAGGTCCGTTCTCGTGACTTGTGGCAAACTAAAAAAACGAAATTCCCATTTAGTTCCACCTAAACGTTTGGAATAGCCTTTATACTTAATAATAATTAATCTCTTTATTATTGTAAAACAATTAAATTGTTATTATAAGAATAAAATGTTTTTTACGTTTTATAGAAAATATATTCATTTTTCCTTACTTGAAAATATCGATATTTTGTAAAATATAAAACAAAATAATCTTTTATTCAAAAAAATCGATATCTTTTATTCAATATTATCGATACACAAATATCGATACTTTCTCAGTATCGCATAATGCCTGGGCTACACCTGCATCTATCGTCGCTAAACTTCGGTTTAACGTGACATACACGCTAATGTGGCCAGCTACTATCGGTTTGCGTTCACAATATTAGCAGTGCGCGCCACTAGACACATGACGATAACTGAAGTGGCGGTTTTAGAGCGCACATCAAAGGAACTTAGCGCAGAGCGTAGTATGTTCTGTTGGCGCGTATTGTTGTTTATCCGGCATCATTTGAGGTTATGTTATACATATTTCTTTACAACTTATTTGTGTCAAATCAGATAAGATTATGTTTGAATTTGTAAAATTAAATTTAAAAAATAATTTTAGGATGCAGTTATGATGGATATACACCATAATTTAATTTAATTTACAGCAAAATAAATACGCTTGTACCTTGTAAACGTAAATAAAGTGTAGCGGCGAAAACGCTGGTATGGCCACAAGTTGCGTTTTAGCACGTTATCGATAGATGCAGTTTACCACGAATTTATATAGCGCGCAATTATCGGCAAAGCTTATAACGCAAGTGTGGCCCAGGCATAACCCTAACCACGATTGTTAGTTTTGTATAAGAAATCTATAATCTGTAGGACCATTATTAATGGTACGTGTACCATTAACAACGGTTTTAGCGCTCTACTATAAAGTTGAACGTTTGAGATTTGTAAATTAGATTGACAATATGCATGCTAAATTTTAACTCTCTATTGTCTAGGTCCAGCCGTTTGAACAGAATTTCTACCATACTAACAAGCAGATGGAATTCACATACTGATTCGCCATTTCGAAATACTCCGGATGCTTTGAAAAGCATGAAAAATCTACAAGTACATAAAATATTTTAATATTTTATGATTGTAGCGGAGGCCAAGGCCATACATCATAAAGCTGTGAATACCTCCGACTCCATGAATCTTAAATTTAGTTCGCTAAACATCATATATTGTGAAATAAAATTTTACGATTGAAATATGTACTTACATTTTAGAAAGAATTGATTATCATACTGCATTATCGCTTTATATAGAGTCCAAAGGAATTTTCGGTTTTATTTACATTATATCTATATCTATCTATGTAGTGTAGGTATATAAAAGGAAACATCTCTCTATCCAGAGACGTAGCCAGGGGTGGGCATAGGGGCATTTGCCCCCCCCCCCAGGATAGTTTACCTTATATAAAATATAATTTAGGTTGTTTAAGCCCCTGAAGAAAATTTATAACGTTACCGGACTTTTATTATTTAATATACAGTGGTGCCTTGACTTACGAGTTTAATTCGTTCCGTTACGGAACTCGTAACTCAAATTATCGTATGTTAAATCAATTTTCCCCATTGGAATGAATTGAAAAGCCATTAACACGTTTCGGGCCCTCAAAACACACCGCAATTTTTTTGTTACATGTTTTTAGATAAGAAAATTGTGTTTATAAATAAGGAATATTGTATAAAAGCGCAATACAATAGAATTACTGCAGTAAACTGATTAAGTATTATGTACATCAAGGTAAAGATCAGACGACTTCAAGATACTGACAGAGGTGGAGGAGAAAGATTGAACTGCATAACTGAATCTTATTCGCTGATTTTTGTCCTTTTCGCCACGCTTTCTTCACTTTCATCTGCAGGGCTTTCTATAAAAACCTGTCCAATGCGGTCTATTTCATCATCCTTTTCACAATGTTTCTGAAATGAGTTCAGTAAGTGTCATTAAATAGCGTCGTCGAACGCCCAGCTGTTACTTATTCTGGTGTTTCTTTTGAATAAAGTCTGAAACATTCTTCCACATTCCCAACATTTCGTTCATCTCAATTGTAGATATAACCTCCTCCGCTCGTAATTCGAATTTTAGCTCTCAACTCAAAGCAAAACATCGGCCGAGAGACGGCACGTATCTCGAAAAACTCTTTAGTTGGGACACTCGTAAGTCAAGGTACCACTGTACTACAAAAGACCTAGAACGCTGTTATTTTCTACCCAAGCCATGTAATTAAGGTCGTACGGACCAATTTAGAATATTTTGTTATATTTGGTTATTATTGTTATTATTGTTATTATTCCCGCCCAAGCTGAAATCCTGGCTGCGTATCTGAGCTTTTCACTCGAGAACTGCTGATCCGATTTTCATGCACTTTTTTTCTATGTGCAGCTACATCAGCGGCTTTCGGTTGTGTTTTATTAATCTTGATTCAGTAGTTTGAAAGTTAAAATTATTTTTGTGCGCGCGGTTAAATCAAACAAAAATCTCCCATGTGAAAATCATTATCGGAACTGCGAAACTACTGAACCGATTTTAATAAAACACAGCCGAAAATTTGACCAGATGATGTAGCTATAGATAAAAAAAAAAATTTATGTGAAGTGTGAATATTCACACATTTCAGGGTTTCGCAGGTATATAATAAGTGAAGACGGTATGCTGAGTGTGTAGGACAAATTTTACTTTGTAGTAATCACGGCAAAATGAACGATGTTTTTAAAATAATTTATCGTCTGTTAATCATATAATAAGACTGGTTATTAAATTTACGTTCATAAAAATTAAATACAACATTTGTTAAAATATAACTAGAATTTTGACAAAATAATTTCTACATTATAAAAATGCAAAAAAAAAACAGAAAAAATAAAATTCACTCCGTACTCGAACTCGAAACCTTTCGTTTTCCAGCAGTGCTCTAACCCATTACGCCATCGCACACCATGCATGTGATTGTATTACATTAGTATAACTTTTGTACTTTGTGAACCAAAAACCACAAAAAATGCGTTATTTTCCGAAAACATAATCTGATCAAAAATTCCTGTTGTACTATTTCGGTTCACACCAATATACATTACTTAGAATTTTTTTAGATTTTTAGTTTAAACCGTCTGGGCTACAGGGTGTGGGACAAATTTTTTTATGCACAATTTTGGCAAAAATCGCCTAAAAATAATTTATTTTGCAAAAATAAAAATTTGATCGTTAATCCACGTACTAAGGGCTTTCATTTGATACCCTACTCAGAATTTAAAAAAAATATTTTTGTTTTCGATGAGCACATATTTGTTTATATTTTTAGGGGGGTATGTTTTTTAGATGTTTTAGTATTTTTCCTATGTGCGGGTCAAAGAGTTGTATAAGCATGCCAAATTTCAACTCTCTAGGTTTAGCCGTTTGACAGACAGACAGACAGACAGACAGACAGACAGACAGACAGACAGACAGACAGACAGACAGACAGACAGACAGACAGACAGACAGACAGACAGACAGACAGACAGACAGACAGACAGACAGACAGACAGACAGACAGACAGACAGACAGACAGACAGACAGACAGACAGACAGACAGACAGACAGACAGACAGACAGACAGACAGACAGACAGACAGACAGACAGACAGACAGACAGACAGACAGACAGACAGACAGACAGACAGACAGACAGACGACAAAATGACGGTATAAGGGTTTTTTGGTCATACCTACAAAACCCTAAAAAACTGCATGAAAATCAGCTCAGCAGCTCGACTGGAAAACGCACATACAGACAGAGAGACAAATAGACAGGCAGGCAAACAAACAGGCAAACAGACAGGCAGACAGGCAAACAGACAGGTAAACAGACAGGCAAACAGACAGGCAGACACACAAACAGGCAGATAGACAGGCAGACAGACAGGCAGGCAGACAGGCAGGCAGACAGATGAGCAGACAGATAGGCAGACAAGCACACAGACAGACAAACAAAGAGGTGTTGCTTTTTTTATATATAGAGAAGAGCTAAAAGAAAAGATGGGATAAGCGTGATTGAGGAGTTGTGGAGGAGGGATAAGGAAGTGGGGGAGCAAGAAAGGACAGTCAGAATAGACAATTCAAGGACCGCAGGGAGATATAAGGAAATCAGAGCTATAGGGGTACCAAGCTACTTGAGGGGAGAAAGAGGAAGGTCAGAAGGGAGAGTTAGGAGGATTGCGAGACTAAGGTGCGGGAATGAAGAGAGAGGAAATAGATATTGGAGGAGACAGGAGGATAAGATGTGCAGGATGTGCGGGGAGGAGGAGGAAGATATAGAGCACCTCGCGAAGAGGTGTAGAGAGATGACAGTATGGTCGGGGAGCACAATAGACCTGTTGCACGAAGATGGAAGGGGGGAGAGGTGGGCGAGAGAATTAGAGGCAAGAAGGATGGAGATTGGCGAAGGATAACAGGAAACGGAAAGAAGAAAGAAAAGAGAAAAAAAAAAGATTGTAAAATGTAAATTGTATTGGATGTTATTGTTATGTATTTTTGGATTGATTGTTTTATATTTTATTTTATTTTTGTTTTTTTTGTAAATGTTAGCACCCTGAACGCCGCAAGGCTTAGGGGAATAAAGAATATATATATAGAGAAGAGCTATACCAACTATTGTTAAATTAATTTTTTCAAAATATTTCTCTGTTGCGAAATATTCATGATGCACATAAAAGTGACATCAGTAACCTATTCATTCCGATAGACGGATCTGTACTCAGTGGTGTATCCAGGACTCATGGTTAGGAGGGGGTTTAGGGGGGGGGGCACTCTGATGCTTATCTATAAGAAGAGGGCAGGATCGCTGGTTGCATGTGGTCCGCAACATAATATTTTGTGGCGGATCAAGCTTACACAGGGTCTCTGGCTGAAAATGTTGACGTGGCTCTTGTATCAAGATTTTTGTTAATTAGTAAAAAAAAGGACCACATTCTAGTCATAAATACGTAGTTGGTACGCGAATGTAATAAACGAAATACAATTTGATAGTATAGAACAGTGTTTCTCAATATTTTTGGCATCATGGATCTCCTGTAATGTTTTTACCGACCGCCAACATTTATAAGGGAGGTATTGTGATCATACCGATTTTGACATTTCGAGATTTCGATGGATCTCCACGAATTGATGTCCCTACATAACGTTTTGACTATTTTTAGCATGATGTCTGTCGGTCTGTCTGTCCGTCCGTCTGTCTGTCTGTCCGTCTGTCTGTCCGTCTGTCCGTCTGTCCGTCTGTCTGTCCGTCTGTCTGTGTACACGTGCAGAGCAAATTCGGCTGAAAGGATTTTTATGAAACTTCATATTTAAGCTTTTGCCATCAATGGCACGAGTTGATCAACTTTTGGTAAAAATCGGTTGACTAAAAATGGGAGTTTACTCGTGTCGATTTTAAGATTTTTGTGAATATTTCACAACAGAAAAATATTTCGAAAAAATTTATTGAACTAAAGTTGCTATAAAAGCAATAATTAATAGCTTTTATTTGAGACATTTTTTGATAAAACGAAAACTTTCGAATAATTCTTAATAATAATTCTTAATTTTCCGAAATTTGTTCTAAGTCTCAATCTTTTCATACTTATATGTAACGTTTCCATGGCCATGATAAATAATATCTCTGTTGGAAAATATTAGGCCAAGTTATTTCTACTCTGCTCCTAGAATGTATTTTATATAAGTACTTTATGATGTCGGTCCTGTGGTGGCTACAGCTGATTTTTTGAAGTTGGCCCCTATCAAGGCTGTCCATATATACATTCAAATATAATATATACACTTGACTTGCCAAATTTCATTGGAACACTTTTCTGCATCATATAGTCCTGATCTTGCGCCAAGTGATTATCATTTATTTTCCCATCTCAAGAAATTTCTGGGTGGTAGACGACGAAATGAAAACAACAATCAAGGCAGATTTTAATGACAAACTTATCCAAAAAAAATTTCTACACTATCTCAATATTCTAAATGGTGACTATAAAAAAAAGTAATGTGGCGGCAGTGGTTTATGACCTATCCAATATAATTTTTTATTACACATTTCCGTCTGGTTTAAAATGTTTCTTTAGTATTTTTAAAATTTAGTTATTTTACAAGTTTTATATTTTACAAATTGTCACGTTTCGTATCTTCCTTTCCTAGAAACTATCTACCCAAAAGGGTCATAAAACATCTGGCCGCTACAGGCAACAGCTCATATCAATCTCAAATACAAATTATTAAAAGCACTAACACTGGCATTTTTTATTTAAGATCCTGTAATCATTATAATCCCACAGTAATAAGATATATCTTCATTTAAGTATTCCATACTTTGTGGAAGAATGGGGGGTCCGAGCTCTCCCCCGGTAGAAACTTTTTGGAAAATGCTTAAAATGATTGCAAATGATTATTTATGTCTTTGAGGCTTTCTTTTTCAGTGACCACCTACGTGCGTGTACACGTGTAGTGCGAAGAAATATTAATTTTAATTTGTAATTTAATATGCCTCTTTATAAGAAGGTAATTTATTATTTTTGCTTGGTTTTTGAGGGAAAAAAAAGTAGCCCGTCGGGATATTTGTGATTCCGTCGCTGCATATTATGCTGTACGTGTCCGCATACTGGGGTTGTACATCGAAGGCAAAACATCGATGTTTAACATCGATGTTAACATCGGCGCTTACTATCGATGTTGAAAAAACATCGATGTATCGGAAACATCGTTTATTAATATTAGAAAAAGCTATTTATTTATATTATATAGGTTTTATTTAATAATGTAAAGATAAAATACGAAAAACGTAACACATAATACACAAAAAGCATTTATTAGATTTTGAAATAGAAATATTCCTTTTTAATAGTAATTAATTTCACATTAATATTATTATACGCAATATAATAATCCTAATTTGTACCTACAGTCTATTCCAAACGATTAGGCGGAACTAACCGCAATTTTCATTTTTGTAATTTGTCATTAGATATTTTTTTATATATTGAAATTGACTTTTCCTGAACAAAATGATCAAAAGCTTTAATCAATCGGTAAAAGTAATTAGAATTGAAAATCTAGTTCCGCCTAAACCAAAGGAACAGACCTTACTATTTTTACATTTCTAAAATGAAATATTGGATTTTATTACAATACTAATATAGTAATCTTAATGTTAATTTTATATTATTTAAAATAAAAATAACACTGTAATACACAATTATTTTTATAATTTTTTAAGTTGAAATAAAGTCTGTTCCTTTGGTTTAGGCGGAACTAGATTTTCAATTCTAGTTACTTTTACCGATTAATTGAAGTTTTTGATCATTTTGTTCAGGAAAAGCCAACTTCAATATATAAAAAAATAGCTAATGACAACTTAAAAAAATCCAGGGATTGAAGAAATAACAACTGGGAAAGTGTCAACAAGACTCAAAAAGAAAAAGTGTGTTGGCGTCGTTGGTCGTTCGCATTGTTTGCAAAAATTAGAAGTTTCTTCTTATTTTTTCGTATTCTGCTAACTGCTAAGAAGAATAAGAACTAACACTATTAGTATTGTTATATCACAATAGATGGCGCTTATATTTTATGTATTAAATTTAATAAAAATTAAATTTTTAAGATTCCAGCGCCTCTAGCGGTAGTTTCTGAATTTCAAAGTTTAAACATCGACATCGGTAGTAGACATCGATGATTTATCGATACTATCGATAGCTGATCATCGATGGTAAAAACATCGATGTTTTTAAAACAAACATCGATGTTTTCGATACATCGATTTTTTTTCCCATCCCTACCGCATACTGACACGCTAAAAACAATTGATTCGTGTTACAAAAATCCTAATTCGTGTGTCTCTGTAAAATCTTGAAAAGTAAAATTAGTATGATTACAATACCTCTCTCTCTACATGTGACGGCCAATAAAAAATAGATAGGCATTTTGCGTACAAGAAAACATTTTTAACTTTTTATAAACATACTTATTTTCAAATGACAATGGTGAAGGTATAACTAAACCAGCGAGCCGTGGCGTACAAAATTTGGATGTGCGTTGGACTAACAGAAAATTAGTAGTGGGGGCTAGGGATGGGAATTTATTTTTGAATATCGATATATGCGCGATACGATATATCGTAAGTGTGATATGGATATTCGATATATATCGAAGTAAAATTATCGATATTTTCGATATATTGAAATAACTAACACGTAACATGTAAGATATATAAATTACAGTTTTTTTTGTTTGTTGGCTTGACGGGTAAAGAAGTCGCCATTTGACAGACAATCACTTTACAGTTGGTACTCACCCAGTTACCAACCAACTTTCCAATTTTTTCCTAGTTAAATGCTCTTATAATTAAATATATATATATGCTGTTCACTTTTATAAGGACAAACCAGATCTTTTTGGTTACTTTTATAGTAAATATTTTTTTTTATATTATCTGTCTCATTTTGTGATACGTAACTAACAGGGAAAGTTCATTTTTTATGTTGTATATTTACAATACATTTACCATATAATATTATCATAGTATTGGTTCACACGGATACGTCAAAGTCCGTTTACACCACAAAAGTTACCAAAATCTTCAGATCTAGATACGTATTACAAAATGAAGCAACTTGTAGTAAAAGTACTTTTATAGTGTATTACGGAAAATGTCAATTAAAAATATTCCTTACGTCGTAAAACCGACTTTAGATTTATTGGTTATGATCATTATTAAGAAAGTGAAAAAATTTAAAAAAATTTAATACCAACATGACATACAATTTCAAAGGTGCAAATTATTGAAATCAAAATTTCGTCTTACTTTAACGGTTAAGCGGAACTAAATGGAAATTTCGTTATTTTGGGTTGTCACGAAAAGGGACCTTGCTTGGGTTGTTTAATGTTCCAGGTTTGGTATGTGAAAATTTAAAATTCCAATAGCGAAACTTACGCCAGTGAAACCATGGAAGCGAATGACATAATTAATAGATAAAAATTACTAGATTTCAAAATCTAGTTTCGCCTAAACATTTGAAATTGCCTGTAGTTTGTTTTTACAAAAGTGAACAGCATATATTTAAATGTAAAAAGTATACCGATGCGTAAAGAATACCGATATTTTGTGCGAATATCGATATTTTGCGCGATATATCGCAATTCAAATATCGATATAAAAATATCGATATATTTTTCTAAAGTATCGATATTTTCGAAATATCGATACTCGAAATAACGAATCGAAATAACGAATCGCATTTCGTGTATTTCTCTTTCGCTTTATCTCTCTGCGCAAACCTTCTTCCAACCGCCACAGATCGCTGGTTCAGATATAAGCAGTTGTAGTTTTCAAATGAAAACAATACATTTTTTAAACATTCTATCTAAATGTTTTTCATGAACCGGAACAATATTTTCCATAATTTCACGAACCAGAAGATCGGTTTGCTCCGGTACATTTCAAGCCCTGTTTAGGATACACGTAACTTTCGCTGCGTGTTTTTAAAGAACTTTGGAATAAATGTTTCCCTTTTACATTAATTAGGAAGGAAATGGTTATATACACATAATTTGAAGATGTAGAACATTTTTATTTTTCTCGTGGATTACGTTTTGAAGATTATTCTTTACAAATTGTTTTATAGGTTGTCGATAACTAACTGATAGGTTGTTGATAACTTTTTTGTTTTATACAGTGGAGAAAAAAAGGCTGAACGTACGTTTATAGACAGTATTCATTCCATGGTTTAAGTAGAATTAAACGGAAGTTTCGTTTTCTTAGGTTGTCAGGAACCGAGTTTGCGTAGGTTATTTCATATTTACAGAAAAAAATCACTTATAAATTTTAAATGACGAATGAAATTTATTATAAAAAATTTAATATACAGTGGATATCATTTATACCGACATTGAAGGGATCAATGAAATATCCAAACACTATAAATACGAGGGTTACCTTCTATGTTTTTCAAACGACCACTAGATGGCAATATTGAAATGTGTCATTACTATATTCGTAAAATTTGACATTTGTTATTGTGAAATCAGTGGCAAGTTTTTAAATTGACCGAGTAGTTTGTTGATAGTGAGCGGTAAAAAAACAAGTTTGTGAAAAAATGGATATTACTCGTGAAGGTTTTTGTTGGATGATTTTTTACGATTTTAGTAAAGGCCTAACTCAACAACAATGCATATATTCGCTTCGTTTAACTTTTGATAATAAAACACCATCAGAAAAGACTGTTTACAATTGGTTTGCAGAATTTCGTCGTGGTCGTGCCTCTATCAGTAATGAATATCGTGAAGGTCGACCAAAATCGGTTGTGATTTAAAAAAGCATCGATGATGTGCGCAAAATGATTGAAGAAGATCGGCATGTGACTTACCGTGAGATAGAGGCACCCTTTGATATATCGGAGACTTTTAGCTGTAAAAAAGATCTGTTCCCGATGGATTACGCATAATTTGACCGAAGCTCAAAAAAAGGCTCGTGTTGATTGGTGTAAGGATATGCTAAAAAAATTCAACCTAGGCACTGCAAAATCCGTATACAACATCGTTACAGGTGACGAAACTTGGATACATTCATATGAACCGGAAACTAAGCAACAATTCAGTGTTTGGGTTTTCCAAGATGAACCGAAACCCACAAAAGTTGTTCGTTCACGAAGCACTTCCAAGAAAATGATCGCTTGTTTCATCATTCGTCATCATGACAATGCAAGCTTCCACACAGCACGTCAATTCTGTATTCACCTGATTTATACCAAAACGACTTTTTTTTGTTCTCCAATGTCAAACAAAAAATGTTTGGACAACGATTTTCATCACCTCAAGAACCTGTTGAAGCTTCCGAAAAAGCATGTTTTTGAGATACGAACTTCAGAGTGGAAGAAATGTTTTGAGAATTGGTTTGAACGCATGCAAAAGTGTATAAATCTTAAAGGCGAATATTTTGAAAAGCAATAAAACAGATTGTTCAAAAAAAAAATCGTTCTTAATATTTGTAAAAACTTAAAAGGTAGCCCTATAAATAATAAAAAATAAAAGGTAGCCCTGTAATAATCTAAGTCAGGTGAGATTTTTACGCGCCCTCGCTGTCGAGACATACACATACTGAGCCCAATATCCACTTCGCATCTATTGGTATTTCAACTTGAGCGATCAGCGTTAAATTAGATGACCTTGCGAACCACAAATGTTTACATATTTTACGTTTTTATGCGCCCTCAATAACATTTGAATTTATATTGCGCCCTTATTGACAAAAAGGTTGCCGACTCCTGATCTAAGTAATTACCAAGAAAAAAAAAAAAGAAGCACGAACATCAACAAAAGAAAAACAAAGAAGTGAAGACAAAAAATTCGGCTTCATGGGACGGGGGAGTTCTAACTAGAGATGGGAATTTTGGCTCAATTTGCGGAACCGGATCAGTGGAGGTCGTTCAGTTTGTTGAGCCGGTTCATTGATCCGGCTCAGTGATCCGGTTAAGTAAACATGTTTCCGAGACACAGGTCGGTCGTTAGTTCGTAGGTAGAACGTCGCTTAGAGCCGGCTCTTGCTTAGAGCTGGCTCTTGCTTAGAGCCGGTTTTTGCAATATATGAACTGTAAACATGATCCCGAGACAAAGGTCGGTCGGTCGTTCGGTCGTAGGTAGAACGTCGCTTAGAGCCGGCTCTTGCTTAGCGCCGATTCTTGCAATATATGAACTGTAAACATGATCCCGAGACACAGGTCAGTCAGTTGTCGGTCGTTCGCTCGTAGGTAGAACGTCGCTTAGCCCCGGCTCTTATCTAACATTTTTGAAACAAAAAATTCACTTTATGTAGCTACTGTATTTTAAACCAGATATGTTAAGTTTATGGCGATATTTATTGCCCTCATAAATCGGACATCTGGGATTTGGGTAAGATTTTTAATATTTTTATATAGTATGGTTGTAAGAAAATACAGACTAAGCCTATTAGTTTCAAATAAACTGCCCTACAAATTGATGACAAAATACACTTTATGATAATACATTACAAGCCGAGTTCAACATGACATCGATCCAGATCCGGATCACTTCGGTCACAGCTCACAATCGCCCGACCAATCCTTGACACTATACAGTGAGCCGTGAGCCGGCTCATTTCAATTTGGTGAACCGTGTCACTTCGGTCAGTGTACTGAGCCGGCTCAGTGAGCCGGTTCGTTCATGAACGACCCATCTCTAGTTCTAACCCTCCAACCCCTATCTACATACGCTATTGGTGCGCATACTTTTTTCTCCACTGTATATAGGCATATCATTTATTAACTTATATTCAAACGTATCAAACGTTTGTTATCAAATCAAAATGTAATAATTAAGTAAAATATAAATAAATGCACTTACCAGGTGTGTTAACAGGTTTATCGACATTAGTCTTCACCCCAAAAGTGTATTTAGGTGAATTTTCATGAGTGGCTTTTCCAGATTTTTCAGGGTTGTAATCACCTGGAGCTGGGGTGTTGACAACTTTGTGTTCTTTCGGTCTGCCATGGAGTGACAGGGCTGGTGGTGTATCTTTTCCTTTAGCGCTCAGACCAGTGACATTGTATTGTCCTGGACCAGGACCTAGGCTTTCGCTCCTTCCACCATGACGGCTTCCAAAACTAAATGCTGGAGCACGGCCACGTTTCGAATCAGTTGCTCTCTTGCCTGGAACAAAATAATTTGTTTACTGATTTACTGAAAATTACGAAAAACAAGTTATTTAAGTGGACTAATAAGTAGAGACCGGATTTTAAGTTTCTGCTTTTTTTTTCATTTTTAAAAGCAGCAACAGCAATAGCGGCTGGTGTATAAAATATTTGGGGACACTTCTTGATCCATATATTGCAATGGTGTCCAGCCTACGGCCCGCGGGCCTAATCTGGCCCAACAATAAGTTTCAAATGGCTCGCATGAAATTCCTATCCCTTGTTTTTTAGAATCACCCCTTCCTCAAAAGATTTTCGAAATTTCTCCACTCTCCCTGGGTGCATTCGAGTTGTACAGAGTAGAGCGAGCGCTGAGCGAACAGTTGATGGTGTCGTCATGAATAGAGGACTAACGGAGCGAGCGTTCTTGTGACGTAATGTTTATAAAATCTAACCCTACACTTTTAGGCGGCGTTTTTACTGTCAGATTAGTTCACGTCAGTCATGAATCAAAATTATATACCTCGGTTTTTTCTTGATTTTTTTTTAATGATGAAGAAATAAAATTAATTAAAAATTAAATAATAATTAATGAATTAATTTAATGAATTTTTTCCATTTTAATTTTATGCACGGTGTATTTTAATAATTTTTTTGCTGTTTACAGAACGTCACAAATACATAAAATGACCGTACTCTGCAGCCATAGACAAATAACAATATTATTTGTCTATTATTATTTGTCTAAGGCTATTATTTTTATTTTATTTATAATTTAATTTTAAACTTTCATTTCTTTCCCGCCGTTCCCCCACTTTTTTACGTCATACTCCATATGCTCGGTCTTAAAATCCCGAACACATAGAGCGCACTCTAAATGCTCGCTCGATCGCAAAACGAATGCAATTGAGTGTACTCCGAGCGTCAAATCGAACACGTTTGATTGTACAGAACGTGCTCGGAACGCTCGGAGCGTCAAATCGAATGTACCCCCCTGTCTTTAATTGATTTTCAGAATATCTTCCCCACATTCTCAAATGATTTTCAGAATTTCGCCCACCCATCCTCTGTGGTTTTTAAATATCTGGTCCCCCATCTAACTCAATCTGGCCTGTGAAACATATTTAGAATTCAAATACACAATGTATCAAGGTAGAGGAATACGATTTTTCTCAAAAAAGCGATGTGTAAGTTGGTAAAAAAATTTGATGATCTAAATATTTCGCTTTCAAATTATATTTCCAAGTACGACTTAAAAGTGAATAATTTTTTATTACCTTTATTACCTTCTTTTATTACCTTTATTTTTTTTTATTAAGCTCCGAGCTACTGATAAATCAATCATCGGTCGTTAAGAAAATTGTAGTTTTGAGTGCCCTATTCTAAATTATTACCATTGTTTCTTACTGAACTTTCTATAAATATTCTATTTCCATTTTTGTTCGATTGTGAAATATTCAGTTTTGGCCAATGAGGACCAATATTTTTTATTAATAATATTGTTTCATAATTAAGCACGTTAGTTTTAATATACCGCTCTTTACCCAAATACACGTCTGAGTACTTATCACAAATTAAAACAAATGAACTAAGCTAAGGCCGCCGGCCTAAATTCATTAACACATACACACTAAAACTCGCCGCCGTTGGTCTTTCCAGTTCATTTTTATTACTTGCGTAGATAAATACATTAGAAATCGCATGTGGCAACGCTGTGTCTCGGGACACTACGAGGTAGTGTCCACAGCATTGTTTTCTAGATCTAAATTTTTAAAATCTAACACATATGAAAAGTCTTAAAATTAGAAATAATAAAAATAAATATATGCAGATATATGTAGCTAGTTTAATGCAATTTTTAAGTATAAATGAGATTTTAAATTCAGTTTTTCTTATTAAAATGTTTTAGGAGGACACTGTCCCAGCGCTACCCTGTCTCAGCCGCCACTGAACAACAGTATTTATTAATATGTGCACGAAATAGAAGAAAATTCCTCGGTTAAACCCAGCCCTTAGTGGTTAATTGTTTTCAGCAGGAGTAGGGTTTTATAGTAAAGGAGAATTTACTTGATCGATTGAGAACCGATAAAGAAATATATATCTATTTCATACAGTTTTATGTAAGATGTGAAGAACATATTTCTGCTTCTTACTGTAATGTCCGTTCATAGTTTTTGTCTTTATTTGTTATATTATAATATGGTAATTTCAACCTATGCCCCTGTTGTTACACGCACGGGCATTCTACTCTGGGCGGTCGCTAATGGTGTAGTGGAAGGGGTTCCACGTGTAATTCTGGACATAGTTTCTTAAAAACTTTTCAACTTGGTAATTTTAAAAACAAAATAGATTATTTAAACATTCTGTTGTTTATATTTCATTTGTTCGTCCAAGTGTATGACTGCCAGCTCTTTGTTAAAGTATTCGTAATTCAATTTCTTTTAAATTTACACTACAACCAGCTCCATTCAACTTGATAAACATAGAATACACCAGTGAAGGTTGACCATGCATTTCAGTTACACTCAGAATTTTTAAATTTAATTTTGTTGTTTATTAAACGTTATAGGTCAGTTGTTTATTATTTACTTACAATTATCAAAATCTTTTCAAAAATTACTTTCATATAATATTTCCCCTAATCTTTCTAAAAGTTTTATTTAAAGAATATATTCATTTAATATGACAAAGTTTACAAAAAAATAATCTTTTTTAGGTTATCACACATATATTGTCTTTTCAAATTAACCTCCCACCACTAGATAGAAGACAGGCGTGTCAAGTGAAACAAATTGCATCTCTTTCTCTATTTCTAGCTCTGTCTATGAACAAATGATATGGCTCTATTCAAAAATGGAAATTTTATTGCTATAGTTCTCTCCCATTGAACCATATGCTTTAATTAACCGTCATCTGTCAACTAAAGTCTCCTTTACTATACCTCTAGTTTTGGTTAGATTTTTAATTTAAGTCTATAGATTAGTAGATTCAGAAGGTATTGTTAATTTTTTACTTGCCCGACCGTAATATATAAGGGGCAAGTATTGTAATCGCGAAAATGTTCGATGTCGAGATTTTGACTGATGACCACGTTTTATGATCCAGGGAATCAAAAAAACCTATTTTCGAAATGCCGTCCGTATGTGTGTGTGTCTGTGTGTATACACGATAACTCAAAAACGGTTTAACTTAAAGAGTTCGTTCTGGCACTAAAAAATTCTCCTAATAATTCTCCTAATAAAAAACAATAGGGTTCTTCTATTGTTTTTTATTAAAATCCGAAACCGGAACGGAAGATATTAAACTTTAAAATTTAAAAAAATCGTAACTAGTAAACCAAACCTTGGACAAAAATTTGTATAGGACATAATTTGATGTATTTTTGAAGATTTACCTAAATATTCTTTTAAATTTAAAAAAAAATATAATTTTTTTTTTATGTATTTTTTTTTATGGGAGGGCAAGTCTCCCTTCGCCACTGGTTTGTACTATTTAAATAAATTTCGTTATTTTACAAACGTTGTTTTTTTTTAAACTTGTACTTTTTGGTAATGACCTCCATGTTGTTTGGAACATTTTTGTGTTTCTTTGCTACATTTTTGTGCTTTTTTGCCATATTTTTCATGATTTTTTTCCACATTTTTATGCTTTTTTTGACACATATTTGTGCCTTTAAAGTGCTTTTTTTATTTTTTTTTTTGTGCTTATTTATCCAGTTTCTATTAATAAGTCTTCTTGTTCCCAAATTTTTGATTTTCTAACTGAATTCCAAAAGTTGTAGCATCAATTCTCGCTAAAATGCGCATATATTCCCCACTTTCCTTTACATTATTTTTATAGAGTTGTATTATTCACTATTTTTAAAAATAGTGAAAATTTACGATGTTTTTCATTTAACCAGTTATTAAAAGTTATAATTCTTTGTTTTACGAATTGAAATTGTACGTATATATTATATAAATTTGTGTATTATATTTATATCAAAGGCAAATATTCTCTGATCAAATACGTGCATGCAACATCACAGAATTAATTTAGAATTGTTTGGATAGTCACGGTGAAATGGAATTCCAGGAATTCAATACGAATTTGTTGGAAGTTGGTTGGAGAACAAATGCTGTTATGAAAGTTTTAAGGTCTAGGTCATTAGATTAGGTATTATGAATAAAGTTCTCGCCTTATTTGAACTTTCTGTGCTATGCATTTTAAAACTTTGGTGTTATGAATCTCTAACTATAGCTGCGATAATTGTTGGCATAGTTCATCTGGAAATATAACTTATAGTAGGTTGCGTTGAAAGCCGCTGTTCATGTGTAGATGGCTCTAGGTTAGGGCTGCCATACGTCCCGGTACACCAGGACATGTCCCGGTTTTGAGGTTTGTGTCCCAGTGTCCCGGTCCAAGAGTCATTTGTCCCGGTCGATTTAAAATTTATGCATATTAAAAAATTATTTTTCGATAATATTGTACATATACATATATACACATACTATATATAAATTGAGTGCAATTCGCTTTCTATTGACACCGTGAAAAGCATAATTCAATGTGTTTTAAATTATAAAATGTCATGCATTGAATTCTATAATTATATAAAAAGGGAAAAAGAACTGCTCCAAAAAAACGAAAACATCGGAGAAGTATGATTGGGCAAAGAAGAGCGATGATAAAGAAGCCACCGAAGTCGGGGAAGGGGGAGAGTAAAGGCAAGAGAAGAATGGAATGTAAGGTTCTATTTGGTTTTATTAAATTTAATCGCCCATTAATTTATATTATATTATTTTAGAATTGGATAAAGACGCATCCACAAAAAAAACATCAAATTTTTCCAGTCGAACTGAGTGTTCCAAAATGATTCACCATTGATCCCAACGTTTTGCTCTAGGAATACCTATTATCAATCTCTACTTTAATTATTTTTTTTGTCTTTAAATTTTTTTATTTTTTAAAAATATTGTGCAATTTTTTATAATAAAGGTATTATTGACGATAAAAGTTTTTTTTAAGTTGTTTTTTTTTGGGTGGGGGGGTGTACCGGTCGGTAGTCCGACAATTATGGCAGCCCTACTCTAGGTGAATATGTTGGGGGCAGTGACAGATATCTTCTATGTCATTTTGAAGTGTGAACATTTCCTTTTAGTAGAAACAGTATGTAGAGATTGGTTTCGACGATTCAAAAGTGGTGATTGTGACGTTCACGACAAACATCGGCAAGGTCAATTTTAAATGAACAAAAGAAGTTCGAAGATGAACAACTGCAAGCTCTGTTGGAAGAAAACTCAACACTCCAAAAATTAGCGCAACAGCTCGAAATCGATTAACCAACCATTTCACGCCGTTTACAAGCCATGGGAAAGATCCAGAAAGAAGGGAGATGGCTACCACATAGTGTTTCTTCTCGAGAATTCTTTCTCGAGTCTGCTCTTAATAATTTGAAAAAGCTCAGAACTGACGAAGAATTCCAGAACCTTTTTATCACTGCTTGTGAATTAGCAGAAACAATTGATTTGGAACCCAAATTTGAAACGGTGCGAAATAAAAAACGCAAGCAGAATTTTCAATACGAAGCGAGTGACGAGCCAATGGAAGATTTAACACAAAAATTTAAAATTGAAGTTTATTTTAATTTGTTAGACGACGCTATACACTCAATAGAGGAACGTTTCCAACAGCTATCATATTATAATAATACATTTTGTTTCTTACATTCCACATGAAGTTTGCAACGACGAGTTGTTCGAGTCATTTGTAATCTGAATTATAGACAAGATTGCAGAAAACATTTTATTGAGCTGGGACTAATTACGTTACCGTCGCTATATATATTTTATTGCCTGAACTATATGCATCTCAACAAAGATAATTATAAATTTCAGCAAGAAATATATACATAATTACGAAACAAGAGGAAAACATCTAATAAGGCCTACCTACACTCGTGTCAATTGTGCAAGGTTCTCTAAAAACTATTATTGCATTCACTTTTATAATATCTTGCCCGATAAAATTAAATGTTTGTCTTATAATCTGTTCAATAGCAAGCTAAAAACCTACTTTAAACACAAACCATTTTATAATTTTAATGAATATTTGACGGATAATTTTAATAATTTAATTTAATATTGTATGTATAATGTATTTTTGTAATTCTTTTATATTATTGTAAGTTTTCAATTTATACTGTTGACATGTGTAAAAATGTAGATTTAAAACACTAATAAATTATTATTATTATTATTATTATTATTATTATTATTATTATTATATATGCCACCGTATTTTGCATAAGTGAGTAACTAAAGAAAGTTAAAGCTTTTTTTTGTTTATTTAATGGTTGTTATTATTATTATTCTTTATTTATTTTTTGATTTAATTATTATTATTGTTTGAGGCAATTTTTTATTACAAATGTGATTATTATTATGTTATATTTATAAATGAATAGTTAATAAATCCGTTTTTGTTTGTAATTGTATTTAATCGTACTCGTATTATTTATATTTTATAGTTCATAAAAAACCGTGTTTTGTTTTAATTACTAGGGTGGCAAAAAAAATCTTGCCTGTGGCGGCAAAAAGTCTAGCGCCGGCCCTGCCCAACATATTCTCCGGACTTGGCCTCAAGCGATTACCATCTGTTCCACTTTGGAAGATACACATTTCTATTACTACGGAGAAGTCGAGAATTGGGTTGCTGAATGAATTGGCTCAAAAGACAGACCCTTGTTTCGTCTTGGAATTTAGCTTCTACCAGAAAAGTGGGAAAAATACGAGCTTTCGAGGGCAAATACTATGATTAATGTATTCGCGCATTTTGTTATTGAAATAAATACTCAAAAACACACAAGAAAATGGCGACTCTCAATGCAACTTCCTAATATCACATACCTATTTAAATAAAATTTAAATAATATATCTGTTTAACAAAAAATGTTTACCTATAAGTGTAGGAAGAGCAACACAGGCTGGTCCAGGACTATTGTATTCAGCGGCAATAGGCCCACGTCTTTTGGTTGGAGTCCATGGTCTTTGTGTATGTCCACCCATGCTGAAACAAAAATATCATATTTATTATATTTCCAATACATTTAGGTATCTTGCAGTTTTAGGGTTCTGTAACTATTATCAAAAAAACCTTATAAGGCTGCGCACAACCGTATAGTTCTCAATAGTTTCTTATACAAAACTAACAATCGGAAATAAAATGAATAACAATCTATAATATATACCAAATTTGGCAGAGACTATTTATCTACGTCATAGGATATTTTTAATTGTAGAAAAAACTGTTGTGTAATTGTAAATTAGCAAATTGCATTATGTACGCTGTCTTGTAAACCAATCGACACATATTTGTGTACGATGCGGCAAATTGTACCTAAAGCTTCATTCTACTAATACGTTCCTAGCTATTTTGTTCTATTGTGCAAACTATTTATTGTTATTGTACTTAATAGTCTATTTTTGACATCTTGAGGCTGCTGCCTAGCGGCAATAAAGCGAAAACTTCATAAAAGTATACTGTCATTGTTTACGTATAATTCAACATGTGTTTTTTTGTTTCATGTCCATTTTTACTCCGTTTTTACAACGAATAAAGTGATAAATTTAAGAAAAAAAGATTAAATATTCCTTGTTGTGTGTATGGTTGTCATTCAGAGGAAGAACATCTTCCAATATTAGAAGAATTTTATTAGAAAAATTATAGTGTATGACAAAGTTTCTTTATTAGTTCTGCAATTTAATTTTAATACCAACGAGAACAATGCGTTAAAAGTTAATAAACACACCATTTAGATTTATATTTTGCTACGAGTGAAGCAGAAAGTTTATTAATTCTAAAATTTTGTTTTTATTTATTGAAGGGAATTTCTACTGTTCAGACATTTTTAAACTAGCTTTTAACGTTTAATTTTTTATTTTGCCTGTCTCATATGTGCAAGAAAATCATTTAATGTTAACTAAACTATTGTTAATATAATTAAAACCCCTTGTTATTTAATATGGGTGTTCCGTAAGTGTGTTAGTTCGCAAATATTTGACAGTTTTCTTGTGTAGAATAAATTACCAGTTCTCTTTCTATGAAATATTAAGTCTTCAACTAACTGTTTTAAGTTCAAAGTATAATATTTTATTTTCTCTGCGAGTATAACCTACCACCAACATTATGACCTCTGAAAATATTCATTTACAAACAGCAAATTTTATCATAAAATGGATTCATATATATTTGTACACTATTTAATACTTGGTTGTAATCCAAATACTGTCCGACAGATATTTCGTGGCCGGGCGTGAAAAATGCGCGTGAAATTTGTAGTGGGGATTATAACTTTGGCGAATTGCATTATTTCCTACACACGCTATTACAGTCAAGTGCATAAGTGCAACATTCAAAATATATTAAATATTTAAAATCATGGGGACAAAAAACAAACTAGGTCGACGTGCTATTAATAGTCAAAAATTTAACATTGTTATGTAAGTATATTTAGCTATAAATGTTACAGTCTGTTTCAAACGCTTAGGCGGAACCAAATGGGAATTTCGTTCTTTTAGGTTGTCACGACAAGGGACCTTGCTTGGGTTATTTCATTTTTCACGTTGCGATGTCAAAATTTAAAATTACTACAATGAAACCATGGAAACGAAAGACCTATGTCAAAATTAAATTATTTTTTTAATATATTTTAATGACAAAAAAATTAATAAATGGGAAATTTGTATTAAGAATGACACAAAATATCAAAATATAAAGAAAATGACAATTTAAAATGATATTAACGTTAACAAAAAATGTGTATTGTAAGTATGATTTACAAAGCTTAAACAAAACGGTCGAAAAGCACGATTTAAACGATGAAAGTAACTAGATTGCAAAATTTAGTTCCGCTTAACCGTTTGGAACAGACTGTAGTTATAGTAGTATATAAATATAATGTACACGTGTAAGAATGTGAACTTGTTTCTCTGACTGTACTCTATATCTGCCACTGTCTTTCATAGTGCCCTCTCTATGCGCACAATAAAGCACGCCCGGCCACGAAATATTTGTCGGACAGTATACTGTATACAGCAAAAAAATGTAAATTTGCGAATAGCTAGACCAGTGGTTCTCAACTAATTTAAAAGCGCGCAACATCATTCACATGATGTGTTTTTTCGCGGAGCACTGGCAGGATATTTAGATCAAGTTGAATTATATTTATTATACAGAGTTGTTAATAAGCTGCTTACCTGTTTTGTCTGCAAATTGTTCGTTAGATTTTTTATAATCTTATTATAAAAAAATTGTTTATATTTTCGATGATTTGTATCTTGCAATGCAAATGTAAAGATAAAATATGGATTTTTTCGCGGAACATGAGTTGATAACCACTGAGATAGACCAATAACCATACACATTTAACTATTTTCTAAGTATTTTCCTTAATATTAATATTGATTTTATAATTACAAGTCTAAAGTCTATTGTAATTAAAGATAATACTTCATATTCATATTCTGGCGGAAGCAATGACAGACCAATATTTAATAAATAAATAATTAAAGATGACATAAACCTATAAATTTAGAATCTTTTTTTTAAATTTATTTATTAACACTAACAATTCATTAGTTTCTTATCTCAACATACATCTCTAAGGTCAAAAAAGTAACAAATTCCAATCCTCTTACAAATATTTCAAAATTATACAGAAACAAAATAATAAATGCAGTAATGACATCACAAAAAATATTGGCCTTTTGAAATGGACATGTAAAAAATTAGTGTTTATAAAAAGCAACATAATGTTAACACATCTAAAATTGAATATCATAAATGTTTGATTCAAGCGAATAGCATTAATAAAAAATATTTCTATTATGGAAGGATTACCTGTGAATAAGCAAACATTAAGTAGCAATTTATGTGAATATTATTATTGAAGGATCGATTTGGACAACAATACAGCTACTTTATATTGATAACGTACAATAAACTTTTTTTTTTCTGTAATTTTAATAGAATATATAAAAGAACTGACGTGAAGTGTGAATTTATAACACATTTAAGAGTTCAGGATATGGTGAAAATAATTTTGGTCAGATTATTTATTGTAATCACGTCACTTTTTTTGAAAATCTATTTGTCTATTAATTTAAGTATTTAAAGCAAAAGGGAGGAAAGGGGGCACCGGTCCCTGGCGTGTAATCTAGGGCAGTGCTTCTTAAACTATTTGATGTCGCGGCTCCCCTGCAACTCAAATCGATAACCCACGCCCCCCTAAATATTTTTTTGTTTCATATATAGGGATATACGATACTGAGAAAATATCGATATTTGGGTATCGATAATATCGAATAAAAATTATCGATATTTTCAAGTATCGAAAGGAAAAATGAATATATTTTCTATAAAACGTAAAAAAAAACCATTTTATTCTTATGATAACAACTAATGGTTTTACAATAATAAATAGATTTGAGTACCATGGATAGGGTGACCATCCGTCCCGGTTTTCGGTCAATTGTCCCGGTATCCCGAAAACTGCTCTCGGGACGCCCGATTGTACCGGTTTTTGAATATCTTTGCTCTTCACTTTAAATCTGAGAGGTGAGGACCTTTTTTTTTTTTTTGCTCTTCACTTTCAATTTGGGAGGTGAGGACCTTTTTTTTTGCTCTTCGCTTTGAATTTGGGAGGTGAGGACCTTTTTTTTGCTTTTCACTTTCAATTTGGGAGGTGAGGACCTTTTTTCTTTTTTTTTGCTCTTCACTTTCAATTTGGGAGGTGAGGACCTTTTTTTTTGCTCTTCGCTTTGAATTTGGGAGGTGAGGACCTTTTTTTTGCTCTTCACTTGGATCTGGGAGGAAACAAAGACTTTCTTTTTTTTTCCCTGTGTCCCGGTTTCCCTTCAATGAAATCTGGTCACCCTAACTATGGGCATTAAAGTAGTATACACGACTGAAAAGTGACGGATGACCTAGGTTACAATAACTTGGACACCTACAAATAACGTAGGAGAGGAAGATTCGTTCATGAAAGGACTAATAAATAAGAGGCCCGATCTTTACTTGCAAAACTGGTATGTATATGAACTCTTGCTGAAACCTATAGGTCTGAGTGATTGTTTAAAATAGAATTAAACACTCCACTCTTCAATGGAAGCACCAAGAAAACTCCTTGGTTTATTTTGGAAAAATAGGTCCACACTTTGCTTCTTGGTGCTCACATTTTTAATTAAAATACAAAAATAACCAATAACATTTCATAACCTCAAACGTAGAGCAAAAAACCGCCAAACACCAGCACCTTCTAAACCGTTCAACGCATATTTCTTGGCGTACTATGTCCTGCGCCATTGCGATTGCGTACCTCTTCTAACAGTTTTTACAATAGTACAATTTTTAGTGTTTCTTATTGAAAAAAAAAAATTAAGCACAGAAATATTTATATGTGTATAAATAAAAATATTTCGATACTATATTCACAAAAAAAAAAAAAAAAAAATGAAACGATACGATACTGGGTCAAATGTACTGATATTAATAAAGTATCGGAAGATAAGTATCGGAAGATAGTAGATGCTAGAATCACGATATCGAATGAAACATATCGATTCTGGTATCGTATCAATAGTATCGGAATATCCCTATTCATACATATTGTACATATTTATATTTTTACGTTCAGATCAATCAATAATCTATGTACAATAAGGAATAATATTTATGTAGCATTAAAGTTAACGCTTCTTATCCTTTTTAACCCTCCGTATACACACTACAATTTGCACACCTCCCTATACACACATGGGTCTACGGTGACCTACCGTTTTTTATCATACTTCCACTCGTTTAAAAAATCTGAAAAAATTCAGGAGAGTAGTTTGGGATCTATAGAAAGAGAGCATGCATTGGGTGACGGATAAAAATTAATTTTTTAGGTGGTGGTAAGTTCCCGAAATATGGATTAACCTTTGGGACCTATCGATTCCTAGAAAAGGGCCGGACACCACAGACCCATGTGTGTATACGGAGGGTTAAATTATAAAACAATTAACAAGTAATATATGCGCGGCTCTTAGCCATGGGAAGGCCACGGCCCCCTAGGGCGCCGCGGGTCACCCCTTTAAGAAGCTCCGAGCTAGGGGGCGCGAATATCGGCACTAAGTCGCACTTTTCGGTGGTTAGGAGGGGGTTTTAGGGTTAGAAGAGGCGGCAAATTCAGCCTTGCCCCAGGCGCAGATTTTCCTTCGCACTGGCCTGGCCTCACATTAAATAAAAAAGATATTGTTTTTGAAAAATTTATAAAACTTTAGAGAAGTGGCACAAAAACCTGAATTTAAAAACAAATTATAGTTTAAAATATTAAAAACTGCTCCAAATTCCTATCAATATAGGAATATCAAGAATGTTTGCATAATAAAGCATTTTATTTTTGTTGCAGAATTCACCTTTGATATTGAGAAGTGACATTACCGGTGGCGGCGCTGTGTGCCAAGGCAATATGGCTGTTAGTTCTAGTACTCAGCTGTCAATATGCTTTATCCTGCCTTGAATAAGAACGAAAAACACTACAATATATTCTGCTTTTATAGTTTTTCACAACTTCTGTCGACATTATAACAAAAATTTAACACTAAAACATACGTAATAAGTTCAAACAGTACTAGAGTGCCTAGTACAATATTTGACCACCGGACAGCGTATTCAAGCGTGTTAGTTCTCAATAGTAATTCAAGAGCTTGAGGGGAAAAGGTATCAATCCACAATTAAAAAAAAAAAAAATGATTTGAAGTGTGAACTATCACACATTTCAGGATTTTGTATGTATTTAATAAGAGTAAGAAGCCAACATACTGCTGGATGTCTAGGAATATTTGTTCTATAATCATATCAAAATAAACAGTTTTTTGATACTAATTTTTATTCGTAATTTGAGTACTAAGAGCTTCTATATAATTTTTTTCAAACAAGTATTAAGTAATGTGCGAAAATTTCTCAAAAATTATTCAAATCTTCATTAAATTAATAAGAAATATATTGATAAATGGCTTAATCTTTTTTCAATTTCAGAAACGTATTTCTCACTATTAACAATGTGTTATTTGATTTATAAATATTTCACTTCTATAATTGATTTATTCCTCTTTGATACTTTAAAATCAAAAAACTTAATTCATTCAAACAATAGGTTGAATCACGCCGAATAATAATAGGTGGAGCGTACTGAACACTACACTCTACATACATGAACTCGGTTCTCAGCTGATATAATTTTTTATTAAATGTTTAATTTCAAAAAAATACACACACTACCTTAGCCATAAATACAAAAAATCCATAACATTATTAGCCATAATTTAGCTATGAATTAAAATATAATAAATTTTGTCAAAAACACAAAATTAATTATAAACCAAAAAATAAATCTGATCAAAAATTCTTTCCGTACGTTTCTGGTTTAGATCTGGTGAAAATTAAAAAATTCTATAAAACTACTTTTCGATCCTTAATCTACGTCTTAAGAGCCTATTGTGGTTCCTGTTGAGCTATTCCTGTTGAGCTATTGTGGTTCCCATCTGTGTACATTATTGCAATTCTTTCAAGTTTTTAGATTAACCCCTATGGTACCCTTGACAGGGTGACCAGATTTCAGTTGTGGTATACCCTGAGATTGAAAAAAAAAGTTCACACGTTCAAAATCGAAGTGATGAGCAAAAAAAAAAAAAAAAATTCAAGTGATGAGCAAACAAAAAAAGTTCCTCACCTCCAAAATCCAAGTGATGAGCAAAAAAGAACGTGGTCTTCACCTCCAAAGTACAAAACCCGGAGACCTGAGACTCTGGCCCGAAAACCTGAGACTTCGGATGAAAACTTGAGACCTGTTCACCCTGACCCTTGATTATCCATACATTAAGAGGTTTCATTCGATTCCCCACTCAAAATTTAAAAAAATATATATTTAATTTTCCATTAAATACGTATTTGTTTTTATTTATCTCGTGATTGCGTTTTGAACTTTCAGTATTTTCCTATATATATGGGTCAAAGAGTTGAGGAGCTTTCTACCAAAACTGAACATGTCCACTATCGACCAAAATGCTTTTTTTTTGACGGATTCTGGTTTATTTTCCAAAACTACACATCATACTAAGCTACTTTGTTAAGAAAAGTGATTATTTTCGACCTAGAAAAGCGCTCAAAATACGGGTTTTCTGACATGTGCTTAGACCGCAAAATCTCATTTTTTTCTATATTTTTTTTTACCAAAAGTGAACATGTTCCACATACTGGGACTAATCCTTAATTGATTTTTTTTTCAAACCTGAACATTCGCTCGTTGAACTGGATTTTTATTTATTTTATTTCTCTTGTTCGCCGATAGATAGCATTACAATATCTATCCAGACATCTGTTCATATCTCAAGCGTCGCATAGATCCTGTTGCGGTCGCTTGTTGTCATGCGTCACTTTTCCTGTCTGGGGCCATACCTTTATACCCGCTGACCGGACCTTTGGCAGAGTTGAAAAGAGACTAGCAGTGAAGAAGTAGTGGATGAAAAAGATCATCTAGAATGTAACTAGATGAAGACCAACCTCATGTCCACACATAATTCACTCCTGTAGCCGGTGTACCCTATTATTATATTTTTTTGTTTCTTTGATTTAATTTTCGTTTAGTAACCCACCTGATTTTATAACAATGCTAAGGTTCTAGTGAAGAAATTTAGTAACGTATTTAGTAAAAAATAATTTAAAAAAATTGTTTCGTATTTTATTGCTCCTAATCTAATATTTTGCATAATATTACAGAGTGCTTGACATAACTTTTTTTTTTTTAAACTGAACATGTCCGTTGTTTTCTAGCAAAGCTGAACATGTCCATCAAACTAATGCTAGTTACGGTGGAACCGCTAATCATTAAATAATGATTAAAAAGCATACTACTATTGGACATTCAACTAGTACAATTAGAGTATTACCAAAAAGAAAAAAAAAAACGTAGACTCTTCCAGCAGTTTAAAGCACTTCCTGCAAAATATTTGAAAGTGGACATGTTCAGTTTTGGTGAAAAGCTCCTCAGTTGTATAAGCATTTCAACTTTCTATATTCAACCGTTTGGCTACAATTTCTACCGTACAGACAGCCTAATATGGGTGACGTTATAAGGGTTTTTTGGTGGTTATACATACCACTAGTGGTACGCGTACCACTGGTTGAGAACCGCTGCTCTAGAGGTGTCTTTCGAAATATGTATCTAATGAAAAATACCGTTTGGACTATTTTAAACTGACATCAATGTACACTTCTATAAAATCTGAGGCTATAAGTGCTAAAACGTGTTACAGATGAATTAGCATTATTTATATTTTAGTTGTACTTACAAGACTTAATTAATAAATACTACATATTTATAAATTATTCATAAGGTTTATATCACTTCCATGGCTTATAAAGCTAGCATTTCAAACATATATTTAATTTTAAATCAATTTTTATGTTTATCAATTATGTTTAAATTAAATCAATACCAAATACAGACTATTTCAAACGATTAGGCGAAACTAAATGGAAATCACGAAAAGGGACCTTGCTTGGGTAATTTCATGTTTCAGGTTTGGTGTATGAAATTTTAAACTTCCAACAGTGAAACCATGGAAACGAATGACATATGTCAAAAATTTTAATACCTTTTTCCATATTTTGAAGACAAAAAAATAAATAAACAGGATTTTTTTATTAAGAATGATAAAAAATTAAAATGCAATGAAAAGGATATTTTATAATTACAATCAATTTAATCTATAATTTGCAATGTGAGTATGATTTACAAAGCTTGAACAAAATGAACAAAAGTCCGAATTAATAGATAAAAATTGCTAGATGTCAAAATCTAGTTCCGCCTAAACGTTTGGAATAGCCTATACATATCGGTACAACATCTTAAAAATATTGAGAACCCCTGGTGTAGACATCGCCGTGTTTGTTATCATGTGGCGATAAACTAACACTCTTTCGATCACGCAGATGAAATAGTTCTGACCGTTAATAAAAGCAGCAGAAAGTTATTTTGTATAATCTGTCTCAATTTGTAATACGAAACTAGACCTGGTTACTTTGGTGACTGTTGTGGTGTAAACAGACTTTGGCATATCCATGTGAACCAATACTATGATAATATTATAAATGTATTGTCAATATACAACATAAAAAATGAAATTTTCCTGTTAGTTCCGTATTACAAAATGAGACAGATAATATTAAACTTACTTTTCAAGATTTATCAAATTCAAAAAAAAATTATAAAATTTGAAAATATAAACGAACTGGTTATTGTATCATTTATAACTTTCTCCGGATATAAAAACGGGAATTCCTTTTATGGCAACAAAATATATTACATTGCACAACTTGTCACTAAACACACCCTGTCACAACTGTCAAAAAAAACAAGACATCACTTAAGGTTGATTTTTTGGTTGACAACACAAGACATCAACAGAAATGGTTAAAATTTGTTTTATGTAAATAGAAAAGAGGTTTTTATCTGATTTTAGCATTTGTAGGAATAACAAAAATCTCTTATACTATCACTCATGTATTTGTTTGTCAGAACTGTGAAATTGTGACTAAGCGATTGCATATAGGGATCTGAAAGGGTGCATTCGAGTTGTACAGGGTAGAGCGAGCGCTGAGCGAACGCTGATGGTGTCGTCATGAATGGAGCACTAACGGAGCGCAGCAACTCGAACACGGAGCGAGCGTTGTTGTGACGTAATGTTTATAAAATCTAACCCTACAATTTATGGCGGCGTTTTTACTGTCAGATTAGTTCACGTCAGTCATGAATTAAACATTTATTATACCTCGGTTCTTCGTTGATTTTCCATGATGAAGAAATTAAATTAATTACAAATTAAATAATAATTAATGAATTAATTTAATGAATTTTTTTCATTTTAATTTTATGCACGGTGTATTTAATACAATGTTCCGTAACTGCACACCTAACTACCGCGGTCGCGGTTACGGTAAAGTCGTGGTAAGTTGTGGTTACCCAGTGGTTACCTGAAAACGAGTTTTAGTTACGGAACGGTAGTCACACTTCACAGTTGATAAAACTGACAACTGAACTGTCATTTTATGGACGTTATAGGTTATAGATAATCTCTTACAAACTTATTAATAAAAATATTTGTTTCATTAGTACTTGTTTACAATGGCACATTATATAAGAACATATATGATTTTTCCCGATATTATTTTTCACGACATCGATCAATATAACTAAAAATCAGCTACTTACACTCATTCTTACTGTTTTAATTATAGACTATAGTAAAATAATATTATAATTTACTACTTGCACTACAAAGAAACTATTAATTCCCTCCACTTAACTCTCGCCTTATTGTAATTGTTCTGAAATTCCCGCCTTTTGTAGTTTACATTAGATCTGAAGTTTGTAGTGGGAGGAAATAACCACACTATAAACGATATTTCCACGGTTAGTTTGGTTACAAAAAAGTAACCAAAATTTTCAGTAACCGCGTTCCGAAACCTAACAATTTTCCTGAAAAGGTTAGTGTCGTACACTTTCGGAACGGGAAACTTCAACCGCGGTTACTTTCGTCGAGTAATGGAACATTGTATTAATAATTTTGTTGTTTTTTACAGAATGTCAAAAATACACAAAATGGCCGTACACTGTAGCCATAGATGAAAACCCCGAACACATAGAGCGCACTCTAAATACTCGCTCGATCGCAAAACGAATGCAATTGAGTGTACTCCGAGCGTCAAATCGAACACGTTTACAGAACGTGCTCGGACCACTCGGAGCGTCAAATCGAATGTACCCATGTTGGCATGCACATTTCTTTGACCCACATACATATAAAACTGTTTTTTTGTTTGTTTTTGTTGGATATCTAGACTTTTGGCGCCTATGGCGAGTACAGAAATTTGCGCCTTAATTGAAGTAAAAGTCACCACTTTTAAAATACATCAGGATCTTTGTACAAGACTTGTCTGGGGCGGAGTTTGGCCTAGGCAGAATAGGCAGCTGCCTAGGGCCAGTTTTATAGTTAAATCGTTTCATGGGCCATGAAACGATTTTATAATATAGATTTATTCATCATTTTATGATTGTTTTGACTGGTAGGGCTTGCAATAAGACCCTTGCCTAGGGCCCAGATTTAGTCCGTCACTGAGACTTGTTGCACACTTTTCCTTATTTAATAAGGAAAAGTGATATATATTTCAAAAACATGCCATGTACGAAAAAACTACACTAACCTTTACGTTTCACAAACAAAAAATCTACTACTGTTAAAAGTATTTTTGTAAAAAATACCAAAAAAGGTGTCTCAAAATGTAAAAAAAAAATGTAATTTTTCAAGAATTTTTTTAAATTTATTGTTTTAAAATGTTGAATCCTGGAATCTGGATACTAATTTTATTTGTGCATAACAAATTGGAAATAATAAATAGTTTGCACATTTGTACGGAAAAATACAACTTTTCCACAATTATACGAAAAAAAAACAATTTTTCTTAACTTTTACATATGTATATATGTACATATGTAAGTTGTAGAAAAATTCTTTTTTGTTTTATGCATTTATTAAATAGGATGAATATTTGGCGATTGATGTCCATTCAAATTCTGCTTGGATGTATTACCGTGAATATCTCAAATAAAAAATTACTTACTCTTATGTAATAATATCGTATTATTATGTTGGTGTCGCACACTGTGTCACACTAAATGTCTGCACTAACCAAGGTACGAAACAATAAAATTTCGCGCCTGAAAAATTCGCTATCGACTCTAGAACGTGGTACCAGGAGCAGAAGCGTACATATCTAAATCGATGAAATACCAGCGCTGCCGAAAGTCACGCTTAATATCAACTATCAGATGAAATTTATCATTTCATGCTTTCTACAGGCGTTGTACCGTATGCCCGTATATGGTGACGAGCCTTGTGCTATTTCATTCAAGGTTAATAATGAGACGGTCAATTGATGGCCGATTTTGGTGACCGATCGCCCACCACTATGCAATTTTAATTTAATCGTGAATTCTTGGCATTGAACTGTTCACGTTTAATTAAAATCTATATTATTTATTTACAAATAAATAATATAGTTTATACCCAATCCCACACGCGTGTTAAATAATTAATATATATGACTTTAAATAATACAGGCAATAGTTCGTTTACAAGGTTTTTTCTGCAACAAATATATTTTATTTGAGTCAATATATAGGTCTACAAGTATGAAATGCGGATTTTTTTTAAAAAATAAAACACATTAATCTCAAAAGAACAGTAAAAGTTTATTTATTCAAAGTATGCTCCATTAGAAGTTATAAATTTCCCTCATCTTTCAGGCAATTTGTGAATACCTCGCCAGTAGAACTCTTCCCCTTTCCCCGCAAACCATTCATCTAACCATTCTTTCACATTTTCATATGAACGAAAGTGCTGCTCGGCAAGTGCGTGACCCATCGATGCGAACTAGTGGTAATCTGAAGGGGCCAAGTCTGGCGAGTAAGCGGCATGGGGTAGTACTTCCCTCTTGAGTGCCTCCAATGTGTTGCAAACTGCTTTTGCCTTATGTGATGGAGCATTATCGCGAAGAAAGATTACCTTGTGCTGTCCTCTTTCGTATTCTGGTCGTTTTATGAGCAGCGAATGGTTCAATTCGATCAGTTGTTGTTGGTAGCGTTGGGTATTAACTGTTTCACCAGGTTTTAACAATTCATAATAGACCACACCCTTTTGGTCCCACCAAGTACAGAGCATTGTCTTTTTGCCAAAGCGATACTTGCAGTTGATGTGGATGGTGAGCCTGGGTTCACCCATGATTTTTTGCGTTTGGGATTTTCAAAATAAATCCATTTTTCATCGCCAGTAATGATACGATGCAAAAAAGACTTTCTTTTGTATCGTGCAAGCAAAATTTCACAAGTGTTTTTGCGTTTTTCCATCTGCCTCTCATTCAATGCACGTGGAACCCATCTGCCGACTTTCTGGACCTTACCCATCTCTCGTAGGCGATTGGAAACAGCTTGTTGACTAACGCCTAACTGCTCTGCTAGTTTTTTTTTGTGATTGACTATCGTCTTCCTGTAGCAATGTTTCCAATTTTGTATCTTCATATTTTTTTGGAGGTTTTCCATGTTCTTTGTCTGTAAGAGCAAAGTCACCACTTTTGAAACGCCGAAACCATCGTTCACACGTATCTTGCGATGGAGCATATTCACCATAAGCTTCTCGAAGCAGTCGGTATGATTCAGTAGCAGTTTTTTCAAATGAAAACAAAACAGTAGTACTGTCCGCGAATGCTCTTTATTTGGCACAAAATTTGACATGTTTAACACAGTAAAACAAAACTATATGATCACTTTTCAAATTATAACCTATACGCATTTGACACTTAATGATAACTTAACAAAACGTCATATGTGTTGAAACTTTAAACTATACACTCTGTTTGCGCGGCAAGTTTGAAAAAAATCCGCATTTCATACTTGTAGACCCGGTATATTATATAGCGATTTATGCGTACCAGGTTGTCAGGGAGGATAGTGTGACTGCTTGTCATATTGAAGCAGTAGTCGGTTTGATTATCATTCGTAATGTTTTGAATATTGTTAATCTTTAATATTATTATATTTAATAACTAGTCTTTTTGTTTAAATTTAACTAACAGTCATTTCCACTTGGTTTTTATAAAGTATAATATTAAATTTATTCCTGTTTCCCATCTTTCTGTATTTTTCACGTACAAAATATTTTGTCAATGTTATTTCTGCAATTTCACCATCCTTGGTGGTGACTGATGTACATGTTGTTAGAGTGACGTTTAACTAACATAGGTAAATTAATTATATAAGATTGTTACTTTATTGCAGGGCTTCGAACCGGAACTGAACCGAAAACCGAAAAAAACCGTTATTTTTGTCGGAACGAAAACCGGAACTGAACCGAAAAAAAAATATCGGTTTATTTCGGTTCAGACAATGTTTATGTGAGTGAATATAAAATACATTTTATTGAAGATTATTTTTTAAACTGATGAGCAGAAAAAAAATCGTAATTTTCTTAACTGATAAGTAAAAAAATGCGCTTCTATTATTTCGGTAGGGGGGCTAACGCCAAAAAATCCCCCCCTGGCAGCGGCCTTGGTATGATTATTACAAAATAAGGAATAAAATGTTCTACTAAATTATAGTATAAATTTAAAGTAAAATTATAACATAAATTTCTATTACAAATACAAGCATTTACAAATTTATCACTCGGAACTGAACCGAAAACCGAAAACCGAAAAAAATCGTTGATTTTGCCGGAACCGAACCGATATATTTTTTTTAATTGAACCGGAACGAAAACCGAAACGAAAAAAATAACGGTTCGAAGCCCTGCTTTATTGTATGTTATTGTTATAGCACCTGAAGAAGCCAGCAATGTTGTTGGCGAAACGTTGTGTTGTTTATACAAACGCTTCTTGTCCAAAAAGCTGAATGAAATTATTTCCTAACTCTACTATAAATCTGCAAATTATTATTTTTTTTTTTTTCAAATATTGATTAATTTTATAAATAACATTTAGCTTATTTTGTTGTAAACTATTCTTTATTGAGTATTTTAGTTGATAGAATACAATAAACGTACAAAATAAACCATACACTATTTATTTTCATATATTTTTTTTTACATCCCTCGACTTTTCCGATGTGTGTATATATACAGGGTGTTTGTTTGAAACGGAGCACCCCGAAAATCTCCTTTATTTGTAAAGATACAAAAAATCTTCAGAACAAAAGTTAAACTAGACAAAAAGGCCCATCTAAAGGTTACTATTAGAATTCTGAGGCACTTCCGGTTTCACCGGAAATGATGTCAACTTTTGATCTAGCATAGGGAATCGATAATTTTATATTTTTTTCCTAAAAGTACATTAAATTAGCTTTACAATGACACCAAAAAGTCATATTTTTATGTTAATCATTTCAAAATGGCGACCATTTATTTACAAAATAATAATTAACATAAGTTTTACAAAGTTGAACCTAGCAAGCTTTGAAAACAATAAAAAAAAGAAACAAAATATCTCTAAAATAAACTATTATTAGTTTTTCAATCCTGTGGGGGTATTTAAAAGATAGAGTGTATCGGACAACACCAACGACGATAGAAGATTTAGAAGAAAGGGTTAGAAGTGCAATCCGGGATATCCAAGAGTGTACTCTTATAAGGGCAAAATGGTTTTATAGGGGCAGGAATGGACCGGGACCAGGCCCGTAACTAGGGCGTGGTGAAAGACGCGCCCGCCACAGGCGCAGCAGTGTGGAGGGCGCAAAATTTTTTAGCTCATCACTTGTATTTTGGAGGTGAGGATCTTTTTTTTGCTCATTACTTGTATTTTGGAGGTGAGGGCCTTTTTTTTGCCCATCACTTGGGTGAGGACCTTATTTTGCTCATCACTTATTAGATTCGTTTTCCTTTTTTTTACTCATTAGCACTCGAAATAGAGACACCAAAGTATTCGAGAGGACGTAACTTGGACACTTACCACCGGCGCTTAATATCCTCGTTACGGCCCTGACCGGGACCTACATTCTTAATAAGTGATGTCAAAAAACTAAGGTCTTCTCTTCCAAAATGCAAGAAATGATCTGAAAAAAAGTCCTCACTTCCAAAATACAAGTGATGACTAAAAAAACGTCCTCGCTTCCAAAATGCAAGTGATGACTTAGAAAAACAGCTCATGAGCTTTAAAATTCTAGTAAAGAAGTGAAAACTTAGGTGAGTTCTTTAATAATTCGTGTTTTAACCACTCTCAATGGCATGCGAGAATTAATAGAGAAGAGAAAATAGGTATAACCAGTACTGTCGTCGTAAAATCAGCAGAGTATACTGTACATATATCATGAAAACCAGGATAATACGGTCTCAAATAACTTTGTTTAAAGCATCAAATTTTAAAAATCATGAAGTATACGCTATTAGAAACAAATCCCTCTACTACAGCCCTGGGTATACTAAACTGAAGAGCATAGGTCAAGAATATAGAGGAGTAGCGAAAGATGCTAGAGAAAGTGGATTACTTATAAGTTTGTAAATAATACTGCTAAAAATAATGAATTGTTAAAATTTGGTTGACGACGACTTCGTATAAATTTCCAATTACAAATATTTTATCGGGAATGTGGCGGAAAATTATACTTAAATACCTGTGTTATATAATATTAAGATATTTCCGGTATTTGGATCATTTCGAAATCATTCCGATTTGGAATACATGCATAATATTTAGGGCTAATGAGATTTATGTTCATAAAACGTAATTAACTTGTCAGCAAAATATTCAGAGTTAAAATATGACAACATGCGATATCAGGACAAACTTAAATAAAGCAAATATTTGAACATTTTAAAATAAAATGGACTGGTTAATTCTGATCCAGTTGGAACCCATTGAATATATTCTGACAGTCATGTATACTCTGTATATAATAGAGTAATCCACTGAAAAAAACAACTACATCTGGATTCCTTAGCTTCCTTATTTCTTGCAAAAGAAGTGGGCCATTAGGGTCACAATTTAGGTCGAGAAGGTGGCATAAAAATAAAATAAATATATAAATATACAAAATAATTAAATAGTAAAACGCTTTTTCAGCATCCAGTGTGTTAAGTTGTAATTTATGGTGGTATAATATGGTTATTTGATGTATTTCGTCATTGTGCATAGATAAAAGAATTTGAATATTGGTAGGTAGGGCGATTTTCATGTTCAGGAGATCATTTATAAAAAAGTGCCGATGGACATCATATTTGGGGCAATTGAATAAAATATGATTGACGTCTTCTGTGCTGATATTGTTCCAGTCACATGTTGAGCGACGGGCCATATTAATTTTGAAAAGACGGTGTTTTGTCTTCAGTGATTTAATCTTAGGTAACATATTGTTGTTGACAACAACATGTTGTTGTATATTTCCTACTGTTTGTTATAGAAAACCAGATCCTGGAAAGTAGGCTGGGCTGGCTGTTCCTGTACCAAGTTCCTTTCTCAGATGTTGTTTCCAGGTAGACATCTTTCGCCTCTTTGGTGATGATCCTATTGATAAAGGCTGTTATATCCGAGTACATATGTGGAATCACTTGTAATTCGAAAGCTGAATTGTTCTGATATTAATAATTTAGCATCATGCACTTGAATTCTGTTAACAATAATTAACGAATTAACTAGCCTGTAATTTTTGGGATTTAATGAATCTGTCCGGTTTTATATAAGTAACAATCTAATAAACAACAACTTTTTGACGTATTGTAATCTGACATCTTGAAAGAATTTAGTTATATTTTTATATCTTGATTTGCGTTTTCTTATATTATATTTTCACTAATAATAAGAGATATCTTTCCAATGTCTTGAATCATTGTCTATTAAGCCAAGTTCCATTTGCCTATTATTTTCACTACTTTCTATGTATGTGTGAAATAGGAGTTGAGTAATATGGGGTTAACTATTTCTATAATGTAAACTATTGATTTTTTTTGGTAAGTATTTTAAATCAGTATTTTTAATTTTATCGTAACGGGTAAGTTTTTTTTTTTTATTATTGTCGATATATTTTAAAATTTATCCACTCTCCTGTTTTACTGAAAGAAGTCAAACCACTACTGTGTGGAGTAGCAACTACAGTTATATCCATAAATTATATTTACAATTGCAAAGAATTGAAATCATGTTAATCAAAATGGCACACATTGAATCCATACAACAAATATATACCAAAAACAACCTGATCCAGAAAATTCAAGATAACATCAATGAAATCCTCTGCACAGGAAAAGACATTAAGACATTAAGAATAAAATTGGTAGAACGGTGCTAGAAGAATGGGATAAACCATGGAATGAAATAAATAACAATAAACTACGAGGAATAAAAGAGGACACAAAAAATGGCACACATTCAATGAAAGAAAACAACAAATAACGGTACCAGATTGCGCATTGGTCATACTTTACCAACCCACAAATACATACTGGATAAATCCGATCCCACCAAATGCAACTTATGTAACACACAACTAACCGTTGAACATCTCCTGATCGCATGCCCAAAGTACTCGAGAGAACGACAGAAAAATAAAATACCACCAACATTGAAAGAAGCCCTCTCCAACAACATGGAAATAATAAAACGGATACTACGTAGTGGATGTGTCATAAATTGTTTAAAAAAAAAAAAAATGGCACATTTAATTTTAAGTAGTAAAAGTAGCCACATCTTTTTTTGTATGACAGTCAGGGAGCTTTCATTTTATTAATTTTTTCTGACGAAAAATTAATTTTAATTCAATATTATGGTAAGATTTAACTAATTTTACATCTGTAATCAGCTAAATTCCTTGTTCAGCTAAAAAATCAGTAAAGACCCATATTATACACATTTTGTTTTATCAAAACAACGATTTTCCTTTGATAAACAAAGAGGATCTTACACTGTACAAGCAACGAAATCACTGTAAATAATTTATAAAGAATTACGATTATAGAAAAAAAGTCTGTTCAAAACAAAAGAAAAATAAATGCAAAAAACAAATATCATTTGTTGATTTTGTTGTATTATTTTTTATAAATTCGTAACCCTTTATGAATTATTTGCAAATATAGTAATTTTCTAGCGTGCACAGTGTAACATCGTCTTAACTAAGAAAAAAAGATCGATACCTTGAATAAGAAAAACTAAAGTTTTTTCGCTCTCTCCAAAAAAATGCTAAGTGGATTTAATTATTTTTGCCAATAAGCTACTCAATTACAAGATACAGCTTATAGCAATAAATTATGAATCATATCTATAAATGTAATAATATTATTACAAAATATTTGATATTATTCCTTATTCATGTCGTATTTCAACATCCTTATAAAAACAAGTTCTTGTTATGGCAAAGGCAACCTTACACATAAAGGTTAAGCTAGAGAAGAGTTGTATTTTTACATCTTTTCATAACCGATGTAATGTCTCGTTACTATATCGACTATCCTATTCATGACAAGACTAGGAATGATTAAAATTAAAAATTGCTGGAACCTGGTATCCAACACAATTACCAGGATGTTACCCATTACCCGTTAATTACCCGCTAAAAGAAGTTTCATAAAAATCTGTTTAGCCAAATTTGCTGTACACGTGTCAATGGACAGACAGATAGACATACAGACTGATCGTCAGACAACATGCTAAAACTAATCAAAACGTTATGTAGAGACCTCAATTCGTGGACATCCATCGAAATCTCGAAATGTCAAATTCGGTATGATTACAATACCTCTCTTATAAATATAGTGGTAGGTAATAACAGCGTTATGACATAACGATTTTTTTCATCTAATGCTTCAGTAGCAATACAGGTAGAAATCGATATACGCCGGTTCGATGTACGCCGATTCCCTTTTACGCCAGCTCTGAATTAACTACCGTACACCTGGGATTCGTGACAACTGAACTGGACGGCGCTCCAGTAACATCGCGTATAGTATCCTTCTACATGTCTGGCGTGTACCTAGTTTAGTTCTTCGTTATTAAATTAGTTTATTTGTTTCTATAAAATAGGTGTTTTTTTGCATACGCATATACAAAAGGTTACAGTAAAACAAATACCATGTCTGAGAAGAGGAGAAAGGAAATGTTAACTTAAGATCGACCTAAAAGGGCTAGAATTTCTATCTCCTTTGAGAAGAAGATGGAAGTTATTAGACGAATGGAAAGTGAGGGTAAATGTCCCGATGTCTGCAGGATAATAAAATTACTTTCTTCACGACCACTATAGAATTTAACAATTCTAAAACCAATTTTGACTACAGAAAGTTAATATTCTAACACAAGAGTTGGAATGTTATTCTAAAGCACTTATCTTCTTATGCATTTTGCGTGTATTTCATTCCATCACTTGTTATGGAATAACTATTCCATGCTTGTTGTCTTTTGTTTTGGTAGGATTACATTAAGATATATGCAACGTTTACATTAAATAAATGCAACATAACTTCCTAACCTAAAATAGTGGCCGATGTGCGGAAAATTAAATTAAAATTAAACAAATAATAAATAAAAAAAATAGTTTAATTAATTGATTAATTTGTTATGTAATGGGTCATTCCATGTCAAGTGGTCTGATTTCAGAGAAGTGCCCTGCTCGACCATCACGGATTTTGATGAAATTTTGTATGGACATTCACACATGTCCCCAACGAACATTGGTAAAGTTTTACGTTCATCCATGCAATACTTGCTGAGATTTAGTAATTTGTTTGACCCCATACCGCAGCCTTCTATGTTATGACTCCGAGATTTCGACAACTTTGAGACACAGTATCTCTGCCAATATTTTGTTGAGAGAAACAAAACTTTGCCAACTTATACAACTTTTTGCGCTCTATTAAACAAAATAATAAACAAATCTTCATGAGCGATTCCCGTGAAGAAAATTTGGATCAAACTTGGCCTAAAAAATTTGCAACTCGAAAAAATTTTAAAGTTTGGCTTTTTATACCTCTGAAAGTAAAGGTACGATATACGTGAAATTTTGCACATAATAACTTATCAATACAAGGTTAACGAATATAAAATTTCACACTCCTAATATTTTTCATTAGTTCAGGAATTGAGTGTAAAGTTGATGATTTTTGTGAAAATGCTAAAAACAGGGTATATTTAGCCCACTTTTACAAAAATATACCCTCTGGAAACTGTTTTAAATTATTTTCATTAGAAAGAGCATATTTTAATCCCCCTAAAAAAGTAGGACTGGTTTTTCATCCCTGGTATATAAGGCCTTAGAAATAGGGACAAAGTTGAGAACGTTCCTATCACATGCTGCTATCGAATATCGCATGCATTCCATTATTTTTCATCTTGTTTGTTTTATACAGGCATTATAAGTACCTAAATTGCGTTGATCCATGGTGACATTGTCACTACCAGTTCAGAAACTTGAACCAGTAACCCCATCGCCATAGGGTCACGCCCGATAGCCGTGCAATACCAGCCACGGGTGGGTTTCCTGGTTGAGGATCCCAAGCCTCTAGTTTGGTTTCTTCGTTAAGGTTCCAAAGCCTTGTGTGGGTATCTGTCCGGTTCCCAAGCCAATGATTGGGCAGCTTATTCTAGGTTCCTAAGCCTGAAGTGGGTATCTTACATGGTTCCCAAGCCGAAGTCCATGATGTTTGTATGAATTGCCAAATTCCAACTATTGCTTATTTATTATTGAATTTAGTAGCCACTTTCTTCAGTGTCACTTCTTGGAATTGATACTGTCGGCCTGGTGACATAACTGATGGTGCTGGAAGGCCACAAATAAGGTGTTGTGCTGGAACCCAACAAATATTTTTTCTTTCGGGCCAATAAAATGAATGAGCCAAGCCTCGCGGATGCATAAATTTTACCAAAGCATCATTTTGTTCCAGAGAAATTTTTACAACATTGCCTACCCACCACTTATTGTCATAAATGCAGGCAACATAACAACCGGGAAATAGTTCGGCTAATTTTAAATTAGGATCGACAGAATTGGAAAGTTTGGCCACAAAGTTAACTGTGTCATTTGAAACTTTGCTGACAGAAATCGAATTCAAATCAACTGGCACAAACTGGTGATGATCTCTTGTGCCAGCTATTTCGGTGCTAGCTTTCCATCTTTCTTCTTGCAGCGTCCTGTTTTCTTGAATTTCTTCAGTCGGAACATATATATATATATACCTATTTAATTCCGTGAATGTTTTTGTCACAAAAGTTGAACAGATCTATTGGCGTCAGTATTTGATCGGTTAATGGTTGCTGGAGGCCGGTCAATTCGGGACTTTCCCGGCCAATTCGGGACGTTTAGTCACCGACCGCCGCTGCTAACAGTACAGAATTCTATACCCAAAACATGCTGACGCGTGACAGCACTAACAAAATATTTAAAAAATGTTATCAGTGTAGAACCACCGCTAGCAGACTAACAGATTCATATAGCGTACAAAAATTAATTGTACACTGTAAACTTCAGCAGGAATGAAAGGAAAGTAACACAATGTAAAAAAATGCATATTGAAGTATATGACGTATCGATAGCAATATCCTCAACTTTGTCCCTATTTCTAAGGCCTTATATACCAGGGATGAAAAACCAATCCTACTTTTTTAGGGTGTTTAAAACATGCTCTTTCTAATGAAAATAATTTAAAACAGTTTCCAGAAGGTATATTTTTGTAAAAGTGGGCTAAATATACCCTGTTTTTAGCATTTTCACAAAAATCATCAACTTTACACTCAAAGATATTTGTTGGGTTCCATCACAACACCTTATTTGTGGCCTTCTAGCACCATCAGTTATGTCACCAGGCCGACAGTATCAATTCCAAGAAGTGACACTGAAGAAAGTGGCTACTAAATTCAATAATAAATAAGCAATAGTTGGAATTTGGCAATTCATACAAACATCATGGACTTCGGCTTGGGAACCATGTAAGATACCCACTTCAGGCTTAGGAACCTAGAATAAGCTGCCCAATCATTGGATTGGGAACCGGACAGATACCCACACAAGGCTTTGGAACCTTAACGAAGAAACCAAACTAGAGGCTTGGGATCCTTAACCAAGAAACCCATCCGTGGCTGGTATTGCACGGCTATCGAGCGTGAACCCTATGGCGATGGGGTTACTGGTTCAAGTTTCTGAACTGGTAGTGACAATGTCACCATGGATCAACGCAATTTAGGTACTTATAATGCCTGTATAAAACATACAAGATGAAAAATAATGGAATGCATGCGATATTGCGATAGCAGCATGTGATAGAAACGTTCTCAACTTTGTCCCTATTTCTAAGGCCTTATATACCAGGGATGAAAAACCAATCCTACTTTTTTAGGGGGATTAAAATATGCTCTTTCTAATGAAAATAATTTAAAACAGTTTCCAGAGGGTATATTTTTGTAAAAGTGGGCTAAATATACCCTGTTTTTAGTATTTTCACAAAAATCATCAACTTTACACTCAATTCCTGAACTAATGAAAAATATTAGGAGTGTGAAATTTTATATTCGTTAACCTTGTATTGATAAGTTATTATGTGCAAAATTTCACGTTTATCGTACCTTTACTTTCAGAGGTATAAAAAGTCGAACTTTAAAATTTTTTCGAGTTGCAAATTTTTTAGGCCAAGTTTGATCCAAATTTTCTTCACGGGAATCGCTCATGAAGATTTGTTTAATATTTTGTTTAATAGAGCGCAAAAAGTTGTATAAGTTGGCAAAGTTTTGTTTCTCTCAACAAAATATTGGTAGAGATACTGTGTCTCAAAGTTGTCGAAATCTCGGAGTCATAACATAGAAGGCTGCGGTATGGGGTCAAACAAATTACTAAATCTCAGCAAGTATTGTATGGAGGAACGTAAAATTTTACCAATGTTCGTTGAGGACATGTGTGAATGTCCATACAAAATTTCATCAAAATCCGTGATGGTCGAGCAGGGACCACTAGACCACTTGATATGGAATGACCCTAATATAAGTTATTTGTTAAGATAAAATGTTTGTTAAAATAATTATTTGTTAATTTATTTTTCTTTTTGGTGGTCGTGGAGAAACTAGGGTCTGTGACGTGGTTGGAATGAGAAAATTCGTTGCTCGTGGTTCCTCACGCTCGACCTGCGGCTCGCGCTCGGAATGTTCCACTTGCATCGAATTTTCTCATTCCAACCTTGTTACAGCATATACTATTCTTCAACTGTTACTACCATTATGAAAAATGAAGATAAAATTAAACAACCTGCTCAGTAACCTGCATAAGTAAATACTAAGTAGGAGTCAACGAGTACTGGGTCATTCCATGTCAAGTGGTCTGATTTCAGAGAAGTGCCCTGCTCGACCATCACGGATTTTGATGAAATTTTGTATGGACATTCACACATGTCCCCAACGAATATTGGTAAAGTTTTACGTTCATCCATGCAATACTTGCTGAGATTTAGTAATTTGTTTGACCCCATACTACAGCCTTCTATGGTATGACTCCGAGATTTCGACAACTTTGAGACACAGTATCTCTGCCAATATTTTGTTGAGAAAAACAAAACTTTGCCAACTTATACAACTTATTGCGCTCTATTAAACAAAATAATAAACAAATCTTCATGAGCGATTCCCGTGAAGAAAATTTGGATCAAACTTGGCCTAAAAAATTTGCAACTCGAAAAAATTTTAAAGTTTGGATTTTTATACCTCTGAAAGTAAAGGTACGATATACGTGAAATTTTGCACATAATAACTTATCAATACAAGGTTAACGAATATAAAATTTCACACTCCTAATATTTTTCATTAGTTCAGGAATTGAGTGTAAAGTTGATGATTTTTGTGAAAATACTAAAAACAGGGTATATTTAGCCCACTTTTACAAAAATATACCCTCTGGAAACTGTTTTAAATTATTTTCATTAGAAAGAGCATGTTTTAATCCCCCTAAAAAAGTAGGACTGGTTTTTCATCCCCGGTATATAAGGCCTTAGAAATAGGGACAAAGTTGAGAACGTTTCTATCACATGCTGCTATCGCAATATGGCATGCATTCCATTATTTTTCATCTTGTTTGCTTTATAAAGGCATTATAAGTACCTAAATTGCGTTGATCCATGGTGACATTGTCACTACCAGTTCAGAAACTTGAACCAGTAACCCCATCGCCATAGGGTCACGCCCGATAGCCGTGCAATACCAGCCACGGGTGGGTTTCCTGGTTGAGGATACCAAGCCTCTAGTTTGGTGTCTTCGTTAAGGTTCCAAAGCCTTGTGTGGGTATCTGTCCGGTTCCCAAGCCAATGATTGGGCAGCTTATTCTAGGTTCCTAAGCCTGAAGTGGGTATCTTACATGGTTCCCAAGCCGAAGTCCATGATGTTTGTATGAATTGCCAAATTCCAACTATTGCTTATTTATTATTGAATTTAGTAGCCACTTTCTTCAGTGTCACTTCTTGGAATTGATACTGTCGGCCTGGTGACATAACTGATGGTGCTGGAAGGCCACAAATAAGGTGTTGTGCTGGAACCCAACAAATATCTTTTCTTTCGGGCAAATAAAATGAATGAGCCAAGCCTCGCGGATGCATAAATTTTACCAAAGCATCATTTTGTTCCAGAGAAATTTTTACAACATTGCCTACCCACCACTTATTGTCATAAATGCAGGCAACATAACAACCGGGAAATAGTTCGGCTAATTTTAAATTAGGATCGACAGAATTGGAAAGTTTGGCCACAAAGTTAACTGTGTCATTTGAAACTTTGCTGACAGAAGTCGAATTCAAATCAACTGGCACAAACTGGTGATGATCTCTTGTGCCAGCTATTGCGGTGCTAGCTTTCCATCTTTCTTCTTGCAGCGTCCTGTTTTCTTGAATTTCTTCAGTCGGAACATATATATATATATATATATATATATATACCTATTTAATTCCGTGAATGTTTTTGTCACAAAAGTTGAACAGATCTATTGGTGTCAGTATTTGATCGGTTAATGGTCGCTGGAGGCCGGTCAATTCGGGACTTTCCTGGCCAATTCGGGACGTTTAGTCACCGACCGCCGCTGCTAACAGTACAGAATTCTATACCCAAAACATGCTGACGCGTGACAGCACTAACAAAATATTTAAAATGTCATCAGTGTAGAACCACCGCTAGCAGACTAACAGATTCATATACCGTACAAAAATTAATTGTACACTGTAAACTTCAGCAGGAATGAAAGGAAAGTGACACAATATAAAAAAATGCATATTGAAGTATATGACGTATCGATAGCAATATCCTCAACTTTGTCCCTATTTCTAAGGCCTTATATACCAGGGATGATGGGGTTTAAAACATGCTCTTTCTAATGAAAATAATTTAAAACAGTTTCCAGAAGGTATATTTTTGTAAAAGTGGGCTAAATATACCCTGTTTTTAGCATTTTCACAAAAATCAGCAACTTTACACTCAAAAATATTTGTTGGGTTCCATCACAACACCTTATTTCTGGCCTTCTAGCACCATCAGTTATGTCACCAGGCCGACAGTATCAATTCCAAGAAGTGACACTGAAGAAAGTGGCTACTAAATTCAATAATAAATAAGTAATAGTTGGAATTTGGCAATTCATACAAACATCATGGACTTCGGCTTGGGAACCATGTAAGATACCCACTTCAGGCTTAGGAACCTAGAATAAGCTGCCCAATCATTGGCTTGGGAACCGGACAGATACCCACACAAGGCTTTGGAACGAAGAAACCAAACTAGAGGCTTGGGATCCTTAACCAAGAAACCCACCCGTGGCTGGTATTGCACGGCTATCGAGCGTGAACCCTATGGCGATGGGGTTACTGGTTCAAGTTTCTGAACTGGTAGTGACAATGTCACCATGGATCAACGCAATTTAGGTACTTATAATGCCTGTATAAAACATACAAGATGAAAAATAATGGAATGCATGCGATATTGCGATAGCATCATGTGATAGAAACGTTCTCAACTTTGTCCCTATTTCCAAGGCCTTATATACCAGGGATGAAAAACCAATCCTACTTTTTTAGGGGGATTAAAATATGCTCTTTCTAATGAAAATAATTTAAAACAGTTTCCAGAGGGTATATTTTTGTAAAAGTGGGCTAAATATACCCTGTTTTTAGTATTTTCACAAAAATCATCAACTTTACACTCAATTCCTGAACTAATGAAAAATATTAGGAGTGTGAAATTTTATATTCGTTAACCTTGTATTGATAAGTTATTATGTGCAAAATTTCACGTTTTTCGTACCTTTACTTTCAGAGGTATAAAAAGTCAAACTTTAAAATTTTTTCGAGTTGCAAATTTTTTAGGCCAAGTTTGATCCAAATTTTCTTCACGGGAATCGCTCATGAAGATTTGTTTATTATTTTGTTTAATAGAGCGCAAAAAGTTGTATAAGTTGGCAAAGTTTTGTTTCTCTCAACAAAATATTGGCAGAGATACTGTGTCTCAAATTTGTCGAAATCTCGGAGTCATACCATAGAAGGCTGCGGTATGGGGTCAAACAAATTACTAAATCTCAGCAAGTATTGCATGGATGAACGTAAAACTTTACCAATGTTCGTTGAGGACATGTGTGAATGTCCATACAAAATTTCATCAAAATCCGTGATGGTCGAGCAGGGACCACTCGACCACTTGATATGGAATGACCCTACTAAGTCAAATAAAATAGCGTTATAAATAGGCTTACCATACGTCCCGTTTTGAAGGTATGGTCCCGGCGTCCCGGCCTGTTTGTCATTTTGTCCCGGATATTTGGTAACAATTAAAAAGTGCCGAATTTACACGCAGTAAAAAAAGTGTAGCTTCGGAAAATTGCGATTAGGCAACTAATTAAAAATAATAAAGAATTTTTAAAGAAAACTGACAAATATTAATAACATTTTAAAAATAAGTTTTGTTCAATTAAGATTAATTAAAAACTATTACTACTTAATTTTTGTTTTTTGATAACCACTCCGTTATTTAGCCTTTTCAATCATAAGTAGTACTTAGCGTAGAAATAGTACTTTCTGTTTTGGGCAAAATCTCGAAATTGTCCCGGTTTGAGAAAAAAATATTAATGTAAGTCTAGTTATAGACATTGTTGTAATGTATCTACTTATAAGTATCTAGATACAGTAATAGATACCTTTTTAAGTATCCAGATACAAATTAGATACTTTTTGAAATATGTATCTGTATCTGTAGACTTATCATACAAAATTTTCTCAAACTGGGACAATTTTGAGATTTTGCTCAAAATAGAAAGTAACGCTAAGTACTGCGCTAAGTACTTATGATTTAAAAGTGGTTAACAAAAAATAAAAATTTTAGGCTATTACAAACCTTTAAGCGGAACCAAATGAGATTTTAATTTACTTAAGTTTTCACGAGCAAATTTTTTAATGTTGGCCTTTACTAAAAAAAAATGAGCAAAAGCTTCAATCAAACGTTAACAATTACTAGAATTCAAAATCTAGTTCCATTTAAACCAAAGAAACAAGCTATACGTAGTAATAATTTTTAATTACTCTTAATTGAACATAACTTATTATTGAGAAGTTATATATTAAACATTTATCACTAGCGTGAAATATCTTTCAAAAATTCTTTGTTATTTTGAATTAGTTGCCTAATCGTCATTTTCCGAGGCTACACTTTTTGTGCTGCGTGTATATTCGGCACTTTTTGATTTTCACCAAATATCCGGGACAAAATGACAAACTGGCCGGGACGCTAGGACCATACCTTCAAACCGGGACGTATGGTAAGCCTATGTATTTGTACCTAGATATTTAAATTTAAGTATCTTGTATCTGTGTTTCTGACATCTCGTGATACCGAGCTGATATAATAGTTCAATTATAAATCCATTTTAAATATTTTATTTTTGCTATAAACAAAATACAGAAAACAATTGAAATTCTGACGTTTACAAATTAAATTTATATGGAATGTCAAAAAAAAAATGTTATTCTCACTTGTTTTTCGTAGCTTTTGAACGGCCGTAAAAATAGTAAATGGGTCATTATTAATGAAAAATAAGTTTTTGAATAAATATTGATGTTATTTTAATGACCAATTTACTAAAAACATGAAAAATTATATGCACACAAGTGGTTTGGGAGTGGACCGTGGTTTTGTGCCGCCTTGGGGAAGAAAAATTAAGGTCTTCTAAAATATCCAGTGATTTAAAGTACACTTTGATATTTTTTTTGAGGCATTTCATCACTTGAGGCCTGGCTTTAATTCAAGATCATAGCTGCGTATCTATAAGACTAACATTAGTCTTATATGTTGGCACATATGACTAACATAATACATATTTTATTTAGTACAAAATTATTCCGTAGAATAGTGTTTTACCTTGAATGTGGTGGGCTTTTTGAGACGTCACGGTTATTTTTGAATAGCCTGTATAATATTGATTAATATGCACTGTTTGTTTGGTAGAAAATATGGTATTTTCATTTTTCAGTGTTTTTTCAAAAGTATCTAGCTGTATCTAGATACAATTTTTTTTTGGCATGTATCTGTATCTAGATATTTTTTATAATTCTGTATTGGCATCTGACACTACCGATAGAGGCGCTACTGCATTCACATCATGGCTGACTTTGGTAGGATATTTTTGACAGGTTCAATGGTATCTTCATGTGATATTTATTGAAACACACGGGAACACACTCTAAAATGGTCTTTAATTGTCTTTCCACTTCTAAGAACATGTTCCCATGCTTGTCACAAACTCGACTATCCTACAACCGTCAGTTTCTCAAAATCTCACTAGAGGCGCTTCAGTTATTGTCAGTTGACAATCTGTATCTGTATCTAGATATTGTTTTAAATTTATCTATTAAAACACTGGTTATGTCCTTTATGTCTATTGTTTATTTACTTGGAACCTAACCCTATACCCTCACTACAAGTTAATTTCATTTTACGCTGGTTCTCCTAGGAACGATACTTCGGCCTACATTGAGTTCTACCTCTATGCCTAAAACAGCGTGAAATGGGTTCGACTCAGGCGCTTCTTGATTTAGGTCGAATGCTCTTCACAAGAGTAATAAGAACTTACATATGTACTGAATTCAAACAATTGGTCAAACTGAAAACATCTTAGTTGGGAGGTTATAAAAATTGTTGGCAATCTGTCATTTTACGCGAAAACTTTGCGAATAGTGATAAAATTTATTGGATTATCAGTTTTATTCTGTCAATAATAATTCTCATAAATTTTCTCATATCTTTACACTACTGCTGACATCTTGATTTATTAGAGATAAGTCAGTTGACAAATATTATATTTCCTCACATATTTTATATTTCTGCGGAACATTTAGTTTCTGAAAACAAATATAAATAGTTGAACAAGTCTTTGATAGATTATGTAAAGTAAATTATGAAATATTTGCAATTTGTTATATTTATTTAGAATTGTTTAGTAAGTTTAAAGTCAGGCTTGTTTATTTTGTAGCTAATGTGACATTTCCTCTTATACAGAGACGGATCTAAAACATCTCAACAAATTTAAGGAAAAATTTAATATGATCAGCATTCTATGATAATAGTACTAGCGTTGTTTTTAGTTCATATATATCTTTTACTATTCTACTATATTTTCTTTTTCATGTACTCTGTTGTGGATGTTGTAGCTAAAGTAAAATAAAAATTGTAGTTAAAGTTTCCTTCTACATATACAGAGTGATTATTTAATGGCGAGACGACGTCACCGAATTATCAAATAAAATAATAGAAAATCAAATAAAAGAATGGCCGGAAATCATTGACTCAATAACTTGGAGATGACGGAAGTGTCTACTACGCGCATGCGCGCATAATCGCCTGCTACGATGTGTATGAAACGGCAAATTATTAAAACTTCCAGTGACGTCGTCTCGCCATTAAATAATCACTCTGTATGTTCTAGGTATGTTGTTCTACTGTGAAAATCGCTTATACATAGGTAGTTATTGTATTTGGTGTTGTATTTTTCCATCATCTTGATTCTGCCACGGCTCTCAATATAGGCGCTGTGTGTAAAAATTTAATTTTCGTAAAGAACGCGTGTACCAAATGGCATTTCGTTCTCATCAAGTATAATATTATTCGACGGTTCTAAATTATAAACAAGTCGAAAAAAGTGTTGACGTATTATTTGAACATTTATACAAAACTATATATAATATAAAATAAAAGTTATTAGAAATATTAAAAGTTATTAGTCTGATATCTCTTATTAAGTTCTTGAGCGACAATATTTTTACAACAATTTATTCTACAGTTAAAAATATCGTATTAGAAAGATAAAAATTCGCTGCAAATTTTTCTGTACAGATTGTTACTTATTTTCAGTTACAGTTACTGTTACAGATTGTTGATTTGTATAAGAAACTTGTAATCTGTGGGGGTTATGCGTACCATTAAACGACCATTTTAGCCACATGTTAGGTATATTGAATCGATCTTTTTGAAGACAGAGGAGACGTTATTTGTCACAACAACATTTTCAAAATCTTGCCATCTTATTTATGGTTGCCAGCTCTTGTCCTTAGTAAGGGACAGAGACACGTGCCCCCCACCTGAGTTTCCACGTTTAAGAGTTTTATATTAGTTAGTTAGTTAGTTAAAATTTTTGGCGCACAGCAACAAAGGCTATTTGTGCCTAACGCAGCCCATCTAAATGACTGTCTGAAGTCTGTTCGAAAAATTGAACAGGCGAAAGGTGATAGTAAGAGGCTGTAAGAGTACTATTCGATGGTAATTATCGAATATTATATTCCAGAAATAGAACACATTAAAATAAGGTGCAAGACTTCACAATTAAACAGTAAGTTCGATTCTCCCAGGAAGAGTATCATGCTGTCCATGAGTACTCCGTCGTCACCTAAAGCAACTGACCAGCCTTAGTACCGACCAAACCTCTCCCTGACATCCTCGAACTGTACACACTAACTTAAAATGTGTAACACAGACAAACCTGTGTTACACGTCTCACATATAGGAGATTCTTCACTTCGAAGTAGGTGTCCATGGCTCCACCAACAGTGGCCTGCAATGGCGGTTTCCTCCCTGCTGGTAATCATGTAGCTGCTTTCGTAGCTACATCAGCCATTTCATTACCCTTAAAATCAACATGCCCCGGTATCCAAAACAGCTCTACCCTCACATTCTGAGCATTCAGTTTGCGGAGTAACAACCGGATCTTTAGTACAAGAGGATGCACTGATCTAGATCTTAGATACTGTTCAGAGCGCTCAGCGAGTCCGTGAAGACGACACTTGACCGACTTTGCTCTGACGAAACAAAACACAGGGCCTTGAAAATAGCGTACAGCTCAGCAGTGTACATACTCGTTATGGAGTGTAGACGGTATTGAAACTGTTGGCGTGGATTCAAGACAACGAACGCACACCCAACCTTGGTTTCGGATTTTGATTCGTCAGTAAAAATTACAGTATCCTCGAACCTAGGCACTAAGTGTTCTTTGTAACTCATGTCATAAGCGGGCGTGGCAGCGTCCATGGTGGAACAGCACACAAAACTTGCCATTTCGGGCATATTAAAACCAATATCACTATTCAAAAGACCTATTGGCTCTTGGTTTTCTGTCACAAGTCTGTGTGTCTATTTTGTAGAATAGGGTAATACGCAGGATCTGTCTTGGCACTGAGCGCAGCCATATATCGCAGGGATAGAATTTTACGACGGTTGTACAGTGACGGTTCGCCTGCTTCACACAGCATCTATTTTATACATGCTATCAAATGTTAAAAAAAAAAAATAGTTCATGTGCACTATGTGCACGATGACAAAAGTAAACATTATATATTCTTATTGGTGGGCCTCATTTGTCCCATGGGCCGCCGGTTGCCAACTCCTGGTATAGATAAACAACACAATATAAATGTAGTCATATAGTGTTCACCGTATTTAAAAATTTGCTTATTTACTGACATTTATAAAACTTTAACGAAATACAATCCTCTCTTGTTTTAAGGTAGAGGATATAAACAAGTAAATAAAATTCTAAATTATGTTGTTAATGATTACAGGTTGGATAAGGTTACCTCGTAAGGTCGTTTATAAAAAATTAAAGCCGTAGACCGAAATCTGACCCCATCACCTTTCAACGAACCTTAAACCGTAAATTGAAAAATTTATTGCTGTTATCAATAAATAAGTAACTGACACCGAGCTGTCCGGAAATTGAAAACAACAAAAAGGAATTGAAACTTTTCTGCTGCTAAATAAAATAATCTGGTTATGATTTTTATAAAACTGTTTTATGGTCAAAACGATTGAATCTTTTTAGAGGTAACACTGATAATTTAAATTCATATATGTTGCTTGTTTATCATAAGTTTATAGGCAGTTTTTTGTGTACCATAAAAGGAAAAAAGAAACTAGGAAATGTAATGTGATTGTATAATAAATAACTAAATATTTAATATTTTAATTATTATTATTATTTTTATTATTTCTCTCGCCCAGCTCTGTGACAAGGCAGGGGCACGCGCCTCTAGATGCCATGTAATGAAGGCCAAAAGGATCCTCAATGTAAAAAAAATAATGATAATAATAAAAACTGTGTTTTGTAAAAAATAAATAAATAATAACACAGCGATGACCAAACCGTTGAACCACTGAAGAACATCAGGTGTTAAGTTGTTTATGTCGTCTGGGTGCCTGAGAAAGCTGTAGATAAAACAAGAAGATTGATGTTCTCCATAGTTTGGGATGGGTGGTTGCAGGTAAAGCTTACGTCTTGAGAGTAGCTTCCATTCTTTAGGAGGCTAGCACAAACACCATGTACAGTTCGTCGGCGAGTCAATTTCGTCCAAAGATATCTTAGCAAGTCAAACCTAGCTGGTTTTGTTGTGGGTTCAATGGTAAATGGTCCTTTATAATTGAATTTCTTCCATTCCTCAGCCCAAGCTTTTTACATATTAAAGCTATCTTTAAGATGTGTTAAGGAGATTTGAAAGGATTTTAATCTAGTTGGAGGTTAACTTGCCAAAATCTTATGGATCGGTAGATCGGTGTTTTAGTTTAAATTTATTTTTAGCCCATGAAGAGCTTGATATCATCGTATGTGTGGTGGAGCATTATGGTTTATAACTAGTAGGTACCTAGTTGGGGTAGAACGCACCGTTCCGTTTATTACACACATCATTGAGTTTAACTGAGTATCTATTTTATTTACATGCTTGCTGTTAAGCCGAATAGAGGCGCCATATTCCGCAGTGAGATAAACTAATGCAATGCTCGCTATCCTTAAGGTATTTGCTGAAGCTCCCCAAGAAGTACCAATTAACTTATGAATTACATTGTTCATTGTACGGATGTTTTCAGCGGTAGTTTGAATATGCTTTTTGAACGTTAGAGATCTGTCTAACGTTACTCCAAGGTACTTTGGTTGCGGATTGTGCCTGAGTTTAATTCCAGTGAAACTTATTGACAGCTAAGTGTTAGTTTCCTTATACAGGTATCCCCCCGACTTACGAACTCCCGTACTTATGACCAAAATTTTAAAATTAGAAAATAAGTTTTATTTCCATTTTTAAAATTATATTTATACATGTAAGTAAGCATACATATTATTTCGTTCTGTTTTGTACATTCCTAGAAATAATAAAAATATGTTTGTATAAAATAAAAATTATTCCTATATGCAATGTACGTTTTTTTTAAATTCTATATTTCTATGATTACTAACGTTTCTTGCACTTTATTTTCTTCCAGTCTTCAAATAAAAATTGTATTTTTTCTCCAGGTAAGACCAATTTTGTTTATTTTTATCGCCTTTTTTCAAGTATTTGCAGTCAATAACTCGGGATTTAACATATATTGAAGTTAAAACCATGATTTTGTAAATTCCCCGACTTACGACCAACCCTTCGGAACGTAACTTGGTCGTAAGTCGGGGGATACGTAAGTATAAGAAAATTTTTAGGTAATACAATTCTTATTAAAATTGATTAGAATTTTAAACACAGTAATATTGTTCCTTTAGCTCGACATCTTCAGTTGGGATGGGTTTCAGCATAAAAACTACTTGCTAAATTACCCTTTCCATTTGCTCACCAATTTATAAAGTAGATGTGTATCAGCTCTACGTAAATGTATTCGTAATTCAACTTCTTTTAAATTTACACAACAACCAGCTTCAAATTAATCGAAGCATATGACCTGCGATAAACTCGATTTTAATTATAATCGTATTACCTAAAAGTTAAAATCTAAAATCGCTGTACATTTTAAGAAACTATTTCCGGGCATATGTCTATCAGAACTTTTCCATTGTTATATTCTATAGAATACGCTACTGAAATTTGGTCAAGAATTTGGATTATACCCTGTACATATGTTTATATACACAGACAGTATCGTGAAAATCGTTTTACCTACTTCGCGAATAGGCGCCAGTTTTTATTGTGGACCCAGGCTCCAATACATCTATATACTTTAGACAAATTGTAACAAATAACTGTTATATCTTTCAATTATTTTTAATACTCTATAATATTTTCAAAATTCCTTGCTAATCAGTTAGATAAGCTCAGCTCAGTCCAGATCATTGTAATATTTGATCTATAGAAATGTTCTTAGCTAAGAATTATTCAAATCAACTTAAGTGAAATCAGATCAGCCTTACTTATTCAGCTCAAAGCAGCTTAGTTATTCTCTGATCTTTAAAAATCTATTCAGACTAGATTTGCTAAATTAAACTTTGCTCACTGTTCTTCAACCGCCGATCCACGACAAAAATTAACCCAGTATTTATCGATTTTTTTTTCTGACTACCGCCTTTTAGTGTAGATATTTCATCAGCGTTCCCATAAAGTCAGTCAAAAATGATATAATTCTAATATTTATTTATTATTTTAATTTAAGCATTGTGAAAGATGGCTCTGCTGCTTGCGACTATTTTTTTCTCATCCTGCTCAATGACAGTAATCAGGGCACCGCAACCCGGGAGTGCGTCGTGCCTGGGCGGCGGTACGATGTACGATTAACAAATAATATGTTAAATATGCTTAGAAAATTATCACTTCGCGTCGCCATTAGCTATATAGCTACAATAGAGAACAGTGCAAGAATAGAAAGATCAGTTCACTAAAACCCTCCATACACTATGATACAGGAAGCGATGCAAACGTCATTGTGTGTATGGCGGCCTCTGTGATGCCGCATCACCGATATCGTGAGTCGATGCACGCATCGACTACATGGCAGTGTTGGAGAGCCTGGATGCCGCCTCAGTGATGCCGACTGTATGTTTCAACATGTGTAGGCTTGCATCAATGTTTGTTTACAATTTTAGTTGTTCTTTTGCTACAGTAGGGATAATGTCAAGCTTATATAACCTATAAATATATTATAAGCATCCATTGAATGATAAGGACAATAGGGATTTTTGGGAAACGTTTATCAACATCTACCTATTACATGAAAGTTTGTGAACAATAAATGATCCAACTATCAGTGACGGACTAAGGAAAAACGGGGCCCTAGGCAAGGTTCTCATTGCGGGCCTTACTAGTTAAAAAAATCATAAAATAATAGAAAAAATTGATGTGAAGTGTGAATTTTCACACATTTCAGGGTTTTGCAGGTATTTAGTAAGTGAATGATGATTATTTGGGGTGCCAAAACAAATTTTATGACAAAATATTTTTTTATGAATTTTAATTCGAATGCCTATTACCATTATTTAAGTTTTTAAAGATGTGCAGTATTTTTTTTTTTATATATCAAGGTTCATTAAGATTTTGAAAATTGCGCCTATGGCTTCCATTGGTTGTTTTTAGTCATAGCTCCTCCCCTTTGATTTCGTGTACATTCAAATATATAATTAAATTATAATTTCAACAATTTCCACTGGTTATTAAATTTACGCTATTAAAAATTAAATGCAACAATTGCCAAAATATAATTAAAATTTTGAAAAAATAATTTAAACAATATAAAAATGCAAAAAATAAATAAAAAATAATATTGTCTCCTCACGTAGGACTCGAACATGAGTCCGATTACGAATTCTTGGACAGAACGCAAGTATCTTAGCCACAGCACCAAGAAACACGTTACTGATTAGCGTATTATATAACTATAAGTTGTCAACATTATTAGCAAAAAAACACAAAAAATGCTTTTTTTTCCAAAAACATAATCTGATCAAAAATTCCTGTTGAACTATTCCGGTTCACACCAATGTACATTACTTAGAATTTTTTCAGATTTTTAGTTTAAACCATCTGGGCTACAGGGTGTGGGACAAAATTTTTTTTGCATAATATTGGCAAAAATCGCTTCAAAATAATTTATTTTGGAAAAATAAAAATTTGATCGTTAATCCACGTACCAAGGGCTTTCATTTGATACCCTACTCAGAATTAAAAAAAAATATTTTTTTTTTCGATGAGCACATATTTGTTTATATTTTTAGGGGGATATGTTTTTTAGATGTTTTGGTATTTTTCCTATGTGCGGGTCAACGAGTTGTATAAGCATGCCAAATTTCAACTCTCTAGGTTTAGCCGTTCGGCTACAATTTTTACCGAACAGACAGACAGACAGACAGACAGACAGACAGACAGACAGACAGACAGACAGACGACAAAATGACGGTATAAGGGTTTTTTGGTCATACCTACAAAACCCTAAAAATGTACATATAATAAAACAGTCTTGCGGGCCCCAAAAAAATACGGGCTCTAGGCAGTTGCCTAGCTTGCTTAGACCAAACGGGCGGACCCCTGTCAACTCTTCGAATAAAAATGTAAGAAATGATGCTCTGATGGAATTATAACAAAAAGAAATCACACAATGTGGTGTAATTTTCGCCGTGAATTAAAAAAAGTTAAAAATTCTCAAAAGAACGGTAGCGCGACAGATGATACTTATTGACAGTGATCTATTCTTTAGCCAATTTTTACACCACTTCCTTTTTGGCTTCTTTGATTTTTAAGTGACACGTCAATTAAGGCAATTATCACTGGCAATGGTAAATCACTATTCATGTTTATATTTTATTCAAAACCAGTGACAATTAAATAAACGTCGAGCTGTATACTAAACAAAGCTGTGTTCCACCGTCAATGTTTTGCATCGAAGCATGCATCAAGAGTGTATGTTCAACAGCCAATGATGCCTGTTTCATGATGCCTCGGAATCGATGCATGCCTCATAGTGCATAGGGGATTTAAGTATTTGGTTGTGTTCTACTATGCGCGGAATAATGGGTGCGTTTTGTTGTGCCGATTCTGGTTTCGGTTTAATCAGAATAAGCGTTTTGTTGGGACAATATTCTCATTCTATTCATTCTACTCATTCGATGATTTGAGGTCGAACGACTGGAATGAATAAGTGTGGTGGGGATGAAAAGTAATATTCCAATGCAGTTGTTTTCATTGGGTTTTTAAATGTATTAAAATTAAATCTTGGTGTTACTGCTTCAAAATAATTTCCACTTTTAGGTATATTCTCATTTTGTGTCCTAATATAATATTGTTAAATCTAAACTTAAAATGTATGTACAATTCAATTACTCGTCCTAAAACATTACGTTCTAGACTCTTTCGAATGTTTTCCTCTTCTGCATTTATTATTTAGATTACCCATTTATTTACGCGAAATACGTTCATTTTCACACTCAGCCAGAGTCTAGAATTTTCTATGACCATATGACATTCTACTACTACTACTACTACTCTATGCAAATGACATTCCATATTTACTTAAAGATCAAAATTGTCGTTTTCTTGCGCATCAATTTTAGTACTTCTAACCAGCCACCAACAAAACGCAAATAGCAAATGAATATGTCTCGTCCAAATTAAATGTGCTATATATTTTTTTTTTTTTTCTTAAAATGCCTTTTTCAAATTCTAAAGCCGGGTCCACGGTCTAATGCGCCACGTCGCTTTCTGCCGATTTTATCTATATAGATACAACTAGGGATGGGAATTTATTTTTGAATATTGATATATGCGCGATTCGATATATCGTCAGTGTGATATCGATATTCGCTATATATCGAAGTAAAAAGATCGATATTTTCGATATATAACTAACACGTAACATGTAAGATATATAAATTACAGTTTTTTTTTTTTTTTGTTGGCTTGGCGGGAAAAGAATTCGCCACTTGACAGACTATCACATTACAGTTGGTACTCACCCAGCTACCAACCATCTTTCTAATATTTTCCTAGTTAACTCTTATAATTAAATAAAAATATATGCTGTTCACTTTTGTAAGGACAAACCAGATATTTTTTGGTTACTTTTATAGTGTATTACGGACTTTAAATTAAAAATATTCCTTACCCTGTAAAACCGACTTTAAATTTATTGGTTATGATCATTATTAAGAAAGTGACATACAATTTCAAAATGACATACAATTTCAAATGTTTCAGGTTTGGTATGTGAAAATTTAAAATTCTAATAGTAAAACCATGGAAACGAATGACATATGTCAAATATATATATTTTTTTCATATTTTGAAGACAAAAAAATAAATAAATGGGAAATTTTTAATCTAGAATTTGCAATGTGAGTATGATTTACAAAGCTTAAACAAAATGACCAAAAATCCGAATTAATAGATAAAAATTACTAGATTTCAAAATCTAGTTCCGCCTAAACGTTTGGAATAGCCTATAGGTCGTTTTTACAAAAGTGAACAGCATATATTTAAATGTAAAAAAGAATACCGATATTTTGTGCGAATATCGATATTTTGCGCAATATATCGTATTTCAAATATCGATATATCGTTCCCATCCCTAGATACAACACAGAATAGCGTAGAACATTTTTTATTGTTAGCACAACTGTAAGTTCAACTTTCAACAACGTTCAACAAAGGTCAGAACAATTATTTCCGATCTGCCAACTCTGATCAGTTAAACTTAGTTTAAATCAGATTATTACAAATTTGCTCATATCTGTTCACTTTCAGGAGAATCAAATACTAATTTGTAATTGAAAAACATTCTTCTTAAAGATACCGTGTTATTTTGCTATGCAATGATATTATTCCATATATAGAAAGGAAATATTTTCATACAACTGTCCTGAATTCCCTCCTGTCTAGTTTATTTCTTGAAAATTGTAACTCACATGATTTATTGTTTAGTATATGTAAGTATTTATTTACGTTGATAGTTCGATTTATAGACTGAAAGTTTGAACGTGACAAACTTTTATTTTTTTGTGAAATGATATTTTTGTTATGTCATTTGTCACGCGAACGAGGTCTTTTGAAATAAATGGTATATAACTTTTATTGAATTGTTATATTTCTAAATTAATGACTTATATATTTCTGATTGTAAAAGTAATTTGACAAAGATTACGTAACTTTTGAGACAGTAAATTTATGTTGTATTATGGGTTCAATATAAATGTCTATACAATGTATAGTATACATTAATTTCTTTACTATCTCACATATATTCACTCGTCGGTCTTCCAACACAATATTATGAATTTTATTGACCATTGTCCCGACCGCTTAGCATCATTCGTGCTTGTACGATCACAAAGAAATTCAGTGAACCACTTGTGAACCATACCATGCGAAGAGTTCTCATAATATTTTTTAGCTTTGTTCATCTTTGTCACGCAAGATATAATGCTTGATCAACACACAGAATTCACCTTTTTCCATTGTAACAAAAAACACAGAGCCGCAGTAAGGTAAACTTGCGCTAGGGGCAGAACCGTGTTTTGGGCCCTTGGTAAGTAAAAATAAGGTTCCTACCTCTCAAAATTTAAGTGATGAGCAAAAAAGACGGTCCTCATTTTCATCGTAATGGCGCCCCTTAACAAGCCCGTCAGCGCCCTTTTCCTTAGTGCGCTAGGGGCCGTCGCCCCTTCCGCCCCCCCCCCCACTTACTGCGGCTCTGAATAAACACATACTTATCCGCTTCCGAACGCTGTTAACTAATGTACTATTTCACACATCTACTAAGTGTGTATGTCTATATACAGGCTATTCCAAACGTTTAGGCGGAATTAAATGGGTATTTCGTTCTTTTAGATTTTCACGAGAAGGGATCTTGCTTGGGTTTTTCATGTTTGACGTTGGTATATGAAAATTTAAAATTCCAACAGTGAAACCATAGAAACGAATGACATTTATTAAAAATTTGAATACATTTTCAGACAAAAAAAATAATAAATAAGTAAATAAATGGGAAATTTTTATTAAGAATGACAAAAACTTAAAATGCAATGAAAAGGGCATTTTATAATGACAATTAATTTAATTTAGAGTTTGCAGTTTGAATATAATTTACAAAACTTAAACAAAATGACCAAAAGTACGAATTAATAGATAAAAATTACTAGATATCAAAATCTATTTTCGCCTAAACGTTTGGAATAGCCTATAGAATGGCAAATGTCAGAAATAATATCAAACTTGAGATCTGAGCGCCATCTCTTATCTAAGTCACTGACTTACCGAACACTCCTCGCATACATAACATTTAATTAAATATATTTGAATATATTTGCCGTTTGATATGAATGTTTTTAACATATTTCTTACAAAGACTTATTTGTCCCTTCACACTACTAATAACAATAAATGTTTTGTGTCAAAACTTAAACAAACTAACAAGAACTTATTGATATTTGTATAATTTAACAAAATTGGTTTTATGTATACTATACGTTCAAACATCGTGCTGATTATAAATCAAACTATTATCAAAGTTCGTAAATAAAAGGATACATAAGTAGTAGTAATAAATCATAAAGTTATTAAACTATTAGTGTAGTATGACCTCTATTAATGAGAAGAGAAAGCACGCAAACATAAGTACCTAAATGGACATAAACAGATGAGATGAGGTAAAACGATAATGACTCTGATTAAATATTTGCATAGCACAATGAGGTTTTTACTGGAAACCTTTGTTTATCACGTTCCACAGAATGATATAATTGTTCAACACCAGGGACGGACTGCTTTAATATAATACGGCTAACGAAAGAAAAACTTAACGGTAGATGTAACCTCCTTTTTTAAAACAATCTGAAATAAAATTAATAACAACCTATAATAAAAATTTGCAGAGAATGTTTGTATATCTACACTAATCAAAATGATCTAGAGATATTTGATAAGGTTGGGAAAGAAAAGTTAGTAAGTTAAAATTTTTGGCGCACAGCAACAAAAGCTGTTTGCGCCTAACGCAGCCCATCTAAAGGACTACACTACATATACACTACGTATGCTGTTCCACTCATGCTTCCACTTGGCTAAAACCAGATGTTTCAGATAACTCATTGCATCACCTGGAAATATGAAACTCACATAGGTCTGTGGGAGGCGGCTTTTGCAGCGACCACCGCTTCATTACCTTCAACACCAACATGTCCCGATATCCAAAACAGCTCTACCGTCACATTCTGAGCATTCATACTGTAGAATAGCAACTGGATCTTTAGTACAAAAGGATGCATTGGATCTGGATCTTGGACACTGTTCAGAGCACTCAGCGAGTCCGTCAAGAGAACACTTCACCGACTTTGCTCTGACGAAACAAAACACAGGGCCTTGAAAATAGCGTACAGCTCAGGAGTGTACACACTCGTTACTGCTCGTACTGAAACTGCGGCAACTAATTTAACTGACCTCGTAACTCTTGCCGTTCTCGATATCCCCATGCTTAAGAAGTGATTTGGGACACCTGTATATTTTCCAAACAATGTGTTAATATACTGAGATATAAACTCAGTATATTTGCTATTTCCAAGTAATCGATATTTAATGTATCAGTATTTTGAAATAAACTGTAATCAATACCTTGTTTTTAAAGAGAGGTGATATTGACGTCTAATGAAGTGGCCCAGTTATTGCAGTAATTAATATTTAAGCAAAGTCCGTCCCTGTTATTATATGTAAAGGTCTTTAACTGCTCCCTCTGGGGGTTTTGTCCTTGTATGTTTCATGCATTCGATTAATTAGTTATGCAACACAACAGCTTTATATTGTTTAATGATCTGCTATATTGTAATATAAAGAGACTGTTGATTAATAATTTAATTAAGGCGCCAGAACTATAAAAAGTTATAAACAATAGGTATGCTATATATAATGTCAATTTAATTATTCTAATAAAATCAGAAAGTTAGTTAATCCCATAAACACCTACGCATAGAATTATATGGGTATTAAATGTTAAAAAGGTTAAACATTTATTATTAAGTGATATTATATATTCAAAAATTAACAGTTTAGTTTTAGTTTAGTTTAGGTTATTTGGTTTTTTAGTTTGGTTAATATTTGATATACATTTAACGGTACTACGAAATTACTATGCAAACTCTTATATAGCAACGACGAGCGACTCTCCTACAGCTTAGTCGTAGGTGAAGTTTTTGGAAACTTGTGTGGATGATAGTTAAAATAAAAAATTGTTTAAATTTTCAAACTATGTTCACAGTGGCGGTGCTAGTTTTCAAACTCTAAGAAGGGGGGGGGGGATATTATTCGGGCGAGAATAATATGTTTACATTACTCCCATTTTCACAATCATTCACCCCTCATCCAGGCGTAGGAGCTCGCCCCCTGGCATCGGCGATTAGCCTCGTTGCAGAAATAGGCCGATGTAAAATAAAATAAAAAATAAAAAATAATCATATTTGGATATTTTATCAGAAAAATTTGAATCGCTTGGATCAATTTATAAATAACATATATAATATCCCTATACCCAAATTCTCAATAATTTTCGGTCGTCTTGCAGCTTTCGAAAGAGCATTACATTTTTGCAACTCTACCGACATTAGAGGATTAAAATATTTGGTAATGTCTTCTTCAAATTTTTGTTGTGATAATGTTCCGGCTTTAATTTTTATTGAGTTTTGAGAAACAACTATTTGTCTACCTCGTCTTTTAAGATGAGATATAAAATTCGATGAACTAATTTTATATCCTTTAGATTGGCATTGACCGCATTGAGCAATGAACTTATTTTGCTCTACACAACTTTTTTCGGCTAAATATTGAAATATATTGAACATTGAAAAAACGTATCATCTACCGTTTTCGATTTAAATAAAACATTTCTTCTCTTACCATAATTGGTTTACTGAGAAGAGTTTGAATCTCCTGATGCTTCAGATATTAAAATAGTCGATGCACCAAAACTTTCACGGGTATCGTTGTCACTTATCTTGACGAAAAAATACAAATATATAATTGTAAAATATATCACTCAAAATTTTCACAAATTAATTCTGCGTAAAACGTCTACAATGTATAAATGCTAAATTCTAATGAACAGTGAGAGTGAAAAGATCAAATCTAAATCCTGATTTTAGTTTCAATTATAACTAAAAATTTAATCATGATAATGAGTAAATATTTAATTTAGTTACCGGTGTGAATAACTACATTATAGGATTCGTTCCCTGACCAAGTCACGGTAACATCTCTTAACGAGAGCTACATTTAGATAAAGTTTTAGTTAAAATTGTTGTATTTTTACTTACAATATATCAGTGTTGTGGTGTGAGAAAATCCCAACGTTAAGTGAGCGTCACCCCTAACGCGTTCGATCAGGCCATGGATGTTATCCACAACAGTCCATTCCAGTACCAATATAATAATTATGACTACTCAATAAGATGAAACACCAGAAAATCACATCACTTTTCACAATACACTAAAACGAAGCCGCAATTCACAAAACATACCATCCGAGCCAAAGAAAACTTACTGCACTCTCATCAGCTGGTGACGTGATATCGTCAGTCCATAATGAGCTCGCTAATGAGATAAGCCGTAATCCGGCAATAAATAGTATACCCGACAATACAAAAACCAGGCTGATTCAAATAGTTTAAATTACTACGAAATAAATAAAAACAATAGATACAGCATTGTTGACAATGGCCCGGCCCTTATATCATTATATTAGAAAGCAAAATTAACAATACTGGTAACCTACACGAAATGAGCGTAGGGAAAAAAAATGTGAAAATTTCAGAGAGGAGGCCAAATATATTACAGATATATATATACAGCCATATATATATATATATATACAACAGGCAGAAACAAAATCAAAATTGATATGTCTAATCGGGAGTATGGGAGTATGCAAACAAAATCCTAGACGCAGCTGAAGTTCTGGCAAGCATCAATTTTCAAGCATTTATACCGGAATCGGTTTTAGTAAGCAAAAGGCATAATTCGAAACGTGGACACAGACATCTGAACAGACGATATTGACAATGTTATACAATCAATAATTAAAATTGTTCGTATTAAAAGAATGACGCGGAAAATAATCAGAAACGAACTGCCAGAATTTAAAAACACTGGTACGGTCGTCCTAATACGTTTCGGTAAATATATGCAACGGTACTTTTGCCATAGGCGATATACGAATTCAGTAATAATTTTTAAATTCTTTTTACTTATAAAGCGCCCTCTCTGATATTAGCATACTATATATAGACTGTACTGGGTATATAAGCTGTTCACTTTTGTAACAACAAACTAGATCTAGTTATTTTGCTTACTTTTATAGTGTATTATTGACTTTAAATGTCAATTAAAAATATTCATTACACTGTAAAACCGACTTTAGGTTTCTAGGTTATGGTCATTATAATTAAGGTATCATTTTTCATTATGACATATGTCAAATGGATCGACATTTTAAAAAAGTGACATTTATTAATACCAACATGCCATACAATTTCAGAGATGAAAACTATTCAAAACAAATTTTCCTCTTAGTTTGTTCTTACAAAAGTGAAACGTTTATACCAGGTTCTTTTCTCAAAGCCTATTTGACATAGGAGATTGGTAAAAAAGGGTAGTGCCATTAAGAGTATCCTTATATAAAGAATTATGTCCAAATTTACCCTTACCACCAAATCCTGTTGTGACACGTTGGGGAACTGGGCTTGAAGCGGCGTTATTTTATGTTAACAATTTTGAATTTTTTTATTTTCAATCTAACTCCGGATGCTCAAAGCATTATAATACCAAAAAATATTATACAAAAACCAAATATTTATGAAGAGTTAAAGTTCATAAAGACTAATTTTGAATTTCTTCCTCCAACCATAGTAAATTTGGAAAAAACACCGGCCGTTGTCAGAATCTTTAAATATTATTTATTGGACAGTAAACAAACTGAAATCTGTTCCCGGCGAGTTTGGTTTGCACTTATCTGCAAAAATTGATAGTATATTTAATAAAAATCCTGACCTACAAGTATTACTACAATTTTCTATCAATTTATTATCAAATCAGGATATATTTAATAAATATAAAGAAATATATACTTTTTATAATTATGCACCAATAACAAGTTTTGATGTAGAGAGGTCTTTTTCTTTTTTTAATCGAAAATAACTAATTTTTCTGATGAAAATTTAGAAAAAACCTAATGATTTTTTACATAATTAAAAACTTATTACTTTCATAAATAATATTATTAATTATGATTATTATTGAGAAAAAAAAAAAAAAAAAAAAAAAGCACTAAGACACACCAAGTCTTAAAAATTTCTTACTATTATTATTATTGATATTAAAATTGCATTTATTTTGCTTGTATATACTATTTATTAATAATAAATAATATATTTTATAAACTTTTTCATTTTAAAATTTTTTACTATTTGGAATTAAAGACTAAAAACAAAAGAATAAAACACTTGTACCGCAATGAATTCTTATCTTAATAACGACACCTCATTATTTTGGGATTATATCCGATATTATTCCAGCCACTCCTTTGCCATTGGACAGTTTTTTGATAAAATATTCAATTTTTATACGCTACACTATTTGTCAGCAGGGCACATTACAAATATATATAATTACATTTTATTTCTACAGATAACACATGTGCCGCTTTTTATCGAAAAACACCTAACAAAAGTACCGTTGCATATATTTGTCGGACTCAAATATATGCAACGGTACTTTTGACTGATGTACCTTACACATTAATCAAGTCTTGAAATGAAATTTTTAATCTTAATCCTCAATCATTAGTTTGATTGCAATTTGCCCAATTCTGCACTAAATATTGTAGTGTTTTGGTTGTCTTCACAAATTAATTAAAAGTTATAAATAAAAAGATACAAGTTTATTAACTGACAGCTATGCAGATAGTGACTGGCAAAATGCACTAGGTACTTATTTGTGCAGTATCGGATAGCGACAGGACGTAGCTGGATAAGTATGCTACAAATATTATTGATAATTTTCACAAAACAGTACAAATTGAGAACAGTGGATTCCTTGATATACGAGGTCACGTACAGAGGTGTAAATAAGCCATGACCAATATGGTCCCTATTGCATAAGGGCACAAAAATTATTGATATTTATTTTTTTGCTCTATTACAGCGGTTCTTAAACTAGGGTCCGCGGATCAATTTTGATATTAACTTTACATCCCTCAATTTTTCGCTTTTATTCAAATAACTCATTTATTAAAAATCCTACATGCTCAAGATTTTTTGTATTTGTTGTTACCTAACTAGTTATTGATATAACTAAACAATAATTAGTAAAATTTATTTTTATTCAACTGCAAATTATTTACAGAAAACATATTATAATAAGATCTATTTTGACCAATATTTGACCAAGAAATGTTTGTATGAGTTTAACGTATTATAATTTGTAACATTTTTAATTCTTTTTACTACTATTATTTTTTTCATTTTATGTTTTTTGTATGCTAATAAAAATGTTCATCTCTATAAATGCACAAGACCATTTATTAAATAACCAGCGATACATTTTTACCAATATTTATTATAACGTAGTGCCTATGAGATTATTGAGCCAGAAATTAAGTCTTAAGAACGATGTAAAATGCCTAGAGGTGGGATGGGGTCCGCAAAAAAGGGTGTTCAAGAGGGGGTCCTTGGACTACATAATTTTAAGAACCCCTGCTCTATTAATTAAAACTGAGAAGACTGTGATGTGATTGTTATATTCTTTGAGTTTTAAGAGAAAAAATAAATAAATAAATAAATAAAATAAATAAATAAATAAAAATAAAGCATTTCAACAACAATTTATGTCATTAAATTTATTTACGTGTGTGATAAACAACTCTTTGAGCTTCCGCCGATTGTGCTAGTCGGTGGCATGCAAATGAGTTTGATGCAAATGTTTGATTATTTGCCGCTTTTATTACTTTTCTTCCATTGCACCTAACAATATACACTCTTTTACAAAGAATAATATGAAGCGCTGAAAGAAAATATTATCCGGTGAAAAGGTGATAAAGGAGCATATTTTTCTGCTACATATTAATTAAGATATCGCTTTTATGACGTCAATAATGTGATCATAAATCAGTTGAGTAGTAGATTTTAAAATATACAGTATGTACAAAATATATATTATATTAGTGATATGACCTTATTACGAAAATTTGGAATTGAGATTGTACCGAAACAGTTTACGGGATGCAAAAATCACTCCAATGTTTAAAAACAAGAGTAGAAGAGCAGACTGCAATAACTATCGTGGGATAAGTCTCTCGGTTGGAGGAAAGATATTGGCTAAAATTCTCTAATTGGTTAAGCACCAAAATAAGCGAGAATGAGCTTCCAAAGTCACAGTGCGGATTTCGTCCTTACAGAAGTACCAACGACTTGAAATTTGTAATCCGTCAATTATTAGAGAAAAGTCGTGCACAAAATGTACTTCTATATATTTACATAATTGACTTTTGATTCCGTGCCTCGTGAAGCTTTATGGCAAGTACTATATAAATATGGCTGTACTTCAAAGTTCATTCTTTTACCAAACAACTGCACGATGGTATGGAAGCATACATATCAGTCGGAAATATGTCATTTCCGCTTTTTAGTGTACAAAATGGTACTAAACAAGGTTGTATTCTTGCACCCTCGCTATTTTCACTACACTTGACAGCCGTATTGCAACATTCCTTCAACGACTACACTAGTGGTCTTGAACAGAGCCGCAGTAAGGAAAACTTGCGCTAGGGGCAAAACTGTGTTTTGGCTCACCTCCCAAAATCCTAGTGATGATCAAAAAAAAAAAGGTCTTCACCTTCGCAATGTGGCGCCCTTTTCCTTAGTGCGCTAGGCCGTCGAAAAACCAGTCTGGCTAACCGCTACATTCATATACTAAATTCCCTAAATGAGGATGCTGGATCATATACCTAATACCAAATTTTCTATTTTAAAAGGCAAGTAAAAGCAAAATAGAAATAATAATTTGAAAAATCTTTAAATAAGGCTTTGTGCCGCACTTGTCGATTATAATACTCGTTTTCTATTTCTCTACTTTCACGAATTTTTATGAGACACCCCAATGAAATTTTTGTATGTTAAAACTTAAAATACAATAAAAAAATATTTATAGTGAAAATTTAAAATTGATACGGTCATACTAACTCACGACAAAATAAATTACAAAATTTTACAAATAAACCCTGTAAAAAGATTCATTTATGTAATAGGATGTAAGAATTCTATTTTGAAAGGAAATAAAAACTTGTAACCAATATTAATGTATTGTATCTAATGTTATTCAATGTATCCAACAACCACCTGTTTGAATCATGTGTTTAAAGGACATATTCTTATTTATAAATTCCCTGAAAGATAGAACTAATATTTCTAATAATCAATAAATAATAGATTTAAAAAGGACTTACCTTTATTGATTAATAACAAACAAACAAGAAGCGCGCACTGTTAAAAGAGTATCGTGTTCGGAGTGATCGACGTTCGTGTATAAACTGACTGGTGGAAGTAGATCTCAGAGTGGGTTGGATACCTGGAGGACGGCCGCCGACGCTACTCTCCGCGAGGTCACCATCATGACTCACCTTACCATACATGGTTCGTGTTCATTCAACCCATATCTGTGCCGAAACGGGATCTTTGGTAGGGATTTGTCATTGATGCATCGCAGATTCAAGTACCATTTATTGTGTAACTATTTAAATGTGGTTATTATATGATAATTCATAAATTGCAGTGAATTGCACTTTGATTTATAACTGATCTGGTTTGAAGTTGACGTTTTCCTTGATTTGGTTAAGTATGATAACCTTAACCTATATCGGTTAAAGATGTAAAAGTTTCCAAACAAATAGAAAATTATAATGCAATTTGGTCAATTAGAGTAGAATATGCGGGAAAACTCCAGTAAGCGGTACGAAGTATTCCAATTTTTCTAGTTGATTGGTACATGTGTTTAGTAAAGAAGACTTTTTAAGCCTAATTCCAGCCTTTTAGTTTCTTCTGTTTCTAAAGCTGCGTCCAGATTAGCGAGCCGATCCTGTAATGTAAGACCCCATCTAACATTTTTGTCTAGTTTGGACGGGATAACGCGCTCAAGCCGAGTGGTTCGCAAAGCGCTCGATCTAAACTGCTCTGTGTCGGTTTTTGTCGCAAATAAAAAGGTGTTCGGCGAATTTAGTTGGACGCGTTCGAGGTTGTTTTGACGAACACAAACATGGACGATTGGCATAAAGTTTATATAACCTAGAGTAGATAGTAAATACTAATTAATACATTTTTTAAATTATTTTTCGACATGTTTCGCTTGCAGTGTAGCTTCTTCAAGATTTTTTGTGTGTTATATATCTAAGGTGACCAAACGTCCCGGTTTGGCCGGGACAGTCCCGGTTTTGCATCATTTGTCCCGGCGTCCCGAAAGGTACCCTTTGTGTCCAGGTTTATAATTCCAAAAAAATAAACTTCACGAACCCAATTTTTTCTAATATACCGCAAGCCCTCAAAATCTTACTTTATTTACAAATATGTCTATCAAATATTTTACAAGCTAGATAAACGAATTTTCAAATAATAACAAAGATATTTAAATATCAAGAAGTGAAATTTATCGGTTCTAAATTATCGGATATGATCGATCATCTTGTTGAGGAGGGTTTACTAGATTCAAACACATTCTATCAGACGGTTGATGCATTCTTTGGCACATCTTTAAATTATTTAAAAGAATGGAAAAACTGTTTCCAATTTGGATCCACATTTCAATGGGTTTTACTGAAAGCAATACCATTATGGAATGATGTTACAAAATCAAGAGGCTTGGTGAATAAATATCTGGATATTTCAGCGCATAAATTCTCCGCAATTGATGAAGAATTGCTATTTACGGAAATAACGAGGACAAAGAAATTTTTGGAAGAAAAATCAAATGAGGATGAATTTAAAACTGACAGCGCAACAAATAAATGAAAAAAAAAAATCAGTCATTTTGATGAGAATTCTATCCCTTGTCAGAATACAAAGCTAATCGTCGAATTTGCTTTCAGTATTCCAGCAACTAATAGTCCAATTGAAAGATTATTCAGTCTTGTAAATTCTTTTTGGACAGAAGACAAAAGTAGGATGCATGTCAATACATTAAAAGCAGTCATCTCAATAAAAGTATATTCGAAAGATAAATTCGATATTTCTACGATAAAATATCCAAGAATAAAGTTTTGCTGGAAAAAATCACAAATCCAAAAAGTATTCGTATAAGTAAAATTTCTTTCTTGTAATATTGTTTGTAATTATTAATTTTTTTATCTGTGGCTTATGAATAAATAATTTGATAAAAATATATTTTTTTTATTTTTCCCGGTTTATGATTTTCAAAATCTGGTCACCTTATATATATCTTAAAAATAAAGGGTGTCATATATTGCCCCTTTGACTACCTCCATGTTTTAGCTGGTGTATCAATACAATTTCGTTGAAAGCAAGTGAAAGAAGTGTAACTTAGCCTTCAGTATTCGTCACAAAGATGTAACGAATCGTTTAGTCCGGTGTTCTTCAACCCGTGGTCTGTGGACCAGTGCCGGTCCGCATAAAATTCCTGGCCGAATCATGTAGATGCACACTTCTATTCACGAGTATACCAGCACATTTTTTTAATCGACGCAGAAGCTAACTTTTCTCCGAAACATGATTTATTTAATATTTACTAGCCCCAATACAGCGCTTCTTGAGGCTATTTATCATACTTCTGAAGAAGCTAGTTCTTTGGAATAGTCGCTTATAAAAGGAAGATATAGAAATGTTTCCACTTTTGGAAGAATTTTTGATTGCTGCTATTGTCAACCAGAAAATCATATTCAATAAGTCAACATTTAAGAGCATTACCTGAAAATTTTAATAATTATTTACCTGTATCCTCGTAAAGGTAACTTCTGGATTAATAATCCATTCTTGAAAGATATAAAGTCATGTGTACTTGATCCTCGTGAAAAAGAAAAGCTGATCGAGCTGTCTTGCGATGTCACTCTGGTGTCCAGACATAAAATGCAATCATTGTCGGAATTTTGGAAATCGCTTGAAAAAGAATATCCATCTTTGAAGCTAATTAAATTATTAGTAATTTTTTCGACTTCCTATTTCTGCGAAAAGATTTTTTCAGCTATGTCAATTATAAAAACCAAACAAAGAAATCGAATGGATGTTAACGCAGCGCTTCGTCTTTCAGAAATAACTCTGCAGCACGTATATCAAATTTTCTAACAAAGAAGCAGCCGCAGATGTCACACTTAAATTGTAATTGCATAACTGTATAACATATACCTATATAATAATAAAATACTATTTATATTGGTATTTATTTGTGTTTTATCTTTCAGCCGGTCCACGAAATATTTATCCTATATTCACCGGTCCGCGGGTGGTAAAAAGTTGAAGAACACTGATTTAGTCCATCCGGACAATGTCTCTAAAACTTTCGAAACCACCCGTCGTGTTAAGAATTTCAATTACAGATACTGCTAGCATTTTTTAGAATTTTATAGGGTTCATCGTTCAAGGTGACATTTCCTTGAACAATTTCATACCCCTATTCCGAGAAATGCTAACCGGACCCTTATAAATACACCTCTGAAGATCTCTCGGTCTGTTTGAAGATTCTGTCAGAAGTATTCGGCCCGGTTAGTGAACACATCTAAGTTGTTGAATTCTTAGAGGCACTGTGTCGGCATTCTGGTGGTATATCCGATTCTGTTTATTTTTATTTTTGTCATATTTTCATACATATTTTTTTAATCTTTGAAACTACATAATAGCAAAGCTTACGTTATTTAATAAATTTTTATATAGTATTTAATATTGAAAAGTCGCATTCTCTTACTTAATGTGTGTAAACTTTTACCTTTAAGAACTTAAGTGAACAGGTAAGATCCATACTAATTACAAGATTGCTGATCAGTCGATTGGTAAGTACTAATACATATTATTTAATTCACATATCGTAATGATGAACCTTGGATAACACTCGCGACTTGTACTCGAACTCCTTTAGTCAGGAATCTCATTTCAGTTTGAGATCAGACTTTATATTATATTACAGGCTCGTTACCTAGTTGATAATAAATGGTACGATATTAATGTAACGTATCGGTAGCTCGTTAGCAAGACGATCTTGGAATGCTAACTTGAATGAATTCAGAACGATATTTTGGGATTATCTGTTACACTAGCTCTTACAATCTGTATTTTTTCATTAAAGTAACTGGTTCGTAGTGAGTTGTTACCATATTTTTAGTAACAAATCTGTCGATAAAAACAACTATAAATTTGGTACTTCTTATATTTTTTAACAAAAATTAGTTAATACAAATAATAAGGGCAATTGTTACATGTTTAGTAATACAATATAATGTTAATAAACTAACAAAAAATACATGATACTTATTTCTAAATACTCAGATCACATTCCAGATTTACAGGTAGGTGTTTTAATTACAAAATTCAGTAAAAATATAAAAGGTTTATAAGTTAGCGTTATCTTAGTTTTTTATATTTTACAAATTATAATAAAATTTCATGATAACATAATTATTGAGGCATAATAAGCTTTTATTTTAACCCTTATCACTACAATTGGCAGATGTACATCTAAAATGTTTCACCGTTATACTGGCAGCATTGTTACCAAAGACTTAAGCCGGGTTTATAATAGATATGCATACATAAGCATAAAAATTACACTACTTCTCTTTGTTCTGTTTATTACAAACAGATGTCTTGAAGGGTCAAACTCCTTGTTCAATGCTTATGTGTTATGTTATAGAGTTGTTATAAACCAGGCTTTAGTGCTTAACGGTTAAATTCCAAGAAATTTATTTTTATATAAATATCTAAATTTTCTACTTAGCAACAATAGAAAAATGTTACTTTAGAAGAACGAAAAACAAATAATATTGAAATATGTGTTATTAATAATTTACTTTAGTAATATTTGCTACATAACTTAAAGAAAATAATTAGAAGCTAATTAAAAAATAATATAAATTTATTTGTTTTGAGTTAAAACATATATAAATTTCCATTAATAGAAAAGTATTTAAATAATATATTTAATGTTAAAAAATTTATATGAAATATAATTTTTTATACATTTCAGGGTATCGTAGGTATCTAGTAAGCGGCGGAGACCAAGAAAGGGCAAAATGTTGGATGTCTGAAACAACATTTACTATAGTCTATTTATGTTAAAATTATAGTTGCGTAATATCATCACGTGATGCAATGTTGCCACATTTATTTAATTGAAATGTGCTCCTTCTTGGGCATTAAACCGTATGTCCTTTTTCAACTTGCAACATAGAGCTTTCCCATGTTAAATTTTCCACTGCATATTCTATCTCTATGAGTTTTAGACAAAAGCTCTATTAATAAAAATTGTTCAGTATTTTAGCCCCAACTCATTGTGCCTAATTTTGAATAAAAAAATCGCAATTTGTTTGAAAAAAGGGACACAATAGTTTTTGTATTTATATCTGAAAATAACAGTCGCCATGCGCAAATGACAATTTGGACAAAAGATATACGGTATATAAAAATATATAATTATATGATATAAAGTATATTAAATAAACATATACTTAATGAAAGCCGAAATGTTAGAGCAACTAAGCAACACAGTAAAGGATTAATAACTGTTAATCTGTTAAAGATTTGCAGATTATATTTATCGTGATATGTCTATACGACGATTTTTTGTTGTATTGCTGCAAATTCAAAATTTTTTTAAAATCACTGTTCGTTTGTTAATCTAAGCCACAAGTTCTTAACCGGTGTTCCTAACAACATTAGTGTTCCGTGAAATTGTTACAAGTGTTTCGCAAAATTGTAGAGGTTGTTCCGCAAATATTTTTTTTTACAAACAGAAGTGCTCCCCGACTTCGTAAAGGTTCAAAATCACTATCTATTAAGTATAAAGAGCTTTTATTTCATACTCTACGTTAAATTAAAATAAAAATTAAATAATAAATTACAATAATATGTAGATTTTTTTTTTAAATACAATAATTTAGTTTTATATTATTTTTAATAATCTTATCACATCAAAAATGTACTATTTCGGTTCAGATCAATGTGCATTATCCTAATTTTTTCGGAGTTTCAGACCAATCCCTCTGTGTAATAGGGTGGGGAACACTTTTTCTCAACACACATCGTTTCAAAATGATTTCGCTCTCCTTCATTTAAAGTGTCCATTTGATACCCATTATCAATTTATAAATAATAATTTTTTCAACGATAAAAAAAAAATCTTTTTTTTCGAAAAAAATAATAAAATAAAAAATGTCGGCTGTATCATGCTGATAAACATTAATGTGTATTATTTTGAACTATTATCAAATATTAAGGCAAACTCTTCTGGGTTACAGACTGCGATATATATATTTTTGCACATATTTGGAAAACATCGTAAAATAGTTGACGTTTTTTAATCTTTTTATTTTAAGAGCTTCAATTTAATATACGACAAAACATTAGAAAAAAGTCTTAAAAATACATATATAGACAGTTTTCGATTTACGTAAATAAAAGTAATTTTTAAGTAACTCGGAGTCATGTATTATTACGAGGGTTTTTTCATAAAAACACTGATAATTGTGCCAATTGTAGTTGAAGGCTCTAGGAAACGTGTGTTTTGTTTTCATTTATAACGTACTTTGTTTTTAACGCGAGCTAGAAATGGAACCTGTAGGAGTCTCGGGTATTGTTAACGATCAGAGGTCGTACCTAAGATTGATACTTTACGTGGCAAAAACCCGACAGAAATTCACAGAGCTTTTAGTGGGCTTTTTCTTTTGAGCCGGAGTTGAAATCACAGTCCAATGAGTGGAGAAGTCCAGGTTTCCCACGGACAATTTCGGAGAGCTCAATCAAAGATCAAACAAATGATGATTTTTGCTTATGATTACCAAAGAATCATCATAGCAGACAGAGTTCCATGTGGAATAAGTGTCACAGTGGTTTGTTATAGCGACTTTATGCGAACATTGTGCAGAAAAATGCACAAAACCCGATCTCAGTTGCTTGAAGTTGGGTATGGAAATTCATTCTCCATGACAAACGCTCGCCCTCACATCAAGAATGTCGTGACTGAAAAACTGCATGAATATAGTTGGGAAGTGTTACCTCATGCTTCCTACAATCCAGACATGAGTCCATAAGACTTCGACTTATTTCCAAAGCTGAAAAAACCTATGCGTGGACATCGTTATCGGTCTCTGGAAGAACTTAATGCTGCCGTTACCCGAGCTATTCGACAGATGAACAGAGATGGTGTCTTGGATAGAAAAGTAAAGCTTCCCAAATGTTGGGACTCGGTTATTGAGAAGATTAGGGAGACTATATTGAAGGGTTGTAAAGAAATACTGTAATAAAAATAAACATGTAAAAAACAATCGTGTGCATTATTTATGAAATGACTTTCGTATATACCGCAAATTGTCGTATTTTTTTAAGAATACGGTAATATGTATTTTTTTTTAAATGTAAGTCCGGATCTACCTATATTGGAGATATACATCGAGTTTTAGCTTTCATATAGTTTTAAGACTTTTCTGCAACCAGGCATAATAAGTAATTTTTCCATGTGCGTATCGAACGCACGTATGTGTGGAAGAACTTATACTAGGGTGACCATTCGTCCCGCATTTTAACATTTTGTCCCGCATTAAGATGCGTCCCGCAAAAGTCCCGCGTTTTAACATTTTGTCTCGCATTTGGATTTGGGAGGTGAGGACCTTTTTTTTGCTCTTCATTTGGATTTGAGAGATGAAGACCTTTTTTTTGCTCCGTTCCGCATTGCCTTTTTAAGAAAATGGTCACCCTAACTTATACGCATCTAAATTTTTGGTTAATGTTCCGTATAAGTCCACCACAAACAATTCATCAGAGAAAACACGTAAGCTAGGTAGAATGAGATTTGGCACTGGTGAATGCCGCCACTTTCTTTCACAACATAACATTTACGATTCACTTTATTTGTTCCAATATTTTTATTCAAAACTGAAATCTAAATAAGTACTTGGTAGTTATCCGTTCTGAAATCCAAGTAATTATTTAATAAGTGTTTGTTAACATTTAGCTCGTATTAACGTTAAAAAAAAAAAAAACTTGAATAATGAAATTTCAGTATTTATACGCTTAAAATCACATTTAAATGAGATTTATAGCATAAATATTTTGAAAAACATTAACTTTATTAAAAAAGAGAATCCTCAAAAATATCAATATATTCCGACCTACAAATTTTATGTCTGAAATAGAACATTCCGTTTTTCGTGGCATTCATAGATGCTAAATTATGTAAATGTATTAAAACTGAATAAAGCATTTATATATATTCACTATATGCTGCATGAATCAATTATAAAACTAATTAGGTTAGGTATAGTTATCAAAAATTCGACAGAAAAAACTTAAAATTGATAGACGTATATAAACTCATAAGGAATTTTTACCTGTTTTTAATGAGATTTATTATACATATGTGTAGGGTGACCATCCGTCCCGGTTTTAGGTCAATAGTCCCGGTGTGACGAAAAATGTTTTTTCCCTGTGTCCCGGTTTCCCTTCATTGAAATCTGGTCAGCCTACATATGTGTATTTTGAAAAACATTAACTTCATAAAGAGTTCCAAAAATATCAGTTATATTCGGACGTACCGTCATGTTAAAAACGCGTATTTCTCTGCCAAGTACAGATGCATGAATTATTACTATTGGCTCGCCACTCTTACGACCATGCCTTTTCGTTTCTAACGTTATAATATAATTCATTCTAAGCATACAGCCTAGTTCTGGTGGACTCATACGGAACATTACCCAAATTTTTAATTATTTGTGTCCAGCCGTGTGACAAAATTGGCAAACAGATAGGCTAACAGAAAGACGGACATATGAGTGAAACTATAAGGGTTTCCTGATTATACCTACGAAACCGTTAAAATCATAATATTCGTAGGGAAATGGTTACCTACTATATATTTAAACGCTTGAAGTGATAGGGTTAAATAACTAATCATGTTATATACAATGAAATAAATGAATAATGAAGACAGTTGAATACCCACGAGATGCAAAATTTCCATCACCTTTTTCATCCGGAGGTCATATTATCCTTGGTGGAGGGTATTTGCTCCATCTGGGACGTATAATGGGCGTAATCCAACCTAGAAACATAAATGACGATTATTTTAAAAATTATAATTGTCTACACATTTAAAATATATCCAAATTAATAGAACTGGTTTAGTGAAAATGTCAGTGCAGTAGACCGGCAATTTTCGACTAATATGGGCATGTTAGTATTATAATTAAAGTAATTTTTGAAAATTAACATAAGTAAAAAATATTTCGAAACACAGGAAAATGGATTAGTCTCTAAAAACAATGTTGCAACAAGTGTGAGGGCTGCCGAATAGTTTTTTGGACTCGGCCACAAATGGCATACTGGCGGCAGTAATAGTTTGTTTTTGAGTTGAACATCTCTCATAAGTTTACACAAGAAATATAGGTGAGCCAGGATACGAGGGCTACCTTTTTACTTGCCCGACCTTAATATATAAGGGGCAAGTATTGTAATCGCGAAAAATTTCGATGTCGAGATTTTGACTGATGACCACGTTTCATGGCCCAGGGAATAAAAAAAAAAACCTATTTTCGAAGTGCCGTCCGTATGTTTGTGTGTCTGTGTGTGTGTATACACGATAACTCAAAAACGGTTCAACTTAGAGAGTTCGCTACAAAAATCTCCTATTAATTGGGAAGAACCCTATTGTTTTTTATGAAAATCCGAAACCGGAAACGGAAGTTATTAAACTTTAAAATTTTAAAAAATTCGTAACTAGTAAACCAAGCCTTGGACAAAAATTTGTATAGAACATAATTCGATATATTTACCTAAAATTAATATAATTAAAAAAAAAAAAATTTTTTTATGGGAGGCTAAGTCTAGCGGAGGTCTGTCGTCGCCACTGTTTTTTTTTTTTATAAAAACTAAAGAAGCTAAAATTTTTTTTGGAACAAACTGTTTTATTGCTATTCAAAATATTTGCCTTTAAGATTTATACACTCTTGCATGCGTTCAAACCAATTCTCGAAACATTTTTTCCACTTTGAAGTTGGTATCTCAAAAACATGGATTTCGAAGGCTTCAACAGCTTCTTGAGGTGATGAAAATCGCTGTCCACGCATTTTTTGTTTCACATTGGGGAAGAAAGAAAAGTCGTTAGGGGATAAATCAGGTGAATTAATTCGAACAATGTGACATTAATTCGATGTTTTTCTCCTTCAAATAATCAATTGTTTGACGTGCTGTGGGTCATGATGAAGAATGATGCGACGTTTTTGGTTGTTTTTTCTGATTTTTCTTGGCAAGCATATTGTTGTATACCGCCTTGGCGCCCTCGGCGAGATATTTATGCGTCTTCGCTATTGAGACATACACATACTGAGCCCAATATCCACATCGCATCTATTGGTGTTTCAACTTGAGCGATCAGCGCTAGATTAGACGACCTTGCGAACCACAAATGTTTACATATTTTACGTTTTTATGCGCCCTCAATAACATTTGAATTTATATTGCGCCCTTATTGACAAAAAGGTTGCCAACTCCTGCTCTAAAGAAATGGTTGCGACATGTCCGTACTGGACATGTCGTAACCATGTTCGGTTGTACTAACCGAAGAAACAAGCGATCATTTTCTTGGAAGTGCTTCGTGAACGAACAACTTTTGTGGGTTAGGTTCATCTTGGAAGACCCAAACAGTGGATTGTAGCTTAGTTTGCAATTCATATGAATAAATTCAAGTTTCGTTACCTCTAACGATGTTGTATACGGATTTTGCAGTGCCTAGGTTGATTTTTTAACATTCCCTTACTCCAACGGTGGGCAAACCGCGGCCCGCGTGCCGCATGTGGTCCTTGTAAGCATTTTATGCGGCCCGTCAATATCCGCAAACAATTGCTTTTTAAATTGTAAACATTTGAAAATGGAGGCGAGGTTTGCTCTTCACTTTCATATGGAGAGGGCACCAAAATATTTTACGCGGTCCGCGCCATCTTGTTATAAGGTCAATGCGGCCCACGGTCCAGAAAGTTTGCCCACCGCTGCCTTACACCAATCAATACGAGCCTTTTTGTGAGCTTCGGTCAAATTATACGGAAACCATCGGGAACAGATAATTAACAAACATTATTTAAATTCAAATTGCAACCGAGGCCCTGAATATAGGGATAAAATGTTTATATAAGAAGTAAAATATCACAATAAGAAAATCAGATTATTAATACTAACATCTCTTAATACAAATGTGTCTTGTTTTTAATTTTGAATACTAACGAACAACATTAATTGAGTGATTAAAACAAAAAAATTCTTCAATTTCAGCAAAAAAATTAAGAATAGAAACATCAGTCGATATAGTTTTGGCATTAGACAGAACTGTTTTCAATGTTCTTCCACCTGGGCATGATAACATAACTTCCAAGTTCTTAAACAACTCCCACATAAAGCTGTAATCCTACTGACAAGATTAATAAATCATACCATGATCTTTTCCTATTTCCCTACGATTCGGAAACATTCGAAGCTGGTCCCAATAAGAAATCCAACAAACCTGCGGTTCTCTCATCAAGCTACAGACCGATAAGTCTTTTAAGCACTATAAAAGGCGTATCACACTAGAACGCTATCCAAGTCTTATTTTTGTAGGTTTTTTTTCAGGATCCAAGTCTTCAGGTCTTGACATATCACACGGTATTTGAATATTAGTTACGCAGGACTTGGAAATTGTTTGTTTACCCATGCGCACATCGTGAAATTATGACAGTTGACAGTTATATTTTGACATAAACAAAAGACAAAGACGCGTCAGCTGTAAGACCTGGGTAAAAAGACCGAGAAATTGTATCCTGTTTCATTTGTCTGGTCTGCAAAACCTAGGTTTTTTCTTCATACTATCACACGCACAAGACTTCGATTCGAATGCAAAGACTTTAATTTTCCAAGTTTAGACTTGAATAATAACTCTAGTGTGATAAGGCCTTAAGCAAGATTGCAGAGAAAATATACCTCCAAAGATTCAATAATTATCTAATTGATAATGATCTTCCAATTAATGAGTAATTTGGATTTCGTCACAACCATTCAACCACTGCTCAATTAGCAAGACTAACTGAATCTATAACTTATGGATTTAACTACAATGTACAAGGTATGGTCACTTTAGACATTGAAAAAGCCTTTGATACTGTTTCGCATAAAGGTCTGATATATAAACTTGCCCCAATGAATTTCCCACCATATCTAGTGCATCTTATTAACTCATACATCCAAGGCAGAAGTTTTCAAACAGTAGTAGGTTACGAAAAGTCAACTTAAAGGTTCATTTCGGCAGGAGTACCACAAGGATCTATCTATAAAGAATATACCAACAATTCTAAATTTCAAAAGGAAAATTTAAAATATCTTACTGGGTTTATTCGGTTGAATATAATCAAAAATTTGTGAATTTTCTCAGTGGTAGCATCAGATCTTGATCAATGAATTTATTATTTTATGTGTATGGTTTATTTCCATATTTCGTTGTTAGGGTATTTTATAATTTATTTTAATGTTATCCTAAAATTAAGATGTTTGTATAAAGATAACATTGATTAATTTATTTATTTATTCTTAAATTACACACTTTTGTCAGTTAATTTTTATTAATTTTACCGTTCATTTATTTTAATGTATTGATTATTTTACTATTTTAATTATTTTTTAATTTAATTTTAATTTAATTTAATTTGGTTTTTCTAATGACCTTTATTAATTAATGCTTTCTTTAAATGATTTTGACTGTAATAATATTTTTTTTATAAGTATTTTAGACCTGTATTTTAAGTTACTGACTTCTCATATATCATGTAATGATCAAAGGAGCAAAATAAATTATTATTATTATTATTATCCTAGGCCCCTTCTCTTTAATATATTTATTAACGACTTTCCAAGAGCGAAATATGTTTCTTATTCGTTATACGCAGATGACACAGCAATTTTTGCCCAATCTTATAGAACGGATACAATTATTTAACGTTTGGAAGAAGCTGTTGTGATATTTATTAAATATATGATTAAATGGAAAATCAAAATTAATGTATCTAAAACTAAGGCTATTCTTAGAAGAAACATTTCAATTCAAAATTCTGATTTAGAATGGAAATAAAACATTAAAAATTTGGGAGTTAACATGGAACAGAAATTAAATTTTACTAAACATACAAATATAATTTGCAGAACTGCAACAACTGCTATGCACAATTTATTCCCGCTACTCAATCGAAATTCAAGACTTTCACTAAAGAACAAAATTCTTCTGTATAAAACCTGCGTTGGCATGGTAATGAAAAAGTAGACCAGGCAACAAAAAACGCAACCTCAAGCAACGTCATCGATACAGCAATTATGCCATATGACTTTAAAAGCTATTTAAAAAAGAAAACCAGCGAAAATTTCAACTCATTCTGGAATACCTTAAATAACAACAAATTAAGAAGCATAAAATCATCCATCAGCCACTGGTATACTCCTGAAGACAGAAAAGAGCAGGTTATAATGACTAGATTGAGAATCGGCCACACTCTCATTACCCACAAACACCTTATGCAGAAAAAAGAACAGGAAATATGCCAAACATGTAACAGCCCAATAACTGTTAAACATATTCTCATTGAATGTGTGAAGTACACGAGAGAAAGAGCCCAAAACAGCATCCCAAACTCCTTGGAAGAGGCCCTATCCAACAACATGGAAGCTCTAGCCAAAATCTTAAAATATCTAGAGGACATTAACCTAACAAATAAAATATAGGCAAAAATTTAATGAACATCTATTGTAAAAATCTTCACTGTGTAATGTACCTTTGTAATATGGAATTTTATGTAATTCAAATTTCTTGCTTACACCTAAGTATAATTAACTAATTCAATGTAATATTTGTAACTGTTACGGGGTGTTAATGACCATGTAGTTGATGCACACCAAAATAAATTTTAATTAAAAAAAAAAAAAAACCTGCATTCGACCGACTTTAACTTATGCCTGTTCTGTCTGGAGTAATACCTCCTGTTCTAATTATAAAAAAATTCAGGTGGTCCAAAATAAAAGTCTTATGGCCGGTATTATAAAGCAAAATAGTTTGCTACTAAATTTTAGTTAAGAGTTAAACTAATTTAACCCATAGATTTCGGTATTATAACATTTTTTTAAAAAAAGTTACCAACTACAGTCAGTTCCAAACGGTTAAGCGGAACTAAATGGGAATTTAGTTCTTTTAGGTTGTCACGAGAAGGGACCTTGCTTGGGTTATTTCATTTTTCAAGTTGGGATGACAAAATTTAAAATTCCAACAATGAAACCATGGAAACGATGACATATGTCAAAATTAAATATATATTTTTTTATATTTTAATGACAAAAAAATAAATAAATGGGAAATTTGTATTAAGAATGACACAAAAAATCAAAATATGAAGAAAATGACATTTTAAAATGATATTAACTTTAACCAAAAATGTTTATTGTAAGTATGATTTACAAAGCTTAAACAAAACGGCCGAAAGGCACGATTTAAACGATGAAAGTAACTAGATTGCAAAATCTAGTTCCGCTTAACCGTTTGGAACAGACTGTAAATCTTCAAACTAAATTAGTTGACAGATTTTCTGGGTACTAAATTATAGTTGGCAACTATATTTGTATTACATTTAAATAGTTAGCATTTTGTTTACATTGAAATAACTTGTTTTTACTATTTATACTAAAATATATATTTGATAATTAATAACTGCAAAGTAAGTATTAATATTGTACATAAAAAAAAATACATATGAATAGATTTACAGTCTGTTCCAAACGGTTAGGCGGAACTAGATTTTGCAATCTTTTACTTTCTAGTCATTAACCTAGATATAAAAAATAGTAGATATCCATGAAGACTTAAATATTCAATTAACAAAAGACTTTATTTTCAAACTAACAGAGAAATTATTTGCTAAGTGTCCCTTTAATGATAGTCCTCTTATTCAAGATATTGGAAAACATAAATTACTTCCATCTAAACCAGTGGCGAAGGGAAACCTACGCTAGACTTCCATCCCATAAAAAGAAAATTAAAAAAAAAATTAATTTAATTTTTTTTTTTTTTGTAAACATTTAGATAAATTTTCAAAAATACATCAAATTATGTTCTATACAATTTTTTGTCCAAGTCTTGGTTTACTAGTTACGAATTAATTATCATAACCATGGAAACGTTACATATAAGTATGAAAAAATTGCGAAATTTTAAACAATTTTACCAAAAAATTTCGAAATTTTTCGTTTTATCAAAAAACGTCTCAAATAAAAGTTATTAGTTATTGCATTTATAGTAACTTTTGTTCAATAATTTTTTTCGAAATATTTTTCTGTTGCTAAATATTCGCAAAAATCAAAAATCAACACGAGTAAACTCCCATTTCTAGTCAACCGATCTTCATAAAAAACAATAGGGTTCTTCCCATTTAATAGGAGAATTTTTTAGTACCAGAACGAATTCTCTAAGTTGAACCGTTCTTGAGTTATCGTGTATACACACAGACACACACACACACACACACATACGGACGGCACTTCGAAAATTGGTTTTTTGGAGTCCCTGGACCATGAAACGTGGTCATCAGTCAAAATCTCGACATCGAAAATTTTCGCGATTACAATACTTGTCCCTTATATATTAAGGTCGGGCAAGTAAAAATATAAGCATAAAATAACAAAGCACATTTTACTCTAAATTCTCGTCATTATTTACCATTACTGTTGTTAGTTTTATTTAGTTAAATATTTTATTTTATTATAATTATTAATAATTTTTTTTTTTGCTCTTTTATATTGTTTTTTTTTTTTTTTTTTAATTTTTCCCCATGCATATTTGCTTATGATTGTAATTTGCTATATTTTAATTTCTTAAAATTGTACATGTTACCTTATATGTACAATGAAAGTCATGAAAAATGTTAACTTTTTCGATACTTAATTATGAAAATTAATTATGTTACATTTGTATTATAAATTATTGATTCTAATAAAGTACTCTCAATGTTCTTCCCTCGAAGACATTCGCCTTTACGGGTGAAACTTGGAGGTCGTGAAGGGAAATTAAGTAAAAACAAGCTCACTGTTCTTTTGATTACAAATTCAGTTGAGAAGTTTCCCCCGTTAGTAACTGGAAAAGCACAAAATTTATTACCGACAAAATATTCTGCAAATAAAAAAGCATGGATGACTTCAAAATTGTTTGAAAAACAACTTTTAAGCTTATATGCTTTGATGGGAGCTAAGAAAAGGAAAACTATTTTATTCCTAGATAGATGCCTTGCTCATCCAACAAAATTAACACTGAGTAATATAAAATTAGCCTTTTTCCTTCCGAACTGTACTACTGAACTGCAGCCATTGGATTTGGGTATAATCTGTGCTTTCAAACATTACTACCGCAAAAATTTGGTAAAAATATTATTATCAAAATTAGAACGAGAAGATCCCAAAAATTTTTTGGGTATCTCTTTTAGATGCAATGCATTACACTGTTAAGGCATAGGGTGAAATTGAAGAAATAACGATCAAAAATTGTTTTCGAAAATCTGGAGTCCTTAAGGAACAAAAAGATAAAATAGAAGATACTAGTGATGGGAGCCTCGGCGGAGCCAGGCCAGAAACACTAGTAGAAGATATTACGGACAATGCTATTGATGGCTGGTAACAAATTTCTACCGAAACTTTACAAAATTACATGGACCTCGACTAGTGTTTCTGATTTCTCGACATTTTTGGTTTCTCGAGAAATGAAAAATTAGACTTATTTTCTCGAGAATTCTCGAGAAAAATCATTATTAGAATATATGTATGTTAGCGAAAATATCATTATACAACATTTACACTTATTAACGATCGTAGGGTGCTATATCGTTGCTAAGGCATATTGTTTTATGTAAATAGAATATTATAAAATATATCATACGATGTGTGAGACGTATTAGTTGATCAATAAAATCATGTCTTATTATTCATAAAATACCTTTTTTATTAATATGTATATATTTCTTTAATGCTGAAAACATTGTAGAGGATACAAACATGTTAAAATTATTTTATTTATTATTTTTTTTTTTTTATTTTACAGTTTTTAAGGAAAGCCAACAGTAGACCCTATAACTGGCTTCCACGAATTATTGTAATAGTGTTACATATCTTACAATTTTTTTACATATTTGTACACATTAATTTAGATTAATAACAATAATATTTAAAAAAAAGAAAAAATAAACTACAATACGTATGTTTCTTAGAAATTAAATATTGGATTTTATTTTGTTTTTAAATTGTTGCAGGGGTAAGCTAAATAAGTCTAAATGTAGAAAATTATTATTATAAGTTGACATAAGTCTATTAATAGGTGAGTTTTTGTAACAGTTAGTGTGACATTTTGGTAATTTAAAAAGTGCGCTTGATCTGGTAGATTTAACGGGAGCTAAAAAGTTGATATTTGAAATAAATGTTTGGGAATCGATTAAATTATTAACTATTTTAAAAAGAAATATCATATCGGTCTGGTATCTTCTGTTTTGTAAAGATTCGTAATTAAGTAATTGCAAGGTATTTAAGTAAGTAGAGTAGCCAATATTTAATTTGTAACAAACTGTAGACATGAATTTTTTCTGAACAGATTCTATTAAATTAATATTTTTATCATATATTGGATTCCAAATAACTGAGCAATATTCTAATTGAGATCTAACTATGGAATTAAATAACAATGTTAAAGTTTCCTTCGTGTGAAAGGGCTTAGTAGATCTAATTACAAAACCTAAGAGTTTATAAGCCTTTTTTCTTATGTTGTCAATATGATCATTAAACAATAGCTTAGAATCGAAAAGTATGCCTAAATCTCTGACTGTTGTCTTGGTTATTAAATTTATACCATTTAAACCATAGTTAAATTTCAATATATTTCTATTACGTGTGAAGTTGACAACACAACATTTATCAATATTTAAGCTCATATCATTTTCTAGGCACCATTTATGAAGTCTTAATAGATCTTCTTGCATTTTATAACAATCTGTTGTCGTTTCAATAACTCTATAGAACTTCAAATCGTCAGCAAATAATAAATTGAAGGAAAATTCAAAACATTTATAAATTGAGTTTATATATAATATAAACAAAATAGGCCCCAAGTGCGAACCCTGAGGTACTCCCGATTTAACTGAAATTCTACGAGATATGAAACCATTACATACCACAAACTGTGACTATTAACTAACTATTTCTAATGTAACTATCAAGCCATCGTAATAGGGATCCATGTATGCCGTAACTCGTTAATTTTAATGTAAGTAAAAAGTGATTTATTCTATCAAACGCCTTGCTAAAATCGGTATAAATTACATCAACTTGTTTCTTGCTGTCTAATGCATTGCTCACAAATTCAGTGAAAGGTATTAAATTTGTAAGTACTGATCTGCCACTGTAGAAACCATTTTGTTGTGGAATAATTACTTGATTTAAAATAAATTTGAGATTATCGACTATAAGGGATTCGAAAATTTTAGCAAAAACTGGTAATATAGATATGGGTCTATAATTAGTGATGTTTTTTTTTACACCAGATTTAAATATTGGCGTAATGAATGATATCTTCCATATATCAGGAAAGTCCATTCTCCAAAGATTTTTTAAATAAAATATGAAGCGGGTAAGCTAAATAATATGCACAATTCTTAACAAATATGGGATGAATTTTGTCAGGTCCACAACCCTTTTTTATGTCAATTTGAATTAGTTTATTGAGAATTTCGTTTTCACTTATTTTTATTGAGCTTAAGTTGATATCATTATCGTTAGTCAAAGCGTCTAATGAATGCGGTTGTACATTAGAGTCCACATACATAGATTCAAAATAATCGGCAAAGAGATTGCATATATCATTCCCTTCTAGACTCTCATTATTGCCATAGTGCATAACATTAGGTATATTATTATTATTTTTTAAAGTTTTTGTGTAATTCCAAAAATGTTTTACATTAGATTTAATTTTTGTTTCAATAAAATTTATATGTTGCTTAAGATCTATATTTGCTTTAATTTTAACTCTCTGACGTAATATAGCAAATGAGTTGTAATCATCCAAATTATTATAACGCTTCCATTTTTTATGAAATTTATTTTTTTCTTTCAACATTTTTATTAGTGAACTAGAAAACCATTTTGGATATTTAATATTAGGTTGAGAATATATGGAGTATAGCAGTTAATTAAATTATACAAAATTTTATAAAAAAGATCAGTGCTCTCATTGACGTCCAGTTCATTTAGTGCTTCGTCCCATCTGACAGCAGACAGTTTATATATAAGTGATTCGTAATCACACTTTCTGAAATTGTAAGACTTTTTATTCATTTGAGATAATTTCTTGTAATGGTTCAGCGAAAAATTAATTTCCAGAACTGGATGATACAAGTCTACTTTGCTAAGCGGAAATTGACATAAATTAATATTCAAGTTAAACGAGCTCAAAACCAAATCTAGTACTTTATTTAAATTATTTCTGCAACCATTAAACTGAAATAAGTTGCAATAAGACAAAGTGTTCACTAGCTCTAAATGTATGTTGGATCTTGTCAGATATGTGGGAACAAAATAATTGTGTTGGGAGTTCCAGCTTAGATCTGGCAAATTATAGTCGCCAATAATAATAAACTCATCTCGCGAATATCTAGTTGTGAGTTCGGATATTTTATTGAAATTACTACTATAAACACTTATATCTGATACAGGAGGGAAATATACACAACATAAATGAATTTTTGTATGATTTGATGTTATTAAAGTTACCCACAAGTCCTCAGATGATGAATTCCATAATATTTGCGATTTGCTCTGAAATTTCTTGGACACTAGTATTAAAACTCCACCTCCTTGCGATTTGTTAATATCAACACGATCACGACGATATAAACAGTATTTGTTTAAATCACAAATTTCACTATCCATTATAGAATTATTTAGCCACGTTTCAGTAAGAAATATTATGTCAAAATTACACGTAGATAGTTCATTGTATAGGTTAAGTAGTTTAGTTTTAATTCCTCGCACGTTTTGATAATATGTTCTTATTTCCAGATTATGCATTTTAAGCAAATATTTAATTTATTTGTATGTAAAAATGAAATAGTTCGAGTTAATTAATTTTTTGTATATCACTTTCTGAGTATATAATTGATATAGGCGACGTTTCATTCTTACGAACAAATATCTTGCAATTTTTAACCCAAACAAATTTGAATTTTTTTTCAAAGGCGGCATCTTTGGCCTTTTTGAGCAGCAGTTTATTAGTCGGGCTGAGATGATCGTTCACAAAGATTTTGCTTTTGTTGTTAAAATTTAATTTGTCCGCGGTTAGGTCTTTTAAATTTCTCGCACTAGCCAAGAAATTGTCCCTCTTGAGACGGGAGATAAACCTTACAATTACGTTTTTTGGTCTATTTGAGTTTACTTGGTACGAAGAAACACGATGAAGTGCATCAATTTCCTGCTTAACTATTGGGCAACCGATTTATCGTCAACTTTAAAGTACTAAAGTATTAATTTAAATAACTTTAGAAGAAATTGATAACGGAGCTTTAAAAATGATTATTAAAACGGCACGTAATTGCATATTAATTGAAAATACATATGTATAGAGAAATTTTCAAAAAATTAATAATTAATAACAATAGTCATAATTATTTAACTTTTTATTTAACTTGTAGGTAATCTTTTACATAACAGTTTTAAACTGAACAAAAAATGAAATGTAATTGATTATAATAAATAATACACTAAAATAAAATAAAATATTGTAAAAAAAAATGCTAATTAGCTAAATATTATAAATAAACGCTTTTTATCTGTTGCCACAGTTGCGTTGCGGGAGACAGAAGACAAATTTTATCAAAATTAAATTATAATCAGTGACTCACTAAACATTATATTATTTTAAAATAGTTTTTTAAAAGCACAATGTGTTTAACGTGGCTTCGAAAAAATTATATATTTCTCGAGAAATGAAAAATGAGAATTATAACTTTTTCTCGAGAAATTCTCGAGAAGCACTAACCTCGACATTAACGTGATAACATCTGAAGTTATGGATATCGATGATATAGTAGACAGTCACATCCACAAAAACGAAGAATTATCTGATGAAGAAGAGGTAAATTCAATCCATCCAATTCCAACAAAAAAAGATGCTATGAGGCATATTGAGGGCCATAAAAGGCACTTTACTAGCATTGAAAACGTACAAGATGAAACTTTCTTATCGATTTATAAAATCGAAAGAGCTGTAAACCAGCAAAACAATATGTACCAAACCGATTTGCGTGATTATCTAAATAATAAAAAAAAAAATGTTTTTTTTAACCCTATTCTACGTTTTCCCTTTAATTAGTTTTTTTTTTATCAGTCCCTTCAAAAACGTAAAAACGGAGGTTCACGGTAAGTCCAAAATAAACGCAAAAATAAATTGAGCGTAATAAAAATAAAAGGTGGAAAAACAAAGAAGTGGAAAAACTAGGACTGAATAAAAGTGGATCATTTGTAGTCAGAGCATATGTTCATATATTTAGATGGAAAATCTGGAGGTCATATAGAGCACTGGGTAATTTCAACATTAATCAGCTCAGCTTGCCGCTGCATTATTTATCATGAAAACTTTCGAGGGTTAAAGTCGATAATAGTTACAAATACTATCATACTAGAAAAGCTATAAAATAACGAAACTCTTTAAAAACACATCTACATATTTTAGTGTTTTAATAAATAACAAAAATTACAGTATTTATATTAATAAAATTGTTTGAAATGCTTGATGCTAAAATAAACTCTGTTCACTTTTGTAAAAACTAAGAGCAAATTTGGATTTTAGAAGTTTGCACCTTTGAAATAGTATATCATTGAAAAATGTCACTTTTTTAATTTCCATTTAACATGTCATGATGCAAAATCTTATTTACAGGGCCGTGCGGTGATATTTTGGTGATATTTATAGTGACGAATTATTAAGGCTGCCAACTTATTACGAATGGACTGTCCTTAAATATATATTAAATAAATATTAGTGCAAATCAAAGTCACAGTTTTGATCAGCAATAATAGTTTTGAACACCAATAATTAAATACTATTAAACAGTAAACAGATATTAAGTACCCTAATAATATTAATATTAAAGTCATACACTAAAACTAACTGCAGAAAACATCTTACAAGTGACTAAACTCAGAACACTGAAAAATAATGCACTTACTAAACGTGATTATCTATTGTCTATGGCTAGATGAAGACAAATTGTTTGGTGCAATAAAAACGTTTGATTAGATGCCGTAAATCTTTGATAATAATTTGCCGGTTTTAATACATTTATACCGCCTCGCCTAACAGTCTTCTCCTTTTGTATCGAAGGGCATTGTTACTTATGTGGGATTATATTGTCTGCAATTTTTTAAATGAAATATACCAGTGTTAGAAATTTTTAAAACTGTTAAAATATATTTTATTGAGCCATGTAAAATTTTAGCAACTTGAAAAACAATTGAAAAACAACTGAGGCCATAGCATGCTGTCTATGGCGTAGGCAAGGTATGAGGTAGCTGTGTCTGTGTCCAAACAAATAATGATAAAAATTATTGGACCAAACGCCGCCACATCAAGGGATTATATTGTCTGCAATTTTTTAAATGAAATATACCAGTGTTAGAAATTTTTAAAACTGTTAAAATATATTTTATTGAGCCATGTAAAATTTTAGCAACTTGAAAAACAATTGAAAAACAACTGAGGCCATAGCATGCTGTCTATGGCGTAGGCAAGGTATGAGGTAGCTGTGTCTGTGTCCAAACAAATAATGATAAAAATTATTGGACCAAACGCCGCCACATCACCCCCTGGCTAGAATTTTACATTATTTGTGTAATAAATACATGATAAAATTTGAAAGAAAACTAAAAATATTAACATACAATATATGGAATAGATAAAGTGGAAGAAAAAATCTAGTAATGCTAAATGAAAACTGATAGGGTTCATTTAACAAAACTTGATTTAGTCTGTGTGTATGATGGGAGGGCACTGGAACTAAGAGTGACCAGACTGGAAGAAATCTGGAAAATGGACTCTTCTCCCTGAGCGTGTAATGCGAGGTGCGATTGAGTCCGGTGTCTGGGCCTCTGGTGATTTTGGGGTCTTCTCCATGGATGCTGGTACTGTTTTGGTTTGACATACATCTTCGTCCGCAAAAATATACGCCGGTTTTAAACGGTCAATGGACACCCTGACGTCTTTGCCGTGAATATGGACAACAAACGTCTTGGTGTCACGGTGGACGACTTGGTACGGTCCATCGTAAGGGTTTTGTAGGCAATGTCCGGGGGCGTCGTGTCGAACGAAGACGTGTTCGGTTGTTGCCAGATCTTTGAAAACGAATGTTCGTTTTTCGCCATGTGATCTTCCACCTTTAGGCTGAAGGTGCTGGAAATGACGGCGTAGCGTTTGCACGAGCTCTGGTTCATCTTGTATAGGGGGCGTCGTGGCGGACAAGAACTCGCCGGGGAGGCGTAATGGTTCGCCGTATACCATCTCAGCCGCTGTTGCACCAAGGTCCTCTCGCCAGGCTGCTCGGATTCCGAGGAGAACTGCCGGGAGTATTTCTGTCCACCTCTCTGTTTGGTGGCATTTTATGGCAGCTTTTAATTGCCGGTGGAGTCGCTCAACCATACCATTCGCTTGTGGGTGATATGCAGTTGTTCTTAAGTGTTTGGAGCCTGTCAAATCACAGAGTGCTTTGAATAAACGCGACTCGAATTGGCGTCCTTGATCGGTGGTGATTCGAAGTGGTGTGCCAAATCGAGAGATCCATCCTGCGTAGAAAGCACGGGCGACGGTGGCTGCTTCTTGGTCTTCCATCGGAAATGCTTCAGGCCAACGAGTGAATCGGTCGACACACGTTAAGCAGTATCGGTAGCCTTCAGAGATGGGCATGATGACGATGTCGATGTGGACATGCTCGAAACGTTTGGAAGGCGTATTGAAGCTGCTTAGGGGTGCAGATACATGTCGACTTGTTTTTGCACGTTGACATTGGATGCATGCGCGCGCCATCTTGGTGATGTCTGATTTGATTTTTGGCCACACGAATCGTTGAGTGGCGAGACGGATGGTCGACTTGATGCCTGGGTGTGACAGCTGGTGAACCGAATTGAAAGCGGCACGCCGGAATGCTGCAGTGATAAAGGGTCTTGCTCTCGCCGTGGAGACGTCGCAGTACACTTCAGTGTCGCTTCCAGGGAGTGCGACTTTCTTCAGCTGTAATCCGGTCTCGTTGTGGAGAAATTCTTGCAGCTCTTCGTCGGTTTCTTGTGATCTTGCAAGTTCTTTGTAGTCAAGAGTCAAAGTAACCTCTTCTATCCTAGATAGGGCATCGGCAACGATGTTATCTTGGCCAGATATGTGTTGGATATCAGTTGTGAACTGTCCAATAAAATCCAGATGACGGAATTGCCTGGGTGTGCATTTTTCGAGCTTTTGACGGAAAGCGAAGGTAATCGGTTTGTGATCGGTGAAGATTGTAAAATTCCTTGCTTCCACCATGTACCTAAAATGTTTGACAGCCATATAGATGGCTAATAGTTCTCGGTCATATGCAGAGTACTTATTTTGTGCTGGACTCAGTTTCTTGGAGAAGAAAGCTAGTGGTTCCCACGAATTGTCAACGAGTTGCTGTAAAACTGCGCCAACAGATGTGTCTGATGCATCACATACGATGGCGAGCGAGGCGTCAAGCTTTGGGTGCGCCAGAAGGGTCGCGTGTGCCAGACTTTCTTTGCAGGTCTCGAAAGCTGTTGTGGTTTCTTCTGTCCAAGTAACTATGTCTTTGCCCTTTATTTTGCCGTGCAGCAATGCATTTAACGGTGACTGTATCTTGGCGGCTCTCGGAATAAATCTTCTATAAAAATTTACCATACCGAGGAACTGCCTTAGTTGCTTCGCTGTCTTTGGCCTGGTGAAATTCAAAATGGCGTCGACTTTGTGCTGTTGTGGGCGTGATCCGTCTCTTGATATATGGTATCCCAAGAACTGCACTTCGGATTGTCCGAAAATGCACTTCGAAGGATTTGTCACAATTCCATAACTCTTCAGTCTTTCGAATAGTATACGGAGATGTTCAGCATGCTGTTGTTCGTCCTCGGATGCAACCAACAGGTCGTCAATGTAGGCATACACAAAGTCGATACCTCTAAGGACTTCGTCTATGAAGCGTTGAAAAGTTTGTCCCGCGTTGCACAAACCAAACGTCATATATGGGAATTCGAAGAGCCCAAACGGCGTGGTGATTGCCGTTTTTGGAATGTCTTCTTCGGCGACAGGTATTTGGTTGTACGCTCGGACCAAGTCAATTGTAGAAAAAATTTTCTTGTCTCGAAGCGTTTGCGCAAAATCTTCGATATGCGGAACTGGATAACGATCTGGGACTGTTCTCGCATTAAGAGCGCGATAATCACCGCACGGTCGCCAATCATCTGTTTTCTTTGAGACGAGGTGCAGTGGTGATGACCAGGGACTTGAAGAAGGTCGAGCGAGTCCTAATCGGAGCATGTTCTCAAACTCCTTTTTGGCCGCAACTAATTTATCAGGAGCGAGACGACGAGGTTTACTTGCGGTGGGAGGCCCGGGAGTCGTTTTGATGTAGTGCCGCGTATTGTGCTTCGGAAGGTTGCAAGTGCCGATAGGACGAGTTATTTCCGGGAATTCTTGGAAGATTGCATGAAAAATAGAGTTTCCGCGAACTGTTTTTATTGAAGGAGTGTCACAATTCGCTGTTTTTCCTATTGCAATCATGTTGGTTCTCTGGTCAAGTAAACGGCTATTTTTGATGTCGACCAACAGATCAAAATGAGCCAGAAAATCAACGCCAATGATGGGGCGACTCACATCCGCGACTACAAATCGCCATGTAAATTCCCGTCTCAGTCCTAGGTTAAGTGTGAGGATTACGATCCCATATGTGGCGATTACAGTACCGTTCGCCGCGGAAAGTTCGTATTCAGTCTTTTCACGCGGTCCACGAAAAAACTTCCTAGGATACACACATAAGTCGGCGCCGGTGTCAATGAGATACTGAATTATTGTGTCCCGGTCCGTAACAAAAAGGCGACGCGTTGTTGGGCCGATGTCGCTTGTCGCCGTTAGCGACTGCCCGCGTCGTTTCCCGTCCGAAAAGCGCAGGGTGGAACACACTTCTTGGCGTCAACGTCGTATTTCCAGTGGTACCAACAAAACTTACGGCCGTGACTTCTCGAACGTTGGCGTTGTCTGAACCTGTCTCGATTCCGCGGTCTGTCCGCGCGACTTGAAGATGGCTGATTTAGCGCCGCAGCGATCTCTTGTCGGAGATCATGGCGGAGAGCAGATGTGATCTCCTGTCGCAGTTACACGCTCAACTCGGCGATTTTAGTGCACAAATAATCTGACATTTTGAGTCAATTCGCAGCACTTTGCTTTAAACGCACGGTTCAGTTTATTAAAAATACTTTTGGCACTGCAAAGTTTTACTACCACTGATGTTCGTTGTCACCAACACTCGACACTAACACTGAATTAACACTATTTTTTAAATTAAAAAAAAAAAAAATGCAGATAGTTCACCACATTAAATATTAAAAATCACGTCGGGGTCACCAATATGTGGGATTATATTGTCTGCAATTTTTTAAATGAAATATACCAGTGTTAGAAATTTTTAAAACTGTTAAAATATATTTTATTGAGCCATGTAAAATTTTAGCAACTTGAAAAACAATTGAAAAACAACTGAGGCCATAGCATGCTGTCTATGGCGTAGGCAAGGTATGAGGTAGCTGTGTCTGTGTCCAAACAAATAATGATAAAAATTATTGGACCAAACGCCGCCACACTTATATCAGGGAGGGGAGTGGAGATCGGAGCACCGATATTAAAGCGTGACATGAATCGGTAATACGGAACTAAAAAGCCTAATAAATCCTAAAAAGAAGTCTACTAAATATCTAAAAAATAAATCCTAATAAATATCAAACATTTGTGGAAATTATCAAACGCCTTTATCACATTTCTTGCATACTCGGCGTAAGAATCCTCATCTGTCTGGTTATCACTATCGTTTTAGCTAGAGCGGCGCAAACGGAGTCTTGTAGAGGCGGCGACAGCACTGTTAGATACATTGTAAGTTTATGATTACCTATACATTCTTACATTTATATCGACCAAAGTCACCACTCACTTGCACGCTAACCATATGAATTGTAATATTTATAATTTATGAGTAAAGATAATTAAATTTATAAAAATGCAAAAAGCAAATAATATATATTTTTTTATTATGAAAATATTATAAAAATAAACAAATGAGAAATATCTGAATGGCGCCCTCGTAGCCCAGGCGCCTGGAGCGATCGCTCCATTGCTCCATGCCACCACACGGCCCTGCTTATGATGATCATAACCTACAAATCTGAAGTCTGTTTTACAGCCTAACGATTTTTTTAAATGGCATTTAAAGGCAGTCATACACTGTTTGATATACTAATCAAAATTAAGAAAGAAAACGTATTTTTTTTTTCGTTTAATACAATTTATATTATATTTTTCAGGCGATGCGTTTTTTGTAAGTCTCAGTATTTTTCCTATATGCGGATCAAAGAAACTGTACATTCATGTGTGTAACATTCATGTCCGCCTACTATTATACATCTTGTTTTTAAGGTATTAAAGAGGAATAAATCATTTATAATTTTGTTAATAGTGAGAAATACGTTTCTGAAATTGAAAAATATTAATCCATTTATCAATATATTTCTTATTAATATAATGAAGACAATACGAATATAATAATTAGATACGAAGCAAATACAGAAAAAATCGTTCAGATTTTTTATTTTCATCTTTCTACGTTTAAATATATAGGTATTTTCTTGGGTTTCGGTCGATAATTAAAAGCAAATTTAGTCAAATATTTAAAAAGATTTATTTACTTGCTAACTAGTTTCGGTTCTATCTGAACCATTCTCAAAGCTTAAAAATACAATACTTAATTACTTAATAATAAAAAAAAACAAACAAAATTTAACTAAAAGATTATTATTATAAATGATTTATATTAAAATAGACAATTGTAATATTAATGCTAAAACTGACATAGATAATTTAAGCAAAATTTATTATAATCTTATAAAAAAAAATTAAATAGCTCCATCTATATAGTATAATTAACTTCAATTAGAAATTACGGTACTTCTATTTTTTTTTTAAATCTTTTTAACTTAGTTGACGTGTAACGTATATGTGTCGCAACCTGTAGAAGATAAGGAGAAAAATTTTATCCGTTAAATTAATAAAACATTTTAATATGTTTCAAATTTTATGATAATAATTTTAACTCTGATTTTTATAAATATCTTTGCAAGTAAGTGTAATAATGTTTAATTTTATATTTTATTTATTATTAATTTTATATTTACTTTATGTAATTCATTTTAACAAACATATTACTTATTTTTAGAACCGAAATTAGTTAGCAAGTAAATAAATCTTTTTAAATATTTGACTAAATTTGCTTTTAATTATCGACCGAAACCCAAGAAAATACCTATATATTTATCTATAAAATACGGTCAAGAATTCTTTTATTCCTACGTTTAGTCGTTTTGCCACAATTTTTATCCTACAAACAGACAGACAGACACATGACTGACGGTATAAGTATTTTTTTGTGATACCTACAAAACCCTGAAAACCATAAGATGTCGCTTCATTCAAGTTCATATCTCGGTGTCTTATGTAATGATCATTTTAATATCTTTTAATAATAATATTTTCACTTTTATAAGTTTACAGAATTGCTTAAATATTGTTAATTCGAAATTTGAAATACTTTATAAAATATAAATTTTTATATTTTATCTGCAGTAAAAAACTAGTTAGTATTTATTATTACGTTGTGTAGATTAGAAACGAATTCAATATTTGGAAAACATAGAGAACCAGTTGTTTAAAAATATATTTTGTGAAATTGTGGTTGTACTGTGGAAGTAGGCGATAGTGTGATCTAATCGTAAAGAATAACGGATATCGGCGAGAAACATCTGGCTGGATTTGCCGTATATAGCGAACATAATGAATCTGGTCATTCTTCCTAGCACTGAAAAGAATATAAATGATTCTCTAATATCTTAATGGTGCTGTAGATCAAGTTTTAAGTCTATTTTGTTTTATTGGTTAGAGAATAAATAATAACTACAAGCTATTCCATACGTTTAAGCGGAACTAAAATGAATTTTTATTTTTGTATGTTGTCACCAGCTTAAATCAAAGAAACATACTATAGTATTAAGGCCCAATCTTTCCACTTTCAGGTAAACCTCTAGGTAACTATCTGACAAATAAGGTTATGAGACTGACTTGAATTCACTGATTGGTGCTGATATTTATTCAGCAGATGAAGTTCCAGATAACCTTACCTGTCAGATAGTTACCTAGAAATTTACCTGAAGGTTGAAAGACCGGGCTTTAATCTTGTTATTTCACATTCACATATCAAGCAATTAATTTATTGACTAGAAAATATACAAGTATTTCGGCAAGATGGCAAGTGTCAAATACTAAAGTCATAAAATATAAGATAAGGCAAAAACAATAACACGTCAACTCAACTCAAATAAAATTCATTATTCAGGTTATATTCATCCAATCGTCTTATTAAATATTAGAAGTCCAGGAAAGAAGTAGTTTTCGAAAGAAAGTCACATTGTACGACTAAGATCCGGAACTTCGAAAAACATGCAAAACATGGTTGTTTAGCCAATATCTCCGTTCCGTTGCATAATTCGATAAAAATATCTCTATACTGAATTATACTCTTTTCACACTAGATCTTTAAGACGAGTGAACTTAAAGTTCACCGATGTTTAAGATCGGTATGCTTTCACACTTGATGTTTAAATCTCTGGTGCTGTCATCAGCTACAGTAATTTTGTCCTTAAGTTACCGTCATGAAATTACCAGTTTTGAACTGTCTGCGCAGACGCACATTTTGAATTATTATAAACAATTAAGGATATTTCATTTCATTCTACAATAAAGGCACTACAATAAAGAATATATTACACCTGTATTAACATGTAAGTCGATACATTTTATCTCAATTATTGTAGCTCTGTATTTTATTAAACACATTATTAAAATAAATAATTTTATTATAACAATAAGTATAAACTTCTTATAACGTCGATATAATACAGTATTCTTGTTTATGATAATATAAAATGTTGACAGCACAAATTCAAGGAGTATTTTTTTATAATAGAAATTAAGTTGGCAATGCGTACGAAGTTTAAGACGCAGATCTCTGTCTTAAACATCGGTCGTGTTTAGACGAGGCCATACGGTATCACATTAGCGTTTAAAGACATCCGATCTTAAAGATCTAGTGTGAAAAGGGTATTAAAGAGAAATAAACTCACTATATTTTAGCTCTCATAAGTTTTTTTGTAGGATGGATGGTTTCGCAGATAGATCGCCGCAAAATTAATCATTTTTTTAAATTCTGCTAATTTCCCAAAATATATGATTATTTTTACCATTTTTTTTGTTGTGTAACCGAAAGGTTATAGGTAGCACTACCTATAAAACTGAAATATCCAAGGGTATCCATAGTAAATTTGGTAATGAAGAAACATTTCTTTTCTATCTAAGGAAGTTTCTAATAAGATGAATAATTCGTGGGCTAACGGGTGCTAAAACCGTACGTAAAGATATATATAGAGAGAGAGCACGGGACCTGATAAAACAATAATGCTGTGCCCGGAAGACAATAATAACGATAATTACTGGCCCGATGACAGATAAAAAACTGCAAGTGGATAAAAATTGTACTTAATTTTTTCTGTAATATAATGTATAAGATATGTTTACGTGACGTGCTTATTTTCCACGTGGAAGCTACCGCTAACGCCACAAATAGGTCCAAATAATGACAACTGGCAGCTAACTACATAAACAAAGTGTGCAATCATATCGGATCTGGCTCGGATTTAGAAACATTATTGTTTCAATTATTATTACGTCAACTATGCCAGATAATTGTTTACCCGGTTTGAGTATGTTAAATATGCACAGGGAAAAAATTACTAATAATAGAGCAGATTTTATAGGATATTTCATTAATGCCAATTTGCCAAAGATCGCAGACGCCTTCTATTTAAATAGTGTTCTGTATTTGTGAAAGTTTATTTAGTAAATTAATAAATATTTTCAAAAATATGCCTTCACATTTTACCCCCCCCCCTAAAAAAATTCTGCGGGCACCCATGGCTAGTATATACTTATGAAACGCTAGTATATACTTATGTGAATAGAAACAAAATATTTAATATTTCAGATACCATCCGTTATTTCTCTAAGCAAATATTTCATTAGTATTGACTTGATAGTCGATACGTGTTAAAATTCACCGACAATTTAATACAATACGTAGAGTTTAAAATTAAAATAAGTTAACAAAACGGTTAAAAATATTACGATTTCGTTTCATAGTTGTTCTACGAACAGTGGCGCATCCAGGAATTTTTGATGGGGGGGGGGGGAGGAAGACAAAATTATTTAAATTATGAAAATATAAAGTAACGATCTAAAAAAAAGGTCCTCCCTCTCTTCTAAAATACAAGTGACGACTTAAAAAAAAGGACCTCCTCTATTTTTAAAATTTTGTAGTGTGTTTGTGTGTATTTATTTTTATTTCCGTCCTTCATTGGGGGGGGGGGCTCCCTGGGTGCGCCAGTGTCTACGAATACTATCTCGTAAAATAGGGTGCAATTCAACAGACCTGGCTATCGTACTAGTAACTGCTAGAAACTACCAATTTCTTCTAGCGAAAACGAAACGAATAGGGGCCAGTGTTGCCAACAGTGGAGATTTAGTTTTCCACCAAAAGTGCCAATAAAATCTAGTGGATTGCAATAGTTGATAAGTAAATATCCATAGTTTTATTACAAATAAAATAAAGACAATTAGTATTGTTTGACACATAAATTGACATATTAATTCTTTTATTGTGGTATATCCGCCGCGTTAGTGTCAGCCTCTTGTGTGCAAATATTCATAAAACCGTTCTCTAATAGGATCGAGCCCAAATACCGCCCATGTGCAAATTTTCATAAGATCGCCCTCTACTAGGAGACTTCTATTAGAATCTATACCAAATGCCGTCTCTTTGATGAGCCGCTCGTGTACGTTGCAGATTATGTACAATCGTACGCGGTGGCACCGATTATGGTTCATTTTTACGTACTGTAATCTCTTGTTACATATTATGTCAGAGGTGGACTGCCAAAATTGTAATAATCAGTGCTCAGGAGGAAAATTTCACTGATTAATAACAGGAGTCTCTTTACTTATAATTTCGTACGGGAATTCCTAGGTTTTAGAGATTTTCAGGTCGCGACTCTGATATGACCAAACAATTATTTTTTACAGTAGTCGAAACTACCGGTTTTGCATACCCTGTGACGCATGCCCCATATTTCCGAATATTAATTCGGATATACAGATACTCATTATAAAGAATCTGAACCTATAGTTGTAACAGCCAAGTTTTTTTTTTTTTTTTTGAAAAATTGTTTGTCCATACTAGGTCAATCTCATGATTCCACACTTTCAAAGCAAGTAAGCTAACCAATAAGCTGCTACAACCACAATTATATAACTGTAATAAAAATTCAAATAATTTATCTGAAGTATCGTTGGCCGGATAAGCTGTTCTGGTGTTTATTCCGATGTTTATCTTATCCGAGCAATGTAAAAGCAATCTTTTGACTTTACAGTCTTTAACGATATACAGGGAATATCGTTATCCGAGCTTTATCCAACGATTGTAGAAGCGGTCCTAAGTGCATATTATTGCATATAATCAAGGTATTTTTGTGCATATTTGCCGCTCTCTATTCATGACATACCGTAAAATCTCGAATATAATACGCACTCGTGTATAATACGCATGTTTGATTTGTCGCGAAAATTTCTGATAAAATAAAAATTCGTTTATAACAACATGGGTGTGCAGCATTACTCACAGCTGTAAGTGTTCTTGTTCAATATTGAAAATACCGTATTTTTTTGTACGCGACTATAATATGCACCCTAGTTTTTTTCGGGCTAAGGTATGTACAAATTGTGCTTATTATACTCGAAATTTTACGGTAATTATTTTTACTAAAAATTTTCTAGGCCCTATTCTTTAGGGTTACGATATTTTTAGGTTCGCCAACGATTTTATTTTTTTTTCAAATTATCATAAATCTCCAAAAATATACTTGTTGAAATCCGTGTATAAATGGACCCCCAAAGTCCAAATTTGTGTTGTACAAGAATCAAATTTATTATTATTACTAGCGCATAAAAATGCCACTCTAGTCTTATTCAGCACTATTATTGATTCTTACCATACTACTCCTTTATTACATGTATGCACGAGCATCTTCACTTTAACTCTTTGAGGCACGAAATTTTAGAAAATAAAAAAACCCATGCTGCACAGAAATTTTATTTTTCTAAATTTTAACAAAGTAAAATTACAAAAGAAACAGAAAAATAAATAAAAAGTCATTCAAGTTTTTAATTATAGGGTGGGAATTAAACAGCCCGTTTTTCTATTTTTATATAGGATGAAAATTTCGTCGGTCCAACATATACTGACAAGTTTAAAGTTGGTCACTCAAACAAAAACCAGTGTGACATCTGTTGGTGAAATTACTAACTAGTTTAAATAGGCGGGATTACTTTTAAACCGTTGTTCTGGTAGCACTTGGAATTTTTCGACGTGGTATAAAAAATATCCCACCGTGGATATTTACGTATCTAAAAGGTCCACTCAAAATCTGCACTTTTAACACTGCCATGCCTCAAAGTGTTAAGGAACCAACCCAACTTGTGAGCAAGTTGTAAAGAATTGCTCCATAATACCGATAATTTTAAAAATAAATCTAACTCACCTGTAGAGAAGGTTGAACAACCTATCATTACTTGAATCTCTTCCAAGCTCATTGATCTGGTCCAGGAGTTCCACCATCATGGTGGAGAAGTTGTCGTTGAATCTTGATACATTGTCGGAAAATGTAGCAATTTCTTTCGGATCAGAAACGCCTTCCTTCCCTGTTTTCTCACTCAGGTACTAGACAAAAACATATCATGTTTTACAACACATTTAAGCGTGGAATTATGACGTTGAACGGATCATAAATATGGCAATACAACTGTTCTTAGTGACGGTTTAAAATGTATTTGTATTTATTAAATCTGTAAGACAATTATCTAACACGTTTTTACAAATCAGTTACATGTAATTGTTCAAATAAAAATATTGTTGTCGAATAAATAGTACCTTTAATATCCTTATCTAATACAAATAAATAGATACATTAATTTAAGAATAAGGGACTTTGCTCCAATTGCGGGCATTTCATTCGGAATAGTTCTCTGTGGTCATTTCATACGGAATTATTCATAAATATGGACATTATTTAAATATTTTATTTACTTTACATCGGCCTATTTCTGCGATGAGGCTAATCGCCGATTCTAGGGGGCGAGCTCCTACACCTGGATGAGGGGTGAATGATTGTGAAAATGGGAGTAATGTTAACATATTATTCTCGCCCGAATAATATCACCAACAAGGACTTGAACTAGAAACCTCACAACTCAGACTGTTTATACCAGATAAATACGGACAAAGTCCTACCGAGGCTAAGGCGAATGTGGCCCCGACATATCTTATGAAAGCACCAAACAGAAAGCGACGAAAATTTTTACAATTATTTGTTATTGTGGGTTTAGATCTGTTACCGGTTTATATATTTATTTATTTAAAATACACGTTCTCTGATGAAGTTTCTAATAAGGTACCAACAGTTAAGTAGTAAGCTCATGAATTGATTTAATGGGCATGTCCGATTTGAGATATGTTAGATGTTCTTGTTACCGCGAATGCTAAATTTTGTTGACTGATAAGATGGCAATCAGAGTGTAGTAAAGTTAAGTAGGAGAACTCAGTTTATTAATTAAATTCAACGAAACTAGCAACGGGCATGTTCTAACTTGGAGTTTTTGTTGTAATCTACAAACACTATTGACTTGCTATGAAAAGGTTATGTAATTGTCTGAAAGTTGCCGCGAATAACTAACATTTTGACAGAAACAATATCTATTTCAACATTAAAAATAATATTGGGCACGCAAAGCAATTATAACGTATTAGATTATATTATGCTCGATTCGTTCCAAGTGTATCTATAGCAAATTTACATGGCAAAACAGTTTTAGATAGAAAAACTCGTGGGTCGACGGTTAAAATAAAAAATATCATTAGAAAGATAGTTCCAAATGCATTAGGCCGTTGGTAAAAATTGATTCTTAATTGTTTATAATCATCATCATTGGCGCGACAGCCCGAAGTGAGTCAAGGCTTCATGTTTCCAAGTTTCATGACCATGTTTTCAATCTATGTACATTCAGGAGTAATATGGTCAGTATTGCGTCCATTTTATTTTAGCGTACACAGAAAGGTACCTACAGTTTAAATCCGGTTGCGAGCGGCCAGTGGCGGCGCTAGCTCTTAAAATATGGGGGGCCAAAAAAAAATGTGAGTATAATTTGGGGGGGGGGGGCAGAAAATATTTTTTTATCGTTTACAAATGAAAATACAAGTAATGAACTAAAAAAAGGTCCTCACTTCTCCCGCTAGCGCCGCCACTGCGAACGTCTAAGCAGAACCTGTAATTTGTTTAAATATTTTTACATAAATTATTTGACATAAGCAGGAATTGAACTCACGTCCGTGCTCTTGCCTTGCCTAGCGGACAAATAGCAGATACAGACGATTTAACGTTTGCAGCTACAGGCTTGCTTTGTTTATAAAATGAAAAATAAAACTTGTACTATAATTTAAGTGCATATTAATTTTAATTGAAATCTATTTAAATTGTATCAAATTGTTTAAATTTCTAAATTAGTCAAAGATTCTCATACATTTTAAAAGTGATGACTTTTACTTCAATTACCGGGCAGTTTTCTTTACTCGCCACAGGCGCCATAAGTACTCATTAAAGCATTTAAATACGGATCTCATTTTTTGAAAACAAAAAATCAGCAAAACAAAGGAATTTGTTACGATATGACGAAGTTGATCAAAAGGGTTAGAATAAACATTCGATTTGCTGGAACGCTGGTATAGAAGTAATAAAACCGGGACGAATGTGATTAGGGTATAAGAAAGTTAGTCCCAGATGGCTGCCGAAATGTTTAACCAATGAACACAAAGTTTCATAGGTAAATTCCGAACGTACAGCTCAGATTTGGTTCCTTCAATATTTCACCAATTTAGACCATTAAGGAACCCTTTTTTTAAATAAATAAAATCAAGCAAAATGTTTAAAATTATATGGAAATAATTCCAAAAAACGTAAATGCTTCGAACTACGTATGTATTTATCCTACGAAAGTCTGGTTTGCAACAACGTGTTAAGAAAATTTTCCTGTAATTTTTTTTTTTTTAATTTTTTTTGAGAGTATTAAGTAAATTAGTTGAAAGTAGTCGGCATATAAGAGAGACATCCAGTGACGTTTATCCTTATATATCACTGTCTTTAGTGTTGCGGTAGGTCGTTTGGCCAAAGTCTCTTTAACCTTCTGTTGTCTTTATTAAATTTACCACAAGTTCATTTTCATATCCAGTGAGTCGGTCATAGTTTTTGGCAAATGTACGAATTTCTCCCGTGATGAAATGGATTTTGAGGTCTTCATGGATCATTCTATTTGAGATGTACCGAGGTGCCTTCACCAAAGCTCGAAGCGCCTTTAATTGGAATCGTTGTATCATTTTTAGTCTGGTTGGCTTGGCACATCCCCATATTTGGAGTCCATACTGTTGTGTATTATAATTAATATATTGATATTAATAAATGTAATTGATTTGTACAATAGCATTCAACTCTTTATTTTATACATGTCATGTTTATTCCATGTCCTAGCAACGTGCATAGTCTAACAAGCCTACTAAATATCATATATAACAATTTTCCCTCCTTGAATTTAGTAACCCCAACGATCAGGTGGTCGCCGATCTCTCGAAGAGCGGCGAAGAGAAGGTTGGGTTTCTTCATTAGCTTCTTCATTATTACTAATCTCTGGTGCAGGTACAGCAACAGCTTCTTCTCCGTCATTGTTATTATCGTTATTAATTCCGGATTGTGAACTATCTGTAACCGTAGTAACAGACTCCTGGAAAGAAAGTTTATTTCGATCTTGACAATGTAAGGTAGGTGCTTTTTCTGAAACAGGAAAATTTATGAACCCGGTTTCATCATTAGATTTTTCACATTTGGTTTTCATTATTTGGTCTACATGACGCGAGTGTAATTTCCCATCAACTAAAACTTCATAATGTAATAACCCTTTTCTTGTATGTATTGTACCCATTTTCCATTTGATAATTTTATTATCGTAAAATCTTATTTGAACTTTTTCTCCCACTTCAAATTCATGAATTTTTTTATCTTGATAAAAATTGCGCTTCTCATTAATTTCCTGGGGTAAAATTCTTTTAATTAAATCCAAACGTGTTCTAATGGGCCTTTTTAACATAAGTTCTGCTGGACTGACACCTGTAGTCGAGTGTGGTATTTTTCTGTATTGCATTAATAGTCGGCATAGTTTTGTATTAAAGTCTCCTGGCTCGTTCACCATTGCTCTTAATCCTTGTTTAATTGTTTGAACATACTTCTCTGCTTGGCCATTTGTAGCAGCGTCAAAAGGTGCTGTACACTTGTGAATGATGCCATTCGATTTCAAAAAATTCTGAAATATAGAAGATTTAAATTGTGGTCCATTATCTGATACAAGAGTTACTGGAAGGCCAAATCTCGCAAAAATTTCACGTAGAATTTTGACAGTAGCATCTGATGTTGTACTACGTGTTGGGATAGCTTCTACCCATTTGGAATGGGCGTCTACAACGATTAGGAATTGTTCATTCATAAACGGTCCCGCGTAGTCAATATGGACACGTTGCCAAGGTTCTCTGGGATATTCCCACGGGTGAACAGGAACTTTAGCTGGATTATTTCTAATAGTCATGCAATTTTTACATTGTTTAACGATTGTTTCAATATCTTCGTCAATTCCTTTCCACCACACATAACTTCTTGCTAACGCTTTCATCCGTACAACTCCTACATGTGTAGAATGTAGTTCGTGTAAAATTCTATTTCTTAATGTTTTTGGTATGACAACCCGAATACCATTAAAGATACAATTATCGGTTAGAGAAAATTTACTAATATTACCTCCGTCATTCATACTTCCTATTCGTAAGTTTTCTAGTAGTTCGCGACAATCACGATCTAGTAGTGTTTCTTTCTGAATTTCTTTTCTTGTAACAGGTAACGCCGATAATTGATTTAAATAAAAAACATCATCTTGAGATATGTTGTTGTATTCGTTGTATTTTCCTTCTCTCTTTAATGAAAATCTCGAAAGGAAATCTGTAGCGTGTACGCAAAGCTTTTATTTTTATTTCACATTTATTTATTTTAATACATACAAATATTAATAATTAAATATGTGATCATTTAGTGGACTGTATATAATAGGATTTTTTGATGTTGACAGTTGTGAATTTAGTGTCAGACTGTTTTTTATATTTTTGTTTTCATAGCAACCCACTTTTTGAACACAGCTGTTTTTTTACAAAAATGAACAGTGGCACTCAAACACTGGATATGCCGCCCGCCTTGAAAGTACTACTTTCAACAGTCGTTACTATTGTCTATGGGTAGTGGACACAACTTTCTCACTGCACGCTTGAAACTGCTTGTTGGTGTTTTAACTGTGACGACTCGTACAACGCCGTCTGTACCTGGGTGAAGAGAAATAATACGACCTACCAACCATCGCATGGGAGGCAGGTTATCTTCTATTAGTAGAACCAGCTTTCCAATCTGCAGGTTCTCTTGCTGCGTTTGCCATTTGCTTCGGACATTGAGTTCATTGAGGTACTCCTTGTACCAGCGAGCCCAAATTTGTTGCTTGTACAACTGTATTTGTTGCCAATTGGATAATCTATTAATCTGGGTTACACGAATGTCAGGATCTGCTAAGTTTGTAAGTGAGTCACCAAGGAGAAAATGGTTAGGAGTTAATACTGACAGATCATTAGGATCTGATGACATGGGAGTTAGAGGACGTGAATTTAATACTGATTCAATTTCAATAATGACAGAATTTAATTCTTCAAATATTAGTATGGTTTTGCCAACTACTCTGCGTAGATGGTGCTTAAATGACTTGACAGCAGCCTCCCATAGTCCTCCAAAATGTGGTGATCTGGGCGGAATGAAATGCCATATGATATTTTCTTCTGCCATGAATTGCATTACTTTAGTTTTATGCAATTGAGAATTAAACAATGTTGTTAATTCTGCCAGTTCTTGTGATGCTCCTGTGAAATTGGTTGCGTTATCTGAATATATGTGTCGAGATACTCCTCGTCTAGCAAAAAAGCGACGTAATGCACATATGAAAGCTTCGGTAGTCAAATCGCTTACCAATTCCAGATGGATCGCCTTGACAGTGAGGCATATGAAAACTGCTACATATACCTTATATTGTGTTTTGTTTCTCTTGCGCCTATCTTTGATGTAGAAAGGACCGCAATAGTCGATACCTGTATGAGTGAATGGGCGGGAAACTGTCGTTCGCGCCGAAGGTAAATCACTCATCATATACTCAGTAATTGTGGGCTTTACCTTAAAACATGTTATGCACTCATGAATGATTTTTCGAGTCATATTTCTACCATTTAATGGCCAATACCTTACTCTGACTGCATATAATGTTGTTTGGACGCCAGCATGAAAGGATTTAACATGTTCATGTCTTATTATCATTTTAGTTAACTGATGTCCATTGGGTAGCAAGATTGGATATTTTTGAGACTCTGATAAATTTGAATGTCTGAGGCGACCTCCTACTCGTAATATTTTGTTTTTGTCTAAAAATGGATTGAGCCTCAACAATTTACTATTGTTGCCGAGACTTCTATTTTTCTCTAGTTGTTTAATGTCATGTTCAAATTCATGACATTGAACTACCTTTATTAATATTGTAGTTGCCTCGTCTAGTTCTCCTGTTGATATTGGGCCAGTTTTTAGAATCTTCCTTCGTATTTTGTTGATGAAACGGAGGCAATATGCTGTGATTCTGCGCAATTTGTTAAAATCTGAATATTTCGTAAGTAGACTGAATTCTTTGTTAGTCGTGAGTAGAACAGTGGTTGTTGATTTTACTTCTGGAATTTCATCAAAGAATATTTCCTTGCAAGGCCATGTATCTTCATCATGTGTTATCCAAGAAGGACCAGTCCACCACAAATTGCAGTGCTGAATCTGTGAGGGAAGTAATCCTCGAGAGATGATATCTGCTGGATTTTCAGGAGAACTTATGTGTCTCCAGTTGCGTGGATCCGTCATAGATTGTACTTCAGCTACTCGGTTAGCCACAAAAGTTTTTAATGTGTGTGCCGGTGTGTTTATCCAACAAAGCGCAATTGTTGAATCTGTCCAGAAATACGTTCTATCAAAGTTGATTCCCAATGATTGTTGGGTAGTTTTGTACAAATTAGCCAGCAAAACAGAAGAACAAAGTTCCAGCCTTGGTAATGTGATATTTTTTAGTGGAGCAATACGCGACTTTGAACATACTAGTGACATCTGAGTGCTGATACTATTTGTTGATCGTACATAGATACATGCACCGTATGCCCTTTCAGACGCATCGCAAAATCCATGTAATTGTATGTTAGTAGCATTGCTAATAACTATGTTCCGATCTATTGCCAATTGATTTACTGCTGATAATTGTTGTTTGTATTCGCTCCAAGCGGTAAAGACGTGAATTGGTACTGATTCGTCCCAAGTTATCTTTAACTTCCAAAGTTCTTGCATAATAATTTTTGCTTTAACAATTATAGGTCCTAAGAGACCTAGTGGATCAAATAATCTTGCAATTTGTGCTAAAATTGTCCGTTTTGTTGTATTCTTTTCATTTGTGGGATTAAATTCATAAACTATTGTGTCTTGACAAGAGTTCCAATGAAGACCTAATGTTTTGATTGTTTGTGTTGTGTCTAATTGAAACGGATGAATATCAGATTCATTGATTGTGTTTTGCAAGATGTTGGAATTATTTGATGCCCATTTTCTCAAATGAAAACCACCTTTATGTAACAGATCTGTGAGCTCATTTTTTATTTGAATTGCTTCGTTGATAGTATTTGCCCCTGTTAATAAGTCATCAACATAAAAATCTCTTTTTAATATTGATGAAGCTAATTGATAATTTTGTAATTCATCATCTGCGAGTTGTTGCAAACAGCGTGTGGCAAGAAATGGTGCCGATGCTGTACCATACGTGACTGTAGTTAATTGATATGATTTTAATGCTTCATTTTGATTGGGTCTCCACAATATCTTCTGGAAATGTAAATCATCCTTATGTATTTGCACTTGCCGGTACATTTTTTCTACATCAGCTGTCAAAACAAAAGTATGCAACCGGAATCTGGTCAGGATGGAAAACAAGTCTTCTTGGGTAGTTGCACCGACCATCAATGTATCATTCAGTGAAATTCCAGTAGTAGTTGATGCGGACCCGTCAAAAACGACTCTGATTTTTGTTGTAAGGCTTTCTTCTTTCATCACGGCGTGATGAGGTAAATAGTAATCCAATTCTGCTACTTCACATGGCGCTTCTTTCATGTGACCTAAATGAAGATATTCGTCTAGAAATTCACAATATTGTGTCTTGAGGGAAGGGTTTCTAGCAAATCTTCTTTCCAGTGCGTTGAACCGTTTCAGTGCGGTTGCGTATGAATTGCCTAATTCTGTTTTGTTATTTCTAAAGGGTAGTTTGGCAATGTATCTGCCAGTACTATCTCTGGTTATGTTTTGCTTGAAGTGCTCTTCACAGTCTGCCTCTTCCCTTGATAATATTTTTGTGGTACTGCATTCCTCTATTTCCCAAAATTTTTTCATTTGGGCGCTGAGGGGATCAATTAATAGGTGACAAGATGTCCCGTTTGTTTGTTTTAACCTTTGTGTGGTATAAACCTTTCCTGATATCAACCAACCAAATTGTGATTTTTGGAAAGTTAATCCTTGTGATGTGCGAATTTGTCCGACACATAATATACTGTAGAATATTTCAGCACCAATTAACATATCAATTTCAGATGTTTGATGGAACTTAGGATCAGCTAGCTTAATGTTGTCGGGTATTGTTACATCTGATATTCTGATTTGATGTGATGTCAAATCTTCTGTAATTTTTGGTAATACAAGCAGTCGGAGTTTTGTTTTGTAACTGTTGTATCTGGATTTCACTGTTGCATTTGTTGAACATTTTATATACGTGCATAATTTGTTCAATCCTGATACTGGTATGTTTATTGTTGTTTGCGGAAGGTGTAGACGTTTGCTCATTTTTTCAGATATGAAATTAGATTGCGAGCCTGAATCCAGTAGAACTCGACATGGATGTGGCTGGCCCTTGTAATCTAAAACATTTATTAGTGCTGTTGACAACAAAACTTGTGATAGTTTGGTTTGTGCGCTGCAGTTTGTTGATGTGGGGATTTCTGTACCATCATTGGGATGCAATAATGTATTATGCTTTTTTGAGCATTTTCTACAAGAAGTGCCCATGCACTGCAGTGCTGTGTGTTTTCCTCTTAAGCAATTGTAGCAAAGTCCAGACTCTTTTACAGCTTTTGTTTTTTCATCAAGTGATAAATTCAAGAACTTATCACAGCTGTATATACCGTGTGCACCGTTACATACTGGACAAGTGTATGAGACCTTTGCATTAGAGTTTGCATAAGACGATTGTTGATTAGCTGATCTTGAGGTTCCTGGCTTTTTCATGGGTGATGGTGTGTGTTGTTTGTGAACACTTATTGGTGTAATGCACTCAAAAGCGGAGCACCGATTTTCAAGAAATTCAAAAAAATCAACCAAAGTGGGCAACTTTTTGCTCACTCGCTTCAATTCCCACTCTTCGCGGGTACGACTGTCTAGTTTTCGACTCAAAACATACATTATTATAATATCCCAATGTTCGATGGGCAGATCCAAAGATTTTAGGGACTGTAAATGTTGTTTTGTGTTTGTAACTAGATTGCGTAAACTATTGTTGTCTTTTAAATTCAAGATCGGTTGTTCAAATATTTCGTTCATGTGGTGATTTGCAATTAAAACCTTGTTATCATACCTTTCTTGGAGAAGTTGAAGAGCCACTGGATAATTTTCATTAGATGCCGTTAAACCACTAATGATTTTTAACGCTTCGCCTTTTAAATATGTTTTTAAGTAGTATAATTTTTCTACTTGTGCTAGTTTTTTATTTTTATCAATAACTGACCTAAACAATTGATAGAAATTAACCCATTCATGATAGTTACCTGTAAACACTGGTATGTTCATCCGCGGTACCTTGACTGTATTTTCATCTTCAAGCTCATTAGGTGTTAATGAGACGGCTGTGTCATGCGCTGACTTCCCGGGCTGTTGTTCATTGTCGTGCAAAGTTAGAATTTTCTTGAATGCGCCCTTTATATTAAAATAGAGATCTTCTACAACATCTCTGTCAGCTGACTGTGTAGCATCCAGAAATTCTAATTCTGATTGCACCATGTCATAATTGGTCCATGTATCATCAATTTTGTCATTTCTGACAACAATTTGAGTAATGTCGTCAGTTTTTTGATACGAATTGGCAAAATTAAACATTTTTGTGAGACTTGCTTTTATTGTTTTTCGCTTTTGAATTAATTTTTGATCCGCCATATTGAAATTGAAACAAAAAGGATATAAAGGAAATAAGTGACTCACTTACCTTAACAACCTTTTTAAGACCAGTGTTCTGTTGATTACCTTGATTGATGATATTCTTGCTTGATGATGTTATTGCTTGATAATATACTTGCTTGATGATATTCTTGCTTGATGTTATTCTTGCTATGTGTCTGATGAATGTCTAATTATTATCTGATTTCTACGGCTGTTACCGTCTTATTGTTCTTCTGACACTGTCTTTGGAAATTATCCGGTTCTGTAGGACCAAATGTAGCGTGTACGCAAAGCTTTTATTTTTATTTCACATTTATTTATTTTAATACATACAAATATTAATAATTAAATATGTGATCATTTAGTGGACTGTATATAATAGGATTTTTTGATGTTGACAGTTGTGAATTTAGTGTCAGACTGTTTTTTATATTTTTGTTTTCATAGCAACCCACTTTTTGAACACAGCTGTTTTTTTACAAAAATGAACAGTGGCACTCAAACACTGGACAAAATCTGCATTACCATGATCTTTGGTATTTCTGTAACGAATTTCGTATTTAAAACCTGATAAAAAATTTGCATAATGTAATAAACGGAGAGCAGACGTCGCAGGTAAGTCTTTTTGCGGGTGTAATATACTTGTGAGTGGTTTATGATCTGTAATTAATATTATTTTTCGACCGTAACAATACTGGAAAAATTTTTTTAACCCCCATATTATTGCTGTAGCTTCTTTATCGATTTGAGAGTAGTTTCTTTCTGATTTTGACAATGTTCTCGAACCAAAAGCAATAGGTCTCTCAGAACCATCAGCCCCTACATGAGAAATAACGGCTCCTAATCCCGTTGGTGAAGCATCGGTTGCTAATATTAAAGGCAATGTTGCGTCGAATGGAACTAAGGTTTTTGTACTTGAAATTTCATTTTTAAGGCTATTGAAAATGTGTTCACATTCAATCGTCCATTTAAAACGAGTATTTTTTTTAAGCAAATTGTTTAATGGATATAGTCTCGTAGCCAAATTTGGAAGAAATTTTTGATAATAATTAACAAAGCCCAAAAAAGTTCGTAATTCAGACACATTTGTTGGTCTTATGCAATTTTTTATTGCACTGACTTTATTTTTATCAACATGTATTCCGTTTTTGTTAATAGAATGGCCCAAATAATTTATTGAATTGGAAAGAAATTGACATTTACTTCTATTGACATGTAAACCGTGTAATCGTAATCTGTCAAAAAGAGCTGTCAAATTCTCCAGCAGTTCTCCATAAGTTGAACCTTGTACTTTAATATCATCAAAAAAAACAACTTACTCCATGTAGGTCATGTAGAATTTTGTCCATAAAACGCTGCCATTTATTTGGGGCCACTTTTACGCCAAACATTAATCTTTTAACCTTATATACTCCCTTATGCGTACTTATAGCCTGTAACATTGCGCTATCATCATCCACCTCCATATGCAGATAGGCCTGGAAAATATCGAAAGTACAAAAATATTTACCACCACTCATTTTCGCGAAAATGTCATCAACAGTTGGAATAGGGTAGTTATCGTCCTGAATAAATTTATTTAAGGTAGCTTTATAGTCTGCACAGAGACGAATACTACCATCTTTCTTAATAACAGGAACTACTGGTGTACCCCAACTAGAATGTTCAACTTTTTCTATTATTCCAGCCTCTTCCAATCTATCGATTTCTTTACTAACCTTATCCGTCAAAGCGTACGGAACCCTTCGAGGTTTAATGAATATGGGTTGTTGGTTTTTATCTTTCAAAAGAATCCGGGCTTTATAATTTGTAATTTTTCCTAATTCTGTACAGAAAACATCTTTATAATTTTCAATTAGTTTATTTATTCTTTGTTTACATTCGGATTCTGACATCTGTGACATTGACATTTGATTGACATTTAGGTTAATTTTTAATTTTCTAATCCAGTCCCTACCTAATATGGACTCAAAATTACCACGTAATATGTAAATCTTGCCAGTTGCAGTTTGGTCTTTGTACTGAAATTTAACGTCACAAGTTCCTAATGGGTAAATAATTTCACCCGTATAGGTTCTCAACTTGATGTCAGTATGAGATAGTTTTTTACTAGGCCAGTACTCCCTGAAAACGCTTTCAGACATTGTTGATACTGCCGCGCCTGTATCTAATTCCATCCTACAACTGACATTTTCAATTTTAATATTGAGCATGTATTTCTTTAAATCAGTAGAATGGCCGAAAGAATTGATTTCGACCTCATGTAATGAATCTTCCTCCGAATATTCTTCTACATCGCAATTACGTACGCATTTTTGGTCGACGTATTTTGATTTTGAAAAACAAACAGATTGTACGTGTCCCATTTTTTTACAAATTTTACATTTTAAATTTTCCGCCTGACAATCATTGGCTTTATGGTTTGTATTACCGCATTTAAAACACTTAAAAGATTTTGAAGAAGAATTTTCCTGTTTTGTGACCTTCTTACCTACCTTACCTACCATCGTCTTCGACTTGTTGATGTAACTTACAGACATCGGTTGATTTTGTATCTCGCGACTTTCAGTTTTTGCAACTTCAATAGCCAGAGCAATTTTCCCTATTACTTCGAACGATGTTTCTCTGGATTGAAGTAGTCTCTCTCTAATCTCTGAATTTCGCACTCCCCTGATGAACTGAGATCTTAAATGCGTGTCAATGGTAGATTTCTTGCAGTTACTGCACGTAAAATTGCAGTTGATCGTTAGCTTCTTCAATTCCGCAATGAACTGAGAAATGGTTTCATCTTCTTGTTGCATTCTGCATGCAAATTTATGCTGCACTGCTATTTCGTTTGGTTTTGGGCACAAATGATCTTGAAGTAACGATGTTAATTCATCGAATTGTTTCTTGTTCGGTAGATCTGGTGCTGTTAAGCTCGTCAATGTTTGATACATTTTTGGACTGAGACAATTAATTAAAATTTGGACGCATTTCTTGTTGTCTATAGATGTATTTAAATTTTTTAATTCCAAATAATTGTTCAGTCTTTGCAGATAAGAAACAAACGTCTCTGAATCCTCTTCAAACGGTTGCAAACGTACCCCACCAGTGTTCGAAGTGTTAGAAACATTTTGAAGTTGCATTTGTTGCAAGACTTGTGCAATTGCGCTTAATGCTTCTTGTACTGATCCCATCCTCGTCGCCAATTGTTGTGTATTATAATTAATATATTGATATTAATAAATGTAATTGATTTGTACAATAGCATTCAACTCTTTATTTTATACATGTCATGTTTATTCCATGTCCTAGCAACGTGCATAGTCTAACAAGCCTACTAAATATCATATATAACACATACGACCAAATGGGCTTGAGTATAGTCTTATAGAGCAAATTTTTATTTAATACCGATAATTTTCTACCAAGAAGCCAATACATTTGGAACTGGAATGTCAAGTACTGAGCCTGGTTGTAAACGTGACTTGGACAGATTTAGACTGATTTACTTATGTTCGCCATTTACTGTACCAATCGTTTATAGGATTTAGATGACTTTGAAAATTTGTGGAAGCTTCGTTAGGATCATCGTCTGTTGATAGTATAACAACGTCATCAGCAAATGCAGCTATCATAGTGTCTTCTGTCTCAGGTATATCTGCAGTATAAAGTAGGTAAAGGAATGGACCAAGAACACTACCTTGGGGAACACCAGATGTTATGGGATAATAAATTGATAACGCATCATTGTATTTAACTAAGAAGTTTCTATCTGTCAAGTAGGATCTATAAGTAATAATTGCTGGATCTATCCAGATTTTTTAGTTTATAAAGCTGACCAGTATGCCACACCTTATCAAATGATTGCGAAACGTCAAGAAATACGGCAGCAAAATATATCTCTTTAAGGCTCTTGGCTATTTGATTTACTATTCTATGGGCTTGCTGAATCGTTGATAAATTTTTACGAAATTCAAACTGATGATTGGTCCTGCAGAGTGAAGCATTTTTTTGCCTTAAAACTTCATAATTTTTATAAACAAACTAAAAAACTCAGGCCGAGCTCTTGAGATGGGCCACTGTTCATAGCTCAGACAATGTGTCGATAACCACGGAACGTGCAAACAGAGATGAATGTTGGCCGAGGCAACGGGCATCTCAACTAGTATTTGATATATAACGAAAACGGTAAAGAATGCAAATGGAATAATGGCTCTATGTGGAAGACGAAACATCAGCACTATTAGAGAGCCGTTAATTATAGCGGTGTACGTGTTTACGTAGGAGGGGCCATGGTGAGAGAATATGGTGATAAGGTAAAGGAAGTCGCTATAGCGAGTTGTTGCTAATCAAGGTACGCCTGTGTTACAGTATGACAGTCAGTGACACTTTTGAAATAGCCACACCTAGTATATCAACACGGAAATTAATGCCAATTACTAAGTGTCCTAATATTTAAAATGGGAAGTACAATAATTGTCGCCCCCACTGAAGTACAACGTACAAGTACACTGAATACAAAAATACCTAATTATATTAATTCAACGTAAACTGAAAAAAATTATACAAAAAATAGATCAACCTTCAAATATAATATTTATAAATTTAATCTAATTATCAACAAATTATCTATTTAATATTTATCAAGGAGCAAAACAATGATATAATACATTCTGCAACATCTCTTAAAGGAAAACACTTAAAAAACACATAAGAAACCAATTGCCATATTTATAATTCCATATAAGAGTCACATAATGAAATAATTAAAAGCAACATAAAAATTAAGAAATAACAATAACCATTTGGTCAATTGTGAAAGTGTGTAATTTGCCCTTGCCACAGCAAGTTTCTAAATAAGGGCACAGATGCAATGTTATTCACTGTGCAGTTGTGAAATTAGCTCCTGTACTATAGGCCACACAAAGAACACGTCTGTATGACTAATTGTGTGACCTCGGGCGTAAACACAGCATGAGATCATGCAATATGAGACACGGTCGTGGACGTGTATATTTTGTACGTGATTAACTTTAGAATATGTATGTATGTTTGTCTAGTCTACACTTGTCATTTAAAATGATTCATGTATTATTATTATAGTTTATGATGTCAAATTTTAAATATGTATGATGGTTAAAATGAAGGAAAACGGAATTTTAAAAAAGAACTAGGAAGGAAGACAATGTCCCTCGTTCGGACAACTCCTGAACTATCCCTCGTGTCATTCATGGACGAAAGGACTCCGCAATAAATTGATAGATCAGTCAAAGATAAAACTAGAGTATACTGTTATCAAAGATGGAACAACTTGACACTTGACAGAGTAAGACAGAAGACTGGCAGTGCCGAAGAGAAAAGATAAAGTCATGCGAATAAATGGTAAAACAACATCGCCAAAAAAATCCATCTGCCAGAGAAAAGAACTCGGAATAAATGAAAAAATAATTCAAGATTATGGTAATTTTTTTACTATAATCGAATCAAAATTAATCATTTTGTCGTCTGTCTATTCGGTAAAAATTGTAGTCAAACGGCTAAACTTAGAGAGTTGAAATTTGGCATGCTTATACAATTATTTGACCCGCACATACGAATAATACTAAAACATCTAAAAAACATATCCACCTAAAAATATAAACAAATATATGTTTATCGAAAAAAAAAATATATATATATATATTTTATAAATTCTGAGTGGGGTATCAAATGAAAGCCTTTAGTACGTGGATTAACGATCAAAATTTTATTTTTGCAAAATAAATTATTTTGATACTATTTTTGCCAAAATTATGCAAAAATTGTTTTGTCCTACACCCTGTAGCCCAGATGGTTTAAACTAAAAATCTGAAAAAAATCTAAGTAATGTACATTGGTGTGAACCGGAATAGTACAACAGAAATTTTTGAACAGATTATGTTTTCGGAAAAAAACGCATTTTTTGTGATTTTTTGGTTGACGATGTACAAAATTTATAGTTATGTAACACACTATACTAGAAGGCGTATCCTGGTCTAATGGTTAGCATGCTAGCTTGCTACCCAGTAAACTAGGGTTCTCTCCCAGGAAGAGGAGACAATTTTATTTTTTGTTTTTTATTCATTTTTATTTTGTTTAAATTATTTTGTCAAAATTCTAGTTATATTTTGACAAATGTTGCATTTAATTTTTAAGAGCGTAAATTTGTAAAGTTTACAGTTGGAATTGTTGGAGTTATATTTTCATTCTATGTGTCATGTATACGAAACCAGAGGGGCGGAACACATGATTTAAAACAACCAATGGAAGCCATAGGCGCAACCTTGCTATATATATATATATATATATATAATAAGGTTTCTAAATATGTGCAGTTATATATATATATATAAAAAAACTGCACATATTTAGAAACCTTATTATTCGAATTAAAATTAACAAAAAAATATTTTAACATAAAATTTGTTTTTAAAGCTCTTAAATTAACAGACGATAAATTATTTTAAAAATATCGTTCATTTTGCCGTGATTAAAAATCTATATTTTTTTCGGAAAAATAAATTCATAAAAAATTCCGAACTTACTTTTCTGATTCATACAACGTGTATAACTCGACTACGAATACTAGTACAATGTTTTTACTTTACGGAATTACTACGATTTTTTCCAATTTTTAAGATTGCAGAAAATATTTTATTGAACTGGGACTAATGACGTTACCGTCGCTATATATATTTTATTGCCTGAATTATATGCATCTCAACAAAGATATTAAATAAGATTATAAATTTCAGCAAGAAATACATAATAACGGGACAAAAGGAAAACATCTAATAAGGCCTACCTACACTCGTGTCAATTGTGCAAGGTACTCTAAAAACTATTATTGTATTCACTTTTATAACATCTTGCCCGATAAAATTAAATGTTTTTCTTATAAACTATTCAATAACAAGCTAAAGACCTACTTTAAACACAAATCATTTTAAAATTTTAATGAATATATGACTGATAATTTAAATAATTTAATTTAATATTGTAACGTATATTGTATGTATAATGTATTGTTGTAATTCTTTTATATTATTGTAAATTTTCAATTTATACTTATGTTGACATGTGTAAAAATGTAGATTTAAAACACTAATAAAAAATTATTATTATTAAATTTGGTATTGTTAATTTAACTGAAAAATAGCGCTGGCAGACTTGCTTTAAACCGAGGCGAACAAATGGAGAAGAACTAAAACTTGCTCAAAATGGGCATAGAAGAAAATTTTGAAACATTACAGGATTTTGTAGGTATCTAGTAAGTGATATTTTTAGCAAGACATTGCTGAAAGCCTATAAATCAGAGAAAGTAAATGGTTTACTTTCTTTGAATTAAATTCAATCGAATTAAATTTGGACTTTAAACCACAAAGTCCGGATTTAATTCGATTGAAAGTTTGTTGTCAATATTAGACAGTAAAGTGCCTACCAATGAACGATCACAATTTTTCCAAGTGTTTAAAAAAGAACGGAATACTGTTGCCAAAACCTTTCAAAATATTTCCAAAACCTAGTGGAAAATATGCCTGGGCGCTTACAGGCCGTTATTAACGCAAAAGGTGGCCACACTAAATATTATCTCTTGACATTATTTTTGTAACAGTGATCACTTAATTTTGTCCTCTCTTAAAAGACATGTATTTGTTTATTTTTCTAATAAATATTGTGTACGTTTTCCAATAAATATTTTGTTAATTTTAAATTACAAATAGGTACAAAGTCTAAATTCAAAATTAAAAAAGGTTTTGTAGGAAACTTAAGGAGATATGGTTGTTTATTTAAAAAGGTAGGTACTGTCCACTTAATTTAGTATCCGACTGTATATTTAATTAAAGAAATTCTGTAACTTTTTGAGTATAGTCCCTGTGTTAAATATTTTTATACAGCTGTGTATGACAACAAGTAACTTCCGTTTCCAATTACGGATACATGCCGATGGTAGAGTCGTGTAATGCATATGTAATAAGTTTATATCAATTGTAATGCGAAGAATAACCCTTCTGCTATCTAATCAATATTATGTATCTATCATGTAATAATTATCAGTTAGTTGATTAGAAAATTAAATATTGGGTGAACACTCGTGCAACAGGAAAATTGTGTAAAAATAAATATCTTCTAAGCTAAGCTAAAGCAAATAAATGTAAACAGTGACATAACACAAATAACAAAAAACTATTTCGACATAAATTCAAGCTGATTTTGTATCTTTATGTGTAAGATAACCATAAAATTTCGTACAGTTTTTCACATTTAACACATTTATTAACTGAATGAAAGCAAAAGCTACGAAAAAAGTTTAGGCTGGCAATTTTGCCACGATTATATTGTCGCAGGAAAGTTCGTGGTATACATTTTTTGGAATATTAAAAAAATATTGCCGACTGATTACGAACAATAAAATGGGAGTACTATGCTAATCGTTTGAATCAGGGGTCAGCAGGAATCAGCAACCGGCGGCCCGCCGAAAGATTTATGCGACCCACCAATAAAAAATATAATGTTTACTTTTCTTATCCCCAGTAGACAAAACATTATTTCTGTGCTGCTTTAAGGCGCCTACAGACGATGTGTCTAACGTTCGCCAACGCTGGTACTGACGCTGGCCGTAACATGTAACACTGGCGGACATTTGTACATGTGTACAATACAGACGATGTGTCGATGAAGCATCGGGGTTGGCCAAGTACAAAAATAGCGAACATGGGCCAACGTTTGTAAAATGTAGGGTTTCTGGACTCGACTCGACTGGACTCGGACTCGTCAAATATTTGGGTAATTACTCGGACTCGGGACTCGAGTCTAATACTCGACGAGTCCACGTTTTTAAAATTAAGTAAAAACCAGTAAATTCAAAAGGTGCTTTCTAGAAATGTTTTGATAAATTTCTAGATTTAGATTTTATTTATTGTTTTGAATTATACATATTGCTACGGACATTCATCTTTACTAATCAAATCAAATCTTCCCTAATCAAATTGGTGTACATTTGTTTGGACTTGAAAACCACTTGAACGTTATCAACTTATTAAATTCAACTTACTGTTTTTACACAATATTCGATGTATATACCGTGTGATCATAATTTCTTGTCAGTTACATAACAGTAAACAATGAGCTTAAAAATATCAAAACTGTATTCTATCTCTTATCTAAAAATTCCAATTTAACAAAGAACCAATCAGTAACGATATTGTATTGATAACTTCATGTTGTTCGTTAACTCAATGGCGTGTAGAGAAAAAGTAGTGGTTTTTGTTAAGATATATTATAGTTTTTTTCGTTATTATTGTTGTTGTTGATATTATTGTTATTAAGATTGTAATTGGAAGACGATTGTTGATGGAAGTTATCTCTTAGAGGTAAGTGAAATATTGAAAATACATAACCCAATATAAAAATCGAATCTACGTCTATGTGTGCATGTCCTTGGAAATAAATTTGATAACAAAATGTTTCTGTCAACTATTGAATAACTGACAATAAATTATGACCGCTCTGTACAATTAAAAGCTAAAAACAGATCGAGACTTGCTAACAAGTCCCTTGATTCGTTAGTATTTCTCAAATATTTCTACCTTAACGCTACGTACAACCCCCAGAGATTATTAGTTTCTTATACAAAACTAACAAACTGAAATAAAATTAGTGACAATCTATACATCAAATTTTGCACAGAATTTTTATCTAACTAATAGGATATTTTTGATTGTTGAAAAAATTATTGTAAAAATGTTATTGCTCAATAACTTAATAATAGGTATCAACAACAATGTTCTGTAATTTTTTAAATATATTTGTGGTTTTCAAATATGTTTTATATTTATATAGTTTTGTGTAGAAATGTTCAAATAATACATCAACATTTTTTTCGACATGATTGTTTATAGTTTAGAGCCTTCGTCGAAAAATATTATACTTGATGATAATGAAATGCCACTTGGTATAAGTATTATTTACATAAAATAATCATTTTTATCCGCATCACCTATATCAAGAACCGCGGCAGATTCGAGGTGGCGGCAAAAGTAGATTACCAAGTACAGTAACTATAAGTAATTATCACAATAGAACAAATTATTCCCAAACATATTTGTAGAATGGAGCTTTAGCTACAATTTACCGCATTGTACACAAATATGCGTCGAATGGTTTACAAGATGGCGTCTATAACGCAATATGTTTATATACAATTACATGACAGTTCTTTTTACAATTAAAAATATCCTATTAGATAGATAAAAATTCGCTGAAAATTTTGATATATAGATTGTTACTAATTTTATTTCAGGTTGTTAGTCTTGTATAAGAAATTGTACGGTTGTGCGCACCCTTAAGATAAAAAGCAATTAAATTGTTATATCTAGTTTTAATATTTAAGTTTTGAAAATAAATTTCAGTACATATTCTTTTTAATTTCTTGGAACGACTACAAATTTCAGTTGACAATATTGTGATGTAATAAATAATTCTAATTTTAACAAATTTTGTATTTTATTTTTTGTTACAAAAACTTCACCTATGCGAATCATTATTGAGCTCCAAAATATTAAACGTTTTCGCTTATTAATTTCAGTTTAGATTTAGATACGGACTCGACTCGGACTCGACGAGTTTTCAAAATTTAAGACTCGGACTCGCAGAGTCCTCAAAACTCGAGTTTCCAGAAACCCTAGTAAAATGGCGTTTGACACTGAAAGTGAGGTTATGGTCGCAGCTTCGATCTTGCTTTTGATATATAAATTAGATTAAAAGTATAAAAAAAATACTTACTTTAAGTAGACTTCATAATTACGCAAAAATGCTCTACTGATATAATGAGATGTGTGTACGTGTAAGGTCTATTCCTTTGGTTTAGGCGGAACTAGATTTTCAATTCTAGTTACTTTTACCGATTGATTGAAGCTTTTGATCATTTAGTTCAGCAAAAGCCAACTTCAATATATAAAAAAATAGGTAATGACAACTTACAAAAATGAAAATTCCGGTTAGCTCAGGCTAATCGTTTGAAATAGACTGTACGGTGCTAACATGCATATACAAGTCTGTACCAATGTTGATCAAACTCCTTTAAGTTGTGATAAGAATACCGCCTCGGAAGCAAACGTCGCCAGAGCCAAGTCCAGCGTACGTTGGCTGTGACTTGTTGCCCCTACACATGATCCGCGGAGCTAGACAAATGTAAACACTGGCCGTGACTTGCCACACCGTCTGTAGGTGTCTTAAGGCTTATTACACACAAGGCGTATTTATGCCGACATAAATACGTGAAAACAAGCGTAAACAAAAACTTAAGTTCGTAAAAATAGAAATTACAAAAGGAAGTATTTCTTCCGAAAAAATTTAGTTTCTGAATGCGACCTGCGAATAAAACGAAATTTTTTTACTGAATACGACGCAACCTGCCCACAATAGGTTTAGATCTGCTGAACAAAAAAAAAAAAAAAAAAACGGATTCTTTAGAGAAAGTTAGTTATTTTTTTTTGCACACAGCAACGATTGCAACTTGCGCTAGAAAGAAAAAATAAAAGAATAAAAATGATAACGACACATAACGAGGTACTGTAGGTACCTAGTAAGTGATATATTTATTATTATTATTATTTTGTATGCAGCGATGTAACTAGAAATATTTTAGTTTTAGGCCCAGGGCCGGACCGAACAAATTTGACGACTGTTCGAAAGACCAAACGAGCCAAAAAAAGAGAAAATCCAAAATGTGGGCCCCATACAGAACCGTAGCAATGTTTTTGGCGCCCTTGGCAAATAATTAATTTAACCTAAAATAGTGAACTTTTTATCTTTTTTCATTTTATTTAGGGAGGGCGTTATTTTTATTTTAATATACAGGTGAAAATACAAGTGATGACTAAATAAAAAAGGTCTTCACTTCTAAAACACAAGTGATGACCAAAAAAAAGTTCATCAACTCGTGCCATTGATGTCAAAATCTTAAATATGAAGTTTCATAATAATCCTTTTAGTCGAATTTGCTCTGCACGCGTACACAGACAGACGGACGGACGGATGGACGGACCGACAGACCGAAATCTAAAAATGTCAAAATTGGTATGATCACAATACCTCCCTTATATATGTTGGCGGTCGCTAAAAACGCACGATATGCGCCCGTCAGGTCTCTCGCGCCCCTGGCACTAGCCACGAACCAGGCCGTTGCTACGGCTCTGGCCCCATATCTGGTAATTTTCCTAAACCCTGTGCACCTTGCGTAGTTCCAACACTGATCCTAGGTGCCACCAAAAAACTTTAATATAGTCACTGTATACGGTCGAAATGTTGATTAAAGATTAGACCTATAGAGTTAATTTAGCGTCATTTTTTATTTTGTTATTATTATTATTATCTAAGTATTAAACATTTTTACTTATAAAAATATATTTCTTCAAAAGTAACATAACACTCTCATATATTATGATTTTTTTGCCTCTTTTATTTCAACCCAAATTTGAATGCATAGGCATAGAAACTCACGTTTTAGTGAATATATTTCTATCTATAATTTCTAATAACTAGAACGGAAATATATGTGTTTAAATAAATCAAGAATATAAAAACCAGTGAATAAAATAGATTTAAATAAATAGATAGAAATATATTCACTAAAACGTGAGTTTCTATGCCTATGCATTCAAATTTGGGTTGAAATAAAAGAGGCAAAAAAATCATAATATATGAGAGTGTTATGTTACTTTTGAAGAAATATATATATATATAATCTTAATATATATATATATATATATTAAGAGTAACATTTTAAAATGAAGTCGTCTGATAATAAATGAATACTCGTAAGCTTATGTACCAACGAATTGATTTTGTGCATGTGCAATTAAGTTGATTTGTGTTTTTATATCGTGATATCGTGTGCGCCATTTAAACATTTTGTTTTGCCGTAATATTTATTTAGAAATTAACAATAATAGCATCCGAAATAGCCATTGTTGCCGTGCACCAAAAAAATTAACTGACTATGGCCCAGTTGTACAGTAACCGCTTAAGTTTTTATTTAGGTGTAAGTTTTAGCTTAAGCTTTAGTTGTTGCACAGGTTCAGTTTTTGGTTTAAACTTAAACCTAAACAGGAAAATACTTAAGCGGTAGATTTGTGAATTAATTACATCAGTTGGCTTAGCTAAGTATTTTTTAATTTTTAACTGTGCAACATATAGCGCTTAAGTATTTGGTTTAAACTGAAGTTCAAGGTTTATCTAAACTCATACTTAAGTGGTAACTGTGCAACTGCGCCTAACTAAAAAAAAATACCAATTTTATGCATATAAATTATTACTTATTATTATTATTTTTTAAATCATTCATTTTGAAAAGTTAAAATTTAAATTAAGCAAAATTTTATTAAATTGGCTGTAAATCGTGTAAAACGCTGCGCCGACAGCAGCGCCAATAACTCAATTATTTTAACGTTAATGTGAAAAACCGTACGAGCTTATTTGGTTACCTGGTATACAGCAGAAGCAATATGTAATACAAAATCAGTTAATGGACTAATACTAATAATAATCTAAGAATGAGCTCGTTCATCTGTAAGCAACGATGGTACCTGGTGCGTTCGCGCCCATGTAGGCAGCTCGAAGCGATGGTGATGAGTGTCTTCGTCTAGGTGACCAAGTTCCGCTTCCACGGAGTGCTTCTGGGTCAACTAATATCCATCAGATAGCGTGCGACAACAACAATTATATATATATATATATACATCGCGGAAGCAACAATTTATGGTTCCGGTTCTATTTATTTATTTTACATTCATATTTTTAAATAATCCAATTTTACAGTGATGTGCGTAACTAGTTTGCAGTTTATAAAAAAAGAAATTTTATGTAGCTAAGCTATACTTAAATAAAATACAGAAAGCAATAAAATAAAAATTGTGACTCACATATTAATATATGTTATACGTGAAATGGAATGCACTCTGTGCAAATGTGCTGGTGTTAAAATACAGTTTGGTCTCCATATTCGCAAAGGTTAAAAATTTACAAACTTTTAATTAAAAAAAAAACTTATTGTTCAAATAGCCCCAGATGTTTTCTACGTATCTTTAAACACTTACGATTACAACTTCTTACAATTATCAGACATATTTCTTAATGTATAATTTTTTTAAACTATTTTACATATAACTAGTTTTTCTGATATCTCGACATTTTCATTTCTCGAAAAATGAAAAATTAGACTTATTTTCTCGAAAATATTGTAGAGGATAAAAACATGTTAAAATTATAGTCAACTTTAAAGTACTAAAGTATTCATTTAAATAACATTAGAACAAATGGATAACAGGGCTTTAAAAATGATTACGAAAACGGCACGTAATTGCATATTAATTGAAAATACATATGTAAGAGAAATTTTCAAAAAATTAAGAAATTAATAATATTAATAATTATTTTATTTAACTTGTTATGTCTTTTACATAACAGTTTTAAACTGAACAAAAAATGAAATGTAATTGATTATAATACGAGCTCTGTCCACTTTCAGTTGGCCCAGCTATGAAATTTTCAGTTTCTTTAGAGATTATTAAATAATAAGTAAAAGTAAATGCTGCTTTGTACATTTTTTGACAATATAATCATATTAGAAGCAAAGGGGTCAAAATTTATTCCGTAATATTTAATTTGTGATTATAAAAATAATATTCGTAAAACAAACGTATTTTTTGAGTTCATGTATTCTTGTACTTTATATAAAATAACTGGGTTTTTGCGGTAGCTATGCGTAGTAGGCGTTGGAAAATAATTTTTGTTTATTGACTGTGATGTATTAAAAGGTTAAGTCTAAATAATTTTAAAACATGGGCAGAGGCAAAGCTATTGATGAAAAAAATCGGTTAATCATTGTAAACTTAGCAAAAACAGGAAAAACCAATTCCGGAAAATTATTAGGTTTGTCAAGGTACAGTATTAGAAATATTGTAAAATTGTACAAAACAAGTGGTTCAGTTGCCCCAAAGCCCCAGTGCGTGAAGAAAACTACACTGACGGACAATGACAAACGTGCATTGAAAAGAATTATTAAGGATAACAGACGTGCTAACTACAGTCAATTGAGTGTACTGTGGAGCGATGTTGTTGGAAGACGTGTTTCAAGGTCTACATGTCATAAGGAAGCTAAAAAATTAGGATTTGGAACGTATAAGGTAATATTTTTTTAATCGGACTCTTAAATGTATATTTACAGAAATTTATAAAACTTTCTTAGACCAAGGAAAAACCATTGTTGACGTCTAAGCAAAAGAAAAACAGGTTGAAATGGGCAAGACAACATAAAATATGGAATTGTGAAAAGTGAAACAGCGTGCAATGGAGCGATGAGTCTAGGTTTGAAGTATGTGTAGGGGACAACCGGAGCAGAGTTGTTCGTCAGAAACATGAAGCATATCATCCCGATTGCTTGAAAAGGAAGGTGAAATTTCCATCTGTCATGGTGTGGGTTCAATGTCTGCAAGAGGTGTAGGAAAACTTCACTTTATCGATGGCATTGTTAACACAGCCAAATATTTAAGTATTTTAGAGGAGTCTCTGTTGCCAACTATGGAACAAGCATTAATCTCTGGGGAGGATTTTATTTTTCAACAAGATGGAGCCACTTGCCATACGTCAAAAAAATCTTTTAAATGTTTCCATGATTATTCTATTCCACTTTTAGAGTGGGTTTCAAGTAGCCCAGACTTATCCCCCATCGAGACACTTTCGCACGAAATGAAAAAACGATTGCGTATAACACCGGCTAGAACAATTCCAGAATTAAGACTAAAGCTTCAAGAAATATGGGATAATTTTACTCCTCGACAATGCCAAGACCTTGTAGATACTATGCCTAGAAGAATTAATGCCGTTATAAAAATGAAAGGTGACGTTACCCAGTGGTAACTTCTGAAATAGGTTTCCAAGTTAATGGCTTTCCATTAATGGAAATATTATTTTTTCTTATTAATTTACTTTAATAGTTGTAAATATTAATCGTAAATCTCTAAAATGTTTAATTGAAAATAAAATATTACCTAGATTTCATAAGCTATTCGCATTCTGTTAATTGAATACCAATAAGTAAAAATTTCGTAGCTGGGCCAAATGATAGTGGACAGGGCTCGTAAATAATAAACTAAATTAAAATAAAATATTGTAACAATAAATGCTAATTAGCTAAATATTATAAATCGCTTATCTGTTGCGTTGCGGGAGATAGAAGACAACTTTTATCAAAATTAAATAATAATCAGTGATTCACTAAATATTATATTTTTTTAAAATAGTTTTTTAAAAGCACAATGCGCTCAACGTGGCGTCGAGAAAAATTTACATTTAACGAGAAATGAAAGATGAGAATTATAACTTTTTCTCGAGAAATTCTCGACTTCGGTTAGATATCAATACAGTGAATAAATAAATACTCTATGTTTCATAACCACCTATTTTACTAAGATGAATTTTGATAAAATTAATTAATTGTTGTAATCAAGTCTTAATAATTTTTTTAATATTGGATTTAGATCTAGAATGCCTGCATGACTCATCAAAGAAACATACTTTTTATAATAAAGAATTTAGCAATGATTAAAGAGTTCTCAAAAAATACACTATAAAGTTTCGTACGTATATTTTAAACCTAGCCACGTGTTTTATAGGAACGGTTTTAATTACAACATTCAGGACCCCTCAGCAGAGGACTAAGGCATCAGATCAGGTATGATACGCTTTAGGCATGACATAAATATTCCAACTGCCATGTAAACACGAACCCGCGAATATAGGAACCAACTGTATGATCAAAAATTAAAAACTGAAAACATAAGGTTTTGAAGCATTATATTACATTTTAATACACCATGATTTAACGAAGAATATGCTCACAATTTCGTCCTATTCAACAATTATAAACGGTTTTCATTTTTAATCATTAAGAACTTCCTTTTCATTTTTTAATCATTAGAATATTTCGTAATATACGTTTATTTTGTAATAAATAATAATATAATTTGGTTACGTCAACCGAAAATAACCTTAGTTAAAAAGAAACTTTTGACTGAACATAAATATCGTTCAAAGAAATATTGCTGCTTTATTTTGGGCTTGCTTTAATTCCATTATTGCCTGCTTCATTTTACACAATACATACTTGTTTTGATGTTATAATTCTGGTGTATTTGAAGTAAGGACTGAGAACGGAACGAAAAATAAAACGAAATAACGGTATTAATCTAAATTTTTCGGAAACGGAAACGAAAACCGGAATGATTTTGTTTTTTCATCCAAGAACGAAAACGAAATTAATAATATTTAATACCGTTTTTAATCGGTTTAACTTAACCTTTTTCAGTATATAGTCTTATTAATATATACCATAAGAACAGGGCCGCATTAAGGTTTATGTAAGTCCTGGACACACTTATAATATCTTAATAAACTTATTTCTATTAAAAAAAAACATGTTATTTACATTTTTGTGGGTTAAAACATAAAATTTATTTATTTTTATTTGTCTAATATTTGTACAATAATAGTTTCAATAATTAGAGAGACTAATAGGAAACTCAAGGTAAAACGTTGAAATTAATTTACCCCATAAAAAAACACTCGAAAAAATCGAAATATCACCGATGTAGAAAATCACTTGATCAATTATTTTAAGTCACCAGAAACACCAGAAAACTTCTATAGAGAGGGTACCGAAAAATTAGTACAACGTTGGCAAGCCGTAATAAATAATGATGAAAATTATATTTTGAAATTGTAAATAATAAAAATTTCTGGAAAAAAAAAAAATTGTACGCTAAAATATTGGATCTCTATCAGGTCCCCCTAATATTTTAAAAGAATAATTTATTGTAAAACTCTACATATAAACTATAAATAAAAATTTATAATTATATGTACAAGTTCTGCTAGTCGCAAATTATTTTACAAAAAATATTACTGTAATTGCCCGGTTGCATAGTATATTATACAACGAGACTATAATGAATGCCATTATTACTTCAGATGAGTACACCTGCATCGTAGTAGCAAACTTCATCTTCGGTAATAATAGCCATTATAGCGAGTTGTATACTATACTTTATCTACGACTAGACAGAAAGTTAAAAAAAAAAAAAAAAAAAAAAACACAAAAACACGGACACAATTAACTTTTCACAACTATTTGAATTCAGTCAGTTTATTTTTCACCGTTGTCATGGCTGTAGTAAATTTCACAGAAACTATGATTCAAATAGGGCATGTTTCTAAATTCAGCTAACAATTTAGTGCTAACTTCTAGCGCTAGATGCTCGCTGTGATGCTAGATTAATGCGCTAAATACAAAATTTTTTTTTTTTTTGGTCTTACCTACGATGGCCATTAACCAGGATATCTTTATTTTTGTGGATACATTAGTAATTTTTACAACAAATACAAACATCCATGCCATCACCGGGATTCGAACCCGAGCCCCCATGGTTAGCAGTCAAATGAGCTGACCACTACGCCATAGTGACCGGCAATACAAAATTTCAAAAATAAAGAAACGACTTGCTAGATTGTTGCTAGGTTTCAAGGAGGTTATGTAGTTGTTAGTAAAGATGACATTTTATGCAATGAAACGACTTCTACAATCATCATCAAGTTTAGAAGAAGAAAGTGATGAAGAACACTGTACTAAAGATTTAGAAGAATTAGAATTTTTATATAATCTGTCTAAAAAGACAAAAAGGGTGAAAATAATTCTGCGAAAAATGTAGTAAAAAATTATAACGATACGGATTTTCACATTCGCCGTCATGAGTGTATCGTTATATTGAAGCGTGTACAATACCAAATTATTGTTAGGAATTGCCATATATACAAATTTGAGAGAAACAGGGTATGACAGCAGAAAACTATTACGTCAAATGTCAAATTCTAGCAGCTGGCAGCCTTATTAACCACTAGATTCGTTGTCTAGCGCTAGTACCTAGCGGACATTTAGTGCTGTAATAAGAAACAGCCTGCTAGAATTTTACGCTGAATTAAGAAACGGTTTGCTAGATTTGTGATTTATGCGCTAGATCTAGCGCTGAATTAAGAAACATGCCCATACTATTTTCTAATTGAAGGGGCAATTGGATGAAGGTGTTATGTTACAAATTTTAAGTTCTGAGTTAATTGACATTTAGTAAGTTATTGTGTTTTTTATTTTCCGCTATCTCTCCGCTTGTCACATCAGTTGAAAGCTTGTCAAATTTATTACATTGTGAGAATTAGATTGTTGCCACAAATTACTGCATTTTTTCTTCTTTCGCTACTGTCTGATACCTAAAAAAACTACTTGAGATCATTGTACATAACACTTTTATCTATCTGTATCTTCCAAAATATAGATAATTGGAAACTGAGTGTTGTGGTTACGATAAAAGAGGCTTATACAACATCATTCCAACGAAAATTTCAAAATTTCAAAAAATGGTACATAACACCTTCATCCACTTGCCCCTTTAATTGGTTTATAAGATGGAATAATAGTTTATTATTTCCGCATCATTATTCCCTATGGAAATAACATAGGGCATTCTATTACAAAAATTACAGATATAATACTTACATTATGTATTAGTCGTATATAAAAGTCTTAAAACTAGATGTAAGCTAAAACTCGATGTAAAACACAAAGTTGTCTAGCAACGCAATGCGTTTAATTAATTTTAGCTTACAGTTTTAAAACATTTATGCAATCGGGCATATTAGATATATATTTTTTAAATTTTCGCGGACCGGATTAATTTGACCATGAACCGGACAGATATAGCCGCGGACCGGCAGCAGGCCATGGACTGGCAGTTGAGAAACACTGGACTAAACTAATGGCAACAACAGGACATATTTTTCTTCATTTGTAAACGGATACAATTATTGTGCAATAAAATTATACATGTACATTAAAAGTTAATAAATATAATATTGCAGTGAAAATAAGTAAATATGATAAAACACTTACGTCCATGAACTCGCAATACTGGCAACAGATTTCCATGAGAGTTGTGATGGTCTTGAGCAGATGAGGAGTAGTCAGCATGCAGTCTTTCAGGCACATGTCTTGGAAGTCGTTGTGGCAGTTAAGGACTTCATCCACGTTTGTTACCTGCAACAAAAACTTTTTTAGTAATAATGTAACACAAAACTTTTAGAAAAATTGTACACATATCTGTACCCCACAATAAAAGTGTATTAGCTCCATTTTTGCATAAAATTACATTTTTATTGTAAGATATATGAAGGGAGGTCAAAAAAATCGCGGAATATAGGGGAAGAAGGGTAAAAAAAAAATATTATTTTTCCTTTTTAATGTGGGGAGAACTTAACCCCAATAGATTTGTCCGATCTTACAATTAATTTATATATACGCTAAAAAAAAAAAAAAAAAATGTTTTGTGTTTGTTTTCAAAATAGACAGAAATGGCATCTTAAACTTGTTCGTCACTCGTAAATTTCTTCCCTCGAAGTTTCTTTCAGTTTTAGGAAATAATAGTCTGACGGGGCCAGATCTGGACTGTGTGAGGGTGGTTTAAAGTTTAAAAACCACAGTTGTAAATAGCAGCCATCGCAATATTGGTCTTGTGCACGGGTGCGTTATCTTGCAAAAGCAGCACACTTTTGGTCCATTTTGCTCTCTTTTTCTCCTTCACAACTTCTTTTAACTGTGTCAAATAAGCGTAAAAATAAGTGTTACAATAACGGGACAGTACCAGTTATTGCGACACTTATTTTTATAGTCGATCAGAAGGATATCCACCCTATCAAAAAAAAAAAAAAAAAAAACCGTAGCCATGATTTTCCCTGTTGACTGTGAAATCATGAACTTTTTGGGGGTGCTTCGACTCTTCCTTCGATTCAGGCTCATAATGATGAACCCAAATTTCATCTCCAGTAACAATCCGGTTCAAAACATCATCTTTGTTTTCTCTACAGAGTTTTAAAAACCCTCGTTACCCTCTTAAAAAATTATCGGAACCCATCTTGCACTGACTTTTGATATCCCATTGACATTGGTGGTGATGGAGGATGTTCAAAATAGTTGTAGATGATACTTCAACCATTTTTGCAAACTGCTTTTTCTTCAAACGGACATCTTTCAATACATGTTTTTCAACTTTTTCAATAATTCTTGAAGAACTGGCCTTAGCCTAGTGTTCCTGAGTGAGGGTCGTCTTTAAACAACTCACTTAAAAAGGCCTTGCTTAAAAGGGCAACAGTCCTCATAAACCGTTGACATCTCCTCTAAAATGGTTTGAGGTGTTTTTCCTTGTTTTGTGAGGAACTTTATCATCGATGTAGAAAATCACCTGATCAGTTATTTTTAGTCAAAACCAGAAAACTCATATAGGGAGGGCATCGATTTTTTTTCCATAAATTTTATATAATGACACTTCACCTGCTATGTTTTTAGCGTCAGTTTTAAATTACATTATTTATATTACACTAATATAATATACATACATACATACATACGTACATTTGTGTGTAAAAAACAATAATTTTAATATTATATATAATAGTATGTTTTCGTTGTTATATTTAACCGATTAGTTGGGCATCCTTAAGGAAGTTTATGATGTTTATGTTGGCAGTTGTGGTGTTTTGTAGTGTGTGTTTGATTGGTTGTTGAATGTTATGTCTGGCCTTGATGTCTGCATATGTTTTGCATTTCGTCAAAAGGTGTTCCACTGTTAGGATTACGCTGCAGTCGTTGCAGATCTTGGCGTTCTCTCTTTGAAGCAGATGCTCGTGGGTTAGCTTCGTGTGGCCTATACGAAGCCTGGTGAGGGTTGTTGGTGTTTTCCTGTCGGTGTTCAAGTCCCAAATTTTTGTGACTTCTTTGACGGTCCTCAGTTTGTTGTTGGTTGTTGCCGACCAGTTTTCTTGTTGTTTTGAATGTGATTGTTGTGTGATAATCATTTGGATGTATTGAACTGGGGTGTGTAGGTTAAGAGATTGTGTAGGTATTGTGTTGTGTATAAAGTTATGTATGTTTTTGTTGCCCAGTATGCCTTTGTGGCTTGGGGTATCCAGAGAAGTGTTATGTTGTGTTTGTTGTTTATTATTGTGTTCTGTATTAGATGTTGGATTTTTTGGATGTTTGTTCCTTTCGTGTTGGTGTTTGTTATTCTCCTTCTTCGTGTCCGGGGATGTCCTTGATAGTTTGATGGATGCTTTCAATCTCTGCGGTTGTTATTGAGGTTGATGCGGGTAGCTGGTAGCTTCTATTTTGGTCATTGTTTTCATATCCTATTGTCACATTGTTTACTTTCTTAGAGGCGTCTGTAAATATGGTTTTGGTGTCTGTTGGTTATTTTAGAATAATTTTTCTGAATTCTTATTGAAATTTTTCTGATTGATCGGTATTTATTTTTGGCGTCTATATTTTTCATGGCGGTAGGCAGTTATGTTAGTGTTTTTCCAATTTTTTAAGGGAATATTGAGGCTTGTTATTGTGGGATAGCTGATTTTTTGGAGTGGGGTTTGGTTCAACGGGGTTATGGTATTGTTTGACTTATTTATTCAAAAAAGAGTAGTAAACGTTGGATGGGTGGGGTTTTTATCATATATTTTGTTAGTAGTGTGGCTCTACGGTCTGCAAGAGTTGTTTCACCTGCTTCATTGTGGATGCTGATGACTGGACTAGTTCTAAATGCCCCAGTGGCTATTCTTAGTGCTAAGTTTTGGACACTATCTATTTTCTTTAACAGGGTCTTTGACACTGTGCTATATATGATACTACCGTAGTCGATTTTGGATCTTACTATTGTTTTGTAGATGGTTAATAATATTTCTTTGTCTGCACCCCATTCATGGTGGCCCGTTGTCTTCATTGTTTATCCGGTTTTGGCAATCTTTTATTAGTTCGGTAATGTGGGTTCTCCAAGTTAGTTTTGTGTCAAAAGTAACACCTAGGAATTTCTGGCAGTTTTTGTAGATTATGTTTTGGTCTTCTATTATTAATTTTGGTTTATATATGTTTTTTTTTTTTGGGAAAAAATATTACAACGTTGGTAAGCCGTACTAAATAATGATGGAAATTATATTTTGTAATTGTACATAATAAAAATATCTGAAAAAAAAATATACTTTAAAATAATGGATTTCTTTCAGGTCCCCCAAATATTTTACAAGAATAATTTATTGTCAAAAAAATTCTTTCTAAAATCTATCTAAAAAATATTTTTTAGATACTACTTACTACACATAAAAATTTATAATTATATGTTAACTTTACAACGGAGTGAAACTCAATTTTGTCCATAGTTGGGGTGCTATACACGTTTTTACTTGTTTATTCGACAATATCTCACAGCCTAATGAAGCAATCGAATTGAAACTTGGTACCGTCACTAATGATGAATCATATAATTGAACTAATTGCACAGTTTTGCATAAACCCTCCGATAACCCTTTCATTCCGCGAAGTTTTTGACTTCTCCTCATACAGTATTGAGCCCTTTTCAATTGAAAATTTTTGTTAATTTTATTTTTATTGGTATGAGCAATATTGTTTTAACAATAATATAAAGTAGAGCCCCGTTACTCGAAAATTATCATTCTAGAGGGTTGGTCGAGTAGTTAGTTGGTCTAATAGCGAATCTATTTTTCCCATAAGAAACAATGTAAATTGGATTAATTCGAGTTGGCACCCAAAATTGACCCTCACAAAGCATTTTTACGTTTAGGTACAAGGTTTTTAAAGTTATAAATACCTTTTTAGGGTTTTAGGTATGACCAAAAAACTTTTATAACGTCACTCATGCATCTATATGTCTGTTATATGTGTTATGTGTGTTGTTATATGTGCGGTAGAAATTGTTGCCAAACAACTGAACATAGAAAGCAGAAATTTGGCATGCTTTGTCCAGTTGCAAGTCTTTGATCTACACACAGTCAGTAAAAAAATAGTAAAAAAAAAATATTTCGGATTGCGATGAGCAAGGTGCATCTTGACATAATGATACCTACCATTCGGAAAGAAGAGAAGAATAAGGAGAAGAAGACTCGCACATTGTGACTTATTACTTCATTATAAGGAGAAGAAGACTCGTACATCGTGACATATTACTTCTTTATAAGAGATATGAAGGAGATTAAAATAGGAAAGATGAAGTATTTGTTAAGTACATTACATAAATGAGTTATTTCAAAATATTTTTTTAAATTAAACAGCCCGTATTTTTTTAGGCTATTGCATAAAAATAAATTTTGTATTAATAAATCTGTGGGTCTAAACTAGAGTTGGCAGGTATCGTTCTTTCAGTAGGACCGTCCTACAATTACAAGTACGTGTCCTAGGTCCAACATCGACATGTTGAATCATAAAGTATGTAAGTGTGTAATCTGGGCAATTATTTTATTTTACTGCCATTAACATATAGTTAAAAGAGAGAAGGATGTATACTATCTCCGTTGTTGTTCAACCTTTACTCGGAGGTAATATTCAAGGAAACACTAAGTGAAGAAATAGCAGGTATAATGGTTAATGGAAAGATTGTTAACAACATCAGATACGCTGACGACACTGTACTTTTGACAGACAATATTTCAGATCTTCGAAATCTTATTCATTGGGTCCATACTGTTAGCAAAGAATATGGCCTTATTATGAACAAAATACATGTTCATAACAAAATCTCACTTCGCAGCTCGATATATAATTCTAAATGGTAACCACATAGCGGCAGTCTCTCAGTACAAATATTTTGGAACTTGGATAAACAAAAGTTTAGTACATCGTCAGGAAATACGAATATGAATAGAGATGGCAAAAGAGATAAGTTTATGAGTTTAAAACGCCTTCTAACGAATCGAGGCCTTAATCTACAACTTCGTATGAGAACTGCTGCTATGTGTTCTCTATTCTATACATAGAATGGAAACTTGAACCTTAAATCAAGAACTCATTAAAAAACTGGATGCTTTTGAAATGTGGGTGTACCGACGGATGCTGAAGATCTTATAGATGGGCAAGATCACAAATGAAGAAGTTTTACTGAGAATGGAGAAGGAACGAGGACTTATTCTTATCATACAGAAAATTGCAATATCTTGGGCATATCATGAGGGGGCGAAAATACGAACTGCTACAACTTATCTTGTAGGGAAAGATTTGGGGCAAGCGAAGTGTAGTCCGACCAAGAATTTCTGGGAAATCTACGCCAGTGGTTTGGATGTTCATCTGTAGATTTTGAACCGCGGTCTACAATGTGAAAATAGCATTGATGATTGCCAACCTCCAGAAAGAGAAGGCATAGAAGAAGAAGAATGAAAATTCACTCCGAATTAGCTATTTGGTGTATATAGCTATGCCAAGGTGTTTCGTTGTCCAATGATTGCCTTTCTGCAGTTCATTCACGATTCAGTTATAGAAAGCGACGAAACTAACATATAATTGTTGTTTATAGGTACTCTGTTGATTATAGATTAAAAATAATTCTGAGCCCCAACAATGGAACAAAGCAGTTAAAGTAGTAACGAAATAAAATGCCATTTTGAGTAAAAATTAGTTAAAAGAATAAAGTATCAGTAAAAATTCAAGTATCTGCAAGTTCCTTTTTAGTTAAAAAAAAAGATAACATATATGTGATTAAGAAAGCTTCACCAGAAGAATTACAATTAAAATGGCACGTGTATATCATACCGTGCAACATTATTTATCATGTCACATATTTTCGTTCTTCGTTAAAGTAAAATATGTCTAGAACAATCGGTAGAAAAGGTGTTACTAACTATACTAATTTTGAAAAAAAATCCCGGCTGGTGGCATTTTTTGCCCGCTCCTCCCCAATCAAAGGCGCTTACATACTTTGGACTTTTTAAAACCCTTTTTAAAACTTGGCAATCCTAATCCAAACCCAATATTAGGTATTCAAGTATTAAGATTTAATTAAACAAGTATACCTCAAATAAAACAAGTATAATCTAAATGTTTCATAGCCACCTATTTTACTAAGATGAATTAAAGGTTAAAAGCCTCAATAACTTTATTATTAATTTTTATTTTTTATAATAAGCACAACTGTTTGAGGAAACTATTGCCCGTTTATCTTTATATATAAAAATCAATTTGTTTGTTTGTTTATTTCTCCTTTATGCTAAGCTAATTATAAACGGATGAACCAATTTTCACCAAATTTAGTACTGAGGGGGTAAAATAATCCGAGAAAGGTTTTATTGAGGGTTCCAACTTCGTACATGTCCCCCTAGGGGGCGTTATGGGGGGAAACCATCATTTTTCACTCTGCGTGCAGTTTACATTGATTACGTAGGCTAAACCTTAACAGATATATCGATATAATGTAGACAAAAAATGTCGATTTTTAACTAGATCTAAAAAAAAGTCCGCGAGAGTATATACCTATCATGCACCGATATTGTGTATTGGGCAATTTTCTGTTTTCTGCAACGTAATAGTTTTTGTATTATAAAGTTTGTGGGCGCATAACAACGGAGTTTTATCATGATGTATCAATTATTTTAGAATAACAAATTAGAGCATTTCACGTAGAATCATAATGTATCTAATACTATACATCAAAGATTAATAATAATGAAGTTATCATAGTGTAAAGTGTACGCATGCATAGTAATATTTTAAGATGTACAGGTATGTCGCTATTTGGTGCGGAACTTCCCAACTGAAGGCAGTGCTGAAGATTTCTGTACTTCCCATCGTCTAATAGTTAATTGCAAATTATATTACCGTTTTATATATTTAACTTTAACGTTGTGAGCGTTATGTTCTACTTTCTTCGTTTTAAAGTAGTGAAATACACCCACTAGTCTCTAATAATATTCACTTATTTAACTGATTCATGTATTATTACATATTAAATATTTTCTCAGATATTTGTGTCTTTGCAATGTGTCATTGGCTTTAAATGTTATTAATATTATTTTCTTATGACAAATGGATTGCTTTTGCAATTAATGTACATGATTCACGTTATAACACTTATATTTCACACATTTCAGTGTTCCGTGGGTATCTAGTAAGTGACAATAAATTTTGGGTACAATTTAAATTGTATTCGGGACAAAAACATATATATTTTTTATATTATTTACGTTTGGTAATTTTAGTAGGAAGAGCTTTCATTTAATACCTTCATTACATACTAGCTGGAGTACCCATACTTCGTACGGTTTTTATAATGTGAATTTTAGCTGTAACGTAAATTATAAGTGAGATATTTCAATTTCAAGTAGAACAGAAAATAATCGTTTATTTATTCTAAACCACTCTTGTGTACCTAATATTTTAAATGTTAAGTAAATAATAACTAAGTAACTTCGTTTATAGGTACCTTTCCCCATAGCTCCCCAAATATATATCGTATTAAAAAATGCACTGAACAGAGAGGAATAGTTTATTTTCTCATATTCATTTTTGCTGTTAAGTAACTCATAATTCATATAATTTTTGCTAAACGGTCCGTGGATATTAAATCGAGACCTTTTTTACCTAACTTTTAGAAATTCCCTCACTTCTAGGACCAAACTTTACGTAATAAATATTTTAATAGTGTATTTATATTCGTACTATAAATTATACGAAGACGAATATTTTATTTTAAGTAAATGATAAACGACACATTTCAACCTTATAGGTAACAGTCTTCCTGCTCCCTAAATAATCTTCTTAACAAAAAGTGCATTGAGAAAAAAAACAGATTAAGATTTTTTTGCAGTTACTGCCTTATAATCATCTGACACGTGTAGAAACCAAATATGAGGCCGAAAAAATAAAAAATCAGATCTAGCCTCCTATTTTATTTATATAGATTATGTAGAACGATAAAAAAAATGTGTGGTATCAAATGATCCGCACATTTTTTGTAATACTCTATTTTTGGAAGAACACAAGAAAATATATAGCGAAAAAATTATCAGATAAAAAATTCCTATCATATAATATAATAAGCTAGTTCCACCGTTCTACAGTTCTGTCCGAAACGGATCGTCTAACTTCGGAACGGATCGCCTAACCTCGTTTTTTTTCGAAGACTGTAGTCACGGAGTGTTTAATATTAATTAATGTAAGAATCTCTTTCTTTTTTTCTGTTTTTTTTTATGATTTATTTTCTTTATATTTTCAAATGTTAAGATTCAACTAAGATTTTATTAACATTTTTAAAGACATGTAAAATCATCCCTATATCTAAAAAGCTTAATCCTGTCTCTTCGTAACGGTCGGAATAATTCGAGATGATTCGTCTGGGACCTGAGACGTAAACAAGAAATTCTAGACACCCCTACATACTTTGACTGACATGAATAATATTTTGCAGATTTCTTCTCTAAGAAAGTGCGAATAAAATAACATATAGAAATGTCTAGGGTATCGGAGGCATAAACGAGAAACTCTAAACTCTCCTATATCCTTTGACCAATAAGAACAATATTTTCCAGATTTATTCTCTAAGAATCTACAAATATAATTACGTACAGAAATGTCTAGGGTTTCGTAGGCATAAACGAAAAATCCTGGACACTTTTATATGCTTTGACCGATATGAACAATATTTTGCAGATTTATTCTGTAAGAATCTACGAATTACATATAGAAATGACTAGGTTTTCGTAGGCATAAACAAGTTATAACCGATATGAACAATATTTTCCAGATTTATTCTCTAAGAATCTACGAATATAATTACATACAGAAATGCCTAGGGTTTCGTAGGCAAATTCTTGACACTCCTATATGCTTTGACCGATATTAACAATATTTTGCAGATTTATTCTGTAAGAAGCTAAGAATAGAATTATATATAGAAATGTCTAGGGTTTCCATAAACAAGTAACTATATATAAGTAACATAAACATAACATATATAACATAACATAACATAACATATATATAACATAAACAAGTATACATAAACAAGTAACTCTAGACACTCCTATATCCTTTGACCGATATGAACAATATTTTACATATTTGTTCTCTAAAAAACTGCGGATAAAACAACATATAGAAATATCTAGGGTGTCATAGGAATAAACAAGAAACTCTATACGTTCCTATATCCTATGATCGATATGAAAAATATTTTACAGATTTATACTCGAAGAAACTGCGGATAAAATAACATAAAGAAATGTCTAATATTTTTCAGGTTTATCCCCATATAATACTGATTTTATTTTTTATTTACACGATTATTTAAACTGATTTGAGATTTATTTATTTATTTTATTTATTTTATTTATAAAGGTAATAATGTGTACAAGTTTATACTAATAAAATTGGAGGCTATATCTTCTTTTTTATTTTTTCTGCCTCTTATTTGGTTGCTACATGTTTCAGATGATTAAAAGACAAAATCTGCACAAAAAAACTTTTTTGTCTCTCAGTCCGAGATTCAGGCAAAAACGCCTGGACATAGTTTCATGTAAATTAATATGATGATAGAGTAGAACCAGGATTTGAACATAGGTTATAAAGCCTATTTTATTAATTTATTGTGCGGTATCAAAAGAAAGCCCTTAAGACATAGATTAAGGAACTAAAATTAGTTCTTTTTTATCTTGATACGATTTTTTCCAAAAATGTACAAAAAAATCACTGTCCCGCATTCTTTAACCCAGGGATTCCCAACCTTTTTCTTGCATTGGCCCCCTTATATTTTATTCTATAGTATACAGCATACAACATGATCATAATACAAATAATTTTACATAAATAATTTAAAGATGATAATTAGTCTGAACAAAAGTTATGAAAAAAATTGATGCGAAGTGTGAATCTTCACACATTTCAGTGTTTCGCAGGTATTTAGTAAGTGAATGATGATTATTTGGGATACCAAATCAAATTTCATGTTAAAATATTTTTTTGTTAATTTTAATTCGAATGCCTAATATCATTATTTAGGTTTCTAAATATGTGCAGAATTTTTTCTTTTTTATATATTATTTAAGCAAGATTCATTAAGATTTTGAAAATTGCCCCTATGGCTTCCATTGGTTGTTTAAGTCATAAGCTCCACCCCTCTGATTTAGTATACATTCAAATATAGAATAAAATTATAATTTCAACACTTCACACTGGTTATTAAATTTACGCTTTTAAAAATTAAATGCAACATTTGCCAAAATGTAACTAGAATTTTGATAAAATAATTTAAACAAAATAAAAATGCAAAAAAAAAACAGAAAAAATAAAATTGATAAAATACGAACCGTAGTTTGCAACTTAGGAACCGAGAACGCTAACCATTAGACTACGGACGTTTACTCGATTACTGTGTTGCATAGCGAATTAAATATTTTACATATTTTAGTTAAAAACACAAAAAATGCGTTAGTTTCCGAAAACATAATCTGATCAAAAATTCCGTTTATACTATTCCGGTTCACACCAATGTACATTACTTAGAATTTTTTCAGATTTTTAGTTTAAACCATCTGGGCTACAAGGTAGGACAAAAAAATGTTGCACAATTTTGGCAAAAATTGCTTCAAAATAATTTATTTTGCAAAAATAAAATTTTGATCGTTAATTAACGTACTAAGGGCTTTCATTTGATACCCTACTCAGAATTTTAAAAAAATATTTTTTTTTTCGATGAGCACATATTTATTTATATTTTTAGGTGGATATGCTTTTTAGATGTTTTAGTATTTTTCCTATATGCGGGTCAAAGAGTTGTATAAGCATGCCAAATTTCAACTCTCTAGGTGTAGCCGTTTGGCTACAATTTTTACCGAACAGACAGACAGACAGACGACAAAATGACGGTATAAGTGTTTTTTGGTCATACCTACAAAACCCTAAAAATTGTTAATTAGATTTATGTTTTATTATTTTTTGTAATATTATCATTTTTAATTTTAGCAATATAAATAAGTCTTTGTAGAAACTAAATCACAGATTTTAACTGCACAAAAGTTTGGTTGTTGTTTTTGTTTTTTTTTTTTTTTTTTTTGTTTATTTGGTCTTGACATTTTTGCCCTTAACCAGTATTGTATTATTTTTTGAGAGTTCATATTTTTATAATATTTTCAATTATAAATTTGTAGATTAATGTATATATTTTTATGTTGTTAAGATTCAGAATGAAGGGTATATTAATTGGAAACGTCAAGTTGTTTTGGAGAAGTTCTTGAAATAACGCTCTTCGGCTATTGTCATATTTGGGGCAGGATAGTAAAAGTTTGGTTTTAATTAATGTGATGGCTGTATCAGTTAAATATATAATAGAAGTAATTACTTGCAATATTTTTACATTATTTACCAATTTAAACTTGAAATCCATTCGCCCGTGTATATTGACCCCCATTCGACTCCTTGATCATTATTGACCCCCTATTAAATTTAGTTGATCCCCAGGGGGTCAATACGGACCCCGTTGGAAACTCCTGCTTTAACCCAAAGGGCTAAAGCGAATATTTTGTGTAGTTGCAAAAAATAATAATAATAATTATTTTTTTAAAATTTATTGTGTGGTATCAAACAAAAGATTTTTGCAAAAAATGTGCTAAAATGTGCGAAAATTGCCTGAAATGTGTGAAAATTTACACTTCACATTAATTAGGGTTTTGTAGGTATGACTACCAAAAAACTCTTATATCACTCGTTTGTCTGTCTGTACAGCAGAAACTGTAACTAAACGGCTGAATATAGAAAGTTGAAATTTAACATGCTTGTACAACTCTGACTCACAAATAGGAAAAATAGAGTTAAAAAAAAAAAAAATGTGAATTTTCACACATTTCAGGGATTTGCAGGTATTTAATAGGTGTAAGAAGCCAACGTAATACTGGATGTCTAGGTATATGTTTGGATAATCACTTTTATTTGTTATTTGAGAACTAAGAGCTTCCATTTAATTTTTTTAAACAAAATTTAAATAATTTGCTAAATATACCAGCGATTTTCTGCATTTGCTTCGTATTCAAGTCTTCATTAGACTAATAAGAAAGTGTAGTGTGGTGTGAGTAACTCAGTTCGCAACTATTAAAAAAATATATTATTTTTTAAATATTTTTAATTCTAAAAAATACACGCATTATCTTAGCTATAAATACAAAAAATCCATAGCATTATTAGCCATAATTTAACCATGAATTAAAAAATAATAATTTTTTTCAAAAACACAAAAACTGCCATATTTTTCAAAAACACAATCTGATCAAAAATTTCTCTCGTACGTTTCTGCCTCAGATCAATATACATTACCTATAATTTTTTCAGTTTTTTGGTTTAACCCTTTTTGGTAAAAGGGTGCGGGACAAGAACTTTTGCACATTTTTGTCTAAATTCGTGTTAAAAGAAACGAATTTCAAATAAACTATCTATCGTTCCGTAATCTACGTCTTAAGAGCTTTCTTTTGATACCACACAATATATCTTTAAAGATTTTTTTTTTATCAACGACACAAAAAAATCGACATTTTTCGAAAAATTTATCTGATTAAAAATTCCTGTTGAACTATTTCGGTTCCCATCAATGTTCATTACGGAGATTTTTTTTTAGATTTTTAGATTAATCCCTTTGGGAGATAGGGTGGGGGACACATTTTTGGCAAAAATCCAACAAAATTGATTTTTCAAAAATAAAAATTAGTTTGTTGATCAACGCATCAAACAGGTTTCATTTGGAATGCCACTCAAAATTTGTAAAAGATATTTATTTTTTTATTAAATACATATTTATTTATATTTATCCCGTCCCGTATTTTTTTAACTCTCTATAGTTTTCCTATATGTGAGTCAAAAAGTTGTACAAGTATGCCAAATTTCAACTTTCTATGTTCAGCCGTTTGGCTACAATTTCTACCGTACAGACAGACAGACACATGAGTGACGTTATAAGAGTTTTTGGTGGTCATACCTACAAAACCCTAAAAAATACAGTTCGGGATAAATATAAAAAAATATGTGTTAATGGAAAAATAAATATATTTTTTTAAATTTTGGTTGGGATATCAAGTGAAACCTCTGATTGAATGGATAGACACACATTTTTATCTTTGAAATATCTTTTTTTACTATGGGATTTTCGTCAAAAATATATCAAAACTTTTGTCACCAACCCTATCTTGATCCGTTGATCAACCGTTGATCTAAAATCTGAACAAAATATCCATAATGTACATTTATGGGAACTGGAATAGTTCAACAGGAATTTTTGATTAGTTTTTAGAAAGATATTTATCACAATACTTAAATAATCTTACCTTATCTAAGTTAATCTAAGTTGTTAGGGCGTTCCATTTATAAGATTACAAAAGATTTTTCCTCCCCCCTTACCCTTACTAAGGCATTTGACTAACTTGTAAGTTAGCTAAGTATTTTTACTTGTAAAAGGAAAGCACCTATAGTAATCTTTATTATTAATCTTTAAGGTTGCAATATCTTATTTACCATTTACTTAACAGCAAAAATGAATATGGGAAAAAAAGAATTCTCTGTTTAATGCAGTTTTTAATACGATATATTTGGGGGGCTATGGGGAGAACTACCTATATACGATGTATCACACTTATTATTTACGTTACAGCAAAAATATACATTACAAAAACCGTACAAAGTACGGGTACTCCAGCTAGACTATATTAAAATTTTAAAAGTGTCAACAAATTTTAAACGAAACAGAAAATATTCCAAAAAAAATCTCACGCTTTTAAACATTGTCATTGAAGCACATTTTACATGACTTCATTCTATTGAATACCTCATAACAGATTTCTATTCTATAAAACCTGACAATCCAAAAAAACGTGCTAGTTTTTAACAATCTGTTTCATTGAGTAACATCGGACAGTGTAAGCCCAACGAGATCAGTGAAGGCCGGATGCTGGAGAGTTGACTATCCCGTTCTTTCGCGGCATCCAATGTACGTGATGACGCAACTAAAATATTCTCCTTCTCTCTCTTCTATTTACTCCCACTTTAATACAGTCAGAACCACTAGTATGCATACGAACACCATAATATTAAATGATTTTCATCAGTAAACAGAATTTTGTCTGACCAATAAGTAACTGATATAATTCATTGATGGTTAAGTGATATTATTTTATTTTGGTAAGTTGGTTGCGAAGATATTAAGTGTATGATTCATTGTATAAATATTTTTTGTGGGTAATTACTGTGTTAAATGGTGTACGTATGTTTAACAAACAGAAACCTGTTGATTCTGCTGATATTTGCAAAAATGTAATTCGGAGAACAAGTGTAATTGTATGTTATAAAAGTAATTGTTTAATTAATAGTAATATATGCAGTTTTAGTGTAATTGGGTTGTAAGTATGCTTCCTACGTATTAATAATAATTAAAGATAATTTTTAATTGCATTCTTTGATGAAGAAAGCGTGTACATAGGTCTCTCTAGAATAACTCGAATTTTTGAAATATTTGATCGTATTGATGATATTAGATAGTTTTACTGAATTTTGAATTAACTGGTGATCTTTTAATAATAAATTAGGTAGCAGACTGGCAAATTAAATCGGCCTGGGAAAACTTTTGTAGACCGATCTCATTTAGAAAAAAGTCGCACTGTAAATCAAACCAAAAATAAAAATATGTAATCCTGCATAATAGCGCCCTGAGAATAGTTTTCATGGGTTAGTGTGAATCCTCAACAGTGATTCTCCTTAAAAGCACTATCTTAGGTTATTGTTGATAAGCTTTCTATTTTTTTGTTTTTTTGTAAACCACCTTAAAATAAATTATATTTTAAAGTGAATTGAAACATAGAAACAGTGCAAACAGAGCAACAGTGGAAACTTAGGGCGCTATTATGCAGGATTACCTAAAATATTTTCTCAATTTACAAAACAACAATAACAAAAATAAATATAAGAAATTATATAAAAAGATATAAACAATTAAACTTTGAAACATAGAGTTGACAAATTTTAAAGAATAGAAATAAAGAATAACAAAAATAATAAAAAATTGATGTGAAGTGTGAATTTTCACACATTTCAGGATTTCGCAGGTATTTAGTAAGTGAATGATGATTATTTGGAATGCCAAAACAAATTTTATATTAAAATATATTTTTTTTTTCTAATTTTAATTCGAATGGCTACTACCATTATTTAGGTTTAAAATATGTGCAGTAATTTTTTTTTATACAGCAAGAATCATTAATATTTTGAAATTTGCGCCTATGGCTTCCATTGGTTGTTTTAAGTCATATCCCCGCTCCTCTTATTTCGTGTGTTCAATTTCAACAATTTCAACTGGTTATTAAATTTACGTTTTTAAAAATTAAATGCAACATTTGCCCAAATATAACTAGAAAATAAAAATGCAAAAAAAAAACAGAAAAAATAAAATTGCCTTGAGAGCGGAGCGAACCTTAGTTTGCAAATTAGAACGCGAGCATGCTAGCGATTACACTATCAAAGCATACTGGTTCACTGTTTTAGATAAGTTATTAAATATTTTACGTGGTCAAGCAAAAAACGCTTTTAAAAATTAAATGCAATATTTGCCAAAATGTAACTAGAATTTTGATAAAATAATTTAAACAAAATAAAAATGCAAAAAAAACAGAAAAAATAAAATTGATAAGATACGAAACGTAGTTTGCAACTTAGGAACCGAGAACGCTAACCATTAGACTACGGACGTTTACTCGTTTACTGTGTTACATAGCGAATTAAATATTTTACATATTTTAGTTAAAAACACAAAAAATGAGTTATTTTCCGAAAACATAATCTGATCAAAAATTCTGTTTGTACTATTACGGTTCTAACCAGTGTACATTACTTAGAATTTTTTCAGATTTTTAGTTTAAACCATCTGGGCTACAGGGTGTAGGAAAAAAAAATTGCACAATTTTGGCAAAAATCGCTTCAAAATAATTTATTTTGCAAAAATAAAATTTTCGTACTAAGGGCTTTCATTTGATACCCTACTCAGAATTAAAAAAAAAAAATTTTTTTTTCGATGAACACATATTTATTTATATTTTTAGGGGGATATGCTTTTTAGATGTTTTAGTATTTTTCTTATGTGCGGGTCAAAGAGTTGTATAAGCATGCCAAATTTCAACTCTCTAGGTTTAGCCGTTTGGCTACAATTTTTACCGAACAGACAGACAGACGACAAAATGACGGTATAAGTGTTTTTTGGGAACCCTAAAAATTTTTAGTTAGATTTGTTTTATTATTTTTTGTAATATTATCATTTTTAATTTTAGCAATATAAATAAGTCTCTGTAGAAACTAAATCACAGATTTTAACTGCACAAAAGTTTGGTTTTTGTTTTTTTTTTTTTTTTTTTTTTTGTTTTTTTGGGTTTGACATTTATTGCCCTTAACCAGTATTGTATTATTTTTTGAGAGTTCATATTTTTATATTATTTTCAATTATAAATTTGTAGATTAATGTATATATTTTTATGTTGTTAAGATTCAGAATGAAGGGTATATTAATTGGAAACGTCAAGTTGTTTTGGAGAAGTTCTTGAAATAACACTCTTCGGTTATTGTCATATTTGGGGCAGGATAGTAAAAGTTTGGTTTTAATTAATGTGATGCCTATATCGGTTAAATATATAATAGAAGGAATTAATTACTTGCAATATTTTTATATTATTTACCAATTTAACCTTGAAATCCATTCGCCCGTGTATATTTTTGTGATGTAAGGGTACTAAACTGTGTATTCGTTGAACTCAGAATAAAATTCCCTTCCGAACAAAAATATAAAAAAAAAAATATGCTCTCATTTAAAATAAGAAAGTTGGGTTCCATATTTGGAGATCTACTGATCATAAAAAATTGTTGTAAATATTTTTGCAAAATGGTATTTCTTTGCTAATTTAACCAACCTCGTTGCTCTTATAGTTCTCGAGATAGCAATGGTGGCACACTTAGATTGAACACCCTGTATATCTTATTAAAATCTACATTAAACAGACTGGATAAATTTAATTTCTCATATTCATTTTTGATGTTAGGTAAATGATAAATGAGATATTTCAACCTTATAAGTAACACTCCCCCTAAATAGTCTTTAATAATTTTCTGTTTTCCCTAATTTAACTTAAGAATAAAATAAATGTTTCCTCATGTCCATTTCCCATGTAAAGTAAATAATAAGTGAGATATTTCAAGATTTTAGTTTTAGGGTGCCCCCCTCCACTGTAACTCCCCAAATATTCATTAAATCGAACAGTATACACAACAATAAAGATTTTATTTCTTGCTATAAACAATTTTTGTTATAAACATTTTTGCTGATAAGTGAATAATAAGGGAGATTTGAAAAGTTTAGCTTTAGAATGTCCCCCCGTAACTCCCCAAATATTCATTTAAATGAAAAATTGCATAAAAATAAAAGATTTATTTTCTCATTTTAAACTATTTTTGCTGTACATGATTTGGCAGTTAAGTCAATAATAAGGGAGACATATTTACACTTTAGTTTTAGGGTGTCCCCCCGTAACTCCCCAAATATTTATCGAAATGAAAAAAATCATAGAGATAAAATATTTATTTTCTTATTATATCCTATTTTGGTCATATATGATTTTGCCGTTAAGTCAATAATAAGGGAGATATAGTCGGATTGCTGATAAGTGACTGTTCGTTGCTACAAGTATCGATATTCAAAACTATATGCTTTCTCTGTCTATATCATTATAATTATTTGCATAGAGTCGATTCAAATAGAGTTGAGTACATCAATAAAAGTGTGTAGAAACCATTTTTCGTCTGGACGGGTCTAATTTACTTATAATAGGGGTGTTAGGTTTGTTACTCATAGCCGTAGAAGTCTTATATGAGTTAGGAGCTTCCAACGTGTTTATATAAAATATCTAAAATTATTACAATACATCTACAATCTAAAATCATATTTTTTAATACGAATTATTTGTTAGTGAAAGACGACGTAAATAATTAGTTAGTTAGTTAAACATTTTGGCGCACAGCAAAAAAGGCTATTTGCGCCTACGACGTAAATAGAAAAATACATATTTGGTAATAGAACAGTAGGATAAGTTGAGGTTATGAAATTAATTTATGTTTTGATTTAATAAACAGTGTTTTACAAAATGCAGAAGCAATTAGTGGGACGTAAAGGACAAGTGCTTCATCATAGCAAGAGCCGCGAAATTATTAATAATGTTATGCAGTTCATGACGGAGGAAGTTAATCTAAAAAACTTCAAAATTCCTGTAACAAATTTCCGGGAACGAGTGATTGCTGCAACTGGCATCTCTAAGAGTACATCTGACCAATATATATTTAATAATAAAATTAATTTTACTGCAATTTATATTTTTTCCTCTACTATCATCGACTCTACCTATAGTAACGTATAGTGACGCAAGTTGACAACTAACCTTCAAAATTATTTGAATAAAAAACAAAGTATTAGAAAGAAACGGTATGATTCGCAGATATCTTTACTAATTAGAGCGCGAAAATAAATTTACAACAGTACTCAAACAAACAAAATTATTAATTTTAAGGTAATAATTATAAATAAGGAAAAATTTATACTCATATGTACGTAAATTTTAGATTATAATTTATTGTTTATTCCAGCAGATTTAAAATTAAAGTTTGCGAATTTAATAATTGGCCGCAAGCCATATTTTAATTAATATTTATTACCAGACACTGACAGTTAAGACAAATAACAAAAAACATTTTTAAAATCGCTGATAAATGGTAACTAGATTATTACATGAATGCATTACTTGATACATACATGTAACAGTCACCTATCAGCAATCCGACTATATATGTACATTTTAGTTTTAGGGTGTTCCCCCGTAACTCCCCAAATATTCATTTAATCGAAAAACATGTACAACAAAAAGATTTTATTTCTTATTGTAAACAAGTTTTGTTATGTACATTTTTATTGTTAAGTCTGATATAGAACTGTAAGATATAGAAAAATGCATAAAAATGAAAAATTTATTTTCTTATTATGAATTATTATTGTCATGTATAATTTTGCTATTAAGTTTTTTAATAAACAGTTTTAACCCTGAAACAAGCCCCTAGAATGAAAATTTTTAAATACGTTAAAGCCTATGTTCGAATCTGGTTGTTTAATATCGAATAATCGTATCAAATTTCGTAATAATATATCCAGCCGTTTTTGCGTGAATCTCGGACAGACAGACAAACAAAAATGGATTTTTTTTGCGGATATTGTCTTATAATCATCTGAAACATGTAGAAATCAAATATGAGGCAGAATAAAAAAAAATCAGCTGTGCCCACCACAGGACCGACTGCCATCACAAAGTACTTGTATAAAATACATTCTAGCATCAGAGTAGAAATAACTTGGCCTAATATTTTCTAACAGAGATATTATATATCATGACCATGAAAACGTTACATATAAGTATGAAAAATAGAAACTTAGAAAAAAAATTCAAAATTTTTCAAAATTATTTCGTTTTATCAAAAAATATCTCAAATAAAAGTTAGTTATTGCTTTTATAGCAAATTTCGTTAAATAAATTTTTTCGAAATATTTTTCAAAATATTCGCATTAATCTTAAAATCGACACGAGTAAACTCCCATTTTTAGTCAACCGATTTTTACCAAAAGTTGATCAACTCGTGCCATTGATGTCAAAAGCTTAAATATGAAGTTTCATAAAAATCCTTTTAGCCGAATTTACTCTGCACGTGTACACAAACAGACAGAAGGACTGACAGACAGACAGACATCATCCTAAAAATAGTCAAAACGTTATGTAATAATCAATACCTCAATACGTAGAGATCCATCGAAATCTCGAAATGTCAAAATTGGTATGATCACAATACCTCCCTTATATATGTTGGCGGTTGGTAAAAAAAAAAAACAGATACAGCCTCCAATTTTATAAAAAGACAATAGTTCTTTTTCACCATCCGAACGAATAGCATCGTTTTTGTTTCTATAACCTAGATTGAATTAACCCTTTATATGGAGGGCGTCAGCCAAATAAATCCTTTGATTATGGATATTTTATATTTATAAACATTTCTAAAAGATACTAAAATTTAAAAATACAAATTGTTCTTAAAAAATTCTTATTCTGTATTTCTGGTATACGAAATGCTGTTAGGAGCTATTCTGAGTGTCGCGCATTAAAATAAAAAGCATTTTCGAATTTCTCTGTTTTGGTTGTCAATAATGTTGAAGGAATTGTTTATTTAATCAGTTCGTGAAATAAGACAAACAGGGGTCCAGCTGAATAAACAGGACGGGATTCTAATAGTCCATTAAATAAACTTTATTTAAAGTTAATGTTTTAAATAAAGCTGAAATATTACCAGTAAAATATCTTCTGTACCTACATATACAGGGTGTTTGTTTGAAACGGGGCACCCCGAAAATCTCCTTTATTTGTAAAGATACAAAAAATCTTCAGAACAAAAGTTAAACTAGACAAAAAGGCCCATCTAAAGGTTACTATAAGAATTCTGAGGCACTTCCGATTACACCGGAAATGATGTCAACTTTTGATCTAGCATAGGGAATCGATAATTTTATATTTTTTTCCTAAAAGTACATTAAATTAGCTTTACAATGACACCAAAAAGTCATATTTTTATGTTAATCATTTCAAAATGGCGACCATTTATTTACAAAATAATAATCAACATAAGTTTTACAAAGTTGAACGTAGCAAGCTTTGAAAACAATAAAAAGTAGCAAGTTTTTATTAAGTTTTTCTATTTTTATTTGGATCAAAAATATAAATTTTCATTTCTATATCAGTCTCGTACATATTAAATACAAAATTGAATTTAAAGATGTACACATTTATTGATTATAAAATAATATTCAGTCTTCTTTTGGACTCCTGCAAAATATGTAAGGCTTCATATATGCATACATTTGTATATAAATAACATAGAAAGTCCATTTTTCAATTTTCCGCCTTGTTTCGACGGTATTTCGGAGATAGTTTTTTAAATAATTTAACGTAGAAAATGATTTTTCAGCAGTACGGTGTTAACTGGTAACGTTACTAATATTTTTAACAGCTTTCATAGAGATATATTTGACTAACTTTCTTACACATCTAAAAACATCTATAACTGATTTTGGTTGCACATTTAGATATACATACAATGGCACCTTGACTTACAAATTTAATTTTTCCCGACCACGGCTCGTATCTTAAAAAGCATCTATCTAGAAACCCAATTTTCCATGTTATCTTATGGGAAATCAGTTAACCCGTTTCCAAATTAAAAAATATAAAGCAAATCCAAAAAATTAAAGAAAAAAAAAACTATTTTCAACTAAATGAAGAAAATGCAAAGAAATGGAGGAGTGAGAAGGAGCATTTTTTCACTATAAAAGGGCATTTTGTATGCCATTACGTATTATTTTTTCTTTATGAAATTTTCTGTTTCACATGATATTGGTATGAAAATCATCTTCCTTTAAATTGTAAAAAAATGAATAACTTTCTTGTGTCTGGTTTTTTGGTTCAGGAGTTTTCAATTTGTTACATGTAGTAGTAGCCTGTTAGTAGCCCGTTTCTAGTACTAGGGAAAAAAGTTAAAAAAGTAAAATGTAAAACAGGAATCATTTAAAAAGAAAAACATCATGGTTCGTATTTAGATGTCAAAATATAATAGGGTATGAAAATAATTTGTACCTCGAAAAGTTCGTATTTCGGGAGGTTTGTAAATCGAGGTACTACTGTGTCAGAAAATTTACTTAACCATAATTAGTATTAGGTTAAAATGTAAAAATATTTAAATTGCAACCATCTAAATCAAAAGAATATGTTTGAAATATGGTTTCGAGCACCTAACCCCCCTTTTCGGTACGCTGCATATTCTAACAAAAGGGCGCAGTTTTAAGTGTTTGCCCCGGGCTTCAAAAGAGCTAGCGCCGGCTCTGGTCTCAGTGCAACTCCCCTAAAATTGAATGACTTCAGGATCCATGTACCCGAGATTTTTTTGCTAACTGTCATAATAGAAAGGGAGGTATTGTAATCATATACCAATGTTGATTTTTCGAGATTTTTACAGATAAGCACGAATTTGGCATTTAGCAACACGAATCAACTGTTTTTAGCGTGATGTCAGTTTGCCTATTGGTATACGGACACATGTAGAGCAAATACGGTTTAACGGATTTAAAAAAAAAAATCATATTTAACTTCGGACGTGAATATCTCAATATGATCAACTTTTGGTATAGCCCAGTCGTTTAATCAACGCAGTTCGTCATTTTACGTCATAACTTCAATGACAAACTTAGTGGCAAAAAATTTACTAAATCGATTTTTTTTGCATGTGAATTATAGACTAATATTGCTCTTCACTCTTTTATTTTACTAAACATATCTTTTGAAGTATATTTAATTTGTGCTCAATAGTCATTTCGAAGAATTACAAATTTTATAAGTTTTTATTTAATATAGGGACTAGGGTTTTCGATTTTGAGCATTTTTTTTAAACCCGGCTTTCAGATTTGACGGGTTTTTTTATTTAAAGCCCGGGTTTTCCCGGGTTTACTTGGCTAACTTAACTAAAATAATAGATAGTTTATTAGAAGCATTTAATTTATTTCAGAATTTCAAATATAAAAAATAACAGTAAATAAATTTAATGTTAATAAACATATACATACATGCATAACATGAAAAAGAGGATCTGTATCATTTTCTTTTTGCACTTTGAGACTCGTACTTGCAGTTCAGTACTGATACCATAAGCAGGAACAACTTGTACTGCCTACTAGAAATAAATAACGCCAATGAACTTGCTACTTTGTATTCATATGTTACCTCCGCATTTAGACTTAGAAGCTTTTGTCTACACGAATAACGTACGTAAACTAGTTATAAGATGAACAAACTTAAAATATTTACAAATATTTGTTTTTTATTCTTGTTTTCTCTTTCTAATTTTAAGTAATGATATATTATATGGGAACAACCTCTACAATTTGTATAAGTTGTATAACTTTATAACAAATAAATGGTTATTATTATTATTATTATTTATTATTAACATAAATAAAAGTGGTACAAATATTTTATTCTTTATAAAACTGCCTTACAACCATCATTGCACTGAACGTATTTATTGAGTCGGCTTCTGAGTTTATTAGCAAAGAGACCCATTACAGAAAATGCTCGTTCTGATTCCACCGAATTTGGTCGAATTGTTGTTAAATACCTGAAAAGTTTATCTAGCATTTCAGGTCGGCTTTTTGTTGCCCGAAACAACTCAATTTCTTTTCTTATGATACTTTGATTTCTTATGAATCAGATTTTGATTTTTTATGATTTTCCTTATTATCATTCTCCTGCAGAAACATACTAAGCTCATCAGATAGGGACATTTGTTTAGCACAAGCACCAATACTCGTAGCATCATCTTCAATTCCATTTTTAACTCCCACCTCAACTGCTACTTCTGGTTCAGACTCTGAGTCATTACCATTTATAATTGTTTGTTGAATAATGGTTTTATTGAGGATGTTGCCAGATCAAATATTTTGTTTTTAAAAATTTTGCTACCAAACTCATCATATGATTCATTGACGAAATCGGGATTTTTCAAAAATATAATAAGATGAGCCAGCTCTGGGTTTCGATGCTCTTTGAATCGAATTTCAAATTTTTGAAGTAGAACATTCGAGATAGGAGTGTTTAGATTTCTTAGCTTATTCATTCCCAACTCATAAACTTGAGTGAAATAGAGCTATGGCGTACGACGCAGCCAATATATCTCCATCTCACTTCGTCTCATTGTACGAAATTTAATTTGATAAATTTTAAAATTGAAAAAACCTGGTATTTTTTAATTTTATTTTATAAATATTTTAGTATATTATAATACGATTTTACTAGTACCTACATGCTTTATTTCAAAGTTCTAGCTTAGATTATAAATAAATAAAAAAAAAAAAAACTTATAAACAATTTTTTATTCATTTGTTTGAGAGCCGTACCGAGTCCGACTAGTTAAATTCGGTCTTAGTTCCAAATTAAGGAATATAATTGGTATTCTACTGTATTAGATAAATAACTAATTCCTCGTACTTTCGGGTTCCCCGGGTTTCGGGTTCGTAAAATCTTTGAAAAACCCGGGTTTTCGGATTCGGGGAAACCCGGGTCAAAAACACTAATAGGGACATGTGTTGGTATCGCTAAATTTAACTATGTTTACATTTGGCATTTTATAATACGTTCTGATTTGTTTTAATACTTGGGTTCACATATCTAACTTATAATAATTTCTAAAAACCTTTTTTACTTAGTTTGACAAAATCGACATTTTTCGGAAAACTAATCTGATCAAAAATTCCTGTTGAACTATTCCGGTTTCTATCAATGTACATTATGGATTTATTTTCAGTTTTTTAAATCAACCCCTTTGGGGGTTAGGGTGGGAGACAATAGTTTCTTGACATATTTTTGGCAAAAATCCCATTAAAAATATTGATTTTTCATAAATAAAAATTTATTTGTCTATACACGAATTAATATGTTTTATTTGATACACCAATCAAAATTTAAAAACATATTTTTTCCTTAAATACATACTTGTTTATATTTATTCCGCACTTTATTTTTTGAACTTTCTATATTTTTCCTGTATGTGGGTCTAAGAGTTGTACAAGCATACCAAATTTCAACTTCCTATGTTCAGCCGTTTGGCTGCAATTTCTACCGTACAGACAGACAGACACACACATAAAACCCTAAAAATGTATTTAAAAAAATGATAAATATGACAGTGAATGAAAATTACAAATATACCAGAAGAAAAAGCAAAATATTTTTCTACGACGTATTTTTCTTAAGTAAAATTACGTAAAGGAAGTACATTATTTAACCAATTTACATAACTGTATCAAATAACGCATTTGAAACTTAAGTTGTACGAGTATGCTGTAACAAAATATGATTTCTTTAAATTCTAGATAAACTAAAAAACCCAGTATGATAAGTGAATCACTTAAAATATAAAATCTATATTAAGAAAGTCATCTGTTTTGTAACAACTTCAAAATGATTTCAGTGCAAACAGTGCAGAGGACATGCACGATATACAGCAGAGACGGGCAATATTTTTTACATCGCGAGTCGTATTCAGTAACAACATTTTTTGGCGGGCCATAATGCAATTTCTATTTTTGCCCATCCTAGGTTCTGCCGAAGAACTTCCTTACGCCGGTTTACGAGTATTTACGAAATACGTCTAGTGTGTAAGAAGACTAAAGCAGCGCAGCGGTAATATATTGGCTACGCTGGATAAGAAAAGTACTCAACGTATTTTCTAATTGGAGGGTCGCATGAAATTACTAAGTTGGCCACATTTGTCTCGAGGGCCGCAGTTTTCCCACCAGTGGATATACAGAGTGATTTTGGGAGCTGTTTAAGCATTACTAATTTCTTTATTATAAGAGATACGAATGAGGTTAAATTAGGAAACATGAAGTATATTACTATATGAAAAATATAATAAGAATGTTAAATTGCAAGAACAATTGAACACCATCTAAATGAGTTATTTCAAAAAATACATTTTTTTTCATGGATCCAGCCTGTATTTTTTTAGTATATCGCATAGAAAATGTATTTTTTTTAAAAACAAATCATACGGACTTTTTTTTTTAATAATTTATTTTACATCGGCCTATTTCTGCAACGAGGCTAATCGCCGATGCCAGGGGGCGAGCTCCTACACCTGGATGAGGGGTGAACGATTGTGAAAATGGGAGTAATGTAAACATATTTTTCTCGCCCGAATAATATCACCAACGAAGGAGGCTCGAACCTCCGACCGCCCAAGTCCAAACTGTATATTCCACCAGTCTAAACCGTACGACTCAATGCAGTCAGCCACTCCGTTGGCTCACACGGACATTATATATCTAAAACTAATATTAAAATTGTATATTATGCAACGAGCATGGAATGATGGTCATTTCATACGAGTATGAAAGTTGCGCCACGAACTGCAGTCGAGTAGTGCAATTCACAAAAGTGAGAAATGACTATTCGATGCAAGTTTCATACTTTGCTTTTTCCACGACTATAACTTTATTACTAATTTAATTTTTATTCAGTTCCCTTTAAAAACTAACAATAATTTGACAGACCGCTGACCTGTTACGTAATGAGTTCATTACGTAACAGGTTGAGCTCATTACATAACATGTTCAAGCAGCAATGACCGACCGTTGCTAGGCAACGTAATAAATAGTTTGAAAGCATATGTCAAATTATTGTTAGTTTGTAAAGAAAACCGGATTAAAATTAAATAACATAGTTATATGCTGTTCACTTTTGTAAGGACAAACCAGATCTAGTTATTTTGGTTACTTTTATAGTGTAAGGCCCCGGGTACGATACGAGCGGTGAGCGGCAGAGCGGTTGAGCGGAAGAGCGGCAAGCGACGCCGGCTACGATACAGAACGGTTGCGCGGTAACTTCCATCAGTCGCCGTCATGTTGTCAGTATTATTGGCACATATAGTGGAACTATCAACACATTAACTAGTAAAAATTTCAGAAAGTATTTTAACCATTTTCTAAAGAATAGTTTTCGGCCATCATTAGAATCGTATTTAGTGTGTACGCACTAGACTAATATGACGAAAATAGTTTATAATTAGAAAATAAATCTTTTATTTCTATGATTTTTTTCATTTAGATGAATATTTACGGGGGGATATCGTAAAACGAAAATGTACATATATTTCTCTTATTATTGACTTAATAGAAAAATCATGTATGCCAAAAATAGTCTAAATTAAGAAAATAAATCTTTTATTTTTATGTATTTTTACATTTAGATGAATATTTGGGGAGTTATGGAGGGACACCGTAAAACTAAAATGCACATATCTCCCTTATTATTAACTTAACAGAAAAAAAAATATGTAATTTATAACAAGAAATCAAATCTTTATTGTATATACTTTTCGATTTAATGAATATTTGGGGAGTTACGGGGGTCTCTGCCATTGTATTGGACGAAAAACAAACAACACAACTAAACTGGTGCTGAGCGGCGAGTAAAAATTAATGTCTAGGAGCGGCGGTGAGCGAATATCAAAAAGCGGCAAGCGGCGCCGCCTTACCGCTCTTGTTTATTGTAGCCCAATACCCCATTATTCCATTGCATTCAATCTAAACAAAAACGTAAGCGACGTCGCTCTGCCGCTCTGCCGCTCTGCCGCTCACCGCTCACCGCTCGTATCGTACCCGGGGTCTAATACTGACTTTAAATGTCAATTAAAAATATTCCTTATGCTGTAAAATCGACTTTAGATTTGTTGGTTATTTTTTACATTTTATTAAACATGACATACAATGCCAAGGTGAAATCAAAATTTCCTCTTAGTTTGTTTTTATAAAAGTGAACAGCATATAAAGTCGAATTTTGCAAATATATTTTTTAATAGAGTTGGTACTTCTAGTACTTTTTATGAAACTTCATATTTAAGCTTTTGACATCAATGCCATCATCTGTTAAAAATCGGTCAACCGGAAGTGTAAAATACTTGTGCCATTTTTAAGATCATTCCGTAAAACAATTATTTAAAAAAAAAAAAAAAATTGTTTGCAACATAACATTAATCTTTTGTTTTTATTTCTAAATAAGTGGTTGAGTGGTAGGCAACTAATTTATTCTTAGTCCTATTAGTCCTTTTTATATTATTCATTGTTTTACTAGATATATGTTACTATTTCATAAATAAAATCATTCTAATTAACACGTTCGCGAACAGTACGGCTATAGCCGTCGAATATTTTTCCTAGCTCAAGTCATGACGGTCATGAAGGTCATTTTATTCAAATATACAAATGACGGCTGGGGCAGGTTTTAATTCCATTTAAGTATATGAAAACTAGTATAAACTGTCCTATCAGGAACATACCAAATAGGGTTGTAAATCGAAGGCAAAACATCGATGTTGAACATCGATGTTAACATCGGCGCTGAAACATCGATGTTGAAAAAACATCGAAGGGATAACATCGATGTATCGGAAACATCGATGTTTTATTAAATATAAAAAAAGAACTATTTTTTTATATTATATAGATTTTATTTAATAATATAAAGATAAAATACGAAATAAGTAACATATAATACGAAAAAAAGTAACATATAATACACAAAAAGCATTTATTAAATTTTTAAATAGATTGTGTAACAGACACATGCAAATGTCCCGCCGCTGCTTATAACCGTTTGCCACAGCTTATATAAGCCGTTCACTTTTGTAAGGACAAACTAAATCTGGTTATTTTGGTGATTTTTATAGTGTATTACTGACTTTTATAAACTTGGTTATATTGTAAAAAGGGCTTTACAGTTTGTATTATTTTAGGTTAGTATTATATTTACAAAATATTTAAGATGTCACTATTCAAAATAAAATATGACAAATTATATTTTTTAAATGACATATTTATAATCTGACTTTTCAAATTATTTTTCTGTAATAAGATTATTTCTATTAAATTTCACTTTATTTACCTCGTTCACTTATTGGCACCTGACACTACCGATAGAGGCGCTACTGCATTCATATCATGGCTGACTTTGGTAGGATATTTTTGACAAGTTCAATGGTATCTTCATGTGATATTTATTGAAACACACGGGAACACACTCTAAAATGGTCTTTAACTGTCTTTCCACTTCTAAGAACATATTCTCATGCTTGTCACAAACTCGACTATCCTACAACCTTCAGTTTCTCAAAATCTCACTAGAGGCGCTTCAGTTATTGTCAGTTGACAATACAAAAAATGGCTCGATAACAAAACTCAAAGAGCAACAAGTGTTGGTTTCGTTCGTCGTTGTCATTATTTGCAAAATTTAGAAGATTCTTCTTATTTTTTTCTTATTCTGCTAACTGCTAAGAAGAATAAGAACTAATACTATTAGTATTGTTATATTACAATAGATAGCGCATATATTTTGTGCACTAATTTTAATAAAAATAAAAATTTTAAGATTCTAGCGCCTCTAGCGGTAGTTTCTGAATTTCAAAGTTCAAAACATCGACATCGGTAGCAGACATCGATGTTTTATCGATACTATCGCCACCTGAACATCGATGGTAAAAACATCGATGTTTTCAGGAGAGACATCGATGTTATCGATACATCGATGTTTTTTTCCCATCCCTAATACCAAACACAATAAATGTCCTATTATAAACAAAAATCTAAAAAAGTGACATTTTGGCTACATCTCATTGTACAAAACTGTCCGCGAACGTGTTAATTATATATATATATTTGATTTAGTAAAATATTTTATAGTTTCTTTGGTTAAAGCAGAATTAGAATTTAAAATCTAGTAACTTTTAACGATTTAATCATTTTATTTTAACCATTTTGCTTGGCAAAAGCCCACTTCAATCGTTAAAAAGAGAGTTCGTGACAACCTAGACTTATGGGTGAGCGTGTAGAAACGCCAATTGAAATTCTTGATTTAGTTTCAAAACAAGAACACGTTCAAATGTATCTTATTTTATTTTTTTCAAGGGTGTGTCGTTTACCTCTAAGTCACTAAGTACATAGCGTAGACCAAAATGTTGAAAAGCAATTATCTAATTTAATAAGGACGAATATAATTATCCATTACATGAACCGGGATTCGAATCCAGGGCCACAGCACTATTGAGAGCAAATAAAATAAATTCAAAAATTAATATGGAGAGCATAAAAGATCTCCCAGTTATAATATAACTATAATATAAAATTGATTTATTTGTTTTTTGATCCTTATAACTAAACATGTATTAAATATATATGGTAATATTAAACTAAACTTAATTTTATTTATTTCAGATTTTGAAATCAAGATATCAAGAAATCAAAATGGAATTGGCAGAAAAAAAAATATTCCGTTCCTGTACATCCGATGAAGATTCCCAAGAATATCTACTCGACTGCATAAAACACAACGATCTCCAAGAAATAAAATCATTATTAGAAGAAGATCGTGTCAATATAAACCATTTCTATGATTACCCATACTACAAAACACCTCTGTCAATCGCATGCCAGCGATTCACAGACAATGTTACTTCAGATTGCATACAATTACTTTTAAAATATGAAGCCGATCCACTTTTAGAAGATGATGATGAAAAAAATGCTATAAACTATGCATCGGAAGGAAGTAATGTAAAACTCCTCAAACCAATTCTGGAATATTTAAAAGATAAAGATTATAATTTTGAAGATTCAACTGTTATGTTTCCGCTTTTACAACACATAAAAAATGAAATATATGAAAACAACAGAAAAGAAACGGACTATATTGATGTCATTAAATTATTGTTAGAATACGGTATCGATATTAATAAAGCAAACGAAAGCAACGGTCAAACTGCTATTTACATAGCTGCAGATTATGGTTTTGAAGATATCGTAAGTACCATTTTAAAAAACGGACATGTAAATTTAGATAAATATAGAAATAAACGTACAAATAAAACTGCCAGAGATTTGATTGTTGAACAAAAATTATACAACGGTGAACTACCAGAGGTGTATGATGAAAATGATAACACAACAATTGAAACATTATTTAAAAATATAAGAGAGAAAAAGTTAAATGAGTTTAAAAACAATTATGCAGAAATAGAAAGTGTGATTACGCAGGAAAATAAAAATAAATTACTACACATGGCTGTTGAAAAAGGTTTAGACGACACTGTAAAATTTCTTCTAGACAAAGGAGGTGATAGTAACAGTGTACACAATGATACCCTGTTAGAAAAAGCATCCGACAGAGGATATTTCAAAATTGTAAAATTATTAATAAGAAAAAATCCAAGTCCTGCTACAATTTCAAATTCACTTCTCATATTGGCAAAAGTAAAAGATACAACCAAAGAAACAGAAAACATTAATTTTAATAAGTGCCTTGATTTATTGTTACGTAATAAAGATCTAAAAATAAACTATAAGGATTTCTTATCTGGAAAAACAGCTTTACACCTTACAGCTAAATACCAACAGCCCGATATAGTTTTAAAATTATTACGCAAAGGTGCATCATTAGCTTCATCTGATTCTTTTAACGTTCAACCAATAGCTGATATCGATGCTGAAATATTAAAAACACATTTAGATGAATGTATTGAAGAAAGCCAAAATTACTCAAACGATGATGAAAATAAGAATTTCACGATTAAAGTAACAACTTTATTACCACCGAGAGCGAATACAGAGTTTGTTGATAATGAAGAAAACTGTAAACTGACTCTTGAAAATCAACCGTTAGTTGATGGACCAATAGAACTGCTACAGGAAACAACAGTACTGCAGTATATGGCTAAATCACAAGAACTAAAACACCTTCTAACACACGTTCTTATATTTAAAATGGTATCATATAAGGTTATTCTTTTATATTAACTTGGGAGTATATTTAACATTTTTTGCATCTCTTTTAACATATATTATGCTTGGTTACAACCATGTAACTCATACAGAACATCCTGCATTATTAAATATAAGCTATGTACTATTATTCATAACATTTGCGATATTATTTTTTAGAGAAATAGGACAAATTGTCATCTATAAAGCTAGATACTTCTTGTCTTTTGAAAACTGGTTAGAAATTATTCTATTATTAGTAACAGCAATAATTTTAATTAGTCATTCCAAAGAAACAACAATAAGACAACTATCGGCAGTTGCAATTGTTTTGTCAGCTATAGAATTATTGCTTTTAATAGGTCAGTTTCCAAGTTTGTCAACAAATATTATGATGCTCCGAACTGTGTCTTACGCATTTTTCAAATTACTTTTATGGTACTCCATATTGTTATTAGCATTCGCGTTTAGTTTCTATACTCTGTTTCAAGAAACAAATGATCGAAATGGAAGTAATAAAAATGAGACCAACAACGAAGATGATGAAGAACAAGACTTTTTCTTAGATCCTGGTATGTCACTATTAAAAACAATAGTAATGTTAACAGGGGAATTTGATGCAGCTTCCATCAAATTCAGTTCGTACCCAATAATAAGTCATTTGATATTTGTTTCATTTGTTTTTCTAATAACAATTGTTTTATTCAATCTATTAAATGGTTTAGCAGTAAGCGATACTCAAATCATTAAAAATGATGCAGTTTTATACGACCAGATATTAAGAGTAGAACACATTGCACATTTAGAGCGGGTACTTTTGAAGAATAAAATCCTTCATTGGTTTCCTTACATCAAAAAAATATGCCTGTTCCCCTCAAATGTGTTAAAGACTGAAATTAAAATATATGAAAACCAAAATTATAAAATTATTTACGGGGATTATGAAGATAGTAATCAAAGTAAATGTTATCAATGTCAGGAAATTAGTTTAGGAAAGAAAATACAAAGGGCAATAAGGAATCTTTTGCAAGAAAATAGAGAGGAAGAAATTAAGAAGAATAGGCAAGATGAACTCACGAGGCAATTAAAAGATATGAAAAAACAATTGGATATATTACAGGCTTTGCTAGTTAATAAATAGTATTATATATGTTACAGACAGGACTGGCAACCAACTGATCAGGCGATCGCCGGTGATTACTGGGCCGAAACGGTCAGCTGGATTTTTTAAAACATATCATATAGAAGAGCCGATGTTATCAAGAAACCAGGCCAGTTTCAGATAGCCAGTCCATATGTTTAACAGAAAAAATAAAATTAGTTTCATGCAATGCTTGATAATATTCTGATCTATCGAGATATATGACCTATTATTTTTATGTTCGTTGATTATGTGTTATAGCTTTTATATATTTTACAGTAAAATTTATCATAAGTACTTCGCTAATGAGTTATTAATTTAACCCAGTGTTTCCTATAATTTTTAGACAGTCGACTATTGTTTTCAGGGTTTCGAAAGAATGACCAAGAAACCATTACCATCACTCATGTGTCAGTTGTTCGATAGAAATTGTGATCACACAGCTGGATTTAGAAAGTTGAATTTTAGCATGTATATACACCTCTTTGATCTACAAACAGAAAAAAATTTGAGTTTCTTTAAAAATTTTATTGTTTTACTGCCTATTAGTCTTTCGATCATATTAGCCAACTAAATACAAATACATATGAATATTTACAGAATAGGTACAAAGTTATTTTATTATGGCATCAAAAAACATACCTCCCGAAAAATATAAAGGACTTTTTTATATATTGATCCAAACAAATGTTTAAAAAATGTTGCAAGTGAGACCAAATGAAAGCTCGTGGATTAACGATCAATAAGTTTCTTACTGATAAATCATATAATTTGATATTAGTCTAATTGGTATTTAAGATTATGTCCGATGCCAGATTTTTGCGAAATTACAATTTGATATTGTATTGTTTCTACTTTATTTTTGGTATTTTTGTATTTGAGCAATACAAGCTTAAGACATCCGCTCTTAGGCTCGTTTAATAATAATAATTTATACGTGGAAAAAAAAATGCCGCCATCTTAAATCTGCCACAGTTCACAAATAGGTGCTGTGAGTCAAAAAGATTTTTTTTTTTTTTAAAGAACATGTGTACTAAGAAGCATTACAAATTCATGCATTACAAGAAGCATTTTTCGACGGATGTTCTGATCTTTAAACAATCATAACAATAATAATAGATTCTCAATGCCTAGATAAGCGTATAGGGGCAGAGATGGTATTTTTATATATATATATATATATATATGTATGTGTGTGTGTGTGTGTGTGTGTGTGTGTGTGTGTGTGTGTGTGTGTGTGTGTGTGTGTGTGTGTGTGTGTGTGTGTGTGTGTGTGTGTGTGTGTGTGTGTGTGTGTGTGTGTGTGTGTGTGTGTGTGTGTGTGTGTGTGTGTGTGTGTGTGTGTGTGTGTGTGTGTGTGTGTGTGTGTGTGTGTGTGTGTGTGTGTGTGTGTGTGTGTGTGTGTGTGTGTGTGTGTGTGTGTGTGTGTGTGTGTGTGTGTGTGTGTGTGTGTGTGTGTGTGTGTGTGTGTGTGTGTGTGTGTGTGTGTGTGTGTGTGTGTGTGTGTGTGTGTGTGTGTGTGTGTGTGTGTGTGTGTGTGTGTGTGTGTGTGTGTGTGTGTGTGTGTGTGTGTGTGTGTGTGTGTGTGTGTGTGTGTGTGTGTGTGTGTGTGTGTGTGTGTGTGTGTGTGTGTGTGTGTGTGTGTGTGTGTACAATTCTAATTAAAATATCCTATTAAATACAAATTCACCGAAAAATTCGATGCATGGGTTGTTACTAATTTTATTTCAAATTGTTAGTTTTGGATAAGAAACTTGTAATTTGTGGTATTTTTCCTACCCTTAAAAGACCAAATGCTGCAAGACTTGAATAAAGAAATAAAGCAAATACAAATGTATTTAAAGGCTAATAATAAATATACAGCTCACAGATAATCTTGTAAGATGTTTAAAAAACACATTTTATTGTCTTTTACAATTATCTACTAATTTTATCAAATATTGAGTTAAAGGTAAATAAAAAACTTAATAAAATATAAATATAAATAAAACTTAATAAGGTATAAATAAAACCAGTGGCGAAGGGAAACCTCCGCTAGACTTGCCCTCCCATAAAAAAATATTTAAAAAAAAAATGTAAATTTAAAAAAAAAAAAAAAATAATATTTAGATAAATCTTCAAAAATACATCAAATTATGTTCTATAAAAATTTTTGTCCAAGGCTTGCTTTACTAGTTACGAATTAATTATCATGACCATGGAAACGTTACAAATATGTATGAAAAAATTGAGACTTGGAAAAATTTTAAATAATTTTACAATAATTTTTCGAAATTTTTCGTTTTATCAAAAAACGTCTCAAATAAAAGTTATTAGTTATTGCATTTATAGTAACTTTTGTTCAATAAATTTTTTCGAAATATTTTACTGTTGCTAAATATTCGCAAAAATCTTAAAATCGACACGAGTAAACTCCCATTTATAGTCAACCGATTTTCATAAAAAACAATAGGGTTCTTCCCATTTAATAGGAGAATTTTTTAGTACCAGAACGAACTCTTTAAGTTAAACCGTTTTTGAGTTATCGTGTATACACACAGACAGACAGACAGACACACACACACACACACACACATACGGACGGCACTTCGAAAATAGGTTTTTTGGATTCCCTGGACCATGAAACGTGGTCATCCGTCAAAATCTCGACATCGAAATTTTTCGCGATTACAATACTTGCCCCTTATTATTAAGGTCGGGCAAGTAAAAATACTTAAAAATTAATCATTTAGGTGTGTGAAATACATTTCTGCACACTTAAATTTCGTGGTAAATTTTTTCTGAGCAAGTATTATAAAATTTTATTATATTAAATATATATGTTGCTATTATAAATTTTAAAGAGAATATAATAAAATCTGACCGTTTCTTCCTCCTTATTTACTCACGTAATAGATTTAGAACCCCCAAGATAATAATGTTTAATTACTATTTCACCTGTCTGTACTCATTTACGGTATCTAAATGATTCATGAGAATAAAAATATCATCATATGATTTTTTTACCGACCGTCAACATATATAAGGGAGGTATTGTGATCATACCGATTTTGACAATTCGAGATTTCGATGGATCTCCACGAATTGAGGTCCCTACATAACGTTTTGACTATTTTTAGCATGATGTCTGTCAGTCTGTCTGTCCGTCCGTCTATCTGTCTGTCCGTCTGTGTGCACGTGCAGAGCAAATTCGGCTGAAAGGATTTTTATGAAACTTCATATTTAAGCTTCTGCCATCAATGGCACTAGTTAATCAACTTTTGGTAAAAATCGGTTGACTAAAAATGGGAGTTTACTCGTGTCGATTTTAAGATTTTTGTGAATATTTCACAACAGAAAAATATTTCGAAAAAGATTATTGAACAAAAGTTGCTATAAAAGCAATAACTAAGAACTTTTATTTGAGACGTTTTTTGATAAAACAAAACATTTCGAATAATTTCTGTAAAATTTTTCTGTTAAATTCTCAATTTTTTCATACTTATATGTAACGTTTCCATGGTCATGATAAATAATATCTCTGTTAGAAAATATTAGGCCAAGTTATTTCTACTCTGCTGCTAGAATGTATTTTATATAAGTACTTTACGATGACGGTCGATCCTGTGGTGGCCACAGCTGATTTTTTTACATTCAACTTGACTTTCCAAATGTTTTACGGTCTCAGAGAATTTAATGTCTTCCTTTGCGATGACTGACATTTTGTTGTCACGTCATAGTAATAAATCCAACATGCATCACTTATGAAGATGTTATCTTTGTAGTCAGGGTCGGTTTCTGCCCTTTCAAGAAGTTCTTCTAAGATTGCCAGTTTGTTCTCTTTGGTCTTCTGTTAAGAGACAAGACGCAAACTTTGCAGCAACAAGATTCATGCCTGGAACATTGGTCAAAATCTCTTAACAAGACCCGCATGATATTTCTATTTTTTCTATAACTTCGCTAACAGTCAATCGATTGGTACAGATTTAAGCACGTACCTGTGGTGGGATTACGAATAATGGTATTCTTACTGTACGTTACTTGACAACCACCAATAGAATCACTTTACTGACAATGATAGAATAAAATTCTATTGAATCCGTGGCGTAGCTTCATATTATGGGCCCTCCTGCAATTGTGTCTAAAGACCAAGCGACAGATAAAAGTAATTTAGAGATTCGAGGGGCCGCTAAGCATCACGTCCGCGCGGCTGTGGGCATAGGGGGGCCATAGTTACGCCACTGTATTGAATTTCTATCAAGTTGAACCAATTCGAATCGTTTAAAATACGCAGTTCGATTCAAGGCAAAGTTCTAGTGTTTTTGTCGCCGTTTGCCAATTTTGAAACAAAATTTTACAGAGGCACAATCAGGTTCACCTTAAAAATCGCCAGGGCAAAAAAAATTGACTAACAAAAAACTACTGTAAAATTCGAACGAAATAACTAAACCGAAATAGTGAAACCAACTCAAAGGCAGTCAATTCACAAATTACGGCTGTATCTAGGGTTTCCAGTTATCCGATATTAATGACTATCCGGATATCGAATACAGAAAATTCAAAATATTATATTCGGATAACAAATAAGAAATTAAAGATAATAGATTGAATCCAATATTCATGGTGTTTTATAACTCATTTATTTAATTTAATTTAAGTATTTTAATTATATACATTAATAATACACAAAATAATAAAAAATATATATAATTAAATTTATTTCATTTTTAAAAATGCGTATTTAAAAAAAATAATTGCATTGAGAGTTTCAAAATTCAAGCGAGTTCTAATTTTTGTCCTAGTCAGGCCTGCAATTGAAAAAAACGCGCTCTGTTGCAGTAGATGTTAGTTTTATTGTAAGAAGTGCATTAAATAATATATTTAAATTATCCGTCCTTGTTTTTTGATTTTCCTGATTAATTTGAAATAAAAACTTTAATTCTAAAAATAGATTGATTAACGAAATGAAACCTTTAATTCATTTACATATTTCGTCATGTGATTTAAATGAACTCTTGTAAAGGCGAAAAGGTATAAAAAAGAACCAAGTAAATTGAAAAATTGTTGAAAAAAAATATTTTGTTTATTCAAAAAATATCCGGATTATGGATATTCAATGAAAATTATCTGGATTATCGAATAGTCCAAATTGGTCGGATAATCCGGATATTCGGATATCCGGATTGGAAACCTTAGCTGTATCATATTAAGTTGCCATTCCCTATCAATTTACTAGCTATTGCGTAGCTCGCGCAGTTAGTTCGCATATTGGTCATACCTCGTAGTTAGGATTACTCATGCATCTATCTGTCGACGCTGATTGTCTCTCTATACGGTACAAATTGTGACCAAACGGCTAGACCTAGAAAACTGAGACTTTGACTTCTGGAAGCACTCTATGTAAACGCTTTCGGCAATCACTCTTTGGTCAGCTTCATATACACCATCCTCCAAAATATATCTAGACACTGGCATCCAGTGGTGTGTCACCAATATTTTAACAACCGACTCGAAGAAAATGTGTATTTGTGTTCTAGACCAAAGTGTCTCGAAATGATGGTCCGCAGACCAGTACCGACGTTCTCTATGTTCGTTACCGAATATCGTGTTCAAGTGTCACATATACGACCGCGTCTCAGAGAAGTTGGCCCAACTATTTAAATCATGAAAATTGTGAATTTATGTTAAAAATAATTAATTATGTTATAATAATTATATAATAATTATGGTAAATATAATTTAAGATAAATGGTTTTCATAACGGTATAAATGTACTTATAACAGTACTTTGTTAAAAGTATTTCATTAAAATATTGTATAAAATATTGAAATATATCACTTATTGACTTTACATCAAAAATGTATATTAGGAAACATTTTTGTTTTCTCTTCAATGCAGTTGTTAACAAAAAGATTATTTAGTGGGGGGGGGGTTACTTAAAATGTTGAAAAATCTAATTTATCATTTATTTTACAGAAAAATTTATATGAGAAATGACACTATTTCTCGTTAATTTTAGGAGAATACTAACAACATCTTTGTGTTTCTATTGTAAAGATTATTATTTTTTTTTTGTAAAATATTATCCATTGATACCCACAAATTTCCCTTCTAATATAAATATTTTCTTTGAAAACACTATTTTTGATAGTTGGGGCAATGTAAGGGAGGTAATTTTGGTATTATTTCATAAATAAAATTTCATAAATAAATTCATTATAATCATTCAATTTGGAGTAAAATATTTAATCTGTTAAACGATACAAAAATAATCTATTTCTTATTATTGCAACTTGACACTTTTGTCAATGTAACATGAAAAGTGAATCGTAAATTATAGTGTTAAAAAAATATACGTCAACCATAAGCACATAAATAATAATTAAATTTTGTCTGAGATATAAATATGATGATTGGGATATTTTCTAATGGGATATTTATCTGAGTTATCACCAATAAATTATGAATTTTAAGATAGTACAAGACAGACAGTCAAGAGGTGTGAAATGACATTTAACAGTTAGGCGAAGTAAGCATTCGTGGGCAGTCATGTTTTAAGGGCTAGTAGATTATAAACCTTCATAATGTTAAGTCATGTTTAGAGTTCAGCTTAAGCCGTCGTATGGTTAAGACCATGTTTTGGAGTTGGTTTTTAAGAGACATGGGTTAGAGACATTTAGAGTGTTTGGGCGAGTCGAAATAAAGTAACAATGTAATTCCGTATGAACGTTAGTGTAGTGACCAGCTAAAAAGTGGAGAGACAATATTTAGAAACATGTAGTGGTTAAATTAGTGTTTGGTGTAAAGTGTGTCTAGTGTGTGCGAATGTGTGTCTCTTTTGGATTTAGCTGTATCGACGTAATTGTAAGTCTAGTGTAATCATGTAAATATTTAAACCGTAATCGTAATTAAAGTAGGTTAGCTAAAATGTTGAGTTTAATTGAACAACCCTTAATCCTTCCAAGAATCATAGCAACCAGCTAGCGGACTAATAGGGGGGGGTCCAGACTTGATCCGCTCGCAAGTCTTGGAACCCATAATGTGAGGGATGTACAGAGTAAGTACAAATGAAATAAATAAATCAGCCAACCGTGACATTTTCATATATTATACATCAGAGTCCCCCACAGCAACTTCACTGAGACGGGGCTCGTAGGAGGTTTCTGTAATTGAAAAAATAAACAAAAATATTTCGTTAATTCTTCGCAAACAAGTCTGCATTTTCTGGTTGATGAAACACTAGACTGCATCTGGTAAAATTTCAACAAATGGTTGCCGGTTTGCAAAAATTTTAAGATACGGCTAGTACGAGTCTGACCTAGTTGGGTCTACTGACTGCTTACATCATACAACTTTTTAGCACTGAGCCTTTTGTTAATTACATTGTTTTATTGGCCATAAGTCTTTCGACCATATTAACCAGCTAAATACAAATACAAATAAATATTTAAAGAATAGGTACATAATTATTTTATTATGATATCCAAAATCTCCCAAAAAATATAAAGAACTATATTACTCATTTATCGAAACAACTGTTTAAAAAAGTTGCGTGCGGTATGTGAGTTTCAGTGATTTTTGTGAAATTACAACTTGTTATTGTATTTTTTCAACTTTATTTTTGGTATTTTTGTATTTGAGCAATACACAGCCTTAGACTTCCGCTCTGAGGCTCGATTAGTAATAATATTTTATATTTGAAAAAAAAATAAAATAAAAATATTGGTCGCCATCTTAAATCTGCCACAGTTCGCATATAGGTGCTGCGGGTAAGTGATTTAATTTTTATAAAGAACACGTATACCAAATAGCATTCCATTTTCATTAAATGCTGCATTTATCGACGGATGTTCTGAATAACTTTACAGTTATCTTATATTTATCAAATATTGAGGTATATATAAATTTAATCTTCATAAAATGACATAATACTGAAATTAATCATTAAGGTGTGTGCAATAAATTGTAGGTAAAGAGTAAGTATTATAATTTTTTATTATATAAAAAATATATATGTTGTTATCATAAAATGTATAGGGAATATAATAAAAACAGATCATTTCTTCCTCCTTATTGACTCACGTAATAGATTTAGAACCCCAAAATAAAAATGTTTATTTACAGTTTCACCTGTCTGTACTCATTTACGGTATCTAAATGATCCACGAGAATAAAAATATCATCATATGATTTTTTTTACATTCAACTTGACTTGCCAAATGTTCTACGGCCTCAAAGAATCAGTGTTTTTTATGTCTTAGTCATAAATCCAACATTGATCACTTGTGAAGATATTGTCTTTGAAATCAGGGACGGTCTATGTCCTTTCAAGAAGTTCCTCTGAGATTGCCAGTCTGTTCTCTTTAGTCTTCTGTTAAGAGACGAGACGCAAACTTTGCAGGAACAAGATTCATGCCCAGAAAATTGGTGAAAATCTCTTAACAAGACCTGTATGATATTCCTACTTTTTCTATAACTTCGCTAAGAGTCAATCGATTGGTACGGATTTAATCACGAACCTGTGCTGGAATTAAGAACAATAGAATTCTTATTGTACGTTACTTGACAACCACCAATAGAATCACTTTATTGACAATGATAAAATGGAATTCTATAGAATCTGTGGCGAAACATATTATGAGCCATCCCGCAATTTTGTCTAGAGATCAAGCGACAAAAAAAGTAATTTAGAGGTCCGTTAAACTCCTAAATGATGCCCACCGCGGTTGTGGGTGTAGCGGGCACATAGTTACGCCATTGGATTGAATTTTTACCAACTTGAACCAACTCGATCGCTTAAAACATGCAGTACGATTCAGAGCATCTTTTTCTAAATCTGTTTTTAAAAGTTCTAGTGTTTTGTTGCCGTTTACCAATTTTGAAAATTGACATAGACACATAGATCTTTGTGCAAGTCCATCTTAAAAATCGACTAACAAGAAACCGCTGTAAAATTCGATCGAAATAACTAAACCGAAATAGTGAAACTAACTCAGAAATTAACGCAGAAACAAGATTCATGCCCAGAACATTGGTCAAGACCCGTATGATATTCCTACTTCTTCTATAATTCATAATATAATAATTCATAATATAAAATTATCTTCTAATATAACAGTCAATCGATTGGTACGAATGATAGAATTTTTACTTAACTTTAATTGACGACCACCAACAGATTCGCTTTATTGGCAATGATATAATAGAGTTCTATTGAATGGCGTAACTTCATATTATAGGCCCACCGACAATTATACAGTGAATTTATTTTTTAATGCAACATGTACTATGTCATTACCATGGATACAGTTTTTGACAGCAATATAAATCGTGTTCATTTTCATTTGCAACATAGACAATTAGAGTGTATATTTTTGCTCATTGCTGATTTAAAAATTAATCAACATGTATACAGATGAAGGAAAAAATGATGGCAACTTGCTATAACTCCCAAATGAGTTTAAGAGAAGTTTCTGCTGTATTTAGTGCAACTTATCCAGATCGGCCAATACCAAATCCCTCTACAATTTCAAGACTAGTTAATAAATTTCATCGCGCAGGATGTCTTACGTCAAAACATAATAAAAAAAAAACAACATCCCACGTGCTTACAGAAGAGAAGAAATTGGAAATATTATTACAAGTGGAAGAAAACAATCAAAATACTTTAAGATCAATTGCACAAACCGGTGGTGTCAGTATTGGATCTGTTTTTAACTTCTTAAAAAAAGAAAAGTTTCGATCATACAAATTTCAAAATCATCAAGAATTGTTAGAAAGGGACGCAGCAGTACGTATGGATTTTTGTTTCGAAATGTTTGAAAAAATTAATTCCGACCAAAACAATGCTTCAAATAATTTTATTTACTGACGAAGCAACGTTTACTCTAAATGGTCAAGTGCACAGACAAAATTTTAGGTACTGGAGTAGAGAAAATTTACATTTGTTTCATTCCTCCCGAACTCAAAGACCGCAAAAATTAAATGTTTGGGCAGGGATAATAGGAACCAATATTATAGGGCCTTTTTTTATTGACGGTAACCTTAATGCCGCAAAATATCTAGTCCTTTTGCAAAACCAAATATTACCTGCGTTGCGAAACCTGAATATTAATGGGCAAGTATGGTTTAATAAACCAAATATTACAAAAATATTTCGCTAATCCTGCGCAAACAAGTGTGCATTTTCTGGTTGATGAAACACTAGACTGCATCTGGTAAACTTGAAACAAATGGTTGCCGGTTTGTAGATATTTTAAGAAACGGCTAGTACGATTCTGACCTAGCTGGGTCTACTGCCTGCTTATATATGAAAGAACAGCTTCTAGTTCCCGTATCATTTTTAGCCGAACTGGCGGAAATCTTATCCGATGTACTAATTCATTCCATAAGTGTCCTATTGGGTTTACATAGGGACTTTAAACTAGTCTAAATTTATTACTTTCATTTCCGCAAACATTTGTCATTACCATAGTACAATCAAATTATTGGAAGCATTGAAATATCTAAAATGTTTACATAATCATTGACTTTTTAATACCTTAGTATAAGCCGTCACAGGAAAAAGATTTTTTTATTTTTTGAGATGGTGAATTTTCTGATTAATCCCTATTTTTCTTCGGGCCATGCAATAATGGAGCAATGAGTAGGCCCATAAGGCCTTTCTAATCATAAATTAGTCTCAGGATTGCTAGTCCTGCGCTTGTTTTCTTTAATATCTTTTCACCTTTCATTGTGTCGAGTTGTTCACTATTTTTGCAACAGTTTCTCTTCATAATTTTCTACCTGTTGCTTTTGCTTTCACTACTATCTAAGACAAACAAGAAGCAAACTTCATGATCTGTCTTAAAGGTTCTTCTTCATGTTACATTTGGTCGCCCTCTTTTCCCTTTACTGAGTGATTCGAATTCTAGCACTGGTTTTATGATACCGTCAGGTCGCTTTCTTAAACTGTGTAATATCCATTTCAATTCTCCGTAGCTAATACTTTATATTATGAGGAAGTAATGGGATTCTGACTGGTCAGAAGTTAAAACAATATTTTAACTTCGCTAACATTTCGATTTATATTTTAAATCTTCATTCGAGCTGTAATAATAGTGTAGAAATAATTTTATGTTACAATTTTTGAAAGTATAAAGAAAATTTGTACATAATTATTAAATCGAACTACTACTAAATGGTAAAATTATAATAAAATCTACTTATGAAAATAAATAAATAAATAAATGAAAACAAATACAATAAAATAAACCACCAATTTAAATTTTTACATACCAATAGTCCTAGCCATACAAATTGTCAAAAAATAAAATAAAATAAAGTTAAAATTAAAATGCAATGTCTACATATCTGTGAGGTCATTGAACTTAGAGAATAAAATCTTAAACTAATACAAATTAGAATTGGAAAAAATAGTGAATAAGTAAAATCATACTAGTGCAATCAACTATTGCAATCTATTAGGATAAAGAATCAAATTAGTTAAAGTTTTTTAAGATATTGCAATAGATGCGCATCATATGTCGCAATTTGTTTTGAAATTGACTACTTTATTATTTATTTGGATATTAATGCTCTCACTAATAAGTATCTTACTTAGGTTATTTACTGCCTCTGTTTCTTCAAAATTAAACTTATGATTTAATTGAAAAAATGGGTGCTCAGTGCTGTATTTTCTTTTTTATTTTAAAATTTTTCCTGGCAACTATTTTTATGTTGATAAATACGGTTTTCTAAATATTGTTTGGTTTATCCTATGTAGCCTAAATCAATGGATATAATATAATACTGACGACGTTTTTCATTTTTCGGTTGGTTCTTTATATCTGGAGTAAAGCTCATTGACAGTCTTAAAATTATAGGAAGCTAATTGGATGTTGAATGGTCTAAAAAGTTTAGCTATTTTATGGCCGGTATTATAAAGCAAAATAGTTTGCTACTAAATTTTAGTTAAGAGTTAAACTAATTTAAACCATAGATTTCGGTATTATAAAAGTTGTTTTAAAAAAGTTCCCAACTAAATCTACAAACTAAATTAGTTGACAGAATTTCTGGGTACTAAATTATAGTTGGCAACTATATTTGTATTAAATTTAAATAATAAGCATTTTGTTTACATTGAAATAACTTGTTAATATTATTTATACTAAAATATATACTTGATAATAATAACTGCAAAGTAAGGATAATATTGTACATAAAAAAAAATCATATTAATAGATTTATATACATAATCAACACAAAATTTACATATTATGTTCATCAGTTATACCCTACTACAGAAAACCCGACATATTATGTTATCAGTATCATCTGTCAGTAGTGTTTCATCACCATCCGTTATGTTCCAATAATTTAGTTTTTCAATAACACTAACATTATCAGTTTTTTTGTTTTCCACTACATTTTTATATTTATGTACTATATCAATTAATTGCTTTTTCAATTTCTGTATAGTTTTTTTTTCATTTGAAAATTCTTTTTCACTGTCAAAATTATAGGTAGGCATCTACCGGTCAGTTGTATAACTAACGTTCGGTCGGTAAATCTTGACACTAAATTGTTTTAGTTGTGAACTAGTTACTTAGTTGGCTGTTCTGATTTATAATACCGAAATTAAATAACTTGTTATATTAGTTATCAACTAAATTTAGTTTGCAACTAGATAGTTGGTCCTTTGGTTAGGTTTTTATAATACCGGCCATTAATGGACTTGTTATTAATATTTGGAAAATTTAAGTATGAATAGGCCGACCGGCGTAGCGTAGTGGTAACACATCTGTTCTGCGTTGCGAAGGTCTCGGGTTCGAATCTCCTTCAGGCATGGAAATTTTCTGAATTAAAAAATGTCCTGGCTAATTGCCACAACAGCAAAGGCCATTAAAAAAAAAGAATGAATAGTTACTATTGTTGTTAGAATCTATATTATTTTGTGTGGCGGTATTAAGATTATTGTATAGTGCGTTCAAAGGTGAGTTTGCAGTACAGGGCATATGGAGTAGTTCTTTTTCATACTCTCTAATGGGTTTACACAATGACGCTATCCTTTTCTTGCTTGTCGACGTTGCCAGCTCTAAAACGCGCTGATCTGTGAAGACGCAGTATTCTACAAATGGCCATTTGTTTTTGTTGAGTCTTATTTTGAATTTTATAAGAGTTGATTTTTGTAAATCATACGAGTTTTTCATATTATTATAATTGACACATTTGACACTTTTACAACATTTGGCAACACCGCTCCCATTTACCATAAGAGCTATACTGCAAACTCACCTTTGAACGCTCTATAGAAAATGTTATTAATGATACTTATGGGGTAGTTATTTTTAAGTAAAATGTTAGTGGCTTTTTAATTTTTTTAATGGAATTTAGAGCCGCTTCGATTTAATAATTACGTAAAAAAATCTTTATACATAAAAATACATCTACACTATTATTACAGCGCTGATGAAGATTTAAAATATAAATAGAAACGTTAGCGAAGTTAAAAATATTATTTTATGTTAGATAGAAGATCAAGATCTCGATACCACTGACGTATCTATGGAAATATAGCATTCTATGTATCTATGGAGATAATACCATGAGTTCAAAAAGAAATTACATAAGGGTTAGCTGTGGAAAAATAAAATAATGTCTATTGCAAGCTTTATGTAACAATTGACTAAAGTTTAGGCACAGCTGTAATCATTAAAATTGGAAATTATTTTTTATTTTTTTTAATTATATTGTTTTATTGGCCATTAGTCTATACAACCATATTAGCCAGCTAAATACAAATTTATACATTATATACAATATATTTTTTGGTTTCACAGGTACAGAAAAATAAACATAAAAAACTAAAGAAGCTGTTCAAAATGACCACCGTTTTCCTGCGACACAAATTTACTCGTATTTTCATACCATTAAAAGCATTTATAAGAATTTGAGAAGTTATATTGGCACACTGTACGGTAATTTTGTTTTGCAGTTCCTCGATATTGTTAATAGGAGTCTTGCATACATTATTTTTCAGATAAGGGAATATAAAGTAATCTAAAATAGTTAAGTCTGGTGATCTAGTTGGAAATTCTGGATTTGAACGTAAACTAATTATTCGATCGTCAAAAAATTCACGAAGGTAATTAATGGTCTCTTGAGCGGTGTGGACAATCGTCCCATCCTGTTGGAAATAGCCTTGCTGGAGCTCATCCTCATGAAGCTGATTAATAAATTCACGTACAATATTCCGGTATCTCTGAACAGTAACAGTTTCGTGATAAAATATGGATCCGCTAATACGTCTTCGAGACACAGCAATCCAAACACCAACTTTTAACGGGTGAAGGGGAGTTTCACGAAAAGTATGAGGATTTTGAGCACTCCATAACCGCATATAAGTGAATTAATATACCCCGAAAAGGTGAATCGGAAAAAAAAAAAAAAAAAAACGTTAAATTTAACAAATCATCATTATCAATTAAATTTTGTTGGAACCAGTTGCAATACACAATTCGCCTATTGTGATCTGCTGGCAGCAAGTCATGTAAAGCAAGAATTTTGTATGGGAATAGCTTTAAATCTTTTTTGACAATAGTATGCCAAGTTCCTAATAACAAACCAGTCTCTTGCGACAGTGTACGTAGTGATGTAGTGGGCTGCTCGTTCATACGTTGACGAACATCATCAACTGTATTTTGAGTACGAACTCTTGGCCTTCCAGTTCTATCTCTATGAGTAATATTCCCTGTATCTTGGAATAAATCAACACATCTTCTAAGTGCGCTGTAAAATCTCCTTCAAGGAAAGCAAAATCTAGAAATTGTAGCCGAAATTCCTCTAAACATGACACCGCACTGTAAATCCATTCGCCGTTCACTCGAACACCACTTCGAAAATACGATTCAATCATTTTTTTTGTGTTCTATTGTAAAAACCATTATAATTGTAGCTTAATTGAATTTTCAATAGAAACTTATGACAACAACAGTGATGACAGTTAATTAATTGACAGTTAAAGCTTGCAGTACACATTATTTTATTTTTCCACAGCCAACCCTTATGTAATTTCTTTTTGAACACATAGTTTATAATGTGTGTAGTGAGTTGTCAAATGAATAAAATATAAAGTTTTGATTGAATATTTATTTAGTGTTCTGCAGAGGACATATATTTTTATGGTTTTGGAGGTATGACCAAAAAATCCTTATACCATCATTTTGTCGTCTGTCTGTCTGTCTGTCTGTCTGTCTGTTCGGTAAAAATTGTAGCCAAACGGCTAAACCTAGAGAGTTGAAATTTGGCATGCTTATACAACTCTTTGACCCGCACATAGGAAAAATACTAAAACATCTAAAAAACATATCCCCCTAAAAATATAAACAAACATATGCTCATCGAAAAAAAAAATATTTTTTTACAATTCTGTGTAGGGTATCAAATGAAAGCCCTTGGTACGTGGATTAACGATCAAAATTTTAGTTTTGCAAAATAAATTATTTTGAGGCGATTTTTGCCAAAATTGTGCAAAAAAAAATTGTCCCACACCCTGTAGCCCAGATGGTTTGAACTAAAAATCTGAAAAAATTCTCAGTAATGTACATTGGTGTGAACCGGAATAGTACAACAGGAATTTTTGATCAGATTATGTTTTCGGAAAATAACGCATCTTTTGTGTTTTTAAGTAAAATATGTAATATATTTAATCGGCTATTTAACATAGTAAACGAGTGATCCTGTATAGCACAGTGGTAGCGTTGACGCTTAGTGAGTTGAAACTACTGTAAGAAACTGTGTTCGAATCCCGTCAATTTTTAATTTTTCAGTTTTTTTTTTGCAATTTATTTTGTTTAAATTATTTTGTCAAAATTCTAGTTATATTTTGGTAAATGTTGCATTTAATTTTTAAAAGCGTAAATTTAATAACCAGTGGGAAGTGTTGAAATTATAATTAAATTCTATATTTGAAGGTATCAGAGGGCGGGGCTTATGATTTAAGCAACCAATGGAAGCTATAGGCGCAATTTCCAAAATCTTAAGGTGTGTTCGTTTGTGTTGCACAACCTACACTGAACTCCACCACAGCTACACTATGGCGTTCGTTTGTGTTCCGACACCTGTACGTAAAGTGTTCGTTTGTATTTATGAACTTGTTCAGGACAGGCAAAGTCTGCACTTGCTCGGGAGTGAGTGTAGCTTCAGCAACCTGTAAAAAGGCGGCAAACTTAGTCTAACTTGGTTATAATCTGTATTTGGTCTAGCGGAAATTTTTATTTTACATCTATCTATCATATATCGATCATGAATCGAGTAATATGAACAGAAGGAAAGTACTTTTCCTACAATGCTGGTATAATAACTAACATAAATAAATTCAGAAGTTTTATAAAATCTGTCAAAACTTGAATTTTTATTATTTATTTTTATAAAATTTATTTCAGCATTGAAACTGTTCATATTATCTTATTTATTTACTATTACTTTAGCACAAATTTGTTTTAAAAAGTGAGGTTATCAACTTTGTCTGGAAATGTCATTCGCCTGCCTGGAAAACCGTTCGTTTGTATTCCTGTTTCGAGCAGTTCGGAAGAAGTTTTTAGTTGCACTGTGACGTCAGCTGCTCTTGTCCTGGACAAGTTTAGTGCAACACAAACGAACAAACCTTTAATGAACCTTGCTATATAAAAAAAAAATACTGCACATATTTAGAAACTTAAATAATGGTATTAGGCATTCGAATTAAAATTCATAAAAAAATATTTTGACAAAAAATTTGTTTTGGCATCCCAAATAATCATCACACAGTTAATAAATACCTGCGAAACCCTGAAATGTGTGACAATTCACACTTCACATAATTTTTTTAAAATATCATTTCTTCACAATCAATAGTCGTAACATTTTAATTTCTGGCCAGTCCGAATCCCACTAATTCTTCATAATATTATAATCTACGGACGTAACTCTAATTCAAGTTTATACTTTTAAATGTAAGTAATATTACTTAAAATTACTACATATTTAAATATAATTTATTTTTTTAGTTCGTTTTTACCCCGGACACTTATGGCGGATGAAATGGAACTACTAGATATGATGAAAACGAACAATTGCGAGGCAGATTCACAGAAAAAGCTTTTAATATACATAGAAAATAACAAACTTGATCAAATCAAATCTTTAAAAGAAAACAAAACGGTGGATTTTAATTACATACACAAACGTGAATTCCCTGATTCCCAACCGCTATTATCAGTTGCTTGTTTAGAATTTGCGGATAAAGTAACCAGGGAGTGCATAGAATTACTGCTAAAATGTGGTGCTGATCCACTAAAAAGCGATAGAGGAGAAATAAGTTGTTTAGATAGGGCGGCAGCAACTACTAAAACTCATATCCTCGAACCTATGTTACAACATTTGAGAAAGCATAACTACAATTTTGATGAAAATGACACAATGTTGTATTTAATAAATTACATTGATGGGACAGTTTTAACAAAGCAAAACAGTGAAGAAGATTATTTTGATGTTGTAAAACTGCTGTTAAATTATATTAATATAAATAAATCAGATGATTTTAATGGTGAAGATACAATATACAGAGCTGCAAATTATGGATTGAAAAATATAGTACAGTTAATAATAGACATAAAAAAAGAAGATATTGGTTTAGACAAATATAAAGATAAAAAGGGAAAAACTGCAAGAGACATTATAATAGAAAATAATATGTACAGAGGAAATCTTCCAGATACTTTTAAAAATAACAATTTTACTGAAACTGAAATCCTTTCTAAAAATTTAAGAGAATTGAAATGTGAAGAATTTATTGAGAATTATACGAAAATTGTAGAAAATGGAAGAGTAATATCAGAAGAACAAAAGAGAAAATATTTCCACCTCTCTGTTGAAAAAGGGTTACATGAGTGTGTTGATTTTTTAATAAACCGTTTAAAAGTTGATCCAAGAACAATTCGGTATCAATCAGCATTTGAAAAAGCTTGTTCCGCAGGATATTACAAAATATTAGAACTCTTGTTAAATGCTGATCTAAAACCTGACTCAAAGATTGTAAATCAATCACTAATATCATTAACAAATTATAATGGAGAAAAATTGAAAGAATACAATGAAAACATAAATCATGAAAAATGTTTAGATGCTTTACTAAAATATGAACACATTAAAATAAATTACCAAGATGAAATAACGAGTAAAACTGCCCTGCATTTATCTGCAATGTATCAACCCCCTGAAATTACGTTAAAAATTTTAAATAAAGGTGCGTCTCTAGCTTGTGTGGACAGATATGGAGTGCTTCCAATTTCTGACATAAATGCTGAAACAATGAAAGCACATTTAGATGCATGTATTGAAGATTCGACACAAAATTTAGCCTATGACGATCCAAGACGGTACATAAAATTAAAGGTATCCTCCTTACTACATCCAAGGCCAGATACATTATTTACTGAAAACAAAGATGAAGAAAACAAAGATAGGGAAAACCAGATACTACTCAATCCAAACAAGTTTGTACAAGAAATTACTGTTTTGGAACAAATGTCAAAATTGCAAGAACTACAACATCAATTAACTCATCCAGTAATAACGAGTTTCTTATACCTAAAATGGTATCAAATTCGTTTGTATTCATATTTTAATTTGCTTATATATACAATATTTTCTCTATTGCTCTGGGTTTATATTTTGTTACATCGCTATTTATCCAACGACGAGCATACAGCTATAAAATTACTTTATGTTTTACTGTGGGTCACATACATTTTTGTATTACTACGAGAATTACTTCAGATGTTAATATATCGATTAAATTACATATATATTTTTGAAAACTGGTTAGAATTAATACTGGTCGCTGATGTTACTGTAATATTAACTTCAACCGATAAATTAGTACTGAGACAAGCTTCAGCGATAGGTATTGTCTTTTCTGCAATAGAGCTCTTATTATTAATAGGTCAGATCCCAAGTCTCTCAACAAATATTATAATGCTACGAACTGTAACATTAACATTTCTTAAATTGCTGTTATTATATTCTCTGTTACTATTAGCATTCGCACTGAGTTTCTTTTTATTATTCGAAACAACAGAAAATGGTGAAATTGGAGATGACACTGATTTCTATGCTAATCCAGGAATGTCTTTACTCAAAATGATAGTAATGCTAACAGGTGAAATGGATGCAGGGTCACTTGAATTTGGATTATATCCCATAGTAAGTCATCTAATGTTTTTGTTATTTGTATTTTTAATGGTTATTGTTGTTTATAATTTGTTGAATGGTTTAGCTATAAGTGATACTCAAATGATAAAGGAAGACGCTGAATTATTCGAACAGATTTTACGTATCAATCAGATTTCTGTATTAGAAAATGTTTTACTAAATAATCCAAAATTTGAACATTTACCTTTACTAAATAGAATTCATTTATTCCTAACGAATGATACAGATATTAAAGTGTTTGTAAATAAGAAATATAAATTATCTTATCATTCAGAAAAAGAGAAATCTAAAAATATTATTTCCAAGTGTTTGTTTAATAATATACATTTAGATAAAAAGATTAGAGTTGCTCTAAAAAATAAATTGCAAGAGAAACATTACACAGAAAAACAAAAAGAAAAAGATAAAGCCCTAATAAGGCTAGAAGAGAAACAATATGAAATATGTAAGAAGTTAAATAAAATTGAAAATACGTTGACAAGTCAAGAAAGGCAATGATTTTTATAAATTCCAAATGTGCATTTACACTGCCAAAACTTCTACGTGAAATACATTTTTTAATAATAATAGTTTCCAAATTCCAGATTCCAAGGTGCAGATAAGTTTTCTTTTTCTTTCTCTCTCGAAACACTAGTGCGGAATAAAGTTTCTGGGGGTCTATTCTGTAATTTGTCGACATTCATTTGCACATTGTCCTCTATCACCTATGCACACTGCACTGTCCCCTACATATGATCTTGTTTTGTATTCGGTATTATCGAAAATAAGTGGCACCATTATGAATTTTTGACATATTGTGACCAGTCGGAATACTTATAACAGGCGGTTATTTTGAATAGAAATGCCAAGAATCTTACAAAATATCTATAATATAATAGCCCAACGTGTGTCCCTGCGTGGGTGCATGCCGGTCTTCTAAAACAAATTTGAAGCGAGATTCCGAAATGTAACGAAATATTCCGAAGCTTACCGAAGTGTATATTGACATATAACACGTGATAATAATAGTTCTTAATTGATATGTGTACACAAAAATAATATAAATTAAAATTATTAGTAGCAGAAAAATAATTATTTTAAAAAATATTTGGTTCTGATGAAAGTAAGTAAGAAAAATGTGACTTTCTTTTCTTTATTATTATTTTTTAATGCTTTATTATTTTTTTATTTCTACGATTTAAATTATCTATACGTTTTAAATTTTCAAAAATGTAAATATAATGCAGTGAGTAAAACACACTTTAGTATTATCTGTCGCATTTAGTAATACGTAACTAACAGGGAAAGTTCATTTTTTATGTTGTATATTGACAATACATTTATAATATTATCATAGTATTGGATACAACAATGCCCGATGGCGGCGCTACGAGCGCTGTGAACAGCTGATTGAAACGAGTAATGTGAAAGTTGTCCATATTTGTTTACATGTTAAATCATCGATTTGCAATGGATAATAAACAGCTATCCTTATTAAATTATTTAATTTTTTTAAGTGCAACACCTTCTTCTAGGTGTGTAGTTGAAGGAGAAGAGTTGTTAAACGCCGGAAATCTTATGTTGTGCGGAATTTTGGACAAAAATGATGAGCATGTCGACATATGTGGGTTATGTTTACAAACAAGCAGTTTGAGAACACCACCTCACGAAGTCACTGGGAAATTAAAATTTAGTAATGACGTTGAAGTTTTAAATATGTCCTGCACATGTAAAGCAGGAACTACATGCAAACACATTTCAGCTATCCTATTATTTTGTGCCAGGTGGTTAACAAACCAAAATGAAAGAAGCCAAGATCAGGGCATTGATTGATTGTGAAATATTTGATTTATCTTTTTTTTGTGTGGTTTCTGTTGGTTTTACTTTTTGTTCCAGAAACAATATATTGAGTATGGAAATATTAACCAGCACAGATTTAAAATGCCTGTGGTCTACTTTTAAGAAACCTGTCTTACAACAGTATGAACCGAAACCTCTGTTAGAAACTCCTTGCCTAAATAAATTGATTAAAAACAAAAGCAGGCACTGAAAGTTCAGTGAAAATGTATTAGAAAAGCTGCGTACAGAATTTGAGACCGCTTGCCCTAATTCTGCATTAAAATTACCCGGGTAGATATTTAATTATGTTCGAGAAGGATTTTTATAATTTAGTGTTTGTTTTTTATTTAATTTGTTTAATAAATACTAGTTTGTTATTATCACTTCCACAGCACCAAATTTATTAACAGTTCACAAATTGTTTCTCATTTGGAAAATAGTGGAAGTAAATATTTTTGTTACTTCCTTTTCTAGAGTGACAGCCAAACACACACCAATTTGTGTTATAATAACTCATTATAACATATATATATAAAATATTTTATTGCCAGGCAATTAAAGTACAAATTTAAAAAAATAAAATTACATAGTGGTTATACATATGCCTAATTGTATTTCTATGTATTCAAGTATAAATATTTTATTATTTTTTAACAATAGTGTTTAATACTATGTTGCCACACACAATTAGTTACGCCGGGAAAAAGGGCAAAACCCAGCACTTTGTCATTATAACATAAAGTAATATAAAAAAGAATAATAATTGCTATCAAAAGTTAATATAACAAACAAACTGCAACACTAACTTTTAAAAGCAATACAAACTACACGAGAAAACACATGTAAACCAGATGTAAACAATAAACTATTACTCGTTTCGCTTAGTTCAGTTATAGTCCGCTTGGCGTCACTTCATAGCGCTGTTGAGCCCAATTGGTTCACACGGATACGCCAAAGTCTGTTTACGGTATATTGGCCTTCGCAAGAAAATTTTAGTTCAGAAGTAGCAATAGGATAAATATAAAAATGCATGTATGTTTCATTGTCATAGTGATTTTATACTTCAGTAAAATTTTTCATCTATATATATCGCAGTTGCAATATTGTCTTAACATGCTGCTACAAAAAATCAAGTCTATAAATATAACAGATAAAAAGTAGCTGCTATATAACTAATCAAAAAGTTTTATAACTGTTTTATTGTTTATTTTATAACTATTTTAAGAACATTTCTTAGAGTGCCATTAGGTTTTTAAAATTTTGCGTACGCAATATTAATATAGCCAAAAGGTTTTATACACCTGCGCCTATTTTGGAAGTTTAAGTGTTTTCTTGTTACTCGATAGATATTCTTGTTGCGGAATTATAAAGCTCTCAGTTGTATACTATTGCTGTAAAAATGTTTATACAATTTTTGTAAAACATTTTGTGCTAGTTGGGAATAAAATACAAAAAGTTTGACAAGAAAAAGATTGTATCAGGTGACCTGTAACTAGGGATGGGAATTTATTTTTGAATATCGATATATGCGCGGTTCGATACATCGTAATTGTGATATCGATATTTGATATTTTCGATATATCGAAATAACTAACACGTAACATGTAAGATATATAAATTACATATGTTTTGCTGGCTTGGCGGGAAAAGAAGTCGCTAATTGACAGACAATCACTTTACAGTTGGTACTCACCCAGATACCAACCAACTTTCTAATATTATCCTTGTTAACAGCTCTCTTAATTAAATATATATATGCTGTTCACTTTTGTAAGGACAAACCAGATTTTTTGGTTACTTTTATAGTGTATTACGGTCTTTAAATATCAATTAAAAATATTCCTTACACTGTAAAACCGACTTTAGATTTATTGGTTATGATCATTATTAAGAAAGTGACATTTTTTATAATTTTTTAATACCAACATGTCAATTTCAAAGGTGCAAATTATTGAAATCAAAATTACGTCTTACAGGCTATTCCAAACGATTAGGCGGAACTAAATGGAAATGTCGTTATTTTAGGCTGTCACGAAAAGGGATCTTGCTTGGGTTATTTCATGTTTCAGGTTTGGTATGTGAAAAATTAAAATTCTAACAGTGAAACCATAGAAACGAATGACATATGTCAAATATTTTAATACATTTTTCCATATTTTGAAGACAAAAAAATTAATAAATGGGAAATTTTTATTAAGAATGACAAAAAACTAAAATGTACTGAAAAGGACATTTTATAATGACAATCAATTTAATCTAGAATTTGCAATGTGAGCATGATTTTCAAAGCCTAAACAAAGGGCCAAAAGTCCGAATTAATTGATAAAAATTACTAGATTTCAAAAATTAGTTCCGCCTAAACGTTTGGAATAGCCTATAGTATGTTTCTACAAAAGTGAACAGCATATATTTAAATGTAAAAAAAAAATACAAGAATACCGATATTTTGTGCGAATATCGATATTTTGCGCGATATATCGCATTTCAAATATCGATATAAAAATATCGATATATTTTTCTAAAGTATCGATATTTTCGATATATCGATATATCGTTCCCATCCCTACCTGTAACAAGTTTTTTATGCCTTAAACCATAGATTTGAACTTGAAATGTCGTTGAATGATGACAATGAATAACAATAGAAGCTATTGTTAAACTGCTTTTGGTAACTTTTTATTTTGAGAGATTGGCAGTACTACTCATCTATGATGTGTCATTGTATCATCGTATCAAACTGATAACCTCAAATTTTTTAAAATGTTTATTTAATATAATCTGTCTCAATTTGTAATACGAAACTAGATCTGGTTACTTTAGTGACTGTTGCGGTGTAAATAGACTTTTGTAGAATCATGTGAACTTGTAAATCTGGCTTTTAAAAGTATGGTTAAGTTTCATCATATTTAGGTTATTACTAAATTGACATGTCAAAATTGTGATTGACATGTCAAATATTTTGAATGTATATATTAATATTTATTTCATCAAACTTTCGATTATTACTCGTATAATAATAAAAAAACATTACGAATATCAATGAAATATCGTGATAAAATATAAAAAACAAAAATACATATTATATAATAATAATTTATCATTTTATTGTGCTGCCCTTAACATCTCATTCTTGTTTTGCAAAATTTAATAACATACAGTCTGTTTCAAACGCTTAGGCGGAACTAAATGGGAATTTCGTTCTTTTAGGTTGTCACGACAAGGGACCTTGCTTGGGTTATTTCATTTTTCAGGTTGGAATGTCAAAATTTAAAATTACAACAATGAAACCATGGAAACGAATGACCTATGTCAAAATTAAATTATTTTTTTATATATTTTAATGACAAAAAAATTAATAAATGGGAAATTTGTATTAAGAATGACACAAAAAATCAAAATATAAAGAAAATGACAATTTAAAATGATATTAACCTTAACCAAAAAATGTGTATTGTAAGTATGATTTACAAAGCTTAAACAAAACGGTCGAAAAGCACGGTTTAAACGATGAAAGTAACTAGATTGCAAAATTTAGTTCCGCTTAACCGTTTGGAACAGACTGTATTTAAACAAAAATATTCATTTTTTGAATGTAAATCCCAAATTTTTCTCTGCAAATCTTTCCGAAACATGTAGTCTGTTGTTCTACCTGTTTTCTTATTATTACCTCTTCCCATGTTCGTCGGTCTTAAATTTTCTGCACCTTCATTTAAAATTTTCCTTACTTCTCCTTCAGAAATCTAAAGAAATTGAAATGGGTAAATTATTTTATATTTTATAACAAAAAGGTCACCAAGATTTACTGAAAAAATATCTGCCACAAGGTCTATAATTTTGCTTCTTTTTAATTTTGTTCCATTTTTTTCTAAAAGTTTTCAATAAGCGTTATATATGCGTTTTTTGTATATTTATCTAATTGTTGTCTCTTATGCATACTTTCTGACGTTATGTTCTTATTTTGGCTGTATAAAAATATGTACTTTTCAATTAAAAAAATAAATTGACATATAATTTAATGTCAAATATGAATTGTCAAATGTTTTGAAAGGTGCCATTTCAGCAGTACCACCCTAAGATGATATTTTAAATAGACAACATAAAAAATGAAATTTTCCTCTTAGTTTCGTGGTAAGTGTTTACAACATCCCACTTCACACTTGCGCATACGTCAAACACATGTCATTTGTTTAATATACAGAGATTCTAAACAAGTGGGACTGTGCAGAACTTTTATTTATGTCATTAAACTAGAAGATGGGTAGCTCGCTTCGCTCGGCTTCTTCTAACCAAACACTTACTAACCTAACCTAACCTAAGATAGTGTTTTGTCATTAAACTAGAAGATGGTTAGCTCGCTTCTAGAAACCATTGTTTTAGAGCCACTGACAATTCTTGAATTATTTAGTGTAGTCGTTATGTGCTGCCATCTGTATAAAGTTTGAAGGGGGATATTGTAAACATTGGCCAAAATTTGGTAATTCTTAAAGTCTGTTCCAAATGGTTAGGCGGAACTAGATTTTGCAGTCTAGTTACTTTCATCGTTTAAATCGTGCTTTTCGGCCGTTTTGTTTAAGCTTTGTAAATCATACTTACAATAAACATTTTTTTGTTAAGGTTAATATAATTTTAAAATGTCATTTTCTTTATATTTTGATTTTTTCTGTCTTTCTTAATACAAATTTCCCATTTATTTATTTATTTTTTTATTAAAATATGTCAAAAAATAATTTAATGTCATTCGTTTCCATGGTTTCATTGTTGGAATTTTAAATTTTGACATTCCAACGTAAAAAATGAAATTACCCAAGCAAGGTCCCTTCTCGTGACAACCTAAAAGAACGAAATTCCCATTTAGTTCCGCCTAACCGTTTGAAACAGACTGTACTTCACCTTCAGAAATCTAAAGAAATTGAAATGGGTAAATTATTTTATACTTCACAACAAAAAGGACACCAAAATTTACTGAAAAAATATCTGCCACAAGGTCTATAATTTCGCTTCTTTTAAATTTTGTTCAATTTTTTTCTAAAAGTTTTACACAAGCGTTATATATGTGTTTTTTTGTATATTTATCTAATTGTTGTCTCTTATGCATATTTTCTGATGTTATTTTCTTATTTTGGTTGTATAAAAATACTTTTCAATTAAAAAAATAAATTGACATATAATTTAATGTCATATATGAATTGTCAAATGTTTTGAAAGGTGCCATTTCAGCAGTACCACCCTAAGATGATATTTTAAATAGACAACATAAAAAATTAAATTTTCCTCTTAGTTTCGTATTACAAATTGAGACAGATAATACAATTTGTAAGTATTTCCATGTCAGATTATTATTTTATAATATTATTATTAAGAAAACACAAAAAGAAAGTTTCTTGTTTTGCATCTGTCAAATTACTGTTGTTTTGTGTTCATAGAAATTATTTTATTATACATTATTGCTTTCCAATTGTATTCGGATAATTATAAATGTAATAATATTTAATATTTATTATTCTGAGATTTATAAATGTAATGTTTAAACTTATAAGTGATCCAAAGTATAAAAAATAGTATATTATGCTCGTTTTATACGACGTATTGTCACACTTGTTTCTTTGGAGCACTTCTCGCTTCGCTCGACGTACTCCAAACAACACGTGTGACAATACACAGTCTTATAAAACTCGTATAATAATATTGTCAAATATAAGAAATAATTTAAATATTATTATAAATGAAATTTAAATACAAATTAAACTAAATACAACTCTGTTAATTTACAAATGTAGTTAATTTATAAATTATCAGATTGTCACGGGTAGAGGGCATCCACATCTTAGGAATAGCTTACCATGCACTCAACAGACCCGTGTTTTAGCACGTAACACTTGTCGTGAAATTCTTTCACGGATCATTTTTATATATTTCATATATAAGGAACTAAATCTTAAGGGACAATAAATAAGTAAGAAGTAGTAATTAATAATCAGTACTCTTGTGACTATTACCAATTGTGCATTGATCAACAATGGGCCTACAAATCCGTGGTTATGTAAGTACAGTTTAAAATTATATTTTTGTATTTGCTCCAGATGTGTCTCACGGAATTTATTTCATTAAAGTATAACTCTTATGATCCGGAATTAATTAGTTAATTTAATTATTGTGTCACTAGGTTGAACCTAAGCCCTACCTAGAGCCCTTATTATAAGTTATTATTGTACGTCCAATGATAGGGACTAACTTAAAAATTATTATTATGCTACGAGTTATTCATTATAAATTGTCGGTATACAGAGTGATAAATTCAGTCTCGATACTTTAACGTCATTGTTGAACGACAATGATTTATCAATTTGTTTATCGACTCGTATTGTATTAAGGTGTTATTTAATTTATACACCTTTAACCTGGCGTGGCCAGTACTGTTAGCAATTAGAATTTGTATCATTTTATGCCTATCAATAAATTACTATATAGAATTTATATTCTTTTATTCATACAAACCCCCCAAACCAACCTAGGCGCGACAATATACATACTATTGTATTTAAAATAAAAATGTCATTAAAGCCTAACAAAACCCAGCGGGCTGGGCTTTTTTTTTTATAAAAACCCGGGTTTTTTACAACACTACTGAAAATCCCATTATAAATGAAATATTTTGGCTGACCCTTATTATCAGCTGTTAATTTTTAAGGTATAAACTACAATAATAATAAGCAACTTTGCATCTTGAAACAAAGAATCATTGAATAGTAAATAATAAAATTGTTATCAATAAAGAAATCACTTACCTTTGCTATCCTAGTCATAAAAGCATTCCAATTAGGTTCAATAACTTCCACCATCATGTGATATTCCAGATTCTGTACAAAATGTAACATCCGTTGTCGTAAACCATAGGAAGACCGATACAGGCTGTGAGACGCATAGTTGTACATCTTGGCTATACGATTCGATCTCCAAACTTGACACAGTAATCTTTCTACATATTTGCAGTAGAACAAATGTCTAAATATCATTTGATAAATAGCTACTGTTTTATGGTTGAGTATTAATGATACAGGCCAACGAACTTCGTAAAAAAATGAAAATGATTCCAGTCCGGAAAGTTCACCACGCTTGTTTTCTGACCAATAATCTGAAACAGCACAAATAAGACCATCAGGTAAGTAAATATTTCGAGTAAGTAAAACTACACCTTTCCCCCTCTTCACGAACATAACTACCGTATTTTTCGGACCTAGAAAAATCGTCTTAAAATTGGTGTGCATCTTAAGGTCCGAAGAAACAGAGGTCATTAAACAAAATCAACAAATAAGATTTTAAAAGAAATTAATACCGAATGAGATGTCATTCCTGGAGGTCTTACAAGTCAATTACAATCCTTGGATGTGTCGATTAATTAATCATTTAAAAAATGTATGCGGGACGAGTAGAACAAATGGATGACAAAGCCAAATCTATTAAAGCAACAAGACGTATAAGTAATACAGTGGATGGTACCGAAGATGACTTAATTTTTGAAGAGACTGACAACAATAGTTCAGACGAAAATAATACAATAGTACAATTAACTAGACGAGTGATAGTACAGAGAGTAAAGAAGATCTGAATGTTGCTGATACAAGTTATCGTAATAATAAATAAAAATTAAGTAATGCATGAATATGTTTTTCTTAAAATTGTCTCATAAATTTGAGGTGCGTCTTATGGTCCAAAAAATACGGTAATTCATGGAAAAACCTTCAGAAGGCAAAATTTCGTATCATGAAGAAAGTGAAAAGAAATAATTATTTCTATACATTTTTCTACATATTTTTGAACATAACCGGAAACTGACGTGGATCGTATTTAAGTTGAGTGTACTTGCAAAATGCAGACCATGAAGTACACACCCAATCAGGGCTTTTGTTTGATTAGACAGACAATCAGATCAATTCTGTAAGTCAGTTACCTATGATCACTGTAACTAAATCTGTCACTATGAACAAGGTCAGTTGCTATCATAGTAAAAAGCTTTACAAATATGTATTTAGATATTTTGTTCTATCTTAAAAATTGGCAATCGATATCTTACTTGGCGGGTTATTTTCGCCGCCATCTTGGATACATTCGATTTGACGCTCCGAGCACGTTCTGTGGACTCAAACTTGTTCGATTTGACGCTCGGAGTACACCCAACTGTATTCGTTTTGCGGTCGAGGGTGTATTTAGAGTGCGCTCTATGTGTTCGAGGTTTTAAGACTGAGTATATAGGGTATGAAGGAAAAAAGTGAGGCAACGGCGGGAAAATACTACTATTGTTCGTATTTGTGACGTTTCTATTAACTTCGAAAGCTGTATTGAGTTTATAAACACAGCATAAAAATAATTAAATGCTCCGTGCATAAAATTAACATGGAAGAAACAGGGTTATGTTCTATTTCTAAATTTATAGAAGCTCTCAATGTTAGCAAGGTACCAGGTGCGTTCGGCATAAGCTAATAATCTACACATTCTACATAATTTACACAAGATTATTGTGTAAATGTGTAAATTATGCAGAATGTGTAGATTATTAGCTGATGCCGAACGCACCTAACATAATGCTATTATAAGCTGTTTTTCGAGTTTTGTTTCGTCATTTCCCCCTGGTCTCAGATGAATTTAAATAGTAATCATATTGTACATAAAAATATACATATGAATAGACTTATTTATATAAACACAAAATTTACAAGTTATGTCATCAGTATCATATGTCAGTAGTGATAGTCTAAGAGCTAGCAAAGTCACAAAAAAGTTTATTTTAGGTCGGCTGGTTTTTCGATATTTCTCTTTCTTATTGAAGTTAGGTAGGGATGCGGTACGTCTGGCACCTGGGAACGGTTGCGTTTACCTGTGCGCAACTCGTCTGTACAGGTAAAAATGGATATTTCGAAATCATTTTAAGACATTTTTTTTTTTTTTTATTTAATTTTCTGTCTTTTTAGCATTATAAATTTATAGTTGCCAGACAGTTTCGTTGTTGCTAACATTGCGCCAGATCTAATTTAAGGATTTAAAAAATAACATTTTTCAAACCATTTTAGTATAGCTGTAATTTTAATAGGATATAGTTCTGTAATCAAAGAATACAATATTAATTTGCCAGACGGGATTTCCGTTGTTTAACTAGGAACCAGACCAATTTAAGTCCCGGGGAGAATAGGTGAGTTAGACGAGATAAAAGTAAAACAATCACAGCTGCTATTTTTTAAGTTGGCGTCGACCACATGAGTGTTTATGTTTGCTTGTTTTTATAAAATAAAATAAAGCAGAATTTGATCGCTATGAGTGAGGAAAAACAAAATGTGTTTTTTGTTCAGACAAAAGTGGTAAAATAATAAAATTAAAAAAATAATAATAATTTTATTTAACTTTTTTTTTATTTTTTTTTTGAATTTTTTTTAATTTTTTTTTTTTACAGATACTCAGGTCCTAGAAAATGACGATACATCTGAATACAATAATAATAATGGTATAAGGAGTGATAACGATGATAGCAGTGACGATGATACTGACGATGTAGCATTTTATTGTGACAGAATTATTCAATAAAAATACTGAATTACATTTTATGTTTCATTTCCTACATATTTAAAATAAATGATTTGTTTTATTTTGCTTATAATATTTTTTATCAGTTGTTCTCATCTCATTTTACTTTAATTATTATTCTGCTCTATTTTTTTTTTATGAAATTCTAACCTATATAACCTGTCTCTCTCTAACGCCCTCTGTTGCAGCTATCTCTCTCACGCAACCAATGAATAAGCTGCCACAATCTTCTAACTTATTTATTATCCCCGGGACTTAAATTGGTCTGGTTCCTAGTTAAACAACGGAATTTCCGTCTGGCAAATTAATATTGTATTGTTCGATTACAGAACTATATCATATTAAAATTACAGCTATACTAAAATGGTTTGAAAATTATTATTTTTTAATTACTTAAATTAGATCTGGCGCAATGTTAGCAAAAACGAAACTGTCTGGCAACTATAAATTTATAATGCTAAAAAGACGTAGAAAATTATATTAAAAAAAAAAAATGTCTTAAAATGATTTCAAAATATCCTTTTACCTGTACAGGCGACATGCGCACAGGTAAACGCAACCGCTCCCAGGTGCCAGACGTACCGCAACCCTACTTAACTTCAATAAGAAAGTGAAATATCGAAAAACCAGCCGACCTAAAATTCTTTCTCGAAAACGTTGCTAGCTCTCGGACTATGAATCATCACCATCCGTAAGCAGTATTTCTGACAGTGATAATGATGAATATTCAAGAATACGTCAGCCTAGAGAATTTCTTGAAAGAAGACACCCCTTTAATTATTATGACGATGAACAATTTAAGCACAGATTTCGGTTTTCAAAAGATAAAGTTTTGTCTATTTTAGAATTAATGGATAATCAAATAAAGCCCTTAACTTATATTTATGCACTATATCTATTAACTGTACTTTTTCAATTTCTGTATAATTTTTGCCTTTATCCCGTTTTTTTTTTTCATTTCAAATACTTTTTAATCGTGGGTGCATGGTTGTCTGAAATCTAAAACAATTGAAGCCAGGTTCCGAAATGTAACGAAATATTCCAAAGGTCACCGAGTTTATATTGACATATAACGCGTAATAATAATAGTTGTTAATTGATTTGTTTACACAAAAATAATATAAATTAAAATTATTAGTAGCAAAAAAATAATTATTTAAAAAAATATTTGGTTTTGATGAAAGTAAGAAAAATGTGACTTTCTTTTCTTTATTATTATTTTTTCAATGTTTTATTATTTTTTTATTTCTCCGATTAACGTTTTAAATTATCTAACGTCTTAAATTTTCAAAAATGTAAATGAAATGTATTGAGTAAAACTCGCCTTAAAATTATAATTTTTACCAAGAATTACCGGCCGAGTTTGGTCATTCATATCAGTGTCACTAGATGACAACTTATTTGTGTGAATTTAAAATTGGTTATAAGCGGTTCACTTTTGTAAGAACAAACTAAAAGGAAATTTTGATTTCAATAGTTTGCACCTTTGAAATTATATGTCATGTTGGTATTAAAAAATGTCACTTTTTCAAAATGTCGATCCATTTGACATATGTCATAATGAAAAATGATATCTTAATTATAATGATCATAACCTTATCAACCTAAAGTCGGTTTTACAGCGTAAGGAATATTTTTAATTGACATTTAAAGTCAGTAACACACTATAAAAGTAACCAAAATAACCAGATCTAGTGTGTTCTTACAAAAGTGAACAGCTTATAGATATATTTAATTTTTTTTATGGCCTTTGCTGCTTTGGCAAATAAGCCAGGACAATTTTTATTCTTTAAAAATTTCCATGCCTGAACGGGATACGAACCCGAGACCTTAGTAACGCAGAGCACATGTGTTACCACTACGCTACGCCGGTCGGCTAAAATATTTTGGTAAAAATTACAAATTGATTCATTCAATAGTTTGCACCTTTGAAATTGTATGTCATGTTGGTATTAAACATGGTAAATAATTTCACTTTCTTAAAATGTCATTTTATTTGACATATGTCATAAAGATAAATAATATCATAGTTATAAGCAGTTCACTTTTGTAAGAACAAACTAGATCTGGTTATTTTGGTGATTTTTATGGTGTATTTGGTGACTTTCAGAAACTTGGTTATATTGTAAAAAAGGCTTTACAGTTTTGGGTTATGTTTGTATTATTTTAGGTTAGTATTATATTTACAAAATATTTAAGATGTCACTATTCAAAATGAAATATGACGAATGATATATTTTTAAATGACATATTTATAATTTGACTTTTCAAATTATTTTTCTGTAATATTATCTGTCTCATTTTGTAATACGGAACTAACAGGAAAAGTTCATTTTTTATGTTGTATATTGACAATACATTTATAATATTATCATAGTATTGGTTCACACGGATACGCCAAAGTCTGTTTACACCACAACAGTCACCAAAGTAACCAGATCTAGTTTCGTATTACAAATTGAGACAGATTATATCAACATGATATACAGTTTCAAAGGTGCAAACTGTTGAAAACAAAATATCCTCTTAGTTTGTTCTTACAAAAGTGAATTGCTTATATAATGATCATAACCAACAAATCTGAAGTGGGTTTTACAGCGTAAAGAATATTTTGAAATGACAAATTTACATTTAAAAGTCAGTACTACACTATAAAAGTTACCAAAATAACCAGATCTGGTTTTTTATTTTATTTTATTTATTTTTATTTATTGAATTGGCGGCACAACAGGACAGTGTCCCAATAATAGTGCAACACTGATATACAAAAAGAAAAATTTACAGTGTACATGTAAAATATTAATTCATTTATACAAAAACAAAAATAATATAGAATAGTTTGACTTTACAAAAGTAAAGGCAATATATTAAAGCGGGCAAACAATTAAATTTTACTGGTAATAGTTTCTCACGATATATTTCAAACAGATTTGAGATATAATGTAAGTAAGCTTTATTCCGTGTGTGTATTTTTTCATGTGCGCTTTTTCCGTGTTTTTTGTGTTTTTATATTATATAAGTAATTGGAAAATTTATTATAATAAATATATTTTAAATTGAACGTCTCAAATAATTTTTAGTTTTAACATTATAAAGGTAATGCACTGAGTGAAAATGAATCGTTTTCCCACCAAAAAGTTAATGAAGAAATAATTCGGAATAATACTCATTATTTGTCCAGTTTTTAATAATGTGCGAAGAGTTGATTCAATTTGAATTGGAGGAAGTTAGGCGTATGGCTAGAGAATGAAGTCTGAGGTATCGAGCAAGTTCCACATTAAGGTAATGATTTGTTTGCCAACACAGTTGGCAACGGGTCCACTAGTTTCTAATAATTCTTTTTCACTGTCAAAATATAGGTTATAAACGTTAAAGTGTTAAAGCTACAACAGAAATTAAATAACTTATTATGTTAGTTATCAACTAAATTTAGTTTACAACTAGATAGTTGGACCTTTAGTTAGGTTTTTATAATACCGGCCATAAGATGACCATTTTTATCGCCAGTAGACTTAATATTTTACTACAGAATATGAGTATTAAAGGATAATTGTTAACATCGAATATAAATAAATAACGAGGTTCTCAATGCCTAGTTAGGCATCTAGGGACAGAGAAGATAAGTTCTCAGTTTCTAGACTGCAGGTCATAAATAAGAAAGCCTCGTGGCCAGCGTGATGTTTTGATCGGTCCTATGATCCCTGTATAAAAAGGTACTCATTTTAAGTATTAAATACTTGAAGTTGAATCAACTTTCGAGTTGACTGCAAAATTTTGGAAGATAAAAATCCGAAGGAGGTGGAGGTTTCGAACTCACGTCCATGTGCTTCGTAAGTAAGCGTCTTACCACGGAGTCACGGCAACTTCGAATATATGTACAATAATAAGAAATAAAAAACTAACTATATATTAAAAAAAAAAAAAAAAAACGCCTATATATGTACATCTGATAGTTTGTCGCAAATAATATTTGCCATTCACACAATCCGAACATGAGACTGGGTTTTTTCAATGGTTGTTTATGAAAACCTAAAATGTGTGCAAATTCACAGTTCACATAATTTATATTAAAATAAAATTTTACCTCGTTCTTCATCTGTCTGTATACTTAATATTCTACACATCTGGAACTGTAGATCATAGGGTAACAAGACAGCACGCATATCATCTTTGTAGGGATCATTACTGGCACTGGAATTTCTCAGAGCGATCTCCAACAGCGATTGAAGTCGTACAAGCGATACTTCTCCAACGTCTTTATCTAACTCATCTTCACATAGATGCATAAACTGTACAATAAAATCACCCTGATCAAGCAAGAAGTAATGCTTTACTGATCTCAACCGTCCCATTAGATCGTTTTCATTCATCAACAGATCTAATAGTGTTTTACTTGCGAAAAGGTATGCTTTTTCAATTGTGTCTACGTAATCAGACTCTTCAAAGGAATATACAAGATGTTTTGGTTCGGAATATATCGTTTTACCTAAAACAGAAACAAAAAATATTAACTATTTCCCAATATTATACTTAGGATTCAATAAAAATACGCATAGTCCAGGAAATTGGTGTTCGAAACATTGGTTTTGGAGAAAGTTTTGCGGGAGTTTTGGGAGACCACAAACAACTCATCAGAGAAAACGGGTAAGCTAGTTAGAATGAGATTTGGCCCTGGCGAAGCTACGCCCCTTTCTTTTAAAACATAATATTTACGATTCACTTTATCTTTTGCAATATTTTTATTCAGAACTGAAATCTAAATAAGTACTTAATAGTTATCCGTTCTAAAATCCAAGCAAGTATTTAATAAGTGTTTGTTAACATTTAGCTCGTATTAACGTTTTTAAAGAACAACTTGAATAATGAAATTTCAGTATTTAACCGCTTAGTCACATTTAAATGGTTTAAATTTGACTAATGGTTTATAGTATACATATTTTGAAAAACATTAACTTTATTAAAAGAGAGAATCCTCAAAAATATCAATATATTCCGGCCTACCAATTTTATGTTTGAAATAGAACATCCCGTTTCTGTTGCATTCATAGATGCTAAATTATGTAAATGTATTAAAACTGTATAAAGCATTTATATATATTCACTATATGCAAACTAATTAGGTTAGGTTTAGTTAGCAAAATTGCAAAAGCTGAAACTTGATAGACGTATATAAACAGGAAGGATATTTTTACCTGTTTTCAACGAGATTTATAAAATACATATTTTGAAAAACATTAACTTCATATAGAGTTCCAAAAATATCAGTTATATTCGGATGTATCAATTCATATGTTAAAAACGCGTATTTCTCTGCCAACTACATATGCATGAATGATTAGGTACTATTGGCTCCCCACTCTTACGACCATGCCTTATCGTTTCTAACGGTATAATATACATTCTAAGCATACAGCCTAGTTTTTGTGAATTCATACGGAACATTAACCATAATTAAAGAAAGATAAATTCTCTATAATTTAGCTTTCATAAGTTTTCTTTTTTTGTGAGATGCTCGGTTTCGTCGCTAGAGCGCCACAAATTTGGTAAATTTTTAGAATTCATGAAAAATGTACTTTTAGCAGCCAAATTAACACAAAATTATAATTAAATCTTCAATTCTGCTAAAATCCCAAAGTTACGATTATTTTTAATATATTTTTAATGCGGAAACACATGCGCAGTCATTCAAAAAAATACTTTTCTTATTCGCCGCAAAACTATAACTTAAATTTCAGTTCTTGTTTTTACCCCTATGTCTGACTAGATTATGCGGCATGCTTATTTATCGTGGGGTCCCCGGTAATTGTAAATAAATAAATTGCGTTATAGACGCCATCTTGTAAACCATTCGACGCATATTTGTGTACCATGCGGCATATTGTAGCTAAAGCTTCATTCTACAAGTATGTTTCGAGATATTATGTTCTTATGTGTAAATTACTTATAATTATTGTACTTGGTAATCTACTTTTGCCGCCACCTCGAATCTGCCGCGGTTCGCAATATAGGTGCTGCGGATAAAAATTATTTATTTTATGGAAAGAATACTTGTACCAAGTGGCATTTCGTTATCATCAAGTTTAATATTTTTCGACGAAGGTTATAAACTATAAACAATCATGTCGAAAAAAATGTTGACGTATTATTTGAACATTTCTACACAAAATTATATAAATGTAAAAATTATTTGAAACCCACAAATATATTTAAAAAATTACAGAACATTGTTATGTGATACCTACTATTAAGTTATTGAGCAATAATATTTATAAAATAATTTTTTCTACAATCAAAAATATCCTATTAGAAAGGTAAAAATTCTGTGCAAAATTTGATGTATAGTTTGTCACTAATTTTATTTCAGATTGTTAGTTTTGTATAAGAAACTAATAATCTCTTGGGATCTAGCGTTAAATTGGTATTTTTAGCTGTAAATTAGAATAAAGTTTTAATATTTTAAATACCATTGTTCACGATTATGTAACGCTCGGGAATTAATGATTGCACTGTACATGCGTACATAGATCCACATTAACGAACTAATTTATACATTAGCATAGATTATATATTTGTTTTAGTGCTACTTACCACATTGTCTGATAACATTTAAATATTTGCCTGCTCTTAAGATATGATCTGAAACACGTTCCAGAAATTTCGGAATACGTTCTCTTCGGATTGTATATCTTTTGGCCCAATAGTCCGCTGAATAATCTATCGGTAAATCTTCTTTCTGCACTACTTCATTATCCTCTACTAAGAACTGAAAAACAATTAAATAATAATAATAATAAATGTGAATTTTTACATAAAGGACATAAAAAGTTACTATAACAACATAAATACATATACTTATACAAATAAAATCATATAAAATATATAAATATTACATTTAATGATTTAATATGTATTAGTCAAGTGGAAAAAATAACGTTTTATATAGTGTGCAGAATATGCGATATCCTGCATTCTTTAAAAATACACAAATATCTTAACCAAACGTGCACTTAGTAAGCTTTTAACTGCAAACGACTGCAGTTCCGAAAGTATATAAGAAGCTGTTACCACTCAATGCCAATTGCCGCGTTACAATGAAAATTCGAGCTGCCAATGCTTACAACACTTATAGGTCGTTCATTTTCGAAACAATACAATGAGTACAATCAAATCGACGCAAACTTCAGCTATTTTACCAGTGACGGTCCGAAACACAAACAAGGTACCAAACAAATAGCTGACTAATAAAATAATAAGTCATACACCACGCTACTGATTTGCGTGCGCGCAGACGCAGTAAGCTCTCAGTCAAAAACTAGTTTCTGCGCAATGTTTTGTTTAAAAAATGTACGACCTATTGTACATCATAACTTGTAGTAGAACTACTTGTTTTGCGCATGACGCACGGTAATAGTAAGGGGTTTTAATAAAATATTAAGTAAATTCAGAGATAAAGAGAGTGAAAAACATCATAAACGTCTGTAATGTTTAAATTATTTTAATTTTGGGTGTGTTGCAGCTACACAGCTCTTATGTACTGATCTTTAAAATACCTTCTTTACCTTAATATCTAGAAACGAAAGTAAACATTTATACCTCTTTAATTGGGTCACAGATAATGCCTTTGTAGATCCATTTTTCGAGTATATTCATATAAGGTACAGTAGCAGCTTGGGTCAAAGCAAGACAAAGTTCCTGGGCTTTGGAGTCTCCAATTGAACCGAGAGTTTGTTCATGAAGTAAACTTAAGACCTTGCCACCTCTTGCATCAGCCTAAAATAACCAAGAAGTAGATATAGACAACTCGTGTGTACAAAACATTGTACACACGAGCAAAAAGAAATGACGAAAGAAAAAATGTCAGGTTGTTCTTAATCTTTTTATAGGTAGAGCTAAACATAGATCTATTTGAACATAAACTTATTTCATATAAATTTGTTAATATTATTTTCAATAAATCTTAAAGTAATTTTAAACCGTCTCTGTACTTAACGTGTGTAAACCTTGACCTTTAACAACTTAAGTGATCAGCTACCCATACTAACTACAAGATGCCTTGTCCGTCTGTTGGTAAGTACCAATACATATCATTTAATGCACCTATCATAATGATGAAGCCTGGATAAAACTCACGCCTAGTACCCGAACTCCTTTAGTCAGGAATCTCAGTTCAGTTTGAGATCATAGTTTGCATTATATCACAGGCTCGCTACCTAGTTGATAACAAATGGTACGATATAAAGGAAAGTACCAGTGGCACGTTACATTATTTGGGGATAGCGGTGCGATCAAAATTAATGTATCAGAAGCCCGTTACATTACTAAAGTTGATAGGGAATTGAAATCTTTAGAAACTGAAAATAGATCCTAGATAGTTTAAAGCTTTTTATCAATATTATAAATATGGCCATCGAATATTAATTTAGAGTAAAGTTGTATACCAACATTTTTAATCAAACTAACTGCAAATTAGTAATTTTAAAATAAAAAATCAACTATGGCCACCACAGGACCGACCGCCATCATAAAGTACTTATATAAATTACATTCTAGCAGCAGAGTAGAAATAACTTGACCTAATATTTTCTATGATTCTATGATATTATTTATCATGATCATGGAAACGTTACATATAAATATGAAAAAATTGAGACTTGGAAAAAATTTCGAAAAATTTTACAGATATTATTCGAAATTTTTCGTTTTATCAAAAAACGTCTCAAATAAAAGTTATTAGTTATTGCTTTTATAGCAACTTTTGTTTAATAAATTTTTTCGAGATATTTTTCTGTTGTGAAATATTCGCAAAAATCTTAAAATCGACACGAGTAAACTCCCATTTTTAGTCAACCGATTTTTACCAAAACTTGATCAACTCGTGCCATTGATGGCTGAAGCTTAAATATGAAGTTTCATAAAAATCCTTTCAGCCGGATTCGCTCTGCACGTGTACACAGACAGATGGACAGACGGACAGACACACGGACAGACGGACGAACAGACGGACAGACAGACGGACAGACAGACGGACGGACAGACAGATCGACAGACATCATGCTAAAAATAGTCAAAACGTTATGTAGGGACCTCAATTCGTGGAGATCCATCGAAATCTCGAAACGTCAAAATTGGTATGATCACAATACCTCCCTTATATATATTGGCGGTCGGTGAAAAAATACAAGTTTATCATTGGCAATACACCACTGCTATCGCGTATAATTAAATTTATAAACAGACAGAATGTAAACGTTCTTTAATACAATATTCGCGTTAAAATAAAATCGAACATTTAAATACATAGAAAAACTTATTGTATTTTTAAACAGAATACCACTATTTTTTAATATTTTTTTTTAAATTTCAACATTTCTTACCTTACTTATACTACCAGCAATTCCTGCTATAAGACCCATCATATGGATATGTTCCTGTATATAAAACCACATCTTATGTAAGTTGAGTGAACCATTTTTAAATTCCGACTCCAATTGACACACAAACAACTGAAATATTTTAAATATAATTAGTAATCATACATTGCAAAATATTTCATACACCAAATTATAGAGAGAATTAAAAACAAAAAACAAAATTTCTTTGTGTGGGGATATTTTCTGACCGTTATGTCAAATTAAAATCATCATAGATCGTTATGTTAAGAGGAACCTACACTGTAAATAAAGAAATAATACGATTTGTAAATAATTCATAGTAACGAATTTAAAATAATAAAACTAAACCAAGCAATAATCAATGGTCTTCACAAATAATTTGGTTTCATTTTGATCAGTTGAAAAGTATGGGTTATAGTTCTTAAATAGATATAATCCGTCTCAATTTGTAATACGAAACTAGATCTGGTTACTTTGGTGACTGTTGTGATGTAAACAGACTTTGGCGTATCCGTGTGAACCAATACTATGATAATAATAGGTGTGTTCGATTTGCACATTTGCAGTTACTGTTTACTGCCGCGTTAAAAAAAATTGTTCGTTTGGTCGCAGTAACTGCAAATCTGTTTAATTTGTCGTAATTTACTGCCAGTTTATGACGCTACTGCGAAAAAGTTACAGCTGTTTCTCTTGCGGATTATTTGTTACGGCTGTTAACGCTTTAACGCGGCAGTAAACAGTAACTGCAAATGTGCAAATCGAACACACCTATTATAAATGTATCGTCAATATACAACATAAAAATTGAACTTTCCCTGTTAGTTACGTATTACAAAATGAGATAGATGATAGTAACGACTGATCTCGCCGCTGGAGCAAAAATACGTTAGTAACACAAATTTCCCTGTTTCCAGCGCGAGTGACAATTATAAGGGAGGTAATTTTGTTATTGTTTCAGAAATACAATTTCAAAAATAAATTCAATATTATCTAATTAGAGTAATATATTAAAAATGTTAAATGATAAAAAATAATCTATTTCTTATAAAAGGACATTTAAGTGCAGACATGTTTCTTATTGTAAATAGAAACCTATGTAAGTTTTCGTTCTCATTTATATCATCATCGGTGCCACATTCATTTATCTCAGAGTCAAGTGAATGAACTAATAAAATATACAATTGGTTAGCAGCTGGAAGTCGTTCAGCAATTAATATAGACCGGGGAGTCCCTATTTTGTTCGCCTAAAAGAGGTAAACCCGATGAATACTATCATAAATATATGTTGGTGTCCGGTTAGCAGAGTCTGCTTAAGAGAAAAAGCTTTGGAAGTAAAATTATGTCTAATCTAATCTAAAGATAGAAGAACCATCAGCTCAGTTGTAATCGCGCGACGCTGGCATGCAAACCGTATACATACTATTCGTATTGCAAGACCTCGCTCGATTATCAAGTTAAAAGTTATTAAAATATTATACAAGGTGTCTCAAAAGAAATTTTATATTTAGTGGATCGATTAAAAAAAAAGTAAGCCGTATATAGAAAAAATGTTTATTAATTATTAAAATACACTTTTTGGGGATTTATTTCTTAAAAATAATATCGTCTAAATGTAGACCCTCGCGTTCTCGGCACTCATTTAATCGAACAGTAAAATTACTTATGACGTCTCGGCAGGTGGACTCAGGGATGGCTGCCATTTCGTGACGGATATTTTCTTTCAAATGCGCCAGTGAAATCGGTTTATTGGCGTAAACTTTAGATTTAAGATAACCCCATAGGAAAAAGTCCATAGGGGTTAAATATGGACTGCGTGTAGGCCAATTTATGTCACCTCTCCGGGAGATCAATTTGCCTGAGAAATTTTCACGAACACGTGGCAGAGACATATTGGACGTATGTGAAGTTGCTCCGTCCTGTTGGAACCATGTTCTTTGGTTATAGCCAGGAAAGTTTTGCAGTTCAGGTACCAAGAAGTTGTCTAACATCTCCACATAACGCTCTGAATTCACTGTAACTGCACGCCCCCTTTCGTCTTCAAAAAAGTAAGGGCCGATAATTCCTCGCGCCGACGTCGCAGCCCATACGGTCACTTTAGGCGAATGTAGGCGTTTCTGATGTTTGCGTTTCGGATTCGTTGCACTCCAGTAGCGGCAGTTCTGCTTATTTACGTGGCCATTAAGATGAAAATGAGCTTCATCCGAAAACAAAATGTTGGTAAACGTTGAAAATCGCTCAATCACCTGATTTACGAAATTAAGCCTCTGACTGGCATCTTGGGGCTTTAATTCTTGCACCAATTGAATTTTGTAGGGGTGCAGCTTTAGGTCTTTGTGCATAATGCGATGTAATGATGATCTATGCACATTTAAAGCACTTGCGTGCTTCCGAATTGAAAGGTTCGGGTCGTCACGAACAGACTAATTAACATTCTCCACGTTTTCTACCGTTCTTGATGACCTAGGTCGCCCGGATTTTGATTTATCCAGCGTTGTACCAGTCTCTTCAAACTTTTTAACCCAATGTCGAATGAGAGGAATGCTTGGCGCATCATTTAAGTGGCGAAAACCTCGAATACTGCAGAATTTTCTACGCGCTACAGTCGCCGAATCACCGTTTTTGTAAAACTCTCGCACGCATAACGCGCGGTCTGCTCCCGAGAAACGCTCCATAGCGACTGCATTCCCAAGAGCCAGGCTACCGATTGACATAACCCCCGCGCCCCTCGGATACGTTGCGTTCACGCAGTAAGCTAAATAAATATAAAATTTCTTTTGAGACACCTTGTATTTCCATAAATGGAAAATAAAACTCAATGACAGCAAAACAGAATTTATTATATTTACTAAACGCCGACCTAATACAACAGGATTGCACCTTACGGTAAATAATCAACCTATTTATTTGAAGGACTCTGTAAAATACCTAGGTGTAACCTTTTGAATAACATATAAAGAAATAACAAACAAATCAAATAAAATGCTTCACATGATTTATCCAACTTATAACAGAAAAAGTAAACTCCATTTTAAAAATAAATTGCTGATTTACAAATCTATAATAAAGTCCATCTAACATATGCTTGTTCGGCATGGAACATGATTAATAAAACAAAAATTAATAGCTTACAGATTATTCAAAATAAATGTTTGCGGGTTATGGGGAAATATCCAGGATACACCCATCTTACAAAAATGCACCAAGAAATAAAAATCGATAAAATAGACGTATTCATTAAAAAAATAACTAATGCATTTTTTAAAAGAGACGAAAATAATTTGATTAAAAACATTGGTACAATAAAAACAAAAAGGAAAGTTCACAAAACAATAAAATATATGCTAAACATGTAAATAAAATGTTAAATAAAAAAGGTAAAATATTTTAAATTAGTAAAATAACAATATTCAAAATATATATTTACATAATTTTGGAATGAATAGGGTTTTTTTATTCAAATTTCTACCCTATGCTTTAAATAAATGTTCAATCTCTTCTTCGAAAACATAAAATTAGATTTAGGTAATTTTAGTTAGTAAGAGGTAATTGTAAGTAAATAACAGGGACTCTAAATTGTAAATATGTGTACCATAAAATGTAATATTTAATTATGACAATAAACTTATTGTCTATTAAATATATATAAAAATATCTTTGCTCGTCTTGCAACCAAGGTACTCATAATCCAAGGTTTTATTGTATATTCTATTGGTTCCCAAAAGAGTGCTCGATTACCTACAAGAAGTGTATGCAGGGAGAGTACACTGTATTTGTTTTTATTTCTTTAAGTATTACGCAGTGTGAATAAGATATTAGGTTAAGTTCTATTGCTAAAATAATGTATACATTTCTGTGTAGTGTACTACATACAAACGTAAAGGGTTAGACTTACACAATATTCTTTCAATAATGTCTGTATTATAGCAGCAAGAGCATTATTCACTTGACCATACTCAAAGGAAGATTTCTCTTCAACGAATCTTTGTAACATGGAATAGTGTGATGCTAACGGTAATATTTGTTTAATAAGTTCACAAAGTGAAATATCCACAGATTCACTTATTGTAAATTCTCTTGTTCCCCATGGGTCTCCTAATGGTTTTGATTCAATATAACATCCATCTAACCCAAGAAGTATGTTTAGCATATCTTCAATTAGAATGTTTTCTTGAGAAGCAGATGGAATTTTTCCTAAAAAGAAAAGAATAGTTCTATACACCTGATTTGTAATGTTAACACTGAACATGTTGAAATTAAAATCATTTGATATTAATATTTTAAGGTTAATAAAAATAAAAAGATGTGGGATTATTATGTCCGCAGGATTTTAAATAAAAAATGCCAGAGTTTAAGTTTTTAAATGATTTTATATTTGGCTTAATATGATGTTGACTGCCCGGAAATGTATCGGTCACTGCCAAATGTTGATAACATAGAGAACCGTTGCTAACAAGAGGAATCGTTTGTCGTAGTGATGGTGTTTGATCTCTTCGGTGTAAAAATAATCTCTTAAGTAAAGGAAAAAAACGTGACTATTTGTAAAAGATAAAACTAGTAAAATAACTAAAGTTGTAAAATAAATAGAATTGTAAAAAAACTTTTGAAATATGTGAAACCTGAAGGAAGTAAGTAATAAAAAATGTCTATTAGATGGGTCATAAATCCAACTGCCGCCACAAAGATATCAGCTAAAAAGAAATGAGGAATGAGCACAACACTTGGAGAAAGGCCCCGACTTACGTAGCTCCAACATACGTTGGTCATCTTGCGGTAGAACGACTAGAAATAAAATATAAATAAAATCAACCACCAGCTGATTCTGAAAATATGCTACTGCTTATAATGTTAATAAAACCTGACTTATGATGAGGCTCCATAAGCACATAGTGTAAACACATAGCATATGCGCATAGCATAATAATAATGAAACATAGGACTATTGTCGTTTTGTTTATATTACGTTTATAATAGCATAGATGCATAAAGCCTAGCTAGAGTTTGTTACTACAATTCATAAAATGTCCAAGGCGATTGTCATAAATATTTCGAGCCAGTTGATAAAAAATTTCATTATTAAAAATTAAATTACATAAAAAAATAATTAAGTGTTTACATCAGACATACAAATTACTACAAAAAAAAATATAGTACACAATATTTTACATTGAACTATTATTGTAAGAATATAAAATGAATCCGGCATGTACTTCATTTCTTGTTTTTGCGATTACAATTGCTATTCTGACTAAAGTTTACTGGAAGTGAGTTGTTAGTTGACTATTTACCAACGGAGTGTTGGTAAATATATATATCAGGGGGTGTGAAACTCTAATGACAAAACGAAATCATATTACGTTCCATAACCCAACACGAATAGCGCCCCAGTCGCTGCCAGTCGCTATAGCTACGTGCATGACAGGATGTTGCCTGTTACGGCTTCTGTCATTAGCGTCAAAATCTGTAATTAGTGTCAAAATCGTTTTCTGTAATTTTGTAATTTCATTGTTTAATTCGGAAAATGGGTGTTAAATGCTTTGTTTTGGGGTGTGATAGTAGTGAACCTACAAAATATCGCTTTCCAAACCCGAAGACACGTGTGGCTCCAGAATTGTATAAAACGTGGATGAGAAACATTGGAAATCCAAAATTGGATGGCTTGTACATGGAAGTGTTCATAAATATTAAGTATTAGTAAATATTATGTTATATGTTAGTCTACTTAATAAATAATTATTTCTGCTAGTTATTGTTTTTCTGTTTCTGTATAATTCCTAACTGCTTGTTCTTAATTGTAAACATAATTAAATGTTATTATTAAATGATACAATTGTTATGATTTATTTTGTCTATTTTTAATATTATTGTCGTTAATAATATTAAAAATAGACAAAATAAATCATAACAATTGTTTCATTTAATAATAACATTTAATTATGCTTACAACTATATCCACTAAAGCATTTGAAATACCCGCGAAAACCCAACCTTTTCCTCCCCTACCAATTTTAGTTCCATAACCCAACAACTACAGCGCTAATTTGGTTTAAAAAAATATAACGGCAGTTTCGCATCTATTTCCTTCTTTATCTATGATATATATACAACAATGGTAAAGTCTTACGTCACATTGCATATTTTACGTTACTCAAATATTTTTCTTGTTTATACAGACATTTTAAATATTTCTTTGTAAAATGATGTTTACCGTATCATTAGTAATTTCCATAGTTCCATTTCCAGAAAATTATGGTGCAGCTAATAGCCTGCGATACCCTTGGGCAAATGTCTAGTTTTAAGAAAGGATTCGGTTTCAACATTAAGTGATTATTTACTCTACTTAAAATTAATTATAATAGGTTTAATTTAAGATGCTTCATTTATTGTATTTGTGTCTTGAGAGCGTTAGCTCTCTTGCCCAACGTAAACGATTTCATCGTTTACGTAGATACACGGTAATATCTGTAAATTACCGTGTTTAGCAATATAGTTTAAAATATATAAGAGTGATAATGTCTTTAAATGTATTGTTAATTAATAAAAAAAGTTCTACTAATTAAATTTAAATATTTCAAAATTAGGAACAAAAACTTGAATTGTCTAACAACTTTTAAGTTAACTTTTTTGGATTAGAAACTTAAATAGTTGATTTCTTACCTAAATTACTGAGAGAAGAGGACATTTTCATTGAAGAAAAATCCCACGACATATTAGGTCTTCTTAAAGTCCAGGGTACAACTGAAGGTGATGCATTGATTAATGTTGATTGATTTTTATTTGTCAAATCACTATGGACAGTAGCTGAAGTAGGTGTGGACTTTTTTACTGCCATAAGTAATCTATTCCGAATCTGTGAAAAAAAAAAAAAAAGGAATTTAATAGGAATTTTTAAAAAAGGAAAAATGGGTATATAGATCAGTGGTTCTCAGAGTGGGTGCCGTTAAGTACCTGTAGGGGTGCCGCTGGCGTGTTGTTTAGTTGCGCATCGTTTGTATTTTTATATGCATAATAAAATTTTGCGCAACTGAATGAAAATGCAAACGGGTACAACTTATGGATAGCAATATTAACATTCGATCGTTTTGAAATAATTACTCGGTATATCGCGATACTGCGATGTAAAATATCTTTATAATTTCATGCACATGATGTTGGGGGTGCCAGAAATTTTACATAATCGATTTGGGGTGCCTTCATATTTAAAAGTTTGAGAATCACTGATATAGATGGTTGCAATTATGTAAAAAATACGTAATTGTATTTTCTGCTACAAAATATACAAAATATTGTGAACCGAATGGCCATCAGATGCCATTGTGAATAGACCATATTAGTAACTACATCACTTCTCTTCCATGTTGCCGCCTGGCGGTTTGTTTCCTTTTATTTGAATTGAGCATGTTGTTATAATAAAGTTTTTTGTTTTATTGTATTTTGGAAGTATGTATAAATTAAGTTTTCAAAGTAAGAAGATGCTTCACATCAAATATACAAGTCAATATTTATTTATTAAAATTCTTATTAAATACATTATAATTTTTTATGTCATTATTGCAGAACATTATAACTTTGCAGGTTAATTTTGAAAAACTCCCTTTAACAATCGTTATTGTGGCAAGTAATGTAGCAATAAGTCTGTCTACCATTTCTGAATGGTTTAAAATAACAATATGTTGTTCCTATTTTATCCATTATTGTTTTTTATTTTCACCTCTCAGAAAATTTAAAAAATTGCAATTAGGAATGTGGCTGTGATGGTTGCAATATGAAGCAAAACAATTTATTTGTCAGCAAATTATTTTAATAGCAATAAAAAGGTCTATTCAAAATTATCATAACCTGCTATAAGCTACATAAAATTGTAAGGTACATAAGGTACATAAGGTACATTAAAATTGATCCTGATAACCAGAAAACGGTACGCGATAAAAAAAAAATGAGACCCTCAGTAAATTCATCATGGAAAAGTGCCTCAAGAAAGTGCACATCAAAATCACTAATATTTTAATTTTGGTAGTTATGAGCAAAAATTAAAAACCGGAAAATTTACATTTTCGTTCATATCTATACTTCATTTTTTTTAAGAATGAAGAGTGGGCAAGATATGATCTATTTCGATCTTGTTTTTAATTGAGTAAGAACGTGGAAAAGTTTACACTGTAGAAAAATAATTTCTGTCTCAACTTATTCTATTTGTCTCTAAAAGCCAGTGAATAAATAATTTGAAATTAATTTAGAAAATACAGGGTGTTTGTTTGAAACGGGGCACCCCGAAAACCTCCTTTATTTGTAAAGATACAAAAAATCTTCAGAACAAAAGTTAAACTAGACAAAAAGGTCCATCTAAAGGTTACTATAAGAATTCTGAGGCACTTCCGGTTTCACCGGTAATAATCTCAACTTTTGATCTAGCATAGGGAATCGATAATTTTATATTTTTTTCCTAAAAGTACATTAAATTAGCTTTACAATGACACCAAAAAATCATATTTTTATGTTAACCATTTCAAAATGGCGACCATTTATTTACAAAATAATAATCAACATAAGTTTTACAAAGTTGAACGTAGCAAGCTTTGAAAACAATAAAAAAAGAATCAAAATATCTCTAAAATAAATTATTTGACAAAATATCTCTAAAATGTGTGGACAATCATGGTGGTTTGATCGAACATATGTATTTTTTTTTTTTTTCTAAATAGTCAAATAGTTTATTTTAGAGATATTTTGTTTCTTTTTTTATTGTTTTCAAAGCTTGCTACGTTCAACTTTGTAAAACTTATGTTGATTATTATTTTGTAAATAAATGGTCGCCATTTTGAAATGGTTGACATAAAAATATGACTTTTTGGTGTCATAGAAGAATCCACTGATGATTCGGACTGATTTGCAATATTATTTTATATATTTTTCTTAATTATTTTTTATAAGTTTTGTATAAATAATAAATTTTTATCGCAAAATTTATTTATTTTAAATTATAAACTTAAATTTAATAGAGTGTGAAACCGGCCGCACTCGCAGCGCCATCTAATTCGTTCTAAAAAAAAAAAAAAGAGTAAAGTAACCTACGTATTTTTTTATTTATTTTTTGGAGGAACAAAGACACCCTTAATGCGGCAACTTTGACCTAATTTACCGACATCGTATCTATTACCGTTCTCGAGATCCCCATGCTTAACAAGTCGTTTGGGACACCCTGTATAATACCTCCGACCATTCATAAAATGTATTAACATACATATGTACAGGGCCGAGAGGGCATCTGGGGCCCCGGAGAGTAACTTTCTTTGAGGGCCCCGGTGATGATCAATTCTATACTTTTATACCCGGGGCCGCCAAGAGGGTGAAAACTAATTCTTTTAGTTTGGACTCTGGACCATATATAATTGAAGGGAATTTTTATTATAATACAGGTGAAAATACAACTGATCTAAAAAAAATATATTCTCACTTCCAAAATACAAGTAAGTGACGGCCACGCGCCCCTGGAACTTGCGTCGATGCCAGGCCGTTCCCACGGTTCTGCCCAGGACCCTAAGAATCCTGGGGCTCCGGGAATTTTCCCCGGATACTCCCCCCACCCTCTTGTCCGGCCAGCATATGTATATAATTGCTCTGCTTATATATGTTTAATATGTAATATTTTTACCTCGGGTAAATCATCTGTAGTTATTTCAGAGGTAGGCCGTTTACAGCCGCTAGATGATCTCTCAGTCTTGGCCAAGAAATGTTTTAATGATTGATCCTCAGATATCTGATGGAGTAACACAACAAATGACCCCAAATTATCCACACTGAAAATATAAAAACTGGAAATTATTTGTGTTTCTTACACGTCAATATTTAAAATCAAATTAATAAGAAACTTTTGAAAATCTTTTTCGTCCTTGGATCTATTTACATTTTAAAAGTTTTCTTTTAATATCCTATTATACATTACAATATAATTTTAAAAAAAACAATAAAATATATCATGAGTTCAAAAATAAATTACATAAGGGTTGGCTATGGAAAACTAAAATAATGTCTACTGCAAGCTTTATATAACAATATACAATTATGACAACAACAACAGTGATGACAGTTAATTAATTCTAAAGCTTGCTGTTGACATTACTTTTATTTTCCATAACCAACCCTTATGTAATTTCTTTTTGAACTCATCGTATATCTTTTGAAATAGGGGAAACTGTTGTACATTGGAACACTTTTTACATTACCTAAATTTTCATACTGTAGATATTTATTTTTATAATTTAATACTAATGTAAAATAAACTTGCACTTTTGCAAAACGGTGCACTTTTTATATTATTGTTTCTTTTTTATATTATTTTTAAAAATTATTTTCTAAACCCTTGCAAAGTATTCCATTGTGCAAATGGTCGTGCACATTGAAACATTAATTAATGTTAATTATTATTAATAATAAATAATTAGTATTTGTTGGAATATGGGGTGTTTGGAAATTGTTACATAAATACATAAGCTTTAAACATATTTATTCAATCATAGCCAGAAAACAACTACTTCAGCATAAGTATTTTAAATTATCTGAAAGCTTGACGCCATAATGTCACCGCATTATTATGCAGCCTCCGCCTAATTATGTTGGTATATTAGAACAATAGTTCGTTATATTTTGGTTTTGTTTACGACTTTAATTACTTGAAACCTTAATCTTTACTTGTTGAAATAATGAAATCTCAACAGTATTCATTATTTATAACAGTGTAGAAGGGTTAAATAACTCATAAGAAAGAATTTACAATTGTATTACAAAAAAGTACTATATTCATGAAAAAATTAACATAACTCATTTTCATTAAATAATTTCTAAGCAAACCAGTTCGAAAACAGAAGTTTTACAGTAGTTTAAAAAAGTATGATAAATATAACTATTTTAGATCGTTGGAACTGAAATCCAGGTACAGGACTTGTTGTTCCAAGGTACAAGAAGGTGCTAAATAATTGCTAAAAACTGAACTGGTTATGTCTGGAGTAGAAAATAATGTAGAAATATTCACTAAAGTCCATTGCATAAGATGGTTATTACAGATGGTAGACAATAACTACATAGGAAACACGATACAAGAATATCAAAATGTTAAAATATTTACTTTTAACACTAAAATATTAATAATTTCAAGCGAATTGATAACAAAAGAAACCAACAGGCTACTGTCTAACAAAATAGATACAGTACATATATCTCATAGAGGCCCCTAGATTTTAGATAAGGTCAGGAACTTAAAAGTATTTTATGATCCATTATGCTCAAAATACAACAGTTTCCTCTACTCTTTTCAAAAACCACAGCAAAATTTGTGAGCATATTATTTCGGTTTACAATTATGACACATATGGTTTTTTTTTTTTAATTTTTCTACAACCCATCTGAGAGTCGAGGGATAAGTTTATTTCCACCTTTTTGACAAAATTCGCACAAAAGTAAATAATTTTTGAAAAATAATTTCTGCTCCTTTTTTAAGATTTTTATTTGATGTCCCACTTTAGTGTATAAATTCAGAAAATAATATTTTTTTAGCAATTATTTTGAAAAATATGTACATATACAGGCTATTTCAAACTTTTAGGCGGAACTAAATGGAATTTAAATTTGCTTAAGTTGTCACTAGCTATTTTTTTGTATATTGAAGTTGGCTTTTCCTGAACAAAATAATCAAAAGCTTCAATCAATCGGTAAAAGTAACTAGAATTGAAAATTTAGTTCTGCCTAAACCTAGGGTGACCATTCATCCCCCATTTTGCGGGACTTCTGATTGTACGGGTACGGTTTGTATGATTTATTGATATATAGGTATATACTAGGGGTCTGTTTCCCCCACATTCTGCTAATGTTTAGAAACAAAAAGTGCCCATCTAGTGTTTTCTAAAAATAAAATATAGACAGACTACCGTTATCCAGAGACTCCCATTACCCCATGTTCCCCTAAATCTCAGACAGACAAACAATTTATATATATATGTAGATACATAATACTTATGATAGATATATTGGAATTTGGATATATTAATACTTACTTTTTTAACTGTAATTCTTTGAATTTTTCCATAAACATCTCAGGATTCATACTATTTTTCGCTAAAGTCTGAACTTTACTTTGTAAAACAACAGGGGACAAAGATGAAGTTGATGCATCGGTCTTATATTTTTGTAAAATATCTACAAATTCTTCTGGACTTGCTTTACTCCTGTAAAAAATCAAAAATTAAACATCGAATTGATATTGTTAACCTAGTTATCTTACCCGAAGATATCCAAAAGTTCCACCAATAAATGATTTATTTTAAATTCACTCATTTTCTACGTATCTAATTACCAATATTTACAGAAAATCATTAATATTTGCCCTGAACAAGAAAATAACCTGCATAGACATAGAGTAGACTTTATTTCTTTAAAACTTAACAATACCAGGTGAATACAATTTATTTTATAAAAATAATTTATTTTCTGATTTATTAGCTACACTTAACAGTATGGGCACAGTATAACTTGCAATAAAGATTTAAATATTACACACAATTTTAAATACTGTTTATAATTCAAACGTCTATTTGACATTCAATTACCAACCTAAAAATATTTTTCTAACCCTACTTTTGCCCGTTGACAGATAAAAAATACAAATTTACGATATGTTATCTGAAAAATTTTAAAAATGTTATATATATAATACGTGGATTGTGTACTGTAGTTTATTACGCAGATGAATTGTATTACACATCCATATTTAATAAAAGTGTTTTTAATTTCCTAATAAGTAAAAAGCGGTAAAGCATGTCATTTTAAACATTTTTTAATGTATTATACGGAGAAAGTATGTTACTCTAACATTTTTATCCCATTTCACTTGCAAGTTTCTAATGTATAACATCTATCAAGATGATAAACGTAAATTGTATAAAAATTTTATTTTCTTTAATGGCCTTTAGTGTGACTGCTTGTGGAAGTTTAATATATAATATTGAAAAATATGTACCTGTTTTTATTGTGAGAACATTTAGATATGGAAAATTTGCTTACAAAGGTCCATATAATTCTTTGCTAAAACCAATTGAAGTACCTAAATCATGGTTTAGGCATTTCTATATATTTTCTTCGATTCTATGTTCTATCGCATTATGGCTTGTGTTTGGTAGTTATGTATTTAATGTACCAGTGCCTTCGTGGTTGAAGCATGTGCTAGATACTATTACAGGAAAACATTTTCAATCGAAAGGTACGTATTCAATTTTTAAATTAAAATTCTTGTTATACGGTAAGAATAGAAGAGATAAAATATTAATAAATTTTACTTCTTATCTGCTAGTAAAATATTCAATAGTATTATATAGATACATTAATAGTCATAAATATTTTTCAATGGCAATTAATAATCGATTAAATGAGACTTTTGATCATTTTGTTTAGCAAAAGCCCACTTCAATCATTAAAAAGTAAGTTGTTGACGACTTACAAAAATGAAAAGTCTGTTTGGAATAGCCTGTATATTGATTAAAAAAATCTGAAATTATAGATAATTTATCATTTTAAAATTAATGTTATCAATTTAATTAAAATGCTTTTCAATTTCTTAATTTCCAATTAGGATCTCAGATTTTTATAACAAAACCCAGTTTGTCCAATGCCACCTATCTTGCTCTAATTATTCTACTGTCTGATTGTTTTTTCTTAACTGGATTAATTGTCCCAACTTATCACATAAGTAGGGTGACCATCCGTCCTGGTTTTAGGTCAATTTTTTTTTTTTTTGTTCTTCACTTGGATTTTGGGAGATGAGAACCTTTTTGTTGCTCTTCACTTGGAATTTGCGAGGTGAGGACCTTTTTTTTGCTCTTCATTTGGATTTTGGTAGGTGAGGACCTTTTTTTCTTTTTTTTTGCTCTTCACTTGGAATTTGCGAGGTGAGGACCTTTTTTTTGCTCTTCATTTGGATTTTGGTAGGTGAGGACCTTTTTTTCTTTTTTTTGCTATTCACTTGGAATTTGCGAGGTGAGGACCTTTTTTTTGCTCTTCACTTGGATTTTGGGAAATGAAAACCTTTTTTTTGCTCTTCACTTGGAATTTGCGAGGTGAGGACCTTTTTTTTGCTCTTCATTTGGATTTTGGTAGGTGAGGACCTTTTTTTCTTTTTTTTGCTCTTCACTTGGAATTTGCGAGGTGAGGACCTTTTTTTGCTCTTCACTTGGATTTTGGGAGGTGAGAACCTTTTTTTTGCTCTTCACTTGGAATTTGCGAGGTGAGGACTTTTTTTTTTGCTCATCACTTGGAATTTGGGAGGTGAGGACCTTTTTTTTGCTCTTCATTTGGATTTTGGTAGGTGAGGACCTTTTTTTCTTTTTTTTGCTATTCACTTGGAATTTGCGAGGTGAGGACCTTTTTTTTGCTCTTCACTTGGATTTTGGGAAATGAAAACCTTTTTTTTGCTCTTCACTTGGAATTTGCGAGGTGAGGACCTTTTTTTTGCTCTTCATTTGGATTTTGGTAGGTGAGGACCTTTTTTTCTTTTTTTTGCTCTTCACTTGGAATTTGCGAGGTGAGGACCTTTTTTTGCTCTTCACTTGGGTTTTGGGAGGTGAGAACCTTTTTTTTGCTCTTCACTTGGAATTTGCGAGGTGAGGACCTTTTTTTGCTCTTCACTTGGGTTTTGGGAGGTGAGAACCTTTTTTTTGCTCTTCACTTGGAATTTGCGAGGTGAGGACTTTTTTTTTTGCTCATCACTTGGAATTTGGGAGGTGAGGACCTTTTTTATTTTGTTCTTCACTTGGATTTTGGGAGGTGAGGACCTTTTTTTTGCTCTTCACTTGAAATTTGCGAGGTGAGAACCTTTTTTTTTTGCTCTTCATTTAGATTTTGGGAGGTGAGGACCTTTTTTTTGCTCTTCACTTGGAATTTGCGAGGTGAGGATTTTTTTTTTGCTCATCACTTGGAATTTGGGAGTTGAGAATCTTGTTTTTGCTTATCACTTACATTTATTTGCCAAGGGCGCCAAAACGCAGTTTTGCCCCTAGCGCAAGTTTTCTTTACTGCGGCTCTATGTACTAAAATATAATTTTATGCAATAAAAGATTGCTTCAAAAATAAATCGAGAAAAAACAAAAAAGAAACTAATAAATAAACCAAAATAATAAAATAATAATAAATACCAAAAAGTATAATAATTTTGAAAAAAATAGTTGTATAAATAACACTAAACTCCAAGACCGACAATAATAAACTGACAATGTCCTGCATAAACTAACAAGTTATTGCAACTTATTTACGTAATATATAAATAAACAAATAGGAAATAACATTAGATAATTTAAATTTGTTTTAAATCAAGTTATTATTTTTATAAATTTTTGGATAACTTTTAAATTTGAATGTTTATTTAATTAAATTCATTATTTTATATGACGACCATGGCCAAGCTAATTATATTTAATCCCAGTGCGAACTATCCGGTCTCTATTTATTACTGCTCAATTTTTTTTTACTGATCAATTAAATATTTTCCTTTAAAAAATGTGTTATATAGTTGTGAAAAAAATAATAATTAAGACGTTAATAGTCATTTTGTGATAAGATAGTAAAGTAAAATTAGAAATTGCCAGCAAACTTACTATTAATTACTATTAAACTAGTAGCTTACGACACGCTTTTTCATTAAATGTGATTCTGAAGTCATATACTGACCATTTACACATATATAAATTAAACCTTCCATTTTTAAAGTTTTCTAAATTTTGTATTTGTCAGAAGTTCACCACCAAAAATGTTACGTACTCCAACTGCTCTTTCTACTTGGAGCTTTCGGAGTTAACTCCCAACGCTTCAAATTCCAAAACAAGTTAAAAACGTTTCATTCTTTCACTCTGTTTTCTTGAAATTTTTAGTAAACGAACGCAAAAAGTCTACACAGCGTAAACAGAGCCAGTTAAAATAAAAATTGTTGATTCTTGCGCATATGCTCATTGTTTTTTCAACTGGGCCATTTATTATTATAGTTTGTTTATGTACTTATTCGTATACATAACTAATGGGTCAGCAAAATAGAAATTGCGGAAGTAGGTAAATTTTTACACGTGACTGGTTGCGAAATAATCACTCACTTTTTACCCGCGATCAGAAATCATTAATTTTGCAGTATTTCTTAGTAATTACTTTCATTAAATGCGATTATTTTTCCGTAACTGGATTATAACTACTTTCTAAACACAGTTCGTTTCTAAAAATTATATGGGTACTTTTATTATTTAGAATTTTATTGTTTCGCGGAAAGAAAACGAAATTCTCATGTTTCTATGATCCACATTTAGTTTTACGAGGGTTGTCTTTTATATTTCGGGATTTGAGGTCAAAAACAATTATTTATCAACAAAAACGGCCAAATGTTCATGCAACAGTGAATATATGCTGGTCCCACTAATGTCCAAGGACACTTCAATCTCACGATAAGTCACATGACGATTTTGCAGTATCAGTTCACGCACAGCATCAATGTTTTCCGGAACAACAACCGATTTTGGAAGACCTTCACGAAATTAGTCCTTAAGCGAACTACGGCCACGATTGAAGTCGGCAAACCATCGATAAACAGTAGTCCTTGATGGTGCTTCATCGCCAAAAGTCGAATTAAGTTTAGGGTGACCATTCGTCCCGCATTAAGATGCGTCCCGCAAAAGGCCCGCATTTTAACATTTTGTCCCGCATTTGGATTTAGGAGGTGAGGACCTTTTTTTTGCTCTTCACTTGGATTTGGGAGGTGAAGGCCTTTTTTTTTGCTCTTCACTTGGATTTTTGGAGATGAGGACTTTTTTTTTGCTCTTCACTTGGATTTGGGAGGTGAGGACCTATTTTTCTCTCTCTTCACTTGGATTTGGGAGATGTTGACCTTATTTTTTTGCTCCATCCCGCATTGCGTTTTTAAGAAAATGGTCACCCTAATTAAGTTCATCGATGCACTGTTGTTGGGTTTTACTTTAATTACATAATTTACAGTCGTTTCGACAGGATAATTCAGATTTTTTATTTGATTTCGAATAAAACCCGAATAATAAAAGTCACATGCATATTTTTATTTTATTTTTGTAATTTAAAGGTCCAGTTTGATCACGAGTGATATAAAAGATGTCGAAATAATACGAAGTTGGAACTATACACATTTCGGACGATATCTTAAATTTGGCGCCCTTCAGGAGTAAAAATCCGCACATAGTCTTGTAGCCAAGAATTTGCCCTACAAATTTAGGAAGAATCGAAGCAAAATGTTAATTTTACACAGATCAAAATCGAAATTTATCGCCATTCTGATAACAAATTCGTAATCTATGACATTAAGTTAATAGACAACGACCCATTTCATACGAAATTCATAAGACATTTCGAAAATCACCTTTTTTGATCACAGAATGAATTATGGGTGATATCTTACCAGTGACAGATATTCATGTAAATGGTGTCCCATAATGTTTTGCTGTTTTTGCAGAGCGCTGGTTTGGCAACATTGTATAGTAGGGCCACTACTCGGTATTCTCCAGTTAGAGGAAGGTTGTGGATTATTTAATAAGAATGGAGAGGTGGACGGCAGAACATCGTGCGCTCTTCATTGAGCTTTATTTGAAAAACCAAGAATCGTACGTTACGGCACGCCGCCTTTTTTGCAATCGTTTGAATATTTACCGTATGGCCGATGCTCCGGGCTCCAAGAAGCCCTGACCTGACCCCTCTCGATTTCTTTTTGTGGGGTTATCTAAAGTCCAAGGTGTATGAGACAGCACTAGGCCCTTTGAGAGCTTTAAAATTACGAATTCAGGCCTCGAGCATTCAGGCCAGACTTCGAGAATGCGTGGCACGTGGCGGAAGACATCTTGACAACATTATTTTTAAGAAATAAAAATCCGCATTCATTGTTAACATTTTGACACTAAATTAATTATTTTTTATTCACATATATTTTTTTAATTTAAGTTTTAAAACAGCAAAACATTATAGGACACGCGTTACGTGCGACAAATTGTAGTTCAAGGTTCATTTTACAAATATGTATTTAGCTATTTAACTCTATCGTAACAATTAGTTATCGTTATCGTACTTGGCGACCTATTATTGCCCCCATCTTGAATCTGCCGCTGTTCACAAATAGATGCTGTGGGTCAAAATGATTTAATATTTATAAAGAATACGTGTGCCAAATGGCATTCCATTATCATCAAGTGCTACATCAACGTAAAATATGATGCGTAGACACTAGAGCAGGGCCGGATAAAATCGTCCTGTAGGTTAGGGGACCCTTGATATAAATGATAGTATTGGTGTACGCAAATCTTGTAAAAAATATATATTTAAAATGTTTTATTTTGCAGTGACACCAAGTGCTACTTTATTAGCTCTCCTCTTGTTGACAATCCAGTGCTTCAGAAGACTACATGACACCCATTTTGTTTCTGTTTTTGGATCCAGAAGCTTAATGAACTTGAGTCATTATATGGTTGGCTATATCCACTATTTAGGAGCAGTACTAGCTATTCTTGTAGAAGCACCTAACTTCAGCTTAAGCTGTTAGTATAATGTTATTTATGCAAATTTGACTAAACTGTAGTAAAAAATACAATGAAACTTTAATGTTTCGTTTTTGAATAGAATGAAAAACAAAACTGATGAAAACGCGTTTGCTTATTTGTGTTATAAATAAAATTAGTACAGTGTGTCCTCAGTATACGAACTACAAATTGGTTCAGTGAATTTCTTTTATCCTGCTACATTGAAATTAGTATTATGCATGGTTTCCCTAGTAACGGCTAATTATGTTAAATCGTCTATGTTGCAAATTAAAAGAAACGCAATTTTACATTGCTATCAGATTTCAGTTACCATAGTAACGAATAATACTTATATTTCAGGATAAAAGAAATTCACTGTATATAATTTTCGGTTTACGAACTACTTTCTGCATTATTTTTTATTTATATATATATATATATATATATATATATATATATATATATATATATATATATATATATATATATATATTTCAATAGAATAAATATTTTGTCTCACTATATGTCTGATTTTCGTTCTTCGAATTGAATTTGGCAGTTTGTCACGACAAGACGGGCTTGTATGTAGGTGAACTCGATTTATGAAGTACTATGTGGAACCAATTAAATTCGTATATCGAGGACCCATTGTAAAATGTTTTTACTAATGTATTCTTATTTGCAGCCAACAAAATATACTATTTTCGGTGGAGTGATTTATCTCAAAAAGATTATGCTGCAACTATTTTATTTTTGTGGGCTTGCTTGCATCAATTCAAAGCAACTGTTATTTTAGCAAATTTAAGAAAGACCGAAACAGGTAAATATTTGTGTATTTTATTTTATACTATAATTAATGAATTAATAGGATTCGGACAAGATGGTCCTTACTTGTCCGAATCCTATTAATTCATTAATTATATTACCTACGGATATAATTCATCAAACATTTATTTTATAGTGTTTACAATATATCATGCAATGTACCATTTTAAATAATTAAAATTTTTCACACAACATATTCAAATACGGAATTCATTGGCGCATCCAGGGACGGAATCCTCCATAACGAAGAAGGAAGAATGGAACTACATTTTTTTCTAAAACTAGTTTCTTATTTAACAAACAAATACAATTTCACTGTTTTTATTTATATATCTCATTGTCGGGAGCCTACTGATATAATATGAAATGTTATCTGACTGATTTATTTGAATATAATATTGGCATACTGCATTCGTACTCAGTACATTCCTTAAACTAGGTCTCCCACATAATACTGCCCATAATCCGCTAGCGGTGTTTGGATATGACCCTCCCCCCCTAAGTTACCCAGTTAGTTGTTATGATTTTTAGGAAAGAGTTTAGGGTTGTTGAATTAAATTCAACGTTTTATCTAGCTTACTTTAAATACGATACGGCTTTAAATATTGACATTATTTACACTAGACTTACAAATTAACGATAACAGCTAAATCCAAAAGAGACCCACATTCACGAACACTAAACACTCGAGAAACTCTTTAACGCGTAACACTAACTTGTCCACTGGACATCACATTCCTCACTAACATCTCCAAAAAACTAATTGTCTCTCCCAAGTCTCTGAATATTGTCTCTCCATATTTTTAATTGGATACTACACCAACATACGAACACTACACTAACTAATAGGGATTGTAAATTTACCGAATTTTTCATTTACCGGTAATTCGGTAAATGAAAACCGGTTTACCGGTAATTTACCGATTTTTTTTTTTTTCTTGAAAAATAAAATTAAGGTGATAAAAATATGTCATTTTGATTTCCATTTCATATTTTTTAAGTTAAACAAACTATAATAACTTTTAGAAACAGAATTAAAATAATACAGCAAAATAAAAATACAACAAAAATAATATATAGTACCTATTACCTAATACCATTTTATTGATTACCAATATGTATTTTGCACAATCTTAAGGCATAATATTAGAATCTTGTATTAAATATTTGTATTTAATTATTTTAAACAGTTGTTAGAAGTAAAAGATTTATTTAAGGTTCAAATTTTAATGTTATTTTACAATAATATTGCATTAGTTTGGTGTCCTGTCATACTGTGGTGTATTCAAAATTGCTATTAATTTAAAAAATACGTGAAATATTTACATATTATTATTTTTCAATATTAAAAAAGAAGATATTTACTTAATAAGGTTGATTGCAACGATTTTAAACTTTTAAAAATCACAAAAAACTGCAGCGTGCAGACTGCAGAGCAAAATTCACATTCATATGCTAACTGGCGGTTTCTCTACGATTTACAGCGGCTCTTAAACCCAAAATAGTTTAATTTAAAATTACACAAAAAATATCTCCCATAAAATTAATAATTAGGTATATTTTACACCTTTATTTTACTACCGGTAAATTTTTGTAATTTACCGGTAAATTTACCGAACGTTTTTTTGTCAATTTACCGGTTAACCGGTAAACCGGTATACAATCCCTACTAACTAACATACGTAATTACTTGAATACGAATTTGTAGAATAAAAAAACTGAAAACTCGTTGGCAATAACTCCGTAAAAATATGTTATTGGTACAATTTGGAAGTTACGCCTTTTAAACCCCTATTTAAAATCTACCATGGAACATACTCGAATGAAAGGTTTTGCTACATATACATAGAGAGATTAATGTATCCACAATGAAAGAATTCAAGAGCTGTGCAAAAAGAAAATAAAACTGAATTTATCCTTTAAATACATCTACTGAATTTCATTGAATTTTCACTAAAAATATTTTTAACTGACCGATCCAGCACCCCCTATAATTAAATCCTGGGTAAAGCCAAATTCATATCTGAATTCATATCCATTAATTCATTATTCATATCATTAATTTTCAATACTAGCATTTGAGATTTAACATAATTTCTTGTAAATAATCTATATTTGCTAGATATTTGAGATTAAAACTTGTTTTCTGTTAGTTTAAAACTCGTTTATGTTTTGTTTTTCAATTGATTTGTTTTGTTTTTTAGGTAAAGTAGTGTCACATGGACACTATATGCCCGAAGGTGACTGGTTTAAATATGTATCATCACCGCACTTATTAGCAGAAATTATAATGTACTTTTCTCTGACAGTAATTTTGTGGGAAAATACAACATGGACATATATTTTTGCTTGGGTACTGTCAAATCAGGTAAAAAATTTGCTTTTATATACATTAAAATTATCAACTTGATCACTTTTCAATTCTAAATACATGGTAATGCTATTAATGTGACAATCAAATATTGATCTAAAATTGCACTGGAATTAGGATAACTTATAAAAGAGGAATTTTCAGCAGATTTTAAAAGTCACAGTTTAAAAATCTTGGCACTATACACATTTTATTCTAATCGTAAATAAAACATTATCAATTAATTTCGTTAATGTCACACTTATGGCCTATTAATATTTTACATGTTATGCCCAGCAGCATCTATGGTGTCAAAATGTTGCCGCGTATCAGTCCGAAGACCTCACTTTTGGCCGGTTACTAAAGTAAGAATTATTCCTAACTCCAGTTAAAATCATTTGTTTTTGTATGTTGTAACATATAAAAACAAATGATTTTAAGTTTAGTTAGAGAAAACTCTTACGTTAGCAACCGGACATAAGTCATTCAATCGGTAGTAGCGACAGACAGTATATACAAAAGGCAGGAACCTGGTCAAAACGATCTTATGATTCGCGCTTACTACCAATTCCGCGTTCATAGGGAACAATAACAAGCCCCAATGCCTAGTACGAAGCAGGGTTAGCCCGGACCGCTCGGTTGAGACGACACGTTCATTTCTTCAGTATAGTGCATGCACGGCCCAGAACATACAAAGGGTGGTTGAAAAGTAATCGGCCTAGGCAAGAAATGGCTCCACCAGTATCAAATCAATGTTTTTTCCGTAAATCCTAACCTAAATGACTACTGTAAAATTTTCAACCAGCTGCGTCATTTAGTTTGTGTTTTTCAGTCATTGAAAGCGAACAACTTTTGCATTTTTACAAAAATGAATCAAAGGCAAGAACTGTGAAGGGCCTTTCCTTCACAGTTCTTGTCAATTCGTTGCATCCATACAGGGAGTTCATAATGATTGACAGAAATTTGAGTTTCGCGCGTTGCAGTGTTAGCTATTTTAATCTCGAGCTATTTGTACCCTAACTTTACATGGCGCATTTAATCATAAACGTAGATACGAAAATGTTTGACATTGACAGTTATGACATTGACAATTTCTAGTGTATTTATTATTAGAAAATGCTATTTTTGTGCATTATTTCATTATTTCATGGTAAGCAACAAATAGTCACATAAATAATAGCAAATGTATATGCTATTCCAAACGTTTAAGCGGAACTAACTGGAATTTTCAAGTTGTCAGGAGCTCTCCTTTTAAGGTTTGAACTGGGTTTTTGCTAAACAAAATGATCAAAAGCCTCACTTAAACGGTAAAAGTTTCTAGAATACAAAATCTAGTTCCACTTAAACTAAAGAAACAAGCTATATATTATTAGTTACTATTATTTATCAATTTGCCTTTGTAAATTTTTCCATGTGGGCCACTTGTAATGACCAACCTATAAAATTAATTTAATGAGCGGGAAATTCAAACGCCTATCAATAAATTATTAACGCTCTGTATATGTAGGGCACAGCATACTTAGTTCGAAGTGGACCTTAGACACCGGAAGAATTTACAGATTGAGATCTTTTTCGTGATTTGGTGTTAGGTGGTGCATGGTCGCCCTTATTTCGTGGCGCGGTTTGGCTAGTTAATTCAGGTAAAAAAGAAGTTCGCGTCTTCCTTTCGCAAATGCTAACGAGTGTCACGTTCGCTCGATGCGGTGTTCGTGGCTTTTACTACCGGCGTACATAATAATTTTCTTAGAGGACAAACGGCTTTTAGACACACGAGGTAGAGCAATAATACCGTGTGATCATAATTTCTTGTCAGTTACATAACAGTAAACAATGAGCTTAAAATATCAAAACTGTATTCTATCTCATATCTAAAAATTCCAATTTAACAAAGAACCAATCAGTAACGATATTGTATTGATAACTTCATGTTGTTCGTTAACTCATTGGCGTGTAGAGAAAAAGTAGTGTTCATTTCTTAATTAATTGGTTTTTGTTAAGATATATTATTGTTTTTTTCGTTATTATTGCTGTTGTTGATATTATTGTTATTAAGATTGTAATTGGAAGACGATTGTTGATCGAGGTTAGCTCTTAGAGTGAAAATATTGAACATACATAACCCAATATAAAAATCGAATCTACGTCTATGTGTGCATGTCCTTTGAAATAAATTTGATAACAAAATGTTTCTGTCAACTATTGCATAACTGACAAGAAATTATGACCGCCCTGTAGATCTGTAATACCCTTATACGAGTGGCGGTTGAAAATTAATCGGCTTAGACAAGAAAACACAACTCTTTCGACAAAACCCAATTTATTTGTCAACGTAGTCTCCTTTTAGAACTATATTTGATCCTAGTTCTACCAAATTTCGTTAAAATACGTTCAGCCCTTTTTAAAAACAGATATAACCTCCAATTTTATTAATTACTATATTATTATAGCAATTTGTTTTTCTATTTTTGTTTAAATACACCTAAAATTATATTTGTATTCGATTTTATTGTTATTTATTAACTATAATACAAATATTCATCACCTTAAATTTTATAAAAGAAATCAGTATAAAATTTCCTTAGGTTTTTATTTATAATTTATTCAGTAGAACTGTCTTGAAATAAATATCTATTATGAAAATAGTTAATAAAAATATTTAAAAACGTGCAACATCTATATTAATTTTGTATGCTAGTTTGAACTACGCATACTGTGACGTATTCCCTGTCTCGCTCTGATTGGTCAGAAGTTACGAGACAACTTTTACTTTAATAATCTTGGGGCATTCGTACATAGAGATAAGTCAACAGATGGTCACTTAAATGGCCCTTGTAGCGAAAACGTTTAGTATATTGTTTAAATTTCCAAATTAAAAATACAACAATTTTCTCTCATGATACCCAAGTACTTAACTAACAGTTCAATCAACTGGACAAAGAATAATGTATTTATTTATTTAAACATTGAAATATGTTTTGTTGCGTATTAACTGAATTAATAGTCTGTTTCTTTAGTTTAAGCGTAACTAGATTTTGAAAACTAGTAATCTTTATCCATTAAATATGTCTTTTGAAAGTAAGTTCGTGCCAACTTACTAAAATAAAATTAGTTCCGCTTAAATGTTTGGTCTATATATAGGTTATCAAAATTCTTTCACGAGATTAAAATTTTAAATAAAAATATCTAACAGATATTGTTCATTATTTCAGGTGGAGGTTGCACTATTAGCACATAGATGGTACAAAGAAACGTTTCCGAAATATCCAAAGAGAAGAAGAGCTGTAATTCCATTTATATTGTAAAATTATCAATGGTCTTAAGTTTAGGTAAAAAAGTTCAAGTTAGAATATGTATAACATATTAGAATTATTATTAGAATAGACCAATACTCTAGGTCTTATAAACGCACTGTTGAAAACTACTTTTAAGAAGAAATTATTTATTTGAATTCTCACTAATTTAAAATTTGAAGACTGGATTTTGTTAAATGTATTATTTATATGTATATCGTTGTTATCAAAAATATATTTATAAAAATATGTCTTTTATTATTTTCAACTTTAACATTTTAACCCTCTAGTGCCCTCTAGATGCGGATCATATATAAATCCATGTAAAAACACAATACGTGCAAATTTCAGGCCGCCTACAGACGACTGCACAATGAAAAACAAACGCTGACTAAGCAAACTTACTTGTGTATTTGCTAAAACAATCAGTTGAGTTCAAGAATTGGCGTATTACGGATGTTCGCCATACGTTATATATTTAGTTAATAATAATTTTCACAACTAAATTTGTTTCTTATTTTACCCATGTAAATCTTATGGGATATATAAACCCTTTGACACTATCTGCCCAGATCCGATTCAGGGCGAACTTACCGTTTATAGGTCTACAGATAATAAGTTACACTTAAGGTTAAAATTTGAATACAAATTTAGCATTAGTGCCCTTCCATTAGCCTAGTGCAGGGGTAGGCAGACCGAGGCTCGCGAGCCGCATGCGGCTCTTTGAGGACATTCGTGTGGCTCTTTAAATTAACTTGATAAGGAATAAAATTAAGAAAATATTCAAAAAGTCATGTATTTAAACAAAATTATGGCTCTTTAAAATGTTTTCAGGTGGCGTAAAGGGTGAATTTGGCTCTTTAGCTTCTACAGTTTGCCGACCCCTGGCCTAGTGTAATCTTCATTATTTGGTGACACTCAGCCAGTGCTAGGCGAACTACAATGAGAAAGTAGTTACATACCAACTATTAACTACTTTAATAATGGTTTGAATAAAAAAACTTTAAATAAAACACTTATTACTTCCACTAAATAATTTAATAACAACAACTTAACATGTTTCAACTTTTCGGTCATTGTCAAAAGTATCAGAATTACTATAATGGCAATACATCGGGTTTTTTTTTAAATATTTGATTGCTTTTTTAAAGTTTGTAAAATTTAGAGTTTTAAGCATGTTGGGTAATGTATTATAAAATTTAATGCCATAGTAATTTGCACTGTTTTTAGATCTATCCAGACTTTTGGGTAAATGTTACCTTTATTTCTAGTGTTAGATAATTAAGGTAGGTCATTAATGTAGAATAATGAAGAATTAAGCAGATTGTTACCTTCAAAGTAGGCTTTAAACAAGGTAGGTAGTATAGAGATTAATCAGTAGTTTTTAGGATCCGTTTCGTCTTCCTTTATGAAAAGGGGTATAAATTATGCTAGTTTTAAGCAAGCTGGAAATAATTAGCTGAAAAGCTAATATGCAATGATGATTGCTTTAAGTGAGGAGTATTATAATGACATTTTTCATGACCTTTAATAGGTTGACAGTTAGGTTAGGTTTAATGAATCAATGATTTCTCCAACAACATTGTATGTAGAGTCGATTCAAATAGAGTTGAGTTCATCAATAAAACTGTGCAGAAATGATTTTTCGTCTGAACGGGTCTAATTTACTTATAATAGGGGTGTTAGGTTTGTTACTCATAGCCGTAGAAGTCTTGTGTGAGTTAGGAAATATTATTTAATTGTCCCATTTTGTTTAAAAATATTTTATTTGTCTCCGCCACTGGCGTTATCTTGTTTGCGCAATTTTGTAACGGTCGTGTATCCTTTTCTATTTGAATCGACTCTAACAATCTTGCAAGAAAACGTTCCGTCAGGAGGAAGAGACATTGACGACATAACGGAAGATGGATTTGTGTTTAAAACGGGTAGAGTGTTTATTAATTCACTGTCGATGGTGGTGAAATAAGTAAAAAAAATAATAAGTTAAAGTATTATTTCTATTCTGAAAGATTTTAGATACTTTCCTATAATTAATAATTACTTGCCAACATGCTTTAGATACATTAGGGAAATTAGCATTGATCAGAATTAGCCTTTATTTTAGCGTATTTCATTGCTTTGCGATATTTCATCCTGAAGTTATTTCTAATGGATCTATTAATAGAGTTGAAAGGCTGTTTCAAGATTTTGAATTGTGATAGGCATATTCTTAATATTATTGTCGAACCATACATTAGAACGTTTTCTAGCAGGATTGTTGAAATCTGCTTTTATAGTTTTTTGAGGGAAGGAAGTGATAAATAAGGTCAAGAATATTTTATAAAATAGACCAAAAGGCTTCCAATCAGTTGTAGAGTAGTTGAGAACAGTCCATCTGTTTCATCCAGTTTATTATAAAAAGAAATTTTCTTTTCTTACGTAAAGAGTCTGATAGTTAAATTGTTGGACTTATCACGTTTAACTGGTTTGTTTGAACAGAAGAAAGAAATACAAATACCGCCATGGTCGGATAAAATAGTAACGGCATTTGTACATGTGGTGTCGCCAGAAATTGAAAAAAATATTACCTATCAAGACAATTTTTGCCTCTTTTAGGGAAATCTACATGGGTTGTCATATTGTCATGTGGGTGGATAGATGGAAATGCAATTCCTGGTTTTAACAATACAATTTATTAAGTATATTATACAGGGTGTTTGTTTGAAATGCCGCACCTCGAAAAACTCCTTTATTTTAAGAGATCTTGAGAAGAAAAGTTAAACTAGACAAAAGGGCCCATTTAAGGAATATAATAAGAATTCTGCATCAACGGAATTCCCAGAATTCCGGTTTCAACGGAAATTGTTAAACCTTTTTATCTAGCATAGAGAATCGGTACTTTATTTTATTTATTTATTTTTTTTCTTGAAAGTACATTAAATCAGCTTTACAAAGATATCAAAATATCATACTTTAATTTTAACCATTTCAAAATGACGACCATTTATTTACAAAATAATAAATAACATAAAAATCGTATAAACTAAATTATAAAAAGATATAACATTATTATATTGAGTGATGCAGAATTCTTATTGTAGTCCTCTTGTGGGTTCTTTTGTCTGGTTTAACTTATTTACTGAATTTTTTTTTTTTTGTATTTCTTATAATAAAGGAGTTATTCGAGGCGCGGCGTTTCAAACAAACACCCTATATATGCATTTTACAATGTAATTGTATGAATTTGTCCATGGAGTTGGAGAAGTCTTCGGACCACCCTGTGTTGGGCGGAATCGGCTTGGACTTATCTCCAAGGCGGGGGTGCCCATCAGGGAGTCGAGAAACCTGGAGTAACCTTCTCCCACTCACATGGTACTGCTGCTTGGCTCACCAGATGTATTGGTATATGGCGTCAGTATTTTGGTCGTCACCGTGTTGAATGGAACTTGTAGAGGAGTTGGCTAGGTTCCTCTGCCCGGATTCTGTACGACATTCATTTACTTATACCCCTGATTGACCTAGTTCCAATATTCATTACCTTATTACGAAATTGCAGCGTATGCATTACGTAATCAGGTAACATATGCCAGACGCTGACAGATAGTTTTTTAATCAAACAGCTGAACGTCACAATGTCGAGGTGTTGCAATTTTGACCTAGGATTACCTTTGTAGCAATATCATAAGGACTTAAGAAATCTATGAAATCACTGCAGAAGATTACATTTTTAGAGTAATCGAACAAATTAAAAACTTGCTGAATTATGTATTTATATAAAAATTTGAAAATTTACTGCAGGTGAGCCATATATTGTTAAGTTCAAATTACTAATTAGAATGGCTGAAATTACACAGTGAAATTCTACACAGAGGCTGTTAATTTTTGCGATTGGGGTACAATCATAAATAGATTTAGTTAGTATCATTACACCACCAATTTTTCATTGATCTTCTGAAGAAATAAGAAGTTATTTGGTAAGAGTAAAGATAAAATTTACTTATTTCACTATCTGTTAGCCAATGTTCCGCAAAACACAAAATTTTATAACGTTTATATATGACGTAGGCATCCACAATATTAATCTTTTTATGAATAGATTGAATATTTAAGAACAGTAAGCTAACCACTGATTTACCAGGTCTACAAGTATGAAATGCGTTTTTTTTTTTTCAAACTTGCGCGCAAATAGATTGTATAGTTCAAAGTTTCAACACATATGGCGTTTTGTTAAGTTATCATTAAGTGTCAAATGCGTATAGGTTATAATTTGAAAAGTGATCATATAGTTTTGTTTTACTGTGTTAAAAAGGTCAAATTTTGTGCCAAATAAAGAGCATTCGCGGACAGTACTACTGTTTTGTTTTCATTTGAAAAAAACTGCTGCTGAATCATACCGACTGCTTCGAGAAGCTTATGGTGAATATGCTCCATCGCAAGATACGTGTGATACGATGGTTTCGGCGTTTCAAAAGTGGTGACTTTGATCTCACAGACAAAGAACATGGAAAACCTCCAAAAAAATATGAAGATACAAAATTGGAAACATTGCTACAAGAAGACGGTAGTCAATCACAAAAACAACTAGCAGAGCAGTTAGGCGTTAGTCAACAAGCTGTTTCCAATCGCCTACGAGAGATGGGTAAGATCCAGAAAGTCGGCAGATGGGTTCCACATGCATTGAATGAGAGGCAGATGGAAATACGCAAAAACACTTGTGAAATTTTGCTTGCACGATACAAAAACAAGTCTTTTTTGCATCGTATCATTACTGGCGATGAAAAATGGATTTATTTTGAAAATCCCAAACGCAAAAAATCATGGGTGAACCCAGGCTCACCATCCACATCAACTGCAAGACCGAATCGCTTTGGCAAAAAGACAATGCTCTGTACTTGATGGGACCAAAAGGGTGTGGTCTATTATGAATTGTTAAAACCTGGTGAAACTGTTAATACCCAACGCTACCAACAACAACTGATCGAATTGAACCATTCGCTGCTCATAAAACGACCAGAATATGAAAGAAGACAGCACAAGGTAATCTTTCTTCACGATAACGCTCCATCACATAAGGCAAAAGCAGTTTGCAACACATTGGAGGCACTCAAGTGGGAAGTGCTACCCTACCCCATGCCGCTTACTCACCAGACTTGGCCCCTTCAGATTTCCACTTGTTCGCGATGGGTCACGAACTTGCCGAGCAGCACTTTCGTTCATATGAAAATGTGAAAGAATGGTTAGATGAATGGTTTGCGGGGAAAGGGGAAGAGTTCTACTGGCGAGGTATTCAAATTGCCTGAAAGATGGGAAAAATGTATAACTTCTAATGGAGCATACTTTGAATAAATAAAATTTTACTGTTCTTTTGAGATTAATGTGTTTTATTAAAAAAAAAAAAATCCGCATTTCATACTTGTAGACCTGGTAGAATGATCCAGATGCGAATGATTTCGAGAATAGGGCCCCAGAAGTATGAAAGCTTGTTAAAATCTGACAAATCCTATAATAATTAATTTAAAAAAAAAAAAGTAACAAAATTAATTGGTTTACAAAACAAACGTCGCATACTTGATAATTTCACTGCTGATGGCTGCCATGTTAACTACATGAAAACAAACATCAATTATTTCAAATTACAATTCATAATTAGGTATTTATATTACATAAACGTATTATTGTCATATGAATTTATTTAAAATAATTGTTCTTCTTACATTATTTGATACTAATTTAGCAATACAATGCTACGAATGCGACGACTGTATGACTGTTGAAGAGTATTATGGTAAATGTAACTGGGGCCAATATTGTTTTGCTTATATTAATGATATCCATGTTGTCCGTAACTGCAGCATTTTACCTAAATGCTATCAATTGACTTGTTATTTCTGTTACTTGCCAATGGACAACTGTAACATATGGGAATTTGTTATTCAAGATGAAATTACTTTTGATCGTGTACGTATCAAAACTCTAAATGATAATGTGAAGATTGTTGCAGGCAGTGGTGATGAAATGCTGGGTATGAATAGTTCTGTTCTTGAACTGCTAACTAAAAATCTAACCCGTACAACTCCTAAAAAACTAAGAAGTAGGAACTTGTCTCTTCCCAAGCCGTCTGACAGATCTAGCTTTTGTCAAGAAAATACAGTCGCGATGTTATTGTTTTACATTAATTGGCTACAGCTACTATGATAAATATTATTTCTGAAAAATAAAATTTCAATTTGAACTTGGTGTTGTTATTTTTATATTTAATTTTTAAATGAAGAATAGATTACAACACCGGTTCTCAATGGGCATAAAGCCTGGAACAGAATGCACAGCGCGCTACGCCGTCAGCGCGCCGTCCTTTACGACGGCGTTGCGTTAGCGCCGTTGACAACGGCGTTGAATTTTCGCCTGCACACAATGCAATAATTTTTAACGCCGTCAAAGTAACAAGTGACAACCTATATCTGTGTTTATAAGTGCGCTTTCTTTTATTAAAATTATAATGGATAATGAAGATTTGGGAAGAATGGGAGAATAGATAATATTAACACCTTACTTCCACATTTTATTATATATTTTTATTGTAAATATATTGTACAAAAACGTTTATTGTATAACTGTCAAATATATTATTAATTATTATTCAATTGTTTTTGTCACTCCGGTTACGGGCGAGGGCGACTATGTTCATAAGTCTATCCGCCACAAAGACTTGTGTGTGATGTTATTTATGTTGTATGTAAGTTATTTATACATACAAACACTTTACCATTCAGTAAAAACTGAGGTTAGGTGTTCTACGTCAACGTTCAACGGCGTCAAAAGTTGGAAGTTGATGAACATTCAGTATCAACGGCGTTGGAACGCCGTTAGGACGTTTCTCATTCTGTGTACTTGCGTACGACAGCTTGATTTTAACTTTCCTCTG